>OY728136.1:80476991-81759322 GCA_963277665.1 Viscum album
AGGATAATGCGCAAGTGATTTTCATGGTCTTAGTATCTTTTGGAATATACCAAGATATTATCAATAAATACCACTAAAAAATCATCAAGATATTCCTTGAAAACTATGTTCATTAGATCCATGAAAATAGAGGGTGCATTAGTCAGCCCAAAAGGCATTATTGTAAACTCATAATGCCCGTACCTAGTTCGAAATGCTATCTTCAGAATGTCTTCCTTCTTCACACACAACTGATGGTATCCATATTGAAGGTCAATCTTTGAAAAGTATTGAGCTCCATGCAGTTGTTCAAATAAATCATCAATGCGAGGTTGGGGATACTTGTTCTTTATTGTTATAGCATTGATTTCCCTGTAGTCGATACATAACCTCATCGATTCATCTTTCTTATTAACAAAAATGATAGGGGCTCTCCATGGAGAAACACTAGGGTGAATAAATCCCTTATTACTCAATTAATCTAGTTTTTTCTTTTGTTAAACTAATTCCACAGTGGCCATTCTATAAGGGGTCTTTGATATAGGCATTGAACCAGGAATTAAATCAATGGAAAACTCAATTTCTAATTCTGGAGGATGTCCAGGTAAATCTTCTGGAAACACATCTACATATTCTTTCACAATAGGCACATCCTATATTTGAACATTCCTTTCCTTACCCATAGTTATTTTATTCTCTTCCTCCCCAATAATTGAATTTAGTTGAGCTACTGGGGGTGGATCTAGGTAAGAATCAGGTGGTGATGATTCTTCTCTAAAGATAATGTGTTCTTTATCATCATCATCAAAAATCATAACCTCCTTATTCTTACAATAAATTTTTGCATCATGGTCCAAAAGCTAATCCATACCAAGGATTATATAAAATTCAATCATGGATATGATGATGAGATCAGCAGATAAAGAAAATTTATGTTCTCTAATGGGGACTGATCCACATAACTTTGTAGCAATGATACTTCCCTTATGAGTTTTAACTGACAACTCCCTTGTTAAATCAAATTGGAAATATCTAATTTTCTTAGCAAACTAGGAATATATGAAACAATGCGATGATCCAGAATCAAATAAAGCATTGGCTAAACTTGAGGAAACCATTAAATTACCTGCCACCACGTCTTTCGGAGCGTCAACCTCAACAGTAGTGATAACATAAGCTTGGCCTTGATCCCTTGGCCTTTTTTGAGGTATGTTCCCCTTAAAATTAGGACATTCATTTGTATAATGTCCCATATCCCTACAGTTGTAGCATTGAACATTGGTAGCTTCTTTCTTCCCCTTGCAATCACGAGCTTAATGTCCCTTTTCACCACTCTTGTAACAGACTACCATTCCTTTCAAGAAAGTACCAGGGTGTTTCTTCCCAAATTTACTGCATGATGGATATTCAACTTTTCCCTTCTTCCCCTTATTTCAATTTCCAGAGTGATCAGCCGATCTCTTCTTCTCTTGCTTTTCTTTAAAGTTGTAAGACTTAGAGAATTCTTTTTCTGTCTTAATAGCGCATGTGACAATATCTTCATACAACAAGAAGGTTTTTGAGACTAATGCTCAATAGAGAAATGGTTTTAACATATCAAAGAAACGATCAATCTCACTTCTTGGGTTACATATATAATTTGCAGCATACCTCGCTAACCTTGTAAAGTTATCCCCATACTTTGCGACATTCTCATCCTCCTTTTGCCTCAGACTCAGAAATTTCCTTTCCATATCTGATCGATGGTCACGAGGAATGTATTTCTCTAAGAAAATCTCTTTGAACTCCCTCCATTCCATATTTTATATTTCATCATATTCCTTCTTGTTTTGAATCAATGACCACCATTGATTAGCATCTCCAGTGAGGCGGTAAACTGCCATGATAACTTTTTCCCTTTCACTACTCCCCAAGGCATGAAATATTTTCTCTAAGGAATTTATCCATTGCTTAGCTACTAAGGGATTTTTACTCCCATTGAATGTTGGTGGTTGTTGCCTCATGAAGCAGTCTAACATTGATCCTCCACGCTGTGGATCTGGGTGCTCCATATGAGTAAGGTTATTATTCATAACCTGAGTGAGTTGTCCCAGTATGGTGATATGCTGATCAGCACCGGTTGTATCACCAGCTCCACTATAATTATCTTGAGCAGGAGGGAAATACCTACATGGAGTGCGTGCATTGATATCGTTTCAATTTCTTCCACTAGGCGCCATTTCTAAACAATGGCATACACTAGATTAGTTTATGAATCGCAATACATAAATCCAAACTTGTAAAACACTTAACATGAATTGAACAGTTTATGGATATAAACCATAATCATAAAAATGTTTTCTTTGAGGAAGTATATACTCATAAACCCTTAATAATGGTTTATAAAGAAAATGAGAATTATACCAAGCATATCCCTCGGGAGTGTTGTAACCAAGAGTGTAGCAAGGCCCGTTGTCGTGCACCAGTTCCCGTTCGAGTCTAGCTCAAAGTGGTGTTTTTGGGTTTTACCCCTAGGTACAACTGTTCCAGAGCCGCCTCTACCTGCTCGTATCCAGGCAGGGATGTATTTCTTGTAAAAATCACAAAATCTCTACAATACCAAAATTCTAGGAAGTTATTCTATACTAATCATCAAAGTCCATATTAGGTCTATGTGATCTAATAATAGTTTATCAAAATCTAGCTCCCAAGGTTTGTACTAAAATTCCTCTAATACCAACTATTATTCCCCGACCCCAGTTACCTAGATTCAGTGCATTATTACATAACATTGGAATGATCACAAAAGATCAAGTCTCGAATGACCGATTAGTTTAGTAGCCTTATAAACACTAGATACATTCATAAGTCTTACATTACATAATAAAATGAAAAACTACTACAGCATAGTCTCCATAGTCCACACTCATATCCCCTCAGACTATCCATGCAAGTCATTCATAAAATTCTTCTTCACATCCTGGGAAAAATAAAACATAGAAAGGGGTGAGCTCAGATGCTCAGTAAGGATAACAATATAGAAGAAACTTTCATAAATAAGCATAAACATTTAAGGCAATGTATAACTAAAACAAAAGCCTTTTAAACTTGAAATTCAACATAATATAGTAAAAATAAAATGAAATAATTCAATTTAATTATTCACATGGATATTCTACTAGTTGAATAATCACATGCAATATCAATAACCACTTTCATAATGATGGAATGCATAATTCTAGACTATCATAACCACATAGTAAGACCTTGTGCCAAGACTACAAATAAGATTTTGTCAAGGCCTTGTTCCAAGACACTAGTTTTTCTTATGAGACCTACCGATGCATCAAGGAGCTATAGCGGGCTCCACCCATCACTTATTAAGTCAAATGCATTCCTCATATGAACAGGTTTAAACATAACATAAACATTCATATTAAAAATAGCATACGAAATGTCAATACTTCCACCATAAACCATGAATGGTATAAAAATAACACATTCATATTCAAACATATCACAAAACCCTCAATACAATATGGAAGTTTTGTATCATAATAAATTAACTTCAAATAAGCTTAAAATCCATCAAAGGATGTTGACATAGATGAAATCAAAACTATTTGAGAGAAATATCTCTTTTTTTAAATCATTTAAAAGTCAAATAATTATAAAAGAAAACATTTAATTTAAAAATATTCTTATAAACTTGTAAGGGAAGCTTTGATGATTTTATAATGGCGTAAAATAGCTTCACCTGCCATATAAGTTAAAAAAAGACATTCTTACCTTAATTCTGTCGAAAAGGTTAAAAAGGACCTTGTTTGAAAAAAAAAGGAAATATTCCTTTATAAAAATACTATAAAAAGTCAAACATGGGTATAAATGACTTTAACCAATAGTATTTAAAATAGTAATAATTATTTGAAATAAATTTTTAAGAAACATGGATGTGGATGATAAAGAGGTCCCAGTAGATAATTACATATAAAAAACCTCGGATAATAAAGAGATTATGAAATAAACCCTTACCTTGTACTTTTACTTGGTAGAGGGTTGGTCAAACTCCTGTATAATGGTGAAATAATTTTTATTAAATTACACAAGAATCATTTAAATAAATACTATATCATATATTATCTTTTAGCATTTACTTGTTAATAATATCTTAGTATTATCGTTGTTTCGGGTGTTAACTTACTCATTTTATTTTATATTTTTTGTTAAATAAGCCATGTTTGTTATGGTTAGGTTGTATATTATTCATATCCAGAATGATATCAAGTCCTTAAACATTATTTTTAATCATTAAATGATAATTAGACTTGAATGTATACGATGGGGAATGAATCTCATTGCGTTTGTGGAGACGGTAGTCCGTACGTACGCACGAGAAACAATATCATTATTTTGATATTAAAATAATATATAATTGGATGGTATATCATATATACAGAATTGTTATCATGTTTTATTTATTATTTAAATCAAATACACATCATTATCATACCCATCCAAATAATAATGTTTTGAATAACAATTACACCAGGACGTGGAGACGGTAAGCCGTACGTACGCACGTATAGTGACATGTCATTCAAAGGATGGATAGAATACTGAATATGATTGTACCATATTTATAATAACATCAAATTATATAGAAGATACTGGATTTATTATTTTGTAATGGAAATAACAAAGAAAGAAGAAGTTGAAGAATAAAGGAACTTGAAAGAGGGTGGTGAAAACATTACCTCTTCTTTGGGTTCTTCCTTTTGATTTGATCAAAAGGGATCGTTAGGTTAGATTTATGATAAAACCAAGGACTCTAGGTTGAAGTTATGGAATTTGGGAGGATATTTGGGTAGGTTTTTTCCGAGCCAAATGGAGTTGAAGGTATTAATTAGATAGAAGGGGGAGTGCCCTTTTATAAGAGGGGTGAGGGGCACCTTAGGAAAAACTTAACATACTATTTTATAATAAATTCATATTTGGTTTATAATAGCTCCAAAGTGAATTATTTAAAGGTTAATGTGGGTATAGGTCAAAAACCACTCAACCAATAGGTTTTAGACAAGTTTGGGTCACTATATTAACTTTATCTTTTTGATTTAACTCTTAGTTAAATAGTTTGCCATTTACAATGTCTCTTTGTATTTTTATATTATATAGTTAATAAACATACTATATACTTATAAGAGAACCACAAGTGGTTTATTAATGATACACCTATCATTATATAAGTTCTTTGGCCCAAAATTATATTTTTAGGAATATAAAATCAATTAATAATATAATATTTGTTTTAAAAACTCTTTTATGTCAATTTTGACACTATTTGGTATTTTGTTTTTTCTAAATTCATAACAGCATTATTACTTTAAAAAAAATTCATCTAACCTACCCTAATATGTCATATTAACCTATAAAATTAGTGTAATTCATAAAAAGTCTCAAATTACATTTATTTGGATATTTATAATATAAATTATTTTAATATTTTATTAATTAGTTAATTACCGCATCACCATTGTGTCATAAATAAATTAAATTATTTGATGTCTAAAAATTATAAATAAAATAAAATTATGAAGGAAATATTTTTATCTTTATAATTAATATTTATAATCGAATTTATATTATGTATAACCCTATATTAAAAATGTTTTAGTTATTAATATTTGATTTTAACTCTTCTTTGAATTAAATAATAATAAACGTCCTGATCTAATCCAAGTGGACCTAAATGATAATATTTTATTCCTAAGGTTGTTTTTGGTCGATTTACACTTGTAAAATAAAATTAGGACATGTGTTAGGGTAATATTAAAATCATTTTTACCCTTAATTACCCTATTTACTTTTAACCGTGGTAAATAAAAGTAAAAAGTTACTATTCACCAAAAATTATTTTTATCCTATTGAACCACATTTTACTCCTTGATATTAATCATGTGTCTCATATTTTCAAAATTCCACTCACAGAAGTGGTAAAATTAAGTTTTATGTGAATTTGAAAATTCTTCTTGGAGATGGGTAAAAGACGGTGAAAAGTTCAATAAAATTTTTATATATCTAAAATTATTATAAACTGACTCCAATGAATTAAATTGAAATTATTTAGGTATTATGTATCTATTTTGACCTAAAATAAATTTAAATAAAATAAATAATTATTTAAATAAAAATTCAGTTTTAAACTATAACCCAGTGCTTTTTAACTATTCATCAAAAATTGAATGTTTTCAGAAAAATACCAAAAATTCACCCTAGGCTAATTTTGATATTCTGAATCCAAAAATGAATTTTATTTTGAAAGATAAAATTTATAAAATTTCAAAAATTGAGTATTACTATTCATAACGGCTAGTTTGATTGGTTGTGGTGTGTGTTAGAACTCGAAGTTGCATAAAACACACACTACTGTATTATTCAAAGAAAAGCGTACCGTGGAAGATTGAGGTGTTACAAGAAATGGGTGGTAACTAATACTTCACAAATTTTGATTATTATTTTAGTATATATGGATATGTCTACTTAATTAGGTATAAGTTAGATTCCTTTGGAAGATTTAAGGAATAAAAGAATAAAGTTGAGAACCATCATGGTAATAAGATTAAGAAACTATGAGCTGATCGTAGTGGAGAATATCTTAATCATGACGTAATTAATTTTCTATGGGAGTTTAGGATTTTATCTAAACTCACTCAGTGGAATGGTGTAAGTTAAAGGAGGAACCAAACCTTGTTAGACATGGTAAAATCACAATGATTCATGTGATTCTTCTATTTTCCTTCAGGGAATATACATTATAAATAGTGGCCTACATACTAAACTGAGTTCCAACTTAAGAGACATATGGTATACCATACCAATTTTCGAATGGAAAGAAACCTGTGCAGTCATACTTACATGTGTGGGTTTTTGAGGAGTTTGTTAAATCCTCTTTAGGTTATAATCTTACACCCCGAGGTATAAAGTGTATCATTATAGGATATCCCAAAGAAAAAAAGTAATATTACATGTGAAATCCTTCACATAAAAAATTTATCCTAAAAAAAATCCCACATTTATTGAAAATTATATTATCTCTAAAAGAGATGGTGGGAGTTAGATAGACTTTGATGAAGTCCAAGATCAAGATACACAAATATTAGAATAAGAAAAAATTTCACAAATCCCCATGGAAGTAGAAATTGTTCTAAAAACCCAAGTAATTCATTGGATTATTAAAGAGTTTAGAGAACCACAACGGTATGATTTTCTAGTCATTGAGTATGGTGACTCATTATTAGTACATAATAATGTTCCTCCTTCATACAAGGAAGCAGTAAGTGGAATAAATGTTTCCACATTGTAAGATACCATAAATTCCAAAATAGATTCCATGTACCAGAACCAATTCTGGATTTTGGTAGATCATCCGGTTGATGTAAAGCCTAGTGGTTTCAAATGGGTATTCAAGAAAAAATTGGACTCTAAAGGAAAATTCAGTACCTATAAATCATGTATGGTTGAAAAAGGGTTTAAAAATAACCAATGAATTTACTACGATGAAGCCTTTTCACCTGTTGAAATGTTGAAATCCATCAAAATTATACTTTCCATTATGGATGACTATGACTATGAGATTTATATAATGAATTTCAAAACAACCTTCCTTAATGTGAACCTTTAGGAATATTTATATATAATAAAACCCAAAGGGTTAGTGGCTCCAAAGGATTCCAATAAGACATGGAAATTTCAAAAATCTATTTCTGGATAAAAGAATGCATCATAGTCAGGGAAAATTCATTTTTATGAATCCATAATTTTTTTTGGTTTTATAAATAATGAATGTGATCCTTGTATCTGTAAATGGTTTTGTGGGAGTGTATTCATTCTCTTAATAGTATATGTTGATGACATATTACTCATTGGAAACAAAATTCCTATCTTATAGTCTATTAAGGCATGGTTGAATAAATGATTTTATGAAGGAATTTGGAAAGAAAAAATGTATTATTTGGATCAAGATACACCGTGATAGATTCATGTAGCTACTTGGCCTATGTCAAAGTACATACATTGATAAGATACTAAACAGATTCAATATGGAACAATCCATGATGGGATTGTTTCCAGTGTCACATGGATTCATCTTTCCAAGAGAATGTGTTCTCAAACACATGAGGAAAGAAATAGGATAGAAAATATTCCATATGAATCAATGATTGGTTCATTTATGTTTGATATGTTATATACTAGGCTAGATGTAACCTAACCATTAAGTAGGATTGAAGATACCAAGGTGACCCAAGTGTCTACCAATGGATGGAAGTCAATACAATCCTTAAGTATTTGAGGTGTAATAAGGATATGTTTCTAGTTTATAGGGGACATGAGGAACTTTCCATCATAGAATATGTAAATTATACTTTTCAAAATGATCAATATGACATGAAGTCACAAACAGGATACAACTTCACTTTTAATGGAGGTTCTATGAGATGGAAGTGATCTAAGAAGGCTATGGTCATAGATTCTATAGTAGATTCTTAGTATATTTTAGCTTCTAAGTCAGTTAAATAAGCATTATGGATTCTCAAATTCTTACAATATCTTGAAATGAAACCTAGAAGTAAGGACCTTATCACACTCTACTATGAAAAAACTATATTTATGGATCTTTCCAAATAACAAAGTTCATAATAGTGGGATAAGCACATACTTTAGAAGTATAGTCTCTTGAGGAATTTTTCTCAGATAGGTGAGGTTGTAGTGAGTAGTATTTTCAAAAAATAAAATGTGTAAGACCCCTTCACTAAAGCCTTTACTCACTAGAAACATTATTATCATGTGAGGTCTAGAGGACTGAAAGTATTTGGAATTTGGTTCTAGTCCAAGTGGGAGTTTGTTGGAGTTAGTTTACTAGGACCATCTATTTTTTACTTTGATTATGAGTATATTATATGTATTTAATATTAATAAAACCATTTATTTCATTTTGTTCATTCTTCTACATTAATCTAATGTAAAAATGTCATAGATTATACATCACATTGATAAGGTCATAGTAGTTCCCCGCAATTATGTGAACCTTTAAGTGCTATGAATATATTCTTAAATAATGTTCTCTAGTTGGATAACATACTATGATGGGACACATATTACATAGACTGTGATGTGAGAGTACTCATAATAAGATGAGGATTATTCTCATGATTTTCTCACTTATTAATCTTCAAGAGAGAAGATTATGTGAGGAGAAATTCTTGTATTAATTTCACATGTTTTGGTGTCATTAGATATTCTTAACTATGAGAAAGTGTAATAGTCTATAGACTTTACAATTTTTATTAATTCATGTTATGACTCATGTACTTAGATGTATTTTATAAACCATTATGATAATAGTTCATTGAAAAGTTGGATACATTTGTTTGTGTCATAAGTGACATGTCATTAATGGATAAGTCGAGGAAGAATTTTTCCTTTCCATATTTATGGAAGCTGATATCTTGGATAATCGACTAAAATAGAACCATCCCCCTTAATTCCATGGCCATGGTGTAACAACATGTTAATTTTAGATAGTGGAAGAAATAGTTATCAAGAATATAGGTTAGTGACACAAATATGAAACCTTCTTGATGAGATATTGAGATAAAGTGATTATATTTATTTGTGAGCATTCATAGGTGGTTTCCATCATTGTGACATTATGTTATTTCTATTGGGTGAATTGACTCATTGCTGGATGATAATATTGGACTTTAGTCATGCATGCCTAATTCCAATGAGAGATAATCTTAAAGGGTCACACACTAAGTGTTTCCCATGATATTGATTATATTCTATTTGAATTTAATAAATTGAAAAAAATATTATTCTCAATATTGAGGAATAATTTTTTTATACTTTATTGATCACACATATTTATTGACGAATGAAATATTTAAATTAAATATTTATTTTGATGTTTGATAAATTAAATAGGGGTTCAAATGGACCAAGTTAGTGTATGGTTTTAAATATTTATTAATAAGATGGTTAAATGATTTTTGTTATTGAAAAAGTTGGGATACATCAAATAATAATAATATTATTATTATTAATATGCGACATGGGGTTTTAATAATGGTTTTAATATTGTTTAATGTCTATAATACAAAAACAATATTATAACATAAATCCTACCTCTATAAGGAGCCTGTTATAGATATTTTGTAGTTGATAAAAAATAGAGATTTTTTTCACACAAAAAAATTATTTTTAGAATTCTCCTCTCTCTCTCAAGAATAAGAAATTCTAGAGAGATTTATTCAGTACCAAAGAATAAACTATTAGGAAAAAATAATTCATGGCATTTAATTCTCTACACTAGCACTAAAATATTGTTTATTGTTTCTTAGAGATCATAGGAGAATGTTTAGATAACTACTAAAGGGATTATATCCTTCAATCCTCACAATCACAATAAAATAAATTTGAAAGATCCTTTTCAGACGATCGACATCAAGATTAATGAAATAATCCTAAGGAAAGGTAATTTATTTATTCTAATATAAATAAATTAATAGTAAAATTGACATGTAATATCCTTGCTCATAGTTTCATGTATAGAAATATTGAAAGAAATTTTAATATATCACCAACCATTGCATGCTTCAGCTATGATTGGAACCATCAGGGTGGTCATTATAACTTATTCAAAGACACTCCATCACTGACTGAAGAAGGTATGGTCAATTGAGGTCACAAAAGGATCAATAAGGGTATGATACTTAGAACATGGTTTGGAATAGTCTATGTGACAAGATTAGAGACATTCTGACATTGAGATGAAGTAGGTATTTTGGTTTTTTGTTATTTAACTTCATTAGTTCATTTATTTATTCTGATCATGTTTCATGGACATTTCACTACATTTGTGGTACAATATGCAACCACATTGGAGGTGAACTACTGAGTTAGGTACTCACACCCTACTCTAGCCACCACTTCACTTGGGTACCCAATTAGACCTCACTTTTTTTAGGTTCAGGTTGGTTTGATGACCAAGATTTATTGATTGAGCTAGATAAGAACATATGGGATTTGGAGTTTGTGATGATTTTAGGCTCGAGGATTGTAGTGAATCCTGCTACACTTTTATTTCAATATTTTCATTTTATTTATTTTTATTTTTTATATGTGATTGACCGAGTCAATGATGGAGTTTGTATGAATGTATGTATGCTTCCTCACCTCATATATTTTTAATGGATAGTTATTTATCTTCATACTATGATGATTATTTTTTTTCATAATATTTGGTTATTTATTTTTTGGTCATCCACTCTGATACATAGTGGTATAGTCTTCCAAATGAACCTTATCAAACCCCCACTTATATTTGGTAGCCTCTAGGGTATGCGGAGGTGTACCTGAGGTCACATAGGACCATCAGTCTTGTTATTATTTAGAGTGACCTAAGATGTGATGTTACAAAGGTATATAAGAGATTTGTTTTTTAAATTTTAAGACTTAGGTGGATCGTAGACCAGAGATATAGGAATGCTTTAGGGATAGTGATGGAACTTGGGATGGTGCATCACAAAAACCTTCCTAGTGGATATACTCGTTACCTTTGGTATGGGATTGATGTTCCTATCTTCTTTTGTTATAGTTATTTTGGATTTTCACATTGTTTAATGCACATAAGGTTTGAGATTTATGGGTTATGAATTATTGGATTACTGGATCTTTTCCAATTGGTAAGAGACTAGAAATTAGATTTTTGTCTCTCAACCTATATAGAAAAGAGGCATCTAATCCATCATATAAGGAACCTTAGACTTACATGAAATATAGGGGCTTTCTAGTGTGATTTATATCATGGATGATATAGTTTATTCTATTTATATTTTCATTGATTACTTATATAGAGTTTTACTATATAATTACTTAGTTTCATTATACTCAGTTGGGATGAATTATATATGTATTTTCTATCTAATTTTAGGTCATTTGGATCCACTATGATGCACTTGATAATGATTGAATGGTATATGTGCACATGAGGTGCAATGAACCTAGTTTTTGTCTAATTAAAGATGTCAAGATGTGGAATTTATTTCCTTGAAAAAAAATTAAAATTAAAACTTAACATGATTTAATTAAAAAGTTTGATGCAATGAACTAAAATTATAAGATTTAAATAAAAAAATAAATGTAATGAAAAAATAAAAATAAATTGGTAATTAAGTTTTGAAATAATTCACATGTGATCCCCATGTCTTCTCCCATCAAGTAACCTTGAGATGTTTTTATTTAAACCTTACTTTAAATTTTTTTTAATTATATACCTAAACCCATGATTTTTAGTAGTCATATAAAGGAATATTGTTACAAGAAGTAACACTATTAGTTTTTAGTTTTTGATCCAAGAAACCAAAATAAACTACTAGCCTTTTAGTGGTTGTGTATAGGAACATATTCTCCCTCACTTTTAATGTAGTGATCACCTATACCCTCACACTAAATGGTAGAGAGAAACCAATACCTTACCTTAAAGGTAGTGATAACTTATCCCCCATCACACCAAATAATAGTGATAAATAAAAAATTAAAAAGAAGATACTTGTTATACATAAGCCCAATGAATCACACTCACACCTCTCTAGCAAGATATAATGAGAAAAGAATAAGATAATGTGAGAAAATTATAAGATAGAGAGAGAGGGGGAGGGAGAGATATTTCAAAAAAATTGTATCTAAAATTGATCTTTATTGTAATTTGTGCCTTCCAATGACCCTTAGAGGTGCATTTATAGCCTCGATGTGATTTAGTAATGTTCTGTCGGTGTTGGGTATGGAATAGAGTCATTAAAAGCTGTGTTAAGTCATATGGGTCCCTCTTTTAATGGTAAATTTTTGCGTATATATATTTTTCCACTGGGTACTTGATGGGTTCCACCATCCATCTGGTGGAACCTAGATAGAACCATGGTTCTATGCAGGTTTCATTGGCTTCCCATTGATATGAATAGAAATATTGTTCTATTTAGGTATAATTGGCTATCCAGCTGTACCCACTGTGTATCTACTTCACATTCATGTGGGGAATCTAAAAATTACAGTCGTTGACTTATTAGTCCCTTCATATAGTCTATAACCTCTATAAAAATTTCCTATAATATAAGCACTAAAACCCATCAAAATAAACTATTAAAAACACCAACATGTCTTTTTATTCAGTTAAAACTACCTAAGAGATTTATATATAAAACATTTTCCCATTGTTTTATTAACACAAGAACATAACAAATGAATCAATAAAAATAATAATGATATAATTCTTATGATTATAGTGAAAGGTAAATTTAGTATTTTATAATTAAAAATAACCAATCATTTTCAATACTTCAAAAATAAATTGAGTATAAACTTTTAATGATGATATAAAAAAATATTTCAGCAGTAATTAAATATAAAAAATTCTCCCCCTTTGTGATTATAAAAAATTCAAGATTAAAATGGTTTCAAAACTCACAAATAACTCAATTGAAAAAACATCCAATTTTCAAAAAATTGAAATAAGATGTAAATTCCTTTGAAACTATTATTGTTTTCCTTATAAATCCAATATTAGTGA
This sequence comes from Viscum album, assembly GCA_963277665.1. NCBI lineage: Eukaryota > Viridiplantae > Streptophyta > Magnoliopsida > Santalales > Viscaceae > Viscum > Viscum album. Next base: position 80,490,571 of record OY728136.1, read on the forward strand.
TTCTTTTATGTCTTAAACATATCCCCTTTGAATATATGAAACCATTAGTATACACATTATTGGAATAAAAACAATTTTAAATTGTTTTAAAACTTTTTTAAAACATTCATTGACAGACTAGAATATTACATGACATTATATTCCATAAAATTCTCTCCCCAAAATATTTCTAAACAAGGTATTTGTGAAGTCATACATTTAATCTCATAAAAATCATAAACAAGGATCATAGAAAAAATGCAATTTATTTATTATAAGATGAGGTCTAAGCATAAAAGATATAAAATGAAAATGAAAAAATTATTAACCCATATGGTTTTATCAAGGGAGCTCAAAACTGAAAAAGAATGTGATGTATTGATTACTTTTAACTTTATAAAAAATATTTAGAAAAATAAAAAACTACACATTCCATATATTCAAAAAAATTTAAATCCTTATTTAAAATTTAAAAACAAATAAAAACTTGATAATGTTTTATTTAAAGATAACCTTGAAATCATAAAATTCTTTAAATTTTTCTAAAATGAGTTTCTTTATAGGATATAAAGAGTGATTTGGATACCACTTAATTAGAGAATTGAAAAACAATCCAAGATTCCCACAAAAGCTTATTTTAAAATAAAATTCCAAATAATAAAAATATTCCAACTTTCAAAATAGAATTTAAGAAAAAAAAATACACACCCATGAGAATTGAAACTAAATTTCAAAAAACTACTAGAGTATGTTTTATCATGCTTGAAGTCATTCAAAAATAAATGATTCTCTTTTGAAACATTTCATATTTTCAAAAAATATTTTTCCCCCTAAAATGATTAAGGATTTTAAAAGTATAATCAAGCCACCAAAAACATCTAAATTCAAATTTTAATTAATAAAAGATTAAAAAAAAATATTTCCAGAGAGTGAAATAAATAAATAAATCAATTAAAAATAAAGAGATAAATGAATAAATTATTTCAGTATTTAAGGATAGATAAATTATTCCATGATTTAGAAAATATATCAATATAATTAAATATTAATATAATATATATATTTTTAAAAATATAAATGTTGAAAAAAAACATATTTCAATAAATTATAAGTGATGAAAAATTAAAAATGGGGTAAAATCACGTGATTTCCAAAGATGAAAAGCATGAGAAGATTCCTTAAAAAATTATTTTAAAAAATTATATAGGTAAATTAATAAAAATATATGTTAATTTTAAATGAAACATTTAATTAAATATTTAAAATTAATCTCATAAATCAATAAGCCTCATGGTTAAAATAAATAATACTTCAAAATTTCTCATGATTGATAATTTAAAAATAAATATAAAACCTGAAAGATTTATTCTTTTCAAGAAAAAATAATAAAACATGAAAATAATAAGAATAAATATATATTATTGAAGTTCAAGTGGTTTTAAACAATGGATAAATAAAACATTTAATTAATTATTTCTAAAATAATTTAGTAAATAGATCAGAAAAACTCAAGAGGTGAAATGAAGAATTCCTTGATTTCGTGGCCTTTTTATCCTTTATGTTTATTAGAAATTCATATGAAAATGTTAGATTAAATATGAAGAATTAATATATAAAAATTAAATCAATTCGTAAACATCTCTTACTAAATATTTAGACATACAAAGTCATAAGTGTAACACCCCAAAATTTTAAAGTATGGACCTTGTATTCGATAGTGTGTATAAAACACGACACCAAGAACATCAGGGAATATAATATCCAAATACTTTATAATATATTAACTATTTGAAATATATTCTATGAATTTAAATGTATGCAACACCGATTTATCATGCGTTACACGTAAGAGAGACCTTTTTTGATGGATTGCGTTACATGCAAGACCGAGTTTTACCGAACAATACTATATTATTTAAATATTATTATTAAATATAATATGATATAACCTAGAAATTATGTTAGAGTTTATGAATATTATTTACTAACTCATAAAATTTTAAGGTTTATATAAATATAAAACTAATTCAATGGTTACCAACTAATGAGAAACGAAAATAAGAACAAATTGGATATAAAAAGAAATTTTATTATATTTATGCTTCCAAAGGAGTTTTGTCTTAATAAAAATAATTAATTACAATTAGTTAATTATTTTAATGAAATATATATTTTAAATATTCAATCAATTATTTTTTATATTCATTCCTTAGGTTTGATAGACATAAGATAAGAATAAACTCTATTTTACACATAATAACCTATATTTATATAAAGGCAATCTTACCGCATTTTAATGGCGAACCCATTTTAAATATGAATTTTGAAAATTTAATTGATTTTATATTTAAAAAAACTTAATATTTTAAATAGGAACATAATAATTAGGTTAGGGTTAATGTTTGATATTTTTCTGAAACAATTCATTTTTTAACAAATAGTTAAAAATACTGAATTTTAATTCAAAACTGTTTTTTCATCTAATTTATTTAGTATATTAAAATATAATTTTAATTTGTTTTAAAGTTTAATTAAATAATATTTTTATCAATTAATATAATAAATTTTATTATAATAAATTTACATTTGGAATTTATTATAAAAACATAGAAAACTTTCAGATATTTTTACTCTAAAAATCCACATTGTCGTCCCGCCCGTGGGATGATTTTTAAATAAAATTCTACCACTTATATGATCGGAATTTGGAAAAATAGATTAAATATTTGTAATAATAATAATTTATAATTTATAATAATTTCAAATTTGTTTTTGACCAAAACTATTAGTGAAAGTGATTAAAATTAATTACAATTATTAAGGCAACATTAAGCTTAATAAAGGAATAAACCTTTAAATTAGGGGCTCAAATGACCTATAAAATTATCAAAAACCCATTTTCAGGAAAAACGTAATCCATTAATCTTAAATTACTTATAATTTTTGGGTTTGAATACTTTTTTTAGTTAAAAATGTGGGTACACCTAACTTATTTTCAAAAATACCAAGTTTGTCCATTTCCTCCCTTATAAAAGGCCACCACCCCTCCCCATTCCTCACACCTACCAAACCATTTATGTTCAGAAAATATATTCCCAAATAGATTACCAAAATACCTAACATAGAAATTTAATCATCCCTTTGGTCAAAAATTATTCTAAGGAATCCCTTTGATATAAACCAAAAGGAGTTACCTGATTTTTAAGGCAATGTTTTCCAACAATATATTTTCTTTCATTTAATTTTACACCACCTAAAATCTTCTTCATACATGTTCATATAATAAAAATAATATCCTAAATATAATGATATATTCTTATATCATGTGTTCTATCTACACTTACACACACTTCCATCTAATAGGTAACAAACATACTATTTCTGTGTACAACGAACTACTGCCTCACGAAATGATAATCGTTCATTTTTCTTTTACCACCTCTCATGGTGGCCATTATGATGGAAAATATGTTTATATATGATATATATGATATTTATTATATATTTATACTTATTTAATCCTTTTATAACACATAAATTTAATACCTTACATTTTTCTTTAATACGATAACATCGTTTGAGGAAGTGTCGACTACTGCCCCTCAAAGCGATGTGATTCGTTTACACAGTACATGGAATGTATAAAAGATGATTATAATTAATCATATGAGATATAAAAAACATATATATGATATTTATTACATAATTAAATTTCTGGAAATATATATATATGTATATATATATATATATTATTTACTTTATTACCCTTTCACACACTTAAAATGTGATAACATTATTTGTGGACGTGTGGACAAATGCCTCCTCAAAATGACCTGATTCCTTTTTCATCATAGGAATTATGTAAAAATGTATAAATGGTTAAGTAATATGTTATTTATGATATAATTATCATTTTATAAATATATGGTGTTACTTACTTTATTTTCATAATATCATTGAAAAATAAGAATGTTACTCATGCGTATGTACGACCTACCGTCTCCATGATTGCAACGTTGATTCATTTTTCATAACTATATGTAATTATTATTTTTAAAAGTATAATTGATGTATAAATATGATAATTATTTCCTGATTATTATTATTTAGATGTTATCTTATGACCCCTTTGACTATATTTTACCTACCAAAGTTGTTTTCAACCCATAAACCGAATTTAGTCTAAACACCTGATGTAAACAGAATTGATTAAGTATTTCAATACAATATAGTAAAAATTTAGATGAAATTAATGATAAATATTCAAATGGTTGTCAATAAAGTAAATAATTAAAATAAGTTTATTATAAATGAAGTTAAAGGACATTCACCCAAATGGAAACACAAGTTAATGGATTCCCATCTCACTTTTTACATCCGTGAGATAAATGTCTTGTTCACCACTTACATCATTTATGTGGTGTATCTACTGAAAATTTTGTTATATTATATCACTAATCCTTTTATATTAATGGTATTTTAAATTTTCACTTAATTTTATTCCTTTATGAGTATTATGATTTAAAATGTTTCAAAGTGGTATGAGCCACTTTGGAATGTTTAAAGATTATTTTCCTCAATAATAACTTTAATGATCATTAAATAGTATTTACATTTGGGGAAATTATATGAAAATTGTTTAATAAAACCTTTAATTTTATCTACTATGGTTATTCATGACCACTTTAAAGTATTAAAACCACACTTTTCACTCTTTTGTAGTCAAAATGTTTTAGAAAATTGTTTTTAGAAAACCAGACTTTGTAGCTCTCTTTAGTCGAAGAACCCATTTTCTTTTAAAAAAAATTTTTATTAAAAAAAATTCAAATTTTTTTAATGATTTAATAAATACGTTTTTACTATTTTTTTATTTTACCAATATTTTGAAATTAATCTTCTTATCGCTTTCTGAACAAGGAATTTCTCTAACCTTTAACCATGAAAAAGGAATGTTATTTTTACCTCATATGGATTGTACAGATTCACCCAAAATCATTTCATTAAATCTTTCTTTACATGTTTAAAAGGTTAATTTATAAAGAAAATATTTTCAAAAGTGATTTAAAAAAAAGGTTTTTAAAAAGGGTTTTCAAAACAAAAAATATATTTTCCTCAAGAATGTTTTTAAAAGATCTTTTTATAATGTTTCTATTCAACAATGACAACAACCATTTATTTTATTCCACTTTGGTTATGTTGTATTAATACCAAAAGTAATCTTCCTATGTATGGATTATGAATTATTTGTCCAAGGATTCTATTCACATTTGCTTCCTTGATTCCTTTTAGTACAATTATTAAATTTCTTATGATCAGCTGACATTAAATTTCCCATAAATATCCATATCATTTTTCATGGATATGATTATTGCCTATACTGCATACAATTTTTCATATGGTGTTTACTTTGAAAGTTACTTGATTATTTGGTAAAATATTGATAAATCCATATACATTATTCAATAAAAATATTTGATAAAGAATATTATTTATTCGATATGAGGAATGTTTTGGACATGAAATACATATGTTGGGGACCATTTAAGGTAATCCCTATGGGTTGGGGACTAGTTAATTAAAGTCCCTCGATACATTGATTATATCAAGGGATGAATTAGTTTCACAAATTAGAATAGGTAAACTATCTCTTGATAGTAATGGTTTAATGTACCTAAGAAACATGGTGTCCAATAATTAAGGATTTATTTCATTTAGTTTCAGTTATTATTCATCCATGAGATTTTGTGTCAACATATCTATGGATACATTTCATTTTTAGTTCATTGATTAAATGAAATGTGATTTAGTTTCTTACATTTCCTTGTTCATTTTACCATATCTATTTATTTGAATGGCATGTGTTTCCATTTATTACCTTTCCATATTATTTATAAACTTCATTCTCAGTTTTTTGATTATATGGTATGTGTGGTATATTATTTATCATTCCATAATTATTATTCTCATAGAATCATTATTGATTATACTATATTTTTTCCTTACTGAGAATTTGAGCTCACCCTTATTATATTTTTTCTTCAGCAATTCAAGAAGCGTATTATGAAAGATATGTAAGGAATTACTCGATGGATTAGATTTATCGTCAAAGCTATTTATTTAGAAAGAAGAAAAAAATTATGTTGTAATTAGTGTAGTCATTTATAATAAAAGACTAATTTATGTATTTGGTTTTCCAAGAATTATAAAATGATCGGTCCTTCGAGTCTTGATTCCTTATAATCATGCTAATTTAATTGATAGTAGACACCATCTCTGGAATATCTCGGGTCGGGTCACTATAGTTGGTATTAGAGGAAGTTTAGTAGAAACCTTGGGAACTAGATTTAGGAAAACATAGATTAGAGAACATATCCCTATGGTACAATTTTAGGATAAGTATATAAAAACATCCTGAAATCTTGGTAAAGTATAGATTATGTGGGGTTTCAAGAAATACATATATTTCTAGATACTACAAGTGGATATGGTTCTGGTATAGAGGTACCTAGGAGTAATAATTCTAAAAATGTGTTTTGATCCTGACTTGGGGTAACCTTATACACAACAATGGGCCTTACTATGCACCTAGTTTGACACTCCTGGGGGATATGCTTAGGACAATTCACATTTTATTTATAAACAATTATGAAGTATTTTAAAAGATAATAAAAATTAATGACCTAGGTTAAACCTAAGGTGTTTTAGATTGAAGATGAGGTGTCATGATTTAGAAATTCTACAAATGATATTATTTATAAACCCTAGACCAAGGAAGGACCTATGTAGAAATAAATGGATGAAGTATTTATATATTGGGGTTGTATTTAAAACCTTAGATAAAAGGATATTTATTGATTAACCTAATTTCAAGGATGTACATCATATTTATTTTTGAAATTATATTAATATGGTTTTTGAAAAGTACAACCTGAAATCCAGGTGATAACCAATAAAATCCGACAAGACCACAGGTCTTGAACCCATGATCAACGTACGACAAGGGTTTCATGCCAACAACTGACCTATGCAGTGTCTTGGTTAAAACGAAAGAAAGGGTCAAATGTAATTAAATATTTTATTATTTAAAACACAACATTACGTATGTTCTAGACCTACACATCAAGCAGTTCAGTTCAGAAGAGACTAATAAACATAAAATGCTCTAATTTAATAGCAAATCACAACATCAACCACCCCATCTCCATCCCCTAACTGTCATCTTCCCCAAATTGCTTCGATCCGGCCGCCCCAGCTTTCTTCGGAAAAAGTAAATTGTATATGTTAGGCATCACACCTCCGTTGGAGATGGTCACGTCCCCGAGGAGCTTACTGAGTTCTTCATCATTCCGCATTGCGAGCTGGATGTGCCTGGGCACAATTATGGTCTTCTTATTATCCCTCTCCGCGTTCCTCGGCAATTCAAGAACCTCGGTGGCTAGATATTCCAGGACGGTGGCAAGGTATACCAGGGCTCCAGCGCCGACGCGCTCTACGTACTTGTCGGCCATCAAGAAACGAGCAATACGACCAACAGGAAATTGCAGGCCTGCTTTACTGCTGCGAGAAGTGGCCTTCTTTGATGCTCTTGAACCAAGAGTTATGCCTCGGCCCGCCATTGCTACCTGACCTTCGCAGAAGGTAAACAAAAATTTGTTATGAAAGAGGGAAAGTACCAGTGTCTTGGTTAATATTTCATTGTTTTTAGTTAAAAAATTTGATGAATAAATGTTAATGATGAACCAGTAATATTAATTTTGAGGATTATAGATTAATATACGAATAATATTGGTTTTTGAAGATAGATAAAGACAAATAGTTAGATATTCTACTATTTTATAGACCTTACAGTCATTTAAAAGTTTCTATTAGTGATTTAGAAAAAAAGTCATTCACTACGGCAAAATCACGACTTAGCGGCGGTTTTGAAAAACCGTCGCCAAATCTTGTGTCGGGAATCTATTCACGGCGGTTTTTAAATCCGTCGCAGAACGTTTCGTGGCGGTTTTTTATTTTTTTTTTAATTTTTTTTATTTTATTTTATTTATTTATTTATTTATTTTATTTATTTTATTTATTTTATTTTATTTTATTTTATTTTATTTATTTATTTTATTTATTTTATTTATTTTATTTATTTCGTATTTATTTTATTTATTTTATATATCCATGCATGCACATCCCATGCACATGCCCATGCAATATAAAGAAATACTGCGTTTGGTGAGATTTGAACCCCTAACCTCTTGCATATTTTCCAAAGACTTTACCACTCCAGCAAGCTCATCATGTGGTTAATAAACAGAATTTAATATACTTATATATATTAATTGAAAAAACAAATAATACATAAATAATAGATATAAACTCAATAATAATGAATAATAAATAATGAATAATGAATAATGAATAATGAATAATAAATAATAAATAATAAATAAATATACATAATAAATAAATATAAATAATAAATAATAAATAATAAATAATTAATAATAAATAATAAATAAATAATAAATAATAAATAATAAATAATAAATAAATAATAAATATAAATAATTAATAAATATAAATAATAAATAATAAATAATAAATAATAGATAACAAATAATTAATAATAGATAATAAATAATAAATAATAAATAATAAATAATAAATAAAAAATAAAAAATAAATATAAATATAAATAATAAATAATAAATAATAAATAATAAATAATAAATAATAAATAATAAATAATAAATAATAAATAATAAATAAAAAATAAAAAATAAAAAATAAAAAATAAAAAATAAATATAAATAATAAATAATAAATAATAAAAAATAAAAAATAAAAAATAAAAAATAAAAAATAAAAAATAAAAAATAAATAATAAATAATAAATAATAAATAATAAATAATAAATAAAAAATAAAAAATAAAAAATAAAAAATAAATAATAAATAATAAATAATAAATAATAAATAATAAATAATAAATAATAAATAATAAATAATAACTAACAAATAATAACTAATAAATAATAACAAACAAATAATAACTAATAAATAATAAATAATAAATAATAAATAATAAATAATAAATAAATATAAATAATATATAATATATAAATAATAAATAATAAATAATAAATAATAAATAATAAATAACAAATAATACATAATAAATAATAAATAATAAATAATAAATAATAAATAATAAATAATAAATAATAAATAATAAATAATAAATAAATAATAAATAATAAATAATAAATAATAAATAATAAATAAATAATAAATAAATAATAAATAATAAATAATAAATAATAAATAAATATAAATAATAAATAATAAATAAATATAAATAATAAATAATGAGTAAATATAAATGATAAATAATAAATAAATATAAATAATAAATAAATATAAATAGTAAATAGTAAGTAATAAATAAATATAAATAATAAATAATAAATAATAAATAAATATAAATAATAAATAATAAATAAATATAAATAATAAATAATTAATAATGAATAAATATAAATAATAAATAATAAATAATAAATAATAAATAATAAATAATAAATAATAAATAAATATAAATAATAAATAATAAATTAATATAAATAATAAATAATAAATAAATATATAATTAATAAATAATAAGTAAATACAAATAATAAATAATAAATAATAAATAATAAATAATAAATAATAAATAATAAAAAATAAATAAAAAATAATAAAAAATAAAAAATAAAAAATAAAAAATAAATAATTATAAATAATAAATAATTATAAATAGTAAATAAATATAAATAATAAATAATAAATAATAAATATAAATAATAAATATAAATAATAAATAATAAATAAATATAAATAATAAATAAAAAATAAAAAATAAATATAAAAAATAAATAATAATAAATAATAAATAATAAATAATAAATAATAAATAATAAATAATAAATAAATATAAATAATAAATATAAATAATAAATAATAAATGATAAATAATAAATAATAAATAATAAATAAATATAAATAATAAATAAATAATAAATAATAAATAATAAAGGAAACACATGAAAAAGTATGAAAAGACGTGGTAAGAGATGAAAAATTATGAAAACACATGAAAACGGATCGAGAAGCATATGAAGAATGAGGCATTCGAAAGAATGAGAACGCATGAGAATGCATGAAAACTCATGACAACTCTGGAAAACCCCTTAATAATTCAACATAAACATCATAATAACCCACAAAAAACCATCGATAAAGATAACAAGTCATGGAAACCCAAATAAACAGTAATAAATGATGTAACCGTTAAAACCCGTCAAAACGGTCATAAAGAGACAAAAACATTGGACTCACATTAACGGAGATAACTTATGATCTGAGAGTCCGTTTTAGATCCGCGACCTGTCAAATCAAAGATCCTGAAACGATCTTCGACCTGATAGGTGAAAGAGTCCGAATGGACAAATGAATCGGAAGTTATGACCATTTAAAAAAAAGCTGACGGGGAACGGGTGCTAGAAACGAGGCATCAAAAAACATAACAAACCTAATACCCACTAAAAAGGACATAACATATGATCCAGGAGTGAATGTGGGCGCCACGACCAGTCAAACTGAAGCTCATGGAACGAGCTATGATCTGGCAGGTGGAGGTGTCTGAACTGACATGTGGATCGAAAGTTAGTTCCATTTGAAGACAAGTTAGATGGGACACCGGTGATAGAAATGGGGTTTCATAGGCCTTCAGAGGAGTTTTTGGGGTCAAAAAACACAATAGAAGTTTTTTTGTCAATCTGGTGCGTAGCTCTCTTCGCTGGCTTCGATTTGATATGTGGTAGAGCCCAAACGGACACCCAGAGTGAAAGTTATGGCCGTTTGAAGTTGGAGAACTTTTTTCAACATTCTTATAACTCTAATATCTTCTGTACCTTAGATCGTCTAATAGTTTTAATTATATGTTCCTCTAGATCTCTTCATGAGCTTCGATTTGACTGGTCGTGGCACTCCAACGGACGCCCAGATCAAAAGTTATGGTTGTTTTAGTGATTTCGGGGTTTCTCATGTTTTTTTATTTTTTCCTTTCATTTCGCGGCGGTTTTACCGAAACCGCTGCTATTTCGTGGCGGTTTTTTAAAAAAACCGCCGCTAATCCTCGAAAAAAATAAAAAATAAAATAAAAAAAATAAAAATAAAAAAAAAAAAAAAAATTTATGGCATTTCGCGGCGGTTTAAAAACCGCCGCGAAATGGCGGCCCGAAACACGTTTAGCGGTGGTTTTTAAAACCGTCGTGAAAAAACCGCCGCTAAATGGCCATTTTCTTATAGTGATTATTGGTAATTAATTTCTGGGAGTAAAGGAATGAATAATAATTTGATCGAAGAACAACCCAAAGTTTGGATTGATAATATGAAATATAAACCTATAAATTAAGTATATTTCCTTATATTCCTATGCATTAAAATAATTCCTCAACATTAGGAAAGGTATCTTCAGACAAAAATGTTGTCCTAATATCTTAATTTTTTTGAACCAATTTCTTCTAAATCATTGCAGATTTATGGATTTGAGGCTCTCAAATTTATATTGATCATGAGATTGTTTTTTATTGATGACATCATTCACTCCCTATAAAAATTTATGCTTTTACTCAAATTATATATCTCTATTTTTGACTTATATTCTCCTACTTCGATACCTAGTTATATGTTAGTCCATGTGAACTTTGCACTGCCCATTATCTCTTTTATAAAGGATATTTTACAAACCCTTCTCATGATGTGGAATTTAAATATAAGAAATATAAAACAATATATCACCATGATCGAGTTTAAATTGAGAGGATACAATTTAATTAATTTGGGGAGAATGTAACACCCCAAAATTCCAAAGTAAGAACCTTGTATTCGATAGCATGTATGACACACGACACTAAGCACATATGGGAATATAATATCTGAATAATTTATAATATATTTAATATTTAAAATATGTTATATATATTTTATTTCATGTAACACTGAGTTAGCATGAGTTACACCCAAGAGAGACCTTCTTCGATGGCATGTGTTACACGCAAGACTGAGTTTTACAGAATAATAATATAGTATTAAAATATTATTATTTAATATAATATGATATCAACTATATGTTATGTTATAGGTTATGAATATTATTAAATTACTTATGAAAATTTATGGTTTATATAAATATAAAATTAATTCATTGGTTACCAATTAATGAGAAATGAAAATAAAAACCAATTAGATATAAAAGGAAATATTATTATATTTATGATTCTAAAGAAGTTTTATCTTAATAAAAATTATTAGTTACAATTATTTAATGATTTTTATTATATTTATATGTTATATATTCAATAAAATATTTTTTATATTCATTCATTAGGTTTTATAGGCATAAGATAAGAACAAACTCTATTTTTCACAAAAAAATCTATATTTTTATAAAGGCAATTTTAACACCTTTTAAAGAAGAACTCATTTTAAATATGAATTTAGATTCTTTAATTTATTTAATATTTCAAAATAAAACTCATATTTTAAAGATAAATATAATAATTTTTTAGGATGATTTTTTGATATTTTTCAGAAACATTTCATTTTTAAGGAATAGTTAAAAATACCGGATTTTAGTTCAAAACTAGTTTTTCTTCTAATTTATTTATAAGGTTAAATTATAATTTTAATTGGTTTTAAAGTTTAATTAGATAGTATTTTTATAAATTAATATAACTTATTTCATTTTAATTAATTTCACTATGAATTTTATTATAAAAACATATAAAACATTAAGATGTTTTTACATTGTATTACCGTCCTGACTGCGGGATGAATTTTAAATCAATATGTTCCACTTATATGATTGGAATTTGAAAAAATTGATTCCACATTTTTAATCTTAATAATTCAAAATTTTTAATAATACTAAAATTGTTTTGAACTAAAATATTAGTGAAAGTGGCTAAAATTAACTACAATTATTAAGGTAAAATTAAGCTTAATAAAGGACTAAACCTTTAACTTAGGGGCTCAAATAACCTATAAACTTTTAAAAAACCCATTTTATGGAAATTATTCAGCCATTTACCTTACATTATTTAGTTTGGTTTGTTTTTTTATACTTTGTTTTGGGTAAAAACTTGGGTACACCTAACTTCTTTTCAAAAATGCCAAGTGAGACCTTTTCCTCCCTTATAAAAGGCCACAACCTCTCCCCATTACTCAAACCTCCAAAAAATCTTATTTTTGGCCAATATCTGACCAAATATATTATGAAAATAACTCCCCTTGACCTTGAATCATCCCTTTGGTTAGAAAGAATTATAAGGATTCCCTTTGGTATAAACTAAAAGGAGTTACCCGATTTTTAAGGTAACACTTTCCAACGATCTCTTTTATTTAATTTTCCACCACCTCAAATATTATTCTTACATGTTCATATAATTACACCAGTATCATAAATATAATTAGATGTTGTTTTATTATGTATTTTACCTACAATTAAACACACTTCCATCTAATGGGTAATGAACATACTGTTTCTACGTATGGTGAACTACTGCCTCACAAAATGATGATTGTTCATTTTTCCTTTACCAACTATAATGGTGGAAATTATGATGAAAAATATGTTTATATATGATAATATGATATTTATTATTTATTTATACTCCTATAATAATTTTATAACACATACCTTTAATACTTTTCATTTTGCGTTAATACGATAACATCGTTTGAGGAAGTGTGGACTACCACCCCTAGAATCAATGTGATTAGTTAACGAAATACATGGATTGTATAAAAGATGATTATAATTAAACATATGATACATAAAAAAAATATATGTGATATTTATGACATAATTAAATTTCTGGAAATATATATATCATTTTCTTTATTACCCTTTCACACACTTAAAAAGTGATAATGTTATTTGTGGACGTGTGGACTACCGCCTCCTCAAGATGATGTGATTACTTTTACATCACAAGAGTTATATATATAAGTATATATGATTAAATAATATGGTATTTATGATATATTTATCTTTTTCTAAATATTTAATTTACTTAACTTTTTTCCAAAATGATCATTGAAAAATGGGAACGTTACTCATGCCTATGTATGACCTACCATCTCCATGATTGTAACATGAGGTCATTTTTCACAACAATAATTAATAATAGATTCCAAAAGTATAATTAATGTATAAATATGATAATTATGTCATGGGTATTTTTCTTGAGATGTTATATAGTGACCCCTTTGACCATAGTTGACTTACCAAAGTTATTTTTTACACATAAACCGAATCTGGTCAAAACACCCGATGTAAACGTAATTGATTACATAGTTATATATAACATGGTAATAAGTGAAATAAAAGTAATTATAAACATGAAAAATGTTCTTAATAAATTATATAATTAATATAATTTTATTATTTAGGAAGTTAAAGGATGTTCACCTGAAAGGAAACGCAAGGTAAGGGATTCTCATCTCACTTTTTACATCCGTGAGATAAATGTCATGTTCACCACTTACATATTTTTTTGTGGTGTATATACATCCCCTTTTATTATATTATATCATTAATACTTTTATATTTATTATATTTCAAACTTTTATTTAATTTTATTCCATCATGAGGATTATGATTTAAAATGTTTCAAATTGGTATGGGACACTTTGAAATATTTACAGATTATTTTCCTCAACAATAACTTTAATGATATTTCAATGCTGTTTCCATTTGAAGAAATTATATGAACACTATTCAATAAAATATTTAATTTTCTCTCCTCTGGTTATTCATAACCATTTTCAAGTATTAGGTCCATATTTCCACTCTTTGGTAGTCAAAATATTTTAAAAAATGTTTTTCAGAAAATATGAATTTGTATCGATCTTTAGTCGGAGAAGCTATTTTCTTCTAAAAACCATGTTTTATTAAAATATTTTCAAAATATTTTTTAAATTTTTTTTGTAAATAAATTTTTACCATTTTTTTCTTTTACCAATGTTTTTAAATGAATTTATTTTTCACTTTCTGAACAAGAAATTTTTCTAACCTTAAACCATGAAAAATGAATGTTCTTTTTACCTCATATGACTTGTACGGATTTACTTGTAGTCATTTATTTGAAGCCTACATTGTAAGTTTAAAAAGGTTACTTTTTAAAGAAAATATTTTCAAAAGTGATTTTCAATAAAAAGGTTTTTAAAAAGGTTTTACAAAAAAAGGATATTTTCCTCAAGAATGTTTTTAAAAGATCTTGTTATAATGTTTCCATTCATAAATGAAAAAAACCCATTATTTTACTTAAATTGTGTTATGTTGTATTGATACCATACTTAATATTATTATGGATGGATTATGATTGACTTTTCTAAGGATAGTATTCACATTTATTTCCTTGATTACTTTTAGTCCCCTTGAAATATTCAATATAAAATGATCATTGGACATTAAATTACCCCTAAATATCCATATCATTATTCATGGATATGATTATAGCCTAATCCATATACCATTTTTAAGATGACAATTACTTTGAAAGTTTTTTTATTATTTGTGGAAATATATATTAATCCCTATACTTTATTCAATATGAATATTTGATAAGGAAAATTATTTATTCGACATGAGGAATGTTTTGGACATGTAATACATGGGTTGGGAACCATTTAAGAAAAGCCCTATGGGTTTGGTACTGGTTAAGGAAATCCCCTTGATGCATCGATAGTATCATGGGATAAATTAGTTAGACAAATTGGAATAGGTAAATTGTCTCTTGATGGTAATGGTTCCATATACCTAGGAAATATGGAATCTAATAATTAATCATTTCCTTTATTTAGTTTTAGTTATTATTCAAACATGAGTTTTTACATTGACATATCTATAGATACATTTCATTTTTAGTTCATTGATTAAATGGAATGTGTTTTAGTTTATTACCTTTACATATTTATTTTTACTTATCTTGTTATTTTATGGAATTTTTTCCATTTTTTACCTTAAGATAGGTGCATAATATAATGTATATCTCTAAGAAGACAAATTGAGACAAAAATCACTTACTGTTTTGGTAACATTTGAACAGTAAAACCCTTGAAAGAGAGAGACTCAAATGGAAATTGAAATCAAAATAAATTTCATAATGGGAAAAAGAAAACACATTCATGGTCAGTATATACACCACATAAATGAAACACATGATGATATGACATGTGTCTCACCGAAAATAAAAGTGATATGGAGATCCCTTTCCTTTAAGTCTCTACTTCATTTATACATGTTTGAACCTACTGTATAATAAATAAAAGTTTATTATAAATATATTAATTAACCATAATAATATTTATCATATAATATAGTATTTACTTTTGAACTTTTATAACACATTCATCATTAATTAATTTTTAAAATCATGTTCTGGATAATAAATGATTTGTTTTTCAAGTATGTTATGATTTGGTATTTTTATTCCTTTTACATTGATCATGGTTCTATAATTTTCAAAATTCTAACCATGATATAAATATAATATATATTCATTTTATATTTATTTATATTTATCCATTATATATATATATATATAAAATGAAATACATCATTCATACATATAGTAGGTTATACATACACATTAACAATATTTCCATTTTCTTGAAGGACAAAATAAAAGAAAGTTAAATAATATATTAACTTTATAGAATAAATTTTATGTTATATAAAGTCATATAAATACATTATATTTATCCTAATTACCTTCCATTAAAAGCGTTAATGAAAAATTAACCACATTGCTTCACAAGGAGGTAGTCTCCCGTACACACAAACAACATTATCGCATCCCATATGGAATGTAAAGTAATATGGTATATATGATATCATAATTAAATAAGTATATTTATGTTACAATAACCATATATATACATTTTATGCAGAATAATACCCAAACATGAGAGTTTTTGGGGGAAAATGTGTCACATCGGTTCGCGAGGTGGTAGTTCGCCTTCCACACAAAGGATGTTATCATTTCCAATTTGATGGAATATGAGATAGTTTTAGGTAATTAAATAAAAACAAAAACATATAAGTCTATTTAATATACTTAGGTTATTATATAATCATGTTTTAGTAATAATTTAATAATTTATAGGAAGAAATAAAATAAAACGCTCGGTTATGGACATTTCTTATTATTCAGATAACTTCTTTTGGTTAACACCAAAATCCTCCATAGGTTGGGTTTATGAGAAAAATAAAGATTATAGGATGAGATGAGGGAATAAATTAAGTGATTTGTATAGGTATTAGCCAAAAAATAGCGTTTTTAAGAGTGAAGAGGAGAGGAGAGGGGGTGGCCTTTTATAAGTGATGTGAGTGGCACACTTGTAATTTTTCTAAAAAATGGTATACCCATGTTTTTTCACATCCCAAAAGGATACAAAATGATCCATTTTAAAACCTTATATATTATACGGTATAAATATGCACATAAAATGTGTTTTTATATGTTTCTAGGTCATTTTACCCCTTATTTTTGGGTTTAACCTCCTCCCCACCCCCTCAGTAAACACATTTTAACTTTAACTGTGGTAATTAGTTTTTACTTCTTTTACAATTTATAAAATTACAAAATTAATTTGACCACATTAGAAAATATAAAATTTTATTATTATTCCAAATATTTAATATATTTTTCTAAATCCCATTCATGAAAGTGTAAACTTTTAATATAAAATTAAACCTACAGACGAGATGAAAAAGTGGTTTTCTAAAGAGAAAAGCTTCAAAAGTTTAAAAAAATTTATATCGAAATTTAAAATTAAAATGATTCCAATAACATAAATATGATTAATAGAATTATAATTGAACTAATTTTACTATTAAAACCATCCAAAAATAATCTTTATGTTTTTAGATGTTGTAAACAAAAAAACAATTCTTAATAAAAACTAGTATTTTTCGCTATTCATTGAAAAATTTATCATGTCATAAAATTATCATAAATTAACACCAATATTATTTTTACATGCATATTTAAAAAATGAATTTTATTTTTTTGAATAAATTTTATAAAAATGTTATAAATTTATTTTAATATTACCGTGAAAAATGCAACAAAATCACTTTTTAGAAAAATAGAGTTTTGAATCATAAAATTGGATTATTTGTTATCTATTGTATATAAAACACATAATATGAATGTTAAAAATTTTATTTAATATATGATATATAAATTTCATTAAAATAATTTTCCAAAGTGAGTTGTTTAATTTATTAATGTAAAACATGTTTGTGAGAATAAAAATAGTTTTTTTAAAAGGATTTCTTTTTGTTTTCAAACAGTTTTTATTTTAATTCCTAGTTAATTGGTAATAAAATAATTCATTATATATAAATTTTTGAGAAATATATATTCATAATTTAGTTAATTTTCTTCATACCCACCCTTTTAATGGTTATGCAATAACTATCATATTAAATAATAATATTTTAACAGTATGTAAAATTTTAATAAAAATTGGTGTTTCTTGTAATAAAAGATAAACTTGATGTTCTGTATAATTAAAGATATCAATTAAATTAACTTATTTATAAAAAGAGATTTCCTAAAATCAAGGGGTGTTATAGGAATGAAAGTATTATCTAGAAAAATTAGGTCAAGAGGTTCAACCAGAGGTGGATCAGAAGGATATATGGCATTTCTAATTCCCATGGAAGTTGAAGCATGATAATTATGTGTTGCTATAAGAGGATATTAAAAATTGGAAATATAAAATTGTGTTAGGGTTTAACGATGATGAAGAAGAAATCAGTTAGTATTTTGAGGTGAAATAAAAAAAATCATTGAAAAGGAGAGGGAACCCAAGGGAACTTACCAAGGAATATAAATATAAAAGTGAAGAGGAGGATATGTCTTGAGAGAGTTGAGAGTAATTTGGTATCTACTGAGATATGATTGGGGGATAGGATGATAAAAATAAAATAACCCATCCTCTTCTTGGGTCTGAATAGGCTATCCTGACCCTATCGATGAGCTGGTGAGGGCCATTAGCAGAGCAATGAGAGAATACCAAAACCTAGATTCTACAATGCACCAATGACTAACCAGAGATGTTACACCAACTAGACAGTGTGAAAATATGAATATTTAATAAAAAAAATTAAATATAGAACAAATATCACTCAAATAATCAAGTAAAAAACACACTTTAAAGATAAAAATAAATATTTTTTATAATCAAAATAATAAGGGCCATATTTGTTCAAACCTAATTCATAATAGAGAACATAGGATTTAAAATTCAAATATAGTAAATGTATAATTTAATATGATTTAAATTTATAATTATTTGAAAAAATATTGTAAAATATTAAAGCTATCTCATGTTAACCAAAATATTTTTAAGCTAGACATACCAATAAAAGTTTTCTACCACATAGGTGTATCAAGAATTCTCATTGTTGTTCCATGAAATTTATCCTAAGTAATACTCTTATAATATAATAAAGAAACTAAAAGTTTTGGTTCTGAAAATTTAGTTCTATATATATTATTGAAAATATATTTTTGAACCCGTAATTTTTTTAAAATTTTCTTATATAATAAACATTTTATGAAGGGTGAACAGATTTGGGACTTCCATAATGATAATTCATGAAATATCATTCATAAATAAAATTCTCAATATTTTTAAAATAATTATAAAACGTTTCTTGGGAGATAACTTTTTAAAAAGTTATATTTTTTAATTCTTATAGGTTCTTTATTGATTAGAGTAACAAAGATCATAAATACCTTTTCTGTGTCATTTGAAACCTAAAATCAAATTCATATTTTTCTCACCTTGGGTCAACATGGAAAGTGAATTTTTTAGTTCATGGATTTTATTCTCTAGTTTTTTGATATTTGTTTTATCCTTTAGACTAAAACATTTTCCTTTAATTTTATCTAAATACTTTTTCAAAACTTCTTTTTCATTTAACAATAAATAAAATCTCATATTTTCATTTTCATTTTTTAATGAATATCTTTGTATTTCTCATTTTCCTCTTTTAATTTCTTATATTTTTTATAATATGATGATCCCCATTAAAAAAGGTTTTATTTCCTTTTAATATCTTTTAGCATTGGGGTTGGATAAAAACACTTTTTGTAATTGATCCCTATCATATCTTATATCTTCATAATTTAAATGGCTAGATGAAAAAGAATAAGTTTAAGAATTTAATTCTTGACATACCTCAATATCATTAATGATTCATTTGGAAATTTCATCATTTCATTTGAATAAATAGAGGGATTTTTCACTTACACTATATTTTTATTCTTTATATTCCTTCTTTTTATTCACATTTTTTGGGTCACTTCAACTTGATATGTTCATCTAGTTTGTCTTCTAGAAACTCATAAATTTCCTTATCATTTTTGAAATTGAAAATATTATTAAATTAATGATTATCTGAATATAAGTAAACAATTTTCATGTATTTTACATATATCTAAAAATAAACAATATTATTGGGTTTCCATTTCTCCTTCGATCAGTTAGAAAATGTATAGCCATTCCTTATAATGTTCTAAATAGGATAACCTATTATTTTTTGAAATTTTGAGATGTGTGTTATCTAATAACCATATTTAGATACATTAATGTAAGTTAATTTATCTATTTTTTTATCAGGATCAAATTATGAATTCGAAGTAGAGGCCATATTTAATAGATTGTTCCCTATAATCAGTATTGATTTTCAAATCAAGGTTGGGTATGAATTCAATTATTGGTCTGAGTAAAAATGAAAGAGATGGGTGATCTTACTTGAAAGAAATTTTTTATAAATTAATAATTAATTTTATTTAATTAAAAAAATTAAAGAAATGAACTAAGATTATAAGAGTTAAATTCACTAGAAATATAAATTTAAAAGGAAAAGAGTAAGAAATTGGTACAATAGTTTCACAATAATCCACAATGTATCCCTACATATTATCCTCTCAAGTATCCTTGAGAGGTTTTGGTTTAATCATTGTTTTTCAATGGTTGAAGTAAGAAAACCGAACCATTTCCTTTTAGTATTTTTAGTAGAGAAATTCATTATAAGAATTATGGCCATTGGTTTTTAGTGGTTAGTACCAAGAAAAAAAAATGAATAGAAAACCTTTTAGTGATTTTGGATAAGAACCCAATATCCCTAAATTTTAAGGTAGTGATCACAAATCTCCTCACACTCAATGGAAGTGATCACCCAATCCCTCAAATTAAATGAAGTGGTAACCTACCCCCCTCACACTCAACAGTAGTGAGCACCCGAGAAATGAAAAAAAGAGACTTATTATATGCAACACCAATGAATCACACTCAAACTTCTCTGAAAATATGTAATGAAAAAATAATGATAGGATGTGAGATAATTATAATAGATCAAAAAAGATAAAGAGATAAATTAAACACAATAGGGAGTTTTAGAAATGAAATTTTCAGGGTATTACCAAGATTTAAGGCTCAAAGTGAAGTGAATAGGTGAGAGAGTAGGTTCTATATTATAATTGATGTAAGGGGAATTTTTGGGATCTCCAAAAATATTAATTTATAATAAAATAAAAACCCATAAAAAACCCTCCTATATGTCCCAATATTGAATATGAGATGATATATGGTTGAAATATCATCAAAAAAATTTTTTAGACAAGTTTTTATGTCAATTTAAACATTATTATTTTAATTAACACTTAGTTATTCAAATTTGTTTTTAACTAGGGTAACAAATATTTTAGTATTAAAAGGGTGAAATATTTACTTATTTTTTTTCAATTATACCATAAATAAATATCTTATAAAATTTTAGATCATATAATAATTATTATATATTTTTTTTAAAATTATTATTCTTAAATAATTTAATAAAACATTTTTTTGATAAATAATCAATAGTGTTAATTTTGACACTATTCAATTTATTTATTTTTCAAAATATTAAGATAAAAAGTTAACTTCGAACAAAATATTTTATTATATTTCTAAGTGTTCAAGGTATTCTAAATAATTTATTAGACATATTAATCATCCAAAATTATGTTTATTGTAATATTTTTAATAACATTTATTTGTTATCACTTTTAATAAAATAATTACCACATCAATTTTGTGTAATTGTTTAATATACTTAATTTTTTAATAAAAAAATAAAACACTATGATGAAGATAAATATAATAGATTTCAAAATAATATTTATATTCAAATTTGTCTCCTGGAAAATACAACATTTAAAATTTCATACTTATTAAATTATGATTGTGACACCTTTAGAATCACTTTAAATAAAATTATATAAGTGTCACAATATCTCTTATAAGGATCCAAATGGTCACTAACTAGACCCTTGGATGGTTTTAGTCAATTTATACTTGAAAAATAAGTTTTTTTTCATGTTTTTGGGTCTTTTTATGGTTACTATAATTTTAATAATTTTTTTATTGATTTCTCATCAATTAATTAATTTTTACATCATCAAAGTATAAGTCTTTAAGGTAATTATTTATTTCCTAAAACATACAATTAAATTAACATGATAAATAAAAAAAAATTTATCTTTAAAATAATTATTTATAATCTAATTTATCTTATGTATAACTTTATATAAAAAATAATTTATTTATTAAAATTTTAGTAAGACATATTTAACTTTTCTTGAAATAAAAATAAATTAAATGTCCTAATCTCATCCAAGTGGCTTCAAAAGGATAACATTTTGACCCAAGTATTATTTAGGTAAAAAAATAATCCAATTATATTATTATATGTGTTAGGAAATTTTTATAATACTATTCATACCATTAATTACCTGGTTTACTCATTTACCATATTAATAAAAATTACTGAAGTTACTATCCATAATGACCAAAAATAAAATAAATATATTTAAATAATTTTTACATACTTAATAAAAATATGGAATACATTTTTAAAAATTCAAAACATAGAATTTGTGGTAATTAATTTACAATTAATACCATTGTCAGAAAGAGAGAACAAGTTTTAAAAGTTAAAACATTGCAAAAGTTTGAAATGTTTTTACATCTGAATTCATTGTAAAATTAATGTTAATGACATAAATTATATTTAATGATAAAAATATATTCTATTTATAATTTAAAATCAATTAATATTATAATTTAACCATATAAACTATTTCAATGAAAAAATTTGTTTTCAATTAAAATTTATTGTATTTTTACTATTCATAAAAATTTGAAAGTTATCAGAAAAATATTAAATTTTTATCCAAAGTAAATTTTTATATCCCAAATATAAATAAAATGTTTATGATTTCATATAAAAATTATTATTTCTTCAAAATCATAATTTTAAATGGGTTCTCCATTAAAAGGCTAAAAATTACCCTTTTGAAAAACATAGGTTTTTATACATAAAATAGGGTTTATTCATACCCTATGACAAAAATATCTATTGGATGAATATAAAAAATATTTTATTAAGTATATAAAATATATATTTCATTAATTATGTTTACTAATAATAATTCAATAAATTTATTAAATCAAAAATACAAATATATAATTGATTTATAATATTCATAAATAATTGGTAGTGAATGAATTCTCCATACATTTTCATAAGTTAGTTATTTTTATTCCCACTAACCTAACAACTAGGTTAAAATGGTAATTTTATACTAAGGAAGTCTCGTGGTTTTCTAAAATTCAATATTGTGTTCAATGAAATCTATTGAATAATTAAAATTATTTAAAGAAAATATTTCATAAAAACATCCTCGTGTAACATTCCACCCCCCTTAAACGGAATTTCACCATAAAAATTCATCACTTGGATACAAATAGATGAGGATATTTCTAACTCACCATATCCTCAAGTTCCCACATAGATTCCTCAAATTTGTGGTTCCACCACAAAAGTTTAATCACATGAGTGGTCTTGTTTTGCAGAACTTTTTCGTTACAATCCAAAATCTATATCGGTTGTTATTCATAAGAAAGATATTTCTCCAATAGTGTGACTTTTGAGTTTAGTACATGTGAAGGATCAATTATATACATTCTTAGGAGAGATACATGTAACAAATCATGAACTTGAGAGAGATTCGGTGGAAGCACCAATCAGTAAGCTACCCTCCCAATACGATCTAGAATTTCAAAAGGACCGATATACGTAGGGCTCAACTTTCCCTTCCTTCGAAATATGATTACTCTCTTTTAGGGAGATATTCATAGAAACACCTTATCACCCAATTAAAACTCTAGGTATTTTCTTCTATTTTTAGAATAACATTTTTACCAAGTTTGAGATGCTCTTATTTTTTGTTGAATAGATTTGATATTTTCTTCTATTTCATCAACAAGATTAGGTCCCAATAGCTTTTATTCCCCAACTTCATCCTAGAATGTTGGAGTTCTACACTTATTTATATAGAGGGCTACATAATTAGCCATATAAATACTGGATTGAATGCTATTATTGTAAGAAAATTCCACCAAAGGTATGTGTTGATCCCAACAACCTTTAAAATCCATAGAGAAATCTCTCAACATGTCTTATAGAGTATGTATTTTCCTCTCAGAATAACCTTCTGTCTAAGGATGATAAGTAGTGTTGAAACTTAACTCTGTATCTAGATCCTACTGAATACTTTGCCAAAATTTGAGGTAAACCTAGGATCCCGATTATATATAATGGGAATTGGTACTCCATACAATCTTACCACTTCTGGTACATATATCCTGGCAAGCTAATAAAGAGATAAATTCTCTCTAATAGAAATTAAGTGTGTTGACTTTATGAGGCGATCAACTATAACCCATATAGAATTATGGAATTTAGGTGTTTTGGGAAGTCCAATGATAAATTCCATAGTGATTTTTTCCCATTTAAATTATGGTATGATTAATTCTTGTAACATCCCCTTAGAATTATATCTCTCAGATATAACTTGCTGAAAGACCGAGCACTAAGAGACATATTCAGCAACATCTATTTTCATTTCATCCCACCAGAAATACTCTTTCAGGTCCATGTACATCTTTTTGCTTCTAGGATTAATATATAATAAATAACTATGAGACTCATATAATATATCCTTATTTAATTATGGTATGGGAGGGATAAAAATACGGTTCATGAACCTTATTATTCCATCATAATCAAGGTTGAATTCAGGAACATTTCTCACCTTCTTTTGTAGCTCTACATCTTACTTCTACAACTCTTTAATCTTCACTTGTATAGACGGTTAAAAATTCAATCAAGAAAGATAATATTTATCCCCTTATTGTAAAATTTTAAGATCCATCCTTTGAAAATCCATAAATATTGGATCTTTTTTGATCCTCACCATGGATAGTCTAGAATGGTCCTTTCAACTCAAAACATCTACCACATTGTTCTCTTTCCTATGGTGATAATGTATTGAGTAGTTTTAATATTTAATCAACTACAAACCATATTATTTTGGGCATATTCAGATCCTTTTATTTGAAAAATATTCTTTAAACTTTTAAGATCAGTATAAATATCACACCTTTCACCATAAAGATAATGCCTCCATATCTTTAGTGCAAAGATTATCGTAGCTAACTCCAAATCATGAGTTATGTAATTTTGCTCATGGATTTTCAATTATCGTGAGGCATAAGGTATCACCATATAATTTTTCATGAGAACCCAACCCATCAACTTCTTGGATTCATCACTATAGATCACAAACCTTTCTCTACTACAAGGCAGTGTGAGCACAGGTGCACCAACTAACCTTCTTTTTAACTCTTTGAAATTCTCTTCACATTCCTTCTTCCACATGAACTTAAATCATTTATGAGTCAACTTGGAGATTGTATTAGATAATCATGAAATATATTTCACTAAACATTGGTAATATCAAACTAAAACAATAAAACTTTGGATCTCAGTTACCATTTTTGGTCTTGATCAACTTTCAATAACTTTTGTTTTTGCTGGATCCACATATATCCCCTCTCTTGAGATTATGTGACCCAAAAATGAAACTTTTTGAAGCCAAAATTTACACTTGGTAAATTTTTAATAAATATTTTCCTTTATCAGGTTATTATATATAATTCTCAATTGATCTTCATGCTCTTAATTACATTTTGAATAGACAAGAATATCTTCTATAATGACTACCACAAACTAATCGAGGTAGTCTCTAAAGACTCTATTAGATCCATGAAGATAATAGGGGAATTAGTAAGACAAAAATGCATCACTATAAATTCATAGTGTACATACCTTATATAGAATGTTGTCTTTGGTATATCCCCCTTCTTGAACCTTATTTTATGATATCCTGAATGAAGATCAACCTTAGAAAAGTATTGAGCTCTACGTAGTTGGTTGAATAAGTCATCAATGCGGGGAAGATGATTTTTTTTTTGATAATGATCTTTTTAAGTTCTCAATAATAAATATAGAGTATCATTGATCCATCATTATTATTAAAAAAAATAACATGTGATCCCTATGGTAATTAACTAGGGTGTATGAATCCCTTGTCAAGATTCTCTTAGAGTTTCTTCTTCAATTACTGCAACTCAATTGAGGTTATTCTATAAGGCGTCTTTGAAATAGGAATAGCACCCGGTATTAGTTTTATTGAAAACTCAACTTCACAATTTGGTGTAAGACCTGATAATTATTCCAGAAATACATAATCAAACTCCTTTACAATGGGTGTATTCTTAATTTTTATTTTCTCCCCAACCATTTAAAATAGATAACCATCATTTATAGGGATCAAGACCCATAAGATGGAATAAATTTATTCTGGAAGGTTATATTCATCCTTGCATTAATAGATAGCCATATATTGATATAGAATACGAATTGTGACTTCCCTTGGCAATTGATATGAGCTCCATATAGAGAAATATAATCCATGCCAAAAATCACATAAAATTCTAGTATAGGAAGGATCATAAGATTTACAAGAAGCACTTTCCCATAAACTTCAACCAGAGAAGAATTATAAACTTTTTATGAGATTGTTGTGCCATTAGTAGTTGTCAATGCTAATTTAAAATTAATTCTTTAGGTAATATGGTTATACCCTTAGAAAATTATTTATAAATAAAAGAGTGGGTGGATCGAGAACCAAATAAAACATTTCCTACTTTAGAGTGGATAATATGTGTACCTTAACCACTTTTTTTATCATACTCTACATCACTGATAGTGATCACATGTGACGTGACTTTGTATTTTTCCTTAAGAGTTTACTAACATTGATCATCATCAACAATAACCCTTGGATTAGGTCATTTATTGGAATAATGACCCATTTATTTACTCTTGTAACATTGAAGTGTAGAAGGTGAATTTTGTGTAGCATTTTATCTATTCACATAATTCGACATCTTTTTTCCATCACTTCAGCATTCAACTACATGATAACCTTATTTTATATACATAAAATACCTTTAAGAAAATGTCCTCCATGTTTCTTTACACACTTTGAGCATAATAGAAAACTCATATTATTTTTAGTGTGATCTTTAGATTTAACCTTAAATTATGTTTTTCTCTTCTTATCAAACCTATAGGACTGATGGGTTACCCCAATATCCTTCTCAACCTTGATAACATAATGAATGATTTCTTCATAGCTATTGAAGTCCCTTATGGATAATTCCCTTCAGATACTTGGTTATAAGCCACTAAAAAATCGATCAATTTTACTCTCAGGATGGATAATAATTACAAAAGAATACATTGAAAGTCTTTTAAAATTTTCTTTATAGGTACAAATAGATTAATCGTATTTTTGATTAAGTTTAAGGAAATACTTCTTTATCTTTTTTCAAATAATAAGAGGAAAGAAATTATTGAAAAATAAGTTCTTGAACTCATCCCATTCCATGGATTCAATTTCATCACTTTACCTCGTAATCTTGATAAGATTCCACCATTGATCAGCTTAAACTTACAAATGATAAACTGATAAGATGAATTTATCATGTTCTGAACATTGGAGAACTGAAAATATCATTTCAGTGGTACTGATCCATTTTTCAGCCAATAATGGATCGGAAGACCCACTGAAAGAAGGTGGACACTGCCTCATAAAGGACTCAACATAATGTTGTTCCCTCCTTTTCTTGTTTGGAAGTCCTGCATCATTCATAGTTTTAGAAAGTCATGTGAGAATAGCTTCATGATTTTTCATTCCATCTACTATAACATTTGGTTACTCCAGATGACAATTATTCCATTTCCCACCGCATTCACCATTAACGTGGTTCCTTTGAGTTCCAAACATTGACTAAAACTAAGAAGCATAATGTGAGAAACACTAATCATAATGGGAAAGACACGTAATCAAGAATAAAATTTCAATTTAGGACACTTTGGTTTTATCCTAGGACATTCATGATCATTTCTAAAATGCAAGGATTATAACCTATACTTCGACACATCCTTTGTGTTCTTACTAAGTTTTTCTCATCCTATTTTCCAAAGGTTAACTATACCTTTCCTTTGATAACAAATATAATGACCCATACT
The DNA here is from genome assembly GCA_963277665.1 of Viscum album. Taxonomy (NCBI): domain Eukaryota; kingdom Viridiplantae; phylum Streptophyta; class Magnoliopsida; order Santalales; family Viscaceae; genus Viscum; species Viscum album. The sequence goes on from OY728136.1 coordinate 80,519,155, forward strand.
TTAAATACATTGCTATTAATTTATAGTTGAATAATATTTATTAAAAAATATAACAAATCCATGACAGGACCATATAGGTATAGTTTCTTTAGAAACTGGAAACAATAAACAACTGGTTTATAAAATATCTTTATTATCTCCAACTTATTTCATAATAACTGGACCCCTTTTTACATATCTTACTTAATACCCTTATTCATGACCTAGGGAAAAGAAACATATGAAAGGGTGACATCAGATTCTCATTAATGGAAAACTAGGGAGATATCAGTCATATCATAATTATAAGACATAATAACATAATGTTTGAAAATTTTATTGGCATATGAAAGATCGTGATATCATGCAATGGGATAAATCATGAAAGTTAATAAGATTAAATTAACGTAATCCTAAATGTATTAAAAAAGACATGAATTTTAGTGGCATACAAATAATAATATAAAATCATTTCATATTGGTCAAGGATCATTTCCAAGACCATCATAGTGGAGAAAGTCCATTTCTGAACCGAGTTCACTTCTTGTTGCAACCCTATATTACTGAACAGAGATCATTTCTCATTCCAGAAATTTATATCTCATGAGATATAAATATTTACCCAATAAATTGGAGGTAGATATTGGTCCCCACCATCTCATAATTAATTCATCCTTATGTGTTCCATAATAACATAAATCATTCATCATAACCCAAGGAATAAAATAGGTTTCCATAAACATCTTTCCACTACAACAAAATCCATGTAAAACAAATAGATTTCATAAATAGTATTCCATCATAAACATGATCAAATCATAGGATCAATAAGTACATTATACTTAAAACATAACCCTATAATATAATTCCATCTTAGATGTAAAATAATTTTGATATAACACTTGAAATTAATTCTTGAGGAAAATATCCTTTCTTCTTTAAAAACATTTTCTTTTCTCAAAATGAGGCACATTTTTTTAAAAATAGAATTATTTGAAAATAAATTTGAAATATTTCATAGCAATATTCATGGAAATAAGGTGTTATTAAAACTTAAAAAATTATTCATACTGTATAAGTTAATAAACATTCTCCTCTTTCTTTTACTGGAAAAGTAAAAAAGTACCTCGTATCAAATAACGAAAAAATATTCCTTTCATACTATTTAATAAAAATTAACTAATGGGTAAAATTTACTTTAAAAAATTTATAATAATATAACTAATATTACATATTTAGGAAACATGGATGTGTATGATAAATATACCCAATTAAATATTAGATATAAACAATCTCGGATAATAATGAGATTGCAAAATTATCCCTTACCTTAGGTACAATTTCCTTTATATGTATCCCAACCTCCTATATAATGATTTAAATAATGTAATTAAATTATTTCATAATCATATTTTTTTATGATATCATATATGACCATATTATCATTCATCTGTTAATATCATTTCATTATTAATTGTTATTTGAGTATTAAATGCTTCATTTCCTTACGCATGTTTTGTTTAATAAGTTCCGGTTCTACTTAAAAGGTCATATTTATATCATTAAAAAATGATATTAAAATTATATATATCATATTTATTCATTATATACATTTATATAATCACTATTTAATAAAGATCTTGTAGAATTAATCACATCACATCGTGGACACGGTAGACCGTATGTACGTACGAGCGACGATATCATTTCATAATTGTTGAATGTTATTGAAGTGGTTGGTTTATAATATTTTAGAATAAATATAATTTTATACTAATCATATATATTTATTATTTCCACCATTATACCCATCCAAGTATGGTAGTGGTGAAAAACATATTACACCATGGCGTGGAGACGGTAAGTCGTACGTATGCAATCATGGTGATTTCATTTTTTATAAGATGGATAGAAAGTGGAATATTGTAGTTCCATAATCATAATAAAATATCAGTAAATAATTTATATGAGAGTGATTACTTTATAATGAAACAAATCATGAATAAGAAGTAGAAGAAGAAATAATTTTGAAAGAATCAGTAGAGAAGATTACATCTTCTTCGGCGTGCTTCCTCTAAATCTCTTATTAGAGCACTGGAGTTGGTCTTTGATGAAGACCAGAACCTCTATAATGTAACTAGGGAAGTTTATAAGGGAAAATGGAAAGGTATTTCCAATCATTAAGGCTAAAAGTTAAGTTAATAGGTGAGGTAAGAGGCGAATTTTTATAATTGAGGTGAGAGTCATTTTTAAGATCTCCAAAAATATTAATTTATAATAAAATAAAACCTCATAAAAAAACATCCAAGATGTCAAAATTTTAAAGATGATATGAGATAGGTTTTTAATCTAATAAACCAATATATTTTAGAAAAGTTTTTCTATTAATTTAAACCTTATCATTTTAATTAACACTTAGTTATTCTATTTAATTTTTAACTAGGGAACAAATATTTTAATATTAAAAGGGTGAAATTTTTAATTATTTTATGTTAATTAGAACATAAATAATTTAAAAATATCATAATTATTATATATTTTTTAAAAATGTTTTATTATTTTTAAATAATTTAATAAAATATTATTTTGATAAACAATCAATAATATCATTTTTTACACTATTCAATTCATTGATTTATCAAAATATTAAGATAATAAGTTAACTTCAAACCAAATATTTTATTATATTAATAAGAGTTAAAGGTAATCTAGAAAATTCAGTATACATATTAATTATCCCAAATTATATTTATTTTAATATTTTTAATAACATTTATTTTTTATCTCTTTTAATAAAATAATTACTACATAAATTTTGTATAATTATTTTATATATTTATTTTTGAATAAAAATTAAAAATAAAATACAATAATGAAGATAAATCTACTATATTTTATAATAATTTTTTTATTCAAATTTATCTTTTGGAAAATCCAACATTTAAAATGTTATACTTATTAAATTATGAATGTGACAACTTTAACATCACTTTAAATAAAATAATATAAGTGTTACAATCTCTTCTATAAGAATCAAATGGTCATTAAATCAACTCTTGGATGGTTATGTTTGATATATACTCAACCATTAATATTTTGTTAAGTGTTTGGGTATTTCTATGGTTATTATAATTTTAATAAAAATTGTTTTTTGATTTATCATCAATTAATTAATTTTTACATCATCAAAGTATAAGTGTTTAAGGTAATTATTTATTTTCTAAAAATTAAAAATAAATCACCTTGATAAATAAAATTATTTTAGATTTAAAATTAATATTTATAATCTAATTTATATTATATATAATCTTATATAAAAAATTATTTAGTTATTAAAATTCGACTGAGACATATTGAACTTTTACTTAAATAAAAATAAATTAAATATCCTAATCTCATCCAAGTAGCTTAAATGGATGCCATTTATACCCAATGATGATTTAGGTTGAAAAAAAATCATCCAATTACATTGATACAAGTGTTAATGTAATTTTGTAATAAAATTATTAACCTTAATTACCAACTTTACCCTTTTACCGTATTAATAAAAATTACCGAAGTTACTATTGATAATCCCCAAAATAAATATATTTAAATAATTTGGACCTAATAATTAAAAATATTTAATCCATTTTTCAAAATTCAAAACATATAATTTTGAGCAATTAATTTAAAATCAATCCCATTGTCTGAAAGGGAGAATGCATTTTAAAAGATAAAACATTACAAAATATTGAAATGTTTTTATATCTTAATTCAATGTAAAATAAATGCTAATGAAATTAAATATTTTTAATGATAAAAATATATTCTATTTATAATTATAAACCATTCAATATTTTAATTTAACCATATAATATTTTTCGATGAAAAAAGTTGTTTTCAATTGAAATTTTGTGCATTTTTACTATTCATCAAAATTTAAAAGTTATCAGAAAAATATTGAAATTTAATCCAAAGTAAATTTTTATATCTCACTTTCAAATAAAATGTTTATATTGTCATATACTTTTTTTAATGTGACAAAATATTAATTTAAAAGGGGTTCTCCATTAAAAGGTAGAAAATTACCCTTTTGAAAAATATAGTTTTTATTCATCAAATAGAGTTTATTCATACCCTATGAAAAAAATATCTATTGTATGAATATAAAAAATATTTTATTAAGTATATAAAATATATATTTCATTAATTTTGTTTAGTAATAGTAATTCACTCAACTCATTAATATAAAAATACAAATATATAATTTAATTATATTTTTTTATAAATAATTGGTAGAGAATGAATTCACCATTCATTTTTATAAGTAAGTTATATTTATTACAGCTAACCTAACGACTAGGTTAAAGTGGTCATTTTATACTAAGGGAATCTCGTGGTTCACTAAAACTCACGATTATGTGCAATCAAAGCTACTGAAGAATTAAAATTATTTAAAGAAAATATTTCATAAAAACATCTAGGTGTAACATCTGTCATCACCAGAACAAGGAACTAGGTCATTTACATGGTAATACTTTTCTAGAATTGGCCTGATGCTCTAAATATCAGTCCATTGTAAGTGAACATCCCTCCTGATCAATCTATTCACATTGATCCCCGTGGGAACTAGGTTCACTGGTGTCTACCAGTCATAAGACTCAAACTGAACATGGATGGTTTTTATAGTATGGGAGACATGAAAGGAGTGTGGGATATTAGAGACCCCAAAGGATCTATTATAATGGCATTTAAATCTCATTTTGGTAGCGGAAACTCCTTCCAGGACGAAGCCAAGGTAATGCTCACAGGTTTAAGCTTATGCCTCCAATGGAATATATACCTGACATTAGTGGAAACAGATTATCATTTTACACAATTATGTTAATGGGTTAGAAACTATACCATTGTTTATCTCATATATAATAAGAAAATACAGAATACTTATCAACAAAAATATTCTTGTTCTCAACACCCGGAATAAGGGAAATAAGGTCTCAGACAATCTCACTTCCATAGAAGACCAGGGATCCAGAGTCACCTTCTTCCTAGCATGAACTTCTTGAGACCTAAAGGGGAGAATATTGTAATATGGGATTCTCTTGGACTTTACTATTTCAGGACTCTATATTACTGCATCCTGTTGTTGTTTCTTTGTATCTATACTCATACTTTAATTGATTAAAAAAATAATTATGATGATATACTTGAGGGATTTAGGAATGTTCAAGAGGTGTTTATGGTTAAATAGATTCGATAATAGACGAGTTAAGGCATGTTGGACACTCCTCTAATGACTAGTTTTTGTTACTGCCTAAGTGTCATTAGGAAGTGGTTGGGTTACACCGTCTATCTGGTAGTACCCACTCGGTAGCCACTATATCCTATATTTGGGGGATCCAAACATGGTATCCATGAACCTCTTGATCCCACTTTATATTCTAAAACCACCATAAAAACTTACTAAAATATAAATTCTAAAAATTTTCAAAAGAAATCATTAGAAAAAATTTGTGTTTTTTATCATTAAAAACTACCTAAAAGAGTGATATTTAAAACACTAAGTAGGTCAGTAAGGCACATGATATTTTGATAGAAAAACCCTAGGGATGGTTATTATTTAAATTTGGTTATTTAAATTTAATGTAAAAATCTGTATAGTGTTTTACCATATAGCTTGGAATGGTAATTCACTTAACCAAGCCAGTTGATGGGGTTTTAATTGGTACAAGTTGTTTAGGATGATATTGTTGGATGATAAAGTAGTGACTGGTGAGTTTTTTAATTATCATTGGAGTATTCCTGTGGTTGTATTCTTAGTGATAATCAGTTCTTGATGGTCAATGATTTTTTGTACGAGTTATTGGGTTGTGCTGTATGAGACCCCTCAGTGGCTAGTTGAGCATGTTGGATGTAATAGTTGTTCGAACGAGAACATGAAAGACATCATATGAATTGAGACCCTTAGTGAACTTAAATTTTTAGGCTATCTAGGAGACTTAGTGACTTTTGAGATATTAATTTGGTGCTGGGAAGGTTGTAGCCTATTTTTTTGAAACATCTCACGTTGTTAGGATCTGGGTAATCATGGTGATTGAGGTGTAATGTGAGGGTGGGTAACCCATGTGAGGGTTTAGCCTGAGTATTTGTTTTCCTTAAACATAGTAAAGACATGGAGGTGATTTAGAATATGAGAATAGATATTTTTTTGGGCTGTCAATTATAGGGTATAATCATGTGAATTCTTAAAGTGTTGGTGATGATAAGAACTTTGAGTGATGTTGATTTTTGGGTGTTGAGGCTAGAATTTGATGGCAGGTCCAGTCAAGTACCTGGCCCTATTGAATTAGGAATTTGTTTCCGAGTATGTTGAGATGATAGGTAGGTGCTCATGTTTCATAATTATGTTGATGGATGGTAATGTGATGAAACCAAGCATAGGAAAAGTGCATGATTTTGATGATGAGTTACTAGGGTGCTCCTGGTCAGTTAGAACTAAGGTGTAGTTGGATAATCATTAGTGCTTCTAGGTATTGAGACTAGACATTGGAGATATGTAAGGTTACTCTTTAGATAAGAACATATTGGATGCTTCTAGTTATATGAGATTGTAATGGTTAGGGAGAATGATTAGTTGTTCAGGCACATGATCCTAGTTATCATGGTATAAAAATCATGACATCATGAATCAAGTTTTGCGATGGGGTGGTACTGGAGAGTATGCCCATTTTCTTTTAGAAGTGCTCAAGGTAGTGAGAACACTATTCATGTTGAGAAAATATAATATGGGAGATCCTTGATGGATATGAGTGTTCTGAAGACTTATGAAAATTATATGATCCACTTGTGGAAGTATTAGCCTGATAATTTGATGAGATTAGATTGGGAGGAGGAGCACACGTGTGGTTTGGGATCTATCAAGCATTTCACGTGAGTAACTATAAGGGAATTCATTTATTGGGGAGTGAATCCTCGGCTGTATGAGGGTGTGACCCTCACTAGGAATTTTATTTTTGTGTGTGTCATGGATGGAGTTTTTGAAATCCAATAATTGGTGATAATTGGTGTTTTTACTTAGGTCATGGGTATGAGCGAGTCTAGTCACATTTTACTATTATATTTGGTGATGGATAAGATGTGATATTTTAAGATTTGTGACTTTATCTAATGACATGATGGAAAGTTCACTCCTATAGTGGGGGTATGATTTTGATCATGGATGTATGACCCATGCACTAGAGGGGCCATGGAGGTATGGTAACGTTCATTGGATGGTCACTTTGTAATTTTGATGCTAGTTAGTGAATAGATCTATGAAAATAAGGACTCATTGGTGAATGTAATCCATGAGTAGGGTTGTGATATTATATGAATTATGATAATTATCTTCAAGTATGTGTTACAATTTATATAGTGAGGGAGACTCATATTAGAAGTGTGTTGGTACTCCTGTTAGAGCACAATGGTGATTTTGGTGGTTGAGAATACAACTTTAAATTTTTTCCAGTAGTTGGGTTTTGTATTTAGTTTGGATGTTCAAGAAATCATAGGATAGCTCTAAGGATAAAGGTATTTTGATCATGTGGTTTATAGGCATACATGTGGTTGAAATTAGTGTTTTTAGGTAGGTTTTCTTAAGGATTTACAACTATCACATTCATGTGTAAATGGATGTGGTGGGTAGACAACCATTATGGGCACATTATTTCTGATATGACTAGTTAATTTCAAAGTTTGGTCATGTATTTTTAGGAAACATATGAAATTTTTGTGATATATTTGGATAGTATTGGTGCATCCATTTCATATTTCAACTTGGAAACAAGGCTAGAAACAACATATTACTATTTTTCTCATGTATTTTTAATTAAAAGGGATTGGAAACATCACCATCATGTCATTGAAATGATAGAGTCATGTTTTTATGGGAATTATGATTGTGCAAGCCTTTGTGGCCTAGAATTGACCTTTGTAATTAATGTACTATGGTGGGAAGCACCTTGATCTTCATGATGGTTTCAATGAGAAGGCCTTAGGTGTATCGAAATAGACTAGATCGAGTGATCACTATCTTAATATTCTAGTGGATAGTTGTGTAGTGGTTTGTATTTCTAAAATTTGAGTTACTTAAGTTGAAACTACACTTTATCGGAAATTTTCAAATATAAGTGTGGAATGAGACCATTAGAATGGGAATTGGTGATCGAGGCAGGTCAATATGTTTGATTGGGTAAACCCCATAACTTATATGAGATTATAAGTGTCATGGTGAATAGTTTTTAATTCCTCATGTGTATGGATGTGCTTGAAGTTCAAGAAGAATTTGGATTTTGGAATTTAATATATGGTTCCAATTCACTACCAGTAAACATCACCCAACTGGTGCAGCTTTTAAATGAGAAAATGAATATTTTTCTTTTTAAGGATAAGAGGTAATATCCCATATTCTTACCCTTGTTAGAGCCATCTGATCAAGTGGGTATCCCCCTCTTTTCTCCTTCTTCCCCATGATAATGGGATATTCTCTTGATCATTTTCTTCAGTGGATCAAGGTGTAGGTGTCTCTTTACTCATCCATGTTTATTATTTCTTCTTCATTGATGACTCATAATCAGTCTAGTTTAGGATTTTGGTAAATATATCACCAAATAATTGTGAAATCATCTTAATGGGATGAGGATTTTATTCTTATTAGAAATGGGACGTTCTGAGACAACATTCGCTCATTCCCGCTCATCCTTTCAGTGAAAGTACACCATTGTTGGAATTTTCTTAAGTTTTTCATCAATAATTAATTTAATTAATTATGTAATTGATAGTTTTGGTTAGGTATTTAACCTAAGTGATAATATGAGGATATTATGAGCCTTTGGTTGATGGTCGACCATATTTTTGGGATGACTTGGTGATGCAGTGGGTTACCTCAATTTAATCCTATATGAAATTAAATTGATTAATTAATTATAAAAATTATAATTAACTAATTATGGATTGATTTCATAATATAGGGTTTCAATCATTGTTCTAGGATTAGTTTGGACTTTGTGAAGCTTGGGCGGTCCTTGAATGTTTTTCATCTTATAAAAAAGAATTGGGGAAACGTTTCAATATAGGTAGGTGGAACCAATATTAGCCCTATGAAATTATGAATGATGTTTATAGGAATGTGTATATGTGGAATCAAAATTAATGTAGATGAACCCTATTATTTATCTAATTAATAAATTATTATAAATTTTATAATTTAAATTAAACTGTTAGACTTACTTGAGCACCTAATAATAAAGTGAAAAAAGTTCTTAATCCACCACAAAAGAAGTGCGCTAGCCTGAGGCCTCAACCAGTAATGGTAGAGGCTTAGGATAATCATGTGTATTGATGCTTGAACCCCTTGAATGGTTTTTTTGGTCTATGATAACATGGTTTACCTAAGATTATGATCCCTAGATACCTCTAGGTGGAGGTGAGTGATTGATTACGATGGTTGGTTCTGGAAGATGCCATGTGAGACCTAGTGATGCCTCTAATATAGAGACCCAAAACTTGACGTACATGAACATTACATTAAATTTTTGGAATACTTATTACATAGTAAAAACCAAAACTCAAGGACCGTAATAGTTTAGTGTCTTTGGAAACTTGGAACATAAGCTTCTAATCTTGGTAAAAGATCTTCAACATCTCCCATAAAGATCTTTCACTTTTTGTTTCCTTTCCTAAAACGTTTCTTTATTTCCTGGGGAAAATAAAACATAAAAAGGGTGAGCTAAAATTCTCAGTAAGGGAAAACATAGAGAACATAAAACAATCCATAAAAATTTGAAAGCAAAAACTTGAACATGAAATTTAAACATCAAAATCTTGAGCAAAGACATAAATCGTGGAAGTACGCAAGGAATATATCATAATGGAACATAAAGCATGATAAAATATAATGGGAATAAAACATGTAATTGTGGAAACCATTCAGAACATGTTATAATTTCCATAGTAGCCAAGGCATTACTGCCAAGACCATCTTAGTGGACAAAGTCCCTTTTTGAATCGAGTTCACTCCTCGTTTCAGTCCTGTAACACTGAACCAGATTAACTTACCATTCCATCCATGTCTATCTCATGAGATATAAATCTTTACCCAATGAATTGGAGGGATATATAGGTCCCACCCATCTCATAATGAAATCATTCTTACTTGTGCCACAAAATAAACATACATCATTCATAATAACCCAATAAATAAAATGGGTTTCATAAACATCATCCCATCATCACATAATCCATATAAAATAAATGGATATCATTTAATAATAAGAAAAGTGAAACCATTTAAATCATAGAGACATGATACTTTAAACATACACATATAAAATAATGTCATCTTAGATGAAAAATGGTTTTGATAAAACACTTGAAATGAATTCTTGAGGAAAATATCATTTCTTCTTCAAAATCATTCTCTTTCCACAAAATGTCATGCAATTTCAAAAGAAAGGGATTTTTTTGAAAATAATCATGAAATATTTTGGAGGAAGCTTCATGAAAATAATGCTTTATAAAACCGTAAAAATCCATTCGTGCCGTATAAGTTAAAAAAACATTCTTCTCGTACTTTTGCCGTAAAAGTCAAAAAGTACCCCGTAAAAGAAATATTCCATACATACCATGTAGTAAAAGTCAAAAATGGGTAAAAAGGACATTAAAAATACATGAAAACATTTTTAGAAACAAGGACATGGATGATAAATATAACCCCAGTAAATACTTACGAATAAACAATCTCGGATAAAAAAACGAGATTGGAAAAATTATCCCTTACCTTATGTCCGATATGATTTGTATGTATCTAAAACTCATGTATAATGATTTAAATAATGTCATTGAGAATCATATTCATTGTTATGATATCATATATGGTTCACTTATGACTTTATATTACTCATTCTTTTGTAAATTCCATGTTAAAGCAGCGTTTTGAGTAAAATCATTTCATTTATCGTATGTGTTTCGACTTTTCATTCTTGATATTAATACTTATATCCTGATTTAAATAATTCCAGAATGTAAAAAATGATTTATATATAATATATATTCATCATATACATATATATATTACAGATCGATAAAATGAATGAAATACACCGTTCATGGAGATGGTAGGCCGTACGTACGTATGAACGCTGTTTTCATTTCATTATTGAATTGAATGAAACTAAATAGATGACATATATATATATATATAAATACCGTAGCATTATTATTTCATATATTTCATTATTATTCATTATATAAAATTTATGATCATTCATGTATGGTTAACATGGAGAATGAATCTCATCGCGTTGTGGAGACGGTAGTCCGTACGTACGCACGAGCGATGATATCGTTCCCATAATTATTGAATAGAATTTGGAGTGGATGGTATAATATATCAGAATCAGTATGATGTTATAATAACCATATATAGTTATTCTTTACACCATTATACCCATCCATGTAAGGTGTTGGTGGAAAAACAGATTTCACCACGGCGTGGAGACGGTATTCCATACGTACGCACGCGTGGTGATTTAATTTTTCATAGGATGGATAGATGGTGAAATAGGGTTGTTTTATACTTATAATAACATATAAGTATATGAGTTATACTGATTTTATTACTTCATAATGAAACAACTAAAGAAGAATAAGTGGAAGAAGAAATAAAGTTGAAAGAATCGGTAACGGACATTACCTCTTCTTTGAAGCGCCTCTTTGAGACCTCCTCTTAGGGCACTAAAATTGGTCTTTTAAGAAGACCATAACCTATAGGATGTTTCTATGGAAGTGGAGAAGAGAAGTTTTCAGGGTTTTTCCGATATTGAAGGCTCAAAGTGGTGTGAGGAAGAGAGGGAGGAGGTGCCCTTTTATAAGGGAGGAGAGGGGCACCTTTAGAAAAACTAAATATATTATTTTATTAAAAAGTCATATTCGATTTTTAATAGCTACAAATTGAGTTATTTAGAAGATAAGGTTGTGAGGGGTCTAAATAATCTCATCCAATAGAATTTAGACATGTTTAGGTTTCTATTTGAACCTTATCATTTAGATTTAACCTTAAGTTAAATAATTTTACTTTTACTGTGTCTTCTGGTTTTCTTACACTATAAGGTTAATAAACTTACTATAAAAAGACAAAAGAACCCCAAGTTTATTATTATTAATATATATAACCTTATATAAGTCATTTTTCCAAACCTTAGATTTTTAGGAATACAATAACAATTAATAATATAATATTTGTTTTAAAAACTATTTTATGTCAATTTTGACACTCTTTGTTAATTGATTTTTTTGAAACTAATAACAGAATGATTAGTTCGAAAAAAGTTAACTAAATCAATACTAACATGTCATATTAACCTATAAAATTAGTGTAATTCATAAAAAGTCTCAAATTACATTTATTTTGGTATTTATAACATCAATTATATCAATATTTCATTAATAAGATAATTACTGCATCATCTTTGTGTCATATATAAATTAAATTATTTAATGTCTAAGAATTATAAATAAAATACCATTATGTAGGAAATATTTTTAGATTTAGAATATATATTTATAGTTGAATTTATCTTATTTATAACCCTATATTAAAAATGATTTACTTATTAAACTTTGATTTTAACTATTTTAACCATTCTTTAAATAAATTAATATTAAATGTCCTAATCTAATCCAAGTGGGCCTAAATGGTCATAATTTATTCCTAAGGTTGTTTTTGGTCAAATTAATCTTATCCAATAGAATTAGGACATGTTTTAGGGTAATTATAATATCATTTTTACCCTTAATTATCCTATTTACTTTTAACCGTGGTAAATAAAAGTAAAAAGTTACTATTCACCAAAAAATATTTTCATCTCATTGAACCAAATTTTAGTCCTTGATATTAACCGTGTCTCTTGGATTTTTTAAATTCCACTCACAGAAGCTTTAAAATTAAGTTTTATGAAAAAATCAGTTTTTTAACTACCACTTAGTGGTTTCACTATTCATCAAAAAATGAAAGTTTCCAAAAAAATACCAAAAATTAGGCCTAAGATATATTTGATATTATGAATTCAAAAATGATTTCTATTTTACCAAATTCAAAACATATCATTTGCATTAATTAATTTAAAAATTAATTCCCGTCGTCAAAATAAATAGCATGTTTTTAAGAGATAATAACTATCAAAAGATTGTCACTTGTTTATGTCTGGTTTAAATGTGAAATTACATCCAATGACCAAAATTGTATTAAATGGTAAAAATATATTCTAAATATACTTTAAAACCACTCAAATTAATAATTTATTACTATTAATTATTTTGATTAAAAAAGTTGTTTTTAATTAAAATTTAGTAATTTCACTATTCATCAGAATATGAAAGTTATCCGAAAAGTACCAAAATTTCACCCTAATCTAATTTCAATATTCCAAATCCAAAAATGAAGTCCATTCTGAAAGATAAAATTTATAAAATTTTAAAAAGTGGGTATTACTATTCACAACGGCTAGTTCATAATAATATTATAATAATATCTCGTTTAGTGAAACTCGGTATTGCGTGCTACCCACGCTATCGAGGAAGGTCTTTATTGCGTGTAATGCAAGCCAAATCATGGATGCGTGTTGTGAAATCTCCTTTTGGTGTAGCATACACCACAAGAAATTAATGAAATTAAAAATTATATTTTTCATAAAATCTCAGGGTGTTACACCTAAGCCTTCAGGACTGTAGATTGGATGAGGAGAGTTTTTACCCATAGATACCCAGTGGCCTAGGTGAGTGTTCCTTGATGATAAAAATGGTTATTTTTGGTGTTTAGAACTATCTATAGTGTTTTAAATGGGGTTATATTGAGTCCATTTCACTTATGAAGGGTGTTTACCAAATAAGTGAGATCGGATTGAGGGATCCTTATGAGGGTTCAAGCTAGGATAAGGCCTATGGGACCCGATCTGATCATTAGTGAATTTATGTACCTTGTGTGAGAGAATTCTATGGTATGAACAATGATGGTAGGTTTATGTGATCATACAAACCCATTTATTATTATCTTATTTTGATATTAGGTATGCATCAGCTAGGATGTTTTATTTATATTTTGGAAAAATCCCTTAAGTTTTTTATTTTATTCTAATTTTAGAAAATTCCCATAGGGTTAGTCTTTTGTTTTCATTTTTAAAAATTCCCATGGGGTTCTCTTTATTACTAGCTTAAAAAAATATCATATGGGAGGTCTATGACACTTTTGGGACATTACCTTGGCTAAGAAAACTTTCTTTGGGGAGTTTTATGATTCCTATATGAGAAAACTATTATAGGGGAGTTTTTTTAATACAATCAATGGGGATTACACCAATATAGAGATGTGGTTGATTAGGTATACTTATATGGATCTTCCTAGGAGAATTTAATAGGACTATGATACTTACATGATTATGTATGGACTAAGAAATCATCTATAGGGGTGGTCTGTGATACTTTTGTACATTAGGGATATATGTTCTATTATATTTGGATGTGTGGTCATCCTGATATGCTCAGATACATCAGGAACTTGTTAAAAAATGTATGGTTGATCAAGATCAGGGACCTAAGGATTGAAAAGGATATGGTACATGGTACTTGGGCTTGCATGGTATATACAACTTGTTTAGAGACATTCTAGCATCTTTCCAAATCAGGTATTGTGGGTTTTTTTATTATTTATCTTCATTTTTTTATTGATTTATTCTAAGAAATTCACCTAAAAATATCCCTATATTCTTGGTATAGTACGAGACTTATTTGGTGGTTCCCTACTAAGTTATGTACTCACAACCTGCTCAGAAGACAACTGTAATTATGTACAAAATAAGACCTCAGATATTACAAGTTCAAGTTAGGCCAAGGCCCATGATTTTTTGATCATGCTAGAGAATATCATATGGGATTTCTATATCTGGTTTAGGTTATTATTGGTATAGTAATGGATCCTCCAACACTTTTATTTAAGTCATTTCCTTTTATTTTCCTATTATTTTGTATATGTGATCAACCTAGTGTGCGATTGAGCTTGTATGATGGAATGTATGCTTGAATGCCTCATATTATAATTCATGGACGATTATTTATATGTATAATCTAGTAGTTATGGTTTTTATTGATACTTGGTTATTTATTTTATGATTTCACAATATTATATAGGGGATATAGTCTCCCCATGGTACCTTCTCCAACATCTGCTATTATTCAATAGCCTCTCGAAGACAAGGAGGAATTCATGAGGTCACATGGCACTACCAATACCATAAATATTCATATTGATCTAGTTCAGAATGTTATAATGTGATATTAGAAAGTTTTTTTTTTAATTTTTATGGTGATGTTAGATAATAGATATATGAATGTGTTGGGGCATGCAATGGAACTCGTGATATTGTGCACAAACATCTACCCTGGGGGAATTATAGGTTTCCATGGGTATGAGATTGATACTATTAGATTTCATTATTATGGTTATTTGTGATTTACACCTAGTGTGATGCACATTAGTTTGGAGATTTATGGTTTCAAAGTTATTGGATTCATAACACTTGGTCAATTGTCAAGAGACAAGTTATTGGATTTTTAGCTGTTGTCCAATACATGGAAGAGGTGTATCATGAACTATATCAGTAAATTAGTTCTAACATGAAATATAATGGAATGATACTATGATTTATGTAACTAATGGAAAAGGTTATGGTATTTAAGGTTCCTACATCAGCTTATATGAAGCTTTCTCATATATGTACATGGTAGAATTCTACTCAACGGGGTTGTCCTGTATATGTATTTTCCTTCTAATGGTAGGTCTTATGGATCTACTGTGAGGAAATTGATGATTATAGAATAATCCATGTGCACTTGAGGTGCAGTGACCCTAGTAGTTTAGTAAGGAACATTACTCCTTAACGGGAACCCCCTTGGGGTGTTTAATATTTTGATTCATTTATTTAAATTTATATATGTAACCTATATGTTGTTTCTTCATATAGATTGGAATAGAATTTTATTTATCCAAACTAATGTTGATTCCCTTTGATGAGATAGTGGTGAATGGTGGATTTGCGATTCTTAAGGGAGAAGTCTTATCAGTGCATTATTAATGTGAATAATTTTTTGGTTCCTGGTGGTTTTTTGGTATGGGATACTGGTTTATAATGTATGATACCCATGAGTGGATGATTATGCATGATTAATATTGGGGTTTTTCAAAATGTGAACATAGAATACATCCTATGAATTATAACCCTTTTTAAACATTGACCTGTTGGATAGGTGGGATACCTATGGACTTTTGAGATATAACCTCATTATTAAGAAGGTTTGGTCCTAGTTTTATAGATATGGCTCTGCATGTTAGTGATATTGGTGATCTTCGTTAGTAAGGAGTAATGTTAATCTTTGTATCCCAAGTGAGGGGTTAGCTCAAGGTTGTGTTTTCCTTATAGGTGATATGAACAAGATTCTACTTTAGGTTTTGAGAAAGGTTCAGGTTCATTCTACCAATTATATGTTATAGGAATATGGATTCTCAGGGAGTTGGTGATGAAAATAACTTTGAGTGCTAATTATTTTTAGGAATAAAGGTAGGAATTTGAGATCATGTTCGATTGATTATAGAAAACTATTTAAATTGGAATGTGATTTTGAGAATGTTGAGAGCATAGGTATGCACTCATTTTTTAGAATGACATAAATGGATGGGTATTCATGTGATGGGACTTATCATAGGTATATTTCTTGATTTTTAAGAGGATCACCTTGATTTCTATATTTATATTAGAATAGATGTTTATTAGGATAATATTCAGTTATTCTGGGTATTTACTCTTAGCATTGGAGAGGTGTTAGGCCCATATTTAGATAATATCATCTAGGATACTCCTAGTTAAATCAGATTGGTATGATTTAGTGGTATTCTCAATAGTTAGGCACCCGAGCCAAGTTATGGTGGTGTACAACTCACAGGTTCATGATTCAGGATTTGTTGTGGTTATTTAGTGTAGCATAAAACTGTTATCTTTTAGATTCAATAAAGGTAGTGAAAATGCTGTTTACATGTGAAATATATTGGAAGGGAGACCAGTAATTACCACGAGTGAGACGAGGAACAATGAAAATTTTATGAGTCACTTGTGGGATTAATAGCCTAGAAATTTATTGATCATGGATCTAGAGAATTGGCATGTGTGTGGTTTGGAACCCATTGAGATTTGGGTTGGAGGATCGGTAAGGGAATTCCTATAGCGCGGAATTCACTTTTAGATGTTTGAGGGAGTGAACCTCACCAATAATTTAATTTTTTTTTCTAGGGATTGAATTTTTAGGAGCCTAGAACAACTGATTAATTGGTGTTTTGACTTGGAACATGGGTACGATCTATTCTATTTATGTGTGGATATTATGTTTGGTGAGAGATAGGATATGAGATGTGCATATCAGGAACTTCATCCAGTGACATGATGACAAGGACACTTCTTTGGTGGGGGCATGTGAAGTTTGTCATTGAGGTATAACCTACAGACTAAAGGGGTCATGGAGGTATGTAATCTATCATTGGATGGTCATTTTGGAATTTTTTATTTTAGAAATATAATGGATCTAAATTAATCAAAGTTCTTTAGTGAATGATACTCTTGAGTCGGGTGTGATATTAGGTGGATCCTTAGCATTGGATTTGGGCTTAGGCTGGGATTGATATATTTTGAGGGTGACTGGAATTGGAATTCTGTCAGTACTCACATCAAGGAATGACAATGATTTTGGTGGTTGAGAATGAAACAATTAAATTTATTTGGGAGTCAGGTTTAGGATTCAGTTTTTATTTTTAGGAAATAATGGTATACTTATAGGGATAAAATTATCATTATTGAGTGGTTTATAAGCATACCGGTTATTGAATTGGGTGCTTTGCGGTATTCTAGCTGGAATATGTTTATCTGTCTCTTTCATGTGTAAATGAATGTGGTTGGTTGAAAAACATATAGAGCACACCATTTGTGGATGGATAGTTCATTTTGAGATTTGGTAAGGTCTTTTCAAGGAAAAGATGAAATCTTTGTGTTATATTTGGATGGTGGAGGAACTTCAGTTTCATATTGGAACTTAGAAATGGGATAGAGTTATCATATAACTAGCATTCACACGTACAATCAAGCATGGTGGACTTGAAAAAACAACAGGCATGTCATTTGAACACATGAGGCATGTTTTGATGGCAATTCTTATGGTAAAATGCATTATGTTTTGGAATTGAAAATTCCAAGTTATGTGCTACAGTGGGGAGAACCTTGAGATCTATGATCATTTGTATGTGGACACATCAAGTGTCCTAGAATATCCCAGATCAGTTTATCATTGTCTCGATGTTCTCTATGTAAATTCGAGGATTTTCTTTATTTTTGTGATTTTTGTAATGCCTTTTTTCTTTATATGACCTTGGAATATTATAAAGAACATTTTTAGATCTCGGAACAAAGAAGACATGAAATTATGGATCATAAAGAGCTTCATTATTTATTTCATAAAACATCAATTTATGGAAAGTCATGCACATGTATATTTTCAGAATATATATATTTCTTATTTTTTGAGACCTCAAATTGAAAATATAAGGCCGCGATTTTTTCCAAGACACAGGGTTTACCCTAGGAATTACATAAAGATGATCAACATTGGGAACTTGATGGAAGGAGTTAGAGAGAATAAGGAATAATTCATTTAATTAATTAAATAACTAAATGAATAAAAATACTCACCCTCAGACTCTAATATACTATGAAAAATGGAGAATGGGTAATGTTATCCTCCCATTCTTTATGGATAAACCAATTCAAGTAGTGGTACTATTGGGAATAAACCATGATAATGATTGAGACCTGATCAAGGTGCATCGACATCCAAGCATCGCTTTGTATATGAAGATTTAGCATTTTCGCTATGAGGTAGGTGGATTTTGAGTTTTGCGACCTGATCCATGAATATGTTCCACTTAAATTTTGTAAATCCTTTATTATAATTGATAAAGACCCTATTATGGTTGATATAGTAATAAAAGTGGACCAATAGAGGTTTTTGGAGGATCATTGTGATTTCCTATTTTCAAATTCTGATTAGAGTGTAGTTTAGTAGAACATGCTACATGTTATTCCCATTTAGGGAAGATTGAAATTTGGGACTATACATCATGTACTCAAGGTACACACCGTGTAGTGAGACTTAGACATATGTCCATGAGAATGGGAAGAAACCCCATGTATGTAGGATATGGTTGTGTACATGGGAACAGACACAACCAGGTACTCGGGCATGTCCACTATACATGGAACGACCATAGTACAATGTCTCAACCAATGTACGTAGGCACATGCAAGGGTACACATGCATGGAAACATGTAGGAGGAGTACATGTCATGTTATTCCTATACACACTATCTACTCCCTATAAGGTATATTAGTCAAAGTCCTCCAATGTGGGTGATTTTTCTATTCGGTTATATTCACTAACCCATAGCCTATTAAAGTAGTCTTGGGGTTTCACTCTTGATTCATTTCCATCCAGGAAGGTCCTAGAGGGTTTGATCGTGACATAGTTTTATCAAATAACAGTTCTACATTAGGACCGGATTTTGGGATTTTTCTAGATGTGAGGTTTGGTTTGGGATTTATGTAAATAGTGTTAATGTGTTTCAAGATTATATTTTAGGACATGGAATATAGTGTTGGTGAAACATCCAATGTATCTATTCATTAGGACTTTGATAACCTTCTTGTTGACTCAGTACATGTAGGAACCGTTTATGATAAAAGTACTGGTATATGCATCATATAGGACTAGGTTGTGACACTGATGTCATCCTTGAGTCAGCACCCCATATATAATCTTTGATCATGGCATTTATTTTCTATTTTAGGATTCCCCCACATTGATATTCAGACATGATTCCCCAGTAGGACTATGATGATGATCCGGATAGTGATGAGGCTTCCATACTAGGACCTATTTTAGAGGTAATACCTATGGGTGGTTTTTCAATCATGTCATCACCCATTGTGAAGAAGGTAGTGTCATAAGTACTAAAAAATTATGTTCACTGGATGATCCCACTTCATGAGTTTTAGTGGTTGAATCCCATCAGGTTTTAGGGTGATCTAGATCCTCATATAGAAAATCACTGGCTTGTGGTATTTACATGAGTTTTCTACCTTGTTAGGTCACCTCCTGATCATATAGTGGTCCTAACAATGAGACTTATTCAATTATATATATATGAATATGATGGGGTTTGATGATCCAGTTGCACGATGAGAAGACACTCGGTTGGTTAGATCTTAAGAATCTCCTCTAAGAGAAATCCTTTCTAGATATGAAGAGATTAGTATGCATCCAAGAGATTATGGAGATCTAGTAGGGAAACATGTTAGTTGTTGAGTATGCATCAAGGTTCACTAACCTCTCACAATACTCAATGAATATGGTTTGATATGTATTCTTCCAACAATGAAATTTTGAGTGGGGCCTTAAAAAACATATCAGGTCTGTAGTGATATATTTATGTGCTCCTAACTATGTTGGGCTGCTCGATTAAGCCTTGGTAGTGGAGAGAAGTAGTATTCATTAATGATATCATAGTTTACAGAGTATATGAGGAGGATCACATGAGACACTTGAGGATGTTTTTGAACATACATTGAGAGTGCCAACTTTATAGTACAATCCTAAAGTATCAATTCAAGATTAAAATTTTACACTTTATGGGACATGTCATCTCAGAATAGGGAGTAGCAGTGGATCCCATCAAGGTTGAGGTAGTGTTATATTGGTATCCACCTAAGAGAGTGACCAAGGTGAATATTTTTATTGCATTGGTGAGATACTATCAAAGGTTTGTTCTTGATTTCACCCAGATCATGGAACCCTTGAATTAATTTACCTATAAAGGGAATCCCTTTGTGTTAACAAATAGGTGGTTGTAGGATTTTGAGGAGTTACATAAGAGGTTAGTGAGAATCCCTATCTTGAGAATTCTAGAATAGGGTGTTGAGTACATGATATTCTATGTTGTATCTAGAGTTGGACTCATATGTTTTCTAATGTATAGGCTGAAATTTATTTCCCATGGTTTGTGGAAGTTGAATCCCCATGAATAGAACTACACAACCCAAGATTTATAGATGGAAGTAGTGGTATTTTCATTAAGGATGAGATGAAACTATCTTAGGGAAGAGAGGTTTATCATCTATTCTAATCACAATATTATCAAGTATATATTTTTGAATAAGGGTCATAACTTGAGTCCAAGGAGATGGCTGGAGTACCTTTATGATTATGACTTTGATATAGTCTATAATCATGGTAAGGGGAATGAAGTGGTAGATACTCTTAGCATGAAATCATGTTCACAATTATTTATTGAGTCAATGGAGAAATTGGTCTCATTGTAGTTTAACTTAGTAGATGATGATGAAATTAAATACCTCCAATAGATGGTTGTTACCCCTCTACTTCTTCATAATTTTAGGGAGGATCAACATGGAGACACCAAATATGAGACCTCAAATCCTATGATATCCATTAGTCATGATTCATAAGTACTTTATGAAGGTGGGGATAATGTCACACTTTTCTAAGGGTGGATTCTGGTATTAGTGATGTTTTGAAATGAGGTTTTGAGTGAGTTCCATGAATCCCAATTATTCTTACATATAGGTGTGGATAAGAAGTTCCAAGAACTTCAGTATCAATTTTTGTATCCAATAATGAAGAAGTGTGTATCATATTTTTTCTCTCGATGACTCATTTTTTAAAAAGTGAAGGATAAAAAATAGGTTCTAGTGGGTTTTCAAAATCACTAGAGGTTCCATCATGGAAGTGGTATGGAAAATACAAATAATTTGTGACATGAATTTTGTGGTCATACAGAGGTCATGATTTTATCTGGGTGATTGCTAACAGGATCACCAAGTCTTCCCACATTTTATCTATCCAAGATCAGGGTTCAATCAAGAGCTTAAAATTCCATTACATGTATAAGATAGTCTGGATTCACATGGTTCCCTCAAAAAATGTTTTTTAATGTTATTCTGGATTCACATCAAGGCTATCGGGTGGGAGGATGTAATAGGACTTTGGGATTCAGTTGTGTGTGAGCATGGTGTTCCACCCCTATACTGAAAACCAAATAGAACAGACCATCCAGGTTCTAGAGGACATTATTTAGGCATGTATGTTTTACTTAGGATATATTTGGGGGGATCAATTACCACTGATAGAGTTTGTGTGAAATAATATTTACCACTCCATTATTAGTATAGAACCATTCAAGGCCTTGTATGGGAGACCCTATAGGTCATCAATTTTCTGGGATGACCTATGAGAGTTGCCACTTATAGGCCCAGAGATAGTGTGAGTGATTATAGAGAACATCTAGATCATTTGACAGAGGATGAGAAATTCCATGAGCCATCATAATTCTTTTTTAAATTGATGATAGAAGCTTTTTTGGTTCGATTAGGGAGATCATGTATCCCTAAAGGTCCCACCTAGAAGATTATTACAAATATTTGTTCTGGGAAAAAGGTTTTATACAAGATATTTTAGCCTTGCCTAGATATTATGTAGGGTTGGTGAGGTGGAACACCACTTATCCCTACTACTATTGTAAAGACCCGTAGTTTCCTTGTAAATTTGATTTTAATTAAATGGGAATTTTACATGTCTGCGAAAATTGACGGCGCGTGATTTTGAGGCCCGGAGTGCCCGGAATGAATTTCTGAAGTTTTGTTTGGGTACATTCAGTAAACGTGAGAGCATGTTTTTCTACCTTTTGAACCGATGTTCAGAAGTGAAATCCGAGGGCACCGTTGAACTCGCAACGCTAGTGTTCACTTAAGAATACTTTCACCACGATGGCAGTTGGTTGAGAGTGAAAGTTAGTTTCTGGGTTTTTCATGGAAATAATAAAATAAAATAAACACACGTTTTATTTTTTATTGTTGTAACCAACCTCCTTGTGGAAGTTGGTGGTGGGGACCACCAGACCTTAACCTCCCATGAGTGGTTATGGTGGTGGGGACCACCCGAGACTAACCTCCCATGAGAGGTTATGCTGGTGGGGACCACCCGGGATTAAATCCCCTTGAAACCCCCTTTAATTGAGAGAAAAACCTCAAATCACTCATAAATATAGGGAAACCTCTTCAACTCCCTCATTAATGTGGAGGAGCCTCTTGAGCTTTCTCCACATTAATTGTGCATACCCTCCCCCACTTAATTATGCCAACGCACCACTTAGTTGAGCTAATTTAATTAATCCAATTTGAATTGTGCCAATGATTAAATTGGGGATTTTTTTTGTTATATTGGCTATCTCTTTTATTTTGGTGGGTTCTTCTTTTGAGAACATTCGTTGGCAAAGGAGAGAGAGATCTTGGTAGGAGAAAAATCTCCAACCAAGAACGCATTCTTCCACTAAGAACGCTCCGCCGACAAAGAACACTGACCTTGACTTTGAGCTTCTTCCTTGGGACTTCTTCCAACATGGGACGTCTTCATCTATGACGAATCGACGACCGTACTACCTCCTTGTTCAATCATCATCAAGATAACAAGGTAGGGGTTTATTCCTAAATGTTTATCACTTTCCATGTCCTCCCTTATTTTGTTATGTGGGTTGAGAACAAACATTTTGAATGATTATTGTTTCATGTTCATGCTTCATTCTTTGGGAATCGCTTGCTACCACTCTAAACGTGGAGGATGTAGGCCAAACAAACATGGCCCGACCCTCCCCTGTTCTTATTTGGTGTGTTCTTCGAAGTGGAGGAAGGAAAAAAAGATGATAGAGGCAACAGTGCCGCCACCTGCAACCTCACCGCACTGCCCCGACCGACCCGCGGCCTCACCGAGCCACCCCGGCTGACCCACGACCTTGCCGCGCCACCGTCCGCCGAGCCGCGCCACCGTCCGTCGAGCCACTCCGCCCTCCGCCGAGCCGCGCCGCCGTCCGCCGAGCTGCACCGCCATCTTCAGAGCCACGACGCCGTCTGAGACAAGCCGCACCACCATCCGCCGATCAGCGCTACCGTTCGAGTCGAGCCGCTCTGCCCTCCTAACTGACCCGCTGCCGAACTGCGGCCAGTCCATTCCCTCGCGGCCGGTCCGCGCCCTCTTGGCCGGTTCGCACCCTTGTGGCCGGTCCCCACCCACGTGGCCAGTCCATGCCCTTGCGGCCAGTCTATCACCCTCATGACCCTCACGGGATGGGTCAGACCTAAAGGGTCAGGCCGGGTCGGGCAAAGTCGGTACAACCGGGTCGGACCGGACCCGAGCCCACTACGACCCCTTTTACTTTCTTTTGGCCATATCTTTGGCACTAGACATCCGTTTGATGAACTGTCAGCGGAATTTGGAATATTGGAGCAATAAAATCCCTTTGAGTATATTCCATAGAGTTTTGGATTGAGATAGGGAACAGTCAGGTCAGATCGCGCATGAATCCAACTGGCCCCCCGAAATTAAAAGTCTAATAACTCATAGACCCGACATCCTATTGACGCGCCGTCAGTTGCTTTGAGAGCCCTATAACGTGGTGGAACTTTGAGATACTTATTTATGGGACTTAGAGATAGTTGGAGTATCGACCAATAGCTTGTGGAGCGGATCCTCCTGGAGATGAGCGAGCATAGTGCGGAGACCTAGTAGGTGGATGAGACCTGATGACTACTGACTGATTCGACTCAGAGTTAGTTGACTAGCCTAGTGGGGAGTGCCTTGGGGTCATGGAAGACCCACAGTGGGGAGTTCCTTGGTGACGTTATAGACCCACGGTGCTCAAAAGGAGGAGTACCTTAGAAGGCTACGAGGGGGAGCACCTTGGTGACGCAGCAGACCCATGGTGGGAAGCGCCTTGGTGATGCGGAAGACCCACGATACTCGATAGGAGGAGTACCTCAGAAGTCCAAGGTTACTGGGAAGAGTCTTGGTGTCGCGGAAATCCCACTGTACTCGATAGGGGAGGAGTTCTCTAGCAGCCGAGGTTTCGACAATGTGACTGGGGATGTCACTTTATACTACCCCTAAAATAAAATCTTGGTTTGAGATAAGTCAATTTTTCTGTGTTTTCCTCATGATTTAGATGGATTACTTGATAACTTAGGTATATGTATGGGCATATACCTAAGTAGGGTTATTAGTTGATTTAATACTTTGTGGTTTATCCTTGGTAGATTTTTGTGAGACCTTGAGGGTCTCAGGGTCCCTATTGAGTATCATTATACTCACCCCTGCATGGGCTATGCCCACACCTTGTTGGGTTGGATGTAGGTGATAGACAACACTGATTGAGGCTAAGAGTACCAGGACTTGATGGTACCTAGAGGTGGACCATACGACGTGTTGACACGCGGAGGAAACGGATGGACGTGGAGTGCTAATGAGGTGATCTTTACCTACCATTTAGGTAGGAACTCAAAGGACGAACTAGTAGCTACCTTTTTCACTTTCTTCAATTGTTTTGTATTTCAGTTGTACTTGTAATTTTACTGTTGGGCTTGTATTCCAGCCCCTTTACTTTCAACACTCTCTTTTGGTTATAAATTTTGCTTGATTTTGTACATTTCTATGTGCTTGGTTGCATGTACTTACAGGTTATAAAGGCAATGCATTCTTAGTTTTAGGGAATACAACTTTGGTGCTAGTCGCCACCCCTGGACAATGGAATACGGGCTTGGGGTAGTCATGAGATGAGCCCCGGGGGACGGATCATGACAAATTGGTACCAGAGAAGTCAGTTCTACTGCAGAACCTATGACTCTGATCTTTTCTGTGAAGAAATAGTGTTAAGTGTAGTGAGTGCAGTTTTCAGTTTGGGGAGTCCAGTGTTGGTGCAGGGGCCGACCTATCCATACACCAGGACCCTGACTTCTTATTTCAGACTCAGTGCATGAAAACACTGATTGTGTGTGTGTTTTAAAAAGTTTTCTTTAAGTCAGCTCACAAGGTCATCTCACCAGGTACAACTTTTGACCGTAGTGAACCTATTTTTTAGGATTCCTCCACATAGACAACCAGCTAGTGTTCTGAGAGTTGTACGCACAGATAGACCATCGATCGATGAGGCCTCAGTGTAGGACCCTCTTCCAGTAGAGGCACTACCAGAGACACCAACGGTACTATTCGCCATTGGGCCACCGATGCCACTATCCACAACAGTAGACGGTGCATGCCACTTGAGAGCATTGCATGAGTTCCGGCACCAGAGGCCACCCAGGTTCATGGGAGAGATGGACCCACATGCGACTGAGGATTGGATAGAGGATATGGTGAGAGTTTTCTGACTAGTAGGGACACCATCCGATCTCATGGTGATCCTTGCTGTCAGTCTTCTACAGGAAGCAGCAGGAAGATGGTGGAGCTTGATGCTCTATGTTCACGATGAGGTGACGCTTCTCTAGGAAGACTTTGAGAGCCTGTTTTGGGCATAGTTTGTCCTGGCGACTCTTCGCGCAGTGCACATTCAGGAGCTACTTCATCTGTAGTAGGGTAGCATGACTATATCTCAGTACTCATCAAGGTTCACTAACCTCTCACGCTACTCCACATATATGGTGTGGGACCCATTATTTAGGGTTAGGACCTTCGATCAGGGACTCAGGTGGGAGATTAGAGCTTCGATGATCTCACTCAGCATCCCGATGCAGACATGGGTGTTAGAGAGATCCCTCTTGGTGAAGAGTTTTCTCACTGAACAGTCACCAGCAGTGATACCCACTACTACTCATCACGTAGTAGAGTCTTCTGCAGCTGGAAATAGACAGACTCCAGAGAGGTCCAAGAGGACCATACCTGTAGCTGGGCGACCGCATGTATCAGGATCGGTTGTGTGGGGCACCTTAAGTGGAGCCAGTCATGCTAGGAGAGGGCAGTGTTACACATGCGGTGGGCAGAGTCACATGGCTCGTGATTGTCTGAACCACTGTACAGATGATCAGAAGATGGTCTAAGGACCGCCCTGGCAGAGAAAGTGGTTCGACCGAAGAGGACTGCCGGGAGTAGGTTAACATGGAAAAGGAGATGGCCGTACACCTGGCGGTGGGTGACAATTCGAGATATTACCACCACCACCACCAGGAGGTCCACCCCGACTGCAAGGAGCAGGTGGACATGGGAGAGCTCAGCTCTAGGTAGCTGAGGCTTATGATCATGGAGCTCCAGAGATGATTCTAGGTATGGTCTATGTCTACTCCACCATAGCTATAGTACTTATAGACACATGTTCCAGACAATCTTTTATTTACTCCTCCCTCGTTTGGATCTTGGAGATTCCGATGGAGCCATTGGCTCAATCCTTATGGATAGAGATTCCTACGAGAGCAGATTTGATGATTACTCACTGGTTCTGGCAGTGTGAGCTTACTCTAGGAGGCAAGAGCTTCAGATGGGATCTCCTAGTAGTAGTGTCGAGGCCTTATGATGTCATCTTGGGTATGGACTAGTTATCTACAGTCCATGCTCATATAGACTGTATTAGGTACAAAGTGAGGTGTGTCCATATGGATGGGACTAGGTTTACCTTCTCCAGTGAGAAGGGAAACTTTGCAGCACATGATGGACTTACCCAGAGGAGAGTGCAGCCGATCACTCATCAGTTGGCTAGCCTTACCCTCAGAGTTGTTGATGTGGAGAGTCCGATCTATCCTGTAGTGGTGGAACAATATACGGATGTCTTCCCTGATGATGTTCTGGGTCTAACTCCTCATAGATAGGTGGAATTTTACATTGACCTGTACCCCGATATGACACCAATATCTACACCAACGTATCAGATGGATCCTATAGAGCTTCGTGAGCTGCGGGTATAACTAGAGGACTTGTAGGGGAATGAATTCATCTGGCCCAGTGTTTCTCCTTGGGAGCCCTGATTCTGTTTTCCAAGAAGGTGGATGGGAGCTTGAGGCTTTGTATTGAATATTGGTGCCTGAACCTAGTGACCATGAAGAACAAGTACCCACTCCCAAGGATTAATGACCTCTTTGATCAGATGAAGGGAGCACAATGGTTCTCAAAGATAGACTTCAGATCAGGCTATCACCAGATCAGAGTATGAGATGAGGATGTGTAGAAGACAACCTTTAGGTGTCGGTACATCCGCTATGAGTTCTTGGTTATGCCATTCGGCATAACCAATTCTCTAGCAGTGTTCATGGGACTCATTAACATGATCTTTTAGCCATAACTTGATCGGTTCGTAGTAGTCTTCATTATTGACATTCTGATCTACTCGGCTACTGAGGAGGATCATGCCTACCATTTTCAGGCAGTACTGGACACACTCCGAGAGCACCATATTTATGGTAAGCTCTCAAAGTGCCAGTTTTATATCCAAGGGGTTCACTTTATAGTACATGTCATATTGGAGGCTAGAGTTGCAGTAGATCCAGTGAAGATTGAGGTGGTACTTGCTTGGGAGCCTCCCAGGAGTGTGATGGAGGTACAAAGTTTTCTGAGTTTTATCTAGATACTACGGGAGATTTGTACTATATTTTTCTAGAGTTGTAGCACTACTATCATACTTGATGAAGAAGGGGAAAACCTTTGGGTGGTCGGAGAGATTCCAGCAGATTTTTCAGGAGCTGAGGCAGAGGCTGACTAGTGCCCCCAACTTGAGGCTTCCAAAGGAGTGCATAGGGTACGTAGTCTACTGTGACGTATCAAGGACCAGACTCGGATGTGTGCTAATGTAGGAGCGAGTAGTGATCACATATGGTTCTTGATAGCTAAGACAACACAAGTAGAACTATGATACCCATAACTTGGAGTTAGCAGCAATGGTCTTTGCCTTGAAGATGTGGAGACACTATCTGATGGGCAAGCATTTTACCGTGTACTCTGATCACAAGAGTCTCAGGTATATATTCTCTCAGAAGGACCTGAACCTGAGACATCGACGTTGACTTGAGTTCCTCCAGGACTATGACTTCGAGATAGTTTATACTACTGAGAAGGGGAACGTTGTAGCAGATGCACTCAGCAAGAGATCTGGTATACAGTTTCTAGGCGAGGCGATAGAGCAACTAGCCACTTTATAGATATCATTTGTGGATAGAGATGGAGCATCCTTTCTACAATCTCTTACAGTCACTCCTCCACTTCTTCAGTGAGTTAGGGAGGTGCAACATGGGGACGCTGACTGTGAGGTACGACGTGCTCAGATATCCAAAGGACAGGCACCTGATGGATTTTCTGAAGGTGGGAAGCACATCATCCTCTTCATAGGATGTACCATGGTACCAGTGTCACTTCAGGAGGAAGTGTTAAAAGAGTTCCACACATCCCCTCTAGTGGTATATCCAGGAGTGGAGAAGATATACCAGGATCTCCGATGACGGCACTGGTGGCTAGGAATGAAGAAAGAAGTAGCAGAGTCTGTCTCTCATTGCCTCACTTTCTAGCAAGTGAAGGCGGAGCATCAGGTACCGGTAGGATTGGTTCATCCTTTAGAGGTCCTAGAGTGGAAGTGGGATGATATATCTATGGAATTCATGACCGGAATTCCACGTACATCCAGAGGACATGACTCTATCTGGGTGATCGTCGATCAAATCACTAAGTCGGCCCACTTCCTACCGATCAGAGAGCAGGGTTCAGTAGAGAGCTTGGGATGCCTCTATGTGCAGGATATTGTGTGGTTACATGGAGTACCCTCGATGATTGTCTCCGATCATGATACACGTTTTACTTCCCAACTATGGAAGGGGTTGTAGGAGGATTTTGGGACACAACTTCATTTGAGCACCGTCTTCCATCCTCAGGCGGATGGTCAGACTGAGC
This sequence comes from Viscum album, assembly GCA_963277665.1. NCBI lineage: Eukaryota > Viridiplantae > Streptophyta > Magnoliopsida > Santalales > Viscaceae > Viscum > Viscum album. The sequence goes on from OY728136.1 coordinate 80,549,006, forward strand.
GGACTATTCAGACCCTCGAGGACATGCTCCGTGATTGTGTCCTCGACTTCGGTCATAGCTTAGAGGATCACTTAACTTTGGTGGAGTTCTCATAAAACAACAGCTATCACTCCACCATAGGGATGGCACCTTTCAAGGTGTTATATGGGAGACCTTGCAGATAACCTTTGTACTGGACTGACCCAGGGGAGTCAACACTCATAGGGCTAGAGATGGTTCAGGCTACTATAGAGAAGGTGTAGATCATCCAAGAGCATATGAAGACTGAACAGAGTAGGAAAAAGTCGTATGCTAACCGGAGATGGAGACCTCTGGAGTTTGAGGATGGTGACCACATCTTCCTACGGGTCTCACCCCGATGTGACCTATGGAGATTTGGATGAGGCTTCAAGTTATCTCTGATGTTCATCAGAACTTTTTAGGTCCTCAGCATAGTTAGAGAGGTGGAATATCACTTAGCTCTTCCACCTGAGTTGCACCGAGTGCACGATGTATTCCACGTTTCCCAGCTGAGTAGATACGTGTATGAACCTTCTAACATCATTGACCATGGAAAGATGGACGCCGACAATGGGGTGACTTTTAAAGAGGTTCCAATAGAGATTGAGTATCAATAGGAGCGGGTCCTTTGTGGACAGTCGATACCTCTAGTGCGCATTTTTTGGAAGCACAGGAACCTCCAGGAGAGCACATCGGAGCGGAAGGCTTAGATGCGTGCTTAGTACCTCCACTTGTTCCCTTAGTATAAGTTGTGTCTTATGGGGATGTAAATCCTGAGGTGGGGATAATGTAAAGACCCTAAATTTCCATGTAATTGTTTTTAATTAAATATTAATTTTACGAGTCCACAAAAATTGACAGAGCGTGATTCTGAGGCTCAGAGAGCCTAGAATGAATTTATGAAGTTTTGTTCGGGTATATTTAGTAAACGTGTGAGCGGGTTTTTCTAACTTTTGAACCGGTGCTCGGAAGTGAAATCTGAGGGCACCGTTGAACTTGTAGCATCGATGTTTCCTTAAGAATACTTTCACCTCGACGATAGTTGGTTGAGGGTGAAAGTTAGTTTCTAGGTTTTTTCGTGGAAATAATAAAATAAAATAAACACACATTTTATTTTATTTTGTTGTAACTAACCTCCTTGTGGAAGTTGGTGGTGGGGACCACCAGACCTTAACCTCCCATGAGAGGTTATAGTGGTGGGGACCACTCGAGCCTAACCTCTGGTGAGAGGTTATGGTGGTGGGGACCACCCAAAATTAAACCCCCTTGAAACCCCCCTTTAATTGGGAGAAAAACCTAAACTCCCTCATAAATGAAGGAAATCCTCTTCAACTCCCTCATTAATGTAGAGGATCCTCTTGAGCTTCCTCCACATTAATTAAACCTACCCTACTTAATTATGCCAACACACCACTTAGTTGAGCCAATTTAATTAATCCAATTTGAATTATGCCAATGATTAAATTGGGGAAACACTTTTTATTATATTGGATATCTCTTTTATTTTGGTTGATTTTTTTTTTGAGAACATTCGTTGGAAAAGGAGAGAGAGATCTTGGTGGGAGAAAATGTTCCAACGAAGAAGGCATTCTTTCATGAAGAACGCTCTATCGACGAAGAACGCCGACCTCGACTTCGAGCTTCTTCCTCCGGACTTCTTTCGACATGGGACGTCTTCATCTAAGACGAATCGATGACCGTACTACCTCCTTGCACCAATGTCATCAAGAGAATGAGGTAGGGGTTTATTCCAAAATGTTTATCACTTTCCATATACTCCCTTCTTTTCTTGTGCGGGTAGGGAACAAACATTGTGGAAGATTATGGTTTCACATTCATGCGTCGTTCTTTGTGAACCGCTTGCTACCACTCTAAACGCAGAGGGTACGGGCCAAAAAAAATGGCCCGACCCCTCCGCCATACTTATTTGGTGTGTTCTTTGAAGTGGAGGAAGGTGATGAAGACGACAGAGACAATGACACCGCAACCCACTACCTCGCCACGCCGCCCCAGCCGACCTGCGACCTTTCCACGCCACCCCAGCTGACCCGCCTTCCGAGCCGAGCCACACTGCCATCTACCAAGCCGTGCCACCATCCACCGAGCTATGCCACCATCCACCGAGCCGCGCCACAGTCCGCCAAGCCACGTCGCCGTCCGAGCCGAGCTGCGCTGCCATCCACCGAGTCGCGCCACCGTCCGAGACGAGACATGCCACCGATCCGAGCCATGCCACAGTCTACCAAGCCATGCCGGTGTTCGAGCTGAGAAGCGGCGCCAAGCCAATCCACTCCACCCTCCTGACCGAACCACCACCGAACCACGGCCGGTCCACGCCCTCGCGGCCGGTCCACTGGCCTCACGGCCGGTACTCGCCTTTACGGCCAGTCCGTTCCCTCTCGGCAGGTCTGCCACCCGCGCATCCCTCACCGGCTAGGCCAAACCTGAGCCGAGTCGGCCTAGGATGGGTCGGTCCGACCGGGTCGTACCGGACCCGGGCCCACTACGAACCCTTTTACTTTCTTTTGGCCATATCTTTGGCACCAGCCATCCGTTTGATGAACTGTCAGCGGTGTTAGGAATCTTGGAGCGATACGGTCCCTTTGAGTATATTCCACATATATTTGGATTGAGATGGGGAACGTTCAGGTTGGATCGAGCACAAATCCAACCGGGCCCCCGTTACTAAAAGGCTAATAACTTACAAACCGGGTGTCCGATTGATGCGCCGTCAGTTACATTGAGACCTCTATGATATGGAAGACCTTTGAGATACTTCTTAATGGGAATTACTGACAATTGGAGTATCAAACAATAAATTGTGGAGAAGATCCTCTCGGAGATGAGTGATCATAGTGTGCAGACCTAGTAGCTGGATGAGACCTGGCGATTGCTGACCAATTCGACTCAGAGTGACTCGACTAGCCTAGTGGGGAGCACCTTGGTGTCGCAGAAGATCCACAGTGGGGAGCGCCTTGGTGACGCGACAGACCCACGGTACTCGACAGGAGGAGTACCTCAACAGGCTACGAGGGGGAGCGCCTTGGTGATGCGGCAGACCCACGGTGGGAAGCACCTTGGTGATATGACAGACCCACGATACTCGACAGGAGGAGTACCTTAGAAGTACAAGGTTAGTGGGAAGCACCTTGGTGTCACAGAAGACCCACTGTTCTTGATAGAGGAGGAGTTATTCAGTAGCTGAGGTTTCAACAGTGTGATTGGTGATGTCACTTGATACTACCCCTAGAATAAAATCCTGGTTTGAGCTGAATCAGTGTTTTTTGTGTTTTCCTCATGATTGAGATGGATTACTTGATAACTTAGGTATATGTATGGTCATATACCTAAGTAGGGTTATATTTTTATTTCATAAATTATGTTTTATCCTTGGTGGATTTTTGTGAGACCTTGAGGGTCTCAGGGTCCCTACTGAGTATCATTATACTCACCCCTACACGGGCTATGCCCGCACCTTGTTCTGTTAGATTCAGACGATAGACAATGCTAACTAAGGCTGAGAGTACCAGGACTGGATGACACCTAGAGGTGGAGCATACAATGTGTCGATACACGGAGAAGACAGATGGACGTGGAGTGCTGAGGAGGCCATCTGTACCTACCCATCAGGTAGGAACTCGAAGGACGACCTAGTATCTGTCTTTTTCACTTTCTTCAGTTGTTTTTTATTTTATTTTTACTTATACTTTTACTATTGGGATTGTATTCTAACCCCTTTAATTTCAACACCCTCTTTTGGTTATACAGTTTGCTTGAGTTCGTATCTTGATGTGTGCTTGCTTTCATGTTCTTACAGGTTATAATGGAAATTCCTTCCTAGTTTTAGGGAATACGCCTTTGGTGCTAGTTGCCAGCCCCTGGCCAATGGAAGGTGGGATTGGGGTAGTCATGACACAGGCCCCGGGAGATGGGTCATGACAACTATAGTTAGATCAGGTACATTATGTCTTCCACATGTTACATCTGAGGAGGTACATGTATGAATCATTCCATGTGATCGACTAGGGAAATAAGGACATCAAGGATGAGGATACCTTTGTAGAGTACCCGGTAGAGATCATGGATTGATTGGAGTGGATACTTCATGGGTGATTTATTGACTTGGTGTGTGTCCAATGGAAGCATGAGAATCTTCAGGAGAGAATCTGGGATCATGATAACCAAATGTGAGCTCAGTACCCTCATATATTTGAGTATGATTTATTTCTTTTAGGGACAAAAAATATTGAGATGGGGAGAATGAAACATATAATTATTTCCTTTCAATACTTTGTAATATTATAATAATATTTTTTAAGACCTGCACAAAGAAATCGCTAGATTCTAAGGCTCAAAGAACCTCAATATTGATATATTAAAATATTAATATATTTCAAGACATGCATGCGTATATTTTCAGAATAAATTATTTTCTAGTTTTGTGGGACCTTGTCTTGCGGTGCACGACGGGGTCGTGGGGAAGAAACATACGCTACCCAACAGTTGATTAGAGAAGGTTGGGTTCCACTTAATCACTCATATCGGGTGCACAGTTTTCCGCCTCGAAACACCCAACAGTTCCATATCTAGTAATACATGGACATGCTTTCCAAAGGCAGGAGTTTGCTGGGTGGTTTGACCAGCGATGCTTAAGAACTCACATTGTTCAAGAGTATGGGAAGTGGGGCTCATCGCACCCTTTTGGGGGGGGGGGGGAAATTATTGCCTGTTCCGGGACTCTCTTATAGATTTAAGATGTATTCATATATTTGTGAATCTTTGGTTTATACCCAAGAATAGTATCCATGGATTTATCCTGATTGGAAATGGTCAGATTTAAGTAGGGATTTAGAATCATTTATGCCCAAGGTTTACCATCCCTCATTGGATTAATGACCCCGAGGAGTCTGGACTCATTGAGGCGGCACCAGGGTTGGTACGGTGAACCGTCGTGAAGATAGTTAGATCAGATGGTTGTTGGGATTGAACCTTAGGGAAGCTTCCTACATACCCTGCCTGGGAGACAAGGATCAAAGTCCACGTAGTTCAGATTGGGGTGTCAGAGAACCAACATGAAGGTGGACCCGAGGGACGGTAAACCTCGAGGGTCCAGCGGTGATCGGGCTTAAACCTACTGGGAGGCTTCCTACGTACCTTGACTAGGAGACAAGGATCAAAGTCCACATAGTTCAGATGAGTGGGGCTTACACTCTAAAGTAGCCCATGGCGATGGATTGGGGATTACACTCTGAGGAGACCCATGGTAATGGATTGGGGATTACACTCTGAGGAGGCCCATGGTGTGGATTGGGGCTTACACTCTGAGGAGGCCCAGGGTAATGGATTGGGGATTACACTATGAGGAGTCCCACAAGAGGATGTCATGGTCGATGCTTACTCTAAGCACACGTGAGTCATGATTGGTGTGAGAAACAAGAGGTGGAAGGGACCAGATGATCACGTCATGAAAGGTGCATCCGTGAGAAGCGAGTGGGGATTATGCATGGAGCGGCCCATAAGGTTGGGGCTTACTCTGAGATGGATGCCCATGAAAACAAAGCACAGAGGGAGAGGGAAATAGGTGCTCCTATGTCTGTCACCTCCCTTATTCCCGAGGGAAGTTCCAAAGTGAATGGGGGATTTCTTCTGATGGTTATTTTACTACCCCCCGAAGAAGGGAGAGGTGCCTCGAACCCAACAAGTGGAGGGGCAGAAAGGGGGATCCCGAGCTCAGAATCCACATTACCGTGGGAATGTGAACCCAGGAATGCTTTGGAAATCTAATCAAGGGTCTGGGAAACACCTTCACCCCTATTTACTGTGGGTATGTGAACTCAAAATGGCGCACTGATGCGCTTGAGGGTTACATCACACGGGTCCGGTGGCTCCGATGGAGGTCTCAGCTCGGGGCCGATGAGTAGGCTAGTGAGGGAGTCATGGAGGATCAAGCTGGATTGGAAGGATTTTATCTGGCTCGGGGAACTGGAACTCCAAATGATTCAGTGGGCCACACCGGGGTACGGGTGGTGAATCCCTTCGTGCAGGAAGGTGCTACGCGGCTGGAAATGACGTCCGTGAACCAGGGTGGTCTGCGGACTGATGGGAATCCCGCAAACCAGGGTGGTTCGCAGAATAGTGAGCATCCCGCCAACTAGGGTGGTTCGTGGGTTCGAGTTTGGGTTACGAACCAGGGTGGTTCGCGGAGGGTTACATGTGAGCAGTGGCGGCCAAGGGCGGCGTCGGCCGGAGGCTCATCTGTCGGGGCTTTGCCCGCGTAGGAGGGTTCTACGCGGTGCGGCGGATCGGAAAAGGGGCATAAATTCCCTGGTCCGTGGGGAGTGCATCCACGGAGGGACCATGGTTCACAGTTTTCTCTTCTTTGTTATTTTAGGTTCGCATTTCACCAAGTTATTATGCATTTTTTGGTTCCTTATTAGTTCGTTCCCAGGTTCATACCTGCTTTGGTTCGCAAATTGAAACTTCTGAAATCCTAAGCCTTCCTTTGAAATCCTTCCACCCAAATCTGATTGATCTCCTCTCCATCTCCTCCAATCCTCCTCTCTTCTCTTCCCCTCGATCTCTTTTTATAGAGAAGGGAAAAGGATGTATCTATGGTCATGTGGCACCTTTTTCGGAGGCCCATGATTGAAAACCCAATTCACGGATGACTTGGTCAATTCACAACTCGCGGGGGGCATTGAGCGCATATCCCCTACGAACTAAACGATCTCCCCCGTGAACTAAACGAGCTTGGAGAGTGCTTTGAGGCTGTAGAGGGTTCCGCCTCCATTCTGCGAATGATAGCAGATGCGGCTTGGGCCGGTCAACGTGGTCCACAGCTGGGGCGGTTCGTGATGGTGGACCGGTTCGGTGCCTCTTATGCTTCGTGCCCATGGAGGATCTCCGCCTCCATATCGCGAACGAGGCTGGTCCATGGAGGGGAGCGGTTCGCTGAACCGGCCACGTAACACTTGGGCCGGTCCACAGACCGGTTATTCCTTTTCCAATTTTTGAGTATTGGGATCCTTCCTTTGCTCAATTCGTTGGAGGGAATTGGGTAAAAATCCTCTCTCGAATGAAAGGGATTATTATCTTCATTTGTAGATTTTTCAGGACCCTACAGACCTCAAATGAGAAATATAAGTCCATGGTTGTTTCTGGGATGTACGGTTTACCCAGTGAATGACATAAATATGATTAGAATTGATTGATCAGTGGATGTAATTATAGAGAATGAGAAATAATACATTTATTTAATTAAATAATTAAAAGTATAAGAATACTCTCCCCGAACCTATTACTTCATACACATAGATAATAAATGGGAGAGTTCTCCTCCCATGTTTGAAGGATGAACCAAGGGAAGGAGACACACCTATAGATTTCACCCTTGATGGTTATTGAGATGAAATCTAGGTGCATCATCTTTAGAGAATCAATTTGGACCCAAAGCTTCAGTGTTTTCACCATGAGGTAGGAAGATTTTGATTTTTGAGTCTTTATCCCTATATATGTTCCAATTAAAATTTTTGTATCCTTTTTATAACTAATAAAGACCCCATAAGGCTTGATATAGGAATAATTGGGGAAAATGTAGGTTTTTGGAAGATCTTAATGATTTACCATTTGGAAATACCAATCACACACCATGTAGTTTAGCAGAACACACCCTGTGTTCATAATGTTCAGAGATGATTGAGATTTGGGACTACATGCTATGTATTAGAGGTAAATTCCATATAGTAGGACTTGGAAATGTGTCCAATAGAATTGTTATACACCATTTATGGGTAGGAAATGGTCATGTACATGGTCACAACCACTATACATGGAATGACTAGAGTACACCATCATAGTCTGTGTATATAGGCATGAGAAAGTGTACATTATATTGGACAAGGGGAGGAGGAGTACACATCAAGTACTCCCTATACATGTATTATAATTTCCATGAGGTATATTGGATACTATTTTATTTTTAGTTTAGTGGAATTTCATATTGGTGTTTTCCCTCATCCACATTAGTTAAGTGTGTTCTCTCTTTTTTGGATCTGCATGGGTGAGTTACCTTGTTATTTAATGAGTTTTCTCCATCCATATCCAGGAGTATCCTATGCGGAATCCTATTACAGGCCTAATTTTGGATCCCCTTGGAGGATTAGAGAAGGTATCCCTATGTGAGGTCTGGAGTTTATCCTAATTATCATCCTTTCTCCCTTGGTGAGGGTCTTTAAGAATCAGTGTGACCAACATACATAGCCATATAATCTTCTACCTAACTGTTTATTCCAACTATGGTTTTAGGAATCCACCACAGGCCCTAGGTGAGATACCCCATCTTTGAATAAAGATATTCTAAGTTCTAACATATGTATTATTCATAGTGAGTACCATTGATCACAGTCTCTCAAATGAGAACCATTGGTGTTATCAGGATCATGGAATGAGTTATCCTAGATGAGCATTAATTTTATGCCTTGTGTAGAATCCTAGGCTACCAATATGGTTGTTACCTACTTTATAATTTGTATCTATTCTATGTATATATTATCCTAGGTTTCCTTTACCCTATTTATTATGGTTTGATCTAGTTGTTACCTTTTAGTTGATATTTTTTGGGATTTTGGGGAGCCTACTAGGTATTGTTATACTCATCCATGCATGGGATCTTCCCACATATGTCATGTCTTATGAAAATGATAGGCCTTTTGAGGTAGTATTAGGAGGACCTAAAGAAGATGGATCATAGAGAACTAGATATAACATGGTTCATACCAAGTGTTTCAATTGACAACGACCCTCTCCTTATTAGAATGTTGGACCCTTTTTTAGAGTTGGTGGAATTATATTTGGCTCACATATTTTCTAGTAATTTTTTTACTCTGTTTGTGGAATATATATGTATGTAAGAATTAGGTATCATTTTAATTTTAATTTTTATCTTAGTATCAGTGTTTTGATATGCGGGTGTGTGTACAAGTACCATTGGAAAAGTCCTCGCATGTGTGTGATATGCCCACCCGGTGCTAGTTACCATCCCATGGCCTATTGGAGACGGTCTTGGAGTAAACTATCAATTATTCTCTATCCAAGAATTCCATTATATTTTAGTTCATAAAAATTTGAGTGAATTAACTTTGAATTATTATTTGGAGGTGTGTTTGGCATAAAAGGGTGGAAGAAAGGCATTTGAATAGGGATTAATGAACAGGGTGGTTCAGGATGTTTAGTTGAATGACCAACCAAAATTATCAGGAATGAGAAGTGTTATGGTGTGTAATTTTTAATTACCAATGTGCATGGTCGGTTTTGAAATTCAAGAAGAATTTAGATTTTGGAATTTGGTGAATGAGTCGAATTTAGAACCATGGTTCAAAATGTAATTATGAGAGTTGGGATGTATCAATATCTTATTTTTGGATGAGTAATGAGGCATGTGGGGAATCACAAGGGCTAAAGAGGACTTGATAGCGGTTGGGTTGGCTACTGAAACATTATCTGTAGAAAAAAACGACCAATTAGTGGATGAAACTAGTTTTCCAGTGGAGTCTAGCAATAGTATTTTTAATACTAGTGTCTATGGTTCATCCTATGTCTGCCACCGGCTCCCTAGTGGGGATTTTAAGGTGAAAATGACTATTCAACCCACTCAAAAGATAAAAGGGGTGTCCCCTATTCCTCCCTTCATTTGATCCATCTAAAAAGGAGGGTTTCCCCTTAATTTTTAAAACACCCCGATTGGTGAGGGGTGATACTCCCAAGAATTTTCTTCAGCTGATCAAGGTGCATGTGTTTCCAAATTACTCTATTTTTTCATTATTATTCCCCATAACTAGATATTATTCAAATTTAGGGTTTTTTTGAATAATTCACTAAATGATGATGAAATTGTTTAATGATATAGAGTTTTGGTTCTTTAAAACAAAGGGATGTACCAAGACAATTTTTACTCATCTCCACTCATTGTTTCAACAATGGTATGTTGTAATTTTATTTATATTAATGTTTTATTAAAAAAATAAATTATATAACTATGAAATTTATGGTTTTGGTTAGGGACTTGGCTCGAGGCGATACAAGGAGTATTATATGTACTTCATTGGACAGTCGAGCATAGTTTTATCCTAGCATGGTGATGTGGTGGGTTATCCATATTTAAGACTCATTTAAATTAAATTTATTAATTTATTTTTGAAGTTATAATTATTTAATTATGGGTAGTTGTAATGATAAATGAATTCAAGAGGAATGTTGTGCATTTTTTAGACTTGGCAGAGCTTGGTCAATCATTGGAAAAGTTTTCAACCTATGAAAAATAAATGGGGAAAATATTCTGTTGATGTAGGTGGTCCTAGTACTAGCCCTATGAAATTATGAAATATGTTTATAGGAATGTGTATGTGTTGCCTCACTACATAGATGATGGATCACCTATTATTAATCATGTTGTTAATTTAATTTAAATTTTTTAATTTAAAATAAATTGTTTGATTTACTTTATAACGTAAGAAAAAAGAGGACCAATTTTCTTAGGCCACTACAAACATAGTGAACTAGCCTGATGCCTCAACCACTTATGGTTAAGGAATGGAATAATGATGAGTCTTGATACTTAAACCCATTGAGAGGTTTGTTAGGTCTATGGTGATGTGGAATTAATTATCTTAATAGCTCTATATACCACAAGGTGGAGGTGAGTGATAGACTAGTATGGTTGATCAGGGAAGTGGCCATGTGATACCTTGTGATTACCTCAATCCTTTAGGATAGTGGATTGGCCAAGGTGATTTATTCCCTCTTAGAGACCTCATGAAACAGGGGTGTGTCCCTTGGAGAGTAGAATGGATAGGATGGGTTTTCAATACAACCTAGACTGTTTTGAAGGGAATGGGATTAAGACCATTACCCTTATGATGGGTTTTGACCAAAGAAGTGAGATGAGATTAAGGGAACTATATGGGAGTCTGATCCATGATGAGGTCTAAGGGACCATTCAAATGCCCCAAAAATGTGTTGACCCTAGTGAGAGGGTATTAATGGGTATGGATAGTAATGAATAGTTTAAAAATTCATCCAACCTGATTTCTTATTTTATGTTGAGTATTTTTATATTACCTATGGGAAGTTTTATTTATGTTTTGTAAAATTATCATAGGGAGGTACTTTATTTTCATTCTAAAAAATTCCTATAGGGGAAATATTTTATTTTCCTTTTAGAAATTTCTCATGGGATATCCTTATTTCCCAGATGAGAAAACTCCCATAGGGGAGGTCTGTGATACTTGTGGGATATTCCATTAGCTGATAAAACTTTTGTAGAAGAGGTTTGTGATAACTAGTTAATAAAACTCCTCCAAGGGAGGTTTATGATACTATCAATGGGGATTCCATAGATATAGAGCCAAGTTTGATCAAATATACTATGATGGAACTTCTTATGATAACTCCCTAGGTCTGTGATACTTACATGATTATTCTATAACTATAAAAACTATAATAGGGGATGTTTGTGATACTTATATATATATATTTGAGAGCCTATAGTCTTTTATGATCGGAGATATTTTCATTGTGATGTTCTCAAATACACTTTAGAGATAGATAAAGATGGTATGATTGATCAAGGTAATAGAACTAAGGATCGACTGGGGTACGATACTTGGAACTTGGGTTAACACAATCCATGCAATGTGATCAGATAAATTCAAGAATCAGGATGAATTAGTTATTATGGGTTGGTTGTTATTTATATTTAGTGGTGTTATTATTTATTATGATAATTTCACATGAACATATCCCTGTATTTCATACATAATACATTATTGTGTTGATGGTTCCCTACTAAGTTATCTTCTCACACCCTACTTAGGTCAACAATGCACTTGGGTACTTGAAAATTCCTCATTTGTTGTAGGTTTAGTTTTCTTTGAGGAAAAATATTTCACGATTGAGTTAGAGTAGCTAGAATATGATTCAGAGATCAAGTTTATGCGAGTCTGTGGATTGTAATGGTACATCCAGTACTCTTATTTTAGTCAATTAATTTTATTTTTATTTTATTCTATATATGTGATCATCATAGGTGGATATTGAGATTTTATGATGGTTTGTATGCTTCCACATATAATATTATTAATTATGGATGATTATTTATCAATATACTCTGATAGTTATGGTTTTTTGATACTTATTTATTTATTTTATGATTTCAAAATCTAATACAAGGTGGTATAGTATACCCATTGCACCTTCTAAGACCCTCACCAATAGTCTATAGCCTTTGGAATACGGGTAGGCGTGCTTGAGGTAATGTAGTTCCACTAATTTGGTTACTGTTCAAAGTGAGTGTTGTCAGGATTTTACATAAACATTGTATATGATCCAATTATTTCTTAATTTACAAGACTTAGATTCTATATAAACTATATTTTCATGTTTACTACTTTGATGTACATTATTATTATTCCCATACATCAGAAATATAATCAATTGATATAGAATAAAAGTAACACAAATATATTAGGTGTGTCTTTCTTGATCACACCTTCCATGTACCTATTTCAAGATCCCAAAACTATTTCTCACTTAAAATTTCTTCTTAAGTTGTTGATACTTTTATTGAGTTATAAACTATATTTATTTCCTATAACTCAATTAATTCTCCCTTTTGAATCCAGGTTAATATATATTATACCAATATTTTTAGGCATTATGGAAAAACATATTGTAACACCAATAATATCCAAAAAATATTTTATTTTGATAAAAATTATACAATTGAATGGGATTATATCTTGTTCTATTTTTATCCCTTAAATGAGTAGTCCCTAAAAACTCATTTTTGTGATCTTTACTTGAACATATTGACTAGTTTATACCTATATTCAGAATTTTTATATTTCCAAATCTATGAAGATTTTGAATTCTATTCAAAATTATTAGCTATATTAAATCAATGTTTTCCACTTGATTATTTTACAGAATTGATTTTGTTTTTCAATATAAATTCTATAGAATTTTTCATTTAATTTATTACATCTTGTTTAGAGTAAATACATGTTTCATGTTATATAAATCATTCAACATGTTCTTTAAAATTATAGTTCTACTTATATTTATTTTTCTCATACTTTTTTCCAATCTCAGTTATCTATTTTCACTATCTATCAACCTTTTTATCACCAAGTAGAATGATAAAATTAATATCTTCAATGATTTTTCATTTTTTAGTAATCTAAAACTTTATATTTTCAATTTAATTGACTATAATATATCTATCATATTTTATTAGACATTTTCTATCTGAATTTAATTTTATCTAAGTGTTCCCTTTTATGAAAATTCATATTTATTTTAATCACATTTGATCTCAATTATCTTATTATATTCCTTAACAATATCTCATTACTCTACAAAATACACATTATTATAATGTTAATCATCCTCATATGAGATCAATTCTTCCTCTTGTTCCATGAGAACTCTTTGAGATACCCCTCTAGGAGATTCTCCATCATCATCAATTTATTTATCATCAAACACACATTCTTCAACTTATGTAAGTGTTCATTCTAAAGGAACCAGGTGAAATATTTTTTTTCCTTTAACTAAAATATCAATCCTATTGGTGATCTTTCTTGTAACTTCCTATTCAATATTTTATCATTTAATTTACATGAAATAATTGAGAGATAAATTTAAAACCTTCCAACATTTAAAAATTTCAAACAAATTCTACTTATATACTTACATCTTTCTAATCTTGTTGAATATATTAACATAATAGAAAGAGTCTCATTATAATCTTGTATATTTTATTCTTCATTTTTTAGTAATTTTTTTCTTCTATATTCATTACTTTTAATTATTTGAAACCAATTATTTTATTATATTTATTTTATATTTCAAGTAACCCCTCTTATCGTTTCATTGTTAATGATAGTGTTATGGAGTTCATAAATGTTGAATTAATCAATATCTCTATCTTCCAGAGTTGAGATATTTTTATTGAATATATCTGGAAGGATTACCATAAAATTTTATACCATATTATAGTTATCAAGTTTTTCTAAAAATCACCAAAAGATGATGAAAATAATATTTTCCATAGTAAATAACTCATCAAACGTTTCATCCTCCAATATTCTAATTTATTAAAACTATTATAAACTAATTTAAAGATTTAATTCTTTCACTATTTTATTCCCTTTGTAAATGATATGAAGTTTCTTCTAAATAGAATTCAATTTTTTAGCACAAAACCTTTATTATCTCAATTTATAATAAAGAAGAAAATAATTTGTTTCTAGAATTTACATCATTTTCAATGTTCCTCTTATTAGTCATAGACCATGAATAGGCCATATTTGGAATAGTAAATCCATATTGAATGGAATAAAGAACACTGAGATCTAGATAAATAATGTATAGTATTATTCTATCATTACAAGTGTGAAAATATTTTCATTCAAACATTTGGTTGACACTTTTCTTAATAGAATTGAGATCCATACTAGGCACTTGAAAGAAATACTAGAGAGTTGCAATGTTCTGTGATACCATTTTTTGGATAACATAAAGGGTGATACACACTGAGAGGGATGGTGAATTTATGTGTATATATATTTAAAAAAATATCTTCCACTCTCATGCTTATTTGGAACCATTATCTCAATATTCTCACCAATTTATAAATGATATACACACAAAAAATTTCTTAATGGGATTTACCTCTTTTAAGTATGACTATAACCCAAATGTGTTATAAAAATTGTCCCATACAAAAACATTTCATCTTATTATCAAAAGAAAATCATCCAAGGGATTGACCTTGAACTCGTTATAGTCGATGATTCTAACCAATTACAAACATGCATCATTATATTTCCAAAATGACATAGGAAGAACTATTTTCAAAGAATTAATGAGCCTCCACACAAACTCCACATATATAGATCTTATTCCTCTAATTCACATATAAATTTCCATTAGTTGTTCTAAATTACCTCTCTTTGATATAATCATGTATTAGTTCTTCTCAATTTAAATTTTTTTATTTTTTACTTTAAAAATATATATTCACTTAATATTTTATGAATATTATTTACCTAATAGTTATGGAAACTCTTATTTGATTACGGAATGTTTAAATGATTCAAACATATTTAAAAAATTGAATCAATATATTCATTTTAAAACCCCTTAAGACTCAAACTTCTTTTATTCATATGATATTTCAATTATGAATGTATTTTTATTCCAAAAAATCAATATCATTTAAGTATTTATTTAAATATTCATTCACATGTGCCTTAAAATATAAAACTCTTTCTTTTAATATATAAATAATCTTAGCATCCATCATCCTACCCATCTAGTATCCTCCTTTGATATCAATTTGAATTGTGTGTAATAGTATCATGATACTTTGATTATTGAAAACATAGCAAAGAATCATCATATTTAGTATTCCTAGAAATATAAAATTCTATATTTCTCACATTATCTCATACGACATGAATTTATAATTTATTATGATTTATTAAATTTTTGAATATTTTTAAGTTATATTCATAGATACAGAGTTGTATGTCTTAGAATGATAGACACACTAGCTCAAAAAAGTTGAATATGGGAGAAATTTATACAAAGAAACATGATCCTATGCAAAGTCATTCTTGGAAATTCCATTTCAAAATTCATGAAAACTAAAATGTCTTAGGAATAAAATAAAATTAAAAAATGATGAAAAAAGTTTTATGTGGAACTAAATTCTCAAAATTCAAGAAAACAAAAATGTTATACATGCATAGAAATAAAGAATTATGTGCACCAGACATAGTCAAATTTCTACTATGGCATAAAACTGTTATGAACTTATATAATTTCCTCAAATGGTAACATACTTAACTAACTCATCATTATAACCTCAAAAAATCATCTTATGTCCTTTACAATCACTCACATCCCATCCAAAAAATAACATCTAAATATTTCTTTTTTTCTAATAGTAGCAGTTGTAACCTCCCATATCCTTTGGATGGTTACTCATCTCTTCAAGATGGATTTGTTTTTTAATATCACCTATTCAATATCCATTCTTATCTAACTACTCAATAACACAAATTAATATATTATTTAGTAATAATTCAACAACATCCTTTGGAGATTTTAATAGACCACCCAAACAATATCTTGTTTCTTGATGGTCTTAGAAATATAGTAAAAAAATACATCAGGACCTCAAAACTTTTCGAAACTAGCGTAGGAATTATATATAACATTTATATAGACCCATGGTGTTTTATTTTTACTTATTTTAAAGTAAGGCATTGGAAAAACTAGTGATCTCCTTTTCCATGATAGGACACAAGAATTTCCTAGTATAGCTACCCATGCATTTCATACATAAATATTACATCTTAATATATGAATATACATTAAATAACATTATTATCCAAACAATATCCATAATGTTTTGTTGTTATTGGAATCTTGGATACATAAATAACTGGTACATAAAATATCTATATCATCTCCCTGTAAGTTCTTCATAACTTGCACCCCTATTAAAAATATCATGCTAAAAATGTTCTTTATATCATGGGGAAAATGGAAAGTTAGAAAGGGTAGGCTCAAATTCTTATTAATGGTAAAAAAGGGAGATAAAATTTATCATTTGACCAAAAAATGAGTTTAAGGGTATGATAACATGATCTTAACTTTTGAAAACCATATATAGAAATTCATAGACTATATTCATGAGTCATGGAATAAAACATAGAATTTTATAATAAATGAATGAAAAAGAAATTAAATAAAATGAATCATGTTATCATAAAATTAGTATAATATCATGTCATAAAATACTAGAATAATTTGTGGCATAATCATAATCATAGAAATCTTATTTCCCAGCTACTAACTAATACATTCATCACATACCAAAATTGGGCTAACCACAAGTGTACTAACTTCAGGCTTTGGATAACCTCACATGTACCGTCTTTTGGTCATGGGATAATCTCATATGTACTATATTTTATGATTGAGATAACCTCCCATAAACCCATATTTAGGATTGGGATATCCTCTCATGCACCCTCTTTTAGGCATCAGATAACATCCCATATACCCTATGAGATCATAAGAAATAAAATTTTCCCAATAAATCAAAGGGATATATAATTATTGGTTCATCAATAACATATTTAATTTCCATTCATATATATTCCATAATATCATGAAATCATTTATCATTCCATCATAACATACCTTGTGGGAAAAAATTGGTTTCCTTGATATTTCTTCTTCCAAAACATAAAACATCTAGATAAATAATAATGATAGTATCGTAAAATCATATCCCTAATGAATAATAAGTAACATCAAAGGATTATATCATATTTAAAGAAATTCCTTTAAAATATCACTGGAATATTTATTAAAGAAAATACTATTTTCATGTTGAAATTAATTTTTTAAAAACTAAATAATTCAAAAAATATTATTAAAAAAATTTTATTTTAAAATAAAAAATTTAAAAAATTTAAATTATCCCTAAAAACATTTATAGGTCATGATGGTAGGAAATTCCATTCATGTCATGTATGTTAAGACAAATATTCCTTTCACTTTTTTTCTAAAAAGTAAAAAGTAACTTGTTTAGAAAATGATAAGAATATTTCATTGAAAAAATAATATGAATTCAAATATTGGTAAAAATATTTTAAAAAATCTTAGTGAAATATTAAAAACATTCTTGAAAACATTTTTAAGAAAACATTCACATGGATGAAAAATATTCCATATAAAAAATTAAATAAAGTATGTTTTTCTTAAAATAATTTTCTCAGTAATTTTAAGTAAAAAAGATAATAAAATGATACTATTACTTGAAAATTACATGAATAAAAATACTTAAATAAAATTAATGTAGTTTTTCATATAAGGATCATATAATTTCATTCAATGTAAATTCAAGAAAAAACAATACTGGCTAATATGATATTAGAATATAAATCCATTACCTCAAGTGTGAATTCCTTCATAAGAGCTCTAATATCATGTGTAATAAATATAAATTTATTATAAATATATAACATAAACATTTAAATACATATAATATAATATATTATCCACTTATAACATTTCAACACCCCTTTATTCATAACTCCTTATTAAAATTGTCATTTACTGGTGTTAACTATTTCATCTTTCATGAAATTATGGGTTTGGTAGTTTATGTACCTATACATTGATCATGATACATAATATAAATAGTATTAATAAAGTTAAAAATATCATATATATTCATTATATACATATTTAAAATAATCCTGAAATGGTATATATATAAAAATTATTTACGCATGAAATGCACGACCGATTGTCGCTTATCGACCGGTCAAAGTTCCGGTGCTCTGCTAACGTGTATAACAGCACCCGGGTCGAATCCTCAGCGATGATACTTTATAATAGTCATTTGTTTTTAGTTGATTTTATTTTGATTAGGGGGGTTTGTTTGCAGAGCTTAATTGAAATGATTGATTTACTATAATCGATTTAACAAATTGATAAAGATTGGGGTGAGTTCATTATTGGGGAGTTAAGATTGTGATATCCTTGAGCCTTACTTTGTATTGCATTAAATTAACACCCTCATCAAAAGTTGATGTTGATTGGAATTCCCAAGTGTTAAGCCTTTAATACAAGCCTTAACATTACATAGGGTTCTAATATCAATCAGTGCTTGATTGTGGAAGTGTATTTATGATTCCAATAATCCATGGAAACCACACATTGAACATAATATGTCAATAATCCATGACATGTTAAGTCCAACATACACAATGTTAAATTAAAGAATACTCATCGAGCAAAAGCTCTCAATCAATTAACATCCCTAAATTACAACTAACCCCAACAAGAAATTTACTCAGCCATTCAAATTATTAGTAATATTCTCTATTATGTTTAAGGTGATGAATTATAAAGAGAAGAAAAATAAAGGGATAAGAAAAGAGTTGTGCGCCGAACACACACACGAACGATGATGAGAGTAAAAAAACCAGACTTTTTATTGAATAATAAAGTAAAATAAGATTATGGATTTCATATTGATTTAAACTACAATAAGAAAATTAATATTGAACTACATAAGGTGGATGATAATAAGAAATTAATAATAAGAAAATTGCATTAAAACAGAATTACAAAGACAAACACTTGCAAAATTACAACAGAAGAAAAATACAAAAGTAAATGAAAACAAAGAGAGGATGAAGGGATTATCAAGTGAAAACTTGAGTTTGGAATATACTCCAAATTATTTTTAAGGTCATTGGTACTGCCAATCAATCCTCATTTTCTCTGAAATGCTAACCCTTTTGAAAGGAGAGGAGGGGATGTATTTATAGCCCAAGGTGGTGGACTGTTTACATTTCAGAAATACCCCTCCACTTGGCTCGCAGATATGGACATCAAGACAGCCGAATATCGAGCAATATCCTTCTTAAAAGTTGTAGATAATAATGTTTTACGACTACTATAAAAATTTGGAGTCATTTGGAAGTAAGGATCAAACGTTATGGCCGGTTTATTAAAAAAAGTAAAACTGTCCATTTGAATCTAGTCTTTTTGAAGTCCAGAATGTGAAAGGGTTTATGGATATGAATATGCCTTAAAATCCGAATGGTTTATTAAACAAAGCCGACCGCCTATATCTCCTCTTTCACACTACAAAAGCGAATCTCTATTTGATGCTTACATCATGAGATATGTCATGCATACTATACTGATTTTAATTCTCGTCCAGAATGGTGGGCTTGATTTTAAAGCTTCATTTGGGCCCCTTGTTCTTAGATTTGGGACTTGAAATTTTTATCCAAGATTACATGTAGTGTCCCCAAAATTATTGTGGAGATTTAATGTTTTTGGATTTCTGGATTGAGCCCAGTAAATCAATCTTAAAGGATGGTCCAGTTTGTTCACAGATTCTTTGGTCTTGTTTGTGAGGACCATATGACCCTTCAAATGGAAGAATTGGCTCATGGTACTTTCTAAGGAAATGTTTTATATTGAATTTATAATACTAAAAAACAAGAACCACAAAATTTGGATTAGTATAGTGAAAGTTATTATTTAAACAGTAAACTGAATCAATTGGACTACTTCTAAAAATGCTCAAATATTATACTTAATATTAAAACATTAATATTTCACACAAATTATGCAAATTTCATATAAAATCAGTAAAGTGAGTATATAATAAGACATGAAAATATTAAAAATATCAACACATTTCATAGAGATAGTAGTCCATACATACGCGTGAATGTTGTTATATTTTTTTTAAAGAAAATTAGAGAATGAAGATAAATAATATTGTAAAACTAAATAAATAAATTATATAATAAATATCCAATATAAACCTTAAATTAATCAAAATAATAAACCATAAATTATAGTGATGGAAAATGAATTATATCGCTACGTGGAGGTTGAGTCCACACATACGCATAAGTGATAATTTCACTTACCATTTGATGTAATAGAGGTTGGATAATGGTGTTTCCATAATAAAAATAAAATTTTATTATATTTAAGACACTAAATTAATTAAATTTTGATGAATATTACATATTTATAGGAGGTAGAATAAAAATAAAATTGAAAGTTCTTAGTTAAGAGTTTTACCTCTTTATTGAGAAATATCCTTTTTCTTACACCTTAATCCTTGAAAGGATGGTATTTTGGAATGAACAAAAGCCAAACAATTTGGGGAAGGAATATAGGATGATATTAGTGAATTTATTTTTATATATAGAGTTATAAAACTTGTGAATAATGGAGGAGAAGAGGTTCCCATTTATAGGTTAAGAGAGGGGAACCCTTGGAATTACTAAAAATATTAAATTAATATAAATTAATTTTCTGGTTCAAGTCGACCAAATTTGATATATTTCAAATCTAGGATGTTTATAAGTATAAATAATTTCATATAATAATATTTATACCAGTTTATAGGATTGTTTAACCCTTATCTCTTAGTTTTAACCTCTCATTAACACTTTTTCCAATTACCGTGATATCAATTTGTTTTACACTTTTGGGGTCAAGAATATAACTATAAAAGGATAAGTGACCCATAATTGGAAAATTTATTATATTATAGACCATATCCCATTAAATTGGAAAAATATAATATTTCTATTAATTTTAATTTATTTAATAAAATATTATTTTATATAAGACAACATTAAATTCATCTTTAGGACTATTCAATAAGTTTTACATTAAATACAACAAGATTAAAATGGAATTTGAATAAAAACATTTGAAACATCATGAATATTTTATGTTTATCTAAAAAATTCATGGAAGATAATAATTCATTCATATTTTATTACATTCAATATTTTTAAAATCGTTTCTTTCTATTACTTGAACAAATATTGTGTTAGCATTGCGTTTGAATTTAAGGTAATTATTCCATCATATAAATAAAAAAATAAAAATTATAAAAAAATAATTAAATTTTAACATAATAATTTATAACTGAAAAGAAAATATTTTAATACCTATTAAAAAAATATAGTTATTCAAGAGATACAACCTCAAAGTTTATTACATGTGAAGGATCTAATATGTACTTCCTCGAGAGAGATACATGGAACGCATCTTGGACTTAAGAGAGGTTTTGTGGAAGCGCTAAGAGAAAAGATACCATCCATACTCTTTCACAAATATAAAATGGTCCAATATAATTAGGGATTATATTGATCTTCTTTTCAAATATCATAAACTTATTACATGGAGACATTAACAGGAATACCATATCACTAACTTTGAATTCATGATCTCACTAATGATTTCTAGCATAACTTTTCTACTAATTATAAGCTACCTTGGTTTCTTTTTGAATGTATCTAATATACTCTACCATTTTCTCAACAAGATACATTCCCAATAAATTTATTTCTCCAAATTCATCTCATCACATTTGAGTTATACAAATTTTATATAGATTGATTCATAAGGATCCATTTGAATGCTCAAGTGACTGTTTTTTTATAAGAGAATTTTACAACGTAAAGCCGTTGACCCCAACAACCTTGTAAATATAGAGAACTAAATCTCAACATATCCTCCAATGTTTTAATGGTCCACTTAGAATGATCATCTATCTAAGGATGACAAGTAGTACTAAAACAAAACTATGTATCCAGATATTTTTGAATACTTTTCAAGAACTATGAGGTAAACCCTGAATCTCAATCGGATTCAATAGAATGTGGTGCTCCATACAACCATCCCACTTTATTATTGTACATCATATAAATATCTTCAATATATAAATACTCTATAATGGTATTGAAGTGTGGTGACATCATAACATAGTCAACTATAACCCAAATAGAATTATACCCTTTAGATATTTTGGGAAATATGATGATGAAATCCATGGTGATGTTTTCCAATTTCCATTATAGTATAGGCAATTGTTGTAATGACCCCTTAAACTTATCTATCTCAACTTTAATGTGATGACATACCAAGCAGTAAGATACATACTCTATAAAATATCTCTTCTTATTTTCCCACCATAAATACTATTTTAGATAACTATACATCTTCAGACATCTAGAATGAATATGGAATGGTGATAAATGAGAATATTTTAATAGATATTTCTTCATGTCTTGTGTTGAAGGGGAACATATGTGGTTCTTGAACTGTACTATTCCATCACATTCAAGATTGAACTCAAGAACATTTCTCTCCTTCTTTTGTATCTCTAAAAATTATTTTTTATCCTCTTTAATCTTCACATGGATAGATGGTTGAACACACATTTGAGAAAGATTAGATTTACCCCTGACCTTAAAAATCTCCATAACCATCCATCAAAAATCTAGAAATATTGGATATTTTGTGATCCTCAACATAGATAATATGGAATGATACTTTCGACTGAAAGCATTATCCACCCTATTATCCTTCCCATGGTGATAATGTATTGATCATTTATAATCTTTAATCAATTAAAACCATCTTCTCTGGTGAATAATCAACTCTTTATTTCTAATTATATACTTTTGGATTTCATGATCAATATTTATGTCATCTATTTCTTCGTAAATATAATTCCTCCATTTATTTAATTAAAAAATTACCATGCCAACTCCAAATCACGATTCAATTAATTATTCTCACAAACCTTCAATTGGAATGGGGCATATGGTATCACCATATCATTATACATTAGGATGAATCCAAGCCCTTCTTTTATGCATCACTATAGATCACAAATTATTCACCACTGTAAGGTATTGTGAGTGCAGGTGTACAAACCGCCCACCTTTTCAGCTACTTGATATTTTCCTCACATTTATCTATCCAAAGGAACTTAAATCCCTTATAAGTTAACCTGGTAATTGGATTAGATAAGCATGAGAAATTATCTATAATGAAATGGTAATATATATCCAAACCAAGAAAACTATAGATCTCGATCTTCATGGTTGATCTGGGATAATGTTCAATATCTTCTGTCTTTGATTGACCCACTAATATACCCTTGTTTTATATTATATGACCCAAAAATGAAACCATTTTTAACCAAAATTCTAACATGGTAAACTTTTCATATAACTTCCCCTTCCTTAGGTTCTTCAGAACAATTTCTAAGTGATCTTCATGATCATTCTTGATCTTGTAATATATAATAATATCATTTGTAAGGACTACCACAAATTGATAAAGTTAATCACTAAAGACTCCATTCACTAAATGTATGAATATAACAGGAGAATTGGTAAGTCCAGATAGAATCACTATAAAATCATAGTGTCCATACCTCATATGGAAAGTTTTATTGGGTATTTCTTCACATTTATTTAACAATTCATAGTATCTAGATCAAATATCCTTCTTTTAATAATATTGAGCTCCATGAAATTGATTGAACAAATCTTTAATACGAGGTGTAAGATAATTTGGTTCATTATGATCTTGTTTAGCTTCCAATAATAAATATAGATTCAAATTGAACAATATTTTATCTTAATAGATATAACAAATCACACCCCATGGTGATTCACTTGGAAAATTGAGTCTCTTATCAATGTTATCTTGGATTTTCTTCTTCAATTCCTATAACTAAATTGGGGTCATTCTATATGTAATCTTTGAAATAGGTGTAGAACAATGTATGATTTCAATTAAAAACTCAACTTCATGATTTTGAGGAATACTAGAAAACTATTCTAAGAATACATCAACAAAATCCCCACAACATGAATATATTCGAAGTTGATTTTCTCTCCAACCATATGAGATAAATACACCTTTTTAATAGGAATAAATGGGCTATAAAAGGGCTGTGATTTCGTTTTAAATATCATTTTTATATTTTCACAGATAGATAATCATAGGTTGGTTTAGAATATAAAATGTGATTTCACTTACATGGAAATTGATATGGTATTTATATAAATAAATAGAATCCATGCCCAAAAAAACATCAAATTCCACTAGAGGGATAATAACTAGATTTTTAGGAATAACATTCCTATAAACATCAATTAGTGAGGAATCATAAACTTGAGATGTTATTGTTATACCATTAAGAGTTTCTAATATTAATTCAACATATAATCATTGAGTTGGAATTTTTATATCCATAGAAAATTATTCTAATATAAAATAGTGGGAAGATCCTTAATTAAATAAGAAATTATTAGTTATAGAGTGGATGGTATGTGTAACTTTCACCACTTCATTATTTCACCCCACAATGGTGATAGTGATCGAATGATCTTTCCATTTTTCTCTAGGATTAATTGGTTTCTAGAATTGATCATTATCATTAAACTTAAAATTCAATCACTAGTTAATACAATTCCCATACTCCTTTAAATTCAAAATTAGAGTGTGTAAAGTGCATTCTATGTATCTTTCTCTCTATTTGCATCATTATCTAACTTCCTTCCATCAGTTCAGCATTGGATTACCTAATAAACTTCATTTCTAAACTTAAAGGATCTACTATTCCCATTAATATAATTTTATCCATGTTTCCTTCCACACTTCAAGAATAATAGAAGGATCAACTTATTCTCTCTATGTTTTTTTATTATAATTTCCTTTGAATTCCACCTTTCTTTTATTATAAAGAATAAGATATTTATAGGTAACATAAATCTATATTCCTAACTTGGTATCACAACAAATTATTTTTTATATCTAAAAAATTCCCTTATATATAATGCCCTTCAGGGACTTAGTGTTAACACAATGAATAATCTATCAATTTTACTTTTTAGTTCAATGATAAAACTAAAAGTGTAACTCAAGTCTTATAAAAGTTTTCTCATAAGTACTAATGGAATCATCATCCTTCTTCTTTTATCTTAGGTAATTCCTTCTCCATTTTCATATGAAGAATAAGAGGAAAGTACTTGTTGAAAAATAACCTTCTAAACTCATATTTCTCTATAAAGTTATTTTATTATTTTTTTCTCATGTTATTGATGAGAGTCCACCATTAATCTGCTTCTAATTCAAAATTATAAAGATTTAAAATAATTTTTATGATCTTAACACTAGATAATAGAAAATATCTTTTCATGATATTGATCCATTTTTTAGAAACTAGTGGATCAATGGACCCACTAAAATAAGGTGGATGCATTTTATGAGGGAATAAATAGAATGTGGTTCCCCCATTTCCCATTTGTAAACTCAGTATGATTCATAGACTGATAAAGTTTTATAAGAAAATAAATGGTATTTTTATTCCATCTCCCATAACAGTTGGTTTCTCAGGAGGATAATAATTTCACTGTCCATCACATTTCATATTAACACACTTCCTTTATGTTCCATCTATTAACTAAAACCAAAAAGCATAGTGTGAGAAATAATAATTGTTGACCTCACCTGTTTTGATAATCCCAATCATGCTTTAATATGTTTTGATAATCTTGATGTGTGTTTATAATTATATATATATATATGCTGAATATCAAAACAATTGTTGGAATATGTCAATCAATGCTTATCTATGTTTAATCATACTTTGACATAATTATAACTCAATATGGATATGTTTTGCATAAGACAGATAAGTGTTAAGTCACTGATATGCTCAAATCTACTGATACAGACCTACCAGTACTTAGTCTACTGATAGACATAGTCACCGATAAGAAAATTTCACCAATATACAGAGCTACTGGTATGAAGTTCACCAATACAAACATCCACCAATACAGACAGAAGCATAGCTACCGATAGAACAAGTCGACTGGTGTGCATAAGTCCCCCAGTATGCACTTAATCACTGGTACAGAATGGAGCTAACAGTATGCACAAGATACTGATACAAATGTCTACTGATACGAGCTACCGTTAAACCAGAGCTACCGTTAGAGTAAGTATACCGGTATAAGCAAGTCTACCGCTATGCAGTTCACCGATATAAAGAGCTCACTGCAAGTCAAGTCTACCAAAAGAAGTTCACTAATAAAATGATCCACTGACTGTTATAAGAATATACCATTACAAGGAGAGACTGCTATCGATATAGAGTAGCCACCGATACAAGCTCACTGTTATAAGGAGCTACCGATTGAAAACCAGTCACTGTTTCCCTAAACTATATTTCTATTTGTTTATTTAGCAACGATCATATTTGATGATTTTAATGCTATTAATGTTAATTAATGATAGTTTTTGGAATGTCAGGGAACCATACGTCATACCTATAAAAAGGTAATCATTCCCATTACCGGATCTGAAATCTTTAAAAGGAAAGAAAAAGGTCGTGCAAAAGAAGTGCGAAATAAGGGCTGAAGAGTGCTGAAAAGTGGTGCATACACACAGAAAAGAAAGGCTACATCCATATTGGAATAACACTAGACATACACGAAGCCATTAATTATAGAAGAGAACACAAGCTGCACCTTATCCATGAAGTGAAGAACTACAACGAGTTCTTCATACACTCAAGCTGATCAAACAGAACTTAAAGAAAACGACCCTCTATTTTTCATACAAAAACCAGAGAAGGAATCAGAACCCTTCCTGATCAATCAAAGAAGTCCAGAGCTTCACTTCACATCATTAGAGAATTCTAAAACTCATATCTACTCTCTCAGTGATTTTTTATTTACATTTTGAGAAGTGTGGATACTCTGTATATTTTATACACACACTGTCTCCTGTGCTAAACTGGAGGATTTCTAAATCCTCACACAAACCTTCTATAACTCTCTTGTATCCCACTATGGATAGTGGTATAGGTCAAGTAGGACCTGAACAGCCAGTGTGTTTTTGTTTTTTTCCCACAAAGAAATGTGGTAGAGGTCTTAGTACCTGGACAGTCTCTGTACTGCTGTTTACCCCGATCCAGGGTGTGGATCAAATTTATATAAATTGTTTGAGAGGACTAAGTCTCAGCTTGAGACTGAACCTCTTGTTTTAAAACTGATGTGCTTACTTATTTTGGTTTTAGACTATACTGAATATTCCGCTGCTAATTACTTTGAAATATAAAATTGTTTTAAAGTTACTTTGATAGTTAATCTAGCAAGTGTTTGTAACTATTATAAATCAATAGGTTAGTTTCAAAATATAATTTAATATTCTAATTAAATTACCTAAGATCTAATCAATATTTTGAGAACCTAATCGAACCCTTACAGTTTTACAAATTCACTATAGTTTAACTTAGTTTTTAATTGGGGGATTTTAATAGAAATATTTTTAACAGAAATTTTAATTAAAACTCAATTCACCCCCTCTTGAGTATCCACTCCGACAAACATTTGTTATAAAAGGATTGTTTATTATTAAAGGTTTTCAAAACACTATATTTTTTAACTGTGATTTTAGTTGTAACTTAAAGATCGTAAATTTTTGTTAGTTATAAATTTTATCTCTTCAAATATATTTGCTAAAATCTGATTATGGACAATAGATTAGATGGTGCTGCTACCAACATGCCATCATTATTTAATGGTACAAATTATGCTCAGTGGAAGCTTAAAATGAAAATTCATTTAGAGGGTATGTGATTCGATATCTGGACTGCTATAGAGACTCAATATAAGATTCTAGAAACTGAAAGAACCACTTGGGATGAACCTACTAAAACTGCCTACAACAATAATTGTAAATCAATGAATGCTTTATACTGTGCTTTAGTGGATGAAGAAATTAATCGCATATCTACTTGTAAAACTGTTTATGAAATCTGGGACACTGGCTATTTTCCATGAGGGAACAACTAATGTTAAGGAAATGAGATTGAATACCTATACTATTAAGTATGATAATTTTAAAAAGTATGATAATTTTAAAATAAAGTCTGATAAACCCATTTCTGACATGTATCTTAGGTTCAATGAGATTTTCAACACTATGAGTTCACTTGGAAAAGATGTTCCTGTAAAGGAGAATATTATGAGAATATTAAGATGTATGCCAGAAAGATGGAGAGGCACATCTATCTCAATAAGAGAATCGTGTGATATAAGTTCACTACCTGTTAAGGAATTAATTGGTAAACTTATGATGTATGAAGAAGAACTGAAGGTAAACAAGGAAGAATACGATGAACCAAGGAAGAAGTCAGTAGCCTTCAAGATATCTGCTTCAAAGAGTAAGGATAAGGATAAAGTTCACATACCTACTGAAAGCGCAACAAGTGAAGGTTTAGATTCTAGCAGTGATGGTGAGATGGCTCAAATAGCCAGGAGATTCAAGAAGTTCTATAGGAAGAAGAAATTCTTCAGAAAATAAAATTATAAAGGAAAGTATGACAATAAAGGTCATTGGAAAAAGGACTGGAAAAGTATGATAAGAGTGATGAAGTTGTCTGCTATGAATGAAAAAGAAAAGGTCACATTAAAGCAGACTGTCCAAAATTAAGGTTCAAGAAGAAATATGACTACAAGGAAAATAAGTATAAGAAATCTATGAAAGAAAATTTGAGTGATTCAGAAGACACTTCAAGTGATTCTAATTCTACTAAGGATGAAGACCCACACAAAGTTAATATGTGTTTCATGACAAACACATATGAGGAAACTTGCTTGAAAAGTTCCCATAAGAAGGTATGGTACTTGGTCAGTGGATTTTCAAGGCATATGACTGGAGATTACTCGTGATTATAGAGTTTAATCAATATTGATGGAGGCCATTTTACCTTTGGTGATAAATAAAAAGGAAAAATCATCAGCCTAGGCCAGAATGGTAACAATGATTCAGTTTTAGTTTCCAAAGTTTTATTTGTTGATAGACTTAAATATAATCTGTTAAGTATTTCTCAGCTGTGTGATGATGATTTTAATGTTAAATTTGAAAATGATTCTTGTAATGTTTTTAATTCTAAAAATATTTTAGTATTTTCTAATTTGAGAAATGAAAATTTTTATGCCGTTGATTAAAATTCTTTATCTAAATAAAACATTACTTGCTTAAATGCTTTTCATAAAGAGTCTTGGCTATGTCACAGAATATTAGGACATTGCAAAATTTATTCACTTAGAAAACTGACTAAGAAAAACATAGTTAGAGACCTACCTAAACTTGAATTCCCAACAGACAGAGTTCGTAATCCCTATCAAAAGGGAAAGCAACATAAAGTTTCTTTTAAATCAAAGAAAGAAGTTTCAACTTCTCAACCTCTCGAGTTGGTTCACATGGATTTGTTTGTACCCTCTGGAGTTTCTAGTTTAAATGGGAAGCACTATGTCTATGTCTTAGTAGATGACTATTCTAGGTACACTTGGGTATACTTCTTAGATCACAAGAGTGAAGCTTGTTCTTACTTTATTAAATATTCCAAGTCTGTAGAGAACCTTAGTGGACTTAAGATTAAGAACTTGAGAAGTGACCTTTGTCATGAGTTTGAAAATCATGAGTTTGAATCTTACTGCACACATAATGGCTATAGTCACAACTTTTCTGGCCCTAGGACACCTCAACAGAATGGTGTATTAGAAAAAAGAAACATAACTCTTCAAGAAATTGCAAGAACTATGCTAAATGAGTATGACCTGCCAATTTACTTTTGGGCGAAAACTATAAATATAGAATGTTATATTATTAATAGAGTCTTGATTAGACCTGTTTTAAAGAATACCTCTTATGAGTTTTGGAACCATAGGAAACCTAAGGTTAATTATTTCAGAGTTTTTGGATGAAAATTTTTTATTCTCAATACAAAGGATAATCTTGAAAATTTTTCTTCTAAAAGTGATTAAGGAATTTTTCTTGTTTATTCTTTAACTAGAAAAGCCTATAAAGTCTTTAATAAAAGTACCAAATGTGTGGAAGAATATGTTCACATCAATTTTGATGAAACTGATCCACATGAACCCAAATCTTCCATTGAAAATATTAAAGAAGACTTGTCTATTCTGGACCTTAATGATAAAATCAATGAACCTGTTGTAAAGTCATCCAGTTCTAGAAACTTTCCAGAACCTGCTTCTGTTAAACCAGAACCTACAGATGAACCTGAAATTTTTAGTCCCACCTTTACTAGATCAACTAGAATTCTAAATAATCACCCTTTAGATGCTGTTGTTGGTAATCTTGTTAGAGGGACACAGACTGGAGCTTCTCTAAAAAATCAGATTGAACATCAAGACTTTCTTTCACAGTTAGAACCTAAAAATTTCAATGATGCAATCAATGATGAATTTTGGGTAATGACTATGCAAGAAGAATTAAATCAATTTGAAAGAAATAAAGTCTAGGAATTAGTTGACATACCTAAAGGACACTTTGACCATAGGCACTAAATGGGTTTTTAGAAAAAAAGTTGATGAGTCTGGAAATATAGTTAGAAACAAAGATAGGTTAGTTGCAAAAGGTTATAGTCAAGAGGAAGGAATAAAATTTGAAGAATCCTTTTCCCCTGTAGATATATTAGAAGCTATAATGATCCTACTTGCCTATGCTTCTCATATTAATGTCAAGTTATATCAAATGGATGTTAAAAGTTCTTTTGTAAATGGTTTTATAATTGAAGATGTTTTTGTTGAACAACCACATGGATATACTTATCCTCATTTTCCAAATCGAGTTTTCAAGCTATCTAAAGATTTATATGGTTTAAAACAAGCTCCATGAGCTTGGTATGATAGACTTGGAAATTTTCTTATTTCAAAAGGTTTTACAAAAGGAATTTCTGATCCAACTTTCTTTATTAAAAGAATTTCTAAAGATTTTTTGATAGTAAAAATTTATATTGATGATATTATTTTTGTATATTCTAAAAATACCTTATGTATTGACATTTCAAAGAGTATGCAAAATGAATTTGAAATGAGTTTAATGGGAGAACTCAAATATTTTCTTGGATTTCACGTTTTTCAAAATGAAAATGGTATTATTTTGAATCAAAGTAAATATACAAAGGATCTTTTAAAATGTTTTGGTTTAGATAATATTAAGGAATGTGATACAACTATGAGTACTGTTTGTAAGTTGGATGCTGATGAAACTGGAAAACCAGTGGATCAAACCAATTATAGAGGCATGATTGGAAGCTTACTTAAACTTACTTCTAGTCGACTAGATATTATGTTTAGTGTGTGTATGTGTGCAATATTTCAAGCTAATCCAAAATAATCTCATTTTCTTGCTGTTAAAATAATTTTCAAATATCTTAAACATACTAAAAATTTAGGTTTGTTTTATCCAAACAGACAATCTTTTGAATTAATGAGTTATTCAGATGCTGACTTTGCTGGTTTCAAGTTGGATAGAAAAAGCACATCTGGAACATGTCATTTATTGGAAAATTATTAGTATCTTGGTGTAGTAAGAAGCAGAATTCTATTGCATTTTATATTGCTGAAGTAGAGTATATAGTTGGTTGTAGTTGTTGTGCACAAATTCTGTGGATGAAACATACTCTTTTGACTATGGATATCAATTTATACATGTATCTATTAACAGTGATAACACTAGTGAAATTAACA
Organism: Viscum album; assembly: GCA_963277665.1. Classification (NCBI taxonomy): domain Eukaryota; kingdom Viridiplantae; phylum Streptophyta; class Magnoliopsida; order Santalales; family Viscaceae; genus Viscum; species Viscum album. The sequence continues at coordinate 80,581,009 of OY728136.1, forward strand.
TCTCTAAGAATACCGTGTCTCACTCTAGGACCAAACACATTGATGTAAGGCACCACTTTTTAAGAGATAATTACCAAAAAGGTGATATTACTCTTGAATTTATAGGTAATGAACATCAATTAGCTGACATTTTCACCAAACCCTTATGTTTTGATAGGCTAAGTTACATTAGACATGAGTTAGGAATGATAGATCACTGTTAGAAACCTCACTGTTATACCTAACCGGTATGGACCTCACTGTTATACATCACTGGTATGAACCTCACTCTTATACCTCACCAGTATGGAACTCACCATTAGTGGACCTCACTGATAGATAAACCTCACTATTAGGAATTCTCACCAGTACGTATTACCAATGGGTCGCTGTTTTCAATGTTTTTAATCTTTAGCCGCCCAAATCTGTATCGTTTATACGTTACTTATTATATTTTAATTATCTATTTTACAATTCCTAAATGATAAAACACAAGTCTTAACCTCTCTCGATCCATCTCAAGCCACTTACCTTCAAACCTATCTCAAACATTCGAACCCTAAGCCTCGCAATTCAATGACAAGAGTAAAGAGACCTTCAATCAGTGGAAAAGAATATGAAACAAGTGCTAAGAGAATCAAAGGCAAGTCTAGCAATGTAAGTGAAGTGAAGAAACCCAAAAATCTATATCTTGTTCAAAGAGAGATAGTAGTTGAAAGGGAGATATGCACAGAATGGATAACGTCAATTGAATCTTTAGTTCTAGAAGATATGGAAGATCAGAAATGGATATAATGCTTCTCGAACAACAATGGACCCTACTATCCGAAGCTGGTAAAAGATTTCTATGAGTATGTTTGGTTTGAGAAATCATAAGTTGAGAATAGGATGCTATATGTTGTTAATGGAAAGGAGATAACATTTTATTCTATTGAGTGGGCTGAATTCCTGAAGGTTCCACACTAAGGTGTTTTTGGATATTTCTCAAAATCAGTACCTCTTACCAGTAATATCTTTAAGTATGAAACTGCTTTGGAAGAGCTAACAGGAGATGGAACTTTTAGAAAAGTAGTGGCTGTAGAAATGAATGGATAGAACCAGCTGTTGTTTAAGTTCATTCAGTATGTTTTAATTCCAAGGATATGGGATTTTGAAAATCTTAAATACTAGGATATTTACTTGATGCATCTATTGAGACATGGTGTTAAGATAAATTTGTGCAGTCTATTAATGGTTCAGATTGAGGATATGACCATGCCAAAGTCAAAAACCAATGCCTTATTCATTGCTAAGTTGATTTAGGTTATGATTAAAGTAAAGGGAGTAGCTGAGTCTGAGGATGAGATAGTGGTGGAAAAGAACAACTTCTGTATCACAAGCACAATATGTAAGTACATGAAGATTAATTAGAATCCATGGAAAAGAGAGTGGGTTACTGATGATAAGAAGTTATATGATAAGTTTAATCCTATGGATCATCCTTCTAGGCCTAAGAATGCGAGGGATCTAGGTCTAGGACCTGATGAAGAGGAGCCACAATATAGTGATGATTCAGAAGAGGAGGATTCCTCTGCAGTAGATGGAGGATATCTAGACTTTCCTCTTAGCCCAACTTCTGAAGTTGTGTCATAAGAAAAGGAAGTTCAGCAGAGATCAGATTAGAGATCAGATCAGGAAGATGCTTCTCGAGAGAATAAAGAATAATTTCATGCAAGTGAAGCACCTGTTTCTATCAGCTTGAGCCTTATTCCACTAATTGGACACTCCTTAATTACTACTGAGGAATTTGATGAAGTTGATAGACCTGTACCTATTCGTGAGGAGCCTCCTGCTATTGCAGAATTGGAGATGGTTGTAGAGGATTCTGATGAGGAAGACCAACCAGCTGAGGGTGTTATCACTGTACAAAAGAATTCACCAATTGGGGGAGGGGGGGGGGAGCATCAAACTAGGCTTGGCACTGTTTCAGTGGAGAATGATATTGAAGACTGGGCAGGAGATCCAGGTTTTGTGTTTGTGGATTATATTACCCTGATTCAGATAATGAGGCATCCCTTTTAAGACCAAAAGTCAATTATGACACTCTGTCTGAGCTATTACCTGAGGATGTGGTAAGAGAACATGATCTGGATAAGTTAAAGTCTGATCTTAAAGACATTTTTGTGGAAGAAGTATGGAGAATGGAAGCTTCACTGGTGTAATCTATTCAGACTTTTATGAATGACTCTGTAGTCAGTATAGTATCTGAAAGAGCTCCTGTTGTTGTGCCTACTAATATAATCACCAGGGATTATTTAGAATCTTTTAAGACTGAAATGAAAGAGTTTTTAAATACTTCTTTTGTTGAGATAAATAATTGTTTTGTTGAGGAGCTGAGCAGCTTGGAAAGATCTTTTAAACTCTCTCTTGGGTGCTGTGTGTCAACCTCTGTGGCTGCGATGGTGGATGGAATCCCAGCTTTCCAGAATCAGATGTCTAGCTTGGGAGAAGATGTTGAATTTCTAAAGAAATCAATTGTCTCTCTGGAATCCTATATGAGTTCTAAATCTCAAGAAGATAAGGATTTGGCCTATGTAAAAAGTGTTTTGAGCCATATGGTTTCAGTTTTTGAGGGCTTTAAGAAGTCAGTTGAGAATCATGTTAGTACTCAGGATTCTCTTATAAATAATCTTATCAGTGGCCTAACTAAAAGTTTCAAGGAAACTGTGAATTTTTCTATTGGTTCTCTTACTTCCAAGCCTTCAATAGACTTGGATTAGATTAGAGCTTTGATTAAGGAGGATCTTGGTTCAACTTCAACCGGTGGATCTATGGACTCATTTTCCCTAAGTCAAGTGGTGTCTACCACTATGGATATTGGGAAAATCGTTCAGAGTTTTATGAAGGAGGCTACTTCTTCTCAAAAGGAAGTCAAGGACAAAGTGGATTATTATTTCCAAAGGGTTTACACAGAGAATCAGCTTAATAATCATTTCAAACTTATGTTAGAAAACATGAAGCTACCACCAGTCAATCAAGCCTTCAGGGAACAAGTAAGAAAACTCAGGGAGCTAACTCTAGCCTTGGATAAGTTTTTGGAAAACAAAGATGACTTTTTGTATACTATGGATAGGGGAGGAGGAATCATTATGGATTTTAGAAATCTCTTGTTGCCTTTATTGCATGTTGATTCTCGACCAATGATTATACCTCCATATTTACCTGCATCTGCCTCTACTACTTCTCCTACTTAGATGACTCCAGCCCAAGACATCTGCAGCCTTACTCCTATGATCACTCAGAAAGCTACACAGTACAGGCCAGGAACAGTTTCAGTAGCTCGACCTCCTCTGATCATTTCTAGTGTTCCTAAGCCTCCACCTGACTCCCAACAGTCTGAGTCTACCTCAGATCCGAAAGTAAAATCCCATGTGGAAATTCAGGAGGTGGATTGATTTCTGTCTAGGACCTTTGATAGGAATCATTTGTATTTCCTTTGTACTAATATTGTATTTAACTTGTACTCTTTTCCCCATGACATATATCTATGGTCTTATTTTCTTTTCTCTATTTCTCATTTCCTCTGATACATTCTTTTCACCCTTCCTTTTTTTCTAATCACAAAGGGGGAGAATATGTATATCCAAAAAGGGAGAATATGCATATAAAAGGGAGAATATAAAAGGGAAAATATAAATATATAAACTTCATGCTATAACTCTACCTCTCATATAGAAGGGTACATATTTTGTACACAAAGGGAGAACTATGAGCTTAATATGTTCCATTACTATCTTACCTTTGATACATTTATTTTGTATTTTCCTCTAAAACCTTTCTATTTTATTTTTGATACTTTTGGTCTATAACTCTATAATACATTATTGATTTTGTTGGTTCATAATACCATGAGTTGTGATTATCAAAAAGGGGGAGATTGTTGACCTCACCAGTTTTGATAATCCCAATCATGCTTTAATATGTTTTGATAATCTTGATGTGTTCTTAAAATTCTATATATATATATATATATATATATGCTGAATATCAAAACAATCATTGGAATATGTCAATCAATGCTTATATATGTTTAATCATACTTTTACATAATTATAACTCAATCTCGATATGTTTTGCATAGAATAGATAAGTGTTAAGTCACTGATATGCTCAAAGCTACTGATACAGACCTACCAGTACTTAGTATACCGATAGACATAGTCACCGATAAGCAAAGGTCACCGATTTACAGAGCTACTGGTATGAAGTTCACCAATACAAACATCCAACAATACAGACAGAATCAGAGCTACCGATAGAACAAGTCGACTGGTGTGCATAAGTCCACCAGTATGCACTTAATCACTGGTACAGAATGGAGCTACCAGTATGCATAGGCTATCGTTACAAAATTCTACCGATACGAGCTACTATTACACCAGAGCTACCGTCAGAGTAAGTCTACCGGTATAAGCAAGTCTACCACTATGAAGTTCACCGATATAAAGAGCTCACTACAAGTCAAGTCTACTGATAGAAGTTCACTGATACAATGATCCACTGACTGTTATAAGGATCTAAAATTAAAAGGAGATACAACTTCCAATACAGAGGAGCCACCGATAAAAGCTCACTATTATAAGGAGATACCTGTTGAAAACTAGTCACTGTTTCCCTAAACTATATTTCTATTTGTTTATTTAGCAACGATCATATTTGATGATTTTAATGCTGTTAATGTTATTTAATGATAGTTGTTGGCATGTCAGGGAACCGTACCTCGTAACTTTAAAAAGGTAATCATTCCCATTACCGGAGCTGAAATCTATAAAAGTAAGGACAAAGGCCATGAAAAAGAAGTGTGAAATAAGGGCTGAAGAGTATTGAAAATTGGTTCATAAACACAGAAAAGAAAGACTACATCCATACTGGAAGAACACTGGACATACACGAAGCCATTCATTCTATAAGAGAACACAAGCTTCACCTTAGCCACGAAGTGAAGAACTACAACGAGCTCTTCATACACTCAAGCTGATCAAACTGAACTTGAAAAAAAATAACCCTATGTTTTTCAGACAAAAACCAGAGAAAGACTCAAAACCATTAGTGATCAATCAAAGAAGTCCAAAGCTGCACATCACATCACTAGAGAATTCTAAAACTCATATCTATTATCTCAGTGATTCTTTTATTTACATTTTGAGCAGTGTGGATACTCAGTATATTTTATACACACACTGTCTCCTGTGCTAAACTGGAGGATGTCTAAATCCTCACACAAACCATCTATAACTCTCTTGTATCCCACTGTGGATATTGGTAGAGGTCAAGTAGGACCTGGAAAACCAGTGTGATGTTGTTTTGTTTTCCCACGAAGAACTGTGGTAGAGGTCTTAGTACCTGGATAGTCTCTATACTTTTGTTTACCCCGATCCAGGGTGTGGATCAAATTTATATAAATTGTTTGAGAGGACTAAGTCTTGGCTTGAGACTGAACCTCTTGTTTTAAAACTGTTGTGCTTACTTATTTTGGTTTTAGCCTATACTGAATATTCCGTAGCTAATTACTTTGAAATATAAAATTGTTTTAAAGTTACTTTGATAGTTAATCTAGAAAGTGTTTGTAACTATTGTAAATCAGTAGGTTAGTTTCAAAAGATAATTTAATATTCTGATTAAATTACCTGAGAGCTAATCAATCTTTTGAGAACCTAACTGAACCCTTATAGTTTTAAAAATTCACTAAATTTTAACTTTGTTTTTAATTAGGGGATTTTAATAGAAATATTTTTAACAGAAATTTTAATTGGAACTCAATTCACCCCCCTCTTGAGTATCCACTCTGACTAAAAATAATCATTATGATGAACCATATAATTTGGAAAAATTATTTATAGTATATATAAATCATGACACCCTATTTTCAATCTATGACACCTTTTTTTAACTAAGTTCATCCATGGACATCATCTATTAAAATCATTCATAAATATTTATAAAGAATATGTGAATTTTCCCAATAATATCCCCTAGGAATGTCAAACCAGGTGCATAGAAAGGGAATATTTACCATGATCTATAATGATGACACAAATATACTCATACAACTCTTTTCAGTGTTATTACACCTAGATGCATCTGCACCAAAACAATATTCAATTATAATATTTAGGAATGGATATATTTCATGAAAACTAAATTCATTTATTTACTTCAACTTAGTATGTTATCATATACTTAGGATTATTCTAAGGGTTATCATTAAATTTTCCTCATCATAATTTCTAAAATTAAGTAAACCTTGATATGATAACAATTATAGAGAAACAAATATTTCATACATAAATATTCTATTTTATTAGATAAATATCTATTACAAAACATTAATATCCATGCTAGAACTGTAAAGGTTTAGTGTTATTATAAACTTGGATACATAAAAAACTGGTACATAAAAGTTCTATATTATATCCCACTAAGTTATTAAAAACTAGAACTCTTGTTATATCTATCATACTTAAAACCTTTCCCCGTATCCTGAGAAAAAATAAAAATAATTAAAGGTGAGGTCATATACTCGGTAAGGGTGAAAAAGGGATATATAATTCACCATTTAATCATAACGTGGGTATAATTATATGTGAACAAGAGTTTACCATTTAAAAACCATACCTAGTAATTAACATATCATAATCATAAGTCATGGAATAAATCATAGATGTTTATAAAAAATGAATCATAAAAGAAAAAAATAACATGATCCATGAGGTCATAACACTGGCATAAGATCATGTCCTAAAAGAGTGTCATAAAGTGTGGCATAATCATCATCATTGAAATATTTTTTCAAGTAATACATTCATCAATGATATTCTTGGTATAACCACCTATGTACACACTTTAGGGTTGGGAAAACCTCTCATGTACCCACATTTAGGCATGGGAGAACTTACCATGTACCTTCATTTAGGTTTGGGATAACCCCCATGGTTCCCTCTTCCGATCATGGGATAACTTATCATATGCCCTCTTTTGGTCTTCAGATAACCTCCTCTGGACCCTCTTTAAGGCTTGGGATAACCTAATGTGTACCATTTGAACTCATAAAACATTAATCTTTACCCAATTTGTTAGAAGGATATATAATTCCAGGCTCACCAATAAAATAATAAATATCCACTCATATATATTGCACAAGATCATGAAAACATTTTTCATACAATCATTACTTAATCTGTGGAAAATAAAATGGGTTTCAACATTATTTCATCATAATTACCATAATCCACCCAGAGAAGTATTAATGATAGTATCATAGAATAATATACCATATAAATATTAACTAATATAAAAGTATTTAATCATAGATGAAAAAATGACTTTAAAATATCTCTAAAATATTTCCTGGGGAAAATACCCTTTTCATTTTGAAATCAGTTATTTTAAATATATAAAAATTTCAAAATATTATGGAAAAAAATATCTTTGAAAATAACCATGTAAATTTGTAACGTAATCTTCAGGACATTGAGTGGTCATGATGCTGGTAAATTATATTCATTCTATATGTGTTAGAATAAATATTCCTTTCACATTTTCAGCAAAAAGTCAAAGTTACCTTATTCAAAAAATAAAAGATGATTATTTTGAAAAATAATAATAAATTTAAAATAGGGGTATAAATTAATTTTAAAAAACCCATAAAAATATTAACCACATATTTGAATTTTTTTTTAAAAAAATACGAACGTGGAATAAAATTATTCTCGACTAAAAATGAAAGTCTTTTTTTCTAAAAAATATTTTCACGATCTTTTTAAGTAAAAAAGAGAAAAAATAGAAATATTAATTAAAAATTACATAAATAAATAGAGGAGTATAAACATTATTTTTTATTAAATAAGGATCCTATAATTCTCCTTAATGGAAATTCAATAATAAATAATATTGATTATAATTACATTGAAACATAAATCACTTACCTAGAGTATGAATTTATATATAAGCACTATAATATCTGGTATAATATATTCAAATATATTATAACTCTATAAAAAACTATGTACATACTTATAATATCATATATTACCCACTTATAATATTTTTACACCCATTAATTAACAATTCCTTATTAAAATCATTATTTTTGGGTGTTAATTATTTCGTTTTTCATGAATGTTTTGGTTCATCAGTCCTGGTACATGTAATTTGATCATGTTTCCATATAAATATAATATTAATAATGATATAAATATCATATATATTCATTATTTACATATTTATAATTATCTATAAAAGGTATAGAAAGAAAATTTATTTACCCCATTTAGGGAGACAGTAGGTCGTACGTACGTATGGACACTGTTACCATTTTCTAATGAAAATGAAATAAAGATAAATAACATTTTATGATTAAAGAGACATAATTATATAATAAATATAATATATAAACATTAAATCCATCATAATAATTAACCATTAATGATGGTGATGGAAACTAAATTATATTTCTATGTTAAGGCGGTAGTCAACATGTACACACGAGTGATACTTTCACATCCCATTTGATGGAGTAGTGGTTGGATAATGATGGTTACATAATCATAATAAAATTTTAGTATATTAAGGATATTTAAGTCATTAATTGATTATAAATACCATATATTTAGATGAGGTAAAATAAGAAACAAAATTGAACCTACTTCATTAAGAGTTTTACCTATTTGTTGAGAAAACTCCATTATCTTACACATTAATTATTAAAAGGATGGTATTTTTGGAGTAATAAAATATCTATAATGAATGGGAGGAATATATGATGAAATTAGGGTATTTATTAGATTATATAGAGGTATAAATCATTATTAATAAGTGTAACGCCCCGACCCCAGTTACCCAGAGTCGGTGCATTATTTTAATACATTGGCATGATTAAAAGGAATCAAGTCCCGAAGGACCGATCAGTTTAGAAGTCTTGGAAAATATATTACATACATGAATGTTATATTACAATTTATAACATAAAAAACAACATAAATAATCCTTTATGAATGCCATTATTCCCTTGGTTTAACCCTGCATATCAATCACAATACACTTCTTGGAATCCTAGGAAAATACAACATAGAAAGGGGTGAGCTCAAACGCTCAGTAAGGGTAATCAATACAGCGGAAACTTTCAAAAATAAGCATAAACATTTAAGGCAATGTATAACTAAAAAAATCCTTTTAAACTTGAAATTCAACATAATATGGAAAAAATAAAATGAAGTAATGCCATTTACTAATTCACAAGGATATTATACTAGTCGAATAATCACAAGAAATATCACTAACCACTTTCATAATGATGGAATGCATAATGCTGAACTTTAATTTCTGTGTCAAGGCCTCGTTCCAAGACCTAAGGGATAACTGTAACTGGAACCCAACTCGAAGAGCCTCTGTAACCGGACTCCAACCCGGAGTGCCTCTAATAACCGGACACCAACTCGGAGTGCCTCTAATAACTGGACACCAACCCGGAGTGCCTCTAATAACCGGACACCAACCCGTAGGGTCTTCTGTAACCAGACCCCAACCCAGAACATACTAGTCCAACACATTCATCTTAAGAATAGGATGAAATATAACATAAACATTCGTGTTAAAACTAGCATACAAAATGCCAAAACATTAATCATAAACCATTAATGGCATAAAAATAACTCATCCATAGTCAAAAATATCACAAAACCTTAAATACAACATGGATGATTTTTATCATAATAAATCAACTTCAAAAAAGTGTAAAATTTATCAAAGTATGTTGACATAGATGAAAATGATTTGTAAAACTCTTTGGGAGAAATACCCCTTTTTCATGAAAACATTTAAAAGTCACACAATTTAGAAAAGAAGTCATTTAAAGAAATTTTTGAATCAAAGTGTCCCATACCACTTTGAAACTTTTGAAAGGAATTAATATTTTAAAAACATTCATGTCCATATAAATAAATCCTTAAAAACCATTATGAAGACATGTACATTAATGAGAAATATTTAGAAGAATAAATATTTAAAACATTTGAAATGATGTTTTAGTAAAAAAGTCCCTTAAAATAATACCTTTGAAAACTATTTCATAAAACATGGACATGGATAATAAATATGTCCTAGTAGATACTTACGTAAAAACAACCTCGGATAATAAAGAGATTGTGAAATTAACCCTTACCAATTTGGTAACTTACAAAACATACAACCCATGAAAGAGGTATCATACAATGAATATGTAAATACACATAAATTAATGTGTATTACACAAAGAATACAATTATGGGCAGTAAATACACCACACAAATGGTAATAGTGGCAATATAGCACGAATCTCACAGTAATAAGGAGTGAGATGAAAACCCCTTACCTTGCACTTTCCTTTAGTTGAGGGTACGTTTAGCCTCCTCTTCTTTGGGTTCTTCCTTTTGATTTGATCAAAAGGGTTCCTTAGGTTGAATTTATATTCAAAATAAGGCCTCTAGAATGAAGGGAGGATATTTTAGAGGGTATTTGGGCAGGGGTTGGCCGATCAAAATGGCTTATAAGTTGTGAATTAGAGATAAGGGGAAGTGCCCTTTTGAAGTGCCCGGATTAGTGTGATCACTGAGAGGGGGAGGGGGTGAATCAGTGATCCTTTAAAACTTTTTACTAATTGATTCTTTATCAATTAAACCTCTATGGCTTGTTAAGGCCTCGATCCACTCTTCTTGTATCTCTCAGCCTTTCTTCGAGTAATGCAGTAAATGTAAAGGCACAAGACACAAGGATTTACAAGGTTCGGCACCAAAGGCCTACGTCCTTGCCATGTTGGTTATATTCCCCAACATGGTTTCTCCATTATAACCTGTTAAAATTACAATGGTCGATACAGAGTCTCACTGTATCTCTCCTGAGTCCCACAGGAGGGTCTTTATACTGCGTCCCACAGTGTTACCAGAGTCCCACTGGCCTGCTCCATAATCCCACTGAAGACTTCTTCCACCCTGAGTCTCACAGGGGGCTTCTCCTGGCTCCTCGAGTCACACGAGTAGCTCTTCTTCACTTTAAGTTCTTCAAGTATCTTCAGCAGCCTGGGATAAAGGCTGCTGGCCTTGCTCTTCACTTATGATCACTTGATCAGGTCTTCTCGTCTTGCTCAGGATTTATCTCCTTCTCTCAGAATGACCTGGCCTCTCTCTTCAAGAATCTTCAACAGCCTCTGAAAAGGTCTGTTGGTCTTGGTCACAGCTTCTGATCACTTCTGTTGATCAGGGTCTTCTCAATTACTGAAAACTCAGGCAGCTGATGTCTTTAACTTCAGTCTGGCTTCAGTCTCACTTCACATCAACTTCATGCACTGAGTGCATGACATATCTTCATCCTCATGCACTGACAGCATGGCTTCTTAATAATCTTCAAGAACTTCGGGTCTTGGTCAACTCAGATGCACACAACTAGATTTGAGCTTGTTCACGTGTGCACGTGCATGCATGCATGCATGCACTCCCCTTCTTCTCTTCCTTGGTGTGATAAACACTCAAAGAGTGTAATTTATTCTTAATCACACACACCTTCTTCACTTCACACACTTTGTTCTTTTTGTCCACACACTTAAAAGTGTGTTATACTTTAGTGTGGATGTCCTCTTCCTTCTTCTTCTAAGTGTATACACTTTTAGTGCACACACTAGGTTCGGCCTTTTGTTCTATTGCACACACACCACTAAGGTAAGTCTTTGGCCTTCTTCCTTCACTTTGCACACACACAAAATCTGTGGTCTTCACTTGGTTCTTATGCACACACTTGGGTTCTAAGGCCCTCTTGTCTTCCCACTTGGCTACAGCCTTCCTTCTCTTCTTGCACACACACAAGGCTACGACCTATTTTTCATTTTCACTTATACCACCCGTAGGGTGTCTTCACTTTGCACACACACAAGGTGAAATCCTTCCTTGCACTTATCACACATACAAGGGGAAATGTGGCTCCGACCTTCTTGTCTTCTCCTTGCACACACCCGAACTCCCTTGTCCTTCAAAGGAGGCGCGCAAGGTCTCGGTGCAAGGGGCAGCCGCGCAAGTGCGGGCTTCAACCGTGGGCGCGCAAGGTTCTGCGGCCCCGGGTTCTTCCTGCCGCGCAAGGGGAAGGCGCGCAGGGGTCTTCTCCCCTTCTTCTTTCGCGCAAGGAGTGCGCAAAAGGAACTAACAGAGCCAAGGGATGGCTCCGGGCTTCACTGCCGCGCAAGTGGTGCGCGCAAGAAGTTCTTCGCTAAGCACCGAGGCTTCGCGGGACTTCAGATCTTCAAAAAAGATTCAGCAAACTTTTTGAGAGCCTCGGGTGATCCTTTTATAGGAAAGGAATTCTTCGGCCCATCCGCGTGAGTTCCTGAAGATTTCGGATCTTCAAGATTTTGTGAAATCTTGTTTTTCTTTTTATTTCACGCGGGTTCCATTTTCTTCGGCCTTCTTCAAATGCATGCATCGTCGAACGTGTGCATGGCCTATTCTCTTCCAATCCATGCAAATCATGAATACACCGAAGCCTCGGAAACTTCGTTTTGCCTCGGCCTTGTCCGAAATTCTTTCTCGATGCATGCATGCAACATTTTAATGCATGCATGTGATCAGTATGTCGATACGATCACAAAGGTGGCTATAGCATGATCATTGGTGGCCGGAAGCTTCATCTCCGTCGTGCGGGAGGTCACTGGTTCGACGGAGGCACGCGGGGAGCTTCGGGCGAGCTCGAGGAGGGAGATGAGCCTCAGAGCCGTCGGATCTAATGTTTAATGAAGCTCAACGGCTGCGATTTAGAACATCTCGCATGGGATCGATCATGCGGTCCAGATCATCCGCGCGATCGAATGGGCGGCTCAGATTTGATCCTGGTTTAAAAAACGCATCCCACATCGAACTGGAGCGCGGTTTATCCGCGCTTTAACAAAGACCGCGTCCCGTACTCCCTTCAATTGCATCTTCTCCCCTCTCGGTGCCGCCCCACACCGAGTTCTTCTGCGGGCGCGCTCTTGCGCCCACCCCTGCCACTCGGGCGCGCCACTGGCGCCCACTATGCTTCCTCAGGCGCACTCCTCGCGCTCACGCTGCGCAGGGCTTGACACTCCCCTGCGTGGCCCCGAGGCTTATACACAGCCCCGACCTCCTCTTGGGCTGGCCCCATGGGACCCCCCTTGGGCGTGGCGACCTCGAGTCCCACATGTGCCTTGGGGTTGAACCCTTAAGGCTGGCCCTTGTTGGATTATTTTTTCCTAAGTATAGAACAAGTCCTTTGTTTAAAAACAAAGTGACCAAGTTCAAATTCCAAATGCCACATCTTCCTCTAATCCATTATCCATTATCCCTTCTTCATTTCTTCTCTTCTCTTCTTCTTAAGAATTCCTCCATTCCTCTTAAATATTTAATCTTCATTTAAGAATGGATTTTCCGAAGGGTCTTCCTTCAACCGATGCTCCTGAATCAAATAATTCATCAAAATTCTTCAATGATCCAATCAGAGATCAAATTGGAACATCTTCAAATTCACATGAACTAAGTGATAGTGCATGGACTTCATTAGAACCACTTCATCCACTCAGTAGTTGTGGATGGATCATCTTCATCTCCTCATGCATTGTCAATACAATGCATGGTCTTCAGACATTGTTGTGACATTGTATCCAGTTGATACAAGTTCTTTGAACTTAAAGATCAGCTCAACAATCTTCAGATGTAATGATGCTCTAACATCATCCATTCTTCAAGTGGTGTAACTTAGTATCATCTTGATATAAGTATTGAAACATTAAGATCAGTTCTACAATCTTCTGATATTAAACATGGATGAATGTTTCAACCATAAACACTTATGCCACTTAGTGAATCTCCTAAGTGACATTCATCTTAACACAATGGCCATCCTCCATTCATCACCAACACCATCATAGCCTTTTTCATTCACATATTGAAACTCCTTGAAATACATCCATTCATTCCTTGATAACAACATACCTCATTGACAAAAAATGCAACACAGTGCACTTCACCTTTTATAAGAGGGGTGAGGGGCACCTTAGGAAAAACTTAAAATATTATTTTATAATAAATTCATATTCGGTTTCTAATGGCTCCAAAGTTAATTATTTAAATTATAAGGTGGGGATAGGTTGAAAACAACTCAACCAATATTTTTTAGACAAGTTTAGGTTACCATTTTAAACTTATCATTTAGATTTAACTCTAAGTTAAATAATTTAACTTTTACTGTGTCTTCTTGTATTATTACACTATTTGGTTAATAAACTCACTATATATTGCCAATCGAACCCCAATTGGTTTATTAATGTCATATATATTATTATATAAGTCTTTTGGCTGAAACATAGATTTTTAGGACAATTATATCAATTAATAATATACTATTTTTTTTAAAAATTATTTTATGTCAATTTTGACGCTATTTGGTATTTGTTTTTTGTTAAAATAATAACAACATGATTACTTAAAAAAATACATTTAATAAATCCTAACATGTCATATTAACCTAGAAAATTCGTGGATGTCATAAAAAGTTTGAAAATATATTTATTTTAATATTTATAATACCATTTATTTGATTCTTTCATGAATAAGGAAATTACGGCATCATCATTGTGCCATAAATAAATTGATTTATATAATGTCTAAAAATTATAAATAAAATACCATGATGTAGGAAATATTTTTATCTTTCTAATGAATATTTATAATCAAATTTATCTTATTAAAAACCCTATATTATAATTTTTTAGTTATTAAACTTTGATTTTAACTCTTTTAACTCTTCTTTGAATTAAATAATAATAAATGTCCTAATTTAATCCAGATGGACTTAAATGATAATATTTTATTCCTAAGGTTGTTTTTGGTGGAGATAAACTTGTTCAATAGAATTAGGACATATGTGAGGGTAATATTAATATCATTTTTACCCTTAATTACCCTATTTACTTTTAACAGTGGTAAATAAAAGTAAAAAGTTACTATTCAAAAAAAATTATTTTCATCTCATTGAACCAAATTTTACTCCTTGATATTAACCGTGTCTCTTAGATTTTCGAAATTCAGCTCACAGAAGCGGTAAAATTATGTTTTATGTGAATTTGGAAAAGCTCCTAGGAGGTTGGTAAAAGATGGTGAAAAGTTCAATAAAATTTTTATATATCTAAAATTATTATAAACTGACTCCAATGAATTAAATTGAACTTATATAGGTATTATGTATCTATTTTGACATTAAATAATTTAAATAAAATAAATAATTATTTAAATAAAAATTTGGTTTTAAACTATAACTCAGTGTTTTTCACTATTCATCAAAAATTAAAAGTTTTCAGAAAAATACCAAAAATTTACCCTAAGTTAATTTTGATATTATGAATTCAATAATGAAGTCTATTTTACCAAATTCAAAACATAGAAGTTGCATTTATTAATTCAAAATTAATTCCTGCTGTCAAAACAAAAAGCGTGTGATTAAGAAACAATAACTATCAAAAGATTGACACTTTTTTATGTCCGGTTTAAATGTGAAATTATCTCCAATGACCAAAATTGGATTAAATTGTAAAAATATATTCTAAATATAATTTAAAACCACTCAAATTCATAATTTATCACTATTAATTATTTCGATTAAAAAAGTTGTTTTTAATTAAAATTTAGTAATTTTCACTATTCATCTAAATATGAAAGTTATCAGAAAAGTACCAAAAATTCACCCTAAGATATTTTTGATATTCCGAATTCAAAAATGAAGTCCATTTTGAAGGATAAAATGTATAAAATTTCAAAAAGTGGGTATTACTATTCATAACAGCTAGCTCGATTGGTTGTGGTGTGTGTTAGAACTTGAGGTTGCGTACAACACACACTACTGTATTATTCAAAGAGAAGCGTACCGTGGAAGCTTGGGGTGTTACATTCTCCCCTCCTTCAATAAATTATGTCCTCGTAATTTATGCTCGGTATTGGAAACTTGGGGTTGACATTTCAAAATATCTTAGTTGAAATCCCACATCGAAAAATGGATTAATGAGGCCTCTATTTAAAATAAAGAGTGGTAAGTATGACGGTTACTGAAAATAACACATACTAGGGTTATATGTAGGAAAATATGGATATGGAAGATAAATTTAACCATCAATATCTGATGGAGTGTGGTAGAGAACATGTCTTTGAAAAGGAGAACAATCACAAAGCCATAAATTTGTGATGATCTAAGGTATCATCCAGGACAACATTTTTGTTCTAAGTTCCTTTTATTAATGTTGAGGAATTTATTTATGATATTGGATAAGATCATAAGGAGATATACTTACTTTATAATTAGAGTTTTATCCATTAATAAATTTTTACCCCAAACTCATCTTTCACCCCAAAACATAATACAACTAAAAAATACGCAATTTATCCTAATCGTATAGGGTTCCAAATATAATGAATTTATAATTCACATATCAGACCCTTTAAAAAAAGAAACTAAATTATACCATCCAGGAACTTCATGTAGTCCATTGGTAGGCTATAAATCCCAATTTCACTATGGTTGTGGGTTCGATTCCCAAAGCTTTTTCTGACACGACGGGTTGTCACACGGTCTGTGGGTTATCCTTTTATAAAAATCCAAAAATAACCTTTCAAACTTAATCCATTCCAACCTTTAGACTTATCCAAAATACTACTATCCAAACTCATCGTCCAAAATTTATAAGGAATTTAAACACAATTAAGATCCTTTTTCCATGTAATAACACGTGAACACCTTTACCATGTATTATTTTAAAACATGGTAACATCCTAAATTACCATAAAACATTATTTATTACATTCATGCTCCCTTATTATTTATAGAATATTGGGTATATTACTTCTATCCAAAAATGTTGTAAATTCCAATGATGAAAAATAATTTATCAGTTTCAAGGTAGTCAAGAATATCCAATATAATTTATCCAAATCAATCTTGTATTATTCCAAAATCACTTCCTCGGTATCAGAACCATATTATGGTTTATCTTTCTCTCAGCCATATTTTTCCAAAAATTTAACCTGCTATTGAGTCACTTTTCTTGGTTCCACACAATCTCAAGTCCTTAATAGAATATTACTATAGTATAATCCTTATATACTCAATAATTATTATAACCAGTACATTTTTGATACAACACTCAAAAGAAACAATCCTATAATAACAACATAAGAACACTAATCATTCTTCTTATCTGAGGTAGTATCATAACTTGATTATTATCCAATAGCATCATTTGGGACATACTCTGATGATTTTGACATTGGTTTGCATAGTTTCCCAACTCCTTGTAGATGAAGCATTGTACATTTGAAACCTTTTTATTACACTTGTAGTCACGTACATGGTGTCCTTTTTCTCCGCACTTAAAACATACTCTCATTCCCTTCAAGCATTTTCTAAGGTGATTGTTTCCACAGTTATCACATATGGGAAAATCCTTCTTTACCTTATTCCCTTTATCTGTCCTTCTCTCTACTATCCTTTTCTTCTCTGGCTTCCCTTCAAATAAATAGGACTACGAAAACTCATTACTTATCTTATTAATACATGATATTATTTCTTCATATGATGATAATACATGGGATACTATTTCCCTTCTAAATTCTGGCTTAAGACCATGAAAGATATGATCCTTCTTACTCTTTGGATCATGCGTATTACTGGAGTTATCATTCCTTATACTGGGCACCATTTCTAAACAATGGCATACAATAGATTAGTTTATGAATAGAAATCACTAATCCCAAAATTGTAAAACACTTAACATAAATTAAACAGTTTATGGATATAATCCATAATCATAAAAATGTCTTTTTTGAGGAACTATATACTCATAAACCCTTCATAATGATTTGTAATGAAAATGAGAATTATCCTAAGCATATCCCCCGGTAGTGTTGTAACCAAGAGTGAAGTAAGGCCCGTTGTCATGCACCAGTTCCCGTTAGAGTCTAGCTCAAAGTGGTGTTTTTGGGTTTTACCCCTAGGTAC
Organism: Viscum album; assembly: GCA_963277665.1. Lineage (NCBI taxonomy): Eukaryota > Viridiplantae > Streptophyta > Magnoliopsida > Santalales > Viscaceae > Viscum > Viscum album. The sequence goes on from OY728136.1 coordinate 80,599,042, forward strand.
ATATGTTCCAGAGCTGCCTCTACCTGCTCGTATCCAGACAGGGATATATTTTCTTGGAAAACTCACAAAATATCTACATTACCAAATTTCTAGGAAGTTCGTCTATACTAATCCTTGATGTCTATCTTAGGGTAATGTGATCTAATAAGAGTTTATCTAAATCTAGTTTCCAAGGTTATTTATAAACATCCTATGATACCAACTGTAATGCCCCGACCCCAATTACCCAGAGTCGGTGCATTATTTTAATACATTGGCATGATTACAAGGAATCAAGTCCCGAAGGACCGATCCTTTTATCAGTCTTGGAAAATATATTACATACATGAATGTTACATTACACTTTATAACATACAAAAATACATAAATAATACTTTATGAATTCCATTATTCCCTTGGATTAACCCTGCATATCAATCACAATACACTTCTTGGAATCCTGGGAAAATAAAACATAAAAAGGGGTGAGCTCAAACACTCAGTAAGGGTAAGAAATACAACGACAACTTTAAAAAATAAGCATAAACATTTAAGGCAATGTATAACTAAAACAAAAGCCTTTTAATCTTTAACTTCAACATAATATGGCAAAAAATAAAATGACGTAATTCTATTTACTAATTCACATGGATATTATACTAGTCTAATAATCACATGCAATATCACTAACCACTTTCATAATGATGGAATGCATAGTGCTGAACTTTAATTTTTGTGTCAAGGCCTCGTGCCAATACCTAAGGGATAGCTGCAACTGGAACCCAACTCGGAGAGCCTCTGTAACCAGACTCCAACCCAGAGTGCCTCTAATAACCAGACACCAACCCATAGTGCCTATAATAACCGGACAACAACCCGGAGTGCCTCTAATAACCAGACACCAACTCAGAGGGTCTGCTATAACTGGACCCCAACCCGAAACATACTAGTCCAACACATTCATCTTAATAAGAGGATGAAATATAACATAAACATTCGTATTAAAACTAGCATACGAAATTCCAAAACATTAATCATAAACCATTAATGGCATAAAAATAACTCATCCATAGTAAAACATATCACAAAACCTTAAATACAATATGGATGATTTTTATCATAATAAATCAACTTCAAAAAAGTGTAAAATTTATCATTGGATGTTGACATAGATGAAAATGATATGTAAAACTCTTTGAGATAAATACCCCTTTTTCATGAAAACATTTAAAAATCACACAGTTTAGAAAAAAAGTCATTTAAAGACATTTTTGAATCAAAGTATCCCATACCACTTTGAAACTTTTGAAAGGAATTAACATTTTAAAAACATTCATGTCCATATAAATAAATCCTTAAAAACCATTTTGAAGACATGGACATTAATGAGAAAGATTTAGAAGAATAAATATTTAAAACATTTGAAATGATGTTTTAGTAAAAAAGTCCCTTAAAAAATCCCTTTGAAAACACTTTTATAAAACATGGAAATGGATAATAAATATGTCCCAGTAGATACTTATGTAAAAACAACCTCGGAAAATAAAGAGATTGTGAAATTAACCCTTACCAATTCGGTAACTTATGAAACATACAACCCATGAAAGAGGTATCATACAATGAATATGTAAATACACATAAATTAAAGTGTATTACAAAAGAATACAATTATGGGCAGTACACACACCACAAAAAAGGTAATAGTGGCAATATGGAATGAATCTCATGGGAATAAGGAGTGAGATGAAAACCCATTACCTTACACTTTCCTTTAGTCGAGGGTACGTTTAGCCTCCTATTCTTCAGGATCTTCCTTTTGATTTGATCAAAATGGTTCTTTAGGTTGGAATTATGATAAAAATAAGGCCTCTATGATAAAGGGAGGATATTTGAGAGGGTATTTGGGCAGGGTTTGTCTGAGCCAAATGGCTTATAAGGTGTGAATTAGAGAGAAGGGGGAGTTCCCTTTTATAAGAGGGGTGAGGGGCACCTTAGAAAAAACTTAAAATATTATTTTATAATAAATTCATATTCGGTTTATAATGGCTCCAAAGTTCATTATTTAAATTCTAAGGTGGGGATAGGTTGAAAAAAACTCAACCAATAGGTTTTAGACAAGTTTAGGTTACTATTTTAACCTTATCATTTAGATTTAACTCTAAGTTAAATAATTTAACTTTTACCGTGTTTTCTTGTATTATTACACTATATGGTTAATAAACATACTATATGCTTCCAATCAAACCCCAATTGGTTCTGTAATGTCATATATATTTTTATATAAGTCTTTTGTCTGAACCTTATATTTTTAGTACCATTATATCAATTAATAATATAATATTTTTTTTAAAAACTATTTTATGTCAATTTTGACACTATTTGGTATTTGTTTTTTGTTAAAATAATAACGACATTATTACTTCAAAAAAAATACATTGAATCAATAAAAACATGTCATATTCACCTATAAAATTCGTGAATGTCATAAACACTTTGAAATTATATTTATTTTAATATTTATAATACCATTTATTTGATTATTTCATGAATAAGGAAATTACTGCATCATCATTGTCTCATAAATAAATTTATTTATATAATGTCTAAAAATTATAAATAAAATAAAATGATTGAGGAAATCTTTTTATATTTCTAATGAATATTTATAATCGAATTTATCGTATGAAAAACCCTATATTAAAAATGTTTTAGTTATTATACTTTGATTTTAACTCTTTTAACTCTACTTTGAATTAAATAATAATAAATGTCTTAATTTACTCCAAGTATACCTAAATGATAATATTTTATTCCTAAGGTTGTTTTTGGTCAATATAAACTTATCCAATAGAATTAGGACATGTGTGAGAGTAATATTAATATCATTTTTCCCTTAATTACCCTATTTACTTTTAACCGTGGTAAATAAAAGTAAAAAGTTACTAATAACCAAAAATTATTTTCATCTCCTTGAACCACATTTTACTCCTTTATATTAACCATGTATCTCGGATTTTTGAAATTCAACTCACAGAAGCGATAAAATTAAGTTTTATGTGAATTTGCAAAAGCTCCTAGGAGGTGGGTAAAAGACGATGAAAAGTTCAATAAAATTTTTATATATCTAAAATTATTATAAACTGACTCCACTGATTTACATTGAACCTATATAGGTATTATGTATCTATTTTTACATTAAATAATTTGAATAAAATAAATAATTATTTAAATAAAAATTCGGTTTTAAACTATAACTCAGTGTTTTTCACTATTTATCAAAAATTAAAAGTTTTCAGAAAAATATAAAAAATTTACCATAAGATAATTTTAATATTCTGAATTCAATAATGAAGTATATTTTACCAAATTCAAAACATATAAGTTTCATTTATTAATTTAAAATTAATTCCCACTGTCAAAACAAAAAGCGTGTTTTTAAGAAACAATAACTATCAAAAGATTGACACTTGTTTATGTTCGGTTTAAATGTGAAATTATGTCTAATGACCAAAATTGGATTAAATTGTAAAAATATATTCTAAATATAATTTAAAACCACTAAAATTCACAATTTATCAGTATTAATTATTTTGATTAAAAAAGTTGTTTTTAATTAAAATTTAGTAATTTTCACTATTCATCAAAATATGAAAGTTATCAGGAAAGTACCAAAAATTCCCCCTAAGCTATTTTTGATATTATGAATCAAAAAATGAAGTCCATTTTTAAAGATAAAATGTATAACATTTCAAAAAGTGGGTATTACTATTCATAACGACTAGTTTGATTGGTTGTGGTGTGTGTTAGAACTCGAGGTTGTGTACAACACACACTACTGTATTATTCAAAGAGAAGCGTACCATGGAAGCTTGGGGTGTTACAATAAGGGAGTAGAAGAGTTTCCCTTTTATAAGTAAGGGGAGGGGAACCCTCAAAATTACTTAAAGTATTAAATTATTATAAATTAATTTTTAGGTTCAAGTGGATCCAAATTGATATATATAGAATATATGATGAGGTTAATTAAAAATACTCTATTTAAATAATATTTACACAAGTTTAGGATATTTTTAAACATTTATCACTTAGTTTTAGTTTTTTTTAACACTTTTTTCAATTAATGTGATATTAATGTTTTTACACTTTAGGGGTCATGAATGTTACTATAAATTGAAATGTGACCCATAAGTGGATTATTTTTGATATTATTGACTAAATATTCTTAACTTTTTAAAGTATAATATTTTTAAAAATTTTAATTTATTTATTTAATTATTATTTAACATAAGATACCATTAAATTCTTTTTCGGGACTATTCACCATGTTTGACTTTAAAATAAGCAATATTGAAATGTAATTATAATAAAAAATTTATAACATCACTAATATGTTATATTTACCTTAAAAACTTTCTTAAAACATTAAATCATCCATATATTATTTCTTTTAATATTTGTAAATCATTTATTTAATTTTTCTATCACTTGAACAAATATTATGTCGGCGTTGCGTAAGTAATTAATCCAATTATTCCATCACTAAAATATAAAGATGAATTAAGATTATTAAATATTAATTCATATTTAAAATAAGAAATTATAAATAAATATAACATCTTTTAATCCCTATGAAAAAATAGTATACTTATAAAAAAATAGTGACATTTTGGATGTAATTTTTTCTTGAAATGATATAAATGACATAATCAAAGAAAAATGGCACCAAGTTTCCATATTTCAGAAACTTGTATGATAATGGGAGAAATAAAATCAAAAAATAAGATATATGAATTTTTTTTGGAGTATTCATGGCCGTATCCCATAGTTTTAACCTTATTTTACCCATTTTAACCTTACTAAGGTGACAAATATTTATCAAAGTTACTATTCAAAATGACAAAAAAGAGACATATTTATAAAATTTGAACCTACTGATATAAAATATGGAATCTAAATTTAAATATTCTATTCTTATAAGTGTTAGAAACAAATTTTAATATAAATTCATAAAATTAAAGTAAAATAATTTTTAGAATAAGTATTTTTAAGCCTAAAAACAAACTTATACCAAAATCAAGTATAATATTGATTCTTATATAATTAATTTTATTAAATCTAATTAATTAAAAATTAGTTTTCATTAATCTCATGTTAAATACATAATAATAATTTTATATTACATTATTTAATGAAAATAAATGATAGTTTTATAAAAATAGGTATTTTTCTTCCATTCACTAAAAATTTAGTCTTTTCAAAAAAAGCCAAAATTTTTACCTTTTGATAATTTTTTATTCTTATTTAGAAAAATAATATTGTTTATTTTTTTATAAAAGTTTTAGAAATTAATTTTAACATTTTCTCAGGAAAATAAATAAAACCATCTTTGAAGAAACAATATTTTTAAAGCATAAAATGGATTTACTAAAAAATGAGTTCTTATTTCCTAAGAATTAATGAATACATTTTTATTAAGTAAGATGATTTTTATATTTCATATATTTTCACTACTAGAAAAACTAGCTACATCCACAGATCTATATCCACGGTTTTAAAACTGTGGCTATAGGTGGCTACGACCACAGTTATGTGGCTTATATCCAAGGTTTTAAAACCGTGGCTATATGTCTTTTCTCATGGGCTATAGCCACAGTTTTCAAAACTGTGGCTATATCCCACACCTATAGCCACAGTTATGTTGAGAAAAGTATTGTTTTCAACAATACATGTTAATGTTATTTAAAGGGGGAGATTATTGAAAATAATACTCTTTCTCTTTATGATAATTTTGATGCTCACAAATACCCTTGGTTATTTTATAATGATTTTATTTAGTATTGTGTAGGAATTTATTAATTTATTTTACTCTTGAAAAAATGAGAATTTATTACTTATTCGGAATCTGCTTTAGCGGATTCTGGAATCACTGTTCACACCTTATGTAGATAAATATAGCGCAGAATCTGCTTTAGCGCGTTCTAGAATCACTGTTCATACCCTATGTGGATAAACGTAGCGTAAGGATGAAAAGTGTGTATACATTTTGATATAAGAGAAAAGTATGGTTAAACAACCATACGTTTTCAGCAAAGTATGGAAGGAGAACCTTACGTTAGGAAGGAACCTTACGTCTTGGTTATCAGCAAAGTATGGAAGGAGAACCATACGTAAATTCTAAGCGATAAGTTTATTTCTCAAAAGTATGGTTCATCAACCTTACTTTTGTAAACAACCATATGTCTTGGAAAAGTATGGATCAAGTAAAAGTATGGATCTTTTACCATACGTTTGAGTGTTGAGGAAAAAGTATGGATGATCAACCCTATGTTTGTGTTCAACCTTACATTGTCAACCCTACGTTTGTGTTCAACCTTACGTTGTCAACCCTACATTTGAAGACTATGTTATTAACCCTACGTTTGGAGGCCATGTCATCAACCTTATGTTTGGCGTCAGAAATTTTGACAGACGATATTTATGTGCAACGATCAGTAAGCTGATTTCTGGACAGATTTCAAGCCAAATTTAAAGTCGTTTCTAAAGTATGACTTTGACTGATTCAAATCCATTTTATTAATGGATTTAAGATCAAATTAAAAGGAGATTTTTATGCTGAGTCTTAAGGGAAGTTACTACTTCTCTGTAAATTAAAATATTTGAATATCGTGAATCAGAAGGTGACTTTTATGAATATAAATTTGCAGGAGATATGTTTTATTATATATGTTCTCTTTGAAACACGAGGTACACGAGGATGTGATCGATCTATTATTGAAAAAGGTGGAAAATAGAGATTGCAACTATTCATGATTGATCTGCTGATTCAAAAGGAGCGTAAAAGCTCTATTTGTTCAAGAAGAAGGAACATGATAGAAGATTCACCTGTTCTACATCGAATATCTACTGTGGATCTACCACTGCTGAAGTTGTGAACTATATCTCTATATCTACTACAACTGTATCAACTCAGAACTGCTTCGTCTTGAAGATCAATATTTCTAGAGACTTCGATCCATCTACTGTCAATTGCATTCTGTTGCAATTGTGAATATCAACTGGAAATTTCTTTCTGAAATTATTTTTATTCTTGAGTAACCAGCTTCTCGTTCTAAGCTGTGTAAGTTAGTGTTTGAACCAAAATGCTTTATTTTTCCTTGGATTGTAAAGGTATCAACTGCCTATACTCAGTTGTGAATCGGTCTGTGGAAAAGAAGACCAGATAGTGAAAATCACCAAGCTCGTGGAGTTGAGCATTGGTGGAGTAGACTAGGGGCCTTCTGTTCCCCGAACCACTATACATCTTTGTGTTCTTGTTTTTACTTATTCCGCTGCACGTTCAAATTTGATAAAGTATAAAAGACAGAACTCGTTCAAGAAAAGAGTTATCAAAAAATTGCAAAAGACACAATTCACCCCAACTCTTGTGTATAATCTGTAGATCCAGATCCAACAATTGGTATCAGAGGAGGAGATTCTGATAGAGCCTTAGAAAGCAAGAAGCATTTAAGGATTATACAACAGAGCATCATGACTGATACAAGAGAAGGGATGTCGATGGTTAGAGCATCATATTTTAATGGATACGACTATGGTTACTGGAAATCGCGCATGATAATATATCTAAAAACCCTCTGATATAGAGTCTATTCAAAGATTCTGACTCCTTATGAAATTCCTGAAAATCCTGAGACATGGAGTGCTGTTATAGAGGCAGAGTACGATATGAACTCGAAGTCTATGAATTCAATTATTTGCTGTCTAGGAACAGATGAATTTAACAGAGTATCTCAGTGCCCGACAACATATGAGATGTGGCAAAAAATAGCTGTGGCATATGAAGGAACAAACAATGTGAGGTAAATGAGATATGCAACTGCAAAACTGAAATTTGATACTTTCAGAATGGTTGAAGGTGAGAGCATTACCCAAATGAATGGGAGATTGACAGAAATTGTCAATAACATAACTGCTCAAGGAGAACCTATCAGAAAGGTTGATCAAGCATTAAAAGTACTGAGAGTACTTCCTACTCAATGGAATGGTATATCTACTGCAATCAGACAATCAACGCCTGTCAAAGATCTAACTATGAGAGAGCTGATTGGTACACTGATGATGTATGAAGCTGAAATGCAAGATGAGACTAATGAACATAAAGTGCTTATCAAAAGAGAAAATACTGCCTTGAAGGTAACTTCACAACAAAAGAATAGAAAGATGAAGAGGAAAGAATTCAAAGATAAATCAGAAATCGCTGACTCATCCAACTCAGATGAAGAACTAGCTCAACTAACCAGAAAATTTAGAAAATTCTACAGCAAGAAAAGAGCCTTCAAAAAATATTTTAAGGGAGATAATAAGGAAGTAAGATGTTACGAATGCAAAAATATGGTACATGTCAGACCAAATTTCCCACAATTGAAGGATGCAAAGAAGAAGAAATTCTTCAAAAGAAATGACTTTGAACAAAAAGACAAGAAAGATATGAAAGCCACTTGGAGTGTATCTAAAGACTCTAGTAGCTCTTATGAATCAAGCTAAAAGAAAGAAGAAGTCAATCTAAAGGAAAAAATGTGTTTCATGGAAGAAACTGATGAGGTACACTCATATTACTCCTCTGAATAAAATTCTGAGTCAAGCTACAAAAATGAAAAACTTGCAGCTTACTGCAATATGCTTGAAGAAAGATATGAATCACTATTTAAGAAACATAAGTCACTAAAAAATATACATAATTTAGTTTTAGATTAAAGAGATACAATGCTGAAACAATATAAGGAATTAACTGATAAATACAATTCGATTAACACTAACTATATTAATTTTGAATCAAGAATAAAAACACTGAAGGATGAAGTAGAATCTTATAAACAGGATGCATTGGTTTTTATAAAAGGTGATAATTCATTAAATGAAATCCTTAGAAAAAATTTTATTAAAAAGGAGAGATTTGGAATTGGACGTAAAGGAGAAAAACCAAAGCTATATAAAAATTATTTTGTTCTTAGCTCTAAAAAGGTTAATTGTAATTTTTGTGGGACAAAGGGACATATAGCTAAAAACTATTTCTTAAGACAACCTCATATTTGTGGTATTAAGAAATCCTATGTTTCAAAATACTTATATGATTCAGCTAATTTTAAAAGAACAAAGCAAATCTGGATACCCAGATCATTGCTAGCTAACACACCTGGACCCAACAAAATATGGGTACCAAAGCAATTTGTTTGAATGTCTTTGCAGGTAGCAGGACACCATAGAAGAAAATATATATGGTACATGGACAGTGGATTCTCAAGACATATGAGTGGAAACTCATTGAATTTTTCTTCACTCACTCAAAAGGAAGGAGGACTTGTCACATTTTGTGACAATACCAATGGAAAAATCATTGGCATTGGAACTGTTGGAGATCCAAAAACAGTCTCAATCAACAAAGTACTTTATGTACAAGGACTAAAACACAAGCTGATAAGTATCTCTCAAATTTGTAATGATGGATATACTGCTGATTTTACTAACAATTGATGTATTGTTTCTAAAGATAAACTGTTTAAATTTAAAGCACCAAGAAATGAAAATGTCTATACTTTGGATTTAAATTCCTTGTGTAAACAACAAGTAAATTGCTTGACTGCTAAAGTAAGTGAATCCTAGATCTGGCATAGGATACATGGTCATTGAAATGTATATGTTTTATATAAGTTATCTAAGAAACATTTAGTTTCTGATTTACCTTGCCTCAAATTTAAAAGTGACAGATTTTGTGATGCATTTCAACTTGGAAAGTAACACAAATAATCCTTCAAATATGTTAATAAGGTTGCTATATCTAAACCACTAGAACTTATTCATATGGATTTGTTTGGACCTTTAAGATTAGCAAGCTTAGCTGGTAAATTGTATGTTTATGTTTTAGTTGATGATTATTCAAGATTTACATGGATTTTATTTTTGAAATTTAAAAATGAAGCTTTTAATTTATTTGAAAGGTTCTGAAAATATGTTCAAAATTAAAAAGATTTCAATATTATCTCATTGAGAAGTGATCATAGTGGAGAATTTGAGAATCTAGAATTTAATTCCTTTTGCTCAAATATGGGTATTAAACACACCTTTTCTGTACCCAGAACACCTCAACAGAATGGTATTGTAGAAAGAAGAAATAGAATAATTCAAGAAATGGCTAGAACTATGTTAAATTAATATAGCCTACCTATATATTTCTGGGCAGAAGCTGTGAATACAGCTTTTTATATAATTAATATAGTTTTAATTAGACCTATTTTGAAAAATACACCCTATGAACTATGGAATAACAGAAAACCTAAAGTAAATTACTTTAATGTTTTTGGATGCAAGGTTTATATCTTAAACACCAAGGATAATTTTGGTAAGTTTGATCCAAAATCTGATGAAGGTATTTTCTTAGGATATTCTTCTACCTCCAAAGCTTATAGAGTTTATAATAAGCAGTCAAAGATTATTAAAGAATCAGTTCATGTGAAATTTGATGAATCTGATCCCTTTGAGAAAAGGACAAAACAAATGGATGAACTTGACTCTAATGATAACATGAGACTTGATAATTTAAAGAATGATTTTGGAAATGATATAAAAGAAATTCAGTCCAGTTCAAAGGAACATGATACCGAAGAACCTTTAAATATATTACCTAGACAATCTAGAACCCTAAAGAATCACCCTTTGGAAACTGTAATAGGTGACCTAGAAACTGGTGTTCAAACTAGAATAATATTAGGAAACCTATTGGAATTATCTTCCTTCCTATCTCAACAAGAACCCAAGACTATAGAATAAGATTTAGATGATGAAAGATGGGTAATAACAATGCAAGATGAATTAAACCAGTTTAAAATAAATGAAGTTTGGGATTTAGTGGAAAGACCTAAGAATTATCCTGTAATAGGAACCCAATGGGTCTTTAGAAATAAACAGGATGACCAAGGCACAATAACTAGAAATAAAGAAAGATTAGTAGCTAAAGGATATAATCAAGAAGAGGGAATAGACTATGATGAGATTTTTTCACCTGTAGCTAGGTTAGAGGCCATTACAATCCTTTTAGCCTTTCCATCTGATATGAATTTTAAATTATTTCATATGGATGTTAAATCTACCTTTTTAAATGGTTATTTAATGGAGGAAGTTTATGTTGAGCAACCTCCTGGTTTTGAAAACTCTCAAAAAACTGATTCTGTTTTTAAAATTACTAAAGCTCTTTATGGCCTTAAACAAGCACCTAGATCTTGGTATGAAATATTAAGTTCTTTTCTTTTGAATAATTATTTTACTGTTGGTATGGAAGACCCAACACTATTTAAGAAAACTGTGAAAAATAATGTTTTATTGGTTCAAATTTATGTTGATGATGTAATCTTTGGATCAACTAATAAAAATCTTTGTCATGAATTTTCAAAATTAATGCAAGAAGATTTTGAAATGAGTATGATGGGAGAATTAAATTTCTTTTTGGGTCTTGAAATATTTCAAAAAGATTTTGGAAATGTTTTAAATCAAAGAAAATACATTACTAATTTACTTATGAAATTTGGACTTGAGAACAACAAGTCATTTACAACTCCTATGTGTACTAATATAAAACTTGATTTGGATGAAACTGGCAAGTCAGTTGACAACAAGTTATATAAAGGTATGATTAATAGTTTGTTATATCTTACTGCTAGCAGGCCAGATATAATGTATTCAGTATGTCTTTGTGCTAGATTTCAATCAAATCCTAAAGAATCTCATCTAACTGCTATTAAGAGAATTTTTAGATATTTAAAAGGAACTATTTTTCAATCTCTTCTTTATCCTAAAACTTATGATTTTAATTTGATTTCATATTCAGATGCTGACTTTGGAAGTTATATATTAGATAGAAAAAGTAAATCAGGTACATGTAACTTTTTAGGAAAATATTTAGTATCATGGTCTAGTAATAAACAACATTCAGTTTCCCTATCAACAGCTGAGGCAGAATATGTTTCTGCTGGCAGTTGCTGTGCACAAGTGTTGTGGATGAAAAAAACTCTTATGGACTTTGGATTGAATTTTAATAATACACCTATTTTATGTGATAATACGAGTGCAATTAATATTTTAAAAAATCTTATTAGTCATTCTAGAACTAAGCACATTGATATAAGGCATCACTTTTTAAGAGATCATGTTATTAAAAAAGATATATTTTTAGAATTTATAAATATTGAAATTCAATTAGTAGATAATTTTACTAAAACACTTCCCACTTCAAGGTTTGATTTTATTAAGGGGGATCTAGGTTTATTTAATTTTAAATAATTTTTATATTTATTTACTTTTATTTATTTATGTAAATTTTATTTTGTTTATTGAATACTGTTTAAGATTTTCTTTCTTTCGTCATATGAAAAATTTATTTGTTTTTTTAAATATATGTAATGATTACTGATTACATGGGAATCAAGGCTGTTAGAGACTTTTCGACTTCTAAACCCTTTCACTTCTATCAAAACCCATTCGAAATATGAAAATCACACTTCCTCTTCTGAAACCCTAACCTTCAAACTTCTGAAACCCTAACCTTCAAACCTTCAGAGACTCTTGCGGAAATGGTAAGGACTAAAAGAGCCAGTGAGGCTGAGCCAAGAAATTCCAAGAGACAACACACCGAGGGAAGAAAAATCTTACATGACAAGGTAATCGATCTCGACTAGTTATTTTAGACAAATTTGTTGTTGAAGCAAGAATTGTCGTTTCAGAATCTTGAACAGATGTTCAACAGTGAAAATAAAGAATTTTTGTATGAAGTAGAACTTAGATACTTCTTCAAATCTATAAATTTTAGTCTGGGAGATACAGAGGACAGTATGATGGCTAAGATAGAGGATAGAGATTTATCAATCTCTTTAGTAAAGATTAGTTAGATTCTCAACTACCCTCATGAGGGAGTTTTTCATTTCGACTTGACAAATATAGGAGATTCTGTGCATAAATATGAAGACATCATGCATTTAATTTTTGGTACTAAGACAATAAAAAAAATGTTTGTCAAAGATTTGGAGCCTGATCAAAAGATTTTGGTCAAATTTATTCAGACTGGAATAGCTCCACAGATGGCAGAAATGGAGAACATTTTGTACCCTGATATATATATAATGTTTCTTATGTTGAGTGATATTAAGTTAAAATTTCCAAGATACATGATAAGGTATCTCAGTTACTGTTGTCAAAGAGAGGCCAGGATGAATTTATACCCCTTTGGTAGATTTATTTCTAAACTGTTGTTTAAGAAAGACATGGTGAGATTAGTGGATGCTAGAGTTAACTATCCTGACAGTAATACGTTTAATACTAGAACTTTGAGAAAAGTTAGATATTTATGGAGAACAATTAAAGGAAAACTTTTTCCAGTAGAAGCTAAGGAAGACTCAGATAGTGCTCAGGCTCAACCTGATAAGTCCAAGGAGGGACAAGCTGAATCCAGAGTCAGCAATGTAGCAAGAAGGATTCGCTTTGAAGTGGCAGATGTTGAGGAAGACAGAAGCCAAGATGGACTTCAATCAAAAAGAAAACGACCAGTAAATGAGGAAGTCACTTCCACTTCTTTGGAAACTACAACAGGAGATTTATTTTCTTATTCTTTTGTGAGAGTAGCTGTTGTTGATAAAACCTTGGAAGATGTTACTGAGAGAACAACTCCAGTATAAGAAACATGAGCTCAAGAAGAAAATCAAAGGAAAAATCAGGAACAGATTGTAGCTGATGTTGAAATTGCACTTCAACAGGAACAAGAGATGGAGGAAGTGCCTGGTGAAGAAGTGACCAGAACTCAGGAAACTTCTAAAAATATTGTTCTTGAAAACCCAATGGAAGACAAAGATGCAGATGAATGTGATGAACATTCTTCTGAAGCTCAAACAGAGGTACTTTAAGAGAATTTTTCTGTGGAAGAGTTTGAAAACACTAAGGAAATATCTGTGGAAGAACCTTCTCAGGACAGAGAAAAAGAGAAGTCTAATGCTGAATCATTGCCTTTGGTACTGCTGCATCAACTTGAGAATGTGAATCAAGCACAGGGTGCATCTGATTCAAGGAAAGAAGAAGTTGAAGAACTGTACAAAAAGTATCTCAGTTGGAATCTGAGAATGTTTCTCTGAGAAATTCCTTAGACTTAGAACATTTGAAGTTTCAAAAGCTGAAGAAGTGTATAGTTTCAAGGCAAGAAGTTGAAATGTTTAAAGAGGATGTGCTGACTGATGTTACCCAATTGAAATCTAAAATGGCTATGAAGTCAAATTTATCAGATCTGAAGCTGTTTATGGAGAACCAATTTTCAGCAGTTGTAAATAATGATGTTAGTGGATCAGGTACTTCACCTGATTTAATCAGAAGGTTTCAGGCTATCACAGATGTGTTGAGAAACATGAATGACATGATACAAGATCTTAAATGTAACAGTGCTCCTTTTTTAGTGTTGCTGGACAATCAGAAGTTCTTAGTGGATCAACTAACATCTAGTGAGCCATCGATCAGAATTCTATTAGATCAGTTATCAGAGAATATGTCAGTATTTGTTGAAAAATAGGAAAGGATGCATGAGTTTTTCAGATTCAATTTAATTGAGGATATTCATATGACTCAAGAGAACAGGGATCTCATTATCAAGCCTGGAGATGGGATGATGAAGAGACTTCAGGAGCAGTTTATAGAAATCAAGTCTTCAATCCATAGGAGATAGACCCTATTTCCTATCTTACCTAAACCTTGATTCCTGTGTATATCATTGTCATGTATATACTACTATTTTTGAATGAAAATTTCCTTTATTGTTTATTTATTTATTTCTTTATTTGTTTTACTGACTTTATTTTAAATATTCTAGTACTCCAGATTTTATTATTGATAAACAGTTCATAATAGCATTTACTAACAGTTCTGTGAAATATTAAAAGTGTTAAACTCCATGATTTTTCATTCTTTTTGATATCACAAAAGGGGGAGAATTTGGATAAACACAACATCAAAACCTACATTTTATTTTGCGCATTCTGGAATCACTGTTCACACCTTACGCAGATAAATATAGCGCGGAATCTGCTTTAGAACGTTCTGGAATCACTGTTCATACCCTACGTGGATAAACGTAGCGTAAGGATGAAAAGCGTGTATACTTTTTGATATAAGAGAAAAGTATGGTTAAACAAACATACATTTTCAGAAAAGTATGGAAGGAGAACCTTACGTTAGGAAGGAACCATACGTTTTGGTTATCAGCAAAGTATGGAAGGAGAAACGTACGTAAATTCTAAGCGATACATTTATTTATCAAAAGTATGGTTCATCAACCTTACTTTTGTAAACAACCACACTTTCTTGGAAAAGTATGGATGAAGTAAAAGTATGGATCTTTTACCATACATTGGAGTGTTGAAGAAAAAGTATGGATGATCAACCCTACGTTTGTGTTCAACCTTACGTTGTCAACCATACATTTGTGTTCAACCTTACATTGTAAACCCTACGTTTGAAGACTATGTTATTAACCCTACGTTTGGAGGCCACATCATCAACCTTACGTTTGGCATCAGAAATTTTAACAGACGATATTTATGTGCAACGATCAGTAAGCTGATTTCTGGGCGGATTTCAAGCCGGATTTAATGTCGTTTTTAAAGTACGACTTTGAATGATTCAAAGCCGTTTTATTAATGGATTTAAGATCAAATTAAAAGGAGCTTTTTATGCCGAGTCTTAAGGGAAGTTACAAATTCTCTATAAATTCAAATTTTGGAATATCGCGAATTAGAAGGTGACTTTTATGGATCTAAATTTACAGGAGATATCTATTATTATATATGTTCTCTCTGAAACACCAAGTACATGAGGATGTGATCGATCTATTGTTGACAAAGGTGGAAAACAGAGATTGAAACTATTCACGATTGATCTGCTGATTCAAAAGGAGTGTAAAAGCTCTGTTTGTTCAAGAAGAAGGAACTCAATAGAAGATTCACCTGTTCTACATCGAATATCTACTGTGGATCTACTACTGCTAAAGTTGTGAACTATATCTCTATATCTACTGCAATTGGATCAACTCAGAACTACTTCATCTTGAAGATCAATATTTCTAGAGACTTCAGTCCATCTGTTGTCAATTGCATTCTGTTGCAATTGTGAAGATCAACTGGAAATTTCATTCTGAAATTATTTTTATTCTTGAGTAACCAGCTTCTCGTTCTAAGCTGTGTAGGTTCGTGTTTGAACCAGAAAGATTTGTTTTTCCTTGTATTGTAAAGGTATCAACTGCCTATACTCATTTATGAATCAGTGTGTGGAAAAGAGGACCAGATAGTGAAAATCACCAAGCTCGTGGAGTTGAGCGTTGGTGGAGTGGATTAGGGGCCTTCTGTTCCCCAAACCACTATACATCTTTGTGTTCTTGTTTTTACTTATTCTGCTGCACATTCAAATTTGATAAAGTATAAAGGACAGAACTCGTTCAAGAAAAGAGTTATTGGAAAATTGCAAAAGACACAATTCACTCCCTCTTGTGTATAATCTGAAGATTCAGATCCAACATGTTATGTGGCCTATTTCCACGGTTTTCAAAACCGTGGCTATAGGTCTCCCGTCCTTGCACGGGAGAAGAATTTTCCTAAAAAAAAAATGGCAGGAAGAACTATTGCCACCGTTTTTAGGTATTTCCACAGTTTTTAATAATATACATAACATATTATGTAGAGATATACACAAAATATTTTGTGGGGTAGTGTTTAGGGAACTGGAACATGAAGGGAAGGTGCTGGGATCAAATCCAGCTAGGGACATATTATTTTTAGGCTATTGGCATAGTTTTCTTGGGCTATAGCCATGGTTAAAATTGTGGCAATAGGGCCCTATTTCCCCAGTTAAAACCATGGCCATAGGTCAACTGCCACAGTTGACAATAGAGACACCTATTTCCATGGTTTTCAAAACCATGGTAATAGGCCACCTATATCCATGTTTAAAATTGTGGAAATAGGTCAGACCCTACTGCCATGATGATAGCACCCACAGTTGGAAAAAACCGTGGCCGTAGCCTTTGGCCACGGTTTTGGGCACTATTTCCACGATTTTTAACCGTGGCAATAACCTTTTTTTCTAGTTGTGTTTTTATGAATATTCATACCCATCGATTAACTAGTAATATTATAATGGTCACATTTAAATAATAATATTTCAATAGTATAACATGGTTTGTT
The DNA here is from genome assembly GCA_963277665.1 of Viscum album. NCBI lineage: Eukaryota > Viridiplantae > Streptophyta > Magnoliopsida > Santalales > Viscaceae > Viscum > Viscum album. The sequence goes on from OY728136.1 coordinate 80,616,276, forward strand.
TAAACTCAATGTTGAGTGTAAATCAAGATACTAAAGAAATAAAATTTATTTAAAGATAAATATATTAATAATTATTAGAGAGTTTCAACAATGTGTTCTATAATAAATTTTCATTATCCAAGGATGAACAACCCACTTGGATGTGTGATATTCCTTTATGACTTCTTTGTTTATACTAGTATGAATCATGGTCCAACAATGATATTTCTTCACAATGTCTTCATTTATTACTTCATTGATTTTTTGTTAATAATGATACAATAATAATCAAATGACAAATAGTCCTTGACATACTCAATAATGGATTATTTAATCTCAATATAAAATAAAACTATCATATATCAATCCTCATTGACATGTAAATAAAGCTCATCCATAAAATAACTCATTATCCATCCTACTTTTTCATCCAATGGTTTCAAATTTTTTATATTCCAAATAAGTGAATGTGAGATAAAAATAAAATTCCCATGTTTATAAATAATATTAAAATAAAATTATTATAGGTATTTTACTCATTTAATATTCCTCAGAACAAGATCCCTTTGTGAAAAGATATACTTTTTAGTTTTGTAGTTAGTGAATACAATATATCACATACTAAAAATATAGTTCCTCTAGTTTTTCAAGAAATTAACTAAAGGGGAAATTGAATCATCATGGGATAAATAATTCTTCTTATGTGGTCAGGGTTTCAAATATCTATGGGCCACCACATTGTATTCCATTTTTATTAAATTTTCTAGATCCCTTGAAGTGGAATCATACTAAATATTTAATCCTTTATTTGGATGATATAAAATTATGAAAGGATCAGTGGCCAAACAATTCTAAATTTTTTGGAAATATTTATCACACTACTCAGACCACATGAACTATACTTATTTCTTCTTAATATATATCATCATAGAAGATATATTATAAAGTTTATAAATGAAGATACGTTAATATCATACAAGTCCCTAGAAGCTTCAAATATTAAATCAATTAATGAGGAAATTACTATACATAATCACTTATACCATATTAATATTGATATAAATTTTATCTTTAGTGGCTTAATGACCATTAAATTTTACTTCCTTAATTTAGAATGAGTTGTTATAAATTTCATCATAAATCTGATTCTCATTAAGTGTCTTTAAGATAATTAAAATATTTACACTATGATCTTTTTGGGTATAAAGTACACAAGAATATCATCCCCAAATACTACCATGTAAGAGTTTAATAATGTAAGGATTATCATATTCATTAAATATATAATCACTATATTGGCATTAAATAAACTAAATTTCTTGAATATTTACTCATAATGTGTATGATGGATTTAAAAATTCATCTTAATAATATCCTCTGGTATCACTCAAATTTAATGATACCCAAAACACAGGTTAGTTTTACAAAACACTTAATCCTTTTAAATGGATCAAATAAATCATTGACTTAGGTAAATGGATAATAGTTCTCAATGATTACTTGAATCAATCATTAGTCCTCTACACATTATTATGGACTTGCATAAGCTTCCTTGTAAAAATACTAGATTATCCAAAGGAGAAGGGCTGGGTCTAAAAAACCCCATATACTTTAGATCTTCCACTAAATTTTTAAATCCTTTAACTTAGATAGGGTCATGTGATATAGTTTAGTATAAATCAGTTTCATTATAAGAGACCACTTTCTATAGAACTTCTCCTCTCAATTAGGATAAAAACTTGAGAAATATTTGATAAAAAACATTAGGGAATAGGTCTAATACTAGAGGTAAAATCAAACGATCCTTAGATTCAACAACCCAAGGGTTAATCTAAGAATATATATTATAATAGATCCCACTTACCCTAATTTATCCCTTATAGACCTACTTGTAATTATTATTATTCAATAGGTGTATAATGACTACCATTTGGAAAGAATAAAGTGACCTTCCACTGATAGTAGATTATATTAGTTCAGAACTAAATTAATTAATCAATACCTAGAATAACTACATATCACTTCGTAGCATGGGTGAATAAATTCCAAAAAAATCCCATACATTCCCACCACTATAAAAAAATTTAAATTTATTAATCTTTTCCACATTCTTTTATAGAGTATTATCAAGTCTCATAAGCTTTGAAGATATGTTTATTAGGATTATATGTATATAGTATATCATAATAAAGATAGAATAACTGATTAGAATCCATTTATTGCCATGGTCACCATGAATTTGAAACTAAAACCGAATAAATTAAAAATGAAGAATGTGTACCATATAAAAACAGTCACTACTATTACTACCTTATATTTTTGGTTGATTAAGATCATTAAGGAATATTATTTAGACTATTCCTTCTATGGTGTATATTTCAGTTCTACCTAGTGAAATAAAATATTTGGGCAAGACCTCTATATCCTCTATGATACTTTAATATCTCATGTAGATATAGAGGATGTAATAAGGGATATTTGAGAGAGAGAGAGATATATATAGAGATATTACCAGCCATATTATTAATTGTGGACTACCATACACAATACTCATGGCTAATACTTCTTTATACAGACCTTAGGATGTTCTTGATTTATCACAACATTTACTCATGTGTCATGAAATGAATGAGTATAACTTTAGTCATTTAGGTATTCATCTTATGAACACATTATCCTATGTGTTATGTTTAATCAATTATAGAAAATAAGTTAAGGATATTTAGAGGTTAATTTCAAAAATTCCACTACCTTAAGCGAATCATGGATGTTCTAAATGAATCATACCATAAGATTCTAGGAACTATGATTCACCTATGTCATACAATATGAATTGACCATGTATCCTTTATATGATATCCCTATATTGAATAATAAGACATACCAAAAGGGGTAAAATAATAATTTTCTATATGTATGTTATAATCTATGACATAATATATTATACTATAGTATATCATATGGATTTAGGAAATATTCTCTTTAATATTATATATTTCAATAAATCTAAATTGAATTTTAGGCTATATTACCTTATATCATATCATATATGACGATTTATGAATTAATATCTAAAAATTCATTTGGATGTCTTCCAAATTTTTTTTGGAAAGGTAAAAAAAATTAATACATATTAAATCATATTAAATACCTTATAAATAACCATCAAAAACTTATTATGGATAAAATATAAAACACTTAAGAGAATATCTTTGAGTTTTTTAAAACTCAACCCTAATTTGGTAACCAAAAAGTATGAACCCATGGGCCTTTTTGTCTTTGAAAAAAAAAATAAATTTCTATATTAATAAAGATAATCAAAGATAGGAATTTAGCAATGAATCAGTGCTACCCAATTTATAAAGGGATTTGATTTGATCTCCATCAAACACATGTGTCTACACACATGTCTGCACTAGTTTCATTAATTGAAATTATGAATAATAATATAATAATTTGGGTCATGAAATCATGTAACCATGGGAAACTGAGTATGTAAACCTCATATTGAACCCTTATATATTCTTGAATCTCTGAGTATATTCCAACTAGGTTGATGAACACACCATATGTCACTATTCTTAGTGGATGAAAAATCTTATTCCCCTCACCTTAGTTGATAAGTATATCATATAAATTATCTATGTATGATAATGAAATTATTTAGTCTATCTCATTCAAGGGTCTAAATTTCATACTCATCATATGATAGGAAAAATCTCATCTTGGTTATGATCATATCGATGACATGATCTACAACATACCCATTCACCCACTAATTAGATAATCCTAAAGACCTGTATAAGAAAGGTATCAAAGTATTAAGGTTCTCATTATTAATATCTTAATAACATTAGGTATGAGGATTAAATATAAAACATTCACCCCAATATACCAAAGTCATTGTGTTTGACACTCCTTGTGGTATATACTTGGTGGGCCATTGAGCTCACAAAAACCATTTTGTGTCTCATAAGCATATTATTTATCTTGACAAGGAATCCTACTCATTCTAACCTTAACATTTCATTCTAACCTATAATAATTCTAGAAAAACATAGGTTATAGATGACTCAAATTTATTACTTTTAGAGGTAAATTATCACTCCACATCATGATATATATATATATACACACACCCAACCATTGTGAAATAAGGAAGAAGTGGATATTTACTTTTGTATAACATGATACATTTTATATTCTGAAAATATTTCCATATTTTTTATTAAAAATATACATAAAACCAATTATAACTTATTACATATAATAAACTTAAAAATCATCCTTATGTGTCCTACACTTTTACAGTTTTGTTAAACTCATTACAACTCTAAATAATTACTCCCAAATCTTTATGTGAACACATGATAGAATTTCCACACTAAATTCTTTTGTGAATAAAATATATGAAGCAAACTAGTTTGAAAAATAGTAATACATAGGGGTCATGTTATTAATATTCAACTCCTTTAATATATTAAAAATAATCAGCTCCTCAATATCAAATATTATGATATTAATAAATTATATTTTTCTATTTAGAACTATTTATAATTTTACTATCATTATTAATGGGACCTTTACCATCAAAATTTCTCTTTGAAACCTTTTGGTAACTAATGAAACTCTTTACATTAATATATTACCAACATATACTAAATTTTTTAGGATATCAAGTGAAAATCCATTTTTTATTAACATAACCATTTATTTGTAATTTTTTTAACTTATCTAAGTCCAAACATACTACCAATAGCTTCTTATAAACTACATTCTTCCCAAAATATCATACTCATGATAAAAAAACTCTTTTTTTCCAGAAATAACACTTATTTTATTTAGTTGAATTATTTAAAAAATAAACTATAAGTTCAATATCATATTTGGTATTTTATTTTTTAGGTGTATTTTTTCATAAAAGAAGAATTTTATTTTTTATTTATAGAATTTGGATCATTCAAAATAATTTTTTTGAAAAAACAATCTATTTTATTGATAAAAACATCTTTTTAAAAACAAGACTTCTTATCACAAAAAAATTAAATGAGATGATAAGAAAATAATATTTATGATAATAAAATATATATTTATGTAATCCATTGAGTCCAAAACCATGATGTTTCAAACAATTTCTACACTAGTTGAGTTCATACATTAATATGAAATCTTTAATATTTTTTCAATTAAAAAATCCTTATATTTACATTATTTTCTAAACTTATAGCATGCATTATATAACATTCAGAATAGAGGAAATTAATTTTATAATATTAAAACCCAATAAAGACTCTATATGGATTTTATTATAACCCTTCAGGTATTTTGGACATTTACTTCTCTAGTTTCCATGTTTTCCATAATAAAAGCACTAAACTTTTATCATTTTATTTGGTTTAGATGGTAGTTTGAAATCTCAATAACCTCTCTTCTTGTCTTTATTTACCATAATCATAGAACATTAGACAATTCCTCCCATGTACTACCTAGTAATCCTATATATATTACATAAATTATGTAGATTTTTATTGAAATAATTCAAATAATAGTTCATAATGAACTATTGTACCATCTTCAATAGTGACTATAAAATTATTTTTACAGATCAATCCTAAGAATTATACCCAATCTCCCTAATTCATTTACATGCATAATAATATTGAGTACATGATTAGTTATTGATGTAAATTCTACCATTTTTCACCAAAATAGATATTTTTACACTCCATACCCCTCAAACCTAGCCTATTCTTGATAAATCGATTTCATGTTTTCAATCATCTTGTTTGCATTTATGTTATCATGTTTAATTTTCAACATAGGTTTCTCAGTTATAATAATGAGAGTAGATAGTTTTTTTAATCCTTTAGATTCATGTGATATATGTCTATATCTATTTTTTAAATGGCTTCACTAGTTAGTTTATAAAAAATTTACTTATCTAACACATAAAATCCACCTTTGTAAAGATCCATGTATTTAAGGGTTATGAATTTTAGGGTGCATTTGAAATTTGTTTTCTGAATAAAGGGAGGTTCTGAGAATTGGGACTCACATAATAATTTAAAGGGTTAGAATATATCAATTATTTTTTACATGGATCAAAGCCTATGAGATGATTTGTTTACTCGGGTGAGTGTTGGATTGGGGCCGACATGTCCTTGATGAAAATTTTAACAACAGATGGCCTTCTATAAGGGGTGTATCATAGTTGGGAGCATGAGGTACTATACTGTGAGGAAGGGAGGCCTAAACTTAGAATCATAGTGTAACAAATCATACTTTTATGAATAAAATTTCCCTTATGAATATATAATTTTGTTTCATTTATTAATGTACTACAATATAAAAAAATTTCACCACAAAATTAAATTCAATGAAAATTTAATATATTAATTTGAACATTACATTTATATAATAAACACAACCATAAAAAATGAAATTTCTAAAATTGGAAAGTAAAAAAAAATTAAAATAAATAATATAGGGAAATTTCGATCATATTAGTCTCCTAGAATAATCACACTAGCGAACAAAACCATAAAAGGAGAAACAAAACATTTGTAATGTAATTTCCATTTTTGAAAAAAATTAATATATAACCATAGGAGGTAATGTATTGAATGATAAGGGATGTAAATTGGAGGTATTTATAAGAAGTAAAAACCCAACACGACCATTAGAATAGTAATATAACATTTAGGAATAGTACCATTATCATTAGAATGGTATCCAAACCATAGGAATAGTAAAATAATAGTTGGGAATATTATGAAAAAAAAATAAAAAGGATTTATTTCATAATATAATTAAACAAAAGGCTGAAGTATGATCAAATAAATATCTGACACAAAGAAACTAAAAATGTATTTTTGGAAAAAATATTTATTTTACTTTGATTAAAATAAATTTTGATAAATTTAATACTTGAAATAATAGTTTTTTAATAAAATTATTTTAAAAAATAGTATTTATTTTTATATAAACAATAAAATAATTTTATGCAGTCATAAGTAAGTTTTCTAATGGTCAGAAATGTGGTCATATCATAAAAAATGATATATTTATAATAAATAAGATTTTTATTTAAAAATAATTAAACTTATCATATTTAGAAAATTATTTTGATAAAATGTATTTTATTTATCGAATAAACACAATTAAATTATCCTAGATTTATGTTTTTTTAATATTTTGAAAATGTTGAATTTTTAGTGAATAGTAAAATATAGTAAAAATAATATTTTACATTATATGTTAGATACACGATTACTTAAATATGGATGAGGTATATACACATTAGTTCATAAAAACTAACAAAAATGAATATATATTGTCCCAAGAATCATTACAATTGTTATCCTTGTGAAAAAATAATAAACCGGTGAATATAGTTTTAAAAAACACCCCTTTAATCCCCTTAAAAGACTATGCTCCTCCACCCATTTCTCTTCACTTTCATGACACCTTCTATAATGTCTCAACCCCAGAAGCCCAGAGACGGTGTATTATTTTATTACATTGGCATGATTACAAGGAATCAAGTCCTGAAGGACTGATAATTTTAGTAGTCTTGGAAAATAGATTACATACATGAATGTTACATTATACATTCAAACATAAAACACAACATAAATAATATATTTATAATGCCATTATTCCCCTAGCTTAACACTACATATCAAACATAACAAACTTCTTGGAATATTTAGAAAACAAAACATAAGAAAATGGTGATCTTAGATGCTAAGTAAGGGTAAATAATTCAGCAGAATCTATAAACTTTTAAGGAAATATGTTTAATAAAAACAACATACTTTTAAACATAAACTTGAATATAATATGGAAAAAATAAATCTAACATTACCATTAAAACATGTACATGGTTATTATACTAGGAGAATAATCACATGTAATAATTAATTTCATAATGGGGGAATTCCTAACATTATCATTCATAGGATGGATAGAATAATGAGTATGTTTGTAACATATTAATAATAACATCACAGTATGTATAAGGTACTGGATTTTTTTTTATGGAAATAAAAAATAAAGATAAAGTAGAAGAAGAAAAGAACTTTGAAAGAGGTGATAAAATAATTGCCTCTTCTTTGGGTGTTTCTTTTTTATTTGAAAAAGGGATCCTTAGGTTGGATTTATGCTCAAGGTAAGGCCTATAGGTTGAAGTAAGGGAAGTTTGTAGGAGATTTGGGTAGGGTTTGGCCGAGCCAAATGGATTTGGAGGTGTGATTTTGAGAGAAGCGGAAATACCCTTTTATAAGAGAGGTGAGGGTCTCTTTAGGAAAAGTTTAAAATATTACTTTATTATAAAATCATTTTCAGTTTATAATGGCCCAAAATTGATTTATTTCTAATATAAGGTGGGTATTGGTTGAAATAATCTCAACCAATAGGTTTTAGACAAGTTTATGTCACCATATTAATCCTATCGTTTAGATTCAACTCTTAGTCAAATAGTTTAACGTTTACCATGTCCTCTTGTATTATTATAATAAATGGTTAATACACATACTATAAAAAGACAACAGATCCCAAAGTGGTTAATTATTCATATATATAAACTTATATAAGTCCTTTGGCCAAACCACGGATTTTTAGAAATATTATATCAATTAATAATATAGTATTTTTTTAAAAACACATTTATGTCAATTTTGACACTATTTGGTATTTTGTTTTTGTTAAAGTAATAAAAACTTTATCACTTAAAAAAAAATTATTTAATCAACCCTAACATGACATATTAACCTAGAAAATTTGTGTATGGCATCAAAATCCTCAAATTAAATTTATTTTTATATATATGATATCAATTATTTTAATCTTTCATTGATAAAGTAATTACTGCATAGTCATTGTGTCATAAATAAATTTAATTATTTAATATATAAAAATTATAAATAAAAAACAATTATGGAGGAAATATTTTTATCTTTCTAATTAATATTTATAGTCGAATTTATCTTATGTATAACCCTATATTAAAAATGGTTTAGTTATTAATCTTGGAATTTAACACTTTTAACTCTTCTTTAAATAAAATAATAATAAATGTCATAATCTAATCCAAGTGAACAAAAAGTATCATATTTTATTCCTAAGTTTGGTTTTGGTCTAAATAAACTTATCCAATAGAATTTGGACATGTGTTATGTTAATTATAATATCATTTCTACCTTTAATTACCCTATTTACTTGTAACCGTGGTAAATAAAAGTCAAAAGTTACTATTCAAAAAAAATTATTTTCATCTTATTGAACCAAATTTTACTTGCTGATGTCAACCATGTTTCCCAAATTTTTGAAATTCAATTCACAAAAGTAGTAAAATCATGTTTTATACAAATTTGCAAATGTTCCTAGAAGGTGGGTAAAAGACGTTAAAAAGTTCAATAAAAGTTTATACATCTAATTTTATTATAAAATGACTCCAATTAATAAAATTGAACTTATATAGGTATTATATATCTATCTTTACTTAAAATAAATTTAAATAAAATAAATAATTATATAAATAAAAAGTCGATTATAAACATATAATTTGCATTAACTAATTTAAAATTAGTTCCCATTGTCAAAACCCGAAAGCAGGTATTTGGGAAGTAAAAACTATCAAAAGATTGATATGTGTTTATGTCTAATTGAAAAGTAAAATTACTTCCAATGACCAAAATTATATTAAATAATAAAAATATAATCTAATTTTACTTCGAAACCATTCAAATGTATAATTTAACACTATAAATTATTTTAATTAAAAAAGTTTTTTTCAATTAAAATTTAGTATTTTTCATTATTCATCAAAATATGAAAGTTATCATAAAAGTACCAAACATTTATCCAAATCTAAATTTTTATGTAACTATTCTAAAAGAGAATTAAATTTAATTAAATTTAATATATAAAAGCGTCAAATATTAATTTTAAAAAGGGCTCTCTATTAAAAGTCGGTAAAATTTCTTTTTTTGAATAATACTTCTTTTGTCTGAAAAATGAATTTGTTCTTATATTTTATCTAAGAAACACAGAATATGAATTTGAAAATTATATGGATCATATAAAATTAAAAATTCAGTTAGTACTATTCATAATCTCTTTTTTCACGACTAGTTTGGTAAGTCGTGGTGCGCTCGAACTCGGTGTTGCGTGTAACACAAGTTATTGAATTACTTTGAAGAGATAACGTACTATGGAATCTTGGGGTGTTAAATTCTCCCCTCCTTAAATAAATTGCATCCTCATAATTTAAAATTGTTCTTTGAAAATAAATGGTTAAAAATAGAAAAATACATTTGTGGGATACCCACATCAGATATTGGGTTAGTAAAATTTAGTCTTAATAAGAGGGAAAGGGAAATGAAAAAGTGACCCCCAAATTATGATCTCGATTAGGAGAACATTGGTGGAAATTAGAGACACATAATTGGAGGAAAAACTTAAATATTTATAGGGAGTGATTGAGGTCATCAATCAAAAATAAGTGTAAAATTGAGGGCCTCAAAGCCATCAATCTATGATGATTTAAAATATCATTGGTTCAACAAAACATAAGTTATTAGGATAACACATTTTTGGTTTTAATATCCCTTACCTAAAGTTTAAAAATGAATTTTTTCATAGAATGAGAGGAAAAAATATACTTGACAATTAGAGTTTCATCCTTCAACTAATTCCTACCACAAAATCATCTTTTACTCCAAAAGATAATGGAATTAAAAAATATTCTATTTATCCTAATCGTATAGGGTTAAAAAAATGAATTTATAATTCATATATTAGATTATTAAAAAAAAGACTAAATTATACAATACAAGACATCACGCAGGCCAGTGGTAGGTGATGCACCCTTGTCGCCCTTCGGTTACGGGTTCAAGTCTCACGACCTTACCAAGTGTGATAGGTTGTCACCCGATCTCTGGGTTGTCCTTTTTATTACAATACAAAAATAATCTTAAGAAATGATTTAACCTTAAAAATAGTATCTAATGTCAAACTTAATCCATTATAACCATTAGAATTATCCAGAATACTTTTGTCCAAACTCACAGTCCAAAATTTATAAGGAAGGTAAACACAATGAAGATCTTTTTTTCCACATAATAACATGTGAATACCTTCATCATGTATTCTTTTAAAACATGGTAACACCCTGAATTACCATAAAACATTATTGATTACATTCATGATCCCTTATTCCATATATAATACTGGATATATTACTTATAACCAAAAATGTATCAAACTCCAATAATAATGGAATAAAAAAATAATTAATTAATTTGAAAGTAGTCCAGAATAAAGAATATAATTTATCCAAATCAATCATATCTTATTCTAAAATCACTACCCCATTTTCAAAACCATATTAAGGTGTACCTTTCCTTTAACCATGTATTTTCCTAAAAGTGTAACTTTCTATTGAGTCACATTTCTTAGAACCATATAATCTCAAATCCTCAATGAAATAGTACTGCAGTACAATCCTTATTTATTTCTATAATTCATACAACCAGTACATAATTGATACAAAACTCAAATAAAATAATTATTTAATAACAATATAAGAACACCGGTCATTCCTCTTCATCTTTGATAGTATCATAACTTTAATATTATCCAATATCATCATTTAGGGCATACTCTGATGATTTGGACATTGATTCGTGTAGTGTCCCAACTCCTTGCAGCTGAAGCATTGTACATTTGAAACCTTTTTCTTACCTTCACAGTCATGAACATGGTGTCCTTTTTCTCCATACTTATAACATACTACTATTCCCTTTAAGTATTTACCAAGGTGATACTTTCCACAATTATCACATGTGGGAAAATCCTTATTTCCCTTATTCCCTTTATCCATCTTTATCTTTTCCATCATCTTCTTTTCTTACTTACCTTCCAAGCCATAGGAATCAAAGAATTATTTACTTATCCTATTAACACATGATACTATTTCTTTATATGATGCAGATATGTGGGAGACCATTTCCTTTATAAATTTTGTCTTAATACCATGAAAGATACAATCCTTCTTAGTTTTTGGATAATGCGGATTACTGATGTTCTCATTCCTTCTACTCGGCACCATTTCTAAACAATAGAATACACTAGGTTAGTTTATGAATCGTAATCCATAATTCCAAATTTGTAAAATACCTAATGTGAACTAAAATGTTTATGCATATAATCCATAATCATAAAAATGTTTTCTTTAAGGAAGTATTTACTCATAAATCCTTCCTAATGGTTTGTAAAGAAAATTTGAATAATCCTAACCATATCCCCTGAGAGTATTGTAGCCAAGAGTGCATAAAGGCCTATTTTCGTGTACCGGGATACCCTAGGTCAAACCCGAAACACCTTGTTGGAGTTTTCACTCCTAGGTACATTTGTTCCAGATTCGCCTCTACCTGCTCGTATCCAGACAAGGATGTATTTCATGTAAAAGTCAAAAAATCTCTACATTAACAAAATTATAGGAAGCCCTTCTATAATAATCCTCAATGTCTATATTAGGGTAATGTTTTAAAATAAGAGTTTTTATAAATCTAGTTTCTATGGTTTATACTAAACTTACTCTGATACCAACTATAATGCCCCAACCCTAGAATCCTGGATCCAGTGCATTATTTTAATACATTGGAATGTTTACAAGGAATCATGTCTTGAAGGACCGATTAATTTAGTGGTCTTGGAAAATAGATTACACACATGAATGTTACATTACACATTAAAACATAAAACACAACATAAATAATCCATTGATAATTCCATTATTCCCCTAGCTTAACCCATCATATAAAAAAAATACACTTATTGGAATCCTTTGAAAACAAAACATAAGAAAGGGGTGAGTTCAGATGCTCAGTAAGAGTAAATAATTTAGAAGAAGCTAGAAACTTTTAAAAAAATATGTGTAATAAAAACAACATCCTTTTAAACATAAACCTGAACATAATATGGAGAAACTAAATCAAAAATTACAATATAAACATGTATATGGATATTCTACTAGGTGAATAATTACATGTAATAATTAATTTCATAATGAGGGAATTCCTAACATTGGACATCATTACCACATAGTCAAGGCCTCGTGCCAAGACTACAAATAATTTTTTTGTTAAGGCCTTATGCCAAGACACTAGTTTATCTCATTAGACCTACTGATTCATTGAGGGGCTATAACAGGCCCCACCCTTCACTTACTAAGTCCACTGCATTCATCATATGAAAATGTTAAAACATAAAATAAACATTCGTATTAAAACTGGAATATGAAATGTCAATAATTAAACTATAAAACATTAAGGGTATAAAAATAGAACATTCACAGTCAAACATATCATAAATCATTCAATATAATATGAAAGATTGTATTATAATAAATCAACTTTAATCAAAAATAATATCCAGTAAATAATGTTGACATAGTTGAAAATGATCAGTAAAACTTTTTGAGAAAAATATACCTTTTTGAAAAATTATTTAAAAGTCACACATTTATAAAGTAAGTCATTTAGAAGAGATTTTTGAATCAATTTTTCCCTTAACACTTTGAAACTTTTTAAAGGAATTAACATTTTAAAACTATCATGTCCATATAAATAAATCCTTAAAACAATTTTGAAAACATGGACATTAATGAGAAAGATTTAGAAGAATAAATATTTAAAACATTAAAAATGATGTTTTAGTTAAATATTACCTTAAAAGAGTCATTTTAAAATTTCTTTTATTAGACATGGAAATGGATAGTAAATATGTCCCAAAAAATACTTACAAATAAACAATTTCAGATAATAATGAGATTGAGGAATTAACCCTTACCTTACACTTTCCTTTGGTCGAGGGTACGTAAAAACCACTATACAATGACCATAGTATATTATTAAATTATACCAGAACCATATTCATATTTATTATATCATAAAGGATTCATTTATGACTTTATATTACCCATTTAATAATGATTTCCATGTTAAATTAACATTTCGGGTAATAATTGCTTTCTTTATCGTACGTGTTTTAACTTGTTATTCTTGATCGTATCATTTAGATCATGATTTAAATACTTCCAGAATATAAAACACGATTTATATAAAATATATATTTATAATATAAATATGTATAATAGATATATATATGAAATGGAAAACACCGTTTATGGAGATGGTAGGCCGTACGTACGCATAAACGCTGTTTTCGTTTTCATATCGTATTGAATGAAAGTAAGTGAATAAGATATATGTAAGAACACGCACATGCAAAAACACACACACATATATCCAGTAGTATTATCATTTCATATATTACATACTTATTAATAATATATATATTTATAATCATCGTTGAAGGGTGAACTTGGATATGAATATCATCGCGTCGTGGAGACGATAAGCCGTATGTAAACACGAGCGACGATATCATTTCCTTAATGATTAAAAGGTGTGGAATGGGATGGACTATTAATTGTGCATAGAAATTAGAATGTTATTTTAATTATTTATATACATATTACTCATCATTATATCCATCCAAATAACATAGTGTTGAATAACAAATTACACCACGACGTGGAGACGGTAAGCCGTACGTACGCACGCATGGTGACATTATCATTCATAGGATAGATAGAATAATGAGTATTGTTGTACCATATTTATAATAACATAAATGAATGTATAATATACTGAAGTTATTATTTTGTTATGTAAATAACAAATAAATAGAAAGTGGAAGAAGAAAAGAACATTGAAAGAGGCGATAGAAAAATTACCTCTTCGTTGGGTGTTTTCTTTTGATTTGAACATAACTGCTCCTTAGGTTGGCTTTATGCTCAAGTGAATGCCTCTAAGTTGAAGTGAGGGAAGTTGGGAGGATATTTGGGTAGCGTTTGGCCAACCCAAATGACTTTGGAGGTGTGATTTTGAGAGAAGGGGAAGTACCCTTTTATAAGAGAGGTGAGGCCCACTTTAGGAAAAGTTTGAAATATTATTTTATTATAAAATCATTTTTTGGTTTCAATTGGATCCAAATTGATTTATTTAAAATCTAAGGTGGGGATGGGTCTAAATTATCTCAAGAAATAGGTTTTAGATAAGTTTAGGTCACTATATTAACCCTATCCTTTACATTTAATTCTTAGTTAAATACTTTAACTTTTACCATGTTCTCTTGTATTATTATAATAAATGGTTAATAAAATTACTATAAAAAGAAAAGAGAACCCCAAGTGGTTCATTATTGATATATCTGACCTTATCTAAGTCCTTTTTTTGAAACTTAGGTTTTTATAAATATTATATCAATTAATAATATAGTATTTGTTTTAAAAACTCATTTATGTCAATTTTGACACTATTTGGTATTTTGTTTTTGTTAAAGTCATAACAACTTTATCACTTCAAAAAAATTTATTTAATCAACCGTAACATGTAATATTAACCTAGAAAATATTTTTATGGAATCAAAATCATCAGTTTAAATTTATTTTTGTATTTATAATATCAATTATTTTAATCATTCATTGATAAAGTAATTAGTGCATCATCATTGTGTCATAAATAAATTTAATTATTTAATATATTAAAATTATAAATAAAATACCATTATGTAGGAAATATATTTTTTTCTAATAAATATTTATAGTCGAATTTATATTATGTATAACCCTATATTAAAAATGGTTTAGCTATTAATCTTTGAATTTAACACTTTTAACTCTTCTTTAAATAAAATAATAATAAATGTCCTAATCTAATACTAGTGGACCAAAAGGATCATATTTTATTCCTAAGGTTGTTTTTGGTCGAAATAAACTTATCCAATAGAATTTGGACATGTTTTCAGGTAATTATAATATCGTTTTTACCTTTAAGTACCCTATTTACTTTTAACCGTGATAAATAATAGTCAAAAGTTACTATTCACCAAAAATTATTTTCATCTTATTGAAACAAATTTTACCTAATAATTTTAACCATGTCTCTTGGATTTTTTAAATTAAATTTACATAAGTGGTAAAATTATGTTTTATGCAAATTTGAAAATGTGCCTAGAAGGTGGGTAAAAGACATTAAAAAGTTCAAGAAAATTTTATACATATAATTTTATTATAAAATGACTCCAATTAATTACATTGAACTTATATAGGTATTATATATCTATTTTTACTTAAAATATTTTTAAATAAAATATATAATTATATAACTAAAAATTCGGTTTTAAACAATAATGCTATGTTTTTTACTATTCATCAAAAATTAAAAGTTTTAAAAAAATACCAAAACTTCACCCTAAGATAATTTTGATATTACAAATAAAAAATTTATGTCTATTTTAACAAATTAAAAACATAGATGTTGTATTAATTAATTTAAAAGTAATTCCCATTGTCAATACTAGAAAATGGGTTTTTGAGAAGTAAAAACTATCAAAAGATTGATATGTGTTTATGTCCAATTTAAATGTGAAATTACTTTCAATGAACAACAATGGATGAAATGATAAAAATATATTCAAATTATATTTTAAAGCCATTCAAATTTATAATTTAACATAATAAATTATTTTAATTAAAAAAGTTGTTTTCAATTAAAATTTAGTATTCTTTACTATTCATCAAAATATGAATGTTATCAGAAAAGTACCAAATATTTATCCAAACTAAATTTTTATGTCCCGCTTATAAATAAGAATTTAATTTCATTAAATTTAATATATAAAAGTTTCAAATATTGGTTTTAAATAGGGTTCACCATTAAAAGGCGGTAAAAGTGCATTTTTTTAAAAATACTTCTTTTATCTGAAAAAAATGAATTTTCTCTTATATTATGTATAAGAAACATGTAATATGGATTCGAAAATTATATGAATTATATAAAATTCATAATTCAGTTGATACTATTAATAACCTCTTTTTGCACAGCTAGTTTGGTAAGTTGTGGTGCGCTCGAACTCGGTATTGCGTGTAGCACAAGTTATTAAATTATTTTGAAGAGATAACGTACTATGAAATCTTGGTGTGTTACACCTTAAATTTCCAAAACTATTTCAAAATCTATCCTCAACCCTATTTTAAATATTTTAAGGTTTTTCTTATTATTAAAAGACCAATCTAATAAGGCTTAAGATTTAGTCCAAAGGGGAAAAACTAAGGGAAAAGGTAATTATCTACACCATGTTCTTTTAAGTTTTTCTCTTATTCTAAATCATCTAAATCCATTTAATCCATAATTATATAATGGAAGATTTATTCTATGTATAGTAAAATGTTATTATATTAATATAATATCAACTATCCTTTCGATGAGTGGCCTATCATGGGTCCTCCAAGAGATGAAATTTTGAACCCAAATTAATGAAATAGTAGAAAGACTCAGGTTGTCTCTATAGAGGAGAGTGTTTTGGTTCATTATTATCTTCTCTAATAGGTTCAGTGTGTAAAATATAAAGATGAATTAGATTAGTTGTTAAATTTTGTTTTAAATTAAGTGGCCTAACCTTGGATATCTCATCACCATGAAAATGAAATCGTTATTCTTTTATTTTATCTCATGTTATTATCTAAATAAATCGATACCTCACAAAAGTTTCCTATACTATATGTTTTGGTTTAATAAAAGGAATGAAATAATCATTGTAGCCACTAATATCACCTATCCAAATAACTTTATGTCTCTAATCACCCTCGTATCATCCCACTACTCATGATAGAAAATAGTTAAGAGAACCTAAGTGGATTGTCTATGTTATATAGTGAAAAGGGGAGGATAAATTAAAAATGTAAATAAATAATGAAATATACTAATTTCTAAATAGTTTGAATAAATATAAAGAGATTTAAAGTGATAAAAAATTTAAAAATAGAATTTCTTAGCAAGAGTAAGGATAATATTCTCCACTCAACCACTAAGGGACTAGTGACTCATCTATAGAGTTATTATAATAAATATAAATAATGAAAAGTAATTAAATATTAGTATCTAATATCTTCATTAACCGGTCACCAAAACCCCCTATAATGAATAATTACCCCTTTTAATGATGAATGATTTGGGGTACTAGTAACACGTTGAAATTTACCACATGAGAAAGATATACTTATAGGACTTATTGGGGTGACTCTATAACTTCTAGAATATTACTAAATTTCAATTTATATCCATAGTGAATTATCCTTCCTTGGATTATCATCACATATACCTTCATAGGTTATGGATGGAATTAGTTGTGATCATCTTCTTGAATCTTCGTAGATCAAAATGTCTTCTTATGATCGAACTCTCTGCTAATTCAACAAGTTTCAAAGAATTACTGTTTTAATAATTTATGACCTCATTGGATGTTGAATTTTACTTGAAGGATTAAAATCAGTCACATGAAGGTTAAAATGCCTTTGCACTCTTAGTATTGATTAGAAAAGTTCTAGGATTTTGCATTGGTTTATTAAGTTCTTAATTTAGGAATGATTTCATTTTTGTGATTCAATTTTAATTTCATGGGATTGTATTGAGGTGAGTCTAAATTAGTTTCACCATTATTTGGATGCTCCATATAATACGAAGGGTCTTGGTATCACACTACATGACCTACCACCTCCTCCCTTATGGTAAATTCATCGAGAATTTAGAATGCACAAGTTACCATACTCACAATGAAATAATACAGAAAATCAAACATTCTATTCTAATTTTAGACCTTGTTTGTAAAATAATTTTTCTATATTTGTTATTGGTGATTAAATTTGTTATTTAAATTTTTTTTGATCATCCCATACTAAAACAACCACTTTGAACCCATGTCTAGTTGAGATTCCTAGGATTACATGCCTTTGTTTGAAGTTATCAAATCTCCCCATTATGAAATTGGTTTCTCACCCTCAATCAGTACTTATTCAATCCCCACTCATGATGATCAGTTTGGAATTAGTGTTCATCATATATTCATAAAATTAACTCAATAGTATAATCTATAATCACACCTTCAGGAAAGAACTTACTTGATTAAAATCAATGATCATGTGTTTTGCGAACACATTCGTAGTTTAAATCAAAAAAATAGAGAGTGAGGTTACTATAATTATTTCAATAACTATAAAAAAATACCATTAATTTCATCAATAAATATATTTTACTCACATGATTTTATCTTTCTATGAGTTTTAACCCCCATGAATTTTAATCATTATCTTCAACATTGGGAGGCATCGACTCCCAAAATCTCAATTTCAGTCTCATTCAACCTTCATCATTAAACAGGTCAAACTCAAATACCTACTTTTACATAAAATATGTTTAATATTTACATTATTATAAATTTACCGTGTTTTATCATTTTCCTTCAATGAATTTACTTAACTCTACTTCAGTTTCGGTTAACCAGGGTTTAGATCTTCAAAATCCATCTTCAGTAGAACTTTACTAGCATAGACAAGCCTTATCCTCCTTCCCTTTTCACTCAATATCAATTATTATTTCTCAACTCCATAACACTTACATGTATCTTGGAGACCACATGGTTTTTCAATAAGTGAAATACATGTGATTCTTATGATAGTTACACATTATATCCCTAGACTATTTCCCAATGCACATCCTGTTATTTTATCATTATAATAAAAATATAACATTTTTATATTTAAAAGAAATATTTATAAATTTTATAACTTTAATTTTTTGAAATAGATATTATTTTTGACTTTATAAATTCAAATTTTTCTAAGGGTGATTTTTTTTTCAGAAATAGTTTATTTTTATTTTAATAGTAAAAATATCTATTTTGAAAACATGTCATTTATTTTATTTAAATCAAGTGATTTAAAAGCCTCATTATATTTTGGATTTATATTAAAATAAAGATGATATATCTTTGATTAAAAATAATATAATTAATTCTATATGAATTATAATTATATTTTATTTTTGTATAAGATTATTTTTTTGCATAAAATGCAATTTTTAAAAGTTATTTTTCATTATGTTTTTTGAAATTATATTGAAATGACTTTATAATAATTCTAAAAATTTAATCGTCAAAATGGAACTAATTTTTTTAATCGGGAGGTTCAAATATAGTAATAAGTCTAATTTTATTTGTGGTCATTATGACTGATAACATTAGTAAAAATGTTGTCACTGTGGTAAAGGAGTAAAATGAGTTAATTAAGGTTCAAAACATGTGATAAGGTCACAAAATATAAATTTAATTCTTATTGGATCTGGTTATTTATAAAATTATCACCATATATTTGAAAGATAGTTGATTTAGTGATACTTTACCTTGATTAAGACGCCTATAAAATTTAATAGTTAAGAATAATTAAATGTGTTCTACTCACCTAACTTATAAAAGGGCACCTTATCCCCTCTCTTATTCAATACAATTGAGGTATTTAACATGATAAATATCTACCCAAATACATTTCCATCATATCTATTCTTGTATAAGAGTTCCTATTATATTCAATCGGCTAATCCTTGAAGAATTGAGGTGTAATCCAAATGATGTTTTCCATATAAGAGGTCAAACTCTTAACTAAGTGTTTTCATGAATATTTCATCTTCTACCTCCTTAAAAATTATATAAAAATGTTAATATGATATAATTAATATCTTTAATATAATTTTTATTATGATTATGTAACAATATTTCTTTATTTTCTATTACATCCTATGAAAAATGATAATGTCACTCGTGCATATGTGCAGATTGATACATCCACAAAGCAATGTGATTAATTTTTAATTCCCACATTATATATATAAGTTTTTATTTAATGAATAATTATGATATAAATATTATGATTATTTTTCTATAAAATAATACCATTATCTATTTTATTTTCTTTTTATCTATTATAAAATTGATAATGCCGCTTGTACGTACGTGTGGACTACTACATCCACGAAGCGATGTGATTTTTTTCATAAGATATTTTAATGAATGGTTATAAAAGTATATTAAATCTATAAAAATGATAATTATAACATGTTATTGTCTCTGGAGATAATGAAACCATTACTAAGGGTCAAGTAAATGAACTCTAAAATTGAAACATGTATGGAAAACAGAATGGTTAACATTCAAATATCATTTAAAAAATATATATTAATAAATAGATAATAAGAAATTATTAATGAATAATATTTATAAATATAAATCCAAATATGTTTCATATATATATATATATAATAATTTTATATTATTTTATTTAGGATATTAGAGCATTTTTGAACAAATAGATGTCTAAGGTAAATGTTTATTTTATAATCTCATTTTTATTCAGGATTGTTTATATTTAAAATTTCATTGAAGGGAATTATAAGAACAATATAATTTTTACTGCTTATATTTTATTCTCCATTATTTATCCATATTTTTTCTTGTTTTCTTTTCATTTCCCCCACTTTGGTACATAAAAATGATAGAGAAAATGTTTTCAAAGAAACCCGTCCTTGTTTCTATTTTTGTTTGGGAATCATTCTACTCTATATCCATGATCTCTATAATGATTTCAAGAATGATTTTAATATGATCCAATTTTTTTTAAACCCATTTTAACTATATTTTACATCTTCAAAATGGTCTAAAAGGAACCATCCTTTAATTTTTTTTAATTATTTACTTTTTAATTTTTACTTAATGTATGAAAGGGATCTTATTTTAGTGTTTACCAAATGAATAGGTTTTCCCATCATAATAAATATTTTTTATTTATTACGACTTTATATGTATTCCTGGTTATTTTCAAAGAAATACATTTTATCAATATTTTATAAAATAAATTTTTTAGAACTATATCAAAAGAAAATGATATTTTTCTCATGTTTTCAAAGAAAGGATCAAATGTTCTTTAAAAGTTATTTTAATATATGTAAACATCCTCTAATGATTCATCTATTATAAGATAATGATAAAATCCACTTTTCTCTCTAGATGACTTATGACTATGCTGTTCAATTTATTTATGGGGGGAAATATTGACATTTTATATGCTCGTTTTTCAATATGAACGTATATATTGATTATGAATTGTATTATTATTAATTTCTAGCATATGATTATTAAATTATAGATAATATGTAATGAACAAGGCCTATTATATCCCCTTGATGCATTGGTAGGTCTCACGAGACAAACTTATTTGGGTATTTTTTATATGCCTTACCTATTAATGAATGATTTATTGGAATGAGGGATTGATGCTAATATTATGATATCGGGAAATATAAATTCTATCAATATGAAACTAGTTATTATCCATGTGATTATTTGTGTTATTGTGACCTGAGTGGATATATTACCCTTTAATGATATTAGTTATATGTCATATTTGATTATTGTTTACCTCTACCATATTATTAATATTTTATTTTTTATATGAAAACTTCTAAAGTAAATTTTTCGATTAATGGGAATCTAACTTCACCCTTAATTACGTTTCAATTTCCTTAGAGATTCAAGAAGTAAAAATGGAATTATTTTAGGGATATACTATAAGAAATAATAAAGTTTTCTCTATAGTTTTATGTTTTATTTTATTTTTTTGAATGGGATCTTGGAATATGTATATATCTAGTATCTCAAGACTACTAAACTATTTTATTCCATGGGTTGTGATCTCTTTTATTTTTTACTACTTTAGTAAGTTACCCACCCAATCCGATTTACTAGATTCTGATTATTAAAGTTAGTATTATAGAATGTTTAGTTGGACCATTTAGAACTAGGTCTATAAGAACGTGGTATGAGACAATAATAATATTATGATAATCCATTGATATATTCAAGGATCTTTTATATAATATTTTACTTATATGCGAATATTATTTAAAGATTCAATATCCATAATGTTATGAACTAATACAATATATTTCATTGTTTTGAAATTTCTTCTATTAGGTGGAATTGAAATCATGTAAATTCAAATAATTTATTAAGGGGTTTCCCTCTCAGTAATGTCAATGAATTTTGAGTTGGATATAAATAAACTATAATTATTTTGGGGAATATGAATTAGGTTATAACCAATAACATTGTATGAATGGAGCCGCCTACTGATCCCCAACATGGTTCCACAATTTTGGGCTACTTAATGTGATATAAACCTTTTTCATTTAATGGGACTACAAATCCACTATTATATAATCAAATGGATCATGTCCGCAAATAAGATATTTCTCTCTTTGGTAAGTAGTGAAAGATAGGTAGCCATCATGGTAGTTTATCATCAGAAGGGTGACACTGATCAATTTTTGTAATTAATCTAGAGTATTAAGGACTCATAAAAAATAAATATTATATATTAGAATATATTTAAGGATATATACTTCAAAAAATAAGTTCCTCATTAGTGAGATCTGATATGGAGAGGAAATACCTCAATATAAGGAAACTTTATGGGTAAAACATTTCTGAATATGAAGCTAACATTACAAGGTTAAAAAATAATGATATGGATCATGTAAACATTCTAATAAGTAGGATTGATTTATTCTTTTATGGGATAAAAACTAGATATTTAATTGAATTATACTCTTATATATTTTCAGAATACATGGATATAGTATCACATTTCATCAAGATGAATAGTGGTTTCTTTGAGTCTTATGTTTTCCAGGGTATTCAAGAAAATAAGCGGGAAACTAATCACTCTATAAAAATAAACATAGAATAAAGGAATAAGGGAAGGGTGAAATTTTCAATCTGTAATAAATGTGGAAATAAACACGATGTGATATTCTTAATGGGAGTGAGATTTTGATTCATGTATAGAGAATAATTCAATCATTATCATGATTTTAAGGGAAATAAATAAGCCTCCAATGTCCAATGCTTAAAATATAAGGATATGAAACACTATTTAAAAAAATTACCCAAGAATCAAGATAATTTACCTTAAAAAAGTCCAAAGAGATACGAACATGATTATGTTATAACTATAACCAAGGATAATTTTTAAAATAATGTGATAATGAGTACATTGATAATGAAATAAAAGGTAGTTAATGATTTATTTGATTCCATATATCTTTACACATTTAATCTTCCATGTTTCCCTAGAGCATTAAATTATCACCTTTCACTATGATTAAAGCTTTTATTAATCAATACCCTTAAATGTAATCTTATAACAACAAGTATCTAATGGAAGGTCTCTATTCAGATGCATAGATATTCCCTATTCACAAATTTGAATTTCATACCAATGATTTACTTTGACACAATACTTAGTATGGATTGGATTTAAAATTATAATATAAGAATTTATTTATGAGAGAAGGGGGTTAATATTTATTAAGGGGAAGAGAATCCATTAAATTTAAGGGAGAAACTTCATTATATACTTTTTTATGAATCAAACTCTAATATATCACCTTAATAGAATTATGGGAGAAGATGAAGAGAAAGTGTTATATTTGGATAGGGAATAGATCCCAAAGATAGAGGATGTACCAATTTTAATGGAATACATTAATGTATTTCTAGAATACTTACCAGGATATCCAACAGACCGTGAAGTATAGTTTTTTTTTATTAAACTCATACTTAAATAAAATAATATATATAAGGATCCGAACATAATGAAAATGGTGGAATTGGTAATGTTGAAGAAATTACTATAGGATTTTTTCAATAAGGAATTTATATACCTTAGTGATTCACCTTGGGGATCACCCATCCTATTTATCAAAAAGAAAAATGGAAATTTGAGGTTATTAATCACTTATAGGGAGTTCAATGTCATTAAGATAAAGAATAAATATCATTTACAACACATTGATGACTTATTTTATCAACTTCAAGGAGAACAATATTTTTCAAAGATTTATCTTCACTCTAGTTATCATCAATTAAGAGTGAAAATAGATGATATATCAAAGATGTAATTTTTTATGAGGTATGTTCATTTGGAATTTATGGTAATTCCATTTGGATTAACTAATTCTAATTCTATTTTTATAGATCTAATGAATAGAGTATTAAATAAATTTCTTAATATATTTCTGGTAGTATTAATTGTTGTCATATTAATATATGTTAAAATCTGTGAAGAGTTTGAGAATCCTTTGAGAATAATTCTTGATACTCTTAGAGAAAATAAATCATACTAGAAATTTAGTGAGTGTGAATTTTGGGTCTAGGAAGATTCTTCTATTCTCTATATTTTATCAAAGGATGGATTTTTTTGATCCTTCAATGAAGTGGGTATTCAAATATTGTCCCAAAACAATGAATAATATTTTGGTAAGTAGTTTAATTGATTTAGAATGTTACTATCGGCAGATGTTTCAATATTTTACCCAATAGGCCAGCCCATTAACCAAATTAACATGTTAAGGGCCTAAATTCACATTGTTAATTGAATTTAAGGGAATTTTTTGTAGATATAAAGAGGAAATTTGTTAATACACCGTTATTAAAATTACCATTAGGAAAGGAAGTGTTTTTAATATATAGTTAGACATAAAAGAAAATATCGGGTTGTGTCCTTTTGTATAACGATAGAGCGGGTGAATATGAATCAATGAAATTGATGATCCATGAATAGAACTATCCAAATAATGATATTGATTTGGTAGTTATAATATTTTCCTTGAAGACATGGAGGAATTATTTCTATAAAAAATTATGTGACATATATAAAACCATTGAAAGTTTTATATACATATTCTGTTATAAATCAATCAACATGAGGAAAAGAATATGGTTAGAACTACTCAAGGACTATGATTACTCAATGAAATACCACCCTGGGAAGAAAAATAATGTGGTTGATGCATTAAGTAAGTGTAAGGACCCATGCATAGTTTCCATGAGTTGGTGCATTACTTTATTACATTTTCATAGATACAAGACTCAAATCCCAAAGGGCCGATCAGTTTAACAGTTTGAAAACCAGATTGCATACTTAAAACATAAATTACAGTTGATACTATAAAATACAACATATTCAATCCTTTGAGAGAACAAAAAAGCATCTAGATTAACCCTATATATCAATAATAGTATACGTCTTGGCATCTAGAGAAAAATAAAAAATATGAAATGGGGTAGCTCAGATTATCAGTAAGGGTAACAGTATACTTGAATCTATTATGAATAAAGAAGTATAAACAACAAGGTACATAACTGAAACACACACCATTTAAACATAATCATGACCATAATATAAAAGGAATAAGAACAATCCATATAAATAATCACCTGAATATTCTATAAATTTCAT
Organism: Viscum album; assembly: GCA_963277665.1. Lineage (NCBI taxonomy): Eukaryota > Viridiplantae > Streptophyta > Magnoliopsida > Santalales > Viscaceae > Viscum > Viscum album. The sequence continues at coordinate 80,642,512 of OY728136.1, forward strand.
AATCACATGGAATATCAATAAATAATATCATAATGCAGGAACACATAATGTTGGAAATCATAAAAATACCATCAAGTCTTCATCTAAGACACCATACATAAATGGGTAAGACCTCAGCCAATACCTAAACTAGTTCTTCTCATGATACATACTGATGCATTGAGGATATATAGTAGCCCCCCCATCACTTACTAAGTATAATGGATTCCTTATATGAAAACATAAGCAATATAAACATTAATATTGAAAAACTAGAATATAAAATGTGAATAATTTAACTATAAACCGTGATTGGTATTAAAATATCACATACATTGTGAAATTGATCATAAAAACTTCAATATAATAATCTATATGACATCATCATTGATCGACCTCAATAAAGAATATTATCCAATAATATCTGTTGACATAGATGAAAATACTCTAATAAAATCATTTAAAATTTCCAGAGTGAAATACTCCTTTTTTTTACTTTGAAATGATTTATTTTAAAGGCCACATAATCTAAAAAGAAAAAAAATTCATTAAAACAAATATTTTAAAATTCTAAATGAATCTTCAATACATTAAGGTATCATGACAATAGAAAAATACTCCGATTATATATAATTAAAAAATATGTGTTTTTGTTGAAAAATTAATAAATTACCACATTTTAAAAAATAACAAAAAGAATCATTTAAAACCATTTTATAAAAATAAAAACATATGTAAAAAGAATTAAATTTTTTTAGGATAATAGTAAAAATATTCTGGAAAACATTTTTTTGAAACATGGACATGGATGATAAATATTCCCTAGTAGATACTTACATTTAAATAATCCTAGATAATAATGAGATTGTTAAATTAAAAATTACCTTGTAATTTACTTTAGTTTAAGGTGACTAAAACTACTATATAATGTTTTAAATCATTTTATTAGTTTATACAAGAACTATATACAAATTTATGATATCATATATGATCTTCTTATATCGTTTTGTTAATAATATTTCATTATTACCCTTATTTCGGGTGTTAACTGCTTCATTTTCCTATGAAAGTTTTTTCATGTATGTCATATTGTTTATGAATATGATATATTTATTTTGTATAAATAATTTTATTACGTTCATAGATATTATATTTACTCATTAAATAAATTTTTATAATCATTCATAAATGGTTAACATGATAAATGAATCACATCGCATCGTAGAGATGGTTGGTCGTACGTACACACAAACAATGATATCATTCCTTTAATGGTGAAAGGTTAAGGAATTGGGTGGTATATTAATTATACAGAATAAATATAATTTCAAATTTATTATTTATATCCATTAAATCAATCATTATACCCATCCAAATAATTTGGTGATGAAAAACAAATTACACCACTGTGTGAAGATGGTAAGTTGTACGCATGCACACACTATGCTTTTTCCTTTTTCATGATGAATAAAAGGTGGAATATAGTTATAACATAATCAAAATAAAATCTAAATATATATATTATAATATAAATATTACTTTATTATAGAAATAACACATTATTTTGAAGTATAAAAATAAATTAACTTGAATGAGTTGGTAAAACAATTACCTCTTCTTCGACCGACATCCTTTAAATATCTTCTCAAGGGATTTATAAATGGTCTTGTTGGAAGAAAAAGACATAAAAAACTTGGTTAATTATGTTTGGAGTATAAATGGTCAGTTTTTTATTGATATATAAGGCTCAATGTGGTGTGAGGAAGTGAGGGAGGAGGTTACCTTTTATAATTGAAGTGAGGGTCACTTTTGGAAACTCTCAAAATATTAAATTAATATGAATTAATTTCCTATTAAAAAAATTATATAAAGTGATTTATTTCGAATATTATATGATTATGGGTTTAAAATATCTCATACAATAATTTTTATACAAGTTTAGTTCACATTATTACCCTTATCTTTTGGTTTTGACCATTAATTAATCTCTTTAACTCTTACCATGACAACACTACTTTTTACTCTTTGAATGTTAATATAGTTACTATAAACTACCCAAATAACCTTAAACGAGTAATGTATGCTAGTTTAAACTTTATCCCAATAAATTTTCTTAATTTCATATTTTTATGAACTTTATATCATTTAATTAAATATTATTTATTTTAATATAACTTGAATGATAATTTTGATACTATTCACTACTTTGAATTTTAAAAAACACTAAAACAATATATCTTCATAAAAAAACTTCCAATATATCCTAAACATTTCAAATTTATCTATAAATTTTTTGGAAAAAATTAATTATGTCAAATTATATTTATTTTAAAAAATTTATTATCATTTATTTGATTTCCCTATTAATTAAATAATGACTACATAATCATTGAATAAGTGTTTAAGAAAATAATTTATTTATTAAAAATTAAAAATAAATTATCATAGATAAAATAAAAATCAGATATTTCCTATAAATATTTATTGTAGAATATATGTTCTAAATAACCATATATTAAAAATGTAATATTTATTAAAAACATGAGTTTGACATATTTGGATTTTATTAAAGTAAAATACTATAAAAGGGTTATAGTCATCCAATAGGATCCAATAGGACAATAAATTATCCCAAAGGTGATTTTTGGCGACAATAACTCATTAATTAAAATTTTTATAAGTTTTAGGGTAATTTTATATTATTTATAATATTATTTTTGCCCTTAATTACTCAATTTACCTTTAACCGTGTTGACAAAATATCACTGAAATTACTATTTATAATATCAAAAAATAAAAAAAACTCTTTAAATAATTTATAACCAATGATTAAAAATATTTAATCCATTTATTTAAATTCAAAATATTTTTTTTGTAATTAATATAAAATTAATCAGGTTTTCAGAACAAGAAAACAAGTTTTTAAATTGAAAATTTTCAAAATATTAAAATGTTTTTAGATATGAATTCAATGTGAAATTGATTACAATGAGATAAATTGAAATAAATGATAAAAAAATCTAATTACACTTTAAATATAATTAAAAATATAATTTATCATTATAAATTATTTAGACAAAAAGTTTGTTTTCAATTAAAATGCAATATTTTATCACTATTCATCAAAACATGGAATTTATTAGAAAAATACTAAACAATTGAACCAAAGTAAATTCTTATATTCATATTCAAAATAAGAAGTTTAATTCTTCAATTATAATTTATAAATGTGTCAAAAAAACTATATTTAAAACTAGTATATTATCAAAAGGCAGAAAAATTTCCGTTATAAAAATATGGCTTTTTTGTGCCTAAAAATTGGATTTATTTTTCTATAATGTCTAGAAAATACATATTATGAATGTTAAACATTAGATTGAATATATTATATAAAAATTTAATTAATATAATTCACTGATAGTCATAAATTTAATTAATTACGATAAAACACCTTTGGCACATAATAATAGTTTTTATAAAAAAAATTCCTTTATAATTAATTGGTTTTTAATTATTTGGTAAATATGAATTCAATAATATATTTTCATAAGATAGTTAATACTATTAATAACCACTAATTTAATTACTACGAGATAATTTTATTTTAAATAATAATATTACTATTATTATATCATGGTTTCAATTAAACTCTGTGTTGAGTGAAATGTAAGCTATAGATAAGATTAAATATAAAAAAGAAGATATATCAGAAAATGTTAGGGTGCTAAATTATCCTCTCCTTATCTAAATCGGGTCCTCTTAATTTGAAATTGTACTTCAACAATCAATATTTGATACTATAAATTTATTTTTTTGGTAAACCCACATCATAAATATGGTTAATGAAACTTCCACTTATAATAAAGAAAGGGAAGTGTGAAGGTCATGTAAGATAACACATACCAGATTTATATATAGGAAAATATGGATATATAAGATAAAAATACCTATCATATTCTGATGGAGATTGATATAGAACATGGTCATGAGAAAGTTTAAAATCATAAAACCATAAATTTTTGATCGGTTAAAAGACCATTGATTTTTTAGAAATAAAATTAAATGGTTAATGTTTTTGTTCCAAAATAATTTTCTCATAGTTGAAGGATTATTTATCTATTCAGATATGCACTTACCTAGTTTCTTTCAATGTCATAATCATAATATCAACATTTTCTTTGTTCTTTGATCTATTTTTAATTCATCCCTTACACCTAAAAATGAATGTTCAAAATTAATTTTTCATGCTTGAAGTAATTTTATGAATCCTATGATCCACAAGTCATTACTTCACCCAAAATGGTTAGAACAAGTCACCCAATATGATAAATCATACTTCAACCTCAAATAATAATATCCAATATTCAACTTAATCCATTCCAACCTTAAGAATAAACAAAATACACATATCCCAATTCATAGTCTAAAAAAATTATAAATAAGATCACTAAATTTCAAAAATCAAATTAACATTATATTTTCCAAAAAAAATCCATATCTTTTTGTCATGTAAAAAATATATTAATACCATAATCACCTTAAAAAATTATTTAAAACATGAATACTTCTAAATCAATAAAGAATAAGTGCAATAGTAAAATCCTTCTATGCCTCGTGATAATTATAAAAAAAATACCATGATATAATTATTGAATTTGAAAACACAAATAAATTAATTGTTCCACATTGACTATACTAATAGCATAAGTATGACCTTGATACATTTTCTTTTTTCTGAGAAATATTTTCTTGACTCTTGGTACATTCATTTGTGCATTGTCTCATTTTCTTACAGCTGAAATATTTCACATTCACAGTTTCATTCTTACCCTTATAATCAAAAACCTAGTTTTATTTCTCTCAAAACTTATAAAAACTCCCATTTCATTTTATAAAGTACTAGGGTGTTCCTTCCCCTAATTATCACACATGAGAAAATATTTATTTCCATTCCCCCTTTATTCCTATATTTCTCCATAATTCTATTCTTTTCTTAATGTTCATTAAAGTCATGATACCTACCGATGCATAGAGAAGATATAGAGGGACCCTACCTCTACTTACAAAGTCTAATGGATTCCTTATATGAAAACATAAGAAACATAAATATTTGTATAGAAAAAGTTTCATACAAAATGAGAATATTTTAACTATTAACCATGATTAGTATCAAAATATTATATCCACGTTCAAACTTATCACAGAACCATTAATATAATAATGCAGATTGGTTCATAATATATAAACCTCAATAAATAATAATATTCAAAAATTATTGTTAACATAGATAAAAATACTCTAATAAAATCATTAAAAATTTCTTTAGAGAAATACTCCTTTTTTACTTTGAAATCATTTATTTTAAAGGCCACATAATCTTAAAATAAAAAGTTTTTATTGAAAAAAATATTTTAAACTTTTAAAGTAAGATTCAATACATTAATGTTTAATGATGGTAGAAAAAGCCTCCCGTTCTGTATAGGTTAAAAAAATATGTATTTTTGTCAAAAAATTCATAAAGTACCTCATTTGGAAAACAACAAAAATAATCCTTTCAATACATTTTTAAAAATAAAAACATGGGTAAAAAGACTTCAAAAATTTGTTGGATAATAGTAAAAATATTTTGGAAAATATTTTTAAGAAACATGGACATGGATGATAAATATTATCCTGTAGAAACTTATGTATAAACAATCATGGATAATAATGAGATTGCAAAATTAACCCTTACCATGTAATTTAATTTAGTTTAAGGTTCCATAACAACATGTATAACTATTTAAATAAAGTTATAATTTATACTATAACTATATTCAAATATATGATATCATATATAATCTTCTTGTTTCGTTTCATTAATAATATTTCGTTATTACCTTTGTTTCAGGTGTTAACAGCTTCATTTTCCTATGTAATATTTATCATGTAAGTACTATTTATTACTAATATGATAAATTTATTTTATATAAATAATTATATTAAATTCATAGATATTATATTTACTCATTATATACATTTTTATAATCATTCTCGAATGGTTAACCAGTAAAATGAATCACATGGCATCTTGGGGACGGTTGGTCGTACGTACGCATGAACAAAAATATCATTCCTTTAATGGTGAAAGGGTAAGGAATTGGATGGTATATTAATTATATAGAATCAATATAATGTCATATTTATTATTTATATCCATTATAACCATCATTATATCCATACAAATAATGTGGTGATGAAAAACAAATTACACCACATTGGGGAGATGGTAAGCCGTTCGTACCCACGTGCGGTGCTTTTGTTTTTCAAATGATGGATAAAAAGTTGCAATATGGTTGTCCAAGAATCATTATAAAAATTTAAAATATATATGATAATGTAATTATTACTTTAGTATATAAAAAACAAATGATTATAAATTATAATAAGAAATGAACTTGAATGGGTTGGTAAAAGAATTACCTCTTCTTCGATGGACATCCTTTAAATCTCTTCTCCAGGTATTTTGAATTGGTATTTTTGGAAGAACATGAACTATAAAAATTGTTTAAGGATTTTGGGAGTATAAATTTTCATAGTTTTATTGATTTAGAAGGATCAATGTGGTGTGAGGAAGTGAGGTAGGAGGTTCTCTTTTATAATTGAGGCAAGGGTCAGTTTTAGAAACTATCAAAATATTAAATTAATAATAATTAATTTCTAATTCCAAATGGATCTAGAGTGATTTATTTATAATATTAGATGAGTATTTATATAAATAATCTCAACCGATAAATTTTATACATGTTTAGGTCACAGTATTACCCTTATCTTTAGGTTTTAACCCTTAATTAATCTATTTAACTCTTACTGTGACAACATTATTTTTTACACTTTGAAGTTTAATATTGTTAATATAAACGGACAAAAGAAAATTAAATGAGTGATGGATTAAATTTTAAACACTATACCAATAAATATTATTAATTTTCAATCATTTAATTAAATACTATTTATTTTAATATAACATTAATTAAAATTTTGATACTATTCTTTACTTGGGCTTCAAAAACAATAAAACAATATATATTCAAAAAAAAAACATCCAAAATATCCATAAAATTTCAAATTTTCAATATAAATTTTGGATGACATTAATTATTTCAAATTATATTTATTTTGATATTTTTAGTTTCATTAATTTGATTTTCCCATTAATTAAATATTGAATACATCATCATTTTATAAACCTTTATGATAATTATTTTTTTCTTCAAAATTAAAAGTAAATTATATAAGGCCCCAGCCTTAAACCTTACTTAATCTTGAGTTATTACAAGATTACACATTGAGTATCTTTTCGGGTTTAGAGTTTTAGAGAATTAGATCATAAAACTTGCATTACATTCCACATATAAACAAAGTGGTTACATAAAGATAGTATTCTTCATTCCCATCAATGGAAACACATTTAAAATAAAACATGGATTATTTGTTGACACATCCTTGACTCTATCATCTTATCATGTACCTTTCCCTTGACCTGTGAAAAACATTTCAAAAACTTGGGTTGAGCATAAAAACTCAGTATGGGTTATAAAAAAAACATGGAAAGGAAACATGAGTTCATATATACATAAGAATGAAATCATACATTACCATAAAACATATGCACTTTAACATACCTCATAAAATCATGAATAAATCATATAAATCATAAGACATAAAGGTAACTTGAGGCATTCATAACATTCTTACGTAGGGAGTAACCCTCTTGGTTACATTTGGAATACCCATCACAGTATATTCCCTAAAATCTATTCGGAGAAACCTTAACGTTTCACTCCTTCACGTTACCCAATGCATTGGAGAGATATAACGGGCTCACCCGCCCTTAGTTTATCATGAAACCACCCGTCTTCATAATAATGCCCAAGAACCATAACATAATCATATCACATAAAACATGCATAAAGGAAACATAACATTTCCACATTTAAATCACGAGATATCAATACAACACATTGATATAATAAAAAAATTATGAAAACCATTTTCAATACCAAAGTAAAACATGGTATTTATTTTTCGTTTTTAAAAAAAAGTTATGGCTTGTAGAGGAAGCCGAAACTCAAATAACGGTCACGACGGAGGAGAAGTCGTTGTCGCCGCATACGTACGACAAAAACATTCCCTTTTGTCATTTAGTAAACGCTTCGTATAAAAAAGATTCCTTTTGAATAAATGTAAAATTCAAAGGGTTTTATACACCGTATAAAATAAAGTTGTGTATAAAATAAAATATGCCTCAATGAAAGGAGATTGAGACGAAGTTCCATACCTCGTATCCGACTTGACCCGACCGTTCTTTAATCTCCTGAATAATAAACTTGAGTTAATCTCTACTTGCTTATGAATCTTTTTCAAGTTCATTATTCCTTTTATACCATGTTATGAACATCATGTAATTCAGTTAAGTTAATAATGTTCATTTTGTCGGTATTTGGTTCTTAAGTCAAAAATAGACTTCTTACACTTACATGTTGTTAATTTGGTCAAAGGTTCATTATATCCAGAATGGTATTCATGATGTAGATATCATATATGTCATATATATCCAGTACATACATGCATTTATAATATTACATAATCATTTAGAGGTAAGAAATGAAATGCACCGTTCATGGAGACGGTAAGCCGTACGTACGCATGAACGCTACTTTCATTTCTATTTCGTATTTTATAGAATGTAATCATAATTATATAAAGGTATATTATAATTCAAATATAATATCATATATAATATCATAGTTCCATCCTTTATATGTCCCACATATGGTATTTAACGAATCAAATCACTTTGAGGGGGCGGTAGTCCGCACTTCCTAAAATGAAGATATCGTGTTTACCCATAATGGAAACCATAAAGGTATGCCCAAAATGAAAAAAAAGAAGCTTAAGGAAAACATAAACATATTATATATCATATATAAAAATAGTGACATCATAATGGTCACCTTTGAAGGTGTTAAATGAGTGTTGAACAATCATCGTTTCGGGAGGCAGAATTTCACCATCCACGGAAACCGTATGTTCTTTAACCATTTGATGAAGTTGTGTGAGAGTGTAGCTCAAAACAATAATATAACAACATAATTTTATATTGAAGATACTGGTGTTGTTACAAAATAAGTAAATAAAAAGAGTTTAGGGGGTTGGAGAAGCAAAATAAAACAAATGAACATGAGAGAATGAATTACCTTTAAAAGTGTAACTCCTTTTGATTTGAGCCTAAAGGCTTCCTTTGAAAGGATTCTGCCCAAAGGGAATCCTATAGTATGAGGAGAGGGAAGTGGAGAGAGTAAATGGGCAGGGGTTGGCCGAGGCAAAGGCTTGAGGAGTGTGTGAGATGAGGTAGAGGTGGGGGCCTTTTATAAGAGGAGAGGAGGGGCACTTTTGGAAAGTAAAGAAATATTACTTTATTTGAAAATGTGTTTCGGTTTTAAAAGGTCCCACATTGATATAATTAGTGGAAAAGGTGAGAAGGGTTCGAAATCCACTCATCCAATTGGTTTTGGACAAGTGTAGTTCATAGATTTTACATTGTCTTTCCATTTTATTTAAATCGTCAAATATTGATGTCATCACTGTATCATTATTATGTCATAAATAATTTAATTTATTTAATGTCTAAAAATCATAAAAAAAATACTATGATGTAGGAAATCTTTGTATCTTTCCAATGACTATTTATAATCAAATATATGATCTTTATAACCCCATTTAAAAATTGTTTTCGTGAAACATATTATGTTTGTGTCATTTTTACTTTTACATTAAATAAAAAGTTATTTATGTCATTTCCCAACCAAAATGTCTCCATGGGGTCCCCAAGTTGACCCATGGCTTGTCTTGGTCGGCCATGACACAACAAATAAGGTTGGGACATGTGTCTAGGTCATTTCATATTATTAAAGCATTATTTATACCTTAAACTACACTAATTACCACTAATCGCGATTAAAAACTTAATAAGTTACTATTCACCAAAAATTATTTTAATCTCATTGAACCACATTTTACTTATTAATGACAACCATGTATGTCGGATTTTCAAAATTCAATACACATTAGTGGTAAACTTTCATTTAACTGAAAAATCAGTTTGCTTGATTACCACTTAGGGGTTTCACTATTCATCAAAAATTGAAGTTTTTCAGAAAATTACCAAAAATTCACCCTAAGCTATATTTGATATTCCGAATTCAAAAATGAAGTCTATTTTAAAAAATTCAAATCATATAAGTCACATTAATTAATTTAATAATTAATTCCCGCTTCCAGAGCAAATAGCGTGTTTTTACAAAACAATAAGTATCAAAAGATTGACACCAGTTTAAGTCTAATTTCAAAGTGAAATTGATTCCAATGACCACCATTGGATAAAATGGTAAAAATATATTCTAATTTCACTTCAAAACCAATTCAAAACATAATATAATCATATAAATAAATTATATTAAAAAGAAGTTTTGATGTAAAATGCAGTATTTTTCACTATTCATTAGAAAATGAACATTGTCAAAAAAATACCAAAAATTCACACAAGGTAAATTTTGATGTCCCAATCATAAAGGATAAGTTTATTTTGACAAACATAGTTTATAAAATTGTCAAAATATAGATTCAAAAATGGTTTTCCATCAAAAGGCAGTAAAACAATCTTTTAAGAATATTAGTGTATTTCATGCATAAGATTGTATTTATTTTCATTTTAAGCCTCTATAACACTATCTTAATCATTAATAGACATAGATAAAAATATCTATTATTCATTACTTACTTGGGATGTTACATCCTTCCCCCCTTTAGAAAATTGTGTCCCCGCAATTTATTTACTTATCGAATAAATGGGGGGTACTTATCCCTCATTGCATTTTCAGATTCCCATGTTGCCTCTTCAATCATGTGGTTTTTCCACAAAACCTTTACCTGCTTAATCACCTTATTCCGTAACACTTGATCCCTATGGTCAAGAATCTGGACCGGTTGTTCCTCATAATATAGGTTCTCTTCCAGCTGAACTACCTCTGGACTCAAAACATGAGATGGATCTGGCATATGCTTTCTCAACATCGAAATGTGAAAAACATTGTGTACCTGAGATAAACTCAGAGGTAAAGCCACTCAGTATGCAACGGATCCAACTCTCTCCAGAATTTCGTATGGTCCAATAAACCTTGGACTCAGCTTTCCTTTCTTACCAAATCTCATCACACTTTTCCAAGGAGAAACCTTGAGAAAAACATGATCACCTACCTTGAAAGATAGATCCTTCCTCCGGTTATCCAAATAACTCTTCTGCCTTCTCCGAGCTGTTCTCATGTGTTTCTGAATCAGCTGAACTTTTTCTTCCATATCTTCTACCAATTCTGGTCCCATCAACTTCCTTTCACCCACTTCCTCCCAGAAAGCTGGAGTTCGACACCGCTTCCCATATAATGCCTGAAATGGTGTCATCTGTATACTGGAATGAAAACTATTATTATATGAAAACTCAACCAAAGAAAGATGTTGGTCCCAACTTCCATGATAATCCATAGAACAAGCTCGTAGCATATCCTCCAATGTCTGAATTGTTCATTCTGACTGCCCATCTGATTGGGGATGAAAAGCTGTACTAAAATTTAATTCAGTACCCAACGACTTCTGAAGGCCTTTCCAAAAGTTAGAAGTAAACCTGGGATCACGATCTGATACAATGGAGAGAGGAACTCCATGTAACCTGACTATCTCTTTAAGATACAAACGGGAAAGTTGATCAAGAGAGAAAGTATCTCGTATAGCAAGGAAATGAGCAGATTTGGTCAAGCGATCAACAATAACCCAGATTGCATTATTACCTCGAGATGTCTTCGGTAATCCAACAACAAAGTCCATGGATATATTCTCCCATTTCCACTCTGGCACTGGTAAAGGCTGAAGCATCCCTTTCGGTAACTGCCGCTCTGCTTTAACCTTCTGACAAGTCAAACACTTCACAGTAAAATCATCAATATCTCTTTTCATTCCATCCCACCAGTAATACTCCCACAGATCTCTATACGTCTTAGTACTGCCCGGATGAACTGAAAATGGAGAACTATGAGCTTCACATAACAACTCTCTCTTAAACTGTGAATCACAAGGCACACACAATCTCTTCCCAAATCTCAAAACACAATCATTATCAAAGTTGAATTCAGGCAACTTACCTTTCTGAACCAGCTCTACCCTTTTCTGCAACTCACTGTCTTGCTTCTGTGCTTGCTTGATTCTATCTGATAGAGATGATCTCACTGATAACTGAAACAAAATAGAAGGACTTCCTGCACCAAAAACTTCTATTCCAAAGTTCATAAAATCGTTAACCAAAGGATCACGTTCAACCGCAAAATTGTTAATGAAGCATTACTTTTTCGACTCAAAGCATCAGCCACTTTATTTTCTTTTCCCGGATGGTAATGAATTGTACAATCATAATCCTTGATTAATTCTAGCCATCTCCTTTGTCTCATGTTTAACTCTTTCTGAGTGAATATATACTTTAAACTTTTGTGATCGGTATATATTTCACACTTTACTCCATACAAATGATGCCTCCAAATTTTTAAACCAAAAACAATAGCAGGTAGTTCCAAATCATGTGTAGGGTAATTTACCTCATGAGTTTTCAACTGTCGTGAAGCATAAGCAATTACCTGATCATTCTGCATTAGAACGCAACCAAGTCCTTTCAATGAAGAATCACTGTATATAACAAACTCACCATTCCTGGAAGGTAGTGCCAAAACTGGAGCATTCACCAATCTTCTTTTCAATTCCTGAAAACAATCATCACATTCTTTTGTCCAGATAAACTTAACACCCTTCCGAGTTAGCTTAGTCATTGGACTAGATAACCGTGAAAAATTTCTAACAAACCTTCGGTAATAGCCCGCCAAACCAAGGAAGCTACGAATCTCGGTTACATTTGTGGGTCTTGGCCATTCTTCCACAACTTTTGTTTTTTCAGGATCAACAGTTATTCCATCTTTAGAAACAATGTGACCAAGGAAAGAAATTTGTTGCAACCAAAACTCACACTTTCTGAATTTCCCATACAGTTTCTTTTATTTTAAGGTTTGCAAGATAACCCTTAAATGTTTTTCATGCTCCTCTTTACTTTTATAAAACACCAAAATATCATCAATGAGAACCACCAAAAACTTATCCAAGAACTCATGGAAAATTATATTCATTAAGTCCATGAATACAGCAGGTGCATTGGTTAGCCCAAAAGGAATTACTACAAATTCATAATGGCCATATCTTGTACAGAACGTGGTCTTCGGAATATCTGCCTCTTTTACCTTCAGTTGATGGTACCCCGATCTCAAGTCAATATTGGAAAAAAACTGAGCTCCCTGGAGCTGATCAAACAAATCATCGATATGAGGCAAAGGATATTTGTTCTTAACAGTGATATTATTCAAGGCTCTATAATCAATGCAAAGTCTCATAGAACCATCTTTCTTTTTAACAAATAAAACAGGAGCACCCCATGGTGATGTGCTAGGTCTAATGAAACCTTTCTCTAATAAATCTTGCAATTTCTCCTTCAACTCTAAAATTTCAATTTGTGCCATTCGATAAGGGGGTTTTGAAATTGGATTAGCATCAGGAACTAAGTCAACAGTAAACTCAACTTCCCGATCTGGTATTATTCCAGGAAACTCATCAGGAAAAACATCAGGATACTCATTTACCACTGGCACATCATTAATCTGAACAGTTCCTTTATTTTCAACGATGTGTGCAAGGTAACATTCATTTCCATCTTTTACAAGTTTCTCGGCCTCTTGATATGTTATCAAAAGTAAGGGTTCATTCTTGTAAACAAACTGAAAGTCTTTCTGAAAAGAAACTTCTTTAGCTCTACAGTCAATCTTAGCATGGTAAATAGAGATCCAATCCATACCCAGGATAACATCAAACTCTACTAGAGGTAGAACAATAAGGTTTGCAACTAGGTTCTTTCCACAGATAAGGATAGGAAGATTCTTATAAATTATTTTTGCCTCAACATTCCCCCCAGGTGTTTTTACCAAAAGTTCAGGAGTCATTTCTTGAGATGGCATTCCCATTTTACTAGAAAAGGTTTTAGAGATTAAAGAATGTGTAGACCCCGAATCAAACAACACACTGGCATAATCTGAAAAAACAAACAAAGTACCTGATACCACTTCATTTGATGGCCCGACATCTGCTGAAGTAGTTGCAAAGGATTTCACCACCCCTTTCTGCTTGTAGTCTAACTGCTTCCCATCACTCAAGCTCCTTGTCGGACACTCGTTTGCATAATGACCCATCTCATTGCACTTATAACATTTTACTAACTGTAAATCAAATTTGTTCTTACCTTCACCTTGATCCTTTTCAGTGTAATCACAAGCCTTATGTCCCATCTTACCACATCGGTAGCACTTCCCAGAATTCAGAAGACATTCCCCAGCATGCCTTTTGCCACATTTATCACAAACTGGAATCTTAGTTCTCTTACCATCAGATTTTTTTGAAGAATTCTTACCTTTCTCCTGCCACCTCGGTCTCTTCTTCTGCTGGTTGTTATAGAAAACTTGGTCATCAAAAAACTCCATTTCCACCTTCTCAGCACATCGAACAAGATTTTCATAACTTTCAAACTAACGAGAAGCTAATGCCCTTCGATATTTTGGATTTAATCCTGAGTAAAAACGATTGATTTTACTATCAAGGTCCCGGATAAAATTTGGAGCATACCTTGCCAATCGAGTGAACCTTTCTTCATAGGCAGCCACTGAGTCTTCCTCTTGCCTCAATTCCAAGAATTTCTTTTCCATCCTAAGTCGAATAGCCTTAGGAAAATACTTCTCAAGAAACATACCTTTGAACTCATCCCAGTCAAGAGCATCAATCTCATCGGCGTCCCTGATATTTTTAACCATAGACCACCACTGATCTGCTTCACCCTCCAAACGGTAAATAGCAAGACTAACCGTTTGATTGTCTGAACACCCCATGACATCAAAAATATTTTCCAGTTCTTTAATCCACCCTTCAGCTAGCACAGGGTCATATGATCCTCTGAATGATGGTGGATGTTGCCTCATGAAATGTTCCACCACTGACATGTTCCTCTGCGGTTGGTCTGGCTGATCTCGTGTATGGATACCACCGCCATTTATCGCTTGAGTCAACTGTGCCATTTCTGCAACAAACTGTTCAGTTCCAATTCCGACCATTTCTGGATGCTGATTCGGAAGGTTATTTCCTTCTGTATGCCTTCCTAGCACTGCTTCCCTGTTTCCTCTGCGGAAAACCATTCTGAACAAACATGTCTTAGATGAAGCAACATGGTAATCTTTAAATGCTATATCATTTCGAAAAAAAAATATTTTTGGATAATCATTTAATATAATTCTAACTCCTAAAGATATCTAAACTGACCTTTGATACCAACTATAAGGCCCCAGCCTTAAACCTTACTTAATCTTGAGTTATTACAAGATTACACATTGAGGATCTTTTCGGGTTTAGAGTTTTAGAGAATTAGATCATAAAACTTTCATTACATTCCACATATAAAAAAAGTGGTCACATAAAGATAGTATTCTTCATTCCCATCAATGGAAACACATTTAAAATAAAACATGGATTATTTATTGACACATCCTTGACTCTATCATCTTATCATGTACCTTTCCCTTGACCTGTGAAAAACATTTCAAAAACTTGGGATGAGCATAAAAACTCAGTATGAGTTATAAAAAAAACATGGAAAGGAAACATGAGTTCATATATATATAAGAATGAAATCATACTTTACCTATAAAACATAGTCACTTTAACATACCTCATAAAATCATGAATAAATCATAGAAATCATAAGACATAAAGGTAACTTGAGGCATTCATAACATTCTTACGTTGGGAGTAACCCTCTTGGTTACGTTTGGAATACCCATCACAGTATATTCCCTAAAATCTCTTCGGAGAAACCTTAACGTTTCACTCCTTCGCGTTACCCAATGAATTGGAGAGCTATAACGGGCTCACCCGCCCTTAGTTTATCATGGAACCACCCGTCTTCATAATAATTCCCAAGAACCATAACATAATCATATCACATAAAACATGCATAAAGGAAACATAACATTTCCACATTTCAATCATGAGATATCAATACAACACATTGATATAATAAAAACATTATGAAAACCATTTTCAATACAAAAGTAAAACATGGTATTTATTTTTCGTTTTTAAAAAAAAGGTATGGCTTGTAGAGGAAGCCGAAACTCAAATAACGGTCACGACGGCGGAGAAGTCGTTGTCGCCGCATACGTACGACAAAAACATTCCCTTTTGTCGTTTAGTAAACGCTTCATATAAAAAAGATTCCTTTTGAATAAATGTAAAAGTCAAAGGGGTTTATACACCGTATAAAATAATGTTGTGTATAAAATAAAATATGCCTCAATGAAAGGAGATTGAGACGAAGTCCCATACCTCGTATCCGACTTGGCCCGACCGTTCTTTAATCTCCTGAATAATAAACTTGAGTTAATCTCTACTTGATTATGAATCATTTTCATGTTCATTATTCCTTTTATACCATGTTATGAACATCATGTAATTCAGTTATGTTAATAATGTTCATTTTGTCGGTATTTGGTTCTTAAGTCAAAAATAGACTTCTTACACTTACATGTTGTTAATTTGGTCAAAGGTTCATTATATCCAGAATGGAATTCATGATTTAGATATCATATATGTCATATATATCCAGTACATACATGCATTTATAATATTACATAATCATTTAGAGGTAAGAAATGAAATGCACCGTTCATGGAGACGGTATGCCGTACGTACGCATGAACGCTACTTTCATTTCTATTTCATATTTTATAGAATGGAATCATAATTATATAAAGGTATATTATAATTCCAATATAATATCATATATAATATCATAGTTCCATCCTTTATATGTCCCACATATGGTATTTAACGAATCAAATCACTTTGAGGGGGCGGTAGTCCGCACTTCCTAAAATGAAGATATCGTGTTTACCCATAATGGAAACCATAAAGGTATTCCCAAAATGAAAAAAACAGAAGCTTAAGGAAAACATAAACATATTATATATCATATATAAAAACAGAGACATCATAATGGTCACCTTTGA
This sequence comes from Viscum album, assembly GCA_963277665.1. Taxonomy (NCBI): domain Eukaryota; kingdom Viridiplantae; phylum Streptophyta; class Magnoliopsida; order Santalales; family Viscaceae; genus Viscum; species Viscum album. Next base: position 80,659,722 of record OY728136.1, read on the forward strand.
AGGTGTTAAATGAGTGTTGAACAATCATTGTTTCGGGAGGTAGAATTTCGTCATCCACGGAAACCGTATGTTCTTTAACCATTTGATGTAGTTGTGTGAGAGTGTAGCTCAAAAAAATATTATAACAACATACTTGTATATTTAAGATATTGGTGTTGTTACAAAATAAGTAAATAAAAAGAGTTTAGGGGGTTGGAGAAGCAAAATAAAACAAATGAACATGAGAGAATGAATTACCTTTAAAAGTGTAACTCCTTTTGATTTGAGCCTAAAGGCTTCCTTTGAAAGGATTCTGCCCAAAGGGAATCCTATAGTATGAGGAGAGGGAAGTGGAGAGATTAAATGGGCAGGGGTTGGCCGAGCCAAAGGCTTGGGGAGTGTGTGAGATGAGGTAGAGGTGGGGGCCTTTTATAAGAGGAGAGGAGGGGCACTTTTGGAAAGTAAAGAAATATTACTTTATTTGAAAATGTGTTTCAGTTTTAAAAGGTCCCACATTGATATAATTCGTGGATAAGGTGATAAGGGTTCTAAATCCACTCATCCAATTGGTTTTGGACCTGTGTAGTTCATATATTTTACATTGTCTTTCCATTTTATTTAAATCGTCAAATAATGATGTCATCGCTCCATCATTATTATGTCATAAATAATTTAATTTATTTAATGTCTAAAAATCATAAAACAAATACTATGATGTAGGAAATCTCTTTATATTTCCAATGACTATTTATAATCAAATATCTGATCTTTATAACCCCATGTAAAAATTGTTTTCGTGAAACATATTATGTTTGTGTCATTTTTACTTTTACATTAAATAAATAGTTATTTATGTCATTTCCCAACCAAAATGTCTCCATGGGGTCCCCAAGTTGACCCATGGCTTTTCTTGGTCCGCCATGATACAAACAATAAGGTTGGGACATGTGTCTAGGTCATTTCATATTATTAAATAATTATTTATACCTTAAACTAAACTAATTACCACTAATCGCGATTAAAAACTTAATAAGTTACTATTCACCAAAAATTATTTTAATCTCATTGAACCACATTTTACTTATTAATGACAACCATGTATGTCGGATTTTAAAAATTCAATACAAATTAGTGGTAAACTTTCATTTAACTGAAAAATCAGTTTGCTTGATTACCACTTAGTGGTTTCACTATTCATCAAAAATTGAAGTTTTTCAGAAAATTACCAAAAATTCACCCTAAGCTATATTTGATATTACGAATTCAAAAATTAAGTCTATTTTAAAAAATTCAAATAATATAAGTCACATTAATTAATTTAATAATTAATTCCCGCTGCCAGAGCAAATAGCGTGTTTTTACAAAACAATAAGTATCAAAAGATTGACACCAGTTTAAGTCTAATTTCAAAGTGAAATTGATTCCAATGACCACCATTGGATAAAATGGTAAAAATATATTATAATTTCACTTCAAAACCAATTCAAAACATAATCTAATCATATAAATAAATTATATTAAAAAGCAGTTTTGATGTAAAATGCAGTATTTTTCACTATTCATTAAAAATGAACATTGTCAAAAAAATACCAAAAATTCACACAAGGTAAATTTTGATGTCCCAATCATAAAGGATAAGTTTATTTTGACAAACATAGTTTATAAAATTGTCAAAATATAGATTCAAAAATGGTTTTCCATCAAAAGGCAGTAAAACAATCTTTTAAGAATATTAGTGTATTCCATGCATAAGATTGTATTTATTTTCATTTTAAGCCTCTATAAAACTATCTTAATCATTAATAGACATAGATAAAAATATCTATTATTCATTACTTACTTGGGATGTTACAAATTATCTTGGAGGATATAAACATTTTATATTTAAAAATAATATTTATAGTATAATATATTTTCGGAATAACCATATATTAAAAATGTAACAATTATTGAAAAAATGAGTTTGATATATTTGGATTTTCTTAAAATAAAATACTATAAAAGGGATAAAGTCAACCAAGTGGCTCCAAGAGTCCAAAAAATTTGCCAAAGGGTGATTTTGGTAGACAATAACTCATATAATAAAATTATTATTAGTTTTAGAGTAAGTTTCTAATATTTATAATATTATTTGAACCCTAAATTATTCGATTCACTTTTAACCGTGTTAATAAAAAATCACTAAAATCACTATTTATAATCACCAAAAATAAAAGAAACCTATTTAAATAATATGGAACCAATTATTCAAAATATTTAAGCCACTTTTTAAAATTAAAAATATAGAAATTTCTATAATTAATATAAAATTAATCCTGTTTTTAGAACCAGAAAATGGGTTTTAAAAGTGAAAAAAATTAAAAGATTAAATTTTTTTATCTATATTAATTGTGAAATTAATTTGAATGATATAAATTAGATTAAATGATAAAAATTAATCAAATTAAATTTTAGAACTAATTAAAAATATAATTTATCATTATAAATTATTTATAAAAAAAAGATTTTTTCAATAAAAATGTAATATTTTATCACTAGTCCTCAAAACATGAAACTTATCAGAAAAATACCAAAACTTGAAACAAAGTAAATTTTGATATTCATATTTCAAAAAATAATTTTATTTTTTCAAATATAATTTATAAAATTTTCAAAAACTATATTTAAAACTAGTGCGCCATCAAAAGGATGAAAAATTATCGTTATAAAAGTATGGATTTTTATGAATAAAAATTTGATTTATTTTCTATCATGTCTAGAAAACACATAGGATTAATCTTAAACATTATATTGAATATATTAAATAAAAATTTAAATAATATCATTCAGTGGTAGTAATTAATTTAATTTATTAGGATAAATCACCCTTGTTACATAATAATAGTATTTATAAAAACATTTCCTTTATATTAAATTGGTTTTCAATTATTTTCAATTATTTGTTAACCAATGAATTAAAAAATATATGTTCATAAGATAGTTAATCATATTAATAACTTCCAATTTAACTGCAATGAGATAATTTCATTTTGAATAATAATATTAATTTTATATCATGGTTTCAATTAAACTCGGTATTGCGTGTAATGTAAGCTATAAAAAAGATTGACTATAAAAAAGAAAACATACCATAAAATCTTGGGGTGTTAAATTTTTCCCTCCTTCAATAAATTGGGTCCTTGTAATTTTAAATTACACTTCAAAAATAAATAGTTGATACACTAGTTTTTTTGGGAAACCCACATCATAAATAGGGTTAATGAAACATCCACTCATAATAAATAAAGTTAATTATAAAGGTCACATAAGATAAAACATACTAGGGTTCCATGTGAGAAAATATGGAGAAGTAAGAGAAAAAACCTATCATTTTCTGATGTAGAGTGATAGAGAAAATGGTCCTGAGAAAGTTTAAAATCACAAAACCATAAATTTTTTATTTAATAAAGGCCATTGATTTCTCATAAATAAAATTAAATAGATATTTTTTTTGTTCTAAACACCTTTTCCAATAGTTGAAGGACTATTTTTATATTCAGATAAGAACTTTCCTAGTTTATTTCAATGTCATATGTATAATCTTATCCTATAGTTGTTTTCAATCTATTTTTACTTCATTCCTTACACCTGGAAATGAAAGTTCAAAATTAATTTTTCATGCCTGAAGTAATTTTATGAATCATATGATCCATAAGTAATTTCTTCAGCCAAAATGGTTAGCACTTGTCACCCAATATGATAAATCATACTTGAACCTCAAATAATAATATCCAAAGTTCAACTTGATCCACTTAAACCTTAAAACTCATAAAAAATAAATGTATCCCAATTCATAGTCTGAAAAAAATTATAAAGAAAGCCACTAAATTTCCATAATCAAATTAACATCATATTTCCCCCCAAAAAATAATTCATATATTTTTGTTATGTAACAAATATATGAATAACTTCATCACCTTAAAACTATAATGAAAACATGAATACTTCCTAAATCATAAAGAATAAGTATAATAGTAAAATACTTATATGTCTTATGATTATTATAAAAGGAATATCATGATATAATTATTGAATCTGAAAACACAAATACATTAATTATTCCACTTTGACTGTAGTAACAACAAAAGAATGATCTTGATCCTATTTCTTTTTCTGAGCTATATTTCCTCGACTCTTGGGACATTCATTTGTGTGTTATCCCATATACTTACAGTTGAAACATTTCACATTTACAGTTTCATTATTTCCCATACATTCAAAATCCTCATAGTCTTTCTCTTCACACTTGTAACAAACTCCTATTCTATTACAGCAAGTACTGAGGTGTTCCTTCCCATAATTATCAAATGTGGTAAAATCCTTCTTTCCATTTTCTCTTTATCTGTATCTTTCTCTATCATTATACTCTTATCTCACTTTTCCTTAAATTCATTAGACCTACCAATACATTGAGGAGCTATATCGGGCCCCTACAATCACTTACTAAGTACAACTGATTCCTCATATTAAAGCATAAGCAACATAAACATTTTTATTGAAAAACTAGCATACAAATATGAATACTTTAACTATAAACCATGACTGGTATCAAAATATCACATCCATGTTCAAAAAGATAATAAACCCATAAATATAAAAAGTTATATGGTATTTTAAGAGATCAAACTCAATAAAGAATAAGATCCAACAATTACTTTTGACATAGATGAAAATAATCTAATAAAATCATTAAAACTTTCCTGAGCAAAATACCTATTTTTTATTTTGAAATCATTTATTTTAAAGGCTGCACAATCTTAAAAGAAAAAATTTTAATTGAAAAAATATTGTAAACTTGTAAAAGAATATTTAATTAATTAATGTTTCATGATGGTGTAAAAATCCACCCATGCTGTATAAGTTATAAAAATATGTATTTTTATTGAAATTATATAAAGTAATTCATTTAGAAAAAAAAATTACTTTAAAACCATTTTATAAAAATACAAACATGAGTAAAAAGACTTGATTTTTTTTGGGATAATAGAAAAAATATTTTTTAGAAACATGGAAAATGGATGATAAATATTCCCCAATATATACTTACATATAAACAATCTTGAATAATAATGGGACTGTGAAATTAACCATTTCTATGTACTTTCCTTTAGTTTAAGGTTCCTTAACCTCTTGTATAATGGTTTAAAGAATGTTATTAATTTATACTATAACCATATACAAATATATGTTATCATATATTATATTCTTATATTATTTTGTTAATAATTTTTCATTATTACCTTTATTTTAAGGTGTTAACTACTTTATTTTCCTATGCAATATTTTTCATGTAATCCCTATTTATTACGATTATGATATATTTATTTTATATCCATAATGATATTATGTTCATATATATTATATTTAATCATTATATAAATTTTTATAATAATTCCTGAATGGTTAACATTGAAAATGAATCACATCGCATCATAGAGACAGTAGGTCATACGTATGCATGAGCGATGATATCATTCCTTTAATGGTGAAAGGGTAATAAATTGGATAGTATATTAATTATATATAATCAATATAATTTCATATTTATTATTTATATCCACTATATCCATCATTATAACCATCCAAATAATGTGAAGATGAAAAAAAAATTACACCACGGTGTGGAGATAATAAGTCATACGTACACATGCGTAGTGCTTTTATTTTTCACATGATAGATAAAAGGTGGAATATGGTTGTCCCATAATCATAATAAAATCTCATAATATTTATAATAATGTAATTATTACTTTATTATGGAAACAACACATGATTATGAAGTAGAATCAGAGATGAACTTGAATGGGTTGGTAAAACAATTACCTCTTCTTCAATGGATATCCTTTAAATCTCCTCTCAAAGGATTTAGAAATGGTATTTTTGGAAGAACATGACCTAAAAAAATTGTTTTAGGATATTTTTAGTATACATGGTCAGAAGTTTATCGAGATATAAAGCTCCATGTGGTGTACTGAAGTGAGGGAGGAGCTTCCCTTTTATAATTGAGGTGAGTGTCACTTTTAGAAACTCTCAAAATATTAAATTAATATTAATTAATTTCAATTTTCATATGGATATAAAGTGAGTTATTTTAAATATTTGATGAGGATGGGTATAAATAATCTCAAAAAATAATTTTTATACAAGTTTATGTCACATTATTACCCTTATATTTTGGTTTTGACACTTAATTATTTTCTTTAACTCGTACCGTGAAAATATTAATTTTTACTACTGGAAGGTTAATATAGTTACCATAAACTACCAAAATAACCTCAAATGAGTCATGGATGACATTTTATACAATATAGAAATAAATTTTATTAATTTCATATTTTTATGAATTTTATATCATTTAATTAAGTATTATCTATTTTAATATAACATTAATGAAAATTTTTATACTATTCACTACATTAACTTTAAAAAAATAATAAAACAATATATATTAAAAAAAACTTCCAATATATCCCTAAAATTTAAAATTTATCTATAAATTGTTTGGATGATATTAATTCTGTCAAATTATATTTATTTTGATGTTTTTATTTTCATTTATTTTATTTTCCCATTAATTAAATAATTACTGCATCATCATTGTATAATCCATTAAGATAATTAAAATTTCTTTGAAATTAAAAATAAATTATCTTGGTGAAAATAGAAATTTTATATTTAAAATTAATATTTATAGTAGAATATATTTTCTGAATAACCATATATTAAAATTTTAATACTTATTAAAAACATGAGTTTGACATATTTAAATATTCTTAAAATAAAACACTTTAAAGGGGTTAAAGTCATCCAAGTGGGTAAAAGAGGAAAAAAAATCATCCAAAGGGTGATTTAATAAAATTAGGATCAATTTTCATTAATTTTCTATTATTTATAATATTATTTTTACCCTTAATTACTCGATTCACCTTTAACCGTGTTAATAAAAAATCACTAAAATTACTATTTATAATGTCCAAAAATAAAATGAACCAATTTAAATAATTTGGAACCAATGATTAAAAATATTAATCCATTTTTTAAAATTAAAAATATATAAATTTTTGTATTTAATATAAAATTATTTCTATTTTTGGTATGAGAAAACATGTTTTTAAAGTGAAAAAATTCAAAAGATTAAAATGTTTTCATATCTGAATTCATTGTAAAATTAATTACAATATGATAAAATAGATTAAATGATAAAAAATTAATTCAATTAAACTTTATAACCAATTAAAAATATAATTTATCATTATAAATTATTTTGATATAAAAGTTTCTTTCAATTAAAATGAAATATTTTATCATTATTCATCAAAACTTGAAAGTTATCAGAAAAATACCAAAAATTTAACCAAAGTTAATTTTGATATTAATATTTTAAATAATAAGTTTATTTTTTTCAAATATAATATATATAAGTGTCAAAAACTACATATTAAACAAGTGCACCATCAAAAGGTGTAAAAATTTCCTTTATAAAAATATAGATTTTTATGAGTAAAAATTGAATTTATTTTTCTATCATGTATAGAAAACACATAGGATAAATTTGAAACATTATATTTAACATATTACATAAAAATTTAATTAATATCACTCACGGATTATAATTAATTTAATTTATTAGGATAAAACACCTTTAGTTCATAATAATAGTTTTATAAAAAAATTCCTTTACATTAAATTGGTTTTTAATTTTTTTTAATTATTTAGTAACCAATGAATTCAATAATATATTTTCCTAAGATAGTTAATCCTATCCATGGCCACTAATTTAATGACTATGAGATAATTTTATTTTAAATAATAATATTAAAAGCATATCATGGTTTCATTTAAACACGGTGTTGTATACAATGTAAGCTATCAAAATGATTAACTATAAAAACTAAAACATACTATAAAATATTTGGGTGTTACATTATCCCCTCCTTCAAAAAATATTGTCCTAAAATTTTCAAACTGCACTTCAAAAATAAATAGTTGATACTAGAAAATTATTTTTTGGGAGTCCCACATCAGAAATATAATTAATAAAACCTCCACTTATAATAAAGAAATGGAAGTACAAATCTCAAATAAGATAACACATACTAGGGTTTCATATAGGAAAATATAGAGATTTAATAAACAAATAACTATCAATTTATGATGTGAAGTGATAGAGAACATGAACCTAAGAAAGTTTAAAATCATAAAACCATAAATTTTTGATCAGTTAAAAGACCATTTATTTCACAACAATAAAATTTAATGGAAAATGTTTTTGTTCCAAAATCGTTTTCCCATAGTTAAAGGATTATTTTTCAATTTAGATAAGAATTTAACTATTTTCTTTCCATTTCATAATCATAATCTCATCCTTTGATTTTTATTTGATCTATTTTCACTTCATCCCTTACACTTGGAAATGAATTTTCAAAATGAATTTTTCATTCCTAAAGTAATTTTATGAATCATATAATCCACAAGTTATTCCTTCAGCCAAAATGGTTATCACAAGTCACCCAATATGATAAATCAAACTTGAACCTCAAAAAATAATATCTAATGTTCAACTTAATATAATTCAACCTTAATAATCATCCAAGATACAATTGTACCAATTAATAGTCTAAAAAAAATTATAAGGAAGGTCACTGAATTTTCAAAATCAAATTATAATTAGATTTTACCCCAAAAAACATAATGCATATCGTTTTGTCATGTACCAAATATATGAATACCTCCATCACCTTAAAACCATAATGAAAACAAGAATGCTTCCAAATCCGTAAAGAATAAGTACTATAGTAAAATCCTTATATGTATCATGTAATTATAACCAGAGTATCATGACATAATTATTGAATCTGAAAACACAAATACATTAATTATTCCACCTCAACTGTAGTATCAACATAAGTATGACCTTGATCCCTTTTATTTTTCGGATTTATATTTTTTTTGACTCTCTGGACATTCATTTGTGTTTTATCCTATATCCTTATAATTGAAAAATTTTACATTTACAGATTCATTATTTATCTTATAGTCACAATCTTGGCAACCTTTCCCTCCATAGTTATAACAAACTCTCATTACCTTTTTGAAAGTACCAAGTGTTCCTTCCCAAAATTATCACATGTGAAAAAATCCTTCTTTCCCTTTTACCTTTATCTATATCTTGATCCATCATTCTATTATTCTATTTATTTAACTTAAAGTTTTAAGAATTAGAGAATTCTATATCCATCATGATAGCACATGAGACTATATCTCCATACGATGAGAAATTTTGGGAGACCAACGCCCATTGGAGGAATGGTTTTTAACCAATCAAAGAATCAATAAATATTTCTCTTTGTATTAAGTATGTAATCTTTAACATGCCTTGGTAACATTGTAAATTGGATTCATGCTTATAAACATTCTCATTCTCCTTTTTTTCAGACTCATAAATTTCCTCTCCATGTCCACTCGTTGTTTGTGAGGAAAATATTTTTATAACAAAAGTTCCTTAAAATCCTTATATTCTATGTTTTCTATTAATTCCTCCTCCTTCATGTTTTGAATCAATGACCACCGTTGATCCACATCTCTTAAGAGATGATAAGTTTCCTTGATAACCTTATCCCTTTCCATACATCCCAAAGTGATAAATATATTTTAAAAGGAACTTATCTATTTCTTAGATATAAATGGATTTTTAGTATCATTTAATGATAAATTTTTTGTCTCATGAGGTGGTCTAATATAGTTCCTTTATATGGTTGATTAAGATCCCCCATATGGGAAAGCTTTTTTTCATAACCTAAGTCAGTTTTCCTAGTATGGTAATAAGTTATTTAGCACTAGTTATAGCTAAAAATCTAGTGTCATTATCTTACATAGAAGGGAAATCCCTACATGTATTATATGAATTAATATGGGTTTTATTCCTTTCAATAGGTTCCATTTGTAAGAAAATGGTACACACTAGATTATATCATAACATTATGAAACATAATATATAATCTCAAAACTAGTTAATCACATAACCTAAATTGAAAATTTAGGTATAAATAATCTCTAAATCATAAACTAAGTTTATTTGGGTATATTTACAAATTATTTCATAGGGTTTCACTCTCTAATCTATGTTTTTATAAATATAGTTCTCATGGTTTCTACTAAACATTATCTAACACCAACTGTAAGACTCTGACCCCAGTATCCCAGATCTGATGCATTAATTTATTACATTAGAATAGATACAAGGCTTTAATTCCAAATTACTGATCAATTTAGCAGTTTTGGAAATTAGAATACATACTTGAAACATACATTATAATTGATACTATAAAATACAACATAGTAAATCCTTTTAAAGAACCAAAATTCTCCAAGATTAATCCTAAATATCAATCATAATATACATCTTGTAATTCTAGGAAAAATAAAACATAAGAAAGTGGTGAGCTCATATTTTCTATAAGGTTAAGTGCACAATAGAATACATTACAAATAAATAAGAATAAACATTATGTAAAGGTATATAACTAAAACACAATAAATTTAAAAAAATCTAGAGACTGATATGAAAAGAATAAATTAAAATAAAATAATTTTATATAAATAATAACATGCATAATATAATAATTGATTAATAACATTGAATATCAGTGAGTAATATCATAATGAGGGATTTCATAATGCCTGACATCATAAAAATACCATCAAGGCTTAATCAAAGACACCATACTTAAACAGGTAAGGGATCGACCAATACCCAAGCGAGTTTGTCTCATGAGACCTACTGATGCATCAAGGGTCTATATCATGCCCCTTATATCACTTAATAAGTCAAATTTATTCCTTATATTAAAACATAAACAACATAAACATTCATATTGAAAAACTATCACCTGAAATGTGAATACATTAACCATAAACCATGAATAATATCAAAATAGCACATCCAAATTCAATCTAATCATAAACCCTTCAATAAAATAAGGTATATAGTATCATAATAAATAAATATCAATCAAGAATAAGATCAAATAAAGGATGTTGACAGAGATGAAAATATTCCAATAAAATTATTAACAATTTCCTCAGAGAAACACTCCTTTTTTTACTTTGAAATAATTTATTGAAAATGTCGCACAATATTTAAAGAAATAATTTTCAATGAATATAATATTATAAACATGTAAAGTAATCTTCAATACATTACGGTGTCTTGATAGTGGAAAAAACCTCTTATTCTGTATAAGTTAAAAAATATTCCTTTAATACTTTTAATGAAAAAGTCATAAAGTACCTTGCTTCGTAAATGATAAAAAGATCCATTTAAAACTGTTTTATAAAAATGAGAACATGGGTAAAAAACTTTAAATATTTTTAGAATAATAGTAAAAATATTTTGGAATTTCTTTTTAAGAAACTTTTACATGGATGGTAAATATTTCCCAATAGGTTCTTACGTATAAACAATCCCGAATAATAATGAGATTGTGAAATTAACCCTTATATTTTAATTTGATTAAGTTGAAGGTAATTTAAAAAAATGTAAAATGGTTTAAATAATTTTATTAATTTATAATAGAACTATATTAAAATTTATGATATCATATATGATATTCTTATATCAATTTTTTAATAATATTTCATTACAAACCTTGTTTCGTGTGTTAACAACTTCATTTTCCTATACATATTTTCTCATGTAAGTCATATTTATTATGCATAAGATATATTTATTTAATCTCCAGAACAATATTATGATCATATATATTATATTTACTTATTATATAAGTTTTTATAATCACTCATGAATGGTTTTCATGGAAAATGAATTCCATCACATCATGGAGATGGTAGTTCATACAAACGTATGAGCGATTATATCATTCCTTTAATTGTAAAAAGGTAATTAATTGGATGGTATATTAATTATACATAAGCAATATAATGTAAAATTTATTATTTATATCCACTATATCCATCATTATATCCATCTAAATAAATTAGTGATTAAAAACAAATTACACCACGACATGGAGACGGTAAGTCGTACATACACATAAGTACTGCTTTCATTTTTTATAGGATAGATAAAAGGAGGAATATAGTTTTCCAATAATCCTAATAAAATCTTATAATATATGTTATATTTTATTTATTTCTTTATTATGGAAATAACAAATGAATATGTAGTATAAGGAGAAATGAACTTGAATGTGTTGGTAAAACAATTACCTCTTCTTCGGTGGACTTCATTTAAATCTCTTCTAAAGGTATTAGAGTTGGTATTTTTGTAATAAAATTTTCTATAAAACATGGATAAGGGTTTTTATAGGATAAAAGGGTAGAATTTGGTTGAGCTATAATGCTCAATGTTGCATGAGTACGTGAGGAAGATGTTCTTTTTTATAATTGAGGGGATAGTCGGTTTTATAAACTATAAAAATATTAAATTAATATAAATTAATTTCTAATTAGAAAAGGAAAAAAAGTGAGTTATTTATAATCTTAGATGAATAAGGGTCGAAATACTCTTGAACAATATTTTTTATAAAAAGTTAGGGCACATTATTACCCTTATATTTTGTTTTTAACCCTTAATTAATCCCATTAACTCTTATCATGACAACATTTATTTTTTACTCTTTGAGGGTTAATATAGTTATTATAAAATGTCAAAAGAACCTTAAATGAGTCACATATTAAATTTTAATCTTTATCCCAATAATTTTTCTACTTTTATATTTTTATGAATTTTATATCATTTAATAAAATATTATTTATTTTAATATAACATTAATTAAAATTTTGATTCTATTCATTACTTTGACTTTTAAATAAACCAATAAACAAGATAACTTCAAACCAAAATTTATAATATATCTCTAAAAATAAATATTTATCTATGAAATTTTTTTTTGACATTAATTATGTTAAATTGTATTTATTTTAATATTTTTATTTTTATTTATTTGATATTTCCATTAATTAAATAATTAATGAATTATAATTGTATAAGGCTTTAAGGTAGTTATTTGTTTATTAAAATTTAAAAATAAATTAACATGGAAAAGACAAACATTTTTTGTTTCAAATTACTTTTTATAGTCTAAAATATGTTCTGAATAATCATATATTAAAAATGTAATACTTATTAAAAACATCAGTATTAAATATTTGGATTTTCTTAAAATAAAATAATATTAAATAGTTAAAGTCATCCAGGTGGCTTAAAGAGGTTATAAAACCATTTAAAGGGTGATTTTGGTCAAAAATCACTCATCCAATAAAATTAGGACAGGTTTTCTAGTAATTTACTTGTATTTTAATATTATTTTTACTCATAGTTAATCGATTTACATTTAGCACTATTAATAAAAGATTATTAAAATTACTATTACTATTATCGAAAAATAAAAGGAACCTATTTACGTAATATTTAACCAATGAATAAAAATATGGATTCCATTTTTTAAAATTCAAAACCCATAAATTTTGTTAATTAATTTTAAATTAATCCCATTTTTAGAATGAGAAAATGAGTTTTTAAAGTTGAAATGTTCAAAAGATTGAAATGTTTTTATATCTGAATTCAATTTGAAATTGATTCCAATGAACAAAATTGAAATAAATGATAAAATATAAATCTAATTTCACTTTAAAACCAATTGAAAATATAATTTAACATTATAAATTATTTATAAGAAAAAATTGTTTTCAATTAAAATGAAATATTTTATCAATATTCATCAATACATGAAACTTATTAGAAAAATAAAAAAATGAACCAAAGTAAATTTTGATATTCAAGTTTCAAAAAATAATTTTTTTTTTCAAATAGAACTTATAATTTTTTTAAAAACTAGATTTAAAATAACTGCGCCATCAAAAGGCCGAAAAACAACCTTTAGAAAAATATCACTTTTTATGTGTATAAATTGGATTTATTTTTTTATCATGTCTAGAAGACAAAAAGGATGAATATTAAAAATTATATTTAATATATTTCATAAAAATTTAATTAATACAATTCATTGATATTAATTAATTCAATTTATTTGGAGAAAACAACTTTGGCGCTTAATAATAGTTTTTATAAAAACATTTCCTCTATATTAAATTGGTTTATATATTTTTTAATTATTTGGTAATTAATGAATTTAATTATATAAATTCATAAGATAGTAAATCCTATTAATAATAACAAATATAATTTCTAGGTGATAATTTAATTTTAAATAATAATATTAATAGTGTATCATGGTTTCATTTAAGATTAGTGTTGTGTGCAATGTAAGCTATCAAAAATATTAACAATAGAAAAAGAAGACAAACCAAAAAATCTTGGGGTGTTATAGTAATAGGGACTAAAAATTTCTAACCATGAAGATAATTAAAAAGTATAATATGTTAATGGATTTAGTTATGATGTATATGGTAATTTTTAGGCAAGGGGAAACAACATTACTTTTAAAAAAAATTATAAAAACATATTTATTGTAAAATATAGAGAAGTCCCAATAGGACGAAAAGGTTTTACAAGGGTAATTTAAAACAGTGAATGATCAGAAGTCTAGAAGTACTATTTAGACATAATAATAAATGTTTAGATCTTTCTCACTTGAATTTTGAAGTTATGTGTGGTTAGTATCTACCTCTGGTATAATTTTCAATTAATAATAGCTTTCATTCAAGAATCAATATGGAGTATTATAAATCATTATATGGGAAGATATATCATACTCTAACTTTTTGGTAAGAAGTTGGAAAAAGGAATATAGTTTTCCCAAAACATGTAAAGAAGAATACTATAAAATTAATAAATACTCAAAATCATATCAAGAAAACCCAAATAAAGAAAAATATAAATATCAACAAGTGAAGGAATGATCTGGAATTTTGAGTGAAAGATCCTATTTTATTCAAGGTTTATATATAGAAGGGTGTTATAAGATTATGTAAAATGTATAAGTAAAGACCTAGGTTGGGCCTTTTAAAATTTTATATAGAAATGGTGTTTTGTATTATCCATTGGTTATTCCACACAACTACTCTAAGTTACATGACATCTTTCATGTTTCTTTATTGAGGAATTGTATATCATATCGAACACTTATACTCTCATTTTAATGAATAGATTTTAAACCTAAATTGTCTTATATTAAAGAGATTTTCAAAATTCATATCAGTAGAGAGAAAGTGTTGTGGGATCAGACAACTCGGTTGCTGAAGGTTCTTTAGAGAAATCACAAATTAGAGGAGGAAACTTGAGAGCCTAAAGAAGTAATAAGAAGGATTACCAAAATTTAGTTTTTAACTAAATTTTATCACAATTTTTAGGATGAAATTATTTAAGGGGGTGTATTATAATTTAATATATCATTCTATAATAGTGAAACGCTATAGCCCTCGACTATATCCCCAAGAACATCTTATTATTTTGTCATTATAATAAAAATAATTTAATGTCATATTAAAAATTAAAATTTATAAATTTAAGAATTTTAATTTTATTAAATTTATTTTCATTTTGAGTTTGTAAGGTCTAATTTATCTTAGGGATAATTTTTGGGATTTTTCAGAAATAGTTTATTTTAGATGAATAGTAAAAATGTCACTTTTTTTAAAACTATCATTTATTTTCATTGAATGAAGAAATTTAAAAGTCCCATTTTGTATTGTACATGGTCTAAATGTAAAATAATTTCCTGTTTGTTATAAATAATCAAATTAATTCCATAATAATTAGTATTATATTTTATTTTAGTATATGATTATTTTATGTATAAAAGCACATTTTTCAAAACCAGTGTTTTTCATTGCATTTTGTGCACCTATATTAAAATTACGTTCTATAAATTAAAAAAAATTGAGTATGGAAAAATATATCTCATATTTTGAATCATGTGGTTGAAATTTATTAAGGTGGTCACTTTTATATTTGGTCATTATGGATTATAACTTTGGTAAAAACATTATCACCTTAGTAAAAGGGTAAAACTGGTTTACTATGGTTAAAACCTTGTGATAAGATAATAAAATATTATCTTAATTATTATTGGATAATGGTTTTTAGTCCCATGTCACCTTATCTTAGAAATCAAATTGTTTTTTTCACATTATCACGAGTAAGGCACTTATAATATTTAATAGTTAAGAATAATTACAAGTGTTTCACTCACCTCACTTATAAAATGGAAATTCATATCCCCTCTTTTTCACACCACTTAAGACTTATATATTGGTATATATCTACCCAAACTCATTTATAAAATACCTCCTCAAGTTATAGAGGTCTTGTTCTCACCCTAGGATCAAACCATAAATGTTTATGATGTAATTGAACAAAGGTTTTCCAATGAAGAGGTATAAATCTTAACAGAGTTTTTCCATATTTATTTCTTCTTCAACATCCTTAAAATATTATATAACCATTTTGGTATGATATCATTATTATTTTATATACACTAAAATGTTATTTTTTATGGATTAATACTTTTTCATCTTCTTTTCTATCCTATGTAAAATAATAACATCGTTCACATGAACATGTAGATTATCACCTACATGAAGCGAGGAGATTCATTTTTCATTCCCACCTTACATAGAAAGAAATATTGATGGAATTTTTAAGTAATTTTTATATTTATATTATGATTTGGATTCTAGAAAAATATTCCATTATCTATTTTATTTTTTATCCATTAGAAAAATGGTAATGTTGATTGTGTGTACATTTAGAATGCCACCTCCACAAAGAAATGTGATTTACTTTCGATGAAAATTTTCATAAATGGTTATAAATTTTTATTTAATGTATAAAAGTAATAATTAGAACATTTTTATGATTTTTTAAAAAATGAAAGCATGGCGAAGGTTCATGGAATAGAATCGTTGAACCAAAATTGAAAATGGAATGATTAACATACATATAATATTTTTAATTAAAAATTATTAATAAATGGATAATAAGAGATTATTAATGAATAATATCTAGTAATATAAATCCAAATATTATTAGGATATAGATTTATAATGAATATAAATTTATTATAAATGATATTACAACATTTTTTGACCAAGAAAAAGTTCAAGGTAAGGGTTTGTTCTATAATTTCATTTTTATTCAAGATTGTTTTTATTTAAATTTCCATTGAGAGAAATTATAATCTAATTATAATTTTAAATAATTTTTTTATCATTTAGTTATATATGTATATTACATTTTCTATTTTATTTTTCTCTCTTTGTTACTTAAAATGACTGAGAAAATGTTTTTACGAAAAAGCAAACCTATTCCTATTTCTGTTGGGGAATATTTCACCTCTATATCCATGTTCAATATAACTATTTAAATACTATTTTTAATATTATCTAACTACAATTTTAAAATCATTTTAGATATATTTTAATAATTTGAAGATGTTTAAATGGGATCTTCTTTTTCCCGAACAAGGTACTTTTGAATTTTTACCAAAATGATAAAAGGAATATCTTTTAACATGTGTTTAATGAATGATTTTTACTTAAATAAAAAATATATTTTATTTAAAAATTATTTTGAAATTATAGATTTTTATTTTAAAATAAAAAAATTTACTCAATAATCATGAAATTTTTTCTTAAAATTCTATCAATAGAAAATTCTAATTTTCTTTTGTTTTCAAAGAAAGGATTGAATGTTCTTTTAAATTTATTTTATTCCATTCCAACATACTTTAATGATTCTTATGACATAATCTATAAATAAATTACCTAGATAACCCATCCAACTATTCCCCAAACAGTTCTATGGTAAAACCAAGAGGGTGGTCTTGATCCCCATGGGATGACAATGACCACCCAAACAACTATAGAGAACAATTTTAGCAACGTAAAACAAGATGCATGGAATAAAAATAGAAATATAACTAGTAATAAACATTCAATAAATGAAGGTGTGAAAACAATATCAATATAACCAAAAGTTTCATGATAAAAAAAGAACATATCCTAAAATATATATAAAAAACAACCAAAGTTTACAATAACTACTCTGTATGGTACATGGGAAACAACCTACTATTTCACCACCATCTACCTATACCCAGCTAATATAAACCTCATAACACAAATTTTACATATCTCTATTTACTACATTCTAAAAAACAAGTTATACTTTTCCCCAAGGGGGTGTATAGGGTGTGATTTAAATAGGATCAGTAGAATCCTACCCAGGTTTTCCATAACACTTATCTATTAAAAAAAACAAAATTTTATCAATTGAATAGAAAAAATTGCATGATTAATAGTTTTCAAAATTATATCAAAAGTACGGTAAATAGTACTCCTCTTCATATTTTTAAAAGAAAGATAGATAATACAGTTTAAAATAATATTTCTAATAGGAAAATTAAAAATATTAAAGAATGATTTACATTATAAAAAATCCAATGTAGTATAAGATTAGCATAATTGAGATCACCTCAAAGGAAACATAGGCTGGGAAAGCTAAATCACTCATACACTAATAACAATCACGACTAGTGAGAACTATTAAAGTACCTAGAACAATATGGACTAGAAAAATAGAAAACATACCACGAGTGAAGCCCCTATGATGTCAAGTTCAAGTTCCAAGATCCCATGGATCTATGATCTAGAAATAGAGGATCACCTCATTACGGTAACCCCCTACAGTGTCAAAATACAAGGCCAAATATTAAACCCTCCACCTAAGTACCCAATGATCTCATGTGTGACATATGTAAAATCATTTACAATTTTATTATGACATTTCAAAAAATAATTCCAAAAAACTATTTTCACAAAAAACCATTATTTGAAAAACCATATCACAAACCATTTAATAATGCTTTGAAAAACATATTTCATTTACCAAAATGAGGGTAAAATCTATCTTTTATCAAAAAACCATTTACAAACACATATAAAAAATTCTATAATCATTCTTATTATCATTTATAAAACTATTTAGAAAACAAAGAGCATCAAAAATTTAGAAAACATAGGCTATAGACAAAACCTACTACCTCAAAATTGAGTCTCACACAATCCAAAACAGGATCCACACACATTGAAAGTAAATGGAATGTAGGAATAGAAAATAGGATTCCATTAACAATGATTCACAAAACCAAGAATCATGTTTCCATAAGAAAAATTGTTGGAGGGGAAGGAAGATCAATATATATCTCATGAATCTCATGTGCCACACCCAACCAACATGAGATCCATCCTACGAAATATGAGAAAATGATGGATCTAAATTAAATAGAGAATCAATCACCAAGAAATGGATAGATTTTACCAAATATGTATAGAACCACTTGAAATTTATGGATAATGGAGGAACTCAGAAATAATGAGAATGATTCAAACAAAAATATTTAATGAGATCTAATGCATCAACTAACACCTAGATCCATAATGAAACATGGTTAGAATAGACAAATTTCTATATAAAAATCATACAAGGACCAATGAATCAAATTAGATTTGAATGGAAGGAATTTAAATTTAAATTTTTGGTTCCTCCGAAGTTAAATTATGAAACTTTTACAAATGAATTATCATGGCATGGTTTCACCACATAGTTTTTTTTAAATTGTGTGCCTCTTTCTATGTTATTAGAATAGATGCACAGTTTGGACACAAAGTCTAAAAAACCATGTGTGAACCAGACATGACCACCTTATCGAATTCTACATGTTTTAATGGTAAGGATGCTTGGTTTTTACTAATTGTGAACCTAACCGTGTACCCTACTCTAGAAATCTAACATAAGGTGTAAATTTTCTTAGGAAAAGAGAAATAGTTTTCACTAATAATATACCAACTATAAACTAGACCAAAAACCTTAAATAAAATCCAATATTAAACCAAAAAAAACCGTATAAAAGATCCAAATATGATATGATAAAAAAATAGAGAGAAGTACTTGAATGTTGTTTTTGATATGTTATAATTCTTTCCACCATAGAATATTCTATCCCAAGAAAGTAACATGGAAGAAAAAAGATCAAAATAGAGGTGATTCAGTTACTTCCTCACAAAATATTCATTCTCCCAAGTCTCATTAGAATATGATTTGTGCCACCATAAAATTTTTACAAATGGAATATTCATCCAATGAAAAAATTTTCTTCTAAGAATCAATGATCTCCACCTGTTATTCAATAAATAAAACATCTTGTTTCAACTCAATATCCTCCCAACTCAGAGCATGATAAGGACTAATATGGTTCTTCTTGAGGTGATATATGTGAAAAAAATAATTAACACTAATCAACTGAGTTGGTAATGCTAATTGATATTCAACCTGACCATGAGACACATTGATCTCAAGCAGTCTAATATATCATAGAGTTGGATTCCCCTATTTCCCAAGCCTATGAACACAAAACTGAGGATAAAATTTCAATAATACCTAATCACCAATGGAAAACCCCAAAATATGGTTTCAATGATCCATATACATTTTTTAACTCTGAGCTACAACTAAGTGTCAAATAATATCCCAAATCCACACCAACTTATTTTGAATGAGAATTAGTGTAATAATAGAGGCATCTCCCACCATCGATCAACAAATGGTTAACCTATATGGGAAACCATGAAAATTCTCAAAGGGTTCTAATATGATTAATTAATGGTAACTATTATTCTAGTAAATATTATCCATTACAAAATGATTGTCCCATGATTCAATAAAATAAAGGATCCATTCATGGATAATATCCTCTAGGAATTAAATAACATTCTCTATCTGACCATCTGTTAGTGTATGGTAAGTTGTAATCAATCTGACTTGAGTACCCATCACCTCTTGGAGACTTTTCTAGAACAAGTAGGTGAACATGGGATCCATGTCAGAGACAATGGAATTGGGGACCCCCTAAAACCTCACAATCTCATTCACATTTAGGTTACTGAGATCTTAAACCTTGTGGTGTCTCTAATAAGAGTTTTTTTCTTATTTCTTCAACCAATAAATCACCACTAAGATGGAGTTATTTTTTTAGGGGTTTATGGTAACCCAATTATGATGTCCATAAAAACCTTGTCCCATTTTTATAATAGCACTGGAAGGGGGTGGAGTAGAATTGAATGATTTTGATGCTCTGCCTTAATATGATATCTAGTGTAATAGTGGGGCACATAATCAATAATTTTAGGCTTCATATCAAACCACTAAAAACATCATCTCATGTCATAATACATATTTGTAGTTCTATGGTGAATTTCCAATGAGGAACTATGGAAATCTTATAACACATAATTTTGATAGATAAAGGGTTGAAAAACTAAATCCCAAATATAAGAATCTCATCAATGGAGAGAGACCAACCAAGAATAGTATCCCCACCATATAAGGACTCCATAACTCCTTTGAACTCATAATCATGTTTCTTGTCTTATTGAATAGACTCAAAGGGTGATAATAACAACTAAGTTTTTTTGAACCATACCTGAATCATCATCCATGTGAATTCCTAGACCCGACTGCCACGTAACCCATGACCTGAGCCCGATTGGTCACATGACCCCTAGAGTGTCTCCCTATAAGCTAGGGGATACCGACTAGAAGTAGGGGTTTTAATGGTAAAATCAATGGGGAGACTGTACCCCCATGTTAGAGTACACTACAGTGTAATAGAAACATTCAATAGAAGAATCATAATCAAAAGACATAATAAGTAAATAGAGGAAGAATAATATAAATAGTGGAAGATAGATAATATAACAAAATTCCTCATAGGAAATGATTGATATTTATATTCATGTATGGCATGACTGTACAAAAAGGAATAAAATGCAAGAAGTAGACATACATGATACAATACTATAATGTAAACAAAATTCAAAAGATACTCCCTAGCTTCTCAAGCATAAGACTAGTCCTCTACATCTAAGCTCCACCAAAGTAAAAGAGTCAACAACCAGACGAGTGGTGCTTTCCTCTATCTATACCTACAAGAAAAAAATCTTCTTGGGTGCCAAAGGCGTCCCAAATAGGGTGTAAGATAAATCTCAGTAGGACACTACTAATGGTGTCTACATGTAATCAAACAGAAACTCTTAAGTAAAAAATGTACAACTAATAGCAAGAAAGTAAAATAATGCAAAATAAATAACTAACCTCCCACTCAAGATTTGAAGTACACTTGGAGGGTCTACCTGCTTTAGCTCAATGTTGGCATGTCTGAGTATTTCACCTGGTATATATACATATTTATGTAAATGGCATAAGGATATATTTCCTACCGCCCACATGTGAGAGAATGGAATGGAGCTATAATTCCTACCACCCACATATAATATAATGGACCGGGGCTATTATTTCTACCACCTACATTTTACAGAAGGGCTCAGGGTTATAATTCCTACCACCCACATTTTAGAGAATGGATTAGGTCTATAATGCCTACCATCCACATTTTACGAAATGAATCGGGGATATAATTCCTACCATCCACATTTAATGGAATTCACAGTCATACTGATGATAAAGGCATTCACAGTATGAAATTTAAGGAAAACCCTCTTACAACATTTCAAAGTAGACAAGAAACTATTATGCAATGAATTTAATGATAAAACACTACAAGGGTGTTGATATACCATACCTTGATCCATTCCATATGAGAAAAATAATTCATAAGGTTTTCAGACATCACAACTTAAAAAACCCATAAAATTCACCCATTTCATTTTATTAACAAGGTAAATCCATTTACAAGGCTCAACTCAAAGGAAAGGGGTATATCAAATATTCAAATAGTCAAACCTTGGGAGTCCATATAGTGCAAGGGTAATCTATAATCCCCTAAACAAGAATCAATTAACCTAAGTCATCACTCTAGGGTCAATTAGACATGAAGAAATAAATATATTAAAGGATCTCAACAGAGGCTGGCCCCAAACACAACAAGATAAAATAAAAAACAACTAGAAATCAAATGTAAAACTACGTGACCACCTACCCTAGGTATGTAGATGATGAATCACTGAGTATCGAACTTATATTCAGAGCAGGTTAGAGTGGATCTGAGTTTCCATCCAATGCCTTGAAAATAAGGTGAATGAGAATTCACCTAAATAGTGCAACCGATGGAAAAATTCTGTGAAGAAAGAGGATCACAAGAGGTTAGCCTTACCGAGGGGGATCTGATGCTTCTAATGGATAGAGAAATGGTCACCAGATGATGGAGTTACAGACAATTAAAGGAGGAGGATCTTTGTGAGATCAAAGGGATTCTTAAGAGGATGATGTGCGCATGGAGTAAGGGGGAAATAAGAAAGAAACTTAAATAGAATTAGGAAAAAATGGTAAATTTTCCTTTAAATCTAGCTCGCATGGTTTTTGTGCATGATTTGGGGAACCATGCACAAACCATGTGAAAGGTTCTATCTCCTTACAAAAAGCCCACATGGTCTCTGTGCATGGTTTCCTAGACAGTTCAGAAACCATAAAATATGGTTCTGCAACTTCTGTAACTCTCTACAGTAGGTCGCACGACCATGCGTCTGGGACCGCACAGTTTCTCCTAACCGTGCGGCCTAACCTACTTTCCCCTTTTTTAGATCTTTGGTCTCCATAAGTACCCTGAAATCAATCATGGACAACTTATCTTGATTATAATATTTCATTAGGACCATTGAAGACATTTTAAAATAAAAAATAATGATCTTACCTTATCCAAAGAGTCGGGTCGTTACAACATCCCCTTTTTAAAGCAACTCATCCCCGAGTTTCCATTCTGAGGGTAAAGAGGTACTGAAAACAAAGAGTTTTGGCCACTATGATCATACATTAGATTCCTACTCCTAGGTCTCGTCCGACACCCAGTCAGGCTTCCATAGCACCCATATAAGAGGAATGGTCCTACCTCAGATTTTCTTTATGCTCTGATCAAAAATAAGAACCAGATACTCATTGAAAAAAACATCCATATCCAGCTCAAACTCATCAGGCTGAAAGACATGGGATGAGTCTGGATAGTACCATCATTGCTAAGATACAATAAATATGTCATGCATGCACTAATATATCTATGGAAGTTCCAACTAGTAAGCCACTGGTCTGATCCGATTCACAACCTCAAAGGGTCCAACAAATCTCAATGTTAGATTACCCTAGTTTAAAATATGTCTATGCCCTAACTTGGGTGAGAATTTATAGAAAAACCAATCTCCAACCTCAAAATAAAGAGGTCACTCGAACTTGTTGCTGTAAGACTACTATCTGGACTAAGCCATCAACATATGCTTCTGAATCAGTTGGAGCTGCTCTGTAGTCTCCTACATGAGATGAGTCCCATGGAAAGCTTTTCCCCCTGCCTCTAACCAACACATAGGAGAGAGACAAGGCCTACCATACAAGGCTTCATAGGGATCCATCTCAATGGTAGCCTAGTATTTTTGGTTATAATAATAATTGAAAAAGGGAATATGTTTCTACTAAGAACCCCAATGTTGAGAATGCACACATGAAGCATATCCTTAAGAACCTGAATTGTACACTCCATATGTCCATCAGTCTAAGGGTGATAGGCTATGCTCAAAAGTAACTGAGTACCCAAGGCCTTCTACAAACCCTGCTAGAACTGTAACATAAAATGAAAATCTTTATTAGAAACAATATAATGAGGTTCTCCATGAATATGTACTAGCTCCTTGACGAAAAACCTTCCCAACTCATCCACTAAAAAGGTCTCTCTCACAAGTAAAAATTGTGCGACCTTTGTCAGATGTTAAATGACAACCCACACTACATTGTTTCCATGATGTGATCTAGGTAAACCAGTTAAAATTTACATTGAAACACTATCCCATTTCAACTAAGGAATGTTCAATAATAAAATAAGCACAATCAGAAGCTAATTTTATTCCTCAACCTACTGATAGGTGTAACATCATGTAATGAAACTAGATATCTCATGCTTAATGTTGGGACACCAACATTCGCACCATAGATATCGGTACATCTTGGTGACACCAGGGTGACCCTCCCATTATGAGTCATTGAAATACATCATCATATCCTCTATGATGTATACTAGGACACATACACACCCATGGAACAGAAGAGTATCATCCCTATTTACTGTCTAATCAGAAGATGCATCATCATCTGAGACACTCTCCTGTAGGAAAAGACCTTTAGGATTAGATAGTTGTCTTGACCTTACCTGTTTCTGAAGAGTAAATGTCACTGCTAAGGAGGAGAGGATATTCTGAAAATGGTCCTCCTAAAGCTCAACATACATTTCTAAGAATAATTCCATATTCTCCCATTTGTAACTAGACTCTTGAACTTCCAAGGTCCAAGTATTTTTTTTAGAGCATCAGCTACTGAATTTCCATTATCTAGTCTGTAGGAAAGTTCAAAATCAAACGATTGCAGTTACTCGACCCACCTATGCTACTTGAGATTTAGATCCCACTGTGAGAAGATGTATTTGAGTATTTTTTGGTCTGTGAACACCACAAAACACTATCCCAATAAATATTGTCTCCAAAAACATAATTCATGAACAACTATAGTGACCTCGAGGTCGCGCGTTAGGTAATTTCGCTCATCGGGCCTCAACTGAAGAGAACTATATGCAATGAATTTCTCATACTCTATTAGAACTTCTCTAATCCCGACACCATATGTGTCATAATAAACTGTATAAGTCTAACTTGGCTCTTAAAAAGTCAGTATCAACATTGAAGTAAGTCTTCCCTTCAGCTCCTAAAAGGATGATTCACAAGCTCCTGAATATTTGAATTTCAAGGCCTTTTTTGTTAAACTTGTTAGAGGAACTATAAGGTATGAGAAATCCTAAATTAAAATTCTGTAGTATCTAGAAAGTCCCAAGAAACTCCAAATATCAAAGATGTTCTTGGTCTTATCCCAAGAAACCACTACCCTCACCTTCTATGGGTCAAATGAAACTCCCGAATTCGAGATGATATGACCCAAGAAGTTAACTTTACTGATCCACAAGTGGAATTTACTATGATTATCATAAAGTTGATGCTCTCTCAATGTATTCAACACGATATCAATCTAAGTTACATGTGTCATGACTCTACCCTACCCGGGATTGAGCCGCAACTACCCCAAGCCCGCCTCCATAGGCCAGGGGCTGGCAACAAGTGCTGAAGGCTAAAAAAATTGGTGAGGCCTTTGTCTGAGTACCTGTACACAAACAAACAACCCAATCAATGATGAAGTGATAATTCAACGATAAGGCAAGTAAAGTAAAGTGCCAACTGCTATAAATAAACCAAAAAGTGCATCGACCTCTAAATAGTACAAAGCAAGTGATGAAGGTAAATTGAAAAGAAAAGGAAAAAAGACGCGCCTAACCAGAAAAGGTGACAAAACCTGACAATAGGTAAACAAAAGAAAAATAGCTGGAAGGGTCCCCCACCTGGAACCTGACTATGACCACCACACTCTGTCCAAGCTCCCAAACTTCTAAGCTCTACTGAAGTCACAACCAACCTGTCCGTCGTCTGCAATGGCACACCATGTGTGGGCAAAGACCAAGCAGGGGTGAGTATAAAAATACTCAGTAGGATGCCCCAAAGGCTCGAGGGAGTAACAAAAGAGGTACAGAAGGGTGAGCAGTAGATTGAACAGGGAAAAGTAAAGGAGTACAACAAGGAGTGCAGTAAAGAGTAAAATAGAGAGTCCATCTCAACCCAACAAGATATAGGAGGTAAACTCGTCCAGACACAAGGAGCTGGAAATGGTGAGAAGATGAACTTCTCATCGAGTCTTCGCTACCTATAGCAAGAGAGTAGACTCGTCCAACCATGAGAAGATAGACATGGAAAGCACGTGGCATACCCCATGCATCTTCGCCCCTCCTGGAGGGAGATTAACCAAGCCCAAGAAGTGGGTACTGAAACAAGGTATATACATATCCATATGCTCAATCAAGAAGCCCAAACAAGCTCATATAGGGATATCCTTCTCGTAGCTCAGCCCAAGAAAGTGAGTAGCTAACAATCCCAGAAGTAAACACCATCGATGACCAACACCCCGCACATCAGCCTTGAACTGCAAGTCAAGGGGCTAAAATCACCGCACCTTGATACTATCCACTTTGGGCGGAACTGACTCTCCCGAATGGTTTTAGGTCGCGTCTCGAGGATGAATCTCGGTGGGGAAAACGCCCCTCATACTTGAGAGTTCTGGGGAATTTCAAACCACACCTCATTACTGCCCCGCAGTAGAGAGGTCTCCTCAAAGTTGACAGGCGATCCCCTGCCCAGCCCAACTGGAGGGTGATCCCTGGAAGTCGACGGGTTCCCATTGGAGGGAGACCTGAAAAAGGTCGATGGGTTCCAAACTTCCCAGTCTCATAAAAGGGTAATCCATGGGAGGGAGACCCGGCTAAATCCATCGACGAGTCCCAATTCTCAATCCCGTAAAATGGTACTCCACTGGAGGGAGGATCAGAACCGTTATCAGGGACCACTTCCCAGCCGAGCTGGAGGTAAACCCGGAACCGCTCTTCCCATCTTTGTTGGATGGTACTACTCGGTTAACATCGTTGTACTATCCATCCCTAAGGGATGGTACCTCACTGGCCATCCCTGCTGGATGGTACCCCACTGGCCATCCCTGCTAGAAACAACCTCCTGGATAGCCCTATTGGAAACAACCTCCTGGGTAGAGGATCAATGCCTGCGTAATGTGTTGGTCACACCAAATCCACAAGAACTCTACTAGGGAACATGAAGGGATGGGAGAAACTCCCCGGACTCTCAGGGCGATCATGCTCCAATTCGCTGAGTCACTGTCGAAGCGGACCAAGAAAAATCATCCTAGAAAAGGGGAAAACACCCACGCTGTATGAGAAAACGTAGTCATAAACGGTGCTGTAGTCTGGTTAAAGGGGCACGGTACTGAAATCCCTTACAGATACAGAAACAGAGGAACCAAACCAGCTCTGCCGGCCAAACCATCGAGAACAGAACCAGGGTAAACCACTCAAACCTACTGGTTGAAACCATCGTAAACAGGACCAGGGGAAACTCAACCCTACTAGTCAACAAACAAGAACAAAAGCAGGGGGAAACTCAACCCTTTTGGTCAAAAAATGAGAATATAACCAGAGGAAAACTCAACCCTGATTGTCAACAATCGAGAACAGAGGGACCCTCTACGTGACGAGAGGTCAAAGGTATGCAAAGAAGAACACGAAACGCACATGGGGCCCACACGACATGTGGCCCCAAGTCAACTTCAACCAAGCGCACAAATTTTGTCTAGTATAAACAAACACATGTACCTCCAAGAGTTCTTGCATACTCCTAGAGTATGCCATGTCTCCATCCCAAAGGGTAACGTGAACATGACCCCCAACGTCAACGTGAAGGCGTAAATGTAACAAATGCAACTTGCCACCTCAATGAATCAAGCACGACCAATCACATCTCTTCAAGCATCTCTTCACTCACACAAGAGTGAATGCGATCACACGCCAAGGGTCCGCTACAAACACAGTAGGACGAACCACCACCGGAGCACCCTTCATATTTCCACATTTAATAAGATCACGTAAGAGGCTTCGCTCACCTGAACTGATTACACCATTGTTATCCTCGCAGAAAAACACATGAGATAGGATACTTACTCACCTCAAACGGATATCCGATGGAAAAGTCTTCTGACACCGCTTTACGCCCGAACGACTTCCCGTTATCCCAAGCCTCAGCCACGAAAACAGTCGGGCACATCACACCATTGCGATCCCCTCCAAAAAGCACGTCAAAAGGAATGATTACTTGAGTGGAACAGATATCCAGAGAAAAAGATGCATTCCGACATACCGAACATGAGTGGTGCTGAGTGGGACCCACATCCCAATCCCGAAGTGCTGCCAACGGATCACACCATTGAGATCCTCTCGGAAAAGTACACAAGATGGACTATTTACTTGTCCAAAACAGACACCCTGTGATAAAGCTGAAAATCACTGCCAACTCCCAAAACGACCCTCATGGGGCCCGCACCAACGTGCTTAATTAAAGCGGGTGGATTTCACCCATGCAATGCCCTCGGAAAAACACTCAGAATCGACTACTCGCACGCCCCAAACAGACGTCTGATGAAAAAGTTGTAAAGTGCTGCATGTAGCTCGAAAGACGGGCCATGGGGCCCACACCTCAACTCCGGTTTCAATGCCCGAAACCACACTGGTAAACTTCTCCTCAGTACTAGGGTCCCAACACCGCTAACGACGCTCAAATCAAATGTCAGATGCGTCTGCGCCGCTGAAAACACAAACACCTGGAAAAACATCAAACTTACCTAATGCACGTGTCGTGCTACCAAACCCCTCGTATCGGGAATTAAAAATTCCCGAGACCATCTAAAAAACTTCACCTTGACTTCTGGAGTACATTTCCATAGACGACATGAAAAACGGACGCCCGTAGTGGAAATTATGGGTGTCCAAGTCGAGGGGGCAAAGCCCCTTGGGCTGAACCGGCCTGGGTTGGCCCGCGGTTCGGCCGCGCGGGCCGGCTGTGGACCCACAGTCGATGGTTCCACTGACTGGCCTTGAGGCTGGTCACTTCTTCCATGAAAAGACCCGCCAAAGGCAGGTCTCGTTCTGGCCGCGGGGTCGTGCGACACGACCCCGTTCTTTGCTCCGCCCCACGGAGCGCCCCCGCTGGCGCCCGCTCGCCGTCGCGCCTCGGTGGCTCGACCTCGCCGCCTGGAGCCACCACCTCGCGTCGACGCCCTGTTTTCGAACGCCTGTGCCGCCCTACTGCTGAACGCCCTAAGCGCCGCTGCCTGGACCCCTGCCGTGCCCGCTCGCCGGACCGCCGTATAGACTGCTGGAAAACCATGGAAAAGGCCGGAGAACTTACCGGGGCCACCACGGACGCCTCGGGACTCGGATTTTCGATTAGAAAGGGGTGACAAAAACCTCAAATTGGGATCTAATAAAAATGGCCTTTGAAAAACCTCTTGAAAGCAATTAAACACAAGATATTGAGTTCAAAGTTAAATGCAGAATCAAAAACACAAAACGTAACCTCCTACATTGTTGGGCGTTGCCCGGAGCTTCGCGACGATCCGCCGGACTGTTGTGCCTCACCGGAGAGGTGGAGTATAGGATGGAGTTCCCCCTTCATTTGGAGATCCTTTCACCAGGGAAGAACATCAAGGGGGAGAGGGTGGGTGTGGGGTTAAGTGTTTAAATAAATAACACACTTAACCACCCGCCCATCGGCCCGAACCCGAACTTCTGGCGGGGTTGAGATTAAGCCTACCCTAGGGAAAACACCACCTTCCGAGCATGAAAGAGTTTTCAAAATTTTAATCTTAGGCCTCGTTCAAAAGTTATTAAACTCAACACCCGAGGATGCCAAATTACGAAAATGCCCCTGGCAGCATTTTTCACAGAAGGTCCGCGCCCGTGAAAGTTACACCCCTCCTAGGTTAAATGGCATGGTCCGGACTCAACGCTGCCCTCAGTTTTCCAAACCGAGATACCGTTTAATATTTACTTGTGTTAATCCATTAAACAAATAAATTATTTATTTATTTATCCATTTAATGTTCCGCTAACAGGCGAGGGGTCCCAACGTCCCGCGCCGACATATTTTATGTCGTTCCTAGGGTAAAAACCCCATTTAGGACCCATCCATACACTCATATTTCTGATCCGGATCACAGTTTAGTAGTTATCCCATTTATTTGGCGTTCCCAGTGTGAAGACACTAAAAATTTAATTTCGGCCACACCGGTGCTCGTAATCGCTCGCCGTTTGAAGGCACTGCTCTAGAATAACATCAAGAATATTCCAAAGTCTTTTATAGAAAAAACCGGGTTCTTACATAATTCCCTACTTCAATATTTTTGTCCTTGAAAAGAAAAAGCAGGGAAAAACTCAGGGTACTAAGCCCGCACCTAGGTCTTCTGTACCCATAAGAACTCTTGCACAATCCCACGTCACCGCACCCAGACCAAAGGATTTGATCTTCTCACTGGAGGTTTTCCCTTGCTGATGACGTGCATAGGATCATGCACACTTCTTCTTGGGTGAGTCACGTGGGAGATTCTATGCACCCAAACCAGCCTTTGGGGTTAGGGAAAGTTGGTAGGTAACCTCGCCATCCCTTCACATGGTCTCAAACAGCCTGAAGTCTCTCGAGGGTAGCTCACCTCCCCAGATGAACTCCTACGTCGCACGCCATGACTAGAATCACCATTTGGACCTAGGACAAAGCCCAGTAATTCCCTCCTTCAGAATATCCATACGGTGAAACACCCAAGGATATCTGGTCATGCAATATTTCATAGTCGATGTCCCATGACCAAGACTCTATTAAACGCTCGAAAGGTGAAGGAGTCGCTACCATCGACTGAAGAGAAAGGTTCCATGCCTTCTACCTTTCTGACACAGGGTTACACCAATGCCCTGTGTCACCCCAGTATCAACACAAACAAGGAGAAGGGAGAAATGCATTTCACACACAGATCCTAACAATTCTACTGAAAGAAGTAGAAGAGCTATAGAGCGTACCTCTTATCACCTCATACTCTGCAGGATCGTAGACATCCAAAGCTCACGACAGTCAGTGGTCCCAACTGTCAGCTCCTGGAGCCTGATGTGGACCACCTAGTGGTGATGGGAAGACCTCGTAAAGTCATCCCCCACCACCAGATCCTCCCGCTCCTCTACCATCACCACCTCTCTGGGTGCTACTCCGATCATGGCGCTACCTCTGCCGTGGTGGTGCATTTGCTTCCTACCCGATATTCTCAGTGTGCCTAGTCGGGCAGTCTCGTGCCAGGTGACCTCGCCCATCGCAAGCATAAAACTGGCTCTCCTCGGGCTTCCTTGGTTCCCTCCGGCGCCACTATGGCGTACAACCACGCCCCTGAGTCTAGTTATTGGAAAGCCACCTGTGTCGAGGTTCTGCCTGCCGACGCCCGATAGCTGTAGCAGATGTCTCGGCTCCATCGTGTCTGCTTCCACCACCAACTTTAGAACGTTACAGGAAGCTTTCTGTCACTATCACCTGTTTTAGCACCTCGACATAAGTGGGAATTCCCAAAGGTACTATGATAACATGAATCTCTCGGAAGATACCCTGCTCAAAATTCTGTGCCTAGAAGTTTCCATCATGGACCAAGTCTGGGTAAAAGCGTGCACGGTCTGCGAAGCTAGCAGCGTACTCAGACACCGTCATCCCTCCCTACTGAAACTGCAGGAGCTCTTAAATCCTAACAAAGCGTAAGCAGGAGGGGAAAAAATCCTCACGAAACAACAACTGAAAGTCTCCCCACAAAAGTGATGACTCATCAAGAAACTGAGTCAGCAGACTCCACCAACGCCAAGCTGCTTCGCGAAAAAGGTTGGCGGCCAAAGCCACCATAAGAAATGTTGGCGTCTGCACAAGCCTGAAAAGGTGAACCACTTTCTCTAGCCAAAACTCTACTACCTGAGGGTCTGGTTCACCATTGAACCTCAGTAGTCTTTGTCACTGGAACTCACAGAGCACTCTCAAACTGCACTCAAGCTCAGTCTGCTCTGCTGGAGCTATCTGCTGTTCAACAGATGGGGGTGCTTCTACCAACCCACCCGGAGAAAGGGACTCACATGATGGGTCCTAGACAGAGGCCTCATAGCTCACAGGGTCATCATCATGAACCAAAGCTAGTATCCTGCTGGCTGTCTTCACGGAGACATCCTGAATGTTATCAAGGAGTGCCGCGGTCAGATGAACATATATGTATATAAAAGTAGCAACAATGGAGAGATGAATCAAGAAGGACAGTCAAAGACTCAATCCTATGTGATGCAGAAACCAATTTTCCCTGCAACGAGTGTCTCAACATGCCAAGTCTACAAGCGGGTTATCAAGGTCCTGGTGAATGAATACGTCAGCCGTCGCACCATCACTAGACTCCCTGGCCTGAGAGCCGCTCTAGAGACACGTTGACACCGTTGCCCTAAATCCCAACCAATTCCTTTTTAGGGACGTTTGAATAAGATCCCAAGGAATGAACTACCTCTGATACCACTTTGTCATGACTCGAACTTAACCGAGCTCGAGCCGCAACTACCCCAAGCCCGCCTTTATAGGCAAGGGGCTGACGACAAGTGCCGAATGCTAAAAAACTCAGGGAGGCCTTTACTTGAGTACCTGTACACACACACGCAACCCACTCAATGCAGAAGTGCAGATTAAATGAAAAGGAAAGTAAAGTAAAGTTCCAACTATTATAAATAAACCACAAAGTGCATCCACCTCTAAACAGTACAAAGAAAGTTCTGAAGGAAAACTAAAAATAAAAGGGAAAAACACGCGCCCAACCAGAAAAGGTACCATAACCCGGAAACAGGTAAATAGAAGAAAAACAGCTGGAAGGATCCCCCACCTGGAAGCCGACTATGACCAACACACACGGTCCAAGCTCCCGAACTTCTAAGCTCTACTGAATTCATGACCAACCTGTCCGTCATCTACAAGGTCACACCAAGTGTAGACAAATCCAAAGCACAGGTGAGTATAAAAATACTCAGTAGGATGCCCCGAAGGCTCGAGGGAGCAACAAAAGAGGTACTGAAGGGTGAATAGTAGATCTAATAGGGAAAAGTAAAGGAGTACAACAAAGAGTGAAGTAAATAGTACAATAGAGAGTCCAGCTCAACCCAATAAGAGATCAGAGGTAAACTCGTCCAGACATAAGGAGATAGAAATGGTTAGAAGATGAAATTCTCATCGAGTCTTCGCTACCTATAGTAGGAGAGTAGACTCATCCAACCACGGGAAGCTAGACATGAAAATCACGTGGCATACCCCACACATCTTCGCCTCTCCTGGAGGGAGAGTAACCAAGCCCAAGAAGTGGGTGCTGGAACAAGGTATATACGTATCTATATGCCCAATCAAGATGCCCGAACAAGATCGTAAGGGGATATCCATCCCGTAGATCAGCCCAAGAAAGTGAGTAGCCAACAGTCCCAGAAGTAAACACCATAGATTCCCAGCATCCCGTATGTCTGCCCTGAACTTCAAGTCAAGGGGATCAAATCAACACACCTTGATACTATCCGCTTTGGGCGTCACTGACTCGCCCACACGGTTTTAGGTCACGTATCAAGGATGTGTCTCAATGGGGAAAGCACCCCTCGGACTTGAGAGTTATGGGGAACATCAAACCACACCTCAACACTGCCCCGTAGTTGAGAGGTCTCCACAAAGTCGACAGGAGATCCCCTGCCCAGCCCCACTGGAGAGTAATCCCTGGAAGTCGACGGGTTCCCACAGGAGGGAAACCCGGAAAAAGTCATCGGGTGCCACACTGCCCAGTCCCGTAAACAGTAATCCACTAGAGGGAGACCCAATTAAAGTTGTCGATGAGTCCCAATGCCCAGTCCCATAAAAGGGTACTCCACTGGAGGGAGGCTCGGAACCGTCATCGGTGATTACTTCCCAGCCCAACTGGAGGTAAACCCGGAACCGCTCTAGCCATCCTTTCTAGATGGTACTGCTCGGTGAACACCGCGGTACTGGCCATCCCTGATGGATGGTACCGCACTGGCCATCCCTGCTGGATGGTACCTCACTGGCCATCCCTACTGTAAACAATCTCCTGGACAACCTTGCTGGAAACAACCTCCTGGGTAAAGGATCGGTGCCTGCGTAATGTGTTGGTCACACCGAATCTAGAAGAACTATACCAGTGAACATGAAGGGATGGGAGAAACTCCCCGACCTCTTAGGGTGATCACGTTCCAATCTGCTGAGTCACTATCAATGCGGACCGAGACAATTTATCCCAGAAAGTGGGAAAACACCCACACTATATGAGCACACATAGTCGTAAACGATGCTGCAGTCCAGTGAAAGGGGGACAATAAAGAAATCCATCATAGCTGAAGAAACAGAGGAACCAAACCAGCTCTGCCAGCCAAACCATCGAGAATAGAACCATGGGAAACCACTCAACCCTACTGGTCGAAACCATCGTGAACAGGACCAGGGGAAACTCAACCCTACTGGTCATCAAACAAGAACAAAACCAGGGAGAAACTCAACCATGCTGGTCAACAAACGAGAATAGAACCAGAGGAATACTCAACCCTGCTAGTCAACAATTGAGAACAGAGGGACCCTCTACGTCACGAGAGGTCAAACGTACACAAAAAAAACACGACACGCACATGGGTCCCACATGACGTGTGGCCCCAAGTCAACTCCAACCAAGCGCACAAATGTTCTCCAGTACAAAAAACCACTTGTAACTCCAAGATTTCTTGCATACTCCCAATGTATGACACGTCTCCAGCCCAAAGGCTAACATGCACACGGCCCCCAACGTCAACATGAAGGCGTAAACGTAACAACTCCAACTTTCCACCTCAATGACTCAAGAACAACCAACCACATCTCTTCAAGAATCACTTCACTCACACGGGAGTGCATGTGATCACACTCCAAGGGTCCACTACAAAAACAGTAGGACGAACCACCATCGGAGCACCCATCATATTTCCACATTTAATAAGATCTCGTAAGAGGCTCTGCTCGCCTGAACAGATTAAACCATTGTAATCCTTGTGAAAAAACACGTGAGATAGGCTACTTAATCGCCACAAACGAATATCCGATGAAAAAGTCATATGACACAGCTTTATGCTCGAACGATGTCCTGTGGTCCCGAACCTCGTCCCCGAAAACAGTCGGGCGCATCGCAGCATTGTGATCCCCTCAGAAAAGCACTTCAAAAGGATTGCTTACTTGAGTGGAATAGATATCTGGAGAAAAATATGCGTTCTGACATACCAAACATGAGAGGTGTTGTGTGGGACTCGCATCCTAGTCCTGAAGTGCTGCCAACAGATCAAACCGTTGCGATCCTCTTGGAAAAGTACACAAGATGGACTATTCACTTATCCAAAACAGACACCTGATGATAAAGCTGAAAATTACTGCCAACTCCCAAAATGACCCTTGTGGGGCCTACACCAGCATGCTGAATTAAAGCAGGCAGATTGCACCCATGAAATGCATTTGAAAAAACACTCAGAATCGACTACTCGCATGCCCCGAACATACATCTGATGAAAAAGTTGTAAAGCGATGCACACTGCTCGAAAGACGGGCCGTGGGGACCATGCCTCAACTCCGGTTTCAATGCCTGAAACCACACTGGTAAACTTCATCTTGGCACCTGGGTCCCAACTCTGCTGACGGTGCTCAAATCGGACGTCGGATGCATCTGCGCCGCTCAAAACACGAACCCCCCCGAATAACGTCAAACTTACTTAATGCACGTGTCGTGCCACCGAACCCATCTCCTCAGGAATTAAAAATTTCTGAGACCATATCAAAAAGTTTTCTTTGACGTCTGAAGTACACTTCCGTAGACGACATGCAAAATGGATGGTCGTAGCGGAAATTACGGGTGTCCGAGTCGAGGGGGAAAAGCCCCTTGGGCTGGACTGGCCTGGGCCGGCCGGTCCGCCCGGCTTGGGCCGCCCTGCGGTTCAGCTACGCAGGCCGGCTGTGGACCCGCAGTCCACGGTTCCACCGACCGGCCTTGAGGACAGTCGCTTCTTCCATGCAGAGACCCTCCAAAGGCGGGTCTTGGTCTGGCTGCGGGGTTGCGCGGTGCGACCCCGTTCTCCACTCCCTGCCACGGAGCGCCCCCGCTGGCGCCCACTCGCCGTCGCGCCCTGGTGGCTCAGCCTCGCCGCCTGGAGCTACCGTCTCATGCCGACGCCCTGCTGCCAAACACCCGCCCTGCCCTGCTGCCAAACGCCCGGAGCACTGCCGCCTGGACCCCCATCGTGCTGCCGTTCCCGCTTGGCAGACCTCCACACTAGACCGCCGAAAAACCATAGAAAACGCCGGAAAATTTCCCGGGCCACCATGGACGTCTCGAGACTCGTATTTTTGATCTGAAAGGGGAGACGTAAACCTAAAATCGGGCTCTAATAAAAAATGGCCTTCTCCCAACCTTTCAACAGCAATTCAATGCAAGATATTGAGTTCAAATGTAAATGCGGAATCAAAAAAGAAAAACGTAACCTCCTACCTTGTTGGGTGTTTCCCGGAGCTTCGCAACGATCCGCCGGACTACCACGTCTCACCGGAGAGGTGGAGGAGAGGATGAAGTTCAGCCTTCGTTGGGAGCTCCTTTCTCCAGGGAAGAACATCAAGAGGGAGAGGGTGAGGGGGGGGGGGGGGTTAAGTGTTTAAATAGAAAACACCCTTAACCACCCTGCTTGTCGGCCTGAACCCGAACATCCGGAGGGGTCAAGATTAAGCCTCCCCTAGGGAAAACACCACCTCCCGAGAACAACATCAGTCTCAGAATTTTAATCCGAGGCCTCGTTCAAATGTTATTAAACTGAACGCTCGAGGACACCAAATTAAAAAAACGCCCTTGGCGGCATTTTTCACAGACGGCCCGCGCCCGTGAAAGTTACACTCCTCATAGGGTAAAAGGCACGCTCCAGACTCAACGATACCCTTTGTTTTCCAATCAGAGCTACCTTTTAATATATACTTGTGTTAATCCATTAAACAAATTAATTAATTAATTAATTATCCATTTAATGTTCCGCTAACGGGCAAGGGGTCCCAACGTCCCGCACTGACATATTTTATGTCATTCCTAGGGTAAAAACCCCATTTTGGACCCATCCATATACTCATATTTCTGATCTGGATCCCCATTTAGGAGTTATCTGATTTATTTGGCGTTCCAAATGTGAACGCATTGAAAATTTAATTCCGGCCACACTGGGGCTCGGAATTGCTTGCCATCTGAAGGCACTGCTCTGTAATAACATCAAGAATATTCCAAAGTATTTTATTGCAAAAACCGGGTTCTTACAACATGATTGTGTTTCAAGTGAGAATACACCAAGATATTATCTATGAAGACAACCACAAATGAATTTAGATATGGTTGAAAAACCTGATTCATAAGCTCCAAAAAGATAGTAGGTGAATTCATAAGTCCGAATGGAATAACCATATACTTGTAAAGATTATACCTACTCTTAAAAGATGTGAAAGTTATATCTGAAGTCTTGACATGAACCTGATGATAGCTCGACTTCAGATCTATCTTTGAAAACACCTTCTCTCCTCGAAGCTGATCAAAGAGGTCGTCTATTCTTGGAAATGGATATCGGTTCTTGATAGTTAGCTGATTCAACCAATGGTAATAAATCCAAATCCTATGGGTACCGTCCAACTTCTTGGAAAAGAGGGCTGGTGAACCCCAAGAAGAAGTATTAGGGAGTATAAAACCTCTCATCTCCAGATCCTCCAACTGATTTTTTGAGTTCCAAAATCTCCTTAGGTTCCATCCTATATGAAGGAATGGTCACAGGTGCTGCTCCTAGTACCATAACAATAGTAAAATCTACTTCTCGATCTGGAGGTAGACAAGATAAGTCTTCAAGAAAAACATTTCTAATGCACTCCACTATGGGATAAAAAATTGTGGGTTTTAACCCCTGATTATCAAGGTAAATACTGGAAACCTGTGCCGTAACACTACCCAACCTATACTAATCAGGTCCTGATTGTGTCACATAAACATTCCATTCTCCCTTATGAATGTGCGCAACACCCTCTTGTGATATAAAAGTCACCCTTCAATGATAGCTGCCAATATGGGCTCTGTAGGGAACTAACCAACCCATCTTGAGGATTAAATAGAAACCTATCATACCAAGAATATATAAGTTCAATTAGAAAAGGTAACCACCTGTCTCAAGGGGACAATTATGAAAACAGAGAATGCCCTCTGAACGAATACCTAAGGATGTATCTAGTGTCAAAACACCACGGTAAAATTCAACGTCAAGACCCAAAATCTTAGTGATTTCCTAATATATGAACAAGAGAGAAGTGTTTGTACAAAAAAAATACTAATGTGGAGGATAATATAATAGTAACTCATACAGTATAAGGTCCAACACTCTACTTCTATAGCATAGGCTAGAATTCATGTAACTGGCCTGCACTACGACCCTGATTCACTGCCTTACTGCCCTGAGTAGGCCTGATCTTCTGGAACTGTGAATCATACATCTGATTGCCTCTACCTCGACCACCACCCTTCCCCGATCGATCAGTGGTATTCCATCTGCCTGAATATCATGATCCTACTTACCCTACTCATAACTGAGGAGTAGGTGTGGATCCCTAGTCACTAGGCACTGGAGAGATAAATATACAGAAACGTTGGAGGTGATACATCCTAAAAAATCCTCTGCATTCAATTGGATATCCCGTTCACTACCTCTAGTAATGCCCGAGCACTCTACAACAGTGATAGACAAAAGAGAATCTAGTAGAAGGCGCCTGAACACTACCACTCCCATGAGATTCTCCAAAATGATTCTTTCCCCCTGAAGAATATCCACTTAAAGATTTCAGTTTTGAACTACCTTGGATTTCCCCCTCAACATCTCTTAGATTCCTCTATGTAATTAGGGCCTGTTTGAAGATCTATGAAATAGTTGTCAGCCTGAAAACATTGACCTGTGAATGGGTGGAATAACACAGCTCGTCCTCAAATCACCTAGCATCCATAAGGTCATCAGTGGCTAGAGAAGAAGTGAAGAACTGCCACTCAGTGAAACATGAAAACTACTACCTGGCTAACATGTTCCCCCATTACAGATTCCTAAATCCCTATCTCGGTCATCCCTCAGAGTATGTGGAAAGAAGTAGTCGTAAAAGGCCATCTAGAAGTCATTCCAAACATTTTTTCTTTGTTGGCC
Organism: Viscum album; assembly: GCA_963277665.1. Classification (NCBI taxonomy): domain Eukaryota; kingdom Viridiplantae; phylum Streptophyta; class Magnoliopsida; order Santalales; family Viscaceae; genus Viscum; species Viscum album. The sequence continues at coordinate 80,699,519 of OY728136.1, forward strand.
AGCCTGGGTGATGACATCCCACCTTCTCTTGGATGAGTCATGTAGCATGTAGGTAGCTAGCTTGAACCTCCAATCTAGAGGAGTCTCTAGGTTCTCGAAGATAGAAAGTATCACCTCGATCCAAGACTATACAGGAAAAGGTCCACCATCCCCCGAGGAAGAAGGAGGATGTTACTACTGAAACTCATGAGTCAACTCTACCATGCTTAGGGAATGTCACACTCCACCTTTTATATTATTCATCATATGCAAGAATCCCTCTCGAAACTAGGTACTGAAACCCAATTCAGGTTTAGAAGGAGGGTCCACAGGTGTCTCATCTGGAAGAACAACCGGCGACACAGGGCCCACCACCTCAAGAACATAATCGTCATCACCTTCAGGGCGCATAACTAGAGGAAATCATGGGGGGATAATACTACAATTCCAAACAAATTTCTCACAATTTATTTAATAAATTCAAAGTATTTCATTTAAGAAACTAGGAAAGGTACTAAAGCCTTCCTATAAGAAAGAACACGCCTCTCTTCCTGCTTCTAAATCCATTAATAGACACTAGGAAAAACCTTAACAGGACATAAGGATGAATAACACCCTCTACCCACTGCTAAGGTTGGGTTTGGGTCAAGATTATAAGTTAGGAATTTTTAGAAAGGTTATTCTCAAGTTATCAGTCATTTTGAACAGCTTAAACTAATGATATGTCATTTTCCATCCCATAAGGGTCTGTACACCTTATGATTCAAAATATCATACTCACTTGGATGTCATTTAAATTTTAAATTGTGCTTATAGATGTGATTATATCATTTCCCAGATGGTCGATCTATTAGGAATTCCATTTTAAGATTCATAAGGGCCCATACAACTTATGAATCAAAGAATGAAACCCACTAAACTCAAACCATAAAATTATCCAAATCCTACAGAAAAGTTTCAGCACAATTACCTATACATAACAAGGCATAAAAACATGAAATATGAAATGGAAACTGAAAATTTAAATTTAACATGAAAATATGCATGGCCTACACATATTGTGCCTACTGTGATGAATTTTCTAATATGTAACCCTCATATCATCAGGTCAAACAATGAAATCACAATTCCAACATCATCAATCTCAATGAAATCAAAAAATAAGTGAAACAACCAATGGTGAAATAATATCAATTTAAATAATTGAATCAATAACCACAATAAGTAAGTAACTTAGACCTTACTCGTACATGGGTTCACGATGCCCAATAATGGCTCATGACTAAGTTATTAAGCATTCCAAATCTCCAATTTATTTTATCCAAATAGTAAATCAAGAAAAGAACCAACTGTGATACCAGTTTGTGATGTCCTAGACCCGACTTCAATGTAACCCATTCCCAAGACCGGTTGGCCACATGACCCCTAACATGTCTTCCTATAAGCGAGGGGCTGCTAACTTGCAACAGGGGTTTAATGGTAAAATTAGTGGGGAAAATTTACCCCCATGTCAGAGTACACAAGGGTGTGATAGAAACATACAATAGAGAAAGAATAATCAAAAGGTAGAATAAGTAAATAGTGGAAAAATTATAGAAATAGTGGAAGAATAATAATATAAAAAAATTCCTCATAGGAAATTTCTGATATAGATATGCATGAATGGCATGCCAGTACAAAAGGGGAACAAAATGCAGGAAGTCGAAATACATGGTACAATACTAAAAAAGTAAATAAAATTCAAAAGTTTCTCTATAGAATCTCGATCCTCAGAATAGTACTCTTCTCCTAAGCTCCACCTAAGAAAAAGATTCAACAACCAGATGAGTGATGGTTTCCTCAATCCGTACCTATAGGGAAACAATCTTCTCGGGTGCCAATGGTATCCTGAATAATGTGTGAGATAAATCTTAGTAGGCCACCACCAAAAGTGTCTACATGTAATCCAAGTGGCACTCATAGGTAAACAAGGTCTAGATAATAGCAGGAAAGTAAATCAACACAAAATAAAAAACTAACCTCCTGCTCTGGTTCCGAAGGACACCAGGAGGGTCTACCTACTTCAGCTCAATGCTAGCATGTCTGAGTATGCCACTTGGTATATATAAATATTTATATAAATGTCTTGAGGATATATTTCCCTCCTATCACATGTGAGAGAATATCACAGAGCTATAATTTCTACTTCCCACATATAACAGAATGGCTCCAGGCTATAATTCCTACTGCCCACATTTTACATAATGGCTCAAGGATATAATGCATATTGCCCACAATCTAGAGAATTTCTTGGGGCTATAATTCCTACCACCCAAATGTTATAGAATGTCTTGGGGATATAATGCATACCGCCCACATTTGAAAAAAAGTACAAGCATACCAATGATAAAGGTGTTCACATTATAAATGTAAGGAAAACCATCTTACAACATTTCAAATTAGACTAGAAACTATTATGAAATGAATTTAATGATAAAACACAAGAAGGGAGTGTCTATTACATCCCTTGATACATTTCATATGATAAAAATAATTCATAAGGTTTTCGACCATCACATTCAATCCAACCCATAAAAATCACCCATTTCATTTGATTAACAAGGAAAATCCATTTACAAGGCTCAAATCAAAGGAAACTGCCACATCAAATAGTCACATAGTCAAATTGGCAATTTCAATCCATACAGGTCCTAAAAACCATGGGGTTTCTCAGATTAGTCAAAATACATGTGAAAAAATTCCAATTCATGTTAAAACCATTCTGGGAACCTTAAATCACAATTCCCCATTTTGGATAAATAGGCCTAAAATGGCCAATTTAGGTGGAACCACCCCTTGGGAGTCCATATTGTACAAGGGTAATCAATAATACCCTAAAAAAGAGTCAATTAACCTAAGTTATTACTCTAGGGTCAATTAGACATGAATAAATCAACACATTAAAGGATCTCGATAAAGGTTGGCCCACGACACAATGATATTAAATAAGAAATGACGAAAACACAGATTCAGATCAAGTTGGAGTAGATATGAGAATCTTTCCAACTCCCTAAAAATAGGGAGAATTAGTATACACCTAAATAGTGCCACTAATGGAAATATTAAGTAAAGAAATAGGGGAAAAATAGTTTAGCCTTACTAAGGGGATCCGATGCTTCCGATAGATCGAGAAATAGTCACCAGACAGAGGAGTTATAGACTATTAAAGGAGGAGGAGCTTTGATAGCTCAAGGGGATTGGTAGGAGGCTATTGTGTTCATTTATAAGGAGAGAAAGAAGAAATAAACTTAAATTAAATTAGGGTAAAAATGGTAAATTTTCCCTAAAATCTGGCTAGCATGATTTCTGTGCACGGTTTCCCAGACCGTGTGAAAACTGTGCACAAGGTTCTATCCCCTTATAGAAAGCCCGAACAGTATCTATGCATGGTTTCCCAAATTGTGTGAAAACCGTGTAAAACAGTTCTACAACTCTCTGTAGCAGGTCACACGACCATGTGTCTAGGCCCGCACGGTTTCTCATAACCGTGTGGCCCAACCTGCTTTCCCCTTTTTCGAATTTCTGGGATCCAAAAGTGCCCCAGACTCTCCCATGGCCTCTTTATCTTGATTATAAGACTTCACTTGGACCATTAAAGAAATTTAAAAATAAAAACTAATGATCTGTATCCTGGAAAAAGTGTTGGGTTGTTATATTCTAGTGTGACTAGATGCAACTAAGTGAAAATATACATAATGATCCACTACTCTTTTGATTCCATGTTATCCTGTGAAGGAAAGTTTCTACTAAGATCATTACCAAATAACTTTACCTTTATCAAGTTATAAGTTATGTCAAAATAAAATGTCTATAGGTATTCTATCCATTTTCTCTTTCTAAGATTCAATTACTTCAATGAAAAAATATAACTTATGCTATTATGATCAAAGAAGATAGTGAACCTTCCCCTAAAAATAAATTGTTTCTTATACTTAATCACATGAATTAAAGAATAAAGTTCCATGTTATGAGTGGGGTAATTCTTCTCATGTGGCTGATGTTTTCTAGATCCATACACTAAAAAATGTTCATCCAACAGAATTATACACCCTATACCATCACCAGAAGCATAAAAGTATACCACATAACACTTTATGGGTTTTAAAAAGATAAAAATATGAGCCTATGTTAAATTTCACTCCAAATCATCAAAATTTTCATGACACTTAGTATCCCAAGGTAATTCTACTCACTAATTTTTAAGAGTTTTCAATGGTTATGTTATCTTTGATAAATCCTTGAAAACCACCGATATTGTCTAGATAGACTGAGAAATATCCCTATCTGAAGGAAATTTCATGTTTCTTCTCATGAAATGAAACACATAACCTTTTTAGGATCAAATAGAAGGTTATATTAAAAAATAGTTCACCCTAATAACTTCACCTCTTGGATCTATAAATTACATGTTGATAGCTTCCCAGAAAGGTAGTGAGTCATCAAGGTTTCTAAAACCACATTTAAATTATGATCTTACTCACACTTAGATATATAATAAACTAGTATATCATCCATGAATACCCAAAAATAAATTCATTATACTAGTATAATAACTAGCTCAATAAATCCATAAACACTAAAATATATTGAGTGAGGAAAAATAGATTCATAATATACTGATAATGTTAATACCTATTATTGAAAGAAGTTTTCTAGATTTCTAATTCTCTAACTCCGAGTTGAAAATAACCCAACTAATTTTTTTAAAACCAAATATCCCCCTTTAAATGATAAAACAAGTCATTAATACTGGTAAAGGGATACATTTTCTTAACGGTTACCCAGTTCAGCTTTCGATTGTCTATGCAAAGACGAATTAAACCAACAACCTTCTCGGAAAATAGAACTAGGGTGGCCCATGGTGAAACACGAAGTTATAAAAATACCTTCTCCAACAATTCATAAAACTGAACCTTAAACTCTTTCATCTATTTAGGTTCTAAAAGATATGAGGTTATCAAGATAATATGAGTACGCAACACCATATCTAGGGAGAGCTATACCTCCCTCTCTATAGGAAAACCAAAGAAGTCATCTGGGAAGACGTCAGGGAAAACAAAGGTAAGATCAACATGATATGAAACCTTATTTGGATCAACTTCAATGTAATATAATATAATAGAATATTATGCTTCAGGTGGGAAGTTCCTACATAAGTGAAAATCGGGTCCCACTCCCCCTATAACAACTAGGATCTACCATCGGTAATAGAGAACAAAAAAATGATGGTAACAATAAATATCAACTTGCTCAATGGATAATCCATCCATCCTGATGATGATGTCAAATAGGTCCAAGTCAGAAACCATAAATTCCCAAACTAACTCTACATCATCTATCAAAGGATATCATAAAGTAAAACTAAACCCCTTATCTTTCAACTTACCAAGAGGAATTTCCATCTACATAAAAAAGGACATCAGATCCATTGGATGTTTCAAAACATCCCCAAAATGGGAAAATACAAAATAGTGTGAGGCACCTATATCAAATAGATTAGTTGTTATAGAAGATGAAACAAAAATGGTACCACTCACTATATATGGCCCCACATTAACTTCCAACACAAACTCATCTAATGCAAGAATTTTCTTTCTTATTGAGGCATACAGTAGGAGAGTCATTGAATTTAAAGCCTCTGACAAGGTCTTAGTGTCCTTTAGATCATAAGATCATTGAATAAATTGAGGAATAGATAGATCATGGAAGATTCTCTACAAATGACCGTGATTTCAACTTGCTCTAAAATTTATATGAGGTATAAAGAAATATCATCACTTGAGCCCAAAATTTCCAAACTAGTATAAATTCAATGAAACAATATTAGTAAATGTTGATGGAGTTATAAAAAGTGCACTGCTAAGAACTACCTACACCACTCTTCTGATAATCCTTCCACTTTATCTTCTTCCCATGTGAGCCACTATAATTATCACTAGGTTGAAGAGAAGTCCTATGAAAGTTTATAAATTTTATCAATTTTGTTGGTCATATGAATTTCATATGAAACTAGATATTCCTACCGTAGATATGTGGTTATGTTTTCTTGAGCTTCCATTACAATTTCAAAATCCCTATTTAATTCATTTTTCTGAAAACATTGTTGTTCAGTATATGTGTTAAGATAATCGAATGAGATAAATTGGTCACTCAATTTAGTCCCAAATTTGTGTTCAAGTAGATGTATCCAAGTCCCTAGTGGAATGGGTTTAGATCACTATTGGGGAAGAGTTCCAATGAAAACAAGCTATTGTTTTCAAATCCCAAATAGTATACTATATATCGTTCAAGAGTTTGGGTCATAGGGATTAATCTTATAACTAAGTCCATCCGAAGGATCACAAGGTTCCTGATTTGAGGTTTCAAAAAACGAATAGAGATGAAAAATATACTTCGCTAACTATTTACCAAGTTGGTTATGGTGGGTCTGTTCCATCCATCCTTATTCAAGAGGAGGCAAGACCCATAAATGTTAATCCAACGATTACTAACATTTTAACTAATTGAGGAATTATCTGCTCAACCCCAATCCAAAAAAATATTCTTCAGGGTCATAAAGAATCAAGGGGGATAGTGCTGTTAGGGAATGTAATCTCAATTTTTCTAACTCTATATCTTATGTAGGGTTTGTGCACTCTGGAATTGTTTATAATCATGAAATGGGGTTTTAGGATTCAAACTTGGTAGGTTCTATGGGAAGTGAGGTTTGGGAAAGCTCAATGAAAAGGTTTAGAGGGTTGGGTGAAATTAGTGAAGGGGTATAGTCCTAGAAGAATGTTTCCAATGATAAATCTTGGTAACTATTTTAAGGACCTCAGAACTATAGAGATAACTATGGATAAAATTAAACATGAAAGGGTAGAGATTTCAAGAAAGGAAATTGATTATCTATGGATGATTCAATTGATGAGGTATTTAGTCATGTTTTCTAGAGATAGTGTGGAGGGAGACCATGGTAGAGGGATTTAAAGAACTAGGAGGAAAAAAGGGAGGAAGGGTTATTGGGAATTAGAGGGATGCATTCTTACGAAGGATAAGAAATTAAATGGGTGGAAGGATTGATCCTACCTTCTTAAATCAGTGGATACCAGATTGTACTTGAAGTAGAGGTCCACGGAGATGGTCTGTGGCTTCTCTTATAATAAGTAGGAAATTAAACATGGGAATCTGAATGAAAAATTGAATATAGGAGAGATGATGAGGGAAATTATCCTGAGGTTGGTAGGCTCAGTGGGAGAGGATTATGACAATAGTGAGGCCCTCACCATTCCCAGTGTTACCATGAAAGTTGGGATGACTGATAAAAATGGGAGGTAGGAAAGGTGGATTCAAATAAGGGGGATACATGGGAGATTATCAACTATTCTAAGAAAGAAATGTTGGAGGATTCCTCTCTAATTATGTCCCCAATAGTGGTTTTAGATCAAATGACCGATTGATTAATCCTTGTGGGCAGCAAAAAAGGGAAATGTGATTAGATCAACAAGAAAGTCCTTATTTTGACAAGGGTATTAAATGAAATTAAGGTAAATGCAGAGGAGCACATTCAAAGATGGTACAAGATAGATGATTGGTTTTATGAATTTTTAAGTAATACTTGATTATGAGGGTAACTAGTCTTAAATGAAAATTATTTAGGTATAATTATTTTAATCGGTTTAAAATTGATTTTAATTATCAAATATTTATTAAGGCGCATAATTTTTTTAGGATGCCTTTATGGGGTTTCTGACTTTTTATTAAAAGTGTGTGAAATTAATGAAAAGGTATTTTTTTGGTAGGTCACAATCCTTGCGGGTATTTTTGAGCTTTAAACTAATCATCCATCACCAAACCTAGAGTAAATGAACTATCTCTATAAACTTTTTGATGTATTATAACACTAAATTATATCCTTTCTATAAATAAAGGAACTCTAGAAACTTTTCCGACATTAAATATTCCAGGAAGAACTAATTAAAGAAGAGGTTTTAGAATATTTTCCAATCCAAGACCACATGTTTATTTTCCTAAACAATAGAATCCCAACACCTTTTCTTTGACCCTTGATATTAAACATTTTTCACTTAACCTTAGTAGATTCACCTATCTCCATGAAATCAATAACCCGATCAATCTTACCCATCTTATCCTCCACATCTTGAGGTTCATTTTTACCCTTAATAGATGGGGGATTCTTGTGTAGAAACTCATGCACTTGGTCTTTATATCCTCCATTTCTTAGTTGTTTCTTAAAACTTGGTTCTAAATAACCACCACATCCCATTACATGGATAAAATTTCCCTTATTAAAACCTTTTAGATATTTTAATAATGAGTTATATTCCCTTGAGGATAATTATCTAATTCCCCCTCTTATATAAACCTTGGAAGATATCTCAGATCCATGATTCCACATACCAAAAATTGAAGGAAAATATCAGATAATTATACAAACTTATTTAAAATTGAAGTAAATATGGGAAAGAAATGTGATTTAGATTAATAGATAAAATAGGATACCAACAACAAAAAATCCCATTATGACTTTGTTATCTTCTAATAAATAGCTGGCTTAGAACTCACAAAAAAACTACCTCTCAATTTCCAACAATCTTATCTTATATCTATCAACTTTCCAATACAATGCATAATAATTCCCTCATACAAAAAATGTCATTACCTATCCAGAAAAACCCATTAAAATATGTTTCCAACAGATATACAGAAATACTAGAAGGGTATTTTCATTAACCTTAAGCCAGTTATAGGCACCAATGTAACTAATAATTACCAAACAGAATGTTTTTTCCAACCAAAAATAAGATACAACAAATAAAAAATAGAAATATTACCAGGAATAAATATTCTTTAAATGAAATAGTTCCAATGGTAAAAATACAACCAATAGTATCATGACAATAAAATAAATAACATGTCAAAAAATATGCACAAAAAATAATTAAAACTACCAATAGCTAGTCTGTATGATATGTTGGAAACATCTCACCATATCACCAATAGTTACCCTACCTAGTTGACATAAAATTCACCACCTCACAATGGATCCTTTCCCTTCATATATCAAACAAAATAAGGTATAAAACCCCCAATGGAGTGTGTTGTGTTTGAGATAAATATGATCATGATAAAAAGTTTTCACAGTTATATCAAAACTACAGTAAGCATTTCCCCTATTCATAATTAAAAAAACCCATATAATGTATTTTTAAAGAATATATCAAATAATACATTTATAGATATCAAAAAATCAATAATATTATATAAATAGAAAATAAATAAAATCCAATGAAAATATATATTACTATAAGGATAAAATAGGGCAGGCTAGTAAGTTCAATCATACCCCAATAACAATCATCACTAGTGTGAACTATATAAATTCCCCAAAATAAAAGGTCATAGGGTACAAGGAACACCCCATAAGTAAACCCCCAAAAATATGAAGTTAAAGTTCATATAGCCAATAAATATATGGTCTAGTAATATAGGATCACCCAAAAATGTGAACACCCTACGATGTCAAGAGATAAGGCCTAAAATGAAACCCTACACCTAAGTACCTAAGGATCCCTTATAGGGAATATATTAAATAATATTAGAATGTAATATCATATTTAAAAACAAAAATAATAACATCCATATTAATCCAAAACCGTTCCTTGAAAACCCATTTAACAAACCATTTAATAATTCTCTGAAAACCATATTTCATTTACCAAAAAGAGGGGAAAACCTAGATTTTATAAAAAATCCATTTGAATCCACATATCAGAAATTCCAAAAATCATATTGATTATAATGAAGAAAACTATTTATAAAACCAATATAATTAATGTTTTATCTAACATATGAAAGATATATACTCACATACCTAAAACATGGGTTGCACACCACTAACAACAGGATCCACACACACTAGAAGGAAAAGAAATGAAAGACTAATCAATAGGATTCCCTACAAATAATTCCCATAAATTAAGGTTGTGTTTTCATAAGAAAAAGTGTTAGTGGAGAATGATTATCAATACATATCTCAAAAATAACATGTTATATACCCATCCAACATGATATCCACCCTCTGGGAGATGATAAAAAGAGGAATCTAAAATAAATAGAGAAGGAATCAAAAATTAATTAATAGATCCTACCAAAGCATTATAGTATCACATTCAGTTCCATGATGAATAGATAATCCATTAAAGAATGATATATTTTCTAAAAAACATATTGAAAGTGATTAAAATCATTAACCAAAACCTAAATCCATGATGAAAAAATGTTTTAAGACCCATATTTTCTAGTAGAGAGTCTTTAAGGACCAATGGATCATATTATGTTTGAATGCAAGAAGTTTGGAGTTAAAATAGGGGTTTTAGGAATTAAATTAAGAAAATAATAGTACTATATTCACATCACATGGTCTATCTGAACAGTTTTTCAAACTCAATTCCAACCTCACGTCTCTTTCTTGGATATTGGAATAGTCACATGGTTTGTCTACATCATCTTAAAAATTGTAAACCAATAAAAAACGAACTCATTATCCAATACTACATGGTTTTAGGGGTATAATATGTGTTTTGTACTTATTGTGATCCTAACCATGTTCCCTTATATGGAACTCTAATATAAAGTTCATGGTTTCCAAGTAAAATCTATACAGTTTTCACTAACAATTCTCCAACCATACATAGAATAAGAAACCTTAAAAAAGTTTTAAAATTAACCCAAAAACATGAGAAAATATTCATTCAATATATGATAAAATCAAAGGGATAAAAATACCAAAAAATGTTCATTGGGATGTTATATAATATAATAACAACATACACCTTATTTCGATAGATGGATTATAATCTTGTTTTTTTATTGACAAGGGAAAATATTGAAATTTAACATGTTATTTTTTTTATAATATGAATGTTTATTTTGATTTGTTATTTAATTGATATTCATTTATTTTATATTATGACTGCATTAGACTTAGAATGTGATGAACAAGGTGCATCATTTCCTCTTAATGCATCAGTAGGACTCATGATATAAACTAGTTAGGGTTTTTGGTGCATAAATTTCCTATTTATGTATGATTTATTGTCAAGAGGAATTGATGATAAGATTATGATGTATAAAAATTATGAATTTAATTTTTATAAAAAAAATTTATTATCCATGTGATTATTTATGTTTATATTTCATCCATTGATATATTACCTTTTCATGATATTATTTATATAGAATATTTTTTTATTATTTTTCTCTATCATATTATTCACATTTTATTTATTTTATGACAGTATTCCCTATACATGTTTCTGTTACTGAGCATTTTAGATCAATCATTTTTATTTTTTACTTTCCTTGGGGTACCAAGAATAAAAATTTGAATTATTTAGTGGATATAATTGAAGAAATAATAATGTTCTCACTATAGTTTTAGGTTTTATTTTATGTTTTTGAATGTAATGTGATAAAAATGTATGTATTTAGTCTCCTAAGAATATGAAACTATTTTATCCCATAGACGGTGATCTATTGTATCTTGTATAAATTTATTAATTTGACCACCATCTGTGGGTTAATAAATTTTTGGTGTTATAAGAGTTGTGACGACTTGTAAGGGTTTGGTCACTTGTATAAGGATAACAACATAGTAGCTTGAGGCTTTACATTTGTTATCTTGAAGGATACAGTAGCTTGTAGTTTGTTAGTGCCCATGTGGAAGCATGTTGTTTTCAACTAATGGTAGTTTGATTTGTATACTTTCACTAAATCAAGGATGAGGTCCTATTTTAGATTAGAGAGTGTCATTTTTTGGGTTGTCTTATAGTTAACTATGAATAATTCATGCTATCAGTTGGTTTTTACAGTAGCTTGAGGACTTCTACATTTTTTCTTCAAGCACGGTTACTCTAAGAAAGATCATAATACCTTACCTATGTTATTATTTAATACAAACTAACATATTGAAACTCAATATTAAATTTAGTAAGTATATATATTTAAAAATAGAATTAATAAAGTTAATTTTAAAACATCATATTAGTATTTACTCCGAAAACAATCATGTAATCCAAAAATTAAATTTCAAAAATTCAAAAAAAAAACTGAAGACATAAACCATTTAATTCCATTGAGGATTTAAAAATTTAAAATCAATATTTTTCATACAATGTCAGTTTAATCAATAAAAACTACAATTTCTATATTAAAAACATGTATTTTTTCAAAATGATAAAACCAATGAAATATAAAATATTATCATGAAAAAAATTAAATTCTATAATATCATTTTACCAATTCATGGATTTCAATTAATTCAAAAAATTAATGCAACATTTAAAAATTAAATATTTTATCCATTTATTAAAAAAATTCAAAATTCACAAAATTCATAAAAATGTGAATTTTACCCTGGTTTTATAATGTATTATGGAGATTAAAAACTGAATTACAATGAGATTTTTCAATAAAATTTCATTTTAACACTCCAAACATTTTTTATTTATCTTTTGAGTAATATAGTGAATCCAAGTATTTATAAATAATTGTCCTAGTTGGACTTATGTACACATCTGGAGAAAAATAAAATCACATATTCCTCTATTATCTAAATAATCATGTAAATTTTATGATTTTAATTCACTATCCTACTCATATTTGATCATAATTTCTAGTTCATGTTTATAAATAGAATAGATCCTACTATAATAAATTTTTTATCAAGTAGCACATTCCAAAATCTCTATCCCCAAATATTACCTTCCAAAGATCATTTTTCCCTTCCTTGATACTGTTTAAATTAATTTAATATATATCATTTATCCATCATCCATGCATGTTCATAATTTCATAAATCTATTCACCCCCTTGGTCAATTATCACTTATTTAACTTTTTCCTAGCTATATTTTTTGTTAATCACTTTTTGAGTGAGTGTAGATAAACCTAGAACTAAAAAATACCAGGACTATAGGTATTACTTGGAAATAATTTTAGTATTCAATTCATATAATTAACACTTTGTTATTCATATATCAGGTTTCTATAACTCTTATTTAAGGGATAACACACCCACATGTTCTTATGTTGACTTAAGAAGTTTTATAGATTGATTCCCATCTATTTTTTACTCCAATTCATATGATCTGTTTAATTTTGTTTTGGAGAAACACCCAAAGGTGTTACTCAACCACTAAGGGTAGGATATCTAGGTTTATTTATTTATTCACGTTACTTAAAGCTATGATTTTGGTTCCAGTAATGCCTTCTTCATTTACAACTCTTTTACATGTTACAAAGTGATGAGTATCCATGAATCAAAGGTAAATTCACTCAAAAATCATTCAACACTCACAATTTCAAAACCAATTGAATAATTACAATCTCTCACATTATTTTTTCATAAGTAGGACATCATTATTCTCATCATTTCGTATCCTAGAAATACACTAAATCTGTAAAAATAAAATAAAGTATGATTTATATAAATACTCTAGAATTAGGTTTGTTCACAACACCCTGTTTATATATATTTTTAGTTTAATTATTATTTTTTTAATCCAAAATCACTTGAAAAAAATTAGCAAATTTTTAAAAAATAATTCAAGTCCAAAAATAATTTTAATTCTACCCCACTAATATCTAAAAAACAATTCTAATTGATTATAGTATGATTTTTAAGGAATAAAGGTGTTAAAAAGAAAAGTATATGGACTAATATGAGGGAAAGAGACCACTTGGAATTATTTTATTCAATGAATGTAAAGAAGAGTTTTTAATCCTCTATTGGTTATTTCTAAAAGTCATCATAGTGTTATTTCACAATATATACATTCACTTTGAATCAGTTATGTGATTCAAATACCTTAATCTTTAATAAATCAAAGGGAAATGTATTAGGAAATATGTATGGCCTAGTACACTTGAAATAAATCCTAAAAGACTTAAGATTAATTCTATAATATAAAATAATTATTTTATATTAATATTTAAAGTCACCTCCTTGTATGAGTCTTTCATGGACAGATCTAAACTTCTCCTTGTATTTTGGGGTGTTCTTATATTCCTCCCTTATTATCTCCCATAGTTCCATCATCTGCAGATTTCTATGCTCTCCATATTTGAGAAACTCCAAGTTTACATTCTTCATAGATAAATATTCAATGTGATTTATCTCAATAATAAAATAGAAACAATTTCCACCAATAATCCAATAATGTTGAATCCCTAGTTCCCTAATGTTTTTCTTTAGAATTTTCCGCAATTGGTTACCTTGGTTAGGCTCGAATTGGTGTTTAATTATAAAATGTAATTTATTATTCTTGTTCAGAAAAGAACATTTTATATTATAAGGGGGTATTTTCAATTATATATTAGGGAGTTGTTTTAGTGATGGTTTCAAGTCATCTATACCAGTACCATGCACATGTAAAGTTGATGGGTTAGTGTTAATATTGTGTAAACTATAAATATATATGTCATCAAAATAAGTTTCATCATTAAAAATAAAATTTTCCATATTTAACTCAATTTAAAAAATAGATACATCAACAAGATTAGGGGTTTTCAAGGCCTTCCCTAATATAATTTTTCCATTAATAATTTAATTTACTTATTTAAGGAAACATATAAAATAAAAATTGTTTAATGTAAACATATATTTTGTCTCATGGGTGTATTTAATTGATTAATGAATAATAAATATCACTATTTTTCTCTAAAGTTAATTGAGAGAGTTCCTCCATTAACTATAACTATAGTATTAGTAGTCTTGAGAAATAACCTACCTATATTGATAGTAGAGTGAGATTTACCCTTTTCTTATTCTATGTTCAAGATATAAAAATCAGCAAGGTATAAAAAACCTTTCATTCCTACTAGAATAAATTCTATAAATCCACAGGGATAAAAAGTGGATTGGTTAGATTGTTATACAACCACTTGAGTGGTTTTGAGATCAACTCTTTATAGGTATAAAAAAACTAAATAATGAATTATATTAAATAATTCTCCTAAATCACAAAGTGCATTCAAAAAAGTCAATTCTCATATTATTTAGGGAATAGTGATTATACCGTGATCTTGGAATTTCCTATTTTTTTGTGATGCAACAATATAAAATACACTTCTAACTAAATTTACCTTTTTATTCCCATATAATCTCCACTTCCTAGTACACGTGTCTTTGATAAATTTTTAATACCTTGGGATTTGGTGTATGGATTCCTATACAAGAATTTTTATTTCCAACTTTTATAATATTTTCATGTTATATTTTTATAATGAATCTCTACTAGGTGTCTCAGGTGATTACTCTTTGTATATAAAGGAGGTTAGGGTTTATTTGAGTAATTAACTTTAGCTTTCCATTTATAAATATTCAATAAAGATGTCTCTACATGTAGTTTTTCTTATAGATCTTTTTTAAGGATATATGATTTAGGTTATTGGTGTTTTCACTTTTATATTTGGCCTGATATAATGATTATTCATTGTTCCCTAGCTCTTTTCCACTCCTTAATGTGATATAACTAACATTCTCTTTATGTATAGGAATTGAATTAGTAGGGAGTTTACCTATACCTTGTTTTTTTAATTCATTAATGGGAGTCAAGAGTAGAGTATTAGAGTTAAAAAATTTGTTTTATTAGGTATTATATTTAAGTTTATTACTATTTTTTATTGATATATTATTAATGGTTATGAGGCATATCTTAGAAAAGGTGGTGGATGGAAAGTTCGTTAAAAACCTTTTTGTGAGGGTGGTCACTAAGACTGTTGGATTAAAACTCCATATTAAAAGTTGGATTATTATCTACTATATTGATCTTATAATGGATAATATTGGTATTATCTTTGGTACATGGTTTCATAGCTTTATTACATCAATGGGATACCATAGGTGTAGTTCTCCCAGGAGTGATAGAGTTGGAAGACCCATTGAGGCGTAGAAGGTGTATTCTCTTAAACCTTTTTAAAAACTTAATATCTCAAAATAGAGGTTATATATTTCATATATTCTCATATAAAAGAGATATATAACTTTATACCTCATGTACTAACCTTATATTAGTTCTTTTGTATAATTATAGATAATTCTGGGTGTTCCTCTCAATCAGTTCCATGACTTTATTAGAGGACTTTTCAATTAATGATCCTCTAAAGGAAGCTTCCAAAACGTTCTAGTCACTATCCCTCAATCCTTGGTAAAATAATTATAGGAAATGATTCTATTCATAGGGTTGGTGTGGGAAGGAGTTTTTTAATTACTTAAATCTCTCCAAAAACTCATAAACGGTTTCTCTACTCAATATATTTATTACATATATCTATTTTCTGAGCTAGGAACACATTAATATAGGGAATTATTTTTGGTGAATGGTTTTATGACTTCAATCCTATATGGTGATCTATCTAGGTTAGAGGTTGTAGATACATTCCTCATAATACCCTTAAAGGGATAATGGAAAAACCTTATTAGTGGATTTTTCTTTTTAAACTCCTATAGCCTTGAATTTGTATCAAATTTCACTAAATTCTCATAGGTATTGATTATGATCCTCTCCTTCCAAGACACGAAACATTTGAAAGTATTGAATAATTACAGTTTTAATCTTAATGTATTTTTAGTTATTGGGGGTATTTAATGTGATTATTAATATTGAATTTGGGTGTAAATAATTCTTTCAAGGTCATATATAATTGAGCGAGATTTTCTCCCTCGATTTCAATTCGTACAATGTCTCTTGTGTGGGAAGAATATGAACAAGGAGAGTAATTAAATTGAATTATAACAAGATATATCTCAATATATATAGTGATTTATATAGTTTTAAGATATTCTCTCATTAAACCTTTGGATCAAAACTGGTAAGGTCTGATGAAATAAATTTGGTTATTTGTTGAAATAATTTTTAAAAAAAAGTAAAAATATTTATACACCCCTAGAAACTGCATCAGGTTGATGATTGGAATGTCATTTTACCACCATAAAATTAAAATTTGAACCTAAATTAATACAATAATAGTGGGACTCTGGTTGTATCCAAAGATGATATATTTTTGGTTAATTATTATTTTGATAAATTTGTTTAGTGTGTGAATGTAATGGTTGAATTATATTGCTTCTGAAAATTAGTTTTAAATGAAGTTCCCTAACATTGGATATCCCCAAAACTTGGTTATTAAATTATTATTCCATTCTTTAATCTCAATCACTCTCTCTAATCAATTGAAAATTCATTGGGTTATCCTATCCGAGACATTTTAACTTAATTAGAGGAATGAAATAATCATTGAAACTTCTAATCTCACCTATAATAGTAAATGGAAATCTCTAATAAACCACATTTCATCCTAATGATCATAATTACATTAAGTAGAGAGAACCTAATTGGAATTTGTGTGAAATATAGTGAAAGTGGGAATATGAATTCAAAATTAAAATAAATAATGAAATATACTAAAATCAAAAAAATTTAAATAAATTCTAGGAGATAAATAATAATAGATAAGTAATTAAATATTAAAATTCATCAATAGGTGGAAAGGATAATCTTTATAACTAAACAACTAAGGTACTAGAATTCCTCAAGATATTCCATAACTTTCATATTATTCCTCAATTTTGGTGTTAATATCTAGTGAATTATTTTTTCATTAGATTTTTGTTATGTTTACTGCTGAAGGTTATAGATGGAATCAGTTAATATCATCTATATGAATGTTCCAAACTCCAAAATTCTTATTACAATCATTATTGGTACTTGTTCAAAAATAATTAGATAAATTTTTTTTAAGTACTTTATGGGATCATGGGATTTCAAATTCAACTCTAAAGAGGAAATTGATTCACATTATAGGTGAATGGTATTTTCAATCTTAGTCCTGAGTGGAATAGAGTTAAGATATAGTATTAGTCCATTGGGTTTTTAGTTTTTGGCCTTCTTTTATTTTTTTGCTGCAATTTTACTCAATTGGACTTTTTTAGAGTTGAGTATTCATTAATTTCTCCATTCTTAGGAGTTTCTATAGAATACATATGCTTTGGGTATCACACTACTTGACCTACCACCTTCTTCGACATGGGAAATTCATTGAACATATAGTATTCAACAATTACTATACTCATAGAAGAATAATATAGAAAGATCAAATTTATAATTCAAATCATAGAATATCTTCATCAAATATTGTTTCTAAATTTTCTATTGGGGCTTCATGTTCTTCTTCAACTGAATGGAGATCAAACTGTGCTCAAACAACCACTTTTAACCCAAGTCCATTTAATCTTCCTAGGATGTGAAGCCTCTATTTTAATTCAATAGTCATTCATCTTATTAAATTGATCTCTTAACCTAAATCAATTATTCTTAAACATCCAATAAAAAATAAGGGTTCTACATCAACATAATTCCCAACTTCAACCATGTAACTCAATCTTATGATCTATTATTAGACCTATAACAAAGAACTTCATTGAGGAAAATAATCAAGTATGTGGATTGAAAACACATTCATAACTACAATGAAATCATTTGGGAAGACTTAGGTCACTATAATTATTTCAAAACATGAAATCAAAAAAATATCCACATATTATATCAATATCATATAATCACACTTTTTTTTATATTTGACCGAGTTAGAACACAAAATTATTTCAATCCTCCACATTAAGGTTGGGATTATTTAAACCCCTTGATCTCAAATTCTGTATCGACTGACCTTCTTCATAAAAAGGTCAACGAAGCTCTCTAATTTTTCATCTACAACCTCACATTGTAATATTAGCAGTGTAACGCCTTGATATTTTCTGAAATATATTTTTTTAATTAATTTAATCTTTTTGATATTTTTCATTTCACGCAACTCAGAATTTAGTTTTCTATAAAAAATAACTGAGTATGGAAAACATTATATAAAACCAAAAGTTAATATTTCAATACATACAACACATAGGTTATATATCGGTATAGGGAACACTATGTTTTTCTTTTATTACCCATAATACTAAATCCATTCAATATCTTGTGTTACATGCATGGCTTAGTTTTTACCGAACTACACTATTCTATTAAAATGATTATTAAAATATTTTTATATTTTAAACCCTTCCATTTATATGGAAGTTATGAATAGGATTAATTAAATTATGAAAATATGTTTTACACATTTATATAAAATTAATCCTTTTGTTATCAATTAGTATAAGTGAATAAAAGAACTATTTGAAAATAAGTAAATTAATTTTCTAAGAAAACTATTTTTATATGTAATAAAATTATCACAATAAATTAATCAAACCATATTATGATTAAATTTTTAATAAAATTTATATATTTTATATTAAATAATTTCTTTTGATAGTTATCAGATATCTTTATAGGTATAAGATAAGAATAAATCCCATTTTATAAATAAAATTATGTACTTTTCTAAAAGATAATTTTAAATCTTTTTAATAGGGAAACCATTTTAAATATGATTTTTAAAACTTCTAAAATTTTTATTTAGAAAAATAAACTTCATTTTTGAAATCAGAATATCAAAATTTACTTGGACTCAGATTTTTTCTAAGTTTTATTTTTTGATGAATAATGAAAAATCCCTAAATTTTAATTCCAAACTTTTTTTATATAATTTATTAATATGGGTAAATTATATTTTAATTTTGTTTTAAATTATAATTAGAAAAATTATATATCAATTAATACAATTTAGGTCATTGGAACCAATTTCAAAATGAAATTTCATATGAAAACATTTCAAACTTTTGTATTTTTTCACTTTAAAACCCTACATTGTCATCACATTTACGAGATTAGTTTTAAATTAATTTATACATATGATGTGTTTTAAATTTGAAAAAATTTATTCCATATTTGGAATTAAAATAATTTATAATTTTTAATAAGTTCAATTTTTTGAACAAAAATATTAGTGAAAGTGATTAAAATTAATTACAATGATTAAGAGAAAAATTAGCTTAATAAAGGAATAAGCCTTAAACTTATGGTACAAAATTACTTATAAAATTTTTCAAAATCCATTTTATTTTTATATATTGACCCTTAGTCCCTTTAAAATAATTAAAACCATTATTTTATACACTTTAAATGGGAAAACATTGGTTTAATTCAATTTTCAAAAAACAAATCCAAGAATGCCACTCCTCCTCCACTATAATAAGTAAATCACCCCCTCTAACTTATTAAAACATATAAAGAAATTTAAATCACCAAAAATATACTAAAATAATCTCCCAAAATCCTAACCATCATCCTATAATCCTCCCTTTGGAAATAAATCCAACAAAGGATTCCCATTGGTGAAAACCAAAGGAGTTACCCAAAGAAGAGGTAACATCCTCCCTCAATTACCTTTGTTTTATTATTATTATCCACCCCTAAGATATTATTATTTAATGAATAAATAATAACCTAATTATTATTAATATAAATATATTTCTTTATTCTAATGGTTCAAACAACACTTTCACACATTTTCATCTAATGGGTAACGGGCTTACCATTTATGTGTACGGTGGACTACCGCCTCGCAAAATGAGATTTTTTGTTTTTACTTTACCAACTATCTTGGGTGGGAATTAAGAAAGAAACTATGTTTTTATATTATATTTATGATATTTATGATTTCTTTATGATTATTTAGTTATTATATATAAAATACTTTTATTTTTTCCATTTTTTATAAATATGATAACTTTGTTTGTGGGCGTGTGGACTATCGCTTCCTCAAAGCGATGCAATTCATTAACACTTTAAATGGAATGAATTAAGGTTGGGTTTTGTAAAATTATATGGTATATATGAAATAATAATGGTTTCATAATTATATTATATATATATATACATACATAAATATATTTTAATTTCTTTCTTTCAATATGATAATAAAATGGAAACAATGTTTATGCGTACTTGTGGCCTACTGTCTTCATGATTTGTGTATTCCATATTTAAATATTTTGTAGATAAATATATTATAAATATATATATGATAATTTTATCATGTTTTACATCATGGAAATAATTAAATCATTATGTAAGTAAGAGGATCAATAATAAAGAGCCAAATTTTATATGAAAAAGAAAGCAGATATTACCCAAAACATAACATTAACATGGAGTTGTTAATAAACAGGTAATATAAAGTCATACCCAAATAATATATTTTATTAGATATAATAATATCATTCTTTTTTATATTTATAATAAACTTATATTTATTTTACAAGATTTTTGAACATGTACGAAGATAGTCAATACTTAATTTAAGGGTTTTCTCATCTCACTTTTTATATCCATGTGATAAATGTCTTATTCACCACTAATTTCTTTTATGTGGTGTATATAATTTCCATGGATATATTATATTATTATTATAATTAAATTTATTGGTATTTACACATACATTTTATGATCTTTATTTAATTGTGTTTATGGTTCATAAGCTACCAAATTAGTAAAGTATTTTTTTTGTCTCAAGTATTACTTCTTTGAGATACATGACATGTTATGCACCTATATTTTTATATGGGGTGTATATACAATAATTTAACATATTATATCATAAAACACATTATTTAATGATATTTTAATATTTATTTAATTTTATTCTATCATATAGAGTATGAGTAAAAGATACCAAAGTGGTAGTAGTTTACTATTATAATCTCGTTATTTATAGTGATTATTTATGATTATAGTTCAATTGATTAAATCCTATGATATTTATCTCAAGAACACTAACTAATTTTATTATACTATGTTTAAATATGATATATTCATTTATTAGTACCATTTTCCAACTCTTTGGTACTTAAGATAATGAATAAATAAATTATAAAAATCCGACAGTATTTCTCATTTCGGTTAGAAATCTATATTCTTTCAAAACTGACTATTATAAAAATTTATTCCAAAATGGATTATTCTTAAAAAGTGTTCTAAATGATTTTTAAATCTTCTTTTATAAGTTCCAAAATTTTATTTTTAAATAAAATAATTTCAATGATTTCAAGTTTTCTTTATTAGTTTTTAAAACAATTTTCTATAAAATGGTTTCCAAAATGATTTCAAGATTTATTTTTAGGTATTAAAAGTATTTTAAAAGAAAATTATTTTGAATATGAGTTAAAGATTAATTTATGAGTTTTCTATATTTTTTCAAAGGAAACATTTTTTTTAAAATACATTATAATTCCTTAAAAAGTTTTCAAAGATATTTTAAAATAAAAAGATATTTCAAATGATTTATGTTTTAATTTATATTTTATTAATGTAACAACCCTTATTTATTCCTTCATAACCAGTTAGAAAAACAAAAGAATATTGACCGTGTGTTGTAATGACTACCTCTTCCATATTAAGAGACAAATTACAATCCATTCTCATTTCCACTCATTCAACAGTAAATGAAAATGTTAATTGTGCGTTTTGCAAAATACTGCCACCATGAAGTTACATTTTTCATTTTTCTTATTTATTTTAAATACTTACCCAAACCTTTTATAATATGAATAAAACCATAAAACCATATAATAATATCATTAAAATTATTTTATAATGATATTATTTCAAAATATGAATTTTTTTAACCATATACACCCATTTAATTATGGTATATTCATGTTTGTGTTGGTCTTACTATCAAATTAAAAAAATGACACAAAGCACTATCATGGATGAAAATAAGAACAGAACTATTAATATTATTATAAGAAAATAAAAAAATGTTGATTTTTTATGGTTCTATAAATTTTATATTTATTATTTGACTTATTCTTAAAACATCATCTTCAATCACTAAAACTTTGAAATTAAGATAACACTGATTCCATTTTCACACAATATAAATAAAAAAAATAAATGAATTAGATAATATATTTATAAAAAAATAAAAATTATAAATTATAGTACCATAATTTATCTTATTATTAGGAAATTTGTTAGAAGAATAAATAATAACACTACTATTATGAAACTACTTTAAAACAATCAAGATAACTTGCACCTGATACTGAAAATAGATAACATCAAACTAATATACATATAAGTATAATAACTATAATTTAAGTTTATAAAATTTTATAGATATGAATATGGTTATAAAATATTTTATTAATATAATTATTTTTTTATATAGGATATTGAATTACTTCAGTGTAAGACAAGAATTAAATTAAGGGTTTCTTATCTCAATTTTCTACCCATGAAATATATTTCTTATTATACACCACATTTTCTGTGTAATGTTTTATCTATATAAACTTAAATATTTTGAAAACATATTATAATATATTTTATGATATTAAATATTCAATTTTAAGTAATTTATTTCATGTGGTTTTGAAACAAAATTACAAAGGGTGTAAGGGTTTGTGCTAACTCAATTTTATTCTACCGAGTTGCAAACATTATTATTGAACTCTATTGTTCAAAGTTATATTAATTATATAAATTAATAATATATATGTTATTTTATGTTTTATTTAAAATTTTCTATAATTTTTCCTCATAACCTAATTATAAAATTATTCTTACCTCAAATATTATGTTACTTGTAAGGGGTTCTAGTATCAAATTTAATCTTTTGAGACATATTTCTTATTATAAACCAGGCTTTATTTTTGAATGGTTTATTTATACCCCTATAAATATTTTTATCATTATCCTCTGATTATTATTTGTTTTTACAATTTCATTTGAAATTCTATCATTCAAGGGGGTTTTAGTTGAAGGTTTCAAAATTCATTAGTGTTATTGATAATTATTTTCAATTACATGAGACATTTTTGATGTTATGAACCATATTTTATTTTATATAGAGTATTTAATAATATATTTCCATAAATTATAGAGAATATATTTTATTTTTTATATTTTAATTTCATATAAATCCTCTCATTTTCTTTTTATTATTTTTTTACCATTTCTATAAGGGCATTTTTTATCACAATTTTGTTTCATTGACATTTGATTCATATTCACCACTTTTTTATTTTTTTAGTGTATATATAATAACCATTTATTAATTTGTAAATATTTTAAAAAATATTTTTTAGGGGGATTAAACTTGATTAAATCCATCAATAAATTTGTATTAAAAAATGATCCTCTATTATAGGCATGATTTTTATTTCAATGCATTTCCTCTATGAGAAAACAATTTATTCATTACATTGATAAATGGAATTCACTTAGATATACACAAATAAATTTATTAGGGAAATTATTGAACTAACAATATACCATTACCCAATATGATTTTATTTTAGGGATTCTTCCATAGAAACATATTTCATTTTTAATTATGAAAATATTGACAATTTGTATAGTTATTATTTCAATATGGATGCTTATTGATTGATTTTAAATATTGTTTACATATTTCATAGTTTATTCATTAATTTATATGATGATTACATGGATTTAATTTATAAGGCCCCAGCCTGAAACCTTACTTAATCTTGAGTTATTACAAGATTACACATTGAGGATCTTTTCGGGTTTAGAGTTTTAGAGAATTAGATCATAAAACTTCCATTACATTCCACATATAAACAAAGTGGTTACATAAAGATAGTATTCTTCATTCCCATCAATGGAAACACATTTAAAATAAAACATGGATTATTTCTTGACACATCCTTGACTCTATCATCTTATCATGTACCTTTCCCTTGACCTGTGAAAAACATTTCAAAAACTTGGGATGAGCATAAAAACTCAGTATGGGTTATAAAAAAAACATGGAAAGGAAACATGAGTTCATATATACATAAGAATGAAATCATACTTTACCCATAAAGCATAGGCACTTTAACATACCTCATAAAATCATGAATAAATCATAGAAATCATAAGACATAAAGGTAACTTGAGGCATTCATAACATTCTTACGTAGGGAGTAACCCTCTTGGTTACGTTTGGAATACCCATCAAAGTATATTCCCTAAAATCTCTTCGGAGAAACCTTAACGTTTCACTCCTTCGCGTTACCCAATGCATTGGAGAGCTATAACGGGCTCACCCGCCCTTAGTTTATCACGGAACCACCCGTCTTCATAATAATGCCCAAGAACCATAACATAATCATATCACATAAAACATGCATAAAGGAAACATAACATTTCCACATTTCAATCATGAGATATCAATACAACACATTGATATAATAAAAACATTATGAAAGCCATTTTCAATACCAAAGTAAAACATGGTATTTTTTTTCGTTAAAAAAAGGTATGGCTTGTAGAGGAAGCCGAAACTCAAATAACGGTCACGACGGCGGAGAAGTCGTTGTCGTCTCATACGTACGACAAAAACATTCCCTTTTGTCGTTTAGTAAACGCTTCATATAAAAAAGATTCCTTTTGAATAAACTTAAAAGTCAAAGGGGTTTATACACCGTATAAAAGAAAGTTGTGTATAAAATAAAATATGCCTCAATGAAAGGAGAGTGAGACGAAGTCCCATACCTCATATCCGACATGACCCGACCGTTCTTTAATCTCCTGAATAATAAACTTGAGTTAATCTCTACTTGCTTATGAATCTTTTTCAAGTTCATTATTCCTTTTATACCATGTTATGAACATCATGTAATTCAGTTAAGTTAATAATGTTCATTTTGTCGGTATTTGGTTCTTAAGTCAAAAATAGACTTCTTACACTTACATGTTGCTAATTTGGTCATAGGTTCGTTATATCCAGAATTATATTAATGATTTGGATAACATATATATCATATATATTCATCATATACATGTATTTATAATATTACATCACATTTAGAGGTAAGAAATGAAATGCATCGTTCATGGAGACGGTAAGCCGTACGTACGCATGAACGCTACTTCCATTTCTATTTCATATTTTCTGGAATGGAATCATAATTATATAAGAGTATATTATAATTCCAGTATAATAACATATATAATATCATTAACTTTATCCTTTACACATCCCACATATGGTATTAACGAATCAAATCACTTTCAGGGGGCGGTAGTCCGCACTTCCTAAAATGAAGATATCGTGTTTACCCATAATGGAAACCATAAAGGTATGACCAAAATGAAAAAACAGAAGATTAAGGAAAACATAAACATATTATATATCATATATAAAAATAGTGACATCATAATGGCCACCTTTGAAGGTGTTAAATGAGTATTGAACAATCATCATTTCGGGAGGCAGAATTTCTCCATCCACGGAAACCGTATGTTCTTTAACCATTTGATGTAGTTGTGTGAGAGTGTAGCTCAAATAAATTTTATAACAACATCCTTTTATATTGAATATACTGGTTTTTTTACAAAATAAGTAAATAAAAAGAGTTTAGGGGGTTGGAGAAGCAAAATAAAACAAATGAACATGAGAGAATGAATTACCTTTAAAAGTGTGACTCCTTTTGATTTGAGACTAAAGGCTTCCTTTGAAAGGATTATGCCCAATGGGAATCCTCTAGTATGAGGAGAGGGAAGTGGAGAGAGTGAATGGGAAGGGTTTGTCCGAGCCAAAGGCTTGAGGAGTGTGTGAAATGAGGTAGAGGTGGGGGCCTTTTATAAGAGGAGAGGAGGGGCACTTTTGGAAAGTAAAGAAATATTACTTTATTTGAAAATGTGTTTCGGTTTCAAAATGTCCCATATTGATATAATTCGTGGATAAGGTGATAAGGGTTCTAAATCCACTCATCCAATTGGTTTTGGACATGTGTAGTTTATAGATATTTCATTATCTTTCCATTTTATTTAAATCGTCAAATAATGATGTCATCGCTGCATCATTATTATGTCATAAATAATTTAATTTATTTAATGTCTAAAAATAATAATAAAAATACTATGATGTAGGAAATATTTTTAGATTTCTAATGACTATTTATAATCAAATATATGATCTTTATAACCCCATGTAAAAATTGTTTTCGTGAAACATATTATGTTTGTGTCATTTTTACTTTTACATTAAATAAAAAGTTATTTATGTCATTTCCCAACCAAAATGTCTCCATGGGGTCCCCAAGTTGACCCATGGCTTGTATTGGTCGGCCATGACACAACCAATAAGTTTGGGACATGTTTCTAGGTCATTTCATATTATTAAAGAATTATTTATACCTTAAACTACACTAATTACCACTAATCGCGATTAAAAACTTAATAAGTTACTATTCACCAAAAATTATTTTAATCTCATTGAACCACAATTTACTTCTTAATGAAAACCATGTATGTTGTATTTTCAAAATTAAATACACATTAGTGGTAAACTTTCATTTAACTGAAAAATCAGTTTGCTTGATTACCACTTAGTGGTTTCACTATTCATCAAAAATTGAAGTTTTTCAGAAAATTACCAAAAATTCACCCTAAGCTATATTTGATATTCCGAATTCAAAAATGAAGTATATTTTACAAAATTCAAATCATATAAGTCACATTAATTAATTTAATAATTAATTCCCGCTGCTAGAGCAAATAGCGTGTTTTTACAAAACAATAAGTATCAAAAGATTGACACCAATTTAAGTTTAATTTCAAAGTGAAATTGATTCCAATGACCACCATTGGATAAAATGGTAAAAATATATTCTAATTTCACTTCAAAACCAATTCAAAAAATAATCTAATCATATAAATAAATTAGATTAAAAAGCAGTTTTGATGTAAAATGCTGTATTTTTCACTATTCATTAAAAAATGAACATTGTCAGAAAAATACCAAAAATTCACACAAGGTAAATTTTGATGTCCCAATCATAAAGGATAAGTTTATTTTGACAAAAATAGTTTATAAAATTGTAAAAATATAGATTCAAAAATGGTTTTCCATCAAAAGGCAGTAAAACAATCTTCTAAGAATATTAGTGTATTCCATGCATAAGATTGTATTTATTTTCATTTTAAGCCTCTATAACACTATCTTAATCATTAATAGACATAGATAAAAATATATATTATTCATTACTTACTTGGGATGTTACATCCTTCCCCCCTTTAGAAAATTGCGTCCCCGCAATTTATTTACTTATCGAATAAATGGGGGTACTTATCCCTCATTGCATTTTCAGATTCCCATGTTGCCTCTTCAATACTGTGGTTTTTCCACAAAACCTTTACCTGCTTAATCACCTTATTCCGTAACACTTGCTCCCTGTGGTCAAGAATCTGGATTGGTTGTTCCTCATAAGATAGGTTCTCTTCCATCTGAACTATCACTGGACTCAAAACATGAGATGGATCTGGCATATACTTTCTCAACATCGAAATGTGAAAAACATTGTGTACCTGAGATAAACTCGGAGGTAAAGACACTCGGTATGCAACTGATCCAACTCTCTCCAGAATTTCGTATGGTCCAATAAACCTTGGACTCAACTTTCCTTTCTTACCAAATCTCATCACACTTTTCCAAGGAGAAACCTTGAGAAAAACATGATAACCTACCTCGAAAGATAGATCCTTCCTCCGGTTATCCGCATAACTCTTCTGCCTGCTCTGAGCTGTTCTCATGTGTTTCTGAATCAGCTTAACTTTTTCTGCCATCTCTTCTACCAATTCTGGTCCCATCAACTTCCTTTCACCCACTTCATCCCAGAAAGATGGAGTTCGACACCGCTTCCCATATAATCCCTGAAATGGTGCCATCTGTATACTGGAATGAAAACTGTTATTATATGAAAACTCAACCAAAGAAAGATGTTGGTCCCAACTTCCCTGATAATCCATAGAACAAGCTCGTAGCATATCCTCCAATGTCTGAATTGTTCGTTCTGACTGCCCATATGATTGAGGATGAAAAGCTGTACTAAAATTTAATTCAGTACCCAACGACTTCTGAAGGCCTTTCCAAAAGTTAGAAGTAAACCTGGGATCACGATCCGATACAATGGAGAGAGGAACTCCATGTAACCTGACTATCTCTTTAAGATACAAACGGGAAAGTTGATCAAGAGAGAAAGTATCTCGTATAGAAAGGAAATGAGCAGATTTGGTCAAGCGATCAACAATAACCCAGATTTCATTATTACCTCGAGATGTCTTCAGTAATCCAACCACAAAGTCCATGGATATATTCTCCAATTTCCACTCTGGCACTGGTAAAGGCTGAAGCATCCCTTTCGGTAACTGCCGCTCTGCTTTAACCTGCTGACAAGTCAAACACTTCACAGTAAAATCAGTAATATCTCTTTTCATTCCATCCCACCAGTAATACTCCCGCAGATCTCTATACATCTTAGTACTGCCCGGATGAACTGAAAACGGAGAACTATGAGCTTCACATAACAACTCTCTCTTCAACTGTGAATCACAAGGCACACACAATCTCTTCCCAAATCTCAAAACACAATCATTATCAATGTTGAATTCAGGCAACTTACCTTTATGAACCAGCTCTACCTTTACCTGCAACTCACTGTCTTGCTTCTGTGCTTGCTTGATTCTATCTGATAGAGAAGATCTCACTGATACCTGAAACAAAACAGAAGGACTTCCTACACCAACAACTTCTATGACAAAGTTCATCAAATCGTTAACCAAAGGATCACGTTCCAACCGCAACATTGTTAATGAAGCATTACTTTTTCGACTCAAAGCATCAGCCAATTTATTTGCTTTTCCCGGATGGTAATGAATTGTACAATCATAATCCTTGATTAATTCTAGCCATCTCCTTTGTCTCATGTTTAACTCTTTCTGAGTGAATATATACTTTAGACTTTTGTGATCGGTATATATTTCACACTTTACTCCATACAAATGATGCCTCCAAATTTTTAAAGCAAAAACAACAGTAGCTAGTTCCAAATCATGTGTAGGGTAATTTACCTCATGAGTTTTCAACTATCGTGAAGCATAAGAAATTACCAGATCATTCTGCATTAGGACGCAACCAAGTCCTTTCAATGAAGCATCACTGTATATAACAAACTCACCATTCCTGGAAGGTAGTTCCAAAACTGGAGCATTCACCAATCTTCTTTTCAATTCCTGAAAACAATCATCACATTCTTTTGTCCAGATAAACTTAACACCCTTCCGAGTTAGCTTAGTCATTGGACTAGATAACCGTGAAAAATTTCTAACAAACCTTCGGTAATAGCCCGCCAAACCAAGGAAGCTACGAATCTCGTTTACATTTGTGGGTCTTGGACATTTTCCACAACTTTTGTTTTTGCAGGATCAACAGTTATTCCATCTTTAGAAACAATGTGACCAAGGAAAGAAATTTGTTGCAACCAAAACTCACACTTGATGAATTTCCCATACAGTTTCTTTTCTTTTGAGGTTTCCAAGATAACCCTTAAATGTTTTTCATGCTCCTCTTTACTTTTAGAAAACACCAAAATATCATCAATGAGAACCACCAAAAACTTATCCAAGAACTCATGGAAAATTCTATTCATTAAGTCCATGAATACAGCAGGTGCATTGGTTAGCCCAAAAGGTATTACTACAAATTCATAATGGCCATATCTCATACGGAACGCGGTCTTCAGAATATCTGCCAACTTTACCTTCAGCTGATGGTACCCCGATCTCAAGTCAATATTGGAAAAAAAACTGAGCTCCCTGGAGCTGATCAAACAAATCATCGATATGAGGCAAAGGATATTTGTTCTTAACAGTGATATTATTCAAGGCTCTATAATCAATGCAAAGTCTCATAGAACCATCTTTCTTTTTAACAAATAAAACAGGAGCAACCCATGGTGATGTGCTAGGTCTAATGAAACCTTTCTCTAATAAATCTTGCAATTGCTCCTTCAACTCTAAAAGTTCAATTTGTGCCATTCGATAAGGGGGTTTTGAAATTGGCTTAGCATCAGGAACTAAGTCAACAGTAAACTCAACTTCCCGATCTGGTATTATTCCAGGAAACTCATCAGGAAAAACATCAGGATACTCATTTACCACTGGCACATCATTAATCTGAACAGTTCCTTTATTTTCAACGATGTGTGCAAGGTAACATTCATTTCCATCTTTTACATGTTTCTCGGCCTCTTGATATGTTATCAAAAGTAAGGGTTCATTCTTGTAAACAAACTGAAAGTATTTCTGAAAAGAAACTTCTTTAGCTCTATAGTCAATCTTAGCATGGTAAATAGAGAGCCAATCCATACCCAGGATAACATCAAACTCTACTAGAGGTAGAACAATAAGGTTTGCAAGTAGGTTCTTTCCACAGATAAGGATAGGAAGATTCTTATAAATTTTTTTTGCCTCGACACTTCCCAGAGGTGTTTTTACCAAAAGTTCAGGAGTCATTTCTTGAGATGGTATTCCCATTTTACTAGAAAAGGTTTCATAGATGAAAGAATGTGTAGACCCCGAATCAAACAACACACTGGCATAATCTGAAAAAACAAACAAAGTACCTAATACCACTTCATTTGATGGCCCGACATCTGATGAAGTAGTTTCAAAGGATTTCACCACCCCTTTCTGCTTGTAGTCTAACTGCTTCCCATCATTCAAGCTCCTTGTTGGACACTCGTTTGCATAGTGACCCATCTCATTGCACTTATAACATTTCACTAACTGTAAATCAAATTTGTTCTTACCTTCACCTTGATCCTTTTCAGTGCAATCACGAGCCTTATGTCCCATCTTACCACATCGGTAGCACTTCCCAGAATTCAGAAGACATTCCCCAGCATGCCTTTTGCCACATTTATCACAAACTGGAAACTTAGTTCTCTTACCATCAGACTTTTTTGAAGAATTCTTACCTTTCTCCTGCCACCTCGGTCTCTTCTTCTGCTGGTTGTTATAGAAAACTTGGTCATCAACAAACTCCATTTCCACCTTCTCAGCACATCGAACAAGCTTTTCATAACTTTTAAACTCACGAGAAGCTAATTCCCTTCGATATTTTGGCTTTAATCCTGAGTAAAAATGATTTATTTTACTATCAAGGTCCTAGATAAAATTTGGAGCATACCTTGCCAATCGAGTGAACCTTTCTTCATAGGCAGCCACTGAGTCTTCCTCTTGCCTCAATTCCAAGAATTGATTTTCCATCCTAAGTCAAACAGCCTTAGGAAAATACTTCTCAAGAAACATACCTTTGAATTCATCCCAGTCAAGAGCATAAATCTCATCGGCGTCCCTGATATTTTTAACCATAGACCACCACTGATATGCTTCACCCTCCAAACGGTAAATAACAAGACTATCCTTTTGATTGTCTGAACACCCCATGACATCAAAAATCTTTTCCAGTGATTTAATCCACCCTTCAGCTAGCACAGGGTCAGATGATCCTCTAAATGATGGTGGATATTGCCTCATGAAATGTTCCACCACTGACATGTTCCTCTGTGGTTGGTCTGGCTGATCTCGTGTATGGATACCACCGCCATTTATCGCTTGAGTCAACTGCGCCATTACTGCAACAAACTATTCAGTTCCAATTCCGACCATTTCTGGATGCTGATTCGGAAGGTTATTTCCTTCTGTATGCCTTCCTTGCACTGCTTCCCTGTTTCCTCTGCGGAAAACCATTCTGAACAAACATGTCTTAGATGAAGCAACATAGTAATCTTTAAATGCTATATCATTTCGAAAAAGAAAAAAAAATATTTTTGGATAATCATTTAATAGAATTATAACTTATAAAGTTATCTAAACCGACCTTTGATACCAACTATAAGGCCCCAGCCTTAAACCTTACTTAATCTTGAGTTATTACAAGATTACACATTGAGGATCTTTTCGGGTTTAGAGTTTTAGAGAATTAGATCATAAAACTTGCATTACATTCCACATATAAACAAAGTGGTTACATAATGATAGTATTATTCATTCCCATCAATGGAAACACATTTCAAATAAAACATGGATTATTTCTTGACACATCCTTGACTCTATCATCTTATCATGTACCTTTCCCTTGACCTATGAAAAAAATTTCAAAAACATGGGATGAGCATAAAAACTCAGTATGGGTTATAAAAAAAACATGGAAAGGAAACATGAGTTCATATATACATAAGAATGAAATCATACTTTACCCATAAAACATAGGCACTTTAACATACCTCATAAAATCATGAATAAATCATAGAAATCATAAGACATAAAGGTAACTTGAGGAATTCATAACATTATTACGTAGGGAGTAACCCTCTTGGTTACGTTTGGAATACCCATCACAGTATATTCCCTAAAATCTCTTCGGAGAAACCTTAACGTTTCACTCCTTCGCGTTACCCAATGCATTGGAGAGCTATAACGGGCTCACCCGCCCTTAGTTTATCACGGAACCACCCGTCTTCATAATAATGCCCAAGAACCATAACATAATCATATCACATAAAACATGCATAAATAAAACATAACATTTCCACATTTCAATCACGAGATATCAATACAACACATTGATATAATAAAAACATTATGAAACCCATTTTCAATACCAAAGTAAAACATGGTATTTATTTTTCGTTAAAAAAAGGTATGGCTTGTAGAGGAAGCCGAAACTCAAATAACGGTCACGACGGCGGAGAAGTCGTTGTCGTCTCATACGTACGAGAAAAACATTCCCTTTTGTCATTTAGTAAAAGCTTAGTATAAAAAAGATTCTTTTTGAATAAACGTAAAAGTAAAAGGGGTTTATACACCGTGTAAAAGAAAGTTGTGTATAAAATAAAATATGCCTCAATGAAAGGAGATTGAGACGAAGTCCCATACCTCGTATCCGACTTGACCCGACCGTTCTTTAATCTCCTGAATAATAAACTTGAGTTAATGTCTACTTTCTTATGAATCTTTTTCAAGTTCATTATTCCTTTTATACCATGTTATGAACATCATGTAATTCAGTTAATTTAATAATGTTCATTTTGTCGGTATTTGGTTCTTAAGTCAAAAATAGACTTCTTACACTTACATGTTGTTAATTTGGTCATAGGTTCGTTATATCCAGAATGATATTAATGATTTGGATAACATATATATCATATATATTCATCATATACATGTATTTATAATATTAAATCACATTTAGAGGTAAGAAATGAAATGCATCGTTCATGGAGACGGTAAGCCGTACGTACACATGAACGCTACTTCCATTTCTATTTCATATTTTCTGGAATGGAATCATAATGATATAAGAGTATATTATAATTACAGTATAATAACATATATAATATTATTAACTTTATCCTTTACACATCCCACATATGGTATTAACGAATCAAATCACTTTCAGGGGGCGGTAGTCCGCACTTCCTAAAATGAAGATATCGTGTTTACCCATAATGGAAACCATAAAAATATGCCCCAAATTAAAAAACAGATGCTTAAGGAAAACATAAACATATTATATATCATATATAAAAATAGTGACATCATAATGGCCACCTTTGAAGGTGTTAAATGAGTATTCAACAATCATCATTTCGGGAGGCAGAATTTCGCCATCCACGGAAACCGTATGTTCTTTAACCATTTGATGTAGTTGTGTGAGAGTGTAGCTCAAATAAATATTATAACAACATCCTTGTATATTTAAGAGACTGGTGTTGTTACAAAATAAGTAAATAAAAAGATTTTAGGGGGTTGGAGAAGCAAAATAAAACAAATGAAGATGAGAGAATGAATTACCTTTAAAAGTGTAACTCCTTTTGATTTGAGCCTAAAGGCTTCCTTTGAAAGTCTTATACCCAAAGGGAATCCTCTAGTATGAGGAGAGGGAAGTGGATAGAGTAAATGGGCAGGGGTTGGCCGAGCCAAAGGCTTGAGGAGTGTGTGAAATGAGGTAGAGGTGGGGGCCTTTTATAAGAGGAGAGGAGGGGCACTTTTGGAAAGTAAAGAAATATTACTTTATTTGAAAATGTGTTTCGGTTTCAAAAGGTCCCATATTGATATAATTCGTGGATAAGGTGATAAGGGTTCTAAATCCACTCATCCAATTGGTTTTGGCCATGTGTAGTTCATAGATTTTTCATTATCTTTCCATTTTATTTAAATCGTCAAATAATGATGTCATCGCTGCATCATTATTATGTCATAAATAATTTAATTTATTTAATGTATAAAAATCATAAAAAAATACTATGATGTAGGAAATATTTTTAGCTTTCCAATGATTATTTATAATCAAATATCTGATCTTTATAACCCCATGTAAAAATTGTTTTCGTGAAACATATTATGTTTGTGTCATTTTTACTTTTACATTAAATAAAAAGTTATTTATGTCATTTCCCAACCAAAATGTCTCCATGGGGTCCCCAAGTTGACCCATGGCTTTTCTTGGTCGGACATGACACAACCAATAAGGTTGGGACATGTGTCTAGGTCATTTCATATTATTAAAGCATTATTTATACCTTAAACTACACTAATTACCACTAATCGTGATTAAAAACTTAATAAGTTACTATTCACCAAAAATTATTTTAACATCATTGAACCACATTTTACTTCTTAATGACAACCATGTATGTCGGATTTTTAAAATTCAATACACATTAGTGGTAAACTTTCATTTAACTGAAAAATCAGTTTGCTTGATTACCACTTAGTGGTTTCACTATTCATCAAAAATTGAAGTTTTTCAGAAAATTACCAAAAATTCACCCTAAGCTATATTTGATATTCCGAATTCAAAAATGAAGTCTATTTTACAAAATTCAAATCATATAAGTCACATTAATTAATTTAATAATTAATTCCCGCTGCCAAAGCAAATAGCGTGTTTTTACAAAACAATAAGTATCAAAAGATTGACACCAGTTTAAGTCTAATTTCAAAGTGAAATTGATTCCAATTACCACCATTGGATAAAATGGTAAAAATATATTCTAATTTCACTTCAAAACCAATTCAAAACATAATCTAATCATATAAATAAATTAGATTAAAAAGCAGTTTTGATGTAAAATGCAGTATTTTTCACTATTCATTAAAAAATGAACATTGTCAGAAAAATACCAAAAATTCACACAAGGTAAATTTTGATGTCCCAATCATAAAGGATAAGTTTATTTTGACAAAAATAGTTTATAAAATTGTAAAAATATAGATTCAAAAATTGTTTTCCATCAAAAGACAGTAAAACAATCTTTTAAGAATATTATTGTATTCCATGCATAAGATTGTATTTATTTTCATTTTAAGCCTCTATAAAACTATTTTAATCATTAATAGACATAGATAAAAATATATATTATTCATTACTTACTTGGGATGTTACATAATTAGTGATGGGTGGGTCTCAAAATATCCCCTTGACACATTTACGTGTCTCATGAGATAAGGTAGCTCGATTCTGTTGATGTATACCTACCAAAAATAATATTTCTTGAAAACAAAGGCTTAATGGTAAGGTCATAATATCCAAGATGATGATTCCTTGGATTAGGGTATGGAATTATATATCCATAATTATATATTTCATCACTAAGGAACCAATTATTGTTATCTATTTGTTTATTTATTGATACATCAACTATGAATTTGTTATGTTCATCGTTTCTTTTGATTATATCATTTTATTGATTATCTATTTATTCTATATTAGTTATGATCATATTACCCTAACTTTTGATATTTGATTATTATCACTTATGCTTACCCTTGTTGAGGATTTTATATCACTCTTATTTGTGTTTCAATTTCCCTATGTTATAATGAAATTTAGTATACATGATATGTCTAATAGAATAGCTTGTGAGGATAATTTTGTGAAATATGTTAAAAAATTATTACATATTAAATAGTTTTTTATATAATGGGACAAAATATCCATTTGAAGAGATATACATGTTCTTTATTAGTTAAAAACCTTTTCCTAACTCTCTAAAACTCTAAACCCAAAAGGTCATTTAAATGTATGTGACTCAATAACAATTGGTGATTTTGTAATTATTAATTGTTAAAATTGGGTCTTGTTGGTTCATTTCAAAGACAGTATGTAAAGAATATATTTAAGTGAACTGAATTGAGGAGTGTGGGTCTATGGAATTATATTTTTTATCAAATGAGGGTTTAAATAAATTTATTGGTTAAGATGTTAGTTGAGGATAATTTAAGGGTTGATAAGTTAAGGTTGACCATAATTTTATATGTATAGATAACTATTTAGGTTATTTAAGTTAATATTTCTTATTTTAGAGATTTGGATAAGGGAACATTAGTAAAAACCATAGGGATAATTCCATGTATAAGATAACGTCATTATGTTTTCATAAATTACATATTTTTTGGTTCTCCTAGAAATCGTATCCTTTTATGGATAATTAATGGGTATTTATGCTCTAGTGAAAATTTATCTAGGGGTATTATACAGAAAAAAGGTTTGTTGGGTATTAACTCATTCATCACCAGGTGAAAAAAGGCATAACTGCTCACCTAGTTTGAAACTCGTGGGGGATATGATTTATTTAATCACATTATAGTTACAATCCACTATGAAGGATTTATTATTTTTTGGAATTATGATAAGAGGCATCAGAGAACTCAAATTAAAGAAACCTATATTGAATTAAGAGTGATTTATATTGAACTGAAATCAAGTGTTATGTTTTTTAAGAGAGATACATTTTACGATTGAGATTTAATGTGATACTTTATTATAATGTTATTATGATAATAATTTTTCATCACTTATCTTAACACCCTTTGGTTTTATTAATAAGTGAAGCCCCGATGAATCAAATTAATGATGGGTTCCATAGACAACATCGAGATTTTCTAAATAAAAACTTAAATGGATAAGAATTAATGTGAGAAAACTTGTTATTATGTCAAACCATATATAAATAATTATGATTAATAATTTGAATATAGTTGGATTCCCAAAAAAACCAATGAATATTTGGATAGAACCTCACAAAATTTTAGCTGCCAAAGATGATGAAGGAAAGAATGTTCAGTTTTCTACATGTCAAAAAATGAGAGAATAAGAACCAAGGAAATTATCTCAAAGTAACTAGAAGATTATTCATTTTTTGAAAAAGGAGGGAATATAGAAACAATCTCTTGAGAAACAATTAAGCAATAATTTAACATGATGAAGGGAAAATATTTATTTCCTTGTTATACCTATTGAGTTATATATATCTTATAGATAACCTTGAAAAATATTGTTAGTAAGTGATAATTTTAAATTAGGATGTTAGAATTTATTGAATGGGGTATAATGTAACACCCCATGATTAAATATTATATATTTTATTTACTTTAGAACAAAATGTGCTCCATGTCTTGTGGCACATGAAACACTGAAACCTAATGAACCACAAAACAATATATAACTCTTAAAATATAGCCATAGAATATGTGGGTAAAAATATATGTAACCGAATTTTTAATATATATATATATATATAAATTAAAATTAACTTCATTATCTATGTTAAGTCATTGATAAATTAAATTAGTGTGTCTAAATAACTACTAAGACTGATTTATGTTTTAAAATGTAAGATTTCTTAAAATTGATTTTTTTATGTTTTTTGTTATGGAACTAAATAATTTACAGATAAAATGAATTATTTATATGAATAATATTTTATCACTAATCTGAATATAAATTTATAGTATATAAGAATAATAATTGTTAATATTGTTTTTTAAAATTTTCTTTTCCTATGAAAAAAATTTCCATAGTGTTTTAATATTTTCATTTAAAATTAAATTTATGAAACTTTTGAAATTCAATTTGATAAAATAAAAATAATTTTATGATTAAACATTTAAATATTACCTTATTTTGAACTTTTGATATATTTTTTTTCTAAAATAGTTTATGTTTAGGTGAATAGTAAAAAACAGTTTTTTACCACAACTATAACTTCTATGAAATTATAATTATATAATCAATACCCATCAGTTTATAAAACCACTTAATTGA
Source organism: Viscum album (assembly GCA_963277665.1). Classification (NCBI taxonomy): domain Eukaryota; kingdom Viridiplantae; phylum Streptophyta; class Magnoliopsida; order Santalales; family Viscaceae; genus Viscum; species Viscum album. The sequence continues at coordinate 80,738,449 of OY728136.1, forward strand.
TAAATTATATATTTAAGTGTTTCTAATATTCATTTTAAAATTCCATTATAAATTTATAAAACCTATCTTTAACATTTGATGAATATAAGTAAGTTTTTACTATAAAAACTGATATATTCACATATATTAAAAAATTAATTTCCATAACCTATAGAAATGAAATTTATCAATATGGATTTAATATTTTAGAGAAAAATTATTTTATTATTTAATAATTTCCATTTATGTTTTTTGTAATTACTTTATGATTATTTAGAGTAAAGTTAATGACCATGATAACAGTAAAACTGTTATTTTCAAAGAGTTATTTTATTAATGTTGTGTAATTTTTATTTACTAAATTAAGTGGTTTTTTTAATAATTACTAAAATAAGATGTTTAAAACAATATATATTTATATTAAAATTAATTTAATTGGTAATCAATGATAAAAAATAAAAATAACTCATAATGGTTAAAATATCTTTATTCAAAAGAAAAAAATTTATTATATACAAAATATTTTAATTTAAAATTTAATTTTATATTAAATAGAAATTTAATTAGATTAAATAGATATTATATTTTTTTAATCACACTAATCTTTTTTTATTTTATTTATTTTATATATATATTAAAACATAATTTACTTAAGCAAAAACAAGTAACCCTCGTAAATACAAAAAAGGTAAAAGTAAAAAAATATAAGTTTGAATCACTTAAAATTTGTCTAAAACTTATATGGAAATTCATGGTTGAAAATTTATCAAACCTATATAATCCTAAAATCCATTATTTATCACTTTTAGAACCATTTAACCTTAAATAGTGTTATTTAGATATTAACCAATAATGGGTGTTCACAAAAGTGTCCATTTATTCACTTGTAAAAGGAGTGACTTCCTTACCATCATGCCATAACCATTCTGTTAAATTTATTCATAAAAATATAAAAAAAATTCTAATAAATACATTTATCATTTACAAAATCCTTTAGACTAATTTAGTTATCCAAATCCCACCATTTCTGAGGATACATCCAAGAAACATTTCAAGGTCCCAAAGTGAGTATTACTTAATTCATATATTTTTATTCTTATTATTTACCATAAAAATATCCTAAAAATAGTTATATAATGATATAATTATTTTTAATTTACTTAATTTTTATTATATTAATGGAAATAATCTAATTTATTCCATCCCATGCACTTATAAAATCCAAAAACATTGATAGTGCTTTCTACGAACTACCGCCTCCACAAAGTGACATCTTCAGTTTTTCACAAAAAAATCTATTAACTATTTATAAGGATGGAATTATATAATAAATTTGGAATATATAATATAATTATTAACATTAATAAAAAAATTATAATCCACTTTCATCTCATATCATTCATCGGGAAATGAAAATGTTAACGGTGCGTTGTGCTAACTATCTCCTCCACATAGTAATGTTTTTTATTTATCATTTTCAATTTAAATATTAATACAAACCACTTAAAATCGGAATAAATACCTTAGAAAATATAAATAATATCACTATTCTTATTTTATAATGACATTATTTCAAAATAAATAATTTCTTAACCATACTCACCCATCTGATTGTGGTTTTTTTCATGTTTGGGTTAGTTTAACCATCTACTTGAACAATGATACAAAAATATTTCATGGATGAATATAAAAACTTATATAATATCGATACATTAATTTAATAATAATATCATGATTTTTAAGTGTTTATAATTTTTTTATTAAGTATATTACTTCTTATTAAAATATCATCTTCATTCCTGAAAATGTTTGAAATAATCTGACACTAATTCCATTTTCATACAACATATAAAAAACACTAATGGAATGAGATAAATTATTTTTAAAAATACAGGTTATATATTATTTTATATTAATTTATCATGTATTTATGAAAATTTTGATAAGAATAAAAAATAACAATGATATTACAAAACTTGTTAAAAATGATCATGATAACACACACTCGATATTGAAAATAGATAATAACTAACAAATATATATGTACATAATAATTATAAATTAATCTTATAAAATTATATATATATGAATAAGGTATTTCAATAGTTTATTAATATATTAATTTATTTATACATAAGGTTCTATCACTCTAGTAGAATTCATGAATTAAGATAAGGATTAATTGTTTTGATTTTAACTCCATGAGACATGTTTCTTATTATACATCATGTTTTCTTTGGAATAGTGTATCTACTAAAATTTTAATTTTTTTTCATTATTATATTATATTTAAATATATTTAATGTTCATAGTTATTTTTATCATAGTGTTCAGGCTCAATAATTATAAAGGTTGTGAGGGTTTGTGCTAACACAATTCTCTTTTATTGAGTTACAAACATTATTATTAAAATTTGCTATTCCAACTTTGATTAATTATATCAAATGAATAACTTGTTTTTTATTTCATTATACCATTATAAATTTGTACAATTATTCCTTATAAACTCATTATATAATGATTCTTACCTTAAATATCATGTTACTTTTAAGGGGTTATTATCCAAAATTTAATTTCTGGAGACATATTTATTATTATACACAAAGTATTATTTTTGATGGTGTATCTAATAACCCTTTAATTTTTTATCATGATCCTATAATTACTTAGGTAATTTTTTGGTTCATTTGAAATTATACCCTTCTAGTGGTTTTGTTTCAGATGTTTCAAAAGAAATAAGTGTCATTTGTCTCTATTATCAATTCCATGAGACAGGTTTGATATCTTTCACCATAGTTAATTTTATATAATGTATTCAAATACCTATATCCCTTAATTATAATTAATATCTTTCATTTTTTATATTTTAATTTCATCTTATCCCTATCATGATTTTTAATTCTAACTTTACCATTACTATAAGGGTATCTTCATCTCAATTTTGTTTCATTGACATATGATTTATATTTACGACTTATTTCTTTTTTGTGGTGTATATATATTATTTACATATTTATTTATAAATACTATTATACTATTTTATTCTAGGGTATTAATCCTTTAAAAATTAATTCTTTCCTTTTACCTTCCAAATCATCTCCTCTTATAGGCATTATTTCACTCGAAATACCTTTCCTCTATGAAAACCTGATTTTCATTACATTGTTTAAAGTGAGTTCACCTAGATAGATATAAATTGACTGATTAGTGAAAATATTTACTTAACTTTATACCATTACTCCATTTGGTGTTAGTTTTATGGGTTCTTACATGGAAATATATTCCATTTATTGATTGGGGAAATATAGACAATTTGTATACTTTTTATTTCACTATAGATGCCTTTTGATTATTAATGAATGTTGGTTATGTATTTTATAGTTTATAATTTATTTTATATTATAAATTTATTAGACTTAATTAGTGATTATTAGGGCCTATTGTATCCCCTTGATTCATTTAAAGGTTTAATGAGACAAGATATCTTGGGTTTATTGGTGTAATCCTTCCTAGAAAAATATATTTCCTAAACATAGGTCCTTCATAGTAGGATCATTGGGTCTAAGATCCTGATGGTTCTTCATAGGAAATGAAATTATCTATATATAATTATGAGTTTCCTCACCAAGGAACCATTTTTTTATCCATGTATTTATTTATAGATATTTCAACCTTGGATATGTTAAGATCATGGTTTCTTTTAGTTATTCAATTATTTTTATTATCTATTCCTATCATATTATTTATTATCATATTATTCTCTCTTATGATCTTTGTTTTTTATAGCTTATGTTTACCCTAATTGAGTGTTTAAGCTCAACCCACATTATTTTTAGATTACCCTAGGTTACAATTTTTTTTCACATGATATGTCTAACAGAATAGATTCTATGGATAATTTTGTGGGATATATTGAATACATATTAATGATTAAATAGTTTCATATATAGTTTAAAAATAATACACTTTGAAAAGATATATAAGGGATTTTTTTAGTAAAAAGTTTTTTCTAAATATCTAAAAATATAAAAATTAAAGGCCCCTCAAATGTATGTGACTCAATATTTTTTAGTGATATTGTAATTATTGACGGTTAAAATTGGGTCACATCTGTTCATTTTAAAGAATATATTTTAAGAATATTTTATAGGTATTAGATTTCAGGTGTGTGGGTCTGAGGTACTACACCAGGTGTATGTCATTGGTTCTGGATGCAGTGGAAGTTCCTATTGATCCAATGGAAAACTCATCACTTATCATATTGAATAGATCATTTGAAATATACATGATGTGAATTCCATTACCAATGAAAAAAATTCTAAAAAATATTTTCAAATTATTTTTTCACAACCAAAGAGATGATTTTTTTATGTTAATTTATAATTAATTTAAAAACACAACATAAAATTTGTCCTCAATCTTGAGATCTTTTCTTGTTGATAATGTTGACCTTCCTACCCTAATTGATGTTTTTAAATTGCATTTCAAGGACCCAAAATAGATCCCATCTAGTAGTGAACCACACATAATCCTTAATTCTCCAAACAATAATGATGAACCACAAGGTGCTAGTGTAGTTAATTGATAATCTAACATTGTTCTCCTTGATCACTTCATGTTACTTTGGGATTAAAGAATACTTATCTTATTATTCTTAGTCTTGAGATAAATATGGGAGGAGAGAGATACTTAGAGGATTTTTTTCCAAAATGATTAACCTTTCTCTAATTTTCATAGTATTCTATTTATAAACTTAGGGTTAGAGTTAAATATTTAATTAATTATACAAAGTCCCTTAATATATTAAACCCAAAAGGAACCTCATTTTATGCTATAAAATGATATTATTATTTTATATTATATTTTGTGTTAACCTATATAATAATAAATATTTATTTTATAATCTAGTAAATAAATATTCATCACTGAAAATAATCTCGTACACTGATCCTACTCAAAAGTTATATAATTCTTAGATAAATATTTAAAGAAATATTCTTAAATAAATAAATAAATAAATATTATATTCTTAGTTGAGTGACTAAACAATAATTTAATATTTTTTACCTATATAAATTATTTATTTAATAAATATTTTCTTATTTATTATGGTTAAAAAAAATCTTAATATTATATATTCGTCTAATTAAATAGTTGCCTTATGAGAAAACGTTTATTCAATATTTATGATCATTTAATAAATCTTGAATAAATATTAGTCCATAATCTGAAGAAAAATATTTATTCCAATTGTTAAATATAAATAATATATAATTGATATTAAAAGAAACACTTTGTGTGTATCCTTATAGGCCTCTTTCTCAGTGGCATTGGGCTTTCTTTACTAAAGTCAAATATTACCATCTAGAAATAGGTTAAGGAACCCACAGTGGAAGAATATGCGTTACAATGACAAAACAACATATAAAAATCCAATGTTTCATATAATCATTTTTTCATGATATCTCACCAAGTAAGTTGCACAACTAGGTCATCAAACAATATACACTATACAAATTTCTTTGAATATATAAAATGAACTCATTAATACATCTTGGGAATGAAATTTAAGGAAATATTTCTATTTTGGTCAAATGGTAAAGACATCAAATTATTTAAATAAAGAAGGAAATAAAATCCTTCCTCGAATTATTCATTAATAACATATCATTCGTGATGCACCCAACACACCCAACTTCACCGTAATCATATGTATTAGTGGTTTATGGAAATACATCAAAGTTCATGATTCATGAAAAGTGTTAATAATAATATTAATGTCTAAGTATCATTGCACATGCTTGAAAATAGGAGTATCCAATGATACATAAACATATAGATTTTCTATTGGTGGTACTATTCTCATAATCTCTCATCTTGGATATTACCAAGTGCGAAATTCATGAGATAAAGTCTCATATTCTTATAAGTAATTTCACCTGATATCTAATATACTATGTGTTCCATCATAGAATGTTATCTAGCCATAGAACAAGGATTATAAATACCATCAATGTATTTCAAGGTTCTAATTGTAGCAGGGAACTAATATGCACTTTTCAATGTGATAGATACTATAATACATTATTACATTAAATTCATGAAGAACAATGAACAATATATAATATGGAATTTTATTAATATTAACCTATTTAAATAAACATTCAATCTAATATATAGAAAGTTGGTTCTAGGACACCAACTATAATAGAATTCTTATTGGACTAGAGCCAACTTATAATGAATTTTAAGATGCTAACTATCATATAATGATCACGTTTTTACTAAGTTAAGGATTTAGTTAATGGGTCTATAATGTTTTCTTCTGTGTAAACTTTGATCACCATGGCTTCACCTCTCTGAGAAAAATCACTCAAGATAAGATACTTCCAAAGTCTGTACTTTGTTCTCTAATGTAACCTTGGATCCATCACAAGAACAACAAATACAATATTATCATAATATTTTTTTATATGTTCTTTAATACTAGGAACCACATCAAGATCATGGATTACGTTAAATATCCAAACCACTAATTTAGTTGCCTCATAAATTTTAATGTACATAGAATCCATTGTATAATATGAGGGCACTAATTTCTTTAATCTTTTCTATCTCACATCACCTTAATTGAGAGCTAATATATATACCAACTATGATTTTAAATCATCTTTATCTTTTTGGAAAATATAATCTACATATCCTCTCATGACTAGCTCCTCATCTCCTATTTTTACCAAGAACAACTCCTTAGTACAACACAAATTTGTAAGTGTAGTATTGAATACCATCCAATGGTGGTCACCTTGTTTAGCTTGATATTTTCATGTTATACTTAAGGAATAGGTGACATTTAGCTCAGTACATAGCATTTCATACATGATCTTTCCAATCATTGACATTTATGGTGTCATTTCAATAATTTGTTTCACCTCATGTGTCTAAGACACATTTTCTTAGAGAGATGAATTCCATGTGACAATAAAAATAACACCCACTTGTATTTTTCTTTATTGAATCACTTTGATATCTTAAATATATATATATATATATATATCATTACTTATTCCAAGAATCCTCTTTGATCTATCTTGATGAATATTGATCCCAAGAATATACGTTACTTTACCTAATTACTTAATGGATAATCACATGTCTAACCAGGCCTTAACAGATTGTATGATTACTATTTCATTTTAAATAAGTAGTATATCATTGGCATAAACTATAAGGAAAATAATCTCAAATCCACTGAACCACCTATATAGAAAAGGATGAAATTCATTATTTATGAAACCAAATCTCATTATGGATTTATCAATGTAAATGTTTTGTGACCTGTATGACTTATTTAATAAATAAATGGATCTTTGTAACTAAAAAAACTTGTTTAAATTATTTATTATTACTACCCCTTTATATTATTTCATATATACATCTTATTGATGGTATTTATTAAGGATTTTTTTTGAAATCCATATTTCAATTCTCATAGTCATGTAAATTTGGTTTGTAAAGTCGAATTATGATTGATTTTTGCATGGAAAATAGAAAAAAGGTTTCATTATAGTTTATGATTTGATATTTTTGAACCATTTTGAATCCATTCATGCCTTATAAGAACTGAATTATTTTTCAATGTACAATTTATTCTTGAATACAAATTTATAACCAATTATATTTATATCTACTATAGGATTTACCAAACCCTAGACTTAGATTAATTATATGAAATCCATTTCTAAATTAATAGCTTCATTCCATTTTAAAACTTGTGTGACACTAAAATATTCCTTTTATGTTATAGGATTATTATAATAAAGAAATATGGATTCACTATCCACAGTGACTAGAATACCATGTCATTTTGGTTCAATAACCCCTCTCTTACTTATATTTAGTACACGTTTCTTTAAAACTTACTTTTACATAGATATTTGTGGAATATGATCTTAGTCCAACTCTAATGTTTCTTGATCCATAAATTTAACAAAGTATATACCACTACTACTATCTCTATTTGATATATGATTCCTCTCAAGGAATGTGGGTTGTATTTCAACTACAAACTTCTTATTTGAAGAGTTGTATAATTAATATCCACTTTCTTCCTTAGTATATCCTTTAAATATACAATCAGTTCCTCATTATTCAAGTTTGTTTTTAGAAAACGTATTAAAAAAATTGACCACCCCATAATCATAAATTTGAAAATAAGGGTCTCATTCCACAACAAATATCATACATAATAATATTTGTTTCTTTAATTAGAACATGGTTTAGTATGAATACCACTATCTATAATGTGTATCCCCAAAAGGACAATGGAATATTCGCATGACTCAACATTGATCTCAATATTTTTGGCAAGGTATGGTTCTTCCTTTCAATTACACCATTCCATTATGTTTTATAATGAGGAGTGAGTTTAGATAGAATCCCAAACACTTGTAAATAATAAATAAAGTCTCAATTAAGATATTCTATGTCAGAGTATGAGTGTCATTTCTTAATATACTTATCGATCTGGTTGTCAACATCATTATTATATTCCATAAATCTATCATAATAATATAACATATACCTCATTAAGTATATTTATCAGTATATAATTAAATCATTAGTAAAAGTTGTAAAGTATGAGTACCTGCCTATTTTTATAACTATAAATAGTCCACACACATCAGTATAATCCAATTCAAGAAGATATGTGGCCATTAAACCTTTATCATTAAATGGGAATTTAATCATTTTTCTGAGAATACATGCATGACATAAACCAAGTGGTTTTAGTTTAAAAAAATCCTAATTTTCATCATGGTGTGATATGGTCAAATAATTTTTATTTATATTACCTATCTAATGATTCCATAATTGGGTGTTTTATGAGTCAAGTGAACTATTTTCATTATTTATCTCTATTACTTGGTTTTTGTAATACAACCTATAATTATCATTATTCAAATATTCCTTACTGTAACAAATGATTTCCTTATAAAAAAAGAAACATTTTCTTTCCAAATTTAAAAATAAATATACAAGTATCAAGTATGGACATAGAAATAAAGTTTTGGTAACTTATGGAACATAATATAAATCTTCCAAAACCAACATTATTTCAGTTGTTAACATGAGGTGGTAATCTCCGACAATTATAGAATCAAGTCGGTATCCATATATTGCTCATAGATCCACCACACTATCGACAATATTTCGAAATCTATTTGGTTCCTAAATTTTAATACATATTTGAGAACCACATACTATATCTAATTCCAAATTTATAGAATAAAATAAATTAAAATTGATAAAAAATCACCTGATGCTTCCCCTTCCTTTTTTTGGGTGTATTTTTATTTCATTGGCCCTTCTTAACAAAATAAAAATAGGCAACGCATTAATACCTTACTTTTCCTTTAATCATATTAATATTATAAAGGAATTATAAATAAGATTTATACTTAGATTTAGTCTTGGGGAACTTCACCTAGAAATTCTTTTTAGTCACCTTAAGAACAAAAATTCATTCATGATTCATATACATGTTAAATTGAAAAGGTAGAGTGAGAAGAACTGGTATAGAATTCTCTATGTTGTTAATATTGAATTTTATAAAAAAATTGAACATGTGAGGGAATGGTGAAGTAATGATATCTTTGTGTAGTTATTAAGGCATCTTAAACCCTAAAACATCTAGAAACTCAATGTTTCAATGAGTTTGAATACACGAGGCCTAGTCTGTGCACCGTATCTAAGTTTTCTCTTGAAGGGAACCTGTGATATCTCAAATAATTCATTCCTAGATCAATTATAATAAATATTATGAAGATTCAAGAGTATTATAAAGGCATAAATATTCTCCTAAAACTTCATGATTTTAGTAGACATTTATTAAATCATTAAACATTGAATATTAATATCATGTTTAAAGTGTTATTCATAGATATTGAACTCCTCATCACTCACCTCCTTATAAAGAAGATCATTGATTGAGGATTCTAGAATACAAGACTTTTGTTCATGGTGTAACACTACACATTAGTGTCTGAACCATTCTTGGAATTTACAAACAACTAGGATATGGTCTTTCTCTATAATTTATCATATATTTTTTTGGTGAAATTGTATATATTATAGAAGAGAAAGAGAAGATATTATTATTAATTTACTTGATTTTAAATTAGACAAGACATATTAATTTAAAATATATTAAGTCTCATAAAATTTTATCAAGTCTCAATAGCCCCGACTATTGAACTTTGAATTTCCCATCACCATAGAAGGATCCATAATTACCATATTATAATCCAAATAAAGGATATTGAAATTAAATGATAGTTTTTAGGTATGTGTTCTTTCCAACTACAGTATTTCAGCACGTTATTCTATTATGTAGACTCACCAATTGTGAAATACTAACTTGTATTACCTTAAAACATCCCTCTAAAATCTTTATTGAATAGAAAAATGTTGTTAAATATAATTCAGTTTTTTTTTTAATTTGGCATGATATCTTTGTTTTGATTTCATGATAATTAAAAGTGCCTCTCACAAAGGCTTGAAATGACACTTTAACTAAGGGTCCATCTTAACTCAGAAAAAAGAAGCTATAATGAATTAATATTAACTTTAGGGATTTTATTTTTCATAAATTTTTGTATTTTATCTTTTACATTTCTTGTTAATATAAATTATATTTTACTATAGTGATTAACCATATACTAATAAAATATTTACAAATAATCCAATTATTTTAATTCCATATTTTCATCTCAATCCATTTATTTATATGATCATGATATTTTATCTATAAAATAAATATTAAAATAGACATGTAATAACCCAATAATTAATAATATATTTATTTTATAAAATTTTTAACTTCATTGACAACTTGTGATACATGCAACACTTTGTTTAAATGAACCAAAACACTCAATTAAAAAATTATTATTTAAATGTGACTATTATAACCTAGTTATTATGTTGGTGGGTAATAATATTAAAAATTAAATTATAAAAAATATGCGATTTACACATGTTCAATGGGTATCTATTGACCAAGAATAAACAACTCATTTGAAATAAAAATGAAATATTTTTTAAAAACCTGTTTCGCCGCATCTTTTGCACTTAATCAAAAATTATATTTTTATTTTTTTTGAAAATTTATATGATAAAATTACATTATCTTTTGATATAATATTATAAAAATAATATTAGGGTTATTTTCTTTGATTTTTATGAAATGTCCCATTTTTAGATTAATAGTGAAAAATACATATTTTTTTTAAAACTACATTTTCATTTAAATAATTTACATGTTCCATTTTGTTTTAAAATTGTTTAAAAACAAAAAATAGTCTAATTATATTATTATTAATCCAATTTAGGACATTTTAGTCAATGATATGTTCAATTTTTATATAATAATTTTTTAAACATTTGAAAGCTTTTCTTTGGAAAGATATTTTTCATCACATATGTTGGTTTAATTTTAGAACAAATTCTACCATTTAAGTGAGTTGTAATTGGTAAAATGGAATCCTTATTTAGAATCATCATAATTTTTAATTACTATTATTTTTTTATTTATTATTTTTTGAAATTTTATAAATTAATTTTGAGACCACACACGGAGATAGCATGTGATTCTTTGGCCTAGTGTTCCTGAAATAAATGTTTGAAACATATTAAATATATCATATAGAACGTGTGTGTAGTTTTCCTAAAAAAGTGAAATAACATATAAATAGATTCCCATATCATAAATATGAGGTAATGGTTGATTTTAGAACATTAGGTTTACCTTATGTGAGACATAACCTTTTTCGACGCATGATTTTGGTGGAAAATTCATCATGGGCGTAAAAATGAGCAAAATAAATGAAATAAATTTATTTATTTGTTGGAATAGAGACCTAATTCCATATATATGTAATCTATTATGATGTAATTATAGGGTCGTACTTATAACCCTAGAGCCTTTAGAGAACCGTTGGAGAGAGCTTTGGAGGATCTCTCTCAAACAAATGAGATCCAGTTCATAGTTAGACGATTGTTGTGGAATACAATCAAAAGATCTCACTAACTATGATGAAAAAATTAGTTCTTCATCAGTGATTGATACAAATCATAGAAGGGTGTTTTTATTTATTATTTCACAATTATATTTTTCTACAACAAACAAAAATCAATTTACCAGCTGATTGATTCGCAGATTGGTCATTATATAGGATGGGTTATTTGTGAGTATCTTTTTAGGGAAATTTACTTGTGATTAATTTATTATACCTTTACTAATTATTATAAAGGCATCAAATATATTCCAAGAAAAACATTTCCTTAGGTTTATTCCTCATGTTTTTTATTTTTCTTCTCTTTCAATTTTCTTCGTTCGTCATAGGTGATCATTTAGCCCACAGTTCGAAAAACATAGAGAAAACAAACATTGAACACCCATTTCTTGGAAAAATGATTTGATATCATATATATTAGATTAGCACATCATGATGATTGTTTGAAGAAGGATGCAGTAGTGGATCAGACAATTTGGGTACCCAATTTTTTTTCTTTTGTGTGTGATGGAGGATGATGCTTGTGGATGATTTTTGAGTAGTTTGGGTGGCGGAAATTAGGTGATTGATGGAGGAAATTTTTTTAGTAGATCTATGATTCCATTTGAGATTGAGGTCGGTATTCAAGGTGATTATAGTGTGAGAATATGTGGGAGGAAGAAAATTGTTTCTGTAAAATATTGATCAATATGGCATGTACTGCAGAGATGCACTCTATGTGGGGACCTCTCAGAAGCAACTAGGGTTTCAATATGAAGTTAAGGATCACATTCCATGTGACTCCTACCACATGGTGTGTAACCCTTCCTGGTTAACTCAATGTATACCTTAGAGCGTACACAGACACAACTAGGAGTATATGGGAATAGGCACATAATGTGCTCCCACATAGACATGGCCATGCCAGATGTACATAGGAATAATTACACATACATGGGAAAGAATATACTTCTTAAATAGACATGGGAATGTGACATTTACATGGGAAATACTCAGTGTTGAGGGTAAATTCCTTGTATTTATAATACACATTGTGTACTCCTTCAAAGTTGGGTTGGATCCCTTGTCCTCTATATCATGGGAAAATTTCATTAGGGTGTGTTCCCTATGTCTTTTCCCTATGGGTTGGTATATAATCATGTACCACATAGAGGATGGAGATCCCTTTTTCATGACTTCTTGGATAGTGTTGCTGGAATCCTTCCATGAGGCCTGAAGTGAGATCCTTGATCATGTTCTTTACCTAAGTGGTGTTCTTGGGATCATTGTGAATAAAACTACTTGGGTGTCAATCCTCTACTTATTGGGTTAATCTAGATTAAGTGTTCGGTATATCCCATGGAATTCAGATTAATCATCATATTTTTATTGTATTTATTCAATATCCAAGTATGTCCTTTATTTGATGAGAACCAATGAGCACAACCTCTCAAATGAATGTCATCAGTACTATCTAACTTGTGGAGTGTGTTCTTCTAGACGAGTGCTATATAAAACCTTTAATCATTAATCCTAGGATGTATTTATGGTTGTGAATTTATCTTGATATTGTGTGTGTTTTTTGAGTATTTATGGATATTCTTGATTCATGTGATGTAGACATATACCGTTTTTGGAGATGTTTTTTATTATTATTTTATAATCCTTGTGGTTTTGGGGTGTCCAAATGGGTATTTTTATACTTACCCCTTCACGATATTTTCTCATACATGCTGTGTCTTTTACAGATGATCGACCTTTTGAAAAGGTCCTTGAGGGATTAGTAATAGATGGTGATTAGTGAACTAGATATACCAGGGTGTGTTCCTATAGTATCTTAGCACAAGTCCCCATATTTACTTTTAGGTTGGACTTTTTTAGACTCTTTTTAGTGGTATTGTATTTTTCCATATTTAATTACCATTAGCTGTTATCATAATATGGTTGTGTGGCTAGATGTATACTTGCATGATTTCTTTCAAATGTTTTACATTTTAGAATTGTGTGGGCATGCAGATGTGTGCATGTGTATAAGTATATTAGGATAAGGCCTCCCATGTTAATGATATTTCTGCTCAATTCTAGTCACCATACCTTATTCTATTAGAGGAAGGCTTGGGGAGTCCTGAAATTGGAACCTTTGGGTTGGGTCATTACAGAGTGGTATTAGAGCAGTCAGTTCTACGTTACGATTAGATTCTATGAGAATGGTTTGGGGTGATAGTTTTAAGTGTTCTGAGTTTATCTTTCAGGCCAGGGACTCTAGTATTGGTGTCGAAGCCAATGTATCCATACACTAGGACTTTGATCACCTTCCTTTCAACTGATTACATGAGAACCCTAGTTGCAAGATAAAAAATAATACCAGAATCTTATAAGAATGGGTTTTGTTTTTCATATCATTTTTACGACAGCTCTCCATATATACTCATTGACCGTGTTATATCTTGTTTATATCAGGATACCTATATGATGTATGCCAGCTTGGATTTAACATCCAAATCAAGAGGATTATCCACTTAGTAATGATGCATTGATATATGGACCAGTTCTTGAAATGATACCTCTAGGTGGTGCACCAGATATACCACCACCTATAGAGAATAAGATTTTACCCGTAGTACCAACATATGTGGTTCAAAGACTAATCACAAATAAAAAATTATAGTGATAGAGACCCATAAAATTTCAAGGTAAGATTGATATATAGGAATATGATGAATGTATTGAAGTGGAAACTTTAGTATTCCATCTACTTAGAACACTAACAGATCATATGGTGGTCCTGGTGGAGAGCCTTCTCCATGGATCAACATGGTGATGGGGGGGGGGGGGTAGAGACATAATCATATGAAGAGGAAACTCTAGAATGTTCGTACTTAAAGTTCCTTTTTATATATGAGTTATCTACAACTATGATGAGAGTGGTATGCATCCAGAAGTTTCTATAGATTAAGTAGGGTAGTGCAACAATAAATGAGTATTCATTTAAGTTTACCAACCTCTCATGGTACTCAATGTATATGGTTAGAGATCATTTCTTCCAGGATCAGACATTCAAGAAAGGACTATATAGAGATATATGATCCATCATTATACCTCTATGAATACCAAATTATGTTGATTTTATGAAGACATCTTCGGAGGTTGATATTTTACTGGATGAGCAGATGAAGAAAGTGGTTGAAGGTAGTTGGTGCTTTGGAGCAGAGACTTTGGCATCAGTTAGATTATGTTAGTCTTAGAGACTTAGATGTGAGAGAAGTTTCAGAAGGTGTTTCCGAGACATTGGTTTTGTGATTCAGTGTTCATAGGATGGTTTTTGTCATCCCAGTGAGATGTGGTGCTACTCTTGTAACAACATTTGACATCCTATATGAGATTTTTTGACCCACCATATGGTTGATAGGGAGATAGTGGATGAACCACTATAGAAGAGACAACAATCAGAGAAGAGAGGCCTGTCAGGAGGCGTATGTGGAAGAGGGTCTGGATAGCATATAGAGGTGGTAAATCATTTGACATGATACCACCACTACCCTATGTGGTCTATGCCGGACTCAGAGAGTTGGAGGACAGGGGTAGGTGTATCTTTAAAAAATTGAGGATTATAAACCAGAGACTCTAGGAATGATACGAGGTATGATCTGTGTCTTTTCAACCTTAGTTTAAATACTAATAGACACATGTTCTAGTTATTAATTTATAGATTCATATATGGTTTGAGACATGGAGATTTAATTGGATCCCTTGGCTTGGACCTTATGATTGGAGACTCATAATAGAGATGATTCAGTGATATCAAACTTGTAATGATAGTGTGACATGAAAATTTTTGGTGCGATTTTCTATTGGGATCTATTTATATAAGTGATGATTCCTTATTACATTATCGTAGGTATGAAATTATTATCTATAATTCATGCACAGATTGACTATTTTAGGATGAGGATGCGGCATGTCTATAGTAATGGGACTAGGTTTTCCTTTTGGGTGAAAAAGACTAAGAAGTGAAGGATGGATTCATACATAAGAGGGGGTAGCTAATTACACATTAGTTAGTAAGAATTACCCTTGGTGCATTAGATGTTATGAGTTTCTAGTTCCCTACATTATTTGTAGAGTATGAGGATGTATTTCTTAAGGATGTTCCGGGATTACCTTCCCACCGAGAGATATACCTCTACATTTATCTACACCCTGGTTTAACCCTGATATCTACACCAAAATATTATATAGCTCTTATATATCTTCAAAATATGAGGGTTTAGTTTGAGGAGTTTCATAGGAAGGTCTTTGTTAAACCCAGTGTTTCACCCTGGGTAGCCCCAAATTTTTTCACCAAGAAGGAGGATGAGAGATTGAGGTTATGTGTAGAATATCAGTTCTTGAACTAGGTGTCCATGAAGAATAAGTATTCCCTACCAAGTATCAATGAACTCTTTGATCGATTGAGAGGGGAACAATGGTCCTTGAAGTTTGGACTCATATCCAGATATCATTAGTTGGAATTATGAGATGAGGATATATCAAATACAAAATTCACATGTCACTATAGTCACAATGAGTACTTGGTGATACCCTTGGGCATCATGAACTCCCCAATAGTGTTCATGGGAATCTTGAACTAGATATTTTATCCCTTCTTATACTAGTTTTTGGTAGTCTACATTGACGATATCCTTGCGTACTCGGTGTATAAGGAAGAGCATGTGAGACACTTGATGATGTTTCTAGATGTAATCTAATAGCACTAAATTTATATGAATCTCTCAAAGTGATAGTTATGAATTTAGGAGGTCCACTTTATGGGACATGTTATCTCAACAGATGGAGTGGTAGTGGACCCGATGATGGTCAAGGTAGTGTTAGATTGGGAGCCACCCAAGAATGTGACAGAGGTGTGGAGCTTCCATTGGTTGGAATTCTATTACTGGATATTCATACCTAGATTCTCAAGGATATCATCCCCAATGATAACTTTGACATGAAAGGGAAATCCTTTCATATGGATGGAGAGGTTCCAGTAGGATTTCTAGGAGTTGAGGTAGATATTGATGAGTGATCCCATCTTGATATTACCAAAGGAGGGTGTCGAGTATATAGTGTTCTAAGATTCGTTAGGAACTGGTTTGGTTTTTTTTTTGATGTATAGTCTTGAAATGATTTCTTATGGTTCATGTTGGTTGAGACCAAATGAAAATAACTATGTGACCCATGATCTTGAGTTTGAAGAGGTAGTATTCGCAGTAAATATTTGGTGCCACTAAAAAATTGGAAAACAGTTTATCATCTACTCTGACCATAAGATCATCATGTATAACTTATAATAGAAGGATATTAATTTGAAATAGAGGTGGTGACTAGTGTTCTTCTGGGATTATGACTTCGAGATTGTTTATACTCTTAGGAAGGGTAACATGGTAGCATATTCTCTCAATAGAAGATCTTGTTTGTAGTTATTGAATAAGGTGTTAGAGTAGTTGACCTCATTTCAGTTATCCTTTATAGATTAATATAGAGCATATTAACTCCAATAAATGGTTGTTAACCATACACTTTTATAGCAAGTCTGGTGACCTCATCCTAGGGATGTTGATTATGAGACCCTACATACTTAGATATCCACTAGACATACTCCTGAGGGATTTTTTGAATGGGGGAGCTAGTCTTTCTTTTTAGAGGACACATGATGGTACCCATGACATTACATGAGGAGGTTCTAAGAGGGTTTCATACATCTACTTTGGTGGTACATCTAGGTGTGGAAGAGAAATACCAGGACCCCCAACAATAGCTATAGAGTCCATGGATAAATAAGGAAGTCAAAAAATTTATCTCTCAATGCCTTACTTATCAATAACTGAAGGTTGATCACCATGTTCCAATGGGTTTATCTCAACCCATTGAGGCTCCATAGTGAAAGTGGGATGGGATATCATTGTACTTTGAGATAGGATAAACACTTACATATATGGGACATGATGCCATCTGGGTGATCATAGATAGACTCAACTAGTCCGCCCACTTTCTGGCTATTTAAGAGAAGAGTTCTCTATAGATATTGGGATGACTCACCATGAGGTAGATATTATAAATTCATAGAGTTCCATCTAAAATCATTTTGACCATGATTATCAATTTACATCTTGGTTATGGAAGATATTTTAGGTAGTGTTTGGGACTCGATTGCGTTAGATTGAAAATTTTCAACCCCAGATTGACAGTTAGACTGAGCGGACCATTTAGATTGTAGAGTAAATGCTGAAAGTTTTCATGTTAGAATTTGTTCATATTTTGGAGGATCAAAAACCACTGGTTGAATTTTTATACAACCACGGCTAACGTTCCACAATTGGAATTTCACCATTTGAGGCCTTGTACAGGCAACCCTGTAGGTCTCCACTTTGCTAGATTTTCATAAGAAAGTCAGCACCCATGGACATAGAGTTAGTATGATCCACTAATAAGAAGGTATAGATCATCCAAGAGAAGATTATGACTATACATAGACATCATAAATCTTATTTGTAAAGTCGATGTAGGCCTTTGCAGTTTGAGGATGGAGACCATGTGTTCCTTTGGGTTTCAAATCGACATGGATTATTGATATTTGGATAGGTTGGAAAGCTATATTAGATCTTTATTATCCCTTTACAGATACTAAGTAAAGTTGGATAGGTGGAATTATTCCTAGTTATACAACCATAGTTATACTAAGTGAATGAAATAGTTTGATAATCGGTGTTGAAAAAAATATGGGGATCTCGCCAACAATGACGACATGGATTTGTTATTCCTAAACGATTGATCTAAGTTGAGTTTAAACATTTGTTTGATTTAATTATTTCCTTGTTATATTTTTCTATAATAAACATGAATCAATTGACTAATAGTTTTATTCATGGTTTGGTAATTTTGTGGGATGAGTTATCTATGGGAATATTTTTTGTAATATTACTTTGTGATTAGTTGTTTATCTCTTCATTAGTCATTCTGGTGACAATGAATCAAGGAAAAAATGAATCTTGCATATAATTTCATTCCTAATATTTTTAACTAACTTGTCTTTCCATTTTCTTTGATCATCATGGGTGATCCTTTTTCCCTTGGTTCTATGAACACCAAGAAAATGAATTTTTCACAACTATTTATTGTCAGAACAATTCGATATCATAGAAAAAGGCTCGGTGCAACATGATGGTTGTGTGATAATGGAATTTTTAGTGGATCAGATGGTTTTAGATACTATATTTTTTGTTCTTATGATTATGATGGAGTATGATTCGTTAAGATAATTTGAAAGCTGTTTGGGTGGATGAAATATAGTGATTGATGGTGGAAAAGTTCAGTCAGAGTAGATACATGATTCTTGGAAATATTGAGGCTTAAACACAAGGTGACAGTGGAGTGAGAATACACAAGAGGAATAACTTGGTTTCTTAAAAATCCTAATCAACATAACAAGTATTTAGGAGGTATAAGTTTTGTGGGACCCTCTCAGTGGTAGATAGGGTTTTGGGATGAAGTTAAGGACCATATGACGTGTGAACCCTGTCACACAATGTGTGACACATCCTAGTTTGATTGGTGTGTACCATAGAGGGTACATGGACATGGACATGAGTACAAGGGTATGGGCACACCATGTACTCCGACATAGAAATTCTAGATATACATGGGAATAACCATGTACTCAGACAAGGGTAAAAGTACATGGACATGTGCATGTTGTGTACTTCTATAGAGATATGGGAATGATCCATTTACATGGGTCGGACCCAATAACGGGGATACTTGTAATGTACTCCTAGTATTTTTTATGTACTCCATGAATAAAATTTCACTTTTTATTAAAATAGTTAGAGAAAAAGGAAACCCCCACCTCAGTTCAAGGGGGCCAGAAATGGTGAAGCCCTAGGGAATCTCCCATAACAAAAAATTTACAACCATTAGGAAAGTACCCTAAATATATATACAATACAATTTAATTACCTTGAATCCATTTATTGGCTAAGTCATATTATATATAGTTTCCTTCCCTACAAGTATGACCAACTTGAATACCCTGGTTGACAATGGTTTTGGAGTTCCTAATAAAATACAACAACTCCCACTGGTGTCTATCTTTCCCATTGAAAAACCAAATTAGAAATGTGGAATTATATTACCATTCAGAAATAAGAATAATATAAATCCACCACCATATAAGTCTTAAAAATAGGGATCTTACTTATTCTTAGAAATAATTACCTAGTCCATGAAAATAGCTAAATCCCAGAATAACAGACCCCCTCTTATCTCTCACGAGACCACCCATTCCCATCTCCCCTAACATTCATGTTCTATCCACATTTAATTTAATCCATAAAATGGGTGGAATACACTTTATCAATTTTACCTACATACCTCAAGAACTCTCCATGTCTCTACAAAACCCTGGTAAAACCTTTTATAATGAAGTATAAATCTCCCCGCCATTAATGATATTTCCAAGATTCGCAACAAGGTCTATCACCCAAACCTACCAAATATGAATGGAATACCTTATTCTATCTCATAAATTATTCCTTTCATCCCATATAAACCACCAAATGACTAAAAAAATAATTTCATGATCCTTTTCCTACTCATTGTTGTCCTACACCCTTAAACTAAGCCTCTAGGACCTCTTGAATTGAGCCGGTGACATGTAATCCTTCCAAGATGGCTTTTATCCTTTCCCCTCTATATCATGGACATGTTTTGTTGAGGTTTGTTCCTAATATCCTTTCCCTATGGTTTAGTATAGAATCCCATACTACACATATGATAGTGATACCGTTAGTAGGACTTCTTGGACAGGGTTGTTGGAATACTTATGTGAGGCCTAGAGTGATATCCTCTATATTATTTTTTCCCTTGGTGGATTTTTTGGTATCATCATGAAAAAAACTATGTGGGAATCAATCCTATACTTAGTAGGATAATCTAGATTGAGTTTTCTGCAAACCCCATGGCCTTGGTTGTTATTCTAATCTATGTGTAATATATCTTCAAAGTTCTAGCATATCCTTTATATGAAAAGACCTAACACGATTGACCTATCAGGTGAACTTTATCAGTGTTATCTGACTCATGGAGTGTGTTCGCCTAGATGAGTGTTATTTGTAACCTTCGATCAAGAATCCAAGGGTAGATTTACGATTGTGACATTACCTTGAGAATATGTTTCTTTGTTGATTATATCTGGATATAATTTTTATATGTGTTATAGATATATACTTGTGTAGATCTGACTATTATTCTTTTTGTATATGATTTGTGGTTTCATGGTGTTTTATTGGTTGTTGTTATACTCTACCCTACAAGGGATTTTCTTACACATTTCATGTCTTGTGAAGATGATAAAATTTTGATATAGTCCTAGAGGGACTAGGACTAGGTGGTGCTTAGAGATACAGAAATATTGAGGGTGTTCCCATGGTATCTTTACAGTAGTCCCCATATTTACTTTCAGGTTGGACTTGTTTTCAGACTCTTTGTGGTGAGATTTTAATTTTACCTTTTTACTCTCCATTACATGTTTTTGTACTATGGTGGTGGGATTATAATTATATATGTATTGTTTATTTGATTATTTTACATTTTAAAATTGTGTGGTATTGGAGA
This sequence comes from Viscum album, assembly GCA_963277665.1. Taxonomy (NCBI): domain Eukaryota; kingdom Viridiplantae; phylum Streptophyta; class Magnoliopsida; order Santalales; family Viscaceae; genus Viscum; species Viscum album. Next base: position 80,760,135 of record OY728136.1, read on the forward strand.
TGTGTGTGACTGTGTGTATATGTACTTTAGGCTAAGGCCTCCCATATTAGTGATATGCCTACTCAGTGCAAGTCATCATCCCTCTGACCTAAAAGAGGTGGCTTAGAGTTTCATAGAACGAACCCCTTTTGGACTATTAATGAAATAATTAATATTATATAATAATTTCAACTTCATTTTTTACTATAATAAATAGTGAAAATAGAAAAAAAAAATTCCATGAATAAGGGGAAAACTGGTTTACCAGGGGATTAAACTAAGAAGATAATGGTTACAAATGGACTAAATCTTTCATAATTTTTATTATATAGCTATATTCAGACCATATCTCATCAAATTTATGATAATGGTCCATTTTTAATCCTTTTTTCTTGTAAAAAAACTTGGTTTAATTTATTCTTTTCAAAAATATCATGTTTTCCCTCTCCCCACTTATAAAAGGCCACCCACTCTCCTCCCCTATTCACACTTCAAAATCTTTTTGGTTCATCCAATACCTACCAAAATACCTTCCTTATTTACCTACCATCATTCTATATTCCTTTTTTTCCATAAATTCAAGCCAGTAATGCTTTTTTTAACCTAAAAAGGTCACCCAAATAAGAAGTAACATTCTTAAATAAAAATTTTTATTTTATTTCTTCTTCTAACTACTTAAAATATTATTAAATATTGATAATATAATAAAACTAATATCTCCAATATAATTATATATTATTATGTTAATTGAATAGCCTATATCCATCTCATATTTCATCAATGGGACATGAAATCATTGATTGTGTGTATGGAGGTCTACACCTCACAAATTGATGTAACTCGTTTTCCATCAACAATTATCAAGGATGGATATAATGATGGATTTTTTTTATATATATAATATTAATGATATAATTATATTCTATAATTATAATATCATATATAACTTTTTTACTTTTTGTTCCATTTAAAATATGATATTGTCACTCATGAGTATAGAGGACTACTACCTCATGAAGCGATGTGATCCAATTTTCACATACGCTTTACATAGAAGATAATAAGGAAAAATTTAGTGAATATATTATATATATATATGAAATAAAATTAATTCTTGAAAATTAATATATCACCCATTTATTTATCCTTTCATCCATTATGAAATGATATCTTCACTCATGCATATGTACGACTTACCGTCCCCATAAAGCGATGTCATTCATTTTCTATTTACAATATTTAGGAAAGGTTATAAAAATGTATATAATGAGTTAATATGATATTTAAAATAGTATTATAATTAGTGTGATTATGTATTTATGTATTATTCACAAGAACTATAACTTTCATGATTAATAATTCATGAGAAAACAAGGCAATTAACACCCAAAACAATGAAAATAATGAAATATTATGAACAAACATGTTGTAAAATGTTATAATAGGATAATATATGATATTATATATATGAATATGGTTTTTTATAAATTAATAATATGATTAAAACTGTTATATATGAGTTTATTGTGTTTTCAACTTAACAAAAGTGAGGTAATGAAATTTGTCTCAATTTTAATTTTTTTGAGACATATTTGTTAATATACACCTATTAAATTTTATGTGGCGTATATAATGAGCCTTTGATTTATTTAAAATTAATATCTATTTATTCCTGATGTTAAATTTTTCAATAAAATGTTATTCTTTCAAGGGGTTATAGTTTGAATGTTACTAAAGAGGTATGAATCTATTTTACAATCTCACATTCTTTTGGGATTTATTTTACAATTACTGAAGGAATATTATCATTTATCTTTCATATTCTCTAATAATTTTTGTATACTATTTATATTTAAGGATTTTCTATATTTTCAACCAATTTTTTCTCTCTTTGTTACTTCTATCAAGCAAAGCTACTTTTAAAATAAAAATCGATTTTATTTCCCATTAAATCAAATATAATTTTCTTCCATATCCATGTTTTCAAAAAAAAATCACAAATGTACTTTTATTTAATAAAATAATTTATTAAGGGAATTTTAAGGTAACCTTGACTTTTAAAAAATATTTTAAAAGAATGTATCTATAATTTTTCAAAAAGTAAATTTTTGAAAAAAAATTTAAAATGGTTTTTTAATATATACATAGTTAATGAGATTACCCACCATCATAACTATTTTAGAGAATATAGATTTATATAAAAATTTTAAAATTTTTTACAAAGAAAAATATTTTATGAAATACTATTTCAATATTCCACTTCCATTACCTTTATTCTTCCAAAGGACATGATTTTATTAAAAAAAACCTATATTCACGATCAATAAATGGTCACTTATCATTTATTGATTAATTTTTTGATTGTTAACTTTCTATAGAGAACATCACATTATTTTGATCATTTTTTAATTGGAAATTAAATTTCAATCAAATATAAATATTATTTGTATCATTGATATGATTATTTCTTAAATTGTATAGCATTTTTACATACAATGTTTACTTTGAATGTTATTCAATTAACTGAGGAAATATTGATAAATCTATATTATTTAATAAATAAATATATTTGTGGATAAGGAATATTATTCATGAATTAAATTAATTATTCAATGTTTGAGGAATTATTTGGATATACAGTGATGGGTTTTCATATAATTATACATCCCCTCAATGCATGCATGGGTCTTATGAGACAAATCAATTGGCCAAATTAAATGGGATGTTACCCATAGTTTTAAATTGTATTGTGAAAGGTCTGGATAGTAGAGGTATCATGTTTCTTATGGTAATGAATTCCAATAGTTAATAGTTTCTTTAATTGAGAATTTAGTTATTATTATTATCTATTAGATTTTTACATTGATATTTTCTCTGAATGCATTTCATTCTTAGTTTATTGATTAAATGGGATGTGTTTTCAATAATTTAACTTACCATATTTATTATTATTTATCTAATCATGATAGTTAATATATTGATTAAATGAAATGCGTGTTTAGTTATTTACCTTACATATTGATTATGTGTTATTAATTCGTGATTGCCTCCACTGTAAGTAACCCTTAAAATAAATTTGACCTCACCCTTTTCATGTTTCCTTTACCCATGATATGAATAAGAATTAATTACATGATTTCAAGGATTTATAGTGTTTTACATTACTATGTTTTATTTTATATTAACAATGTAAAATGGTTATCATGTATGTATTCAGTTATGAAAAACTGCTAAAATGGTCATCTCTTTGAGATCAGACCACGAGTATCTGTTTCATTGTAAAAATGTAGTCACTCGCTCTGGGTTACTGGATTAGTATTTTTATAGTTGGTATCAAATTATGTTTTGTAGAAACATTAGAAAATATATTTAGGAAAACATAGATTTGGTATTATAACCCTATGATAGAAATTGATTATAAGTATATAAGAACATCCTAAACTTTTTTTCATGAGGTGATTATGTGTTTTTTCATTTAATTAAATGAATATATAGATACTACAAATTGGAAAAAATTTATCTAGCGGTACTAACTCTAAAAGGAGTTGGTTGAGTATATCATGTCCATCATTCTAGTGCATGGTGAGTATTTCCTTTTTGTGCACCTAGTTTTAAACTCTTAGGGGATATTATTAAGTTAATTCAAATTATATTTACAAGATATTATAAAAGATTTAAAAATAATGATATCCTTGAAGATATCAAGTTTATGATTCTAATATTAAAAATGATTTTTTTTAATTTATGTGAAGTGTTACACTATATTTAGAGTTCTAAATTATTATTTAAAATTCAAAATTTTATGAGATAATAATGTATATTCCATTATTAAGAAATAGTTTCTAGAAGAAATAATAGTATCAATACTCATGGAAAATGTAGATATTGACCTTCTAATGAATAAAATATAAATAATATTGAAACTAAGAATATCATGGCTATATTATCACACCTTAATTAGGTTAGGACAAAAAATCCTTTCTGAATTGGGAAACCTATTTTTATAGAGCATGATTCTCCAATGTTGTATTATTTGATGTGATATAAGCCCCCTTCATTTAGTGGGACTATTAATTATGGGTTCTTAGAGAAATGGGATAAGTTCCTTGAAAATATATTTTTGGATTTGGGATGTGTTTAAAGGGAAAAGGTTATAATGGAAGTATATTGTCTCAAGGCTGATGTTGAAAAATATTGGTCATTTCTCTAGAATAATAGGGAGTAAGATAGAATGGAACATATGGAATGGTAATATTTTCAAGAAAAATTAATTAAAAAATATTTCACTCATGAGAAATGATCTAAAATTAAGAGAAACCTATTTAGTATAAAGAAAAATGGAGAATAAATTATTTCAAAGTATGAGTATACTTTTACATGACTATCCAGGTATGCTACAAATTATATACATAATACAAAATGCATAATTGGTCATTTCATTGAAGGTATTAAGAAAATACTCTAGAGGGTAATGTTGTCTCAAAAAGTTTCATTATGTGATGGAATAGTATTATGTTCTATAAAAAAGAGGGTGAATTTTCTATATCCTCTATGTTATAGGGTAATATAGAATATAATAAGTTGACTGAAAACCAAGAAAAAAGAAATTTTACAAAGAATAAGAATAGAATAATCGATTTCCATCATGTACAAACTATGGAATAAACCATCTTAATAAATGCTTGAAGGGAATGAGATTTTTTATAAGTGTAGATATATGGTTCATCAAGATAAATAATTCATAGAGAAGAAAGAAAACACTTATATCCAATGCTTTAATTGTAATGAAATGGGTAATTATTCAAACCAATGTCCCAAGAATCAAGGGTATCTACTATAGAAGAGGATAAGGGGATAATTACATGATTATGATATCACTAAACCTAAGGTGTAAGTAACCAATGAAATTATGGTAAGTAATTTAATCAAAGCCTTAAATTTATAAAATTCCTTATTTGATTCTAGATCTTCTCACTTTTTTATTTCTTCCATGTTTTCTAAGAATGTTTGATATTTACAAATAACTTTTATACATGATTTTTTAATAAAAAATCCTATTCAAATTCTCAAAACAATAAGTATGTTTCAAGAAGTATCCATTATGATATATAAATGTGCTTTATTTTTGTACTTTAATATCACACCTGTGGTTTAATTTGATAAAATCCTTAGTTTATACTAGCTTTAAAAATATGATGAAACTATTTATTTAAAGGAGATGTAAATTACAATCTATAATGAAAATAGGGATTTTTTTATATCATATACTTAATCATATAATTAATGTCTAGATCCACCCTAGTATCTCTTTTGAATGAAACTATTTTTTAATAAGACCAATTACAATCTACAGATGGAAAGATATTCTTTAAATTGAGTATGTGCCTATGGTTCAAGAATACCACTATGTATCTCCTAATAAATTTCTTAAACAACCACCAAAGTGTGAAGTTGATTTTTCCATTGACTTAACTCTTGAAGCAATAAAAATATCAAAGACTCCCTATAGAACGTCCACTATGGAATTAGTTATGTTGAAGAAACTACTAGAGGAAGTGTAAGATATGTTATTAATTCACCATAGTCTATCACCATGGGAATCCATTATTCACTTCATTAATAAAAAATATGGATCCATGAGGTAATGCATTGATTATAGAGAAATAAAGTATATTAAGGTAAAGAATAGGTATATCTTGAATTGAATTGGTGAATTATTCACGAAACTTCCCAAAGATCAATATTTTTCAAAGATTGGCATTTGTTCCAAGTGAGAAAGAAGGAATAAAATTCAAAGAAAGTATTCCAAATAAGGTATGGACATTATAAGTTTATAGTAATTACATTTGGATTGACTAAGGAACCCTCTATTTTTATGGAACTGATGAATAAAGTATTCAAGGAATATTTTACTGATATTATTGTGGTATTAATTTATGATATCGTGGTGTATTCTAATAGATACGAGTAACATAAGAATCACATATGGATCATACTGGAGACTCTTAGAAGAGAATTTTTATATAAGAAATTTAGTATGTGTGATTTATAGCATCACTAAGCTTATTTTATAGGCCATATTTTCTAGACGGATGGAATCTTAGTTGATCCCGTGAATAAAAATGAATTTAGAGAATGGAATACACAAATGAACATAATTTAGGTATGTAGTTTAATTTGTTTGGTAGGTTACTATTGTAGATTTATTCATAATTTTTCATGATTGGATAATATGTTAACCAATATTAAACATAAATGGGTTAAATTGATATGTATAAAGGAATGTGGATAATTTTTGATTAATTGAAGAAGATTTTGTTCAATGTTCTTATTTTAACTTTATTAGCAGGAAATGATGGGTTTGATATATATAGTGAGCATCAAAAAATATTGGGTTGTGTCTATGAAAAAAATTATAAAGTTATTGCATATTCATAAAGGTCGTTGAAGACTCATGAACAAAACTTCCCAACCCATGATATTGAGTTGGAAGGTGTAATATTTTCTTAGAAGATATGGAGACCTTACCTCTATGATAAAATAATGAGTAATACACAGACCATAAGATCTTAAAATATATATTTTTCACAAAAAATAGCTCAACTTGAGGAAAAGGAGATGGCTTGAACTACTCAAGTATTATGATTGTTCAATACACTACTTGTTTATGAAATAAAATAAGGTAGAATATTCATTGAGCAGGAAATATCATGAGTTATATCTTAGATAAGGATTTTGAGAGATTTTATATTCACTAATCAAGTAAATATGGATATAAGAATTATTAAGATAGCGGATACATCACTCCTTTTTCAAAAAATTGTTAAAAAATCATTATTTGAAAAAATAAAAAGTTATCAATATAATTATGAGGATTTTCAAAATAAAATTAAATATATGAATGATGGGAAGTCATTGGAATTCATTTTTGAAGATAGAATTAGAAATTTGGAAATAGGTTATGTGTTCTATCTATACCTGAGTTAAAAAGGAAATTTTTAGAAGATTCTCATAGATCAAATTTCATTATACACCTCAGTAGCATCATAATGTTTATGGATTTAATGTATTTTTTTTGGGATAACATGAAGTAGGAAATTACTGATTATGTGTTCATAGGTTTGGTTTGTCATTAAGTGAAGTAAAATTGATATAATCCTAGAGGATCCATGCAATATCTTTATATTCCTATGTAGAAATGGGATGAAATTATTATTGATTTTTTCACAGGACTACCCAAGTCACCTAGAAATAATGATTCCATATGGGTCATTGTTGATCCCCTAACCAAATATGAACATTTTTTCACTATAAGAGAAGATTTACCTCTTGAGTGCCTTGCAAGGTGCTATTTTAATGAACTTGTAAGACTTCACGGCACACCTCTTTCTATGGTGTCTAATATTGACCCCTACTTTACATCAAAATTTAAGAAAAATCTTCATAAGGATCTTGATACATAGTTCATTTGAGTAAATAATACCATCCTAAATCTGATTAATAATCTAAGTAAATAATTAAAATAATGAAATAAATTTTTAGGTCATTAAAAATTGATATTCAAGGTATGTGGGATCAGTATTAACCATTATTTTAGCTTTCTTATAATAATATATTCAATTCAAGTATTCAAATGGAATCGTATGAAGTGTTATGTGGAAAGATATTTCTTACTTCGACTTATTAGGATGAGGTTTGTGAAAGGAAACTTTTAGCCCAAAAATTGTTAAAGAGACAAAAACAAATTTAAAGACTATTCAAGATTGTATTAAAGAACCTCAAATTAGGGAAAAAAATTCCAGCAATCAGAAGAAGGATTTGGAATTCAAAGTGGAGGATTACATTTTATTGAATGTATATCCATGAATGGGTGTTTAAAGGTTTAGTAAGATGGTAGGGATGATCCCCAGGGGCATCAAAGACTCTAAAATTTTGAAATGGATTAGATTTTAGACTTATTATTTGGAAATACCACCAAGACTCCAAAAATTAAATAATGAATTTTATAGACCATTATAAAGAAAGTACATACCAGAGCCAACACATGTTCTCACCACTAAATAGATAGAATTAGAAACTGATTTATCTTACTATGAAGTAAATATCCAAATTCTTGATACTAGATAGAAATAATAGAGGAATTTTATTACTTTATTGGTAATATTACATTGGAGAAATCATAAAATGGAGGAAGCAATGTGGGAATCAAAGGATGCTATAAAGAAGAACTACCATCCTTTGTTTAGAATGTAATTATCATAAATATATTTTGGTTGAAATTATTTATAAGGGAATAATTTAACACTAGGACACTTTAAAATACATTTCTTTTATAAGAAATTCAATTTTTTTGATAGCTTGTGATATACGCAAGGCCATGTTTAACAAAAAAAACAATACTCTATTAGAATATTATTATTTAAACGTGACCATTATAAAAGATCCATTAAGTTGTTAGGTATAAATAAGAATAAATAAATTATGAAAAATATATTATTTACACATGTTCATTAGGTATCTATTGGTTATGAGTAAAAGTAAAAATCATCTGAAAGAGAGAAATATATTTTTTAAAATTGTTTCACCATTTCTTGGGAACTTATGTAAAAAATTATTTTTAAAATTTTTATAAAATATATTTTTAAAATTTAACATTACTTTTGAATTCAATGTATAAAAATTATATTAGGGTTAATTTTTTGTATTTTTTTGAAACGTTTCATTTTTTATGTACAGTAAAAATACTTGTTTTTATTAAAAACTGCATTTTCATTTAAATAATTTAATATTTCAAAATTCTAAAAATTATTTTAAAATAAATATTAGTAAAATTATATTATAATTAATCCAATTTAGTCTATTTTAATCAATTATTTGTCCAATTTTGATATAAACACTTTTTATATTTTTTGAAGACTTTTCCTTTAGAAAACCATATTTTCATAATATCCGTGTGTCTAATTTTAATTAAATTATTACACTCTTGTGAGTTGATATTAGTAAAATAGATTCCATATTTTTAATCATAATAATTAATATTATCTAATTATTTCAATCTAAATTCTGACCTTAATGAATAGTTAAATTAGTAAAAATTAATTAGCATGGTTAAGGTGAAAACTGGTTTACTGGGTATTAAATTAACAAAATAAGGTTTAAAATGAAATTATTATTATCTAATTATTATTTTATAGACATATTTAGAGCCTATAGAATTAAATATTCAATAATGGGCCATTTTGGATCCATTTTTCTTAAGATAAACATGGATGTAATTCATTGTTTTCAAAAAATCCTAGTGTATCATCTCCCCCACTTATAAAGGGACACCCATACTCCTCCCCTATTAACGAATAAAAACACTAATTTATTATCCAATAACTAAAAAAATCACATAGTTAATTCCCTAAAAAACATACTAGAGTCATTTTATTTATCATAAAGACAACCTTTGAAAGATTTTGGTGAATACCAAAAGATATGGTCTAGAGAGGAGGTAGCGTTCTTAAATGAGCATTTTGATTTTATTTCTTCTTCCATGTCATTATAATACTATAAAATAATGATAATATAAAATCATAAATATCTAAAATATACTAATATTTTATTATTTTATTGGCATAACCTATATTTATCTCCTATTCCATCAAATGGGAAACAAAATTGTTGATTGTGTGTATGGAGGACTAACACCTCACGAATGATGTAACTCATTTTCCATGAACACTTCTCATGGATAGAAATAATTATAGATTTAATGTTTATATACATATATATATATATATATAATATTTAGGAAATAATTTAACTTAGGTAATTATAATATAATATATACATTTTTATTTTCCATTCCGTTTAAAACACGATAATGTTGCTTGTGTGTACGATAGACTACCAACTCATGTAGTGATGTGATTCATTTTTCAATTATGATTTACATAGAAAGTAAAAAAGATAAATTTAATAGATATATTTGATATATATGAAATGATATTAATTTTATAAAGTTAATGTATCACCCACTTCCTTACCCTTTCACCGGTTAATAAATGATCTCACCCCATGTGCGTTTATACAGTTTACCATCTCCACGAAGCGATGTGGTTCATTTTCTATGTATAAATTTAAAGAATGGTAATAATAATATATATAATGGGTAAATATTTTATTTAAACATTATTATCATTATAGATATTATGGATTTATATCCTATTCATAATAACTATAATTTTCATGATAATATACGCATGAGAAAACAAAGTAATTAACACCTAAAACAATAAAAATAATGAAATATTATTAAAATCAAGTGGTAAAATTTCATAAAATGATAATATATGATATTATAAATATGAACATGGTTATTTTATAAATTAATAAAATTATTCAAAACTATTTTACAATAGGTTTAATTGATTTAAAATAAAAGAAAGTGTGAGGTAAGAGATTTCATCTCAATATCAATTTCAATGAGACATATTTGTTAATATGCACTTATCCAATTTTATGTGTTGTATATACTCCCATTTTCTGTATTTAACCTGAATAACTATTTATTCATCATGGTAAATGTTTCAATACATGTTTATTTTTTTAATGGGTTACAATTATAAAGTTACCAAAGTGGTGAGATTTTTTTTCAATCTCACTTTCCTTTTCGATTAATTTTACTATTTTTTGAGGGAATATTATAATTTATGATTCATAAGCTCTAATAATTCTCATATGATCTAGATATTTAATAAATTTATATATTTTCTTACAAATGTTTTTATATTTTTTACTCAGTTCAAGCAAATAAATTATTAAAATAAAAACAGTTTTATTTCCCTTTAAATGGAATATATTTTTCTTCCATGTCCATATTTTTCAAAATTATTTTACAAAAGTCCTTTTATTTACTCAAATGACTAATAAGGAAACATTAATTTATACTTAACTATTAAAAAGGTTTTTAAAGGACTATTTCTAGATTTTTTTAAATTTTTTTTAAAAGTCAATAGGGATTTTTTAATGCATATGACAATAACCTACGTCCCAGGTGCCATAACCATTTTTATAAATGTATATTATTTTATGTGTTTTAAATCTATTTAAAAAGAAAAATATTTTATGAAATATTATTTTAATATATAACTTATGTTACATCTATTATTTCATAGGACATGATTTTTTTGCAAAAAACCCATATCCCCGGTGAACGGATGGTCACCTCTAATTTCTTGATTAATTTTGTGATTGTTAACTTTCTCTTGATATAATCACTTTATTATGATCATTTTCATTAGAAATTAATTTTTTTAAATATACATATTATTTTTATCTTGGATATGATAATTTCTTACATTTTATACCATTTTTACATATAGTGTTTACTTTCAAATTTACTTAATTAACTTAGGAAATGTTGACAAATATGTCTTCTTTAATCAATATGGATATATATTGATAAGGAATATTATTAATGAATTAAATAGATTATTTGATATATGAGGAATTTTTTGGACATGTAATTATGGGTTGGTCCTAAAATTATACAGCCCCTCGATTTATCTACTTGTCTCATGAGACAAATTAGTTGGACAAATTCAATGGGTTTTACACATAGTTTTAAATTTTATTATGAAAGGTATTGATAATAGAGGTATTTTTATTTATAATATCATGATGTCTAATAATCAAGAATATACTTCATTGAGAATTTAGTTGTTATTATTATCCATAATATTTTATCATTGATATTATCTCTAGATGAATTTTATTCTCATTTTATTGATTAAATGATATGTGTTTTCAATTATCTTCTTTTCTATATTTATTATGACTTATTTAATCATTATAGTTAATTTATTGATTATATATAATGCGTGTTCAGTTATTTACCTTTCCATATTAATTATACCTTATTGATTCATGATATCTTACACTATAAGTAACTCTGACTGAGCATTTGAAGTCGCATTTATTTTGTTCTGGTTCCCCAAGATATGAAGAAAAATTCTTTGAATGAGTTCATGTATACCATGTGATTAAACTATTTATGTTTTATTTTATATTCCCATTATAAAATATATATAATTTATGTGTATTCTTCTCAAAAAATTTGAAACTATTCCATATTTTGGGATTTGGGCACTTGTATATTTGAAACTGTAATAAATTATTCATTGGATCCGGGTTACAAGAGTGTGGGATATTATAAGATAGAAATAAAATAAATAATATATGGAATAATCAAGAGTATTAAATAGAGTTTTTTCATTGAGCAGAAAATAAAAAACAATTAAAATTAGGGAAAAAAATCCTTTGACCCAGTCTCGGATTGAGTTTATAACGTTAAACCACTTTCATGCATCTATCCTTAGTTTGTTTCCAATATGGATCTATCTCAAACCAACTCCATGCACATGGGAACTCCATAATATTAGAATTCATCTACTTTATTCATAGTTGATGGGAACCCGAAATGGTGTTTACATAAAAGAAAATTTGGAAACATAGACCCATGCATAATTAAGAGGGAGGGATGAATCACAAGCTATCAATTTAATTTAATAAAATAATTTTATTTACCCATGAAATAAATAAATTAGAAAAATCTATACATATTCATAGGCTAGATTAAGATCATGATTATAAACTAGTGTAACAAATAGACATTTAAAAGAACTAGCTAGACTTCATTTTGATTCATTGTTTTATTAAGATAAACACATGAGAATTAATTTGATTAATTTTCTGATTAATAAATTAATATAATTTATCTTAATATTTAACCAATATATCCTCAAGATACCCATATTATATGATTTTAACTAAATTAAAATGATAAATTGTATTTATAATATAATAAAATAATTACTCAACTTGTACATGGAATAAACTCTATGAGTACATTTATAGACTACTCAACATGTGTTGAGATCATATATAGTATACTCATGTAATATATGAAATACACATTTTTTAACATAATTACATCAGATGTATGATTCAATAAATGCCACATAGAACACATGTTAATTATCATTGCATATAATGACTTTAATCCATACAGAGAAGTCAATTTATTATGACTATATATGGTATGTAGTTCAGAAATTTACATAGAAATTAATTAATCATTTAATATATATATATATATAACCTCTAAAATACTTTGTCAAAGTTAATAAATGACACAAATAACACATACATTTGAGGTTTAAAGGAGTAATAAATTAAATTTTATTTTTTTTATAAATGGGTTTGGTATATTGTATATATATGCAACTATGCACTATGAATCTTTCTCATAATATGTTAGTTATACATGCCTAGGGAATCAGTGTGTATTACAACATGATCATGTGTGGGTTATATGACATGTACAGTTAATACACACTATATATCCTCCTTGTTACATAGTTTTTAATCCCTATGTTTTGTGTAATTATTATTTAACGTGTATTTGAATATGTGTTTTCTTCTATGAAAATATATAGACTACACGGTGTGTATACTTGTTACATGGTGTGTAGTCCCATATGTCATGTGACATCCAGTCTTGGTCAACATGTAAATAATTTAATACACTATTAATTCTTCATTTCATGACATTTCATATTAATTTATGCTACTTTCTATTGTAATGAACAAGGATACATGGCACGCACACAGGCTACAGATTGTGTTATTTCATTTTGTCCAACTAGACTCTTAAACACCTCTGGATGGGTTCAATGGTTGTTCTATGTTAAAATTCTAATCAAATATGGTTTAAATGAGTCAAAAATCAAGGAGGGAATAATTGAACTCAATAGTAAGATTCAAGAATAAATTATATAAAATTAAAACTAACTTTAAATTCATATAATTATCAATATTTATTAAATAGGTATAAAGTTAACTTGATCCCTATAATACCACCTTTTGGTTCCGAATGTAGTGTAAGAACCTATTGGGAATATGAAAAATATAATATTTTATTGGATTCAATAAATCATTCAAAATATACATGACATATATTCCATGACAAAAAAATAAAAATAATATTAATAAAATATTTTTCCAAAACCAAGAGAGTGGATGTTTTCACATCAATTTATAATTAATTTAGAAAAAACAATAAGAAGTATTACCATGATCTTGAGATCTTTCATCATTGATGATGTTGATATTCCAACCCCAAATGATGTTTTTTCATTATGTTGTGAGGATGTAAATTAGAACCCCTCAAACAGTGATCCACAAGTTCTCATATGATCCTTGAAAAACATCGATGAATTGCGGGGTGTTAGCATGGATGATTGATCATCTAGCATTGTTATCTTTGATCTCTTTACATTACTTCATAATGAAATTAATTTTTCTATTGTTCTTATTGATCTTTAGAGGAAGATATGAGGAGGTATATCTTAAGAGGAAATCAGTGTGCACAATGACTAACCTTTCCGGATTAATATAGCTACCTATTTATAAATTTTTTGTTAGGATTTAAAATTTAATTAATCACTTATAAGACCTTAGTAATATATTAATCCCAAAAGAATCCCCATTCCATGTCATAAGATACTATTATAATTTTATTTTATGGTGCAGGGTAACCCATGAAATGATAAATAATTATTTTCTAATCTAGTAAATAAATATTTATAACCAGAAAAAATTTGGTTCATTCATCATCTTTAACATTTTCTGAATTCTCTAATAAATATTTAAATAAATATTACTTATTAAATAAATAAATAATTATTATATTCAAAATATGGTGAATAAATATTTATTTAATATTAACGTAACTAAATAAATTATTTATTTAATAAATATATAATTATTTATTATGATTAAAATAACAAGAGATTAATATAAATAATATATTAGGGTAATTGAAAAATTAACTTATTAATTAAAATTTATTTAATATTTGATATAATTTACTAAATCTTGAATAAAAATCGATTCTTGGTATGAAGGATAATATTTATTCTGATTTTTAAATATAAATAATATGTAAGTGAGATCAAAGGAGACACTTTTTGTGTGACCCTCTAGGAATTTCCTTAAATGACATTAGGCTATTTTTCCAAAAGTCCAAGATTACTATTTAGCAATGGGTCAATCCACAAATAGATGATGAAGATATGTCATAATTTAAAAACCACATATGAACACACACTATGAAATATAATCCTTTTTTCATAATATCTCATCAACTATGTTAAACACTGATTTAATTAACCTATATTGCTGATATATAATTATTTGACTATCTCAATTGAACTCTTAAATACACCATTACCATGGAATTTAATGCGGAAGTTACATTTCAATCAAAGGTTCGAGACATCATCTTCCATAAAATTGGAGGAGAAAAATTCTTCCTTTACTTATTCATTACTAACATATTATTTGTGATGTACCCTGTAACACCCCCAGTTATTATTATTATTTTTTAATAAATTAATATTATTTTGATGGATTTATTTACACGCTAAACCTAATTAATATTTTTCAACACGTAACACTGGCTTAGATTTCATTACACGCAACACTGAGTTTATAAGAAATATCATTTTATTATTTAAACAATTTAAATAAGAAAAATTATAACATATAATTTAGAATGGTGGGTATGAAAAAAATTAAATGAATTATAAAAATATGTTTTATGAATTTATATATAATTAATTCATTTGTGACTAGTTAATTTAAAATTAAAATAAAACGCATTTTAAAATAAAAGGAAATTTTTTTCTGGAATAACTATTTAAATGTGAAAAGGTGTTTTTTATACAAATAAATAAAAAATTAATCTTTTTAGAATATATAAATTATATCTATATTCAATATTATGTTTAACATTCATCCTATTTGTTTTCAAGACATGATATAAAAATAAATCCAGTTTTATGCTTAAAAACTGTATTTTTTTAAAAGCAGTTTTATCATCTTTTAATGGAATACCTATTCTAAAGGAAAATTTCAGAATATTTATAAATTATATTTGACAAAATAAACTTAATTTTTGAAATAGGAATATCAAAATTATCTCTAGGTGAATTTTTGGTATTTTTCTAAAAATATCATTTTTTATGAATATTGAAAAATACAACATTTTAATTAAAAATTGACCGTTTTTCTAATTTATTTTTATAGTTAAATTATATTTTATATTGGTTTTAAAGTATAAATAGTTTAATTATACCTCAATAAATCTATCATGGGTCATTGTAATCAATTTCACATCAAACTTAGATATAAAAACATTTCAAACATTTGAACATTCTTACCCTTAACATAAATTTTTTGAAATTGAATTATTTAATTGATAATGCTCCCTAAAAATGTCATAGATATTATTAAAATTAAATATAATGATAAAATTTAACACTATTACTTTTAATAAGTATAATTTTTTTAATATTCAATAAAATATAAGATTTGTTTGAAAATAAATATTTTTTTAAAATCTAAAAGGTTTATCTACATTATGAAAATTTAATTTCAATATTTAGTGAAGATATAATTATCATAAATAATTACACAATAATGAGGCAGTAATTATAAAATTAATGAAAAAATAATTTACATGATATTATAAATAATAGATGAAATATAATTTGGAATAATTAAGGTTGTTCATAAAGTTTCTAGCATAATAGAACTTATTAGGGGTGTATTACATGATTTTTTTCCTATGTTATATTTTTGTATTGATTTTCATAAATTCGATGAAATTAATATTGTTAAACATGACACTAATGATATTTTATGAAAATAATATATTATTAAAATATTTAAAAAACATAAAATATTAAATAAAGAAAATGGGATGATATATGGTCAAAAATATAATAATATTTCAATTTATAATACAATTTAAAAATTATATGTAAATAAATTACAATATTTTAATATTTAAAAAGTTATTACCATAGTTAAAATTAAAATAGATAAACTAAGTTTTAATCAAAATGATAAGGATTAGAATAACATAAAAACTTGTCTAAAATATATTGGTTGATGATATTGAAACTTTATCATATCTAATAATTTAATAAATGGTCTTTTCAAGGCATTTTTATTTATATTTAATTTATTATAAATTAATCTTTTAATAAATTCCAAAAGTGCCCATCCCAGCTCTTATAAAAGAGAACATCTTATTCTCTTTTCTTAACACCTCTAAAACACATTGGCTTAGAAAAACCTAAACCCAATCTCCTCAAAAAATACCTTTCCTTGTCCTAGAGGTTTCACTTTAGGGATAAATCCAACCAAAGATTAGCTTTGGTGAAAACCAAAAGGAGTTACCCAAAGAAGAGGTAATATCTTTCAATAAGCACTTTTGTTTAATTTCTTTTTCCATCCACTTAATTATTATTATTACATGATTATATAATAATATCAGAATAATCAATATATTAATATGTTTTTATGATGAGGGTATGTCCTATAATATTACAAACTTCCATAAAATGAGATACGCAATCACCGTTCGTGTGTATGGAAGACTACCACCTCACAAACTGATGCCATTTATTCTTCCATTTCCACATTTAAAGGTAGGGAATAATGACTTAATTTATGTTTTCATATGATATTTATGATATTTCTTATGTATTTACACTTATGTAGTTATTATATAACATATATGTTAATGCTTTCCATTTTGTGAGAATATGATAACTTCGTTTGTGGACGTGTGGACTACTACCACTCAAACCGATGGGATTATTCACACGTTACTTGGAATGTTATAACAATAGGTTTCATAAATTTATTTGATATATATGAAATAATAATTCTAATTGAATGTTAATATATATATATATATATATTTAATTTACTTTACTTCTTAAAATATTACAAGAAAACAGAAACATCATTCATGCGTACGTACGACCTACTATCTCCATAAATAGTGTATTCCATTTCATATTTCTACCTTTATAGATTATTATAAATATATATATAATTAATTTATATAATATATATATATATATATCACATTTTATATTATTTAGATCATGATATAAGTTGGAGGACCAAAACTTTAACAAATCAAAACATATATGAAAAACAAAGTGGTTATTACCCAAAACATAACTTTGACAAGAAATTGTTAATAAACAGAAAATATAAAGTCACAATCAAATAATATATGGTTTTATATATACTAAAATGGTTCTTTGTTATATGGATACTAAAATTATACTTATTATAGAAATTTTTTTAATGTGTATGAAGAATGTTAAGATTTAAGGTAAGATTTTTCTCATATCAATTTTATTTTTGTGATATATATGCTATATTCACCACTTATTCTTATTTTTTGGTGTATATACATAATTATGACATGATATATAATTTATTTAATTTATTTAATGATATTAACTGTTTCAATTGATGTTACTCTATCACGAAGATCACGAGTCAAAATACACTGTAGTAGTAAGGGGATTTTAAGTCTTAGTTTTATTTTTGTGAGAATTATTCCATATTAACATTCATTTATTTTTTTGTGATGTATATAATAACAATGAATGTAATATATGATCCTTATAATTAAATATATTATAATTTTCATATCCAACTAATCATATACCTTTCATTTTGTTTACGGTTGGAAAGTTACCAAATCTGTAAGGTAATTTTTGATGAATCTACATTAATTGAGACACATGTTCTGTTATGAACCTATATTATTTTAAATTATTTATATACTTATATTTAATATGTTATATATTGAATATAAATCTTTTAATGATATTTTAAGAATTATAAAATGTTATTCTCTCTTTAGTTGGAAATCTGTGTTCTGTCAAAAAAAGTTCTCTAAAAAAGTTTTCAAAATGTTTTAAATGATCATTAAATAACATTCAAGAAAATAGATTTAATATAAGTTAAAAATGGTTTAAAAGATTAATTTATTAGTTTTCAAGGATATTTTTAATTAAAGTTTTTTCTAAATGCTTTATGATTTAGTTTTTTTCAAAGAATAAAGGATATTATTATAATGAAATATTTTGAAAAGATCTTTCAAAATTAATTTCTATCTAAGATGGAATCCATTGATGTTACTTACTATTTATTGGGGATATTACCCATGTATACCATTCTTATTATTTCTTTAAATGTTTTATTTTTATTATGTAATGATATTTATGAGACATATTTTTTTCCATGTGTTATGTTATGATGAAGTGTTTATGAAACTAATTTCATTACATGGGTTATGATATGAAGATTAATTTATGGTCATTTACCACACACATGTGTATCATTTTCATTATGTGATAGTTGAGACCTATATCTCACTCCAATTAAATTGGTAAAGATTTATATATCATGAGATAATTATGGGAAACAAGTCAATGAGATTTATCTACTATGGGAAGAACAGGAAACCCAATCCACCATAAGGAAAGGAATATGATAGTGGATGGTGGTGTGTGCCACCCAGTAAGTGAATCCCCCATGATATGCCATGATATTTTTTAGAAATGGGGTTTAACTTATAGGGAATGATATTACATTTTTATGTGTATTCCACAATTTCATGTCTTATAACAATTTTACGATCTCATGGATTATTTTATTTGATTCCCTTAAGATTCATGTCTTATGAACTACCAATATTTATTACATGACTCATGTGTAAGATCTTTGAAATATAGGTTATGATCTCCAAAATTTATGCTTAAGTTATCATACCCTTATGTTATTCTTATATATATATCCCATGTTTACCCTTACTGAGCATCTGAGCTCTCATTTTTCTTATGTTTCTTATTCTCAGGTTATAAGGAAAGATGTTAAATGAGTTTTATCAAGAAGTATTTCACATGGATGATGTTGATGACTTATTTTGAAATAAGAAAAGCAGGTATAGTGGGAGATAATGTTGATCATTATGAACTAGTTTTTTATGAACCCAAATTGTTAAGAGTTTTTCCTAATTCTATAAAGAAAGTTCCTAGTCATAGTATTGTATCACTGATAGGGGGAGGGGGTGAATCAGTGATACTATTTTTTTTTCTTTTCTGGTTCTATTAAATTGAAAAAACCTTTTCCCACTATTAAATAATTCAATTCCTTATTGAGAAACAAATCAACACATATCCAAAGGAACACAAATATTTACAAGGTTCACTGTTAAATAAGAATAGATATGTCCTTGGTATGGTTTGGAAATGATCCAATACAATATATTCTACTAGAAAAAAATCTTTGGATTACAATGAGTATGATGTACCCTTTAACTCGAATAAAACTATGAAACAATCCAACTAGTGTGTTTTCACCCTCTTAGTATAATAAGGTAATACAATTGTTTTGTAACAACTCATGTTACTTATGCTTCTTTTAAATTCAAAAAATTTATTCAATTGATATAAAATTATTGAATTACTTACCTAGAAAAAAGGTAAGAACCACCTGTAATTTGTTATGAAACACTGAGTCCGATATTTTTTGAGTCTGATTCCCCTGAGTTCGATTCTTACAAAAAAATACTCTCAGTCTGAATATTTAATACAATACAATAGAAATAAATCATCACCACTTCAATCCCGGAGTACGATGAAAGTTAGTACGAAACTTCATCATTCCTAAAATCTTCAATAAAATGATACCCCGCACATAAAATCCCATTCCAATTAATTCATCCCGATACCAAACCCATGAAAATACAATCCCTGTCAAAATGTATTCAATACAAAACAAAATTATATCACTTTCTATCACTGAAAACTCAGAGCTTCTCTCTCTTATGTGGTGAAAAATGAAATCATTAGAAAGTATAACATACTTGTTTTGATTTTATAGGTGACCCAAAACAAGTTTAAGAAGGAATCTCAAAACAATTTCCCTCTCCCTTAAATTCTCCCAAAATTCCATTTTCACTGATATATAGGAATGTATTTTGACTTCTTCAACACTTCTCGATTCTTCTCGAAACTTCCACAGTGTTTACCTCTTCTTCTTTAGTATCCCATTTTAATTTCTAAGGCCGATTTCAATTGTTATGAATACATGGGCCCGATCAACTGAATTCGATTCCTCATGCCGATTTCTGAATATGATTTTTATAATAGTTTTGAATCAAAATCTTTTATTTGAAAGTTCATCTCCCCCCCCAAAAAATAATTCAGCAATATTATTCTATTTTCTTTTCTCTTAAACCACTTGAGAAAAAATATTTCATTCAAAAACAAGTGATTGAATCATGACTAACATCATGAATTTGAATTCTTTGAGGATCAGATTTAGCATTATATGACTTTGATTGGAAAGTATTGAAACTTTTCATTCATTCTAGAAAACTCTTTTCTTCACACAACTATTGATTAACTTCAAATTCAAACTTCTTATTATCCTCTTCTATTGATGGAACTTTGACCCATTTCAATTTTATATGAAGAGAACAAAAAATAATTTGACTCTTACCCCACTTTATGAAGTCATTTGAAAACAAATCATAGCATGATACTCTCTAGATATGATCATTTATGGTCACAATTATTCTGGATACGATTTCATTTTATGATTGTTGGGTCTGATACATTAAAATTTGATAATGAACCTTATTCTATGTAAAATCATTTCTTAAGTCTGATCATTTTCTAGGTATGATCAATTTATGGGTACAATCATTTCTTGGGAGTGATCATTTTCTGGGTAGGATCATTTCCTGGGTACGATCACTAGGTAATATCAAGTAAAATATGAAAAAAATGATTTGTCTAGATATGATACATTAAAATTTGAAAAATATTATCTTCTCAAATACGATACAATACAATCTAAAAATGATTATTTTCCCAGATATGATACAATACAATCTAATAATGATTCCTTATTGATTGGCACCATCTCTTTTCTTTTCTTCTAACCTAATATGATTGATTAAATTCTGAATACGATCCCTTTTTGATCCATATCATCTCTTCTCTTTTACCCAGATATGATCAATTACAATATGATAAAGATGATCTTTGATTGGTACCATATCTATTCTTCCACTTTCTCCTAGATATGATCATTTTTAAAAAATAATCAGAACCATCCCTTACTCTTCTATTACCACCCCTTTTCAATCTGTTCCACTTTTCAAATGACACCACTTTTTATCGACACCACCTTTCATCAGAACCATCTTCAATCGACACCACCTTCCATCGGCAACACCTTTCATTGGAACTACTTAATTACGAATCAACACTAGATCTTTTACTTCCACTCGATATACAATTGTTTTGAAAGACAATTGATACAGTCTATTTCTCTTCATATCAATATGGATTCTTCAATAGACACTGCCTCTTCAATCTGGATGTGATTATTTTGAAAAAAAAGGTACCACTTCTTTATCTCTTCCATAAAGATATGATAAATCTGAATATTATTCTTTTCCAATTAGAATCATCTCTTTCACTCCCCCTTTATTCAATCAATCTTTCATCCCAAGTACTCAATACAACTCATGATTTATATGAAAAATTAATCAGAATAGAATTGCCACATTTAATTCAATCATAGTTATAGTGACTTTGATTATCCATAAAAATACCTATTTATCATCGTATTCAGATTGAATCTAATGGCCATATACTTCCATCAAGATGATTTCACTTTCAAAGACACTTCTTCTCATTACAATGGAAATTCATAATGATTCCCATTTCTTCAATACCACCACTAGTAAAATTGTTTCTAGAAACAAAGTGAGTCAAAATACATTTATTTTTTCCAAGAAAAACCTTTCACCCACAAAACAAAACTTCTTTCAATCCCTTTCATTCTAATTTCTGATTCATTAATATAATTTATTTCTTCACCATACCCTCCATTATTTTTTCAACATACTTATTGATTGAAAAAAATACAACCAAAACAAAACGTGGGCCTAACAATCTCCCCTTTGTATTTTTTATCAATACTCACTTCAAATACTTCACTAAAAACAATAAGTTGTATTGTTTCTTTTATTTCTTCCCCTACTTTTTTTTCTCTCCCCTTTTCTCTTATCTCTCCCCCTTATTGACTACCAAATTCAAATGGGACATCATTACAAATTTCTACCTTATTTTTAAATGATATCCTTTTCCATAGGTTGGTAATTTTCTATAACAAGGGTATTACATGATTTTCTAAAAATAAATTTTAACTAAACAACTCTAACTCTACATGGTCGAACCCGATGTAGAAAAAAGAGTGCATAATCATGGTGATCAATGTTGTCCTTAACAAAAATTTCATATAATACCTTTTCCATACTTCTTTCAAAATTCTCATGACTGGGGGAAAACCTCGAAGAAATTTGTCTAAAAAAAAGTAACCTTCATCCATCTCAAAAAACACATCATAAAGTTCATATATATAAAAACACAACTTATCAAAACAAACTTTTCGCATCCTCGTTAATTTTTTTAAAGAAAACTAAGACACTCATTAATTAAATATTCCTTATTTACAATTATTGAATTACCTACATGTTAGCATAAGTATAAAAAGATATTGGGAATAAGGAGGAACCTTAACAGTTTGTTAGAAACAACAATTGGACTAAGAATACTCTCTCGGTCTTTCCTTCTTCTTCTTCTTCTTGGGGTTTTCATTAGATGTACTTTTTTCCTTCTGTTCATCCTTCTTGAGTTTTGTAACAGATTTATTCTTATCTATCTAATATTCTAATGAGGATGAAAATTTTTCTTTATATTTAGGAACATCCTTGTTACAATTAGTTTGTTTCATGTTGTTCATTCTTATATTTTGCTCTGGGATATATTTAAACAAGTTTTGATATCATGACCTTCTTGATCATCTTCACCATTTGTTGATACCTTTTTTTCATAATTTCTCAGATCTTTATAAGTATTATTTTTCTTCTCTTTCTTCACTTTCTTTTTAGATTCCTCCAATTTTCTAGCTAGGTCAATGTGTTATGGACAAATAACTAATCACTCTTTCTTTTGAAATTTAGTAGATCTATCTTTCTTGAATTCCAAAACATCCAGCTTGGGAGAATTGTTATGAATATTTTGTTGTGATGGTAACAAAACAAGACATACTTTAGCAAGGATTCGGTGTTGATCACACCTTTCACAAATAGTTTCCAATAGTTGAAACCTATTTTCAATCTTTTATTCATTCTTCTTAGATTTTTCAACACAACCTTCTTAGACTTCTTCTTTTGAGAGAATTTACTCTCCACCAAACCATGCCTTCCATAGCATATATAATAATAGTAGTGTTGTTGTTTGAACTGAAACATATTATTTGTATGTAAAAATCCACCACAACTCCAGTAATATCCCTAAAATGATTATTTTCCTCAAACACTTTGATAATATCCAGAATTTTGAATGTGTTTCTTAGCCACCTTCTTCTATTTTTTTTCCAGTCCACCAAACTTTCTATTATCAATAGGATTATTCCTTTTATTTTCTTTAATATTGGAACTATAATTATTGGAAATAGTTCTAGATTTAGAATGTTTCAAAACATTTTTTGGACTCATGGTTCTTTGAGACTTATGAATTCCCAGCCTTGTTGGTCTTGGACACATATATAAAATTCTTAGCTTTATTCTTTTCAGAAACAATTAAATTATTCTTCTCACTATTTGAAGCTAAATTTTGTTTATAATTCTCAGGTTTCTCATTCCTAGAACATCCATTAATTTTAGTGATAGAGTTCTGGAAACTTGTATTTCCCAATTCAGCTTCAGATAACTTTTGTTGGAAAAGTACCAAATCTTCTTCCTTTTCCTTTAGCTTCACTTCCAGATGCTCATTATAATTTTTATCTTCTTCTTGATATTTCTTAAAATAATCAATATCTTTTTTTATCTTCTCTTTATATTTGACAAAATATCCTTGATTTCTTATTGGGGAAGATTCATCTTCCAACTTTTTTATTTGGATTTTTAAGCCTTCTGATCATTCTCAAGAATTCTTTCAATTCTTCTTTCAAATGCATCTCAAGTTGAGTATCTTATTAATCATAACTGATACTTATGAATCCATCATCATTATTTTTTTCAATAAAAGATTTTTCCCCATCATGGTCAATGTAATCTTCAGATTCATCTTCACATTATTCTTCTTCATTAGCACACCAACTTTAATTACTGGATGAAATTTATTTATTAACTATTGTAATTAATGTGTATTATTCACCATCATTTGTAAGATAATCACTATCATATTATTTAAACAAAAAAATTATCCTTTTGGAATTAGAGAACCTCTTATCTTTCCTCTTGGAATAAAATTTTTCTTTATCACCCTTTTTCTTCCAAGATCTTCTTTTCCATCTTTCTTCTTCTTCACTTACCTCTTCATCACTTTCTTCTTATTTTCCTCTTTGAGGAAAATTGGAAAAAATGACCAATGGATCCACATACTAAAAAATTTAATGTATGTTTCCGTTTATACCTTTCTATACCTTTTTTTCACATTATTTGAAAATAGGGACAAAATCGAATCAATATTTTTACATACCTCATTTTCAGTGTCAGAATCGTCACCTTCTTATTCTTCAAGAAGATTATTTTCTTTCTTGGAATCCTTGAAAGAAATTTCTGTATAAAATTTAGTTTTTAATTTCATATAATTATCTATTCTCATTTCATAAGTAATGAGAGTATTATGCAAATCAAAAAGAGATAATGTTTTAGGATCTCTATCATCTAATGAATAAACTTTGGCATCAAATTTTTTAGGCATTATTATCAATATCTTTTAAACCATAATAGAATCATCCATATTTTCACCAAGAAATATGATAGTAATTAATATGTCATTTACCATGGTAAATAAGTCCCCAACAGATTCATGCTCATCCATCTTGATATCTTTACACTTCAATATCCATATTTGTAACTTTTCCTTATTCACTTTTGTATTGACTTCATATATGTTTTTAAATTTATCCCATATACCTTTGGTTGTGAAAAAAAAAAATTACTCCCAATAAATCACTTTCTGATAGTGATGAAAATATTACATTCTTCACTCTTCCATCATTCTCAAGATGTCTCTTATCAATAGTTGTAAGTAGAGTTTTATCATCAATGGGAGGAAACCCAACTATTGATGCTTAAATAACATAATAATTGATAGACATAAGATACGGTAGCATTATATCTTTCAAAATATGATAGTTATCTCCATAAAAGACCAGAATACCTTTATTTTTCACATAGTTCACATTATCCATCATCAAATAATAGGGAAGGGAACCACCTCTGATACCAATTGAATGTTCCCATTTGGAGTATTGTATCACTAAGAGGGGGAGGGGGTGAATTAGTGATACTTATTTTTTATTTTATGTTTATTTTCAATTGAAACAACCCTAAACTCCTATTAAAGATTTCAATTCCCTACTGAGAAACAAATCAACACACATCCCAAGGAACACAATGATTTACAAGGTTAACTATTCGATAGTAATAGGTACATCCTTGGTATGGTTTGTAAATGATCTAAAACCATACAATCCACTTGAAAACAATCCATGGATTACAATGAGTAGGATATACCCTTCACTTATGTAGCACTATAAAAAAATCCCACCAGTACATGTGCACCATCTTAGCATAATAGGGTAATACAATTTTTTTGTAACAACTCATGTTTCCTGCACTTCTTTTTAATTAAAAAAATGTATTCAATTGAAAAACAATTCACCAATTACTTACCCAAAAGAATGGTAAGAAACACTTTGAATATGTTATGAAATAACAAGTCCAATCTTTTCTGATTTGCATTCCTCCAAGATTGATTCTTACAGAACAATACTTACTATGATTTTCGGATATAATACAATGGAAATGAATCGACACCACTTCAATCCCTGAGTATGTTGAAACTTAGTATGATACTTCCTCGGTTTGGAAATATTCAATACGGTGATACACATTATGGAAAATCCCATTCGTATTAATTCAGCCTAATGCCAAACCCAGCTGAATAGAATCCTCGTCAAAATGTATTCAATACAAAACAGAACAGTATCACTTTCTCTCACTGAAAACTCATAGCTTCTCTCTCTTCTGTGGTGAACAATGAAAGAATCAGAAAGTATAATGTACTTTTTTCCTTTTTATAGGTGACCCAAAACATGTTAATGTGGGAATCCCAAAACACATTCCCGCTCACCAAAATTCACCCAAAATTCCATTTCCCTGGGAATCTTGGAATTCATTTTGACTTTTTCAATGCTTCTCGATTCTTCTAAAAACATTCAACATCATCAACTTTTCTTCTTCAGTCTCTAATTTAAATTGGTGAGACCAATTTCAATTTTTATGAATACAATGGTCTGATTAATTGAGTCTGATTCATCAAGAAGATTGATGAATACGATTCTTAAAAACGATTTGAATCAAAATCTAGTATTTGAATGTTCATATCCCCCTAGAAAAATCATTCAACAATCTTCTTATATTTTTCTTTATCTCAAACCACTTGATAAAAAATCCTTCATTAAAAAACCAGTGCTCGAATCATGACTACTATTATGAATTTGAATTCATTTAGAATTATCTTTATCATTGTCTGACTTCAATTGGAAATTATTGTAACTTTCCATTCATTCCATCAAACTCTTTTCATCACAAAACTCTTGAATCAATTCAAATATAAACTTCTTATTATCCTCTTCTATTTATGGAACATATACCCATTAAAATTTATTTCAATAGAAAATAAAACAATTTGACACTTACCCCACTTGATGAAGTCATTCGAAAAGAAACCATAGTTTGATACTTTCTGGATATGATCATTTCTGGTTGCGATCATTTCTAGTTACGATTATTTTGGATATGATTGTTGGTTATGATTTCTGTGTATGATACATTATAATCTCATAATGATCATTCTTCTATGTACAATCATTTCCTGGGTTTGATCATTTTTTGGGTATGATCATTTTCTTGGTATGATCATTTCTTGGTACGATCATTTCTAGGGTACAATCATTTCCAGGGTACGATCATTTCCTGGGTACTATCACTGGGTACGATCACTGGGTACGATAAAATAAAAAATGAAAACAATGATATGACCATATATGATACAATACAATCTAAAAATGATTATCTTCCTGGATACGATACAACACAATATAAAAATGATGATCTGCTCAAATTTGATACAATAAAATATGAAAAAGATTCCTTCTTGATCAGAACCATCTCTTTTCTTTTGTTCTACCCAAATATGATTAATTACATTCTGAATACAATTACTTTTTTGATCAGTATCATATCTTATATTTCACCTAGATCTGATCAATTAAAATTTGATAATGATGATCTTTGATCAGTACCATATCTATTCTTTCACTTTCACCTAGATATGATCATTTTGAAAAACAATCAGCAACATTTATTACTCTTCTATTAGCAACCCTTTTCAATCAGTTCCACTTTTCAAACGACACAACTTTTTAGCGGCACCACCTTTTATCAGCACCATATTCCATCATCACCACCTTTCATCGATACCACTTTTCAGCAGCACCACCTAATTACAAGTCAACACTAGATCTTTTACATCCAATCAGTATAAAATTGTTTTAAAAGATAATCAATACTATCTCTTTCTATTCTTATCGGTACGGCTTATTCAATTGGCACCACCTCTTCAACATGGATACGATT
Organism: Viscum album; assembly: GCA_963277665.1. NCBI lineage: Eukaryota > Viridiplantae > Streptophyta > Magnoliopsida > Santalales > Viscaceae > Viscum > Viscum album. Next base: position 80,788,774 of record OY728136.1, read on the forward strand.
GTTTTGAAAAACAATCGGTACCCATTCTATCTCTCCACTATCTAGATATAATAAATATGAATACGAATCTTTTACGATTGGAAGAATCTCTTTCAAACCCCCTTTATTCTGTCAATATTGCATCACATGTTCTCAATAAAACTCATTATTTATATGAAATACGAATCGTAAAATCATCGCTATATTTAATTCAATCATAATCACAGTGACTTTGATTCTCCAGCAAAAAAATACCTCTTCCTCATTGTATTTAGAGTGAATACGATGACCATATACTTCTAGCAATATGTTTTCACTTCCAAAGATGCTTCTTCTCATTACAATGGACTTTCACAGTGATTACTATTTCTATCAATACCACCATTAGTTGAATTGTTTCTAGAAAAAATTGAATCGGAATACATTTATTCTTTCCAAGAAAAACTTATCCCCCAAAAAACAAACACTTCTTTTAGTCCCTTTCATTCTAAATTCTGATTCATCAACATCCTTTCTTTCTTCACCAAACCATCCTTTATTTCTTCAACATACCTATCGATTGACAAAATATACAACCAAATCCCAACTTAGGCCTGACATCTAAAAATATAAGCCTAAAAGATATTTTGTTATGTTAGTGGTACAATATTCTATTTTGATGTTGTATGTTTTTGATGAAATAAATTGAGTCACATTTGTAATGTTTATGTCTTTAACAACAGATCTAGAAGTGTAGATTTTGAACTGTAACATTTGGTATCAAAGAAAGGTTTAGATAACTTTGGATACTATGATGTTTCCTTAAGAAGTTATCTTAAGAGTTATATATACCATAATGGGTATATAAGAACCTATGTTCATATCCTTATATAAGCCTTTTTTGGTTTTAAGTTATGAAATTTTAGGGACACTAATGATTTTTTTGGAGACATTTATTCTTGAGGTAATTATGGTTTATTGAGTTTTGAGAGGCAAGATGAAAGGTATGAGATAACCTTTGAGGCTATGAAATTTATTTAATACTAAAAATGTCAAGGTAATTTTTGAGTTTTTTTATCACATTTAATAAATTTTATAAGTATTATATTAATATAGATTTATAAAAAGTACACCCCACAGGAAGGGTGACAACCTGTCATGTAAGAAAAGGCCATGGGGATTGGACCCACACCCAAAGGGTAAAAAAGGTTTATCACCTAACATAGTCCAACGTGAAGTCAGTATCGAATTTTCTTTTTAGTTAAACAATTTTATGGATGAAGAAAAATTTAAATTTTGGGAACATATGTTTTATTGTATAGATAACCATGGGTTTAAATACTTATTTTTTGGTTCAGTGATTAATGTTATTTTGGAAGAATATCTCTATTTTGGAAAACCATATATGATATTATAGGATATTATTTGGGGAATAAAGTTTGAATTTTATTTTAGAGGGATATATTTTTTTATTGTGGATTTATGGTGATTCAGGTTATATATATAAATGGTTAGCTTATCTTATGGACTATTAGGGAATTTAATTTTAGGTAAGAAACATTAAGAGTTATTAATTGTAATTGGAGATAAATGTTAAAGTTTATCTTGAAATATGATTTAATTAAATTGTTATGAATTTTTGGTTTTCAAACATTGTCTTGAATTATTTTGATGAATTTTTAGGGTTGATATTTATTGAATTATCAATGTTGAACATTAAGTATTACTGATTTAATGGATTATTATTTTTAAATAATTATTTTATCTTATACTAACTATATTAGTTTTTATAAATTCCTAAAGATAGGGAGAATATATTGTTATATTCTTTTGTGTATTTTTTGATTCATAGAATATTATTTTGATTCTTCAAGCATGAAAATTTCTCCTTGAATACTCATCATTGGAGAAAAATATGAGTTTGTGGATGAAATTTATTAAAGGGTAAACTCTAATTTTCAATTAAGTATATTTCCTTTTATTCTTACTCTTAGTAAAATAATTCCTCAACTCTTGGAAAAAGATATTGGATTAAAAACTTTATTATTTTACTATTATTTATGAGAATCCAATGGTATTTTAACCGATCAAAAATTTCTAGTTTTGTGATGGTTAACTTAATAATGACCATGTTTTTTGTCACTCTCCATTAGAACTTAATAGTTATATTTATCTTTCATGTCTAAGTTTTTATTTTTAAATAATATTATGCTATTAAAAATCCTAATTTAGTGGTGACCTTCAAATTTCTCTTTCCATAATATTAAGATGGAGTATTATTAACCATATATAAGATGTGGGTTTCAAGAAAGGGATTTTAAAGTATCAAACATTGATTTTCGAAGTGAAATTTAAATTTACAAGGATGTGATTTCTGTTTTAGATTATTGATCATATCAGAATGGTAGATTATCAATTGACACTACCACCCAATCTCTCTAAAATTCAAGATGTGTTCCATGTATCTCTTCTGAGATAGTATATACCCTATCCTTCACATAAACTAAATTCAATGGTTGTACCACTGTAGAAAGATATTTCTTATAAAGAGAAACCGATAGAAAATATAATCATAGAGATAAAATTCTACAAAAAATACCACTAACCTGATTAATTTTTTTGTATAGACACAATCAGTTTCAATAAGTTAAGTGGGAACTCAAGGATATTATTAGGTAGAATTATCCTCATTTGTTTGTACTATAATGTTGAATTTCAATGGAGAAATTCATTTCAAGGGGGTAGAATGTCACCAACCATGTTTTTATTATCATAATTTTAATAAATTCAATTTCATTTGAATTTTTATTTCACACTACACAATGTTAAGCTTTTACTACACGCAACACCAGCTAAACTTGTGTTACATACAACACCAAGTTTCTACAAAACAACATTTTATTATTTAAATCATTTAAAACAAAAAGATTATAACCTAGATGTTAGAATGATGGTTATGAATAGGATTAACTAAAATATTAAAATATGGTTTATACATGTATATTTAATTATCTATTTGGTGACCAATTAATTATAAATGAAAATAAAACCCTTTTTAAAATTAATGTAAATGTTTTTATGAAAACTATTTAAATATGAAAAAGTGTGTTTTATACCAATAAAATTAAAAAATAACTCCTGTTTTATTATATTAATGAAATCTATATTCATTTTTTTTAAAATTCATTCTATATGTTTTCTAGACATTATATAAAAATAAATCCAGTTTTATGCTTAAAAACCGTTTTTTTTTTCTAAAAGTAATTTTATCACTTTTAATGAAGTACCTATTTTAAAACTCAATTATGGAAATTTTAAAAATTTAATTTGGAAAAATAAACTTCATTTTTGAAATATTAATGTCAAAATTATCTTTGGGTGAATTTTTGGTATTTTTCTGATAAGTTTATTTTTTGATGAATAATGAAAAATACTGCATTTTAATGAAAAACAAAATTTTTGTCAAATTTATTTATATAGTTAAATTATATTTCAAATCGGTTTTAAAGTATGAATAGTTAAATTATAAATCAATAAATTTATTTTGGGTAATATGAATAAATATCACAGTCAAATTAGATATAAAAATATTCCAAGCTTTTGAATATTTTTACTTTAAAAACTCGTTGGGTCAACCCATATATGAAATTAATTTTAAATTAATTTACGAAAATTCTTTGAACAAAATTTTTAGAAATGGATTCCATATTTGGAATAATAATATCAAAATTTAGTAAATAGGTCTCTTATTTTTAAAAAATATGAATAGAAACAATGGTAAATTTTTATTCCCACATTTAAGGGTAAACCAGGTAATTAAGGGTAAAAATTGTATTATAAATAATATAAAGTTACCCTAACACTTTTTAAAATGTTACTGGATGATGTGAATTCAAAACATAACAAATAATTTTTGGAATGAAATTATTTAATGGACACATTTCCAAAAAAATTACTTAGATATTATTAAAATTAAAGAGAGTGAAAAAATGTCACACACTTACTTTTAATAAGTATAATATTTTTAATATGTGATTAAATAGAATATATTCTATACTATAAATATTATTCTAAAATATAACCCTTTTATCTACATCGTCAAATTTTATTTTTAATTTTTTATTGAAGAAATAACTATCATAAATACTTACACAATGATGAGGTAGTAATTATTCAATTAATGAAAAAAATGATTTTAAAATTATTGAAATAAATATAATTTAATTAATTATGTTATGGAAGAATTTTTAGCTGAATATGAATAATTATTGGTGTATTTAATTATTTTTTATAATTTATATTTATTTCTTTATTTTATTAAAGTCAATGTAATGAATAGTGTCAAAATTGACACTAATGATATTTTATGAAAATAATATTTTATTCAAATATTTATAAATCATAAAAATATTAGAAAAAGATAATGGGATGAGATATGGTATAAATTATCATATATTTTCCATTTATGTTCCAATTGAAGCTTTATATGTAAAAAAACTACAACCTCTAAACATTGAAAAAGTTGTTATCATATTTAAAATTAAAATAAGTTAATTAAGAATTAATAAAAAAGATAAGGTTTAAAATATAACCAAAACCTACCTAAAATATATTTTTTATGGTATTAAAACCTAATCATATATTAGCTTATATTAAATTTTCTTTTGGAGGTATTTTGGTTTATATTTAATTTATGATAAATTAATCTTCTCGGAAATTTAAAAAGTGCCCCTCCCCTCTCTTATAAAAGGGAACCTATTTTTCTATTTTCTTCACAACTATCAAGACCTTTGGATTGACCAAAACCTTAACAAATCTACTACAAACTTCCATTTATTCATCCTAGTGGACTCACTTTGGGTATAATCCAACCAAATAATCTATTCGGTGAAAACCAAAAGGAGTTACCAAAAGAAGAGGTAACATAATTCAACAAGAATTTTTGTTTCTTGTCTTTCTCCACCCGTAAATTATTATTATTAAATTATTTTATAATAAAATTATTATCCTAAATATATAGATATTTTTTTATACTTATGTTATGACCTATAACCACACACACACTTCCATTAAATGGGATACATAATCAACGTTCATGTGTACGACAGACTACCGCCTCGTGAATTGATGTCATTAGTTCTTCAATTTCCACCTTTCATGGTTGGGAATAATTATATAATTTATGTTTTTATATTATATATATTATATATATTATTTTTTTTCTTTAATTTTGGTATAACACATACCTTCATGATTTCCATTTTGTGGGAATACGATAACTTTGTTTGTAGACACGTGGACTACCGCCTCTTCAAAGCGATGCAATTCATTCACACTTTACATGGAATGTATTCAGAATGGGTTTAGTAAAGGTATATGATATATATTAAATATTAATGATACTTTTTTGTTAATATATATATATATATATATATATATCATTTACTTTATTTTGTTTTAATAGGATAAGAAAACCTAAACAACATTCATGGGTACATACGACCTATCGTCTCCATGAACTGTATATTCAATTTCATATTTCTATTTTTAAAGACTATTATAAATACATATATAATAAATTTATATTATATTTATATAATTTTTAACATTATGGAGATCATTATATAAGTAATAGGTCCAAAAATATAAAAAATAATAACATATACAAAAAACCAAGTTGTTATAACCCGAAACATAAATTTATCATGCAATTATTAATAAATAGGTAATATAAAGTTATAATAAAATAATATATTATTTTGTACCTAATAATATAGTTTTTTTATATGTATAATAAACTTATACTTATTATATATGAGGTTTGAATGTGTATGAAGAGATTCAATACTTAAGGTAATATTTTTCCCATCTTACTTTTTTGTTTTTGTAATATATATGTTTTATTCACCACTTATTCTTGTTTTGTGGTGTATATACTTAATTATAACATGTTATATCATGAATATAATTTATTTAATGATACTAAAAGTTTCAATTGATGTTACGCTTTCACGGGTCTCATGATTCAAAAGGCACTCTAGTAGTAAGGGGATTTTGAGTCTCACTTTTATTTCTGTGAGACTTATTTCATATTTACCACTCATTTATATTTTTTTGTGTATATATTAACATTGAATGTATTATATGATACTAATACTTAAATATTTGGTTGTTTATATATCCAATTAATTATCTCCATTTCATGGGTTTTATGGTTCAAATTTTACTTAATTGATAAGGTCATTTTGACTCAATTTTCCTTCTTTAAGACACATTTTATGTTATGCACCTATATTATATTAAAATGTGTATATAATTCCATTTGAAATTTTTTATAATAAATCTATTTACTTTCATGATATTTTATGTTTCATGCAATGTTATTCTCTCTTCGGTCAGAAATCTATATTCCTTTAAAACAATGTTTTCTAAAAATGTTTTAAATGATCTTTTTATCATTTTCATTAAAATGTATTTAAAAGTTTTTTAAATTAGTTTAAAATATTCCTTGATAAATTTTCTAGTTTATTTTAAATTAAAAAGGTTTCATATTTTTTTTATTATTTAAAAATTGATTTTCAAAGAGGAAAGGATATTTTTCTTAACAAATGTTTTTAAAATATGATTCAATTTTTTCCCATCTAAGATGACATATGTTTTTTTCAATTATGTTTTATTGGGGATATAAACCAATTATATCATTATTATTCCTTATATAAATGGTTTATTCTTATTATGGAATGATATTTATGAGACCTATTTCATTTCCACGAGTTGTGTTTTGATGAAGTGTTTATGAAATTCATTTGTTTATATTTGTTATGATATGATGACTAATTTATGGTCTTTTGAAACACATATGTATTGTTTTCATTATGTGACATGCGTGACCAATATCTAACTTCAATGCATTTGGTATAGATTTATATCTCTTGATATATTGATGGTAAATAAGTCGATGGGCCTAATCCTCTATGGAAAGAAGGGGAAACCCAATCCACTATATGTAAAGGACTACGACTAGGGATAGTGTTGTGTTCCTCCTAATAGTTGATGCTACCATGAAGTTCCCTAGTATGTTTTGGGAATAATAATTAACTTATAGATAATGATATTACATGTTTATGTGAATGCCACAATTTCATGTCTTATGTCAATTTTATGATATCATGGATTAAGTTCTTTGATAACCTTATGATTCATGTCTTATGAAATTCCAATATTTACACCATGACTCATGTATAAGATCATTAACATGGTGGTAATGATCTCTAAAATTTATTCTTATGTTCTCATACCCTTAATTTATTCTTACATATATCCCATGTTTACCTTTACTGAGCATCCGATCTCACCCTTTTCTTTTGTTTATTTTTCCTAGTTTATGAAAAATGATGTCAAATGAATTTTATCTACAAGTATTTATCATGGATGATATTGATGAATTATTGTGAAATAAGAAAATATGGGTATATTGGGAGACAATATTGATCATTATGAACTAGTTTTTTATCAACCCTAATTGTTAAGAGTTTTTCTTAATTCTACAAAACCCTAATCTTAAAAGATATTTGGGTATGTAAGTGATCCAATATTTTATTATGACATTGTATTTTTTTTATGGAAAAGATTTAGCCACATTTTTAAAGTTTATATCTTTAGTAGTAGATCAAAAAGTGTTGATTTTGGATTGTTACACACCCAACCTACCAAACTTCACTGCGATCATATTTCTTCACGATGTCTGAGAATACATTAAAGTGTGTGAGTAATTACATACATTAATAATAATATTAATTCACAAGTATCATTTCACAATATCAAAGATATTAATATCCAGTGATTCATGAACATATGGATTTCTTATAGGTGGGTATATTCTTATAATCTCTCTTCTTAGTGATTACCAATTGAGAGATTTATGTGATAAAGTATCATCTACTTATGAGAACTCATGCCTAGAAATCAACATAGTATGTGTCCTATAATAAAATTATATCAAAACATATAAATAGGTTTAACTATATCATTATGGTATTTCAAGGTTCTCATCAAACTAGGGAATTACTATTCATTTTTCAATACAAAAGACAACCTTGGATATTATTACATTAAAGTCATGAAAAATAATTAACAATATGTAATACGATATTTTTTTAATGTTCACCTATTTGAATAAAAATGCAATGTAATATATAAAAATTTATATCTAAGACACCAAATATTAAATATATGAAAAGTTTTTTTGGGTAGTTTTTTCTACAACTATATTCTATATATAGTTTTAGGGTGGGTCACCCCATGGGTATAAGATATATATGTTTTTAGGGTGAGATTTTACCCCTAGGTATATGTTATAGTTTCAAGTAGGGGATGATATCCCCTAGGTAGATGGATATGATGGGTTCAAATAATGGATGAAACTCTCTAGGTGGATGGATATATGATTGTTATGGGTATGGTAAATGACCCCTAGGTGGATGACTTATGAAAATTTTTATGTTGGACATGGGTCCCCTAGGTGTATGATATTGTCATTGTTCTAGGGTGGTATGTGGTTTCCTTGGGTGTTATTTATATGGTTATGGGTATGGATTTGGTTCCCCGAAGGGTATATGTATTATTCTCAGAGACATATGGGACTAGATGAAGTAGTTATGATTAATCTTGTGTGTCGCCATAGAACCCAGAGATTAGTGGTGATTATTTTATTAAAATCCAACAATTTTGTTATTTATTAATTTAAATTTATCCATAATGCATATACTATAATACTGGTTATGTTAGGGATTTCATTGGTGGTGGGATACTGATTTTTACAAGCACCCTGCTTGGGTGGAACAGACACTTTGGTACCTAAGAAAATATCATTAATCACTAGTTCAGGTTGGTTAGAGGCCCAATGTTAGATTATTGATCTGTATAATCTTAATGAGGATTTGTAAATTATGATGTGATAATTATTAGGGATGGTAGTAGATACTCCTTTTATTTTTTTCTTTTATTTAATTTGTATATGAGATCAGCTCGATCGATGATTAATTTGGATGTATTCTTGTATTATTTCATTTTCATTTGAAATAACATGGATATTCTTATTGAATTTTTCATTCTCCAATTATTTATTATGTATTTTTTTGTTAATTTATGTTGATTTTTTACTGTAATATGATGTTATGGTTTCCCCACTATAAAACCTTAGACTCTCTCTACTAGTATGTAGCCTCTTGTGTACAAGGAGGTGTACATAAGGAAACATAAAACCATCATCTATAACCCTATAGGGTGGTATAAAATTAGTGTAGTGTTATAAGGTGGTATCAAATCATTTTTTTATTGTATTACTATTTAGGGTATGGTAGAAAATGAATAGATATGTTTCAGAGCTTGCGATGGACCTTAGATTGGAGCATCACAAACAAAGTTTCTTTTGGGATGTCCATATTGAAAGGGATATGGGATTATTGTTCTTGGTTTTTATACTATAGTTCAGATATTTATTTAAATATGATATTTATATAGATAATTTTATTTCTGTTTTTTTTCACTTTGACCGTTAGAAAGAGGCCATTACACGGGAATCATTTTTGTCACATAAGATTTATATGACATTATCTTCTTGTGTGTAATTGATATCAGTAATGATAAAGGGTTTATCTATTTATAGTGTCAATAATAACATATATTTAATTTTCCTATATAACTTATTATTTTAATTCTACTCATCTAAATCATAGTATATTTTCTTTTATGATAGGTTATATGGATCTTACAGTGATGTGTTCTATAATAATGACTACATAATACCTCCATGAATTGTATGTGTAGTGACACTCAGTGGGTTGATATGGGAATTGTATTCCATAGTAATAAAACCTTTATTGGTGATTGGTATGATGGTTTGGTTGCATAAAGTTCAATAAAAATATATATGGTGTTTTACCATGCAGCTTATTAGTTTAATTATACTTAACTAAACCATGTATCTATGGTTTCACTCGATAAAAATTGTTATAAGATGATGTAGTTATAGGAATGTGGATGTGACCTATTCCTCAATGGGGTGTTCTAGTATGTATATTTCTGGTGATGATGGGTGCCTAATAGGGGTGGTTGATTCAACATGTGGTCCCTAATATGTATATGTGGGAAACCTAAATTGAGTGTGTTAACACGTGAGTTACATTGTTATGATTGAAATAGGTGAATATATGTTACCTCATGATTCATGGCTTATGTGTGACATGGTTAATGGGATTTGTGGGAATTCCTATTTCCCTTGATATGTGACAAATAATATTAGTGAGTCGAGTGTTATGAATAAAAATAAGAATGTGTTCCTATTATTATTATTGACGGTTATGGTATATAAGGTTAACCTGAGATATAGTTTAACCTCGATTTGTGAGTTCCCTTAAATTTAGGATGCATTGGTAGATTCCTTGTGTATTATACAAATTCATGATAGGTTATAATAGACATATGGTTCATGCATTGAGATGACATATGTATTTGGAACTCTGATCCTAGATGGTAGGATTTAGGGTGGATAGAGTCTGGATAGATGATTATGGTTTGGGAAAATGCGAGAGTGATGAGTGATCTTATGGTAAGCCTTGGAATGGGTTAGTTGTTGGGATATTTGTAAAGTAAGAATTGAGGAGCTCCTAGATATATGCAATTTAAAAAATTGTGGGGAATGGTTAGTGGAATATGTGTGTGAGCCTATGTTTGATAGCATGTGACTCATTGGATCATGATTTGAGTTGTGTTACAAGGTGATACGAGTGTTTAAACTTATTGGGTGTGGATATGAGACCAAGATGCATATTTTATGAAAACCTATGAGTAGGTTCTTTAGAGGAACACACTGCCTTTGGAGGAGGCAAGTGAGGGTTGGCATTGATTTTCTAGAAAGACCTTGATGTGAGATGGAAATTGTGTGTCGATTACATTTAGTTCCCATTGGGCTTTTATGATGATGAATGGTCATGTACAAGTTGAGGATAGAAGGTTTTCATGAGTCGTTTCAAGTTGTGGTTGGTTGTTGTATTGATTATACTGATATATGTCCCTCTCCAGTGAGAGGTGACATTGGAAATAGATCAAATTACAGTGGCATAGTCAATCTTATCTTATTCCTTAACATGGGTTATTTATGATTGGTGAGCATAGCTCAGGAGGAGCAACACATGTTCATTAGTTGGGTTGTTGATCGATTATCAGAAGGATCAATATAAGGAAATTAATATAGTCGAAAGAACACTATTATTAATCAGAGTGTGTGACTCTCATTGTGGATTGAATTTCTACAGGTATCAATGATGATATTACTAGTGATATAGGAATGGGAAGTGATTAGTGTTTTACAATGGAACTTGGGAATGAACAAGAAATCCATGTACAATAAATATATATATTGATTTAAGGAGAGTGTGTGGTGGAAATTAGGTATTTTTGTTTTATAGAATAGAAATAAAGATCCTTCTATCATGGGAGAATAATATTAGTCATGGGTTTATGACCCTCATGTTTCCAGGGACATGGATATGATAATACTAGCCAGTTGATGGTTAAGATGACATTGGGATATCAGTGAGTAGGTAAATTTGATTTTATCTAGTTTTTTGGTAGGTGATGGACTTGGAATTAAGGAGTGAAGTTTGATGGAGTACATATTTTGGAATTTGTCTCAGTTTGAAGTATATTTGATCCAAGAGTGAGTAGAATTAGAGGCAAATTGGTGCTTAGGGTGATATTATAATGGATGTTGTTGTTGTCTGGTGATCCAACCATGGAATTACACAAAATTTTAGGTTTATAATTTGGTTTGATTTTTTGAATGATATTAGTTTGACTTCAATAATTTAGGTCACATGGTTGGGTGATGTTGTATCCTCTCGGTGGGGGGGGGGGTGGTTAGCCTTATCAAGAAAGGTCATATAATGGAGGATTGACTGGTTATCTATGTTAAATTTTCTGTGGTGAAGTGTAAATATAATAATTTACATTTATGGACCAATATGAATGTATTTTTGGTGGGATATTCATATAGCGGGGAGCACCATGATCCAGAATCAACCTTTGTGAGTGAAGCCTTATATTGAAGAGAACAATAAGATTGTGAGTGAATCAATTTTTAACACATGGGTTTCTTAGGACAAATGGGTGAAGTTGAGTGTTTTCTCAATATTTCTAATTAAGATGAGCCAATATCTCGTCTATTAAGGAATAATGAGCCTAGGTATTTGGATATGTTCAGTGAAATGCCATTTTGTGTTATGAGGTAGGAAACAGAAAGTTAGTTTTAAGTTTATGACCAAGGTGGGTTGGTATCAATAGTTAAAATACCACCAAGACTTCTTAGGGATAAAATTTACTATTTTAGTGAGGTTTTAAAGTCCCATGTTTTTACAGGTTCTAAAATTCTACATGAATTTGGGTTTTGGTCCCAAAAAAAGATATTTTTTTCAGAATTGGGACTCCAATAAAATTTACAAGGGTTTTGAAATCCCAAGGAGATGTTTTTGGACATGTATTTAGTATTGGAAGATTCTTTAGTTTCTTCAATGATAATTAGAGTGGGATAATAGTGGAATTACTTACAATTCCAGTTATAGGTGTTTAGTCATCTCAAGAATCCCTTTGATAAGAACGTGATGGCCTAACATGATAAGTGTTTCATGGATTGGAGTGTGAGGTTATATTACATGAGGGAGGGGGTACATGCCTTGGTGGCCTAGATTAGACTAGTTGAAGCATGTATCTCTATGACCTAGAGGTGTTTTTCTTCGATGGTGTTAGGTATAGGGATGGTCAATTTTCCTAGGGTGGTGATGTCATGAAATATAGGGGGATACACTATGAATATTGTATAATAATGGGTGAAACATCTTCCTAGAGTGGATTCATCATGACCCATATAGTCTACACCATGTCCTTTATTGGTGAAATGGTACTATTTCATGATCTTCATGGTCATTTCACAACTGAGAAACAAACATGATTTTTTAAGTTCATACTCATAATTTTTGGGTTCAACCCTTTGGGTTATAAATCTAATGAGGGTTAATAGAGGACCATTTTGTTTGGATACCCCTCTCCTCTTCCTTTATTCAAATAACCCATATGAAGGGTGGTTTCGTTGTATTTTATATGGAAATTTATGATAAGTATCTCACTCTGCTCCCATTGATTTCTATTCCCCTTCCCTAGACTTTGATTTAAAGTGAATTAAACTTAGGTTTTGGTATTTATTAAACCAAATCATGGTGGAATCAAGAGAGGATTATGGGTTTTTTTACCATCATTAATATAGGACATCCCAAGAGGATGTTCGTATGCTGTTGCACAATATTTAAATTTAGGTATGTCATTTCCCAAAATTATTTATAGATTTTGGATTTAAGTGGATAAAATTTATGGAGTAATTGATATAGAACATTTGTTTTTTTCTCAGGATGGTTACGTGGGTATGCCATAGAACTTTTTGGTGTAGTTGGTCATGTTTTTGATGTAGTGATATGGCACAATTAGTTTTAGGTATCTATTAATTTTTCTATTAAATTGTAAAATTAATTATAAATTTTTATAATTAATTGTATTTAATGTGATGGATTGTGATATGAGATCATGGATGATATAAACTTAGACAATACTTGGATGATCTTGGGCGGTGTTGGTCAAGAATATATAAAAGGAAGTAACTCTATATATGATATTTGTAGTTCCTAAACAATTATATTTATATTTTGTTACCTTTTTATATAATGTGATTTATAGACTCACCATAATTGGAAACTAGCCTTTAATTAAATAAATTATTGTTAGCACCTATGAATGAAATGGAAGTGTCAAGGGCCATAGTGGACACTTGAACACTAGCTAAATTACTTGGTTATTAATGTTTAAGGGATTAATTATGACGACATTCCAATAGGTACATGGACTATATAGGGGTAAAATTTTAGTTACATTGGGTGGAACTTGACATAGGTTCCCTTGATCACCTCGAGTAGGAAAGCGTGATGGACTGTTACTGAATTTTCCAAGTATTCTGTGATGGAATCTTGAGTTTACTTGTTATATTTGGGCTATTTTACTTTAGAGTGGGGTGAGTATTCCTTACCCAAAGGTTTGAGAGTACTCAGGTAGGTATAACATGGGATCGATTATGTGTATTTTGGGTGCAATAGGACCAACCTTAGGTGACATGGTAAGTAAGATGGGAATTATGTCATATCTCTAATTTGATTTCCTTATGGAATCACATATGAGACCGACGCTTCCTTGGTGAAATCATGAAAATATAGAGGGTTGTGATGTCATATGAGTGGTGGACTTGACCAAAGAGATTAGAAATAGATAATGGAGATCTTGTATGGTGTCCGAACTATAGAATGGCCTAGGGGACCTCGGTGGGTGCCTCAGTATTATGTTATAACTTCATAGGTAGTGTGTAGGTAGGTAAGTATTGTAGATCCCGTATGTCACCTTAGAACTTGAGGAATGATGGTGTGAGCCTAGCATAGCTCTAGTGAGAGGGATGGGATGTGTTGTTTAGAGGACCACCTTGGATATGTGTTCCATGTTTAGGAAAGTGGAAAAACTATGTGGTATGATATTAGGTTCAATGGTTTATGTACCCCTAGGTATATATGATATATATAAATACATGTGTGTGATATGTAAAATAGTATTAAGCATCATGGTGGGATATAACCTTCGGTAATGATGGACTAATACCTATTTCAAGGTGTGGTGTGACCCCTAGGTGTATGTTATGTAGTTTTTGGTAGCACATGGGTCCCCCTAGGTGTATGTTATGTGTGATTCTTGATATAATGATTCCCTCAAGTGTATGTGACATGAGTTTCTAGGGAGAGTTTTCCCTGGGTGTATTATATATGGGGTTCTAGGGTGGGACACCTTAGGGTGTATGATATAAGAGTTTCTGGGTTGAGTTGTGGCCCTCGAGTTTATATGATGGTTTCGAGTTGGGGATTTGTCCCCCTAGTGGATGGGTGTATAATGTTTCCAAGTAGGTTATTAGGTCATCAAGGTAAATGACTTATTATAGGTTCCATCATAGACATGGGTACCTAAGGTGTATATATTATCATGGATCTGATGGTGGACATTATTACCCCTGGGTGGTGTGATTTATTCTTAGAGACATTGATTACTATTCGAATAAGGTTTTATCAATCCCAAGTGTAACCTTAAATCCATTGTATCAATAGTGATTATTTTATTATGCTTATGTGGTTTTTTGTTTATTTTTCTAACCATGTCGCATAATGTATATACTATTATTCTAGTTATGTTAGTTTCACTCATGGGGGTGAACTAGTAATTTTAATCACATCCTACTTAGGAAAACCCATAAATTTGGTACCTGGGTAAGCCTCATTAATTATAGGTTTAATTAGTACATATTCCCAATTTTGGATCATTGGACAAGAGTAATAGGATGTGTATTTTAGAGACTAGGATGTGATAAGTATTATGAATGGTAGTGGAGACATATTATAATTTATTCTTTTATTTATTTTATATTTGATAATCTCAGTGAGATATGAGTTTGGATGTATGCTTGTATGATCATATTTTCATCTGATAGATCTTGGATATGTTTAATGGATTTTTCATACTCTGATTATTCAATATGGATGTTTTTGATTATTTTTATTATTATTTACTGAGATATTAGTGTATAGTATTCATTTAATAACACCTTACTCCCTTATTACTATTCATAAGTCTCTGGTATATGGAGAGATGCAAATATGGTCACAAACTCCCCCGACATGGACACTATTGAGTGGTCTCAAAACTATGGAGCATTACAACCTTCTTTCTTAAGAACTATTCTTATGTTCTAATACCAGTCCAAAAAATTACTACCATTAATATTCTCTATATATAAGATAGATATCAGGGTTTAGATCAAAGATGATTATTCCATTATCTACAATAGATGTTTTTATCAATGATTGTCTTGTTTTACATTCATTTAATAAGAAATTTAATTAAATTTTCTCCAACTAAAATGATGATTCCTTTTAAACTCATTTTATCCATTAATGGTCCAAGATCATTATTTCCCTAAGAAATGAGTTTTATTTGGAATTTATATCACAAAACATTCATTTAGGTATGGAATCATCCCAATCATATCATATATGTATCATGGATAGTAGATCTGATAACTATTTACCCAATCTATAATATGTAGAAACCTGACTCTATTCCCCAAGTAACCTAATACTATTAGGGTATCCCATCTATGTTTAACCCAAATAAAACACCAAGAATGGGAACCTGATCTTATTAGGATCACTTGTAACATTCTTTCCATGAGCATGACAATCTCGAGGAATTCCCCTTTAGCATAACCTACCCAGTTTGATGATTGAAGTCTTAAAAAGTGTCACTTTAGAAGGTATTTAACACTTAGTGTCTTATATAAGATTTAATATCACAATATTATCACATGTTATACCCTTTTATGTATGTATGCTTCAAATTATTTAGTTTAGAATATTATTATTTCTACCAAATAAATATGTTCAAACCATATTGATATCTAACTCTATACAGAACTCATAGATACTTTACTCAAGAGATATCTCAATTCCATTATAACTCTAACACCTAATATGTATAAAATATAATTAACGTTTTCAATTAAATAATGTAACTTAGTACAAGCCAAGGTTATTGTAGAAGAAAACTAAATCCATTATCATTCCTAGTATGTACCTCCTTAGATGTATGTATAAAAATTTATAGAAGTGGTTCAACACTTTAAACTAAATTATTAACACATTGATAATATAAAAATTCTTTTTATGAACAATTTTATTAATAAACTAAATAAACGAACAAATCATATGTTTTGACAAGAGAAAAACATTTACTAAATATTCATAAATTTAGAGATTATAATTATCTTTTAATTTAAACGTGAATTATGGATAATCCATAATTGAAATAAATTTAAAAAATTTACCCTTATTCCCCATATGAACCCATTGATGCTATTTATTATATGAAAATTACTTTAAATATTTGATATTTCCTTAAAATTAAACATTTTAAATTATAATTTCTATTACATAAAAAATTTATATAATCTAAATGTCCCATATTTAATATAATTTAACCCCTTTGATCAAATATGTCATAAATATTAAAATTTAATTAGGTTTAAATAATAT
Organism: Viscum album; assembly: GCA_963277665.1. Taxonomy (NCBI): domain Eukaryota; kingdom Viridiplantae; phylum Streptophyta; class Magnoliopsida; order Santalales; family Viscaceae; genus Viscum; species Viscum album. The sequence continues at coordinate 80,805,954 of OY728136.1, forward strand.
ATATAAATAATGAAATTTTTAATTTTGTCAAATCAAAATAATTATTATGAACAGTTCCTAATTTTTAATATAAAATCATTTATTTTATCTTAAATTTTTAATATATAAACAATTTATAAATAAATCTTATAATTTTCATGTAAACACTTTATATCTAAATTATAGTTTGTTCTACATAATTTGAAAAGTTATTTTAATATTATATATTAATGTTATTGAATATTTATTTAATTAATATTTCATACTAATATAATTGATTTATTACAGACAATTGATAGTTAATTAATTTTAAAACACCTTTATAAATGAAATAAATATCCTAATATTCATTTTCTTATATTTTATAAACATTTTATAAACAATATAAATATATTCAGACTTTAAATAGTGAAAAATATAAATTTGTTATGTAAATCATATTTAGTGATATTCATATATCATAACCTATGGAGGATAAGGTTGAACCATTAAATCAATCATTTTTTATAATTTATAACATTTATCATGTCTATTGTAACCTTCGATAATCCTCTCTTTCGGATTAACTTAGCATATTCCCAATAACCACATCTTACGATAGGGTCCTGCATAATGTTAAAACATTCACTGCCTAATAAATATCATTCTAAGATTTCAATTAGTGATATATTAGAGATATTATGATATGTTTTCCATGTGTTATTAAATTATTTCATTTAATACAACTCCCAAATTATTGTACAATACAATACAAAAACATAGTCATAAATAACATTTTATTCCAAAATGACTAAAAATTGGTAGGGGTCTAAAGTGGTGAACAACTAATGCATCATCACTTAAAATGATGTTACAATCATATGGTAGAGCTCACGTATGATGATAAAGAATGATACTTTCACTATAATCCCATTTAATATCCATAATATCATTTGTAATCTTCCCCTCCCTCTAAGTATGACTAACCTTCATGACATGGATAATGAGAAATCTACACTTCTTGATGTAATAGATTGAATATAATGAAATGCCAGAATTATCATAAAGGAAACTGACCAAAATCTTAGAGTTTTAATCTTCGAAGTAAATATTGACATTTGAGATCCATCATAATGAGATACCACTATACAAATATTTTATCATCACCCCAATGGAGTTACCCGAACCATAAAAAGTGCTAAAACCAAGGATCATTTAACCCCTCTAATAAATCCCTATATGTATGAACAATCCATATTTAACTTCATCACAATTTTGGGTGGACTCCATTTGAAACACCTAACTATGTCATGGTCTATGATATCTCATATCATAGGGTATAACCTAATTGTAGCCTATGATATCATATATTTCTTGTCTAGCTGTAGTTTAAATAAAATATCATATCAAATGATATAAATTAGGTCATGAAATACCATTTCAGTATCCTTCATTTTCTATATAATTTCATGAATAAAAAATCATGGTAATCCTCAAATATTAATATTAGGTTTAAAAAGATATATTAACTCTTAATCAAGGAAGTAAAAGTGATTAGAAACTATAAATCCTCATGATCAACATGCCTTTGAAACAGATAAACTAAAAATGAAGAATGTATAGCTTACAATGGAGTTTTATAGGTTTTTTTCCTTTGATTTGTGCTTAATTTGAATCATAAGTAATAGACTTAATAATCTTCCCACCATGGTGTATCCATGGCCTATACTAAATCTTCCAAATGATTTGGGAAGGACCACTTTATCCTATATGATATGTTAGTATCTTAAGTTGACAAGGAGGATGGATGAAGATATATTTTAGAGAGATGGATAGAGAGTATCATCTAGAAACATACTAGAGGATATCCACACCCAAACATCATTTACAAGACTATTTTATATATATCATGGGGAATTTATAAGTTATCATAACATTTACTCATGCATTACAAAACACATGAATAAATCACCATCCATTCATACATTCATTATATGAATTAATTATCTGATGAAATATGTTTAATCAATGATTTCTAATAATATAGGGATATTTTAATGTTAATTTCATAATGTTTCACTATCATATGTGAATCATAGAAACACGAAAAAAATATTACTATACGATTCATGGAACTATAATTCACATATACCATACAATATGAATTTCCCAAGAAATATTCATATGATATCAATATATTATATAATAAGATATAATAAAAGGCATAAAAGAATAACTTTTCCATATTTATATCATACTCTATGAAATACCATATCATAATATATGATATCTTATGGATTTAGAGCATATTCCCTTGATTTTTTACTTTTATACCTATAAGAGATAGTAATTTATCCAATACAAAGGATTTAGACTCACCTATGTGAAATAAGTCACATGAAATCATAAAAGATACTAAAATAGTACCACTAATAGTATAAGGGACCCAACCTACATTTGTAGTAGACTACACAATTGTATTTTAGTTACATGGGTTTTTAGAATAACTTATCTTCCTCTTATTTCTAGATGAATCATTTGTTTCTAATAGATCTATTGGGATTTTCTTTTGATATAATTATTATGGGTTTAACATGGTTGATATTTATGATTTGTTTTTGAAAACACTTTGTGTTTTGGAACTCCTAATGTTTGAGAGGGAAAAATATTAAATTTAACTTACTAAATGAGGTAATAAAATTTTTCGAAGGGTTTTGTTGATCTTGAAACATGGTGTCTGCCAGTGGGTAGAATTTTTGATTTATTTCATGGTGTTTAATTATCATGTAGTTATAAAATAAGTTATTTAATTAATTAAATAAATTTTCTTCACATGAATGTTTTTAAAATAATTGATATTTGATAGGCCATCATTGTGGAGGGCTGTCAAAGTTTAATTTTAAACCAGTATGTAGAACTTAAAGATTGATACATGTTTTTATGTCAAGAATATAGGCCTAGAGTACTCACTAATATTTCAATAATAATTGTTTTTACTTGGTTTCACTATTTTTCAAAGCATGAAATAAATTATAATATTGTTTGGGTTTTTTTTATCAAGTTAAATATTAATTCATCAAAACAAACACAAAAAAATGATAAGAAAAGTATATGGTTTTAGGGTGAATTCCAATGGTATGTATCATCATTTATATTTGTTATAAATCACTTAACACAATAAGTCTACACAATTCCATTTATCTAATCATCCTCAACTATTTTACCATGTATGAGAATACTAATCTTCTAAAAGGATTTAAAATAGATTAGTAACCCATTTATTCTCCTTCACGAGTGGTCGAGAACACACCTAAATCAATTTAGTGAACCAACTCACACACTTGGTAGATATCTCATGTCATTTATCCTCACAAAACCCAAATCTCTACTAGTATAAAGTGTGATTTGAATGAAGGTAGTCTTTGTATCTAAGAAAGTTTGATGAATTTTGTATAAATGATGGAAATGAGAGTTGTGATTACCTCCTCCACACATCACCTTTACTATTTCAATATATTTAGTAACTAGATTTTTGAAATAAAATCAATAAATTCAAGTTTCCTATTATTATTCCCATCAAACCACCCATAATGTGTCAGTTCCCTAATATCATGACATTTGAGAAAACTAGAACATCACATTGGTACAAAAAACACATAGAAATAGAGGAAGACAAGGATTCCATCATAGTTAAAGAACACTAAATAAATATAAATTATAGAAATTAAAAAACTCATATACTAAACGTGTTAAGAACAAAGGACAGTCATTTTGAATCTAACCTAAAAGTTGTAAAAAATGGGGAGGGATAAATATTTATAAGTATAATCAAGTATTCTTCTCCCATATCCTAGTTTTTATTGAAGTATGTTGCAAGATATTCCTTCCTTTGGATGGTTTCTATGTGTCTCGTCTGCCGGTGAATATTCTTTAGATGTGTATCTCTAAAATATTCTTGTATTCAATTACTTCCCATAATCAATGTCTTCTTAATCTATTAGATAAATTCCATATGGATCAGTTAAAGGGGCTTGTATCAGTTTATTCAAACCAGAGAAATAAATTTTTTATTTTATTTTGAACATTTTATAATTTAGGAATTTCATATTTAAAATCCCACATAGTAGCTGAATCTTAAGAGTTCACTAAGTAAAAAATTAAATACATGTATAGAACTACAAAAAATACTATCTTACATATCAGATTCACCGGATTTGGAAAACTCAAAACATCATATGTATTCTTATCCCTATAGAAATATGTTATATATCAGCTATATCTTTAAAAAATATATTATTCGTTCCACTTCCCAAAATTTTTAAAGTCTATAACGTTATAAATGATCCCTCTTGCTGAAAATTATGTTATATATGCACTAAATATGGGAAATATATAAAATATTAGCTACACTAGGAGAAATATGTTACATATTTCTCACTAAGGTTAAAATATGTTAAATTTCATCTTATCTAGTGATAAAATATTTTGTATGATCCCCCCTCTAGAATTATGTTACCTATGAGATCTTGGAGGGGACTCGAACATTTTTCCTCAGTAATATGAAAATCTCGAGAATAACACTTTAGAGTAGGATCTATTCAAGTTATTATTGAATTTATTTAAATAATATGAAATAGATTTATAATCTTGTTTAAAATTTAGACTATAATTTAATAATCAATGTATGTATTTTCAATTAATTCCATATTTGAATAAAATAATTAAAAAATAGGATTAAAACCATTTAAAAATTCTGTTTCAAATTTACATAAGTAAAAACATGAATTAATTTCCTAAGTATTATACTAATTATGGGGTAAAATTAAAATGAAAAATATATAAAATTTTGAAAATAATGGATCCCAACACTCCTATTCACTTACATTATTTCACTATAGGAAAATACAATGAATTCAAATAAAAAATATTTATCCTTCTGAATTACAAATACAAAATTTATAAAAGACAAAAAACAAATATTCATTAATTACTAAAAATATCATGATCCCTTAATATATATATCCCAATTTTCACTTTCATTTTACATAATTTTTCAGCTTTTAAAACCTAACCAAGTCACTACATGACCTACCACACTTAATAATTTTCCCTCATCAATCTAGGAACATATCAAAATAAATATTTTCTCATTTCAAAAATTTTATGTGATATTAGTGTATAATTTATAAGGTTATTATTTCTCTATAATTAGAAACTCGTGTGACATTCAAGAGGACTTTTAATTTTTGTTATATTATTCAAGGGAGTGTATGAGTTTTTATGTAGAAATATGAGGTAGAATATGAGTTATTATTATCTTAAGTATAAAGCATATTAAAATTCAAGAAGTTTAAAATAATGAATTCAAATTACACAAACCCTCACAATGTGTATCATTTATAACTCACTCTTCCCCTTTTCCCTTTTTTAGTTTATATCCAAGATACCAGATAACATTGAATAAAACAACCTCTTTTCTTCATGTTTTCCATTATGTTTTTGTTTTCTTTTTGTTCAATTTTTTTCATATATTGAACTATTTTCCTATACAAATTTCTCTTTAGATATTAAGAGGTAACTTTTATTTATAATGATAGGTTATGTATTTTAAACCCATTTTCCCAAAAAAATATAGTTACCCTTTCTCTAAACCCATTATATTTAATTCATCCCAGATTTCCCAGGGAAACAACCTCTTCACCACACTTATTGAAAATAGAACAAGGAAATTACACAAGTGATGGGTATGTATAAATTATTATGGCTTGTTATGCATCTTTCTTAATAGGTATTCCATGATTTCTAAATATTAATAGAGGAAAAATGTCAATTTCCCCCAAATTATAGGTTAATTGTTAAAAGGGATTTTCAATTGAATAATAGCCTCTATCAAAATATAACACACTTGAATATTATGGTTTCAAAAATTATCAATGAAAGTTATAGTTTCTTAACATGACCTATGAATCTTATGAAAGTGATTATAATAAATAATATGCATAAATGGATTATAATGTCTCTCGATTAAGGGTTTTTATAATATTTACAGTCAATTCATTGCATAAGAGGTCATTTCTCATTTACTAACCTAAGTTCAAAATATCTCGAAACTATAGTAAAACAAACTCAATAATAATGTAAAATCATTAATTTTAAAAGTAGTGTATCCTAAAAACTATCATTTAAATTTTCATTAGGTAGGATAATATTAAAATCTCAAATTTGTTATCCTAAAAACACACTAAAAATATAAAACAAACAATAAACAATAAGAATAATTAAAAAAAAATCCCTAAAAAACTATATACTATTCTTAAAAAATCTCAAAATATATTAAATTTTCTCCCCCAAACTAATTCAGTACTTCTCAATTTTTTTTTAAAGTTTGGGGCTGAAGCCTCATTTTTATTATTGAAACAAAGCAAATACCTCTTTAACTGGGAAGAGGGAGACCCATTACATAGCCCAAAGGCCCAGTGGGTATTTAGCCCATTACATAGCACGCAGGCCCAATTTTTTAGCCCAAGGCCCATTCTGTGAATAGTACTACTATAGTACCCGCACTGCTACAGTACTCGCCACTGCTACAGTGCCCCTTCCGCTGCTACAGTACCCCTTGCCACCGCTACAGTGCCGCCATTGCAACAGTATCTCGGCTGCTACAGTAGCGCTCCAGTGTTGCTATAGTACCTGCACCCAATGGGTTTTGAACCCCCATTTTCCATGTAGAATTATGGGGTGCTTACCACTAAGCCAAACCCCAACTACATTCAGTACTTCTCTATTAAATATCAGTGGAATTCAAAAAATAAAAATCATTAAACATATATAAAAGTAATAATATAACGTGGCTATTGTGGATAGGAATATTTTAGTTAAATACTTTAATGTTACTCAAATACGATTCCTTCCTTCAGAATATATAATAAAAATATAATCATAAATAAGAAATATATTTTAAAAATAATGAAAATGTAAAAATAAAGATAATAGAGAAAGAGTCATGGGTTGTCCTTCCTAAGAGGGGTTGTGTTTTGAGAGTCAAAAGCTGGATAACCTTATTTCCATCATCAATCTAAAGAAGGATTGGGTTTATTTAATTAGAACCCCCACATTATTGGGGTTACCTAATGGTTCACTACTTTTTTACTTCATATAGAGGATCCCTTTGTTAGTATTGTGTGTGTACATACCCTTGTAAAGTTATACAGCTTCCAAAGTGGGGCTATATGGGTAAAATATGAGGCCTCCACTTATTCTTTCATTCTTCCCTCTATGTATTATCCTACACACTCCTGAGGTATAACTTCATAGGTGATTACTATTCTTACACAAACAATTTAGTGTTTTATTCTAGTACTTTCTGAGCTATGATGTTTAAGTTTTTCTACTCTACCTAGGTTGGCTGTAAAATTAACTCTTCCTTGGTTTCTTCATACTTGGTCATATCCTTAAAAATATATCAAAATTATTCTAGATAATATCCTATAAAAATTTCAAAGTATTCTTAATATCTAACCTTTTAAAAATTTGACACACTAGGGATATAATGACCATCAAATTTTATAGGTTATTAGTTTGAGATAAAATTTGAATTTTGATCCTAGTGTAGGGGTTTCTTTTTGAATTGGAATTGATATTAATAATATAAGAATTTTGAAAAATAAAGAAAAAATTTTGGATATAAAACAAGTCTTGATTGATATTTCGGGTTCTTAGTGAGGTGTTAGAGAAAGAACCTAAGGACTTCATGAAATATTGATATTGCGGCTGGTTACACCATAACCCGTTGGTCACTTTGTTATGAAATTCAATGAGGGTTTCATTCCAAGTGAGGTGTGGAGGCCACACCATGAAGTTTGAGGACATCATGTGGGTTTATAATATATAAGGTTTCATGAAATGAACCAAAAGGTTCTCTTTAATAGATAAAATAGAAGGGTTAATCCCTCTACCTAAAGTAGGTATACCATGACTAGGAGGGTCATGCTGTGACATTATTGGGAAAAGGTGTGTGCCACACTACAAGCTCCCTGTTCATGTAGTGACCAATTCCTTAGTTTTTTTGAGATGGGAAGACTTATATTTTTTGGGAAATACCTCCTTTATTTCTAGGTTTATAGGTTCATATAGAGTGGTCCATTTTTTAATATACCCACCTATATACCATATATGAACCATTCTTAAAGAGAGGAAATCACATATAGATTTTTTTTGATTTATATTACATTCCCCCACCCATATTATTATGTTTTTGTTTCCTCTTAATTGTTTCTGATTTAGTATGATTTTTCCTGGTGTTTTAATAACAATTATACCAAATTATGCTGGAATCTATTGAGGATGTCATGGATTTCATATGAAATATCAAGAGGATGTAACTTGAGGATGATAATATGTTAACATTCATTATTTATATTGAGGTATGCCACTGCTCAAATTTATTTAGTTTTCTTTGGTTAAATAAAAAGAAATTTATAGTCGATCTGGTGATGAATGATAGATATTTTAACCATTATGGTATCGTAGATATTTCATGGACCTTATGTGGATGGTTGGTTAAGGTTTTGGTCTGACGTCGATGGTTGGTGTGTGTTTTGGTAGTTATGAATCATTGGTTTGATTTGGATAAATAATTATAAATTATTATAATTAAATATTTGTGTCTTATAAATGATATAAGAGTTCAAGATAATGGAAGAGACTCATCAAATATCTAAAATGTTCAAAGTAGGGTTAATTTTGGTATTGAGGTAGGTCCCTATAATGTAAACGGATTTTTATTCTTATTCGTGATTCATTGGATGAATGCATGACACATGGGACCAAGTATAATGATATGGACTAATATTTTCCCATAGAATGTGTTAGGAGGGTGTTTTTCCTCATAGGCATGGGATAAGTTCCCTTTAGTGCTTGAGTAATTTGGGATCACCTAATAACCATTTCACCAAGGGGAAAAGGTTCCGATTGAGTTGAAGAGAGACCTCAAGTAGGTCTTCGGGTTCTATAAGTGGAAAAAGTATCCTAGGATGGATTATTATTTGGGAAATAATAAGTGGTGTTGACCTAGCTGAGCAGGTGATGTGGCCGTTTTCCATAATCCCTAGACAGGGACACCCTCATGTGGGTGGATAGAGGATTGATGAGTACTATGAGTGGGATAAGTCCTTCAAGGAAATATGGGGTGTGATGAAAATGGGATTCCTCTATGTTTTGAGTCTATGAGATCTCCTTTAGTATATATGAGATAATACCCAAGTGGGTGGGTCAAGGGAATGTTTCAGGGAATGGAATTAGGTTTCCAAGGGGCATAGAGAGGAATTCCATGAGGTGGTCCATAGGGTAGTGGGACAATGTTGTGAGATATAATTGGAAGAGGATCAGAACCAACCTATTGAATATAAGGTAGGGTATAATTTATGATCTATGAGGACATCAAAGGGGAATCATATGGTAATTGGTGATGAAAATTGGAAACAAGGGGCTAGGTTTATATACTACTACCCTATGGCAGGCTATGAGAGGAGTGATGAGTTACAGACCATATTTACTATTACATTTGCGTGTTTGGATATGTGTATATCATTGGATATGGAATGAAAATTCCAAATACCCAACCACACATTTAGTTATAAGGATATGGAAAGAACTCCTTCAGTGATATGGATTACTATTTTTTCATTAATTATAAACCTACCTTGAGTGAGAATGTATGGTTTGAGAGCCTTTATGGCCTTTCATTAAGTGGGAAGTGACTTAAAGAGTTAGGGATTACTGTAACTGATAAGGTAGAGGTTTTTGAAGGGGTACTACCATGATATAGAATGTGTGGTCAACCACTTCCTGAGTTATAGGATTAGTTTGATATATATAGGGACCTACCTAGAGTTATAAGTTAGTGGTCAAGACATGAATACAGTCCACCTTAAGTGAGAAGGTGAGTCCATGAATTATACCTGATTCCCTACCAAGAATAATAAGGTAAAGATCAGGGTATCGCAGATGTACTCCCTTGAGTGATAAGTGATGGTTCAAGAATTGGATGTAAGACTCTACCCCCACTCCTTATGGTAGTGGTTGAAACTTAATGAACATCACACACACTATATTCATTAATGGGTTGAGGTTCAGTGTCATTCCCTACCCTAAGTATTTGGGTACGATCTATATTTTTTGTATGAAAACATGAAGATATGGGATTCTATTATAGATTAATATAAGTTATGATCATGTTTCATGGTGTCCTGGTTTGAATATGATGATAATAAGTGCATATAGTTGTAGTTTCCTAGTTAGCACCTGACGTTCATATGAGAATCTATGAAAATGATCCTTTTTATCATAAATACATGTATTTGATGGAATATATTAGTGGAACTAGCTTATAAACTACTAATATGTATTTTTAACACCATTCATGTGATCATTAGTGTGTGTACATGACTTATATCTTCTACATAGGTAAAATAACAAGATGTGCGGTGGATCAGGATGGGGAAACTTGATGATAGTTTGTGATATGGATTGAGGTGAGGTGCAAGGATAGTGGTAGAGACTCTAGTTTTTTCCCTTTCTCAATTCAATATATGAGGTAGTCCTATTGAGGGGATAGTTGAGATGTATGATTGTATTCTTCTTCATGGTAAATTCGTTTTAACATTACTGTTTATTGATTATGTTTATTATGATGTTTATGATGGATATTGTTTAGTTATTTTCTATTTTTTATTAATATGATTCAAGGTCATAGTCTCAAAAAGTTATGATTTTGGACCTCTCTATTATTTTGAAGCCTCTAGCATATATGGAAACATTCATAAGGTATCACTGCTCCTTAGCCCAAGGAATTCTGGAGTGGCCTCTAAACTGAGGAATTTTATTGTCATCCTACTAAGTGTGAAAAAATCCCCTTAGAGTTACTTATAATATTTTTTTACTTGAACTAGTTCTTTATCATGGAAGTAACCTTTTTTCCATCTCCTATCTCGATATCAATAGGAAAGCATAGTAATCATTCCTCTCTATTTTTCATAGACTCTTAAAATTATGTAAGGATAAGAGAAAATGTGATGAATAAATTTTGTTATAATCATGGAATTTAGATTATAGTTTATGATCAATATAATTTGAATGAAATATACTTAATGTAAAAGAGTTACACTCATTTATTTCAACTTTTTGTTCTTGTTTGTTCATGCACTACCCATGAAAATTTATTTAAAATTCCTAGAGGATGGGTCATTTAATTTTTTTCCTCAAATTAGATTCTATCCAATATTTCATCTTCATCAAAGAAGATAAAAACTATTTAAGTTTAATCTATAAAATAAAAACTAGGGAGATTTATGTATATTTTAGTTTATAAAATATTAAAATAAAATTAGTCTTGTTCAGATGCATTCCTCTATACATTTTCATTATGTATTTATTTCTCTAAGTGGAATAATTATGATAAGTCTTCTAATATAGATAGGGGTATTAGGGGGTCCTCATAATTTTCATCAAAGTAGAACCCATCCATTAAATCTTTTTCTTTATTGTACATGGAAAACTAAAACAATGTTGAATCTATATCATTAGGATATAGGTTTAATTTTCAAGAAAAGTTTTAAATATGTAAAAATAAGAGAGTCTAAGGATTGGTCAACTCCTTAAAGTAGTTCAACTTTTGTCTATTATTTATCCTTGAGTTCCTTAGACAAACACATGAGATGGTGGGAAAGTGGGTGGCCCTTCAATCCATCCCCAATATCTCATATCTATTATTCATCATAGGGAGATAATTGAATTGATTCCTCCTCCTCTTCCTCTCTAACATTCACTAAGAGGGATTTGTTAATCTCAACAAGACTACCCTTTAATTTTTTCATATCACTCGACATGGTCACATATTCCTTCTTTACTTTGAAAATTTAATCATAAGTATAATAAAATTTGGTTTTGTCTTTAAACAATCGTTAATAATTTTTTCAAGTCATTAATGATTCTAAATACATTTTTTTAAAATCTATTTTGACTATGAGTATTATGTAAAAATAATGAAATCATGAAATTAAAATAAAAATAGAAATAAAATAATTTCAAATGTGTTAAAATAATGAGTTCTCAGCTCATCTCTTTGATAATGGTGCCATGTTTAACACACCTCTTTTTTGTATGGTTTACTAAGTTGAATTTGAATCCCCTTTATATAATAGAAAGTTGATCATAGGTTTTCCTATCACAGATTTAGTCCTAGAGTAGTCACAATTATTTCACTTCTAATTTTTTTATATATCTTTATTTCCATTGAAAAAACAAATAAATGAGAATATTTTTTGGTTTTTTGGTTTTATAAAATTGAAATATAATGTTGAAAAAAAGAATTGGTAAAAAAGGATATGATCTTAGGGTAAATTTCATTGGGATATATAATAATTTACATTTTTTTAAATCACCTAACTCAATTTGAATATTCAATACCATTTATCTTCGCATCTCAAACTTTTTTTTCATTCATAATAATAATAATCCTCTCAAGGGCCTTTAAATTGATCAAAAACTCATTGTTTATCCTTGGTGAGTGGGAAAGAACACACCAAAATCGATTGAATACAATTTATTTCAAACTCAATAGAAATTATACACCACTAATCCTCTCAAACCTTACAAATATACTAGTTTGATGTGTTATTCGAATAGAGGGAAGTTCTTAAGTTTAACAAGTTAGATGAATGTGATAACACTAACATAGAATGGAGTTGTGATTGCTTCTTCCAATCCTCACCTTTACCTATACACTAGATTCAATTAATGGATTTAGGAAATGAAATACATAAATTCAAGGTTCCAACTATGATTCCCCTAGGACAAGCCACAATGGGTTAGTTCTCTAACATTTTGGAGTATAGGATCACTGAAACATCACAGAGGTTTAAGAAACACAAAGAAATGGGGGAAGAGGAGGAACAATGAACTTTTAAAGAACACTAAACTAATATTAATTATAGAATTTAAAAAATATTATCCTCACTCAATTAAAGTACAAAGTATAATATAATCAAATATAATCTATATTTTTTTACAAAATTGGGTGTTAAAATATTTATAATCATTATTGATCCTTCTTCTCATTTCTCTATGTTTCAGTATATAATCCATGAGCTCTTACTTATTCTATATGGTTTCCTCATGTCTCGTAAAGGGTGTATATTCTTTATATGGGTTTCTCTAAAACATTCATATCTTCAATTACATCCCATGAATAATATCTTCTTACACTATTGGATGAATGTCACATGAATTGGTTGAGGATCCTTTCCCGATTAGGTCGAACCAGATAATTTTTTTTAATTTTATTTCAAGACATTCCCATTTTGGAAATTTCATATTTTAAATCCCATGTTGAAATTAAATAGTCAAATTTCACAAAGTTAAAAATGATACATATAGTTAGCACTAGAAGCATTGATATTATGAATCATAATCTCTAGATTTATAAAACTCCAAATATCTTTCATATTTCTCTCTACTTGTGTAAATATGTTACATATCTCATGTATCATTAGAAAATATGTTACACATTCTTATTCCTTAAATTTCAAAAAGTTAAAAATATTATACATGACCCTTATTTATAAAAACTTGGTTATATATGATCTATCTTTGGTAAATATGTTATGTATCAACCCTTTCCTCAGAAAATATATTATATATCAACTACACTGGGAGAAATATGTAATGTATTTCTCACTGATATTAAAATATGTTATGCGTCATTTTCTCTAGAAAGAAAATGTTACATATGATCTACCCTTCTAGAGATAGTTTATGTACAAGATCTTAGTGGTGATTTTTTCATTTTTCCTTGGTAATCTGCAAATCAAGACAACAACACTTACAATATGTTTTATTCATGTTATTTGAGAATTTATTTAAATAATAATATTTCTAAACCTTTAAAAAAATTAAATCATAATTCAAAAATCAATTAATTTATTTTCTGTTAACTCTATGAATGTATAAAATAGCTAAAAATGAAGATTAAATATATTTGAAAATTCAATTACATATTTAAAAAATTAATAAAAATGAATTAATTTATAGGTTTTATCTGAATGGTGGGGATAATTTTTAATGAAAAATAGATTAAAATTTTGATAGTGTTGGATCTTATAAATACATCACAAATTAGACTCTATATATAAAATATATTATTGTGGGTATTCTCATGATAAAAGGATTTAGTTAAGAGTGACAAAATTTAATAATATATTTTAGGTCCAGGTTTAGGCCATTTTTAGATCTTAAAATATATCTCTTATTCTCCACATGTAGAGGATTATCAATTTTGATATTCTAAATAAGTAGAAAAGGTTTTGGTGAATTATTTGAGAGTTGAAACTAGAAAATTCTTAGAGTGATGGGGAAGTTACCCTCTAAATAAGACCCTATCTACATTTTCTCTATTTTATATTTATGTGTTTTTCAATCCTTTTCCTTATTTTAGGTGCATATTTTACTGTGAAAAATATACTACCAATAGTTTTTATTTAATTTTTTATATGAGTTTATTTCTATATAATGAATATAAGAAGAAGACTGGGTGGTCAAATTTCCATTTTCTACCACCACCTCTCTTAATTTCAGGTTATAAGATGATTATAGTATGGTTACACTAACCCTTGGGGAAGTTGAGCCACCTCGACTACCACATGATACACCAACCTAATGTTCCTCTCTATCATTTTCATCCCCATCATGATGGGGATCCAGTTTGAACCAGATCCCCATTATAATTCTTGGTGGATGTCGATAGGTATGCTATAGTGGCAAGGATGTAATAGGGTTAGTGTCCTGGTGGAGGTGGAACAAAATAAAAATTTGAGGTTGTGGAAGAAAACCCTATAAACCTGAGAGGGTGTTGTGACAAGTGGATTGGGAGAAATGGTAGATTGAGAGGCATGATAGATGTAGCTTGAAAAGGTAATCAAAGATGAGTCTAGTAGGAAAAAGATATAGTTTTAGCAAGGGGATAGGGGAATAATTTGGATATTTAACCCTGGTTGTTAAACCAATTGAGGATAGATAGAGAATATACCCACTACACAGTGGGTAGATGGGAGGAAGCTAGTGGGTTTATCCCAATAGTGAGATGAGAATCGATAAAACCAAATGTGGGGTCAACCAGCATAGGCTAGGAATATGATGACCCAAGTCTCACACAAAGAGAAATATTAGCTATCCCATGAGCTATCAACCCCAACCAGTCTGGCTGACTGGTCCAGTGGGAAACAAGGATGGGTCATATCTGTTATAAACCAGCTAGGGAAGGTTGTTCTTGTGTTTCTCCACACACCCACACCCGAACCCACATATTTGATTCCACACATATCACAAAGGATAACCATTACCCCTTCATAGTTCTATGTGGTATGCTCAAGGGTTTTCACATGGCCCAGTACACCCCTTTATGGGTTTTTAAATCTTTTCACCAAGGTGTCATAATTAGAAAAAACAATATTCAATATTTAATATTTCTTAATATATTTCACAATGTTGAGGTAAGCATGCATTTTTGGGACCATCTAGAATGTTTTTTATCTTATTAACCCCTTAGATGATATTGAATCTATTAGTGTATTATAGGGTGACCATTGGGCCACCAAATTGCCTCCAATGTTCCAAAAAACTTGATGACAACCTTATATAGTTTATTGGAAGTGGTATGGTTTTTAGTTGTTTAGAATGAGAGTATTGGATAACGAATCCCATGAGAAATATTTATGGGGCGTCCTTTATAGGTAATTGAAGTATAAGGAGGATATAGTGTTGAACTAGGGTTTTTAAGTATTCATTTCCCCATATATAACCCTTAGTTAAGAATCATGCATGTAGTTATTGAGAAGGAATAGGTGAAATTGAACATTAGCTCCTTATATACTCCAATCTCAAAGACTATATAAGAATATTAAAGGGGTGTGAAACTATGGAAGTGATATATTTAGTCTCTAACTATTAGTATTCTCAGTGTAATTTTTTTATCATTTGAAATATTTTAGTGACCATGAGTTAGAGATCAGTGTGAACTTGAGGTTAAGTAATACCTTAGTGGAGGATTTATCAATGTTTCATGAGTCCCCCATACATTTTTGGTGTTATAACTCCCCGAAATAAAAATTCACATGTTCTATACATTAATCATATATTTCAAAGATTCCCATAATCATTAAAATATAAATGCCAGTTTTTTTACTTTTCGTATAATGGGGTGTAAAAATATCCCATGGGATGATTCCTGGGTTCCCCATCATTGGGGTTGGTCCACCCTTGATCGATATATGTCCACCCGGTGAAAAGTGGGTCCTATAATATAATCAAGCATTAAACATGATATTTTTAGTGTGTGGTGTTCTAATGTATTCTCCTAGAATGTGAAATCAAATTGGGAACAATGATACAATAGTAATTTTTGTGTAGTGATCCATTATCTTGGATAGAGGTGTTCCTAGTAACTATGTCACAACTCTATATTTGGTGAGCTTGAATGTGTGGTTTCTTTTTTATCAGTTACACTAGGTTTAATGTTTATATTTTTGGTTATTTCTTCATCATAGGGTTTATTTATCTTATTACCTTATGTTATTATTGGTTAGAATATAGGCCTAGTTATACCCTAGAGGTGTAGGTACCAATATTTAGGTTCTCACTAAGATGGGGTGAGTGAATTATTGCATTTTTATCTTTCATTCATGAGTAGTTGGTCCTGATGAATTTGGGTTGTGGATTCATGACTTTACCTAACCAATTTCTATATCTTTTCCATTATTATACCAATTATGATCTTGGATATTATTTATCTTTATTTTAATTTGTGGTTTCCTACTAAGTATTATTATACTAACCCCCTATGCGGGAACATGACACCTCTCATGTTTGTGCCTATACAAATAATGCATCATATATAAGATATCTTAGAGACCTAGGAGAAGGAAACGAGTGTATTGAGGTTCTCAACATGAGGTTTTGGAGGCACTATCAATATTCTTGTTGGGGAGGATTATTTTACCCATTCCTTTGTGGTTTTAATGTTCTTTGACACTTTATCTCCCATTTTCTTATGTTTTGGGAGATGGATTATGTATTAGTTATGGATGGTTGGTGATTTTAGTATGCATGTATTTACTATATATTAGTTATTCTACCCAGTACTATTTTTTTGATTAAATTGTTTTTTATAGGTATGTGTTCTCTTGTATGTATTCATTAAGAAAAATATTTTCTTCTATATTTTTCTTATTAGTGTTAGTCACTATCCCCTGTATTACTTGAGATGGGATTGGGATAGTACACCCACTTATCTACTGACCTGAGTGGGGATCTATTGTTTTGAGATATGTTTGATTGGTATTAGAGTGAGAATATTGGTTCAGGAATTATGTTTGACAGTTGAAGTAATGTGAGGTATGGGTTTGGGAAACCTAGAAGATAATGATTAAACACTACGGGAAAAATCAATTATTACGATGGGTTATTTGAGACTGGAATAAATACCATTGCAATAAATCTGACGGAAAGCATATTTGTGATGGAAATATATACCCGTCGCAAATGGTCAGTTAGTTGCAACAGGAATACAGGACCCGTCGCAATAGGTATGGCGCGGTTTCCGCGCCAAAACACGGGAAACCTATTTGCGACGGTGGACTTCGTCCCGTCGCAAGTACCCAGAGGTGGTAAATACTATTTGCAACGGAACATTTACCCGTTGCAAAACACTATTCAGCAGGTGTTATTTGCGATGGGTCCCATCACGAATACTGGCGGCGGTAAATAGGCTTTTGCGATGGGGATATCTGCCCGTCGCTAATGGTCTATCGGTCTACAGGTATTTGCAACGGGCCCATCACAAAAACCCTTTTAATTGCCGCCCGTATTAAATGCGGGTGAAGGTATTTGTGACGGGTCCCATCGCCAATACCGGCGGTAGTAAATAGGCTTTTGCGACGGGGATATCTGCCTGTCCTTAATGGTATGTCGGTAGGCAGCTATTTGCGACGGGCCCGTCGCAAATATTCTAACCTATATATAACCCCATCCATTTTTTTCAAATCATTCACATCTCTCTTCTTCTTTTTCCCTTTATCTCTTTAAATTTCTATTCTAAGTAGAATTTTTTTATTTTAATTTTTTCTTACTGGAAGAGAAGAGAAGGAGTTAGGAGGCGCAAACTGCTTCAAAATATCAAAGGTATTTACAGTTTTTTTAATTGTTAAATTATTTTTAATTGTTAATTTTATTTTTAATTATTAAGTTTAATTTTTTTAATAGAATGTTTATGTAGATATATAGTATAATTATATTAAGTGGTTGTACCAAATAGTCCTTGTCTGGATACGAACAAGTAGAGGCGGATCTGGAACAGATGTACCTTGGAGTGAAAACTCTAACAATGTGTTTCGAGCTTGACTCGGGGTAACCTGGTACACGACAACGAGCCTTGCTGCACTCTTGGTTCGACACTCCCGGAGGATGTTTTGGTAATAATTAGAAATAAATATATTTAATTAGAAATAATTAGAAATAGTTATATTTAATTAGGAATAACTATATAATTATTAAATAATTAAGAAATAATTAGATTTAATTAAAATAATCATCAAATAATTCGGAAATAATTAGATTTAATTCATTAGAAATAATTAGGAAACAATTAGAAATAAAATAATTAGGAAAAAATTAGAAATAAAATAATTAAGAAATAATTAGAAATAAAATAATTAGGAAACAATTAGAAATAAAATAATTAGAAAACAATTAAAATAATTAGGAAACAATTAAAATAATTAGGAAACAATTAAAAATAATTAGGAAAAAATTAAAAATATTTAGGAAACAATTAAAAATAATTAGGAAACAATTAAAAATAATTAGAAAACAATTAAAAATAATTAGGAAACAATTAAAAATAATTAGGAAAAAATTAAAAATAATTTGGAAAAAATTAAAAATAATTAGGAAACAAGTAAAAATAATTAGGAAACAATTAAAAATAATTAGGAAACAATTAAAAATAATTAGGAAACAATTAAAAATAATTGGGAAAGAATTAAAAATAATTAGGAAATAATTAAAAATAATTAGGAAACAATTAAAAATAATTATGAAACAATTAAAAATAATTACGAAACAATTAAAAATAATTAGGAAACAATTAAAAATAATTAGGAAATAAATAAAAATAATTAGGAAACAATTAACAAGCATGATTGACCGCTCATCTACCTCAATTTTCTTTTCATTTGTGTGTTGAGGCTTGACAGGAAGCTTCTGCCTCCACATGTAATATTTGCTTTTACTGTAAAAATTATCAACCTTCTCGCCAGCATAGAGGTGAGGAGGTTTATATGATCTTATTACATAATTGATTGGAAGATAATAGGTTATGATTATCATAGAGACTAGATTTTAGATATTGGTATTCAGTTGATCTCCCATTTTAATATTTTTATCATGTTCATAATACCATGAGATATTTGAGGATGAGACTATGATTCTTAGATGTCTGATGATGACTATTTATCATCATAAAAGTTTATTAGAGGTGTCTAAAATAGCTCTGTAGTCCCTAATAGAATTGCATTTCCTTCCTTACTACCCCCTTTAGTGTTGTTTACTTTATTGTTCTGGGAATCCCAACCTTTGATGTGGGGGATGATATAATTCCCATGATTGGTGGAGTGATAAGAATCTATGAGATTGACAATGAAAGTTTTACTATTTCAGTAAGAGGGTAGATAGTTATATTCCTTTATGATTCATATTTAGTGAGATACTCAAGACCCTGATATGGGAGGTAAATACTAAATCCCAAAAATACTACATAATTTTCACTCTAAAGAGGATTTATTCATGAATTTAAATAAAATTTTAATATTAATTTTAATTTTAATTTGGTGTAATTAACTATATATTTTTTATTTATAATTTCAATATTAGATTAAGATGAAATTTTAGGATTCTTCTAAAATAGTTGTTTTTAGGTGAATATTAAAAAATATCAACATTGATAAAAACCATCACTTTTAAAACATTATCATAATAAAAGAATATAATTAATATTCTTCAAACATTTTTCTATAAAATATATATTTATTAGTAAAATTAATATTTTAAAATCAGTATGTTATATTTATAAAACCCATGTTTATTATTCTGAAAACACAAGTTTTAATTAATTAGAGGATTCCCCAAAACAAAGATCCATGTCCCATAAAATTTTATAAGGAGAGAAAATACGGTGTTACAAAATTTTAAAGGAAAACAATATCTTAAAAAAAATCGAAAATAGACCAGTACCAAATACAACTCTTTGACCCTACCCCAATATTATTGAGAACATTAGTAATTTTATTGCACTCCTTGTATGTATGAGACATGAAAAATATAATATAATTACAATATTCCATGAAATACTCCTATTATGATTCCATAATCTAGGAGGGAGTGTATGTTATGTGATTGATTTTATTCACAATAAATGTGGAGTAGTGTTCCAACCATAACCCGGTCTAATTATTATTTCATGGAAACCAAATCACTAGAATCACACCATCTATCTCTTCTTCAAAAGAAATTGTGTTCCCACATTCTTTATAGATGCAGGAGAGATCCCTCATTAATAGTCCCTAAAAATAACCCCATAGCTAGTTGATCTTATATTTCTCTTGTAAGCACAATCAATGTTAATTTTGATCCAATCCTTGAGAGGAGTCTTCCAAATTTCTGAAATACTTCCTTTGCAAGCATTAAAATTAAATTTAATTCCAAATATAAAATAAACTAAAATATACCTAATGAGTTTACTTGAAAAAATATTATTACATGAGGCTTTCCCACAAATAAATTACAAGTTGCACCTTCATATTGAACAATGATAGAATTTTTATCCCTTATGACTATAAAAAATCTTATTCTCCAAGTTTATATGGCATGTCTCAATCACTAAAAAACAGAGAAGATTCTTGGTTTGAGTTGATCCTTTATAGATTCCACACTATGTGATAATCTATTAAGGTTATCAACATTGAACAATCCCACTTTGAAGATATATTATAAGATTATCCATAATAATTTAGAAAAATTACATTAGAAAAAAAGATGATCAATATATTTGGGACCTAATGAGAAACATTTCCCAATAAGTATAAACTAATATCAATGATGATGAGGCAGTCATCAATAAGTATCATGTGATAATCAATTCTTCATTAATTTCTGAACTAAGATGGAAAAATCCAAGTATTGTAATAAATATAGAGGATATATGTCAAAGATTCTGGCCCATATATGGAAAAATTATCAAATTTCTCACACATAAGAGACACATGTGGGTCCGTCTCCCAAACCAGAGTATCTTTTATTGGGATTAAGTGATAATTATAAAAATAATTTTTAATATACGGAGGAATATTATCTATATATGATCCAATTATCTCACTAATTTTGAAATATGAGTCATACATATGATTCAGAAAATCATCAAAAGAGATCCTGTCCATTTATCTTTATAGAATTTGCGTGTTAAGTTGAGGGATACCAGCCATCATATGTGATTTATTACTTATTGAAAATAATTATTTAACATATTAAATATAGAGTAAAGGAGTTAATACATATTACCATTAATAAGGATATTGATGAGTATATTCCTCAAAAAATGCAGGTACTTGGATTATTAACCATAAGTCTCCAAATTAGTTTGTCTTGAAAAGTTTCATTGACTTTTTCAAGGTTACTCATTCTAATTCTTTCTTATTTTATGGGTTGATAACAGGTATCAAATTATACTAAGACTATTTTTATTTCAAATATTCTTATACTCCATATAAAATTCTTGAAGCATTTTGATATATTTTTAAGAAAATATCTCATCCATTTATCCACCATGAAGAAATAAACTAGCATAGAAGTGTCCAATGATTTAACAAGAGACATACTTTCATTTAGGTAAATGGATTTCCCCTTATAATAAGAATATTACCCATTTATTTAATTCTATTTATCTCTAAAATAGATATCCTTAGTCCTTCCCAAAAATAGTGGAATACCAACTTTTGTGAAAGTATGGCTTGCAAACACTAAGATGGATCATCACTTGTTGGGTCTCCCATGTAACGCCCCGACCCCAATTACCTAGATTCAGTTCATTATTACATAACATTGGCATGATCACAAAAGATCAAGTCTCAGAAGGCTGATTAGTTTAGTTGCCTTGGAAACACTAGATACATTCATAAGTCTTACATTACATGATAAAGTGAAAAACTAAAACAACATAGTATACATATTCCACACTCATATTCCCTTAGACAATCCCTACAGGTCAGTCATAAAATACTTCTTCACATCCTGGAAAAAATAAAACTTAGAAAGGTGTGAGCTCAGATGCTCAGTAAGGATAAAAATATAGAGGAAACGTTCATAAATAAGCATAACCATTTAAGGCAATTTATAACTAAAATAAAATCCTTTTAAACTTTAGCTTCATCATAATATGGAAAAGATAAAATTAAATAATTCCAGTTACTTATTCACATGGTTATTCTACTATTCGAATAATCACATGCAATATTAATAACCACTTTCATAATGATGGAATACATAATTCCAGACTTTCCTAACCACATAGTCAAGGTCTTGTGCCAAGACTACAAATAAGATTTTTTCAAGGCCTTGTGCCGAGATACTAGTTTGTCTAATGAGACCTACCAATTCATCGAGGAGTAATAGAGGGCTCCACCTGTCACATACTAAGTCCATTGCATTCTTTATATGAAAATGTTTAAACATAACATAAACATTCGTATTAGAGCTAGCATACGAAATGTCAATAATTTATCCATAAACCATGATTATTATAGAAATAAAACATCCACAGTCAAACATATCACAAAACCTTCAATACAATATGGAAGTTTTGTATCATAATAAATCAACTTCAAATGAGCTTAAAATCCCTCAAAAGATGTTGACATAGATGAAATCAAAACTATTTGAGGGAAATATGTATTTTTATGAAATAATTTAAAAGTCACATAATTATAAAATAAAACATTTACTTTGAAAATATTATTATAAGATTGTAAGGGAAGATTTAATGATTTTATAATGCTAGAAAATAGCCGCACCCGCCGTATAAGTTAAAAAAAGACATTCTTACCTTAATTTTTTCGAAAAGGTTAAAAATGAACTTGTTTGGAAAACGACAAAAATATTCCTTTATAATCATCTTATAAAAAGTCAATAAAGGGTATAAATGACTTTAACCCACAGTCTATAAAATAGTAAGAATGTTTTGAAATACATTTTTAAGAAACATGGATGTGGATGATAAATAGTTCCCAACAGATAATTATATATAAACAAACTCAGATAATGAATAGATTGCGAAATTAACCCTTACCTTGTACTTTTCCTTGGTCGAGGGTAGGTTAACCTCCTATATAATGTTGAAATAATTGTTATTAAATTATAAAAGGATCATATACATTAATATGATATCATATATGATCTTTTAACATTTCGTTGTCAATAATATCTTATTATTATCATTTATTTAGGTGTTAACAGATTCTTTTTTTTATATTCTTTGTTATGTGAGTCATATTCATGGAATATTGGGGTGTTACATTCTCCCCTCCTTTAAATAATTTCTTCCTTGAAATTTCGTGAATATTACTACTTCAAAAGACTCAGGTGGTTCTTCATCATAAGTTCCTCAGGTTCCCACATTGCCTCTTCCATCTTAAGGTTTCTCCATAGAACTTTTACCACATGAGTTGTCCAGTTTCTCAGCACTTATTATTTTATATCAAGAACCTTGAAAGGATATTCGCAATAATGCAGATTGGGTTCTAGATCTAATTCTTCGTCGGTGAGTACATGCATTGGGTTAGGAATGTATTTTCTCAACAGTGATACGTGGAACACATCGTGGAATTTGGAGAGACTTGGTGTCATAGCCAACCGGTAAGCTACAACACCAATTCGTTCTAGAATTTCGAAATGTACGATATACGTGGGACTCAATTTTCCCTTCTTATTGAAAAGTATAACACCCTTCCATGGAGATAACTTCAAGAAAACATGATCTCTTACATGAAATTACAAATCCTTCCTTCAGTTGTTAGCACAACCCTTCTGCCTACTTTGAGATACTTTGATATGGTTTTGGATTACCTTCACCTTTTCCATCGTTTCCTCCACCAGTTCTGGGCCTATGAGTTTTCTTTCACCAACATCATCCCAACAGTATGGTGTGAGACATCTATTTCCATATAACGCTTCATATGGTGCCATTTGAATACTTGAATGGAAGCTATTGTTATAGGAAAATTATACCACAGGTAAATATTGATCCCACATACCTTGAAAGTCAAGTGAGCATGATCTCAACATGTCTTCTAAGATTTTAATAGTATGTTCTGATTGTCCATCAGTTTGAGGGTGGTAAGAAGTGCTTAAATAAAGCTCAGTATCTAGGGCTTTCCGAATAATTTTCAAGAATCTTGATGTAAAACATGGATCACGATCAGAAACAATCGATAGGGGTACTCCATGAAGTCATACAACTTTATTAATATATAATCTTGACAATCATTCATGTGGTAAATCTTCTTTTATAACAAGAAAATGTGCGGACTTGGTAATATGATCAACAATGACCCATATTGCATCATTCCTTCTAGGAGTCTTTGGTAGTCTCATAACAAAGTCCGTTGTGATGTCATCCCATTTCCACTCAGGTATGGGAAGAGGTTTCTTTAATCCTCTAGTCTATTGACTTCCAGCTTTCACTTGTTGAAAAACCATACATCTTGACACAAAATCAGAAATCTCCATCTTCATGTTGTCCTACCAAAACTGTTCCTTCAAATATCTAAACATTTTGGTGCTACTAGGGTGTATAGAGAAATTGGAACTATGAGAGTCATCCAACAATTACCTTTTTAGATCAGGTATACCGGGAACACAAAGTCTCTTCCAAAATTTCAAAATTCAATCCTCATACACAAAGTCACTCAATCTCCCATCATTCACAACTTTAATCTTCTTTTGAAACTATTCATCACCGGTCTGAGAACTCTTTATCCTTTATAGTAAATATGGTTTGGCAACCATTTGGAAAAGTATTGATGTTTCACCTTCCATGGTGATTACCATATCCATATTTACTAGATCCATATATATAGGATCATTTTCATCTCTCATCTTGTTCAAAACTCCATGATCCTTTCTACTCAAAGCATTTTCCACCTTATTTTCCTTCCCCGAGTGGTAGTGTATAGTGAAATCATAATCCTTGAGTAGTTCAATCCATCGCCTTTACCTCATGTTGAGTTCCTTTTGTGATAAAATATACTTCAAACTCTTGTGGTCAGTTTATATCTCACAATTTTCACCATGGAGATAGTGTCTCCAAATATTCAAAGAAAAGATTATAAGTACTAACTCAAGATCATTAGTAGGATAGTTTTGCTCATGAATTTTTAGCTGTTGTGATGTATAGGTAATAACCCTATCATTCTGCATAATGACACAACTGAGTCCTTTCTTTGAAGCATCACTATAAATAACAAACCCATCATTCCCCGATGGTAGAGTCAATATAGGACCATTGACTAATATTTTCTTCAGTTATTCAAAACATTCTTCACAAACTTCTGTACAAACAAATTTAACCCATTTTCGTGTGATAGTTATTAATGGGTTATCCAATCGGGAACAATTCTGGAAGAAACGTCGATAATAACCTGCTAAACCCATAAAACTGCATACCTCAGTTATACTTGTCGGTGCTGGCCATTCTTGGATTGCCTTGGTGTTTGAAGGATCAACGAAAATTCCATCATTAGAGACAATATGGCCAAGAAAAGAAATCTCCTGAATCCAGAATTCACACTTGCTAAACTTACCACATAGTTCAGGTCTTCTAAGAGTCTTCAAGAAAATTTTCAAGTGATTTTCATGATCTTCGTAGCTTTTGGAGTATACCAAGATATCATCAATAAATACCACTAGAAAATCATCGAGATATTCCTTGAAAAATCTGTTCATTAGATCCATGATGAGAGAGGGTGCATTAGTCAATCTAGAAGGCATTACTGTAAACTTGTAAAACCCGTACCTAGTTCGAAATTCTGTCTTCGGAATGTATTCCTTCTTCACACACAACTGATGGTCTCCATATTGAATGTAAATCTTTGAAAATTATTGAGCTCCACGTAGTTGGTCAAATAAATCATCAATGCAAGGTAGAGGATACTTTTTTATTATTATTATAGCATTGATCTCCCTGTAGTTGATGCAAAACCTCATAGATCCATCCTTCTTCTTCCCCAAAAGGATAGGGGATCCCCATGGAGAAAAACTAGGGAGAATAAATCCCTTATTAATCAATTCCTCTAGTTGTTTCTTTAGTTCAACTAATTCCACAGTTTCCATTCTATAAGGGGTCTTTGATATGGGCCTTGATCCTATAATTAAATCAATGAAAAACTAAATTTATCATTCTGGAGGATGTCCAGTTAAATCTTCTGGAAACACATCAATATATTCTTTCACAATAGCTACATCCTAGATCTGAACATTCCTTTCCTCACCCATAGTTATTTCATTCTCTTCCTCCCCAATAATTGAATATAGTTGAGATACTGGGGGTGGATCTAGATAAGAATTAGGTGGTGATGCTTCTACTCTAAATATAAGGTGTTCTTGATCATCATCATAAAAATCATAACCTCCTTCTTCTTACAATAAATCTTCACATCATGGTCCAAAATCAAATCCATACTAAGGATTATATCAAATTCAATCATGGGTATGATGATGAGATCAGCAGATAAAGAAAATTTATCTGCTCTAATGGGAACAGATTCACAAAACATTTTTGCGATGATACTTCCCTTAGGTGTTTTTACTGACAACTACCTTGTGAAATCAAATTGAAAATATCTAATTTTCTTAGCAAAATGGGAAGATATGAAACAATTTTATGATCTAGAATCAAATAAATAATTTTCTAAACTTGAGGAAACCATTAAATTACATGCCACCATGTATTTTATAGCTTCTACCTCAGCAGTAGTGATAGCATAAGCTTGGCCTTGATCCCTTGGACATTTTTTAGGTAATTTCCCCTAACGCTTAGGACATTCATTTTCATAATGTCCCATCTCCCTACAATTGTAGCATGTAACATTGGTAGCTTCTTTCTTCCCCTTTAAATCACGAGCTTGGTGGCCTTTTTCACCACACTTGTAATAGACTCACATTCCCTTCAAGCAAGTACCCGGGTGTTTCCTCCCACATTTACTACAGGACGGATATTCAACTTTTCCCTTCTTCCCCTAATTTCTATTTCTAGAGTGATTAGTAGATCTCTTCTTCTCTTTCATTGCTTTAAAGTCTAAAGAATAGAGAATTATTTTTCTATCTTGATAGCACATGAGACAATATCTTCATACAATAAGAAGGATTATGAGACTAATGCTCGATGGAGAAATGGTTTTAACCCATCAAAGAAATGATCAATCTTACTTCTTGGGTTATGTATATAATATGAAGCATGCCTCGTTAACCTTGTAAAGTTAGCCTTATACTTTGCGACATTCTCATCCTCCTTTTGCCTCAGACTCAGAAATTGCCTTTCCATATCTGCTCGATGGTCATGAGGAAAGTATTTTTAAAAGAAAAGATATTTAAAATCCCTCCATTCTATATTTTATACTTCATCATCTTCCTTTGTGTTTTGAATCAATGACCACCATTGATCAGCATCTCTAGTGAAGCCGTAACCAGCCATGATAACTTTTTGTTTTTCACTACTCCCCAAGGCATGGGATATTTTCTCTATGGAATTTATCCATTGCTCAAATACTAATGGATTTTTAATCTCATTGAATGTTGGTGGTTGTTGCCTCATGAATCAATATAACATTGATCCTCCATGCTGTGGATTGGGGTGCTCCATACCGGTAAGGTTATTAATCATAACCCGAGTGAGTTGTCCCAGTAGGGTGATTAGCTAATAAGCACCAGTTGTAACACCAACTACACTATAATTATCTTGAGTAGGATGGAAATACCTACATGGAGTGAATGCATTGATACAGTTTCCATTCCTTCCACTAGGTGCCATTTCTAAACAATGGCATAAACTAGATGAGTTTATGAATCAAAATACATAATTCCAAACTTGTAAAACACTTAACATAAATAAAACAATTTATGGATATAATCCATAATCATAAATAAAATTCTTTAAGGAAGTATATACTCATAAACCCTTCATAATGGTTTTTAAATAAAATGACAATTATCCTAAGAATATCCCTTGGGAGTGACATAACCAAGAGTGCAGCAAGGCCTATTGTCGTGCACCAGTTGTCATTCGAGTCTAGCTGAAAGCAGCATTTTCGGGTTTTACCCCTAGGTACATCTCTGACACAACCACCTCTACCTGATCGTATCTAGGCAGGGATGAATTTCTTGGAAAACTCACAAAATCTCTACAATACCAAAATTCTAGGAAGTTCTTCTATACTAATCCTCAAAGTCTATCTTCGGGCTATGTGCTCTAATTAGAGTTTATCTAAATCTAGTTTCCAAGGTTTGTAATAAAATTAATCTGATACCAACTGTAATTCCCCGACCCCAGTTACCCAGAGTCAGTGCATTATTACATAACAATGGCATGATCACAAAAGATCAAGTCTATAAAGACTGATTAGTTTAGTAGCCTTGGAAACACTATATACATTCATAAGTCTTACATTACATGATAAAGTGAAAAACAACAATAAAATAGTCTCCATAGTTCATACTCATATTCCCTTATAATATCCCTATAGGTCAGTCATAAAATACTTCTTCACATCCTGGAAAAAATAAAACATAGAAAGGGGTGAGCTCAGATGCTCAGTAAGGATAACAATATAGCGGAAACTTTCATAAATAAGCAAAAACATTTAAGGCAATGTATAACTAAAACAAAAGCCTTTTAAACATGAAAATCAACATAATATGGAAAAAACAAAACGAAATAATTCCATTTACTTATTCACATGTATATTCTACTAGTCGAATAATCACATGAAATATCAATAACCACTTTCATAATGATGGAATGCATAATGCCAGACTTTTATAACAACATAGTCAAGGCCTTGTACCAAAACTAAAAATAATATTTTGTCAAGTCCTTGTGCCAAGACACTAGTTTGTCTCATGAGACCTAACGATTCATCGAGGAGCTATAGCAGGCTCCACCCATAACATACTAAGTCCAATTCATTCTTCATATGAAAAGGTTTAAACATAACATAAACATTCGTATTAAAACTAGAATACGAAATGTTAATACTTTATACATAAAACATGAAGGGTATAAAAATAACACATCCATAGTCAAATATATCACAAAACCTTCAATACTATATGGAGGTTTTGTATCATAATATATCAACTTCATATAATCTTAGAATCCATCAAAAGATGTTGACATAGATGAAATCAAAAGTATTTTAGAGAAATATCTCTTTTTTTAAATCATTTAAAAGTCACATAATTATAAAATAAAACAGTTAATTTGAAAATATTTTTATAATCTTTTAAGGGAAGATTTGATGATTTTATAATGGTAGCAAATAGCCGCACCCACATTATAAGTTAAAAAAAGACATTCTTACCTTAATTTTGTCGAAAAGGTTAAAAAGGACCTTGTTTGGAAAATGACGGAAAGATTACTTTATAAAAATCTTATAAAAAGTCAAACAAGGGTATAAATGAATTTAACCCATAGTATATAAAATAGTAAGAATGTTTTGAAATACATTTTTAAGAAACATGAATGTGGATGATAAAGAGGTCCCAGTAGATAATTACATATAAACAACCTCGGATAATGAAGAGATTGTGAAATTAACCCATACCTTGTACTTTTCCTTGGTTGAGGGTAGGTTATCCTTATATATAATGGTGAAATAATTTTTATTAAATTATGCAAGAATCATATACACTAATAGGATATCATATATGATCTTTTAAGATTGCTTTGTTATTAACATCTCAGTATTATCTATGTTTCGGGTGTTAACAGATTTGTTTTCCTTTATATTATTTGTTATGTGAGTCATATTTTTTATGGATGGGATGTATATTATTCATATCCAGAATTATATCAAGTCTGTAAATATTATTTATAGTCATCTAAGGAAAATTATTCTTAAATGGATATGATGGGGAATGAATCACATCGCGTTCGTGGAGACGGTAATCCCTACGTACGCACAAGTGACAATGTCATTCTTTTGATATTAAAATAATATATAATTGGATGTTATATCACATATATAGAATCATTATCATGTTATATTTATTATTTACATCAATTACTCATCATTATTATACCCATCCAAATAATAATTTATTGAATAACAATTACACCACGACGTGGAGACGGTAAGCCATACGTACGCATGTATGGGGACATGTCATTCAAAGGATGGATAGAATAATGAATTTGGTTGTACCATATTTATATTAACATCAGAGTATATATAAGATACTGGAGTCATTCTTTTATAATGGAAACAACAAAGAAGAAGGATGTGGAAAAGAAATGAACTTGAAAAAGATGGTGAGATATTTACCTCTTCTTCGAGTTCTTCCTTTTGATTTGATCAAAAGGGATCCATAGGATGGATTTCTGACTAAAGTAAGGCCTCTAGGATGAAGGTAGTATAGTGTCTATGGTATGGTTTCAGGTTTTTTCGAGCCAAATGGCTTTGAAGGAGTGAATTAGTGACAAGGGGGAGTGCCCTTTGATAAGAGGGTTGAGGGGAGCCTTAGCAAAATCTAGAAATATTATTTTATAATAAAATCATTTTCGGTTTCTAATGGCTCCAAAATGTATTATGTAAAGGATAAGGTGGGTATGGGTCTAAAACCACTCATCAAATAGGTTTTAGATAGGTTTGGGTCACTATATTAACTTTATCATTTAGAATTAACTCTTAGTTAAATAGTTTGACATTTACCATGTCTCTTTGTATTTTTATATTGTATGGTTAATAAAAATACTATATACTTACAAGAGAACCCCAAATGGTTCATTAATGATATTCCTATAATTATATAAGTCTTTTGGAAGAACCTTAGATGTTTTAGGAATTTAATATCAATTAATAATATAATATTTGTTTTAAAAACTCTTTTATGTCAATTTTGACAATATTTGGTATTTTGTTTTTTCTAAATTAATAACAACATTATTTCTTCGAAAACAATTCATATAACCAACCCTAATATGTCCTATTAACCTAGAAAATTAGTTTAATTGATAAAAAGTCTCAAATTACTATTATTTGGATATTTATAATATCAAATATTTTAATATTTCATTAATTAAGAAATTACTGTATCATTATTGTGTCATAAATAAATTATGTTATTTAATGTCTAAAAAATATAAATAAAATATAATTATGTATGAAATATTTTTATCGTTATAATTAATATCTATAGTCGAATTTATCTTATGTGTAACCCTATATTAAAATTTTTTAGTTATTAAACTTTGATTTTAACTCTTTTAACTCTTCTTTAAATAAAATAATAATAAGTGTCTAATCTAATCCATGTGGACCAAAGAGGTTCATATTTTATTCCTAAGGTTGTTTTTGGTTGAAGTATTCTTATCCAATAGAATTAGGACATGTGTTATGGTAATAACAATATCATTTTCACCATTAATCACCCTATTTACTTTTAACCGTGGTAAATAAAAGTAAAAAGTTGATATTCACCAAAAATTATTTCCATCTTATTAAACCACATTTTACTTACCAATATCAACTGTATCTCTTGGATTTTTAAAATTGCACTCACAGAGGTGGTAAAATTAATTTTTATGTGAATTTGCAAATTCTCCTAGGAGGTGTGTAAAAGACGGTGATCACACTACTAGAAAATGGACCTATCCCCAAGGTTTTCCTCAAAACCGTGGGGATAGGTACCCCCTATACCCACAGTTTTAGAAAACCGTGGGTATAGGTCAATTTTCAAGACCTATACCCACGGTTTTCAAAAACCGTGGGTATAGGGGTACCTATCCCCACGGTTTTGAAGAAAATCGTGGGGATAGGTCTAGGATAAAAAGCCTATACCCACGGTTTTGAAAAACCGTGGGTATAGGTTTCCCATGTGAGCGCGGGAAAAAAAAATTCCGCGGGAAATATTTTTTTTGGCAGGAGTCCTATACCCATGGTTCTTCCCTCTATACCCACGGTTTATATAACTATATTTAACTAAATATAAATATATATACACATAATTGATGGTAGGGTAGTGGTTAGACGCGGTACTTTGCAGTGAAGAGGTCGTGGGATCGAAACCCGCCTGCAGCTTTATTTTAGGATCTATACCCACGGTTTTGAAACCGTGGGTACAAGCCATTGACACCGTGGCAATTGGGAATGTTTTGTTGACACGGTGGCAGAACACCTATACCAACGGTTTTGGAAAACCGTGGGTATAGGCTGGGGACCTATCCCGACGCCTTTCTAGCCCACGGTTCCCAAAACCGTGGGTATAGCCTATACCCACTATTTTGGGGGCTATACCCACGGTTTTGAACCGTGGGTATAGGCCTTTTTTCCAGTAGTGAAAGTTCAATAAAATTTTTACATATCTAAAATTATTATAAACTAACTCCAATGAATTACATTGAACTTATATAGATATTATGATTCTATTTTGACCTAAAATAAATTTAAATAAAATAAATTATTATTTAAATAAAAATTAGGTTTTAAAATATAACTCAATGTTTTTCATTATTCATCAAAAATTGAATGTTTTCAGAAAAATACCAAAAATTCAACATAAGCTAATTTTGATATTCCGAATCTAAAAATAAGGTCCATTTTGAAAGATAAAATTTATAAAATTTCAAAAAGTGGGTATTACTATTTATAACGGCTAGTTTGATTGGTTGCGGTGTGTTAGAACTCAAAGTTGCGTACAACACACGCTACTATATTATTCAAAGAGAAGCGTACTGTGGAAGCTTGGGGGTGTTACATACCATTTATAGTTATGTTAGGGTTCCTTCCCAACACTACTTTTCCTTACCTATCCTCCTCATGTTGAATAGTTTTTCTCCACTGTGTTTCTCCTTATTGAACTCTTTTCCCCTTGGTTTCCTCCTGGTTCATTTTTGTCTCTTCCCTTGACTTCTTATTTCTCTCTCTAAAGATGTTATCATCTTCTTCCTATCCCTTTTATCTAGAGATTATGGGGATTGTTTTTATTTTTTGACTTTTTAATTATAAAAATATTACTATTTTTTTTGGAATCATCATGAATAAATCCCATTTTGGTTGAACTCGATGGAACATAGGTGATTTGGGATTTTTGGTGGAATACGGTGAGTTCATCCCTTCCTTTTTCTCATCATCGCACTTCCAATTCCCTTACTTCCATACCCACCATGCAATACCCCATAATTGGAATTGAATGATAGTGTTTTAGGGATGTTTGATATGGTTTTGGTGGTATGGATTATCTTGTTCCCTCTCTAGATTTTTTTTCATCACCCACTTCTCCTCCATTTAATTTTTGTTCCATTTTAGGTTGAAATTTATTTTTTATATTTTGGTTTCATTATGTGGTTATCATTTTCAAGAATTGATAGTTTGTATACATTTTTTAGGGATTCCTCCAAAACTATGATGATGCTTCCCTGGCATACTTTTGTTGGTGGAGGTTCTAAAAGAAGTTTTTGGTGGTCAGATCAATATTTTTGGATCATGGTCGATGATCTTAACTCTCCTTTGGCCCCAGGATCCCACCATTATTATCTTATTTGTACATGAGTGGTGTTATTTATGTTGTTTTGGGATTTTTATTTTGAAAATTTGACGGTGTTCCAGGAGGTTTATCTCATGGTGGATATCCTTGACCCCCTATTGTGCTTAATCATCATGGTAATTGGGAAGATTCATCAATTGGTTGGTTGTCTTTATGTTTTTCATAGTGTATTTTTTGTGGAAATGATGGATTCTTGTTGGTGTTTCTTATCAGATAATTGGTGTCGATGACAGTTTTGATTGGTGTTAGGGTGTGTGATGTAAAGAACTTTGCGGCTAGAGGTAGTGATGTTGGATCAATTTGAATTTTAAATTTTGAGATTTAAAATTTGACATGTGAATTTTCTATTGGTGGGGTTATGTGCGACTCTAATTATTATGTAAGGTTCCCTCTAAACCAAAAGGGGATTTTGAAAATAAAAAAAAATGTATTTATGTAAATGGAATCCTTCCTTATCTAATATCCAATTTAATTATAATTGAAATATATATTTTAGATATGTATTCTTGACTAAAAAATAGGATTTACTTCCCATAGTATATTTACTAGTTTTAAATAGACCCATAGGGATCAAGAATCTTATTTATGGTGTAAATATTCCTTAATAATACTTTAAAAATAAAATCAATACATCATCATAGAAAATATTTGTAGGAGAATGAATTCCTATATTATCCTTGATGGATGTGATTTTCTCCTTTTCTACCATATCTAGGATTTATCATATAATATTTTCCTCTACAATTTTGATGATTATAGAGGATATATGGTACCCCTTTCTAATTCTAAATGAACATGAAAAGTATCCCTCAATAATTCTATTAAAAAGGTATAGATCTTAAACAATTTAAATAAAATCTCAATCATCTCATTGAAAATATAACTATAGAAAACTCATGTAACAACTGGATCATGAAGTACCATCTTATGGAGTCAAATTACTTCATAGCATCTAGTTTTAGTGTAGTGCACAACATATTCAAGTTATTACTTAAGAGATTAAAAAATAAAAGGTATTCAAAAAAATATTCATGAACCCATATACCATGAATAAATAGGAACTGATTATTAGAAACCACCATGTAGATAATGGTAGAAATCCTGATGGCAAAAATCTTACTCAGGATCTTTCAGATAGTGTTTTAAAGGGAAATAATCCTAAAATATTCAAGATAAACAACATCATTTATTTTAGTAATAGAGACAAAGAATTATTATTTAATTACTTTTGGAATCATTTCATTTATAAAAAAATATTTGGATCATTTACTAGTGTTCATATTGAATAAAATCCTTGTATTATTGAAAGCAGTGATTAGTGAAACCATCCATCCCATCTACACTCCCTAGTGTTTGGGAGAATACTACAACCCTAGCCTCCTCTATATTAGTGAGGATAGAAAGAATAACATCATCTAGGTTTTAAAATTTTTATGGATTAAATTTATAAAATTAGTAAGGGTTTAAGAGTATCCACTATTAAAAAGATGATGATATAAGAGAACCACATGTTCCCCAGCTACTTCCTAGTGATAATCTCATTTCCATTTTCTTGAAAAGAAATGGGTCACATGGATTTCATAACCCTATTAGTTTTATTGAAGAAATGTGTGTTTATATACCATTCTTTAATCCATTGAGATTTTAAGTTCTCATTTAAAATTTATTTCATCATTATCCCCTCATTTAATCTAGAAGTAATATCAACTTCTTTAATAAATTCAGATATGATAAAACCTTCATCATGCATATTATAGGGGTCCTCAAATTCATTTTCCATTGACATAATGTCCCAATACATATAAGTAAAGTTTCCTTCACTCCAGATTCGTAGATCTTATTTAACACTTCTAATCCTTCATACACATGTATGAGATCATATTTAACTCTCCTTTAGGTAATATTTTCCCTGAAAATTGACTTATTCTCTTATATTTAAAAAACAAGTTTTTATAACATATATAAATTAAATAAAAAAATAGACTTAATAAATTGGATTAAAATTATCATAGTATGTATTAGGGTATAAAATTATGATTACTAATATTAAAGCCAATGACCATGATAATAGTAAAATGGTCATTTTTCAAATTTTTTATTAATATTATTTATTTTGTATCTAATTAAATCAATTAATCTATCTATTCAAAAAAGTTAAAGTGAAATTATTTATAAACCTAAATTTAAATAAATTATCAATAATTAATTTTTTAATCAATACTAAATAAGATTAAGAACACTTAATTGTGGAAAAAACTTTTTTATACAAAACAATTCATCTATATGTAAAATGTTTTCATTTAGAAGTTATTTTTTTTATTAATTGTAAATTTAATTACATTAAATATAGATTAAATATAGATTCATCATACCCATTTTTATAATCGGGGTTATTTAATATGTTTATTAAAATATAATTTACTTGGGTAAAATCTAGTTACCCTAGTAAAAACAAAGAGAGTTAAAAGTAAGAAATGTAAAAACAAATGTCTTAAAAAATGTTTAAAACATGGGTTAAAATAATTAGTTGAGACTTTATAAACAAAAAATAAGCCAAAATTCAATTATTTTGAACTTTTTGAACAATTTACCCTTTAATAGTGTCATTACATTATTAAATAATAATGGATGTTCACAAAATTGTATTTCTCTTCACCTATAAATGGGGATTACTTCCTTCCATTAAATACTCCAATTTCACTTAGAAATATCCTTGATGTTGTTCCAAATTTTCCTCTACTATAAGTCTATTTAACTATATAAATAACCCGAGATATAAAATTTATCCAAAATATATCAATTCTAAGGAGTTCATCATGAAGAAGTTCAAGGTATCGAAGTAAGTAGTACATAATCCATAAATATTTATTCTTATTATATCCCTTACAAAACTATTATAAACATAGTTATATAATGACCTAAATTACATTAGTATACTTAAGTGTTATCAAATTCATATAAAAACCCCTACTTATTTTTTTCAATCAACAAATAAAAAAACAGAATAACATTGATCGTGTGTTGTGTAGACTACCGCCTCCATGAAACGACAACATCTGTTTTTCACCACTACCTCTATTCACTGGTTAAAAGTATGGAATTGAAGAATAAATATGAAATATATAATATAATTATTATATTTAACCAATAATTTTACACATATTATTACATTATTCTAAGAATTATTATCCATTAAATACAAATGAAAAATTAAAAAGCCTCATTTCTTTGGAAGACTAGGCACATAATTGGAAAAAAGAAACTAGAATAAATCCTATTTTAATTAATCTTAAAAATGCGATCCTAAATCAATTTTAGATCCTATAACTATATATGATAACCTTTGAAATACATAGATAAAGGGGTGAGCTAAAAACATTATAAGGGAGAAAATATATAAATGAAGCACATAGCATAGGTCATAAGACATAATATGATAACATAAAAGACATGGATTTGGAATAATCATATGGAAGAATAAAATATATAACAAGGAATAATATGATCATATAAATATAGAAATGTAGAGGAAATATATATCCAAATATACACATGATTCATGGTTAATTGCCAAGATGATATGACTTGGTGCAAACTGTCCCATAATGGATTTGGTTTACTCCTTAATCTCATGCATAACATCTCATGAGAAAAAAATTACCCAATGTATTAGAGTGATATTTTCTATCACCCATCATAAAATTTAAATGAATATGTGTTCCACATAAATAAATCAAACATAAACATAAGGTTTACCCATATAATGTAATTTGTTTTATAATCATTTCATAACGGATAACCAAAGGGTGTATCATAATAGTATCCATTAAAGAAGAGATTATAACCATTATTGGAAATTAATAAATAGAAAATAAGAATATATCATGAATAAAAATTTAAAACTATAGTGAAAACATGAATATAGCTGTTAGTTAACTTTATAAATGTTCCACTTAAGCATAGTTTTTGGGAAAAGAAGAAACAGCCCTTAAAAAGGATAAGGGAATAATTATTTCCATAAAAGATAAATGAACAAAAATATTTTTTCATGAATAAAATGAGTGATTTTAGAAAATATTATAAATTAAAATATTTTATGGAGTGTACTTGAAAAATGGGTAAGAAATAGAGAATTTCTCATTAATTGGGATTGCTTATCGAGAGGAATTGAGAAGTGAACCTTTTAAGAAAACATGATTCCCCATAAAATAAATATATTTTGAGATATATATATTTTTGTAACATTTATAAAGAAAATAGGACATTTATATAAGAATAATAAAGAGATAAATTGGGGAAAAGTTAGATAAAACTTTACCAAAATAAAATAAAGTGGTTTGGAGAGATCCCTTACCTTGTGTCTGAATGTGTTCTGTACTTTCACATAATTTACTAGAAAATAAAATTATATTAATTTATTACATAATTTAATAAAAATTACACATATATTTTATTTAATATAATTTTATTAACTTCATTTTTTTTTCATTTTGATGAGTTATAATGCTCAGTTTTTTTATTCTGTGAGCGTTTGTTTCATGGTTTCATGGTCAGTTTACTTGTGTTTAATTATCAATGGCCTTGTCAAATAGAAATAAAACTCCATAAGTGAAATGAGATGGTAGTAATGAACTTAAATAATTTTTTTTCATATTTCATTTATTTCTGACATGGGGATGATTCTTTGTGTAAAAACATTATAGCTATAAGATTAGTTCATTTAGGTGGTTTTACCGACCATCACAAAGTATTTTCATTTTATTTAATGTTATGTTGGTATATTATATATATAAAATTAAATGGTGGATAATATAATTATTAAAATCCTTTTTAACCATAATAATAGTTTTATTACTAGCCTTGAAGGAGGTAATGTAAAACTAAAACTCATTATCCATGGAGAGGATTAGTTGCCATAATTTGGATTATGGTTTCATTTCTTTTAATAAGAGGATTTGAGAAAAGGGATAGATTGAAGATATTTAATTATAAATATAAAATAATAGCATATACATGACACTGAAGTTATTATTCTTTGATGGATGAATGATGTGAGATGAAAGTAGAATAAGAAAGGAAATTAAAAGGGGTAGTTTAGGAATGTTACCTCTTGGATATTACATTTTCAAAGGACCCCTTACAGAACATGGAATTGTTATTTTGGTGGGAAATTAGCACTTTTACATGGGGAGAGTAGGGATGAAATTGTTTAGAAGATATTTTCCAACATTCAAGGCTTATAAGGTGTGATGATAAGGGGTTACGATGGGTGGTATTTATATAGGGAGGAGAAAGTTTTTTTATTATATTCATTTGTTTTTTATTTTGGATAAATTTTATCAATAGTATTGATTATTATTACATACATAGTAAATGGTGAATTTTAGTTCTAACTAATGGGCGTTTACATCATCCATGGATCAAAAATTTATGTATTTGTCTTAAAATGTTAAAGATGGTAAATTATAGTGTTTCAATATTCATAAAAGAATAATTTATTTTAGAAAAATCCCAAAAATTATCCCCAATAATTTTTTGATGTGTATATTTCAAAAATGTAATCCATTATATGAAAATAGTTTTCTATATTTTTTATATTTAATTTTTAAATAAAAAAATCATTTATTCAAAAAATAAATATTTTAATATTATAATTGATTTTATGACCCACTGAAAAATTACTATAGTATAATAAAATATTATTATAATTATAAAAATAATAATATGAACTTATGAATCCATTTTATGAATATAAATTTTCATTCAAATCATTATATTCATTATAAAATTAAAAATAAAACATTTAACTTTTACAAAAATACTAACACTTAAGTTATCATTTTTAAAATAATAATTTACATGTACTATGATATAAATATATCATATTTTCATTTTATAAGATACATAAATATTATTTTATATTTCCATTTGGTAATTTGACAATTATAATGGTCGTATTACTATTCATAATGGTTAGATTATTATTCCAATGGTTATATTACTATTCCAACAGTCAGATTTATCACGATAATATTGGTTCCTTATATCTTATAAATAAACATTATTCCATTTACTATATATAAACTTCTATTTTATCTCAATTATATATATAATTTCATCTTAAAAAACAATATTTTATTATTAACATCCTGTTTTATTTCTAAAACTTTTTTTTTCAGTGAGGTCATTCTTATAGATCGAGAATATCCAAATTATCCAATTATTATTCTCTTATTTTCTATTTATTATCCAGTTGTAATATTTAGAAGTATTATTTTTATTATCTAACTAATCTATCATTATTAATTTATTATAATAATATTTTTTTGGTTTTTCAATGTGATTTATGTGCTCTATACAACATAAAATAATTATAATAAGGGAAATTACATTTATAAAATTCTATGTTGTAAAATTCTTCCCCACTAATGAAATTTTTCCCTCAAAATATTATTTTACAAACTAAGGTGAGAATATGTGAAGGTACTTATCTTTCATTTCTTCATGTGGTTCCCATGTAACCTCTTTTTATTTATGATTCCACAATATTACTTTTATTAGGTGAGTAGTCTTGTTGTGTTGAACATTATCTTTATGGTCCAAGATCTTCATCGGTTACTCCTCATAAGAGAGATCATTTTCTAGTTGTACCTACTCTAAATACAATGCATGTGAGGGACCAGGTATGTAACTACTCAAGATGGATATGTAAAATACATTATATACTTGACACATGGTTGGTTGAAGTGCAAGTCAATAGTACACATCTTTAACGCTATCAAGAATCTCAAAGTGGTCGATTTACTAAGGAATTAACTTTCCCTTCTTCCCAAATCTCATGACTCTCTTCCAAGGAAATATGTGGTGGAATTCCTTACCTCTAATCTCAAAAACTATGTGTCATCAATGTTTGTCTTCATAACTCTTTTTTTTAACTTTGGGTAGCCCTGATGTGGTACTAAATGGTCTTCACATTTTCTACCATTTCCCCAACTATTTCAGGTCAGAGAATCTTATGTTCACTTACTTCATCCCAACATGAAGTCGTTCTGCATCTTTTCCCATAAAGAGATTCATATAGATCCATTTTTATGATTGAGTGGAAACTAATATTATCAGATAATTTTACCCACGGAATATATTAGTACCATTCTACTTTGAAGTCTGTAGAGAATTGTTCAACACATCTTCCAATGTGCAAGTAGTCTTCTCAGACTCTCCATCAGTATAGGTGTTAAATCCATACCAATGTTCAGTTTAGTGATTAGGTAATGTTAGAGAATTTTTTAAAACATGGTGTTTAATATCAGATCTCGATCAGATGCAATATATAATGGTACTTGTTATAGCCTCACCACTTCTCAAATGTATATCATACGAGTTGTTCAAGTGATAATTCCTCTCGAATTGCAATAAAGTGAGTATTATTTGTTAGAAAATCCACAAAAACCCCTATAGAATTATTTTCAATGGATGATTTCGTAATTCTAGTAACAAAGTCCATGGTTTTGACTTCTTATATCCATGTAGGTATGGTTATTTTTTTCATCATACCCTTATAATTTTTTACTTTCATCCTTCCCTTGATAATATACTAAGTTATTTAATGTATATTCAGTGATCCCTTTCAACATATTTTCCCACCAATAGTGATCTCAAAGATCTCGATGCATCTTTTTTATCCTTAGGACGATAGAGAAGGTTAACCAATGTGTATCATTAAAAATCTCCCTCTTTATCTTAGGATTTGATGGTAAACAAAGTTATGAACCAAATATTATGACTCCTTCCTCACATATTTTAAACTCTAAGTATTTCCCATTTCTGATAGCTCCCACCATCTTTTGAACTTATACATCCTCTATTTGAGAATTTTTTAACTTCTTTAAAAAGGATGGTTGATAAATAATTTGAGAAGGTAATGATGATGTTCCTTCCTATATGATTCTGAGTTCTACCCTTTTCAACTCTAAGAAGATTATATCCTTCTCCATTATTATCATTGATAATGTTACATAATCCTTTCTACTTAGATAATATACCATTTTATTTGATTTAACATGATGGTAGTGGATTGAGTAGTCATAATATTTGATGAGATCTAACCATATTTGTTGGTTCATATTAATCTATTTTTGTGTGAATATGTATTTGAGGATATTTTGATTAGTATATATCTCACACTTCTACCCATATACATAATTGCACTATATTTTCAATGTGAAGATCAAAACTGCCAACTACAGATCAATTTTTGGATAGTTCTACCAATGAAAATTCATATCCCTTTATCTGTAGACTATCACTTTATCATTTTGGATCAGTAAATATCCTAGTAAAATATTTGATTCATTTTTGTATACTATAAAGATTTCCTCACTTGTGGGTAGTGTAAGTATTACTGTAGTGATAATCCTTTTTTCAATTCTTAGAAGCTGTCTTCATATTTGTTATTCCATAAAAACTTTACTCCCTTCTAATTCATCTTGGTTAGTGGGTTTAAAAATCTAGATAACTTCCTCACAAATTGTTGGTAATACCTATCTTAACCATGTAAACATCATATCTCTATTATAGATATTATTCTAGATCACTCCTGTAAAACCCTGAATATTTCAAAACCTTATAAAGAGAAGTTCTGTGTTTAATGCCATTAAAGTGTTATCCTTTTAACCAAACAAAATATAAAAGATAAAACACGAAACTTCTTATTTAAGAACTTAACACCGAAGTGTCTTATAAAATCATGAGTTTACAAGGAAATATCACTAACCAAAAATGCCTAATAAAAACCCTAGTAAGATCACTGGAAGGCTACCCATGATAAAAACAATCCCAACATCATAATATAGATCATTAGGACCCATCATGAGCATTATAATAGCTAGTGCCACCGCAGCCGTGCTGAGTAACAGTGGGATGATGAGAACCATTCTCCTTCCTAAGAAACTAAGACACCCCAAGTATTGGTCTTATAGGGCACCAATTAGACCGTTACCCTAAGTAGTCGTTGGACACTCGACGACTATAATCATAGCCGTTAGTACTTAAGGTTTTAGCTAAAGAACAATTAAGTACTCAATGACGAGTTAAAATTAATTAAATATATTTAGTAATGACAATAAGAGATGTATTTTATATATGTAATTGTTATATATATATATATATAGTTTTGGATTATTATCATCATAAATTTATAATTAAATTAATTTGTTACAAAATTATTAATATTATGTTCTATAAAATTTAATGATATGGTACATAAATATATAATAGATAAATCATTTTAAATAATATAAGTAATACTAATAATATGTAAATGTTTTATAAATAATAATAAGTACATTTTATTTGTTTCAAATTATTTTAATTAGAATTTGTTTTTTTTAAATTATATTATGATTTATAAATATAAATATATATGTTTATAAATGAGTTTAATAATAAAAGTATTATAACTTTTTATTTTTACAAAAGTATTGTTAAAATAATTTTATGATTATATATAACTTTTGACTTTTATAAATTTTATTAAAGGTATAATAATATAATATTATAAAATAATAATAGTAAAGAATAGATAATAAAGATAAAATATAATAATATAAAAAACCATGGGTTGTGGTTAGGGTATTGTGAGCCGCTGCGCTGGGAGCTCCGATCGAAGCAGAGGAAGCCGTGACGCACAGGGGTTCGAGCAGGGAAAGGTGTGAGCCGACGGGAGCTTGCCGAGCAGTGACCATGCATCGTGGGCCGAGGTTGAGTCACGAGGGAGATCCTGGTCGTCCGTCCTCCTCTTCTGCCTCACGTGCCTTCTTCTTCTTCGCGGCATCACCCAGAACCAGTACGCCGTCGCCCTCACCCTACTCCCTCTCCATTACACCCGATTCCCGTGACCCCCTAAGAATCCCTTTTTCCTCACCTTTCCACGAGCTGACCCCACTCATGCTTCACAACATATCCAAACCTGAGGTCCTTCCCAGGGAAGTTTATATATATATATATATATATATATATATATATATATATATCTGCATTATTGTTT
Source organism: Viscum album (assembly GCA_963277665.1). Lineage (NCBI taxonomy): Eukaryota > Viridiplantae > Streptophyta > Magnoliopsida > Santalales > Viscaceae > Viscum > Viscum album. The sequence continues at coordinate 80,849,872 of OY728136.1, forward strand.
TTCTTTCAGACTCAAAGGCTTTCTTGTAGCTCCTTAGTCAAGCGTGGGGGGTACTTGTTTAATTTTAAGGCTGGATCTGAGCCTTAGCCTTGCATAAATAAGGTTTATATAAAACCTATCACATGCATGTGAACCCTACAGGTTCATCTTCTCCAATCCCTCCCACGAACTCCCAAGACCTCCACCAAGCTTCTACCAGTCCGAACCCTCAACCTTTTTTTCGTTAAGTGGATATTTTTACTTATTTTTGTTATGAGAAACCGATTATACATGTTCTGTGTATAATCGGATATACTGTTCTTGTAAATATATAACAACTCCTTCCTGTTTGAAGCCTTCCTAAAAGTTGTTGTCACAATTTTTATTTAAAGATTCAAGAGTAAGGGTTTAATTTGTTATGATTTTAATGAAAAACATTTTTATATAGTTGTATATATATGGGTTATGTGAATATATATTTATATATGTTTTTTTTCAGTTCTGGATTCATCCCTTGTTTATTATAAAGCAGGATGTTTGGGTTTGTTAAGGCTTTTAAAGGGATTATTTTCATTCGGTATTATGTTACAAAACACATATAGATTGGTATATATTTTGTATATACAGTTTTGTTTATATGTATATAAATATATATAACCTTGAAACCAATCCATTTTTAGGGTTTCTAAAATGATTGTGTGTGTTTTACCAGAAGTTAAATATTTATAAAGGTTATTTTTAATCTGCTAATAATGGTAGAACCTTTTTCTAAACTTTTTATATATAGTTTTATACATATATATATATATATATCTGTAAATAAATACAAATAAAATTTTTTATATTTAAGAAATTAATACCCATCTTTCAATAATTTTTTAGATGCGAACTATGTTTTGGGATTAAATGGAATTATGTTTATAGTAAAAAACCTTAATTTTTTATATATGTATGTACATATGGTTAGATAGGTAATAAACCTTATATGGATTTATTTTTCAATCAAGTAATTGATTAATGGTTAGAAATAGTCAGTTTTTAAGGAATTAATGGACCTTTTTTAAGTTGTGTAAAAACCTATATATACACATTCTCTATATATAGTTATGTGTATATATCTATATACATTTTTATGTATCACAATTAAAATCTATTTTATAATTTTTAAACGACGATTTCAAAGCCTTAGGTAATGTTTTAGATGAAAAATGTCATTTGGGTTCAATTGGATTTATATTTAGTATGCGAAACCCTAATTTTTACAAATGAATATACATTCAGTCACACAAGTTATATACCTTACATGGTTTGGATTTCAATCAAGAAGTATTAATGATTAAATATGTTTTGAGGTATTTATTACATATAAGAAATTATTTAGTTTTAAAAGTATACACCTTTTTTATATTCAGATATATGTATATATATAAATATTTCTGTAATTCCCAAACCCTAATTTCAATATGATGATCATCAAAATATAATTTGTGTTTTTAATGTAATTTGTATTTAAATGGTATTTAATAAATTTTAATTTTTGTGTTTTCTAAATTAAAATTTATGTGTGAAACATACATTAATTTTATATTTTTTAAATTATATTAACTTCATATGTTTTGAATTCATGAGATTAGGTTAAGAATGATTTAAAGTAATAGGTCAATATGGTCCTTTACGAGAAGCAGTGATCATTGTTGATAAATCAAGCCATGTTTGAATCTAATTTCATGTAATTTGATACTTTTATAATCATAATGAATTACATTTATTTTTAGTAAGAATTCATTTCCATGGATAAGGTTCTTTAATTAAGAAGCCTTCATTTCATGTGGTAAACCCTAATCACCCATCATATTATGTGTTATCTTTTGTGCAAAGTATATATATATATATACGTGCAAATATATATATTCATTACTTATGTATCAAATGTTGTTTAAAAGTTTTAATATATGACAACCCAGGGCAAATGTATACATATTTAATGCAAGCTTAAAAATGTTTTCAGAAAACCAGACTCTCGAGTGTGGTAGACAGGAAGGGATTGGGTGTGGATCAATCATGGTCTGTACTTAGTCAAGCAGTCTTGGAATTAGTTATTTTGTTTTCAGAAGCTTGCCAAATGTTTTCAGAAAAACACTAGATTATATTTGGGCAACATAAATTTAAAATTAAATATTCAAAGTGGTATGGGACACTTTGAATATCAGAACTTTTGACATATGAGGACTGTCGTGTTGGGTTCCGGTTAAATGAAATCCCTCTAGGTTGGGGACTGGTAAAAGTAAGCCCTCCAGGTTGGAGACCAGTAAAACTAAGCTCCTCGATGCATCAATAGTTCTCGAGATAGACAGATTGGGTTATTTCCCTTAGGTCATGGCATAAGTCCTTGACATTCTGAGATGAGTCCGGCATTATACGTTTCCTCATTATGTTTCAGTATATGAACAACCAAGTGATTAGTTCGAATAGATAAATATCATTGGTTATATAACCATTACCTATGAGTATGAGATTAAAGTTCACATGGAATATGATGAGACAATGATGATGCTTGATCAGTTAACCTTTCCATAATTTTAATGAAAATGTTATCATTACATTAATCATTATATATTGTGCACTTTTATATGTTGTAGTGAAATTGTTTATATGAAACTCTGATAATGTTCATGCTTAGTAGTACTTGAATACCTTTCATGTTCTTCTTAATTTACATGGTAGAATTCATGCACCTTTGTACAAACATGCTTACTAGTTTTTAGTTAAATGTTAAAATTCTTTTGTATGAAATGTTTTAATTGTTTTATAGCGACCTTTGAAATGTCATGATGTTTTCTTCAAAGGAATAATATTGATGTATGTGAAATTATTTTCTAAGGATGTTTTCCAAAGACCTATTAAGTATTTTCAAAACCCCTTACTGAGTATTTCAATGTTCACCCTACGTTCCAAATTAAAAAAATTCAGGTATCAGTCATGTATTCAAAGAAGTTTCAGAATGCAGCTGGTTTTACCAAGACCTAAACCTCACAATCCTCTGTAAAATGAGACATGATGTAATGAATGTAAATTAAATGTAATATTTGTTGTACATCGTCTCTCATTGGCACCAGCTCCAGGAATTCAGGTGGCCGGGTCCTTACAGTTGGTATCAGAGGATAAGTTCAGACAATTCTGGAAAAAACAGATAATAGAAATATGTAACTATGAATGAACCTTACTATGGGGTTATTTATAATTTTCATATGGAAGTCAAAAGATCACTAACAATTATTTTGTCCCTTCCCACTGAAATCCTCAATAATATAATCATTAAGTAGTGTATGGAAGACTATGAACCCTTTGGAAACCTCTGACTATCCTGCAAGATTATTTACCAAGTGTCGGACAACTCAAATATCCTTCGACTCTTCTGAGGATCGAGTCATGTTTACTATCGTATAAATTATGCACAACTTGCGTACAATACACGTAGAGTGAAATATTATGAAGGTATTTTCCTATGTTTTACCCTATCTTCAAACTATCTGGATAAAAGGGATTTCCAGGAAGCAGCAGAGGGGGGAAATCTCTGTACAACATATCTTTTTCAAGTCTTGAGTTTCAGTCTGTATGAGAGACTCTTTGACATAAAACCCCTCGACTTTGAGGTAATACGATGAATCTGTAGGGACCAAGTTCATCTGGATATCACTGATCTTTACACCACTCATGCCTCTATCTGGAAGCCCAATTGTTTTATACAAGAGTTTAACCTCACTTTCCCAAGGTGTGTATGGACCAGAGAGATCGACGAACTCGGAACCACCCTGGGAATAGAGTTGAGGACATCAATGAACTGGTTACGGAGGTGGGCTCTGTAAATGTACAACCTATTTTCTTTATGTTCTTTTCATTTGTAGTTGCTAAATCCTAGAGCGTTTGAGTAGGGACATCACTAAGGATGTCAGGGAGGCTGTGTCAGCGAGTCAGTAGGAGTTCATGTGGTAGACTCAGGCACTGATGTATAAACTTATGTGTTATTAAAATATTACATGTTATCCTTTCTTGTCTCAACTTTATCTAAACTGTTAAGCGAATTCTCATGAATTTATTTTCAAATGGATAGACAAGCAAATATCTCATCCCTACCTGATGAAATTTTGGAGGAAATCTTAATCAGGACGTGCACCGTGGACTATCCTTCTTTCCTCCATCTACGAGGATCATGTCAATGATTGTTTGATTTTCCCAACAGCCTTGAAATTATTCATTCCTATCAAGGGGTAGACCATGTATTCCACCTCATCGCCACTACCCAACTCTTTTATTATAGGTGTAGGGGGAGGTACTTCGAAGGTCTTTTTCAATGTTTCACTATGGAACAAAATTTTTCTACCAGAGCACGTTTCCTAGTATCTTCCCAAGATGGGAACCACAGAGCAGCCTTCATATTCCAAATTATAAACTTCAGTCTATCTGATCACATCATTCCAATGGAATATCTTGAGCATGATATAGTCCGGCGGAGTACCATAGAATATGTCCATTCGGACATCCCCGATTTTATTACCACTCGAGCCTCCATATGGAAGCCTGTGTATAGAACGCATGAGTAGGAGTACAGAACATACTTCTAAAGGTGTATTTGGGCCAGCAAAGCAGAGGAACTGAGTACCAACCTAGGTATTTCATTGACGGAGCCAAATCTCCCATTTTGGTGATGATGATCGTCTAGGGGTTTTCTTTTTCAATTTATGAATAGAATTGTGAGGACACAATTCTTTGAAGGGGGGAATATTGTAACACCCCAAATATAACAAAACCTTATAAATATCAATTTTGTGTTTAATGCCATTAATGATTTCTCCTTTTAGTGAAACAGAATATAAAATATAAATCATGAAACTTCTTATTTAAGAACTTATCACTGAAGTGTCTTACAACATTCTGAGTTTACAAGGAAAGATCACTAACCAAAAATTCCTAATAAAAACACAATTAAGATTACTGGAAGTCTACCCAAGATAAAAACAATCCCAACATCATAATATAGATCATTAGGACCCATCATGAGCATCAGAATAGCTAGTGCCACCGTGGCCGTGATGAGTACCAGTGGGATGATGAGAACCATTCTCCATCCTAAGAAACTAAGACACCCCAAGTATTGGTCTTATAGGGCACCAATCCGACCATTACCCTAAGTAGCCGTTGGAAACTTGACGGCTATAATCATAGCCATTAGTTCTTAAGGTTTTAGCTAAAGAACAATTAAGTACTCAACGACGTGTTAAAATTAATTAAATATATTTAGTAATAATAATAAGAAATGTATTTTATATATGTAATTGTTATATATATATATATAGTTTTGGATTATTATCATCATAAATTTATAATTAAATTATTTTGTTATAAAATTATTAATATTATGTTCTATAAAATTTAATGATATGGTACATAAATACATAATAGAAAAATTATTTTAAATAATATAAGTAATAATAATAATAATAATATGTAAATATTTTATAAATAATAATAAGTACATTTTATTTTTTTCAAATTAGTTTAGATAGATTTTTTTTAAAATTATATTATGATTTATAAATATAAATTTATATGTTTATAAATGAGTTTAATAATAAAAAAATTAAAAGTTTTTTTTAAAAAAGAATTGTTAAAATAATTTTATGATTATATATAACTTTTGAATTTTATAAAATGTATTAAAGGTATAATAATATAATATTATAAAATAATAATAGTAAAGAATAGATAATAAAGATAAAATATAATAATATAGGAAACCACAGGTTGTGGTTATGGTACTGTGAGCCGCTGCGTTGGGAGCTCCGATCGAAGACGAGGAAGCCGTGATGCCATGGGGGTTTGAGCAGGGAAAGGTGTGAGTTGCTGAGAGCTTGCCGAGCAGTAACCGTGCATCATGGGCCGAGGTTGAGTTGCGAGGGAGATCCTGGCCATCCATCCTCTTATCCTGCCTCCTGCACCGTCTTCCTCTTCACGGCGTCACCCTGAACCAGTAGGTCGTCGCCCTCACCACACTCCCTATCCTTTACACCAGACACCCGAGACCCCCTAAGGATCTCTATGTCCTCACCTTTCCACAAGATGACCCCACTCATGCTTCACATCTTATCCAAACCTAAGCTCCTTCTCAAGGAAGTTTATAATATATATATATATATATATATATATATATTTGCATTATTGTTTTTCTTTCAGACTCAAAGGCTTGTTTTCACCTCTGTAGTCAAGCGTGGAGGGTACTTTCTTAATTTTAAGGCTGGATCTGAGCCCTAACCTTTCATAAATATGGTTTATATAAACCCCCTTCCACGCATGTGAACCCTACGGGTTCATCTTCTCTAATCCCTCCCATGAACTCCCAAGACCTCCACCGAGATCCTACCAGTAAGAACCCTCCTCATTTTTTTTCTATAAGGGGATATTTTTACTTATTTTTATTATGAAAAACCGATTTTACATGTTCTGTGTATAATCGGATATACTGTGTATGTAAATACATATCAACTCCTTCCTGTTTTAAGCCTTCCCAAAAGTTTTTGTCATAGTTTTTATTTAAGGATTCGGAAGTAAGGGATTACTTTGTTATGATTTTAATGAAAACCCTTTTTATATAGTTATATATATACGGGTTATGTGCATATATATTTATATATGTTTTTTTTTCAGTTCTGGATTTGTCCCTTGTTTCTTATAAAGTTGGATGTTTGGGCTTGTCAAGGCTTTTAAAGGGATTATTTTCATTCGGTATTATTTTACAAAACACATATAGATAGGTATATATTTTGTATAGATAGTTTTTTATATGTATATAAATATATATAACCTCGAAACCAATCCATTTTTTAGGGTTTCTAAAATGATTGTGTGTGTTTTACCAGAAGTTAAATATTTATAAAGGTATTTTGAATCTTTTAATAATGGAAGACCTTTTTTCTAAACTTTGTATATATAATTTTATACTTATATATATATATGTAGTTAAATACAAATAAAATTTTTATATTTAAGAAATGAATACCAATCTTTCAATAATGTTTTAGATTCAAACTATGTTTTGGGCTTAAATGAAATTATGTTTATAGTACAAAACCATGATTTTTATATATGTATGTACATATGGTTATATAGGTAATAAACCATATATGGATTTATTTTTCAATCAAGTAATTGATTAATGGTTGGAAATATTCAGTTTTTAATGAATTAATGGACCTTGTTTAAGTTGTGTAAAAACCCATATATACACATTGTGTATATATGGTTATGTGTATATATCTATATACATATTTATGTATCACAATACAAATCCATTTTATAATTTTTAAATATTGATTTCCAAGCCTTAGGTAATGTTTTAAATGTGAAATGTAATTTGGGAAATTGGATTTATATTTAGTATGTGAAACCCTAATTTTTACAAATGAATATACATTCGGTCACATAAGTTATATACCTTGCATTGTTTGGCTTTAGATCAATAATTATTAATGATTAATTATGTTTTGAGGCATTTATTACATATAATAAATTATTTGGTTTTAAAAGTATACACCTTGTGTATATTCAGATATATATATATATATATATATAAATATTTGTGTAATTCTCAAACCCTAATTTCAATATGATGATCATCAAAATATAATTGGTGTTTTTAATGAAATTAGTATTTGAAGGGTATTTAATAAATGTTAATTTTGTTTTTTTCTAAATTAAAATGTATGTTTCAAACATACATTAATTTTAAAAAGTTTTAATTATATTAACTTCATATGTTTTGAATTCATGAGATTAGATTAAAAATGATTTAATATAACGTGTTCATATGGTTCTTTACCAGAAGCCGTGAATGTTGTTGATAAATCAAGATATGTTTGAATCTAATTTAATGTACTTTGAAACTTTTATAATCATAATGAATGACCTATATTTTTAGTAAGAATTCATTTCCATGGATAAGGTTCTTTAATTAAGAAGCCATCATTTCATGTGGAAAACCCTAATCACCCTTCATTTTATGTGTTATCTTATGTTCAAAGTATATATATATATACGTGTGAATATGTATATGCATTACTTATGTATCAAATTTTGTTTATAAGTTTTAATATATGAAAACACAGTTCAAATATATACATATTTAATGAATGCTTAAAAAAGTTTTCAGAAAACACGAATCTCGAGTGTGGTAGATAGGAAGGGATTGGGTGAGGATCCATCATGACCTGTACTTAGTCGAGAAGTCTCAATATTAGTTATTTTGTTTTCAGAAGCATTCCAAATGTTTTCAGAAAAACAATGAAGTGTATTTGGGTGATATCAATTGAAAATTAAATATTCAAAGTGGTATGGGACAATTTTAATATCAGACCTTTTGATATATGAGGAATGTATTGGACTACTGGGTTGGGGTCCGGTTAAAATAAAGCTCTCCAGGTTGGGGACGAGTAAGAGTAATCCCTCCGAGTTAGAGATAGGTAAAATTAAGCTCCTCAATGCATCGATAGTTCTCGAGACAGTCAGATTGGGTTAATATCCTTAGGTCATGGAACGAGGCCTTGACATTCAGACATGAGTCCAGCATTATACATTTCCTCATTATGTTTCAGTATATGACCAACCACGTGATTTTTTCAACTAGAGAAATATCGTTGGTTATAGAACCATTACCTATGAGTATGAGATTAAATTGCACATGGAATATGATGAGATAGTGATGATTCTTGATCAGTTTAACTTTCGAGGATTTTAATGCAAATGTTATCATTACATTAATCATGTTATGTTTTTCACTATTATAAGTTTGAGTGAAATTTTTTATGCGCAACTTTTATAATGTTCATGCTTAGTAGTACTTTCATACCTTGCATGTTATGCTTAATTTTCATGGTAGAATTTGTAAGAACCTGTATTTTCATTTTAGGTATGTTTTTCCTTTTCTGGTCATTTTGAGAAAAAGTAGAAAATATGGAAATTTTCTAAGTACACACTATGTACTTTATAAGTACATGTTGTGTACTTTATAAGTACATGTTGTGTACTTTGATGTAGCGCCAGGCCGTGTGCTGGCCGTGTCCGGGCCACACACACGGTGTGTAGGGGCGATGTGGAGGCCTCTTAAAGCGGAGTACAGAAAGGTAAAGTACACACTATGTACCCTAGAAGTACACACCATGTACTTTTCTTTTTATTAAACGGACCGGGATCGCACCTGATGGACAAAACTTGCTTCTTCTTCAGGTTCTTCATCTGAGATAACCCATACGGCTGCGGAACTTCTCCGAGCCCCCGAGTCTCCGTCCGTTCTCTGAATCAACCGCCGTTAATTGTGTTGGAACCGCAGTGGTAAGACCTTCCTTCTCTTAGAGCTTTGTTTTCCAATTCCTCATCTTTATCAATATATCATGGGTTGATCGTTTTGTGCGTTTTTTTAGATCTACGTCGTTATAAGGAAAATCAATCCTCGTGGTTCAAGTATATCGATCTCTTAGGATCGAGGTAGGTGGTTTGTGCCTTTCTGTAGGAAGTCTTTGAATATTTTGTGCAATTCCACCAATTCCCTTGAACAGAGTAATGTGTGTTTCCTATTTTTTCCCTTGTTGTTTGCCTTCTTTGCTTGATTTCTTGAGTAGAGGTCAATTATTGTGAATAGGGTAATTTTTACTGTGCTCTGGATGTTTTTCCATGCATGTTTTGCCTGTTAGGTGTTTTTCCAATTGTCATGCCTAGTTGTAGGATAGTGGAGCTATTGTACTGTTATATTTTTGTGCCTTAGAATGATCGTCAAGTAGTTCTTGAGGTTTACTTAGGGTGATACACACACTATTCATGATTATTTTGCACAAGGCAGTGAGAACCTAGTGTAGTGGACCATAGTGAGAATGGACGTAAGGGCTTCTCCAGAGTGTCTTATTAATTCCATGCGAGACCAAAGGGGGAATTGAAAATGAGTGCTTCCTCAGAGAGTCTGTATTTCCTCGACGTGGTCCACAAGGGGAATGAGATGTTGAGTGCTTCCCCAGAGAGCCTTTAGTACGATACGATACTATAGGGGGAATTGACAGTGAGTGCTTCCTGATAGAGTCTATTCTCTAGCTGTGCCAGAGGGGTGAGACTGTGTGTGCATCCCAGAGGGTTTCTAGTACTTGTAGGTTAAACCATAAGGGTTAGGCTATAAGAACGAACCAGGGGGCTACCTGTTTTTCTACTTGTTGGTTGGCTGTTACTTGTGTACTTTCTATGCTAGACACTATGGATTTTAGTTGTTGTGTGCTTTCCTGTTTACTACTTTCTGTACTTTTATTTACCATGTATTCACTGACTGTTAGGCACAGATCTTTGGGTGGTTGCCTACTGGGACCTTGTCTCGCACCCTATTTGGGCCATGCTTTTGGGCCCAAATAGACTATATTGATGCAGGTATATATAAGGGAAAGCACCCTTCTACTTCAGGTACTTGACTTGCTGTGGGGATGGAGAGGATGGGACCAAGCTATGGCTTGTGATGCTGAGGAGTTTACCTGTTTTCTTTATCACTTTGGTTTAGTATTGTATTCAACATTGTGACTTGTTTGACTGCTTTCCTAGACATATGTATCATACATCCTTTTATATACATGTGTGTGTGCTCCAGTTGTTCACTGTTAGTCTCCCGCTGTTTATCGTTTACTCCTGTATGGATGGTTACAGTTTCTGCTATTGTCTATTTGTTTTTCTTCCGTTGTGTACTCTGCCAATGAGGGCATAGTTTCCCCACTATCACACCCAAGGCCCTCGCTGCTAATTGGAAGCCTCTGGAATTTGGGGAAATGCACTTGAGGCCATGTGACCAACTGGGTACGGGGCGCCTCTGGGAGGATTCCAGAGCCGGGATGTTACAAAGTGGTATCAAAGGGTTTTTTTATCTTGATTTACTATTTGGAGCCTTTATCCAGGGATAGTATGGATTTAGTACTTGGTATTAATCTGTGCTCGGGATTAGCTAACCCATGTATAGGGAAAATCCAATATACCTCGCTTATCATAGTTTTCTGGTTTTTCTATGTTACAGTTGATCTGATTTCACCTGGAGTGATTCACATACACTGTGTTGTTATTGTTGTTGATATTGTGGTTCTATTTCTGTCGCAACCCGATGAGATGAGGGTATGCCATCTCACGCATCATATAGGAACTTGTAAGAAATCACATTCCATGCATTCTTTCCATTCCATCTAGGGTGCATTAGAAATTTCATGTTGTTGTGATAGACGTTGTGTAGATTATGCATGTTGTTGTGATAGATTCTTTGATAGAATCCCTGCAGTTTGATAGAGAGGTTGTTTGTATTGTACCTTTCTTAAATGAACGCCAAATTTTGGTTCATGAGGTATTATGGGCCATCATGTATCGGAACTTGATGGATCATTAACTTTCTTCCCTTATATATGATATGTAGGAGATGCGAAGATTTGATTAACGAAGAGTATGGGCCCTCATGGATCGGAATTTGGCACCTTCATGCTTGTTTTTCAGTGTTTTCTGGGCTTTGGTACAGTTTCAAAGATACTGGCCAGAAAAACCCAGAATACACAGCATGTACTTTATATATACACGCCATGTAGTTTTAAAACCATGTCACTAACCGTGTGAGCAGAAACATGGGTTGTGAAAATCTCTAGGAACAGTCCATGTGTGGTAGATACACATCGTTTAGTAGTGAGCCGTGTACCTGGTCGTGTCACTAACAAAACGGGTCGGGGAAGCTCATGTAATACACGCCATGTTTTGTATAAACAAGCCATTTAGCCTTGTTTTAGGTACCTGGCCATGTCACAAACAACACGGGACAGTTTTATCTCCTCTTATACATGCTGTGTTTGATCAGAACACGCCGTGTAAGGGTCAGTCGTGTACCATGCTGTGTCTCCAAAAAAAACAGGTCTGGAAAAATCATCAAGTACACGCCGAGTTTGTTCGTAACATGCCGTGTAGTCTTAGCCACGTAACCGGCCGTGTAACTAACAAAACAAGTCATTGAAACCCTGACTACTACATGCCGTGTCCATAGGGACCACACTGTGTAGTCTCAGTTTAAGAAGACCATGTGGGTTAGCCGTTCAAGGAGACTCGAGCATGGGAATAGAGTTAAGTACACGCCGTGTAGAGATTATACATGCCGTGTAGTCATGTTTTGTAAAACTTGAGTGTTTCCTTATCTTTTTTCCATTTTTTACTCCTTTATTCTCTATCTTTGATATTCCTTATCTAAGGTATTCTTTTGATGTTTCAGAGCTATGCCTCCGAGATGTCCTCCGGTTGTACGTCCGTTTCAGGATAGTGATCAGATTCCATATATGGATGATTAGTGACTTACTGCCGATCCTCCAGTCATGCCAGCCTTGGCACCGACTTTCATACCAGTTGCAAGTACTGATGCACAGTTTAGGGAAGTATTTATGAGGATGATGCAAACCTTCCAGGGAGCACCACCTACTGCCATGATTATGGGAGACTTGACATGGGTTCTCCAGCAGCAGCATCCTCCTACCTTCTCAGGGGAAGGAGGACCATGAGCTACAGTGTCATGGATGGAAGCCATGCTGACTATCTTTAAACATCTGAAAATGCCTCCAGAGAGGCGGGTTAAGCTCGCTATATATATTCTTCGAGACTCCACCAAGAGGTGGTGGGATGTGATCTCACAGGCGAGTCATCAATATGTTATGGATTGGGAAAAGTTCCGACACGTGTTTTATGACTACTTCTAACCGGAGACCCTGAGGGCCGATCGAGCCCGAGATTTCATGAGTCTAGAGCAGGGTACTCTTTCTGTTATGGAGTATTCCTCTCATTTCACCGAGCTGCAATGTTTCACAACCCTCTGGGGTGGAGATTAGATGTTATTATCTAGGAAGTTTGAGGATGGTCTCAGGCGGGAGATCTTCTCGCAAGTGAATATATTCCAATTGACTTCCATCACTTCCATAGTCAACCAGGCACTGATTGCGGAGCGCAATCTGAGAGACTCCAGAGCTACGAGCCAGGGCGGTTATGCTTCTAAAGGTAGTTTTCCTCCAGTTGACAGTAGTAAGTGTCATAGGGAGTCTACGTGCGGTGATCTGAGGAGGTGAGATGCATATTCAGGTAGCCAGGAAGTATGCTATCAGTGTGGAAGGGTAGGTCACATGAGGCCGTAGTGCCAGAGAGACCCAGTGGAGTGCCGATCTTGCGACAAGATGGGTCACCTTCAATGTTTCTTCCATGTTTTCTCACCAGTAGATGGTGACATGGGTTCTTCCATGACTCCTTGTTCAAGAGCAGCACCTCCAGTTTCTCACTAGTCGGGGAACTGGAGTTCTTCCGGCCATTCGGGCCGAGGTGGAGGTCGAGGCCTTGGATGTCAGTAACTATTCTTTCAGCATCAGCAGGGAGGATCAACTCAGAGTGGTCAGGCAGGGCCACAGGGCCGCAGGGTAGGCCAGACTTTTGTGGTGGAGCAGACCTATCAGGAGCAGGATCCCAGACCTTCTAAAGTTCGAGGTACGATCTTAGTAGCCTCAGTTTTATCTTCATATCATTTCGATATTGGTGCTACACATAGCTTTATCTCTGTTTCTGTTGTGGGGAGACTTGGGCTCTGTATCTTTTCTTCTGCCGACTTGTTGACACTAGACACACCTTTGGGGATGAGGACATCTAGTGTACGTCAGTGCAGAGAGCGACCTCTCTAGGTTGAAGGGTATCATTTCTTATAGGATATCAATTTCCTAGAGATGAAAGGATATGATTTCATTCTCGAGATGGATTGGTTGGTTCCCTTTCTAGGTAGTCGTCGACTGTTATCATCGTAGGTTGAGTTTCATTTCACTAGAGGGTGAATATTTTCTTCATAGAGGTGAATGGGATATTTGGGCGAGTCGAGCAGGACTCGAGCATCATGGGCTAGGAAGGGTTATGGCCCAGATCGCTAGTCTCTATCTAAATGATCAGGGGACTTCATAGTTGGACTTTCCTCCAGTGGTAGATCGTTTCAGAGATTCCCTTCCAGAGGATTTTTCAAGTTTTCCTCCGGAGCTTGAGGTAGAATTCTCAATTGAGCTCATACCAGGAGTGGCACCGGTGTCCATTACTCCCTATAGGATGGCCACACCTAAGTTGCAGGAGCTCAAGAAGTAGTTGGAGGAGTTGCAGGCAAAGGTTTTCATCTGAACCAGTACTTCTCCTTGGGGTACGCCTGTCCTGTTTGCGAAGAAGGAAGACGGTGCCCTTAGGCTCTGTGTGAATTATCGAAAGATGAAGCAGATGACGATCAAGAACCGATATCCCCTACCGAGGATTGATGATCTTTTCGATCGGCTTCTAGGATCCCGTGTGTTCTTAAAGATCGATTTGAGGTTTTTTTATCATCAGATGCGCGTTAGACCATCAGATATACCTCTTAAAGCCTTCAGGATCACATATGGTCTCTACGAGTATACGGTTATGCCGTTCGGTCTCACGAATGCACTAGCATTTTTCAGGGCACTAATAAACCGAGTGTTCCATCCTTACTTGGATTCCTTCATTATGGTCTTCGTGGACGATATCTTGGTGTACTATCACACTCGACACGACCATGCTACCCATCCTGAGATCATTCTTAGTACACTAAGAGAGCATCTTATTTATTCTAAACTCTCTAAGTTCCACTTTTGGATGGATCAGATTCACTTCTTGGGTCACGTCATCTCAGAGGTAGGAGTATCTGTGGACCCAGTGAAAGTGAGAGCTATAGTTTCCTGGGAGCATCCATATAAAGTGTTTGAGGTACGAAGTTTCCTAGGTCTGGCTGGATACTACATACACTTTATTCAGGACTTTTCACGCCTAGAAGCACCATTGACAGGTCTGAACAAGAAGGGGGATAAGTTCATATGGTCAGATTCTTGTGAGTCAGCCTTTCAGGAGATAAAGGGATGGTTGACGTCAGCACCGATACTAGTCTTGCCAGAGCCAGGAAAGATCTATACTATTTATTGTGATCCTTTAGGTATCGGGTTGGTCACTGTACTTATTAAAGGAGATGGAGTCATTGCGTATGGGGCTTGGCAGTTGAGGCCACATGAGAGGAACTACCCGACGCACAATCTGGAGTTGGAAGCTGTTGTCCATGCCTTGCATTGTTGGAGACATTACCTTCTAGGAGAGCACTTTGTGGTTTTCACCAACCACAAGAGTCTCAAATACATCTTCACTCAGTATGATCAGAATATGAGACAACACAAGTGGGTTGAGTATCTTCAGTATTTTGATTTCGAGCTTGCCTATACGCTGGGAAAGGGCGACACAGTGGTAGATGTGTTGAGCAGGAGAACTTAGATTCAGGCAGTTCAGGAAGCCAAAAGTGAGTGGAAGCTTATGGATCTGTTCTTTGAGATGCATCTGGAGGTGCATGAAAGACATGAATAGACTTACCTATATTCTGTAGCTATTACCTCTACACTTTTTGACCGGGTACGGATGAGGCAGATATCAGAGTTAGAAGCCTTAGTCCTACGGGAGAGTGTATCAGGATAGGACCCTCTTCCTAAATGGACAGTGGGAGAGGATGAGATCTTGTGTCTCCTGGGATGTGTATGGGTGCTAGCAGACATACGAGAGGATCTGATGTGGGATTTTCATTCCTCAGTTTGGGCAGTTCATCCTGGAGTAACCAAGATGTATCAGGATCTTCATCGCTAGTACTGGTGGCCAAGTATGAATATAGATGTTGCTGGTTTCATCTTGAGGTGTTCTACTAGTCATCAGGTGAAGGTGGAGCATCAACGACTGACAGTCCTTTTATAGCAGTTACCCATTCCGAAGTGGAAGTGAAACGATGTCAAGATTGAATTCATGACTGGATTGCCGAGGTCGCCTCAAGGGAATGATACTATTTGGGTTGTCGTCGACAAGCTTATGAAGGATTCTCACTTCTTACTGATCAAGGAGACCTTTAGTGTTGATGATCTGGGACGACTATACATCCGAGAGATTTTACGTCTGCATGGAGTTCCACACTCTATTGTTTCAGGTAGGGATACACACTTTAAATCTCGGTTCTATAAGGGGTTTCAGAGGGATTTGGGTACAAATGTACTTTTGAGTACATCATACCATCCCCAGACAGATGTCCAGTCTGAGCGTATGATCCAGGTGCTTGAGGATATGCTCTGAGCTTTCATTCTAGACTTTGGCGGTTCTTGGGATAATCATATCCCTCTTGTGGAGTTCTCTTAAAACAACAGTTTTTAGGTGACTATTCATATGGAACCTTATGAGGCTTTGTACGGTAGGCCATGCCGATCACCTTTATGCTGGCTGGAGGTAGGAGAGGCAGCTTTACTGGGAACTCATCTTGCTCAGGAGACCTCAGAGCAGATAGAATTGATTTGGAAGCGGATCGCTACAACACAGTATTGATAGAAGTCTTATGCTTATCAGTGGAGACAACCTCTAGAGTTTGAGGTCGGAGATCAGGTTTCCCTATGTGTTTAACCGAGTTTGGGACCCAAGAGGATTCATAGACATGGTAAGCTTTCACCACAGTATGTCGGGTTGTTTTTGGTGATGGAGAGAGTTGGGTCGGTTGCCTATCGGTTGCAATTACTGCAGAGGTACCGGGCTATGCATGATTTCTTCCACGTTTCTCAGTTCCGACGTTACTTTTCAGAACCATCTCATGTCTTTCAACCAGAGGAGGTTGAGCTTGAAGAGGATGCATCGTTTGAGGAGCATCCTATCCAGATTGTCGATCGCAGTACAAAGGTTCTCTATGGCTGGTCTGTTCCTCTGGTACGGGTGCTATAGAAGCATGGGCGAGTACAGGACGAGACCGGGGAGAGGGAGGCCAATGTATGACCGTAGTGGAAAGATCTGTTCGGGGTCTCTTCTTCTACGCCTCGCTAGGGAAATTTGGGGACGAATTTATTTAAAGGGGTAAGTTTGTAAGAACCCGAATCTTCGTTTTAGGTATGTTTTTCTTTTTTAGTCATTTTTAGAAAAATAGGAAAATATGGAAATTTTCTAAGTACACGGTGTGTACATTGATGCAGTGTCAGGTCGTGTGCTGGCCGTGTCTGGACCACACACACGGTGTGTAGGGGTGATGTGGAGGCCGCTTAAAGCGGAGTACGGAAAGGCCATGTAAACACCGTGTACCCCAGAAGTACACGCCTTGTACTTTTTTTCCATTAAACGGACTGGGGTCGCGCCTGACAGACATAACTCACTTCTTCTTCAGGTTATTCATCCAAGAGAACCCGTACGGCCGCAGAACCTCTCCGAGGCCCCGACACTCCGTCCGTTATCCAAATCAACCGTTGTCGATTGTGATGGAACCGCAGAGGTAAGACCTTCCTTCTCCACTTTGTTTTAAAATTCCCCCTCTTTCTCAAGATATCGTGGGTTGAGCATTTTGTGCATTTTCGTAGATATACACCATTATAAGGAGAATCAAGCCTCGTGGTTCAAGTATATCGATCTCCTAGGATCACGGTAGGTGGTTTGTGCCTTTCTGTAGGAATTATTTGAATATTTTGTGCAATTCCACCAATTCCCTTGAACGGGGTATTATGTGTTTCCTATTTTTTTCCCTTTTTGTTTGCCTGCTTTTCTTGATTGCTTGAGTAGAGGTCAATTCTTGTGAATAGAGTAATTTTTTCTATGATCTTGATGTTTTTCCATGCATGTTTTTCCTGTTAGGTGTTTTTCCAGTTTCCATGCCTAGTTGTAGGATAGTGGAGCTGTTGTACTGTTATGCTGTTGTGCCTTAGAATGATAGCCAAGTAGTTCTTGAGGTTTACTTAGGGCGATACGCATGCTATGCATGTTTATTTTACACAGGTCTGTGAGAACCTAGTGTAGTTGACCATAGGGATAATTGACATAAGGGCTTATCTGGAGTGTCTTATTAATTCGATGCGAGACCAAAGGGGGAATTGATGATGAGTTCTTCCTCAGAGAGTCTGTAGTTCCTCACCGTGGGCCACAGGGGGAATGAGATGTTGATTGCTTCCCCAGAGAGCCTTTAGTATGATACGAGACTATAGGGGGAATTGATGGTGAGTGCTTCCTCAGAGAGTCTATTATTTAGCTGAGCTAGAGGGGTAAGACTCTTTGTTCCTCCCAGAGGGTTCCTAGTACTTGTTGGTTGAACCATAAGGGTTAGGATGTGAGAACAACCCAGAGGGTTACCTATTTTTCAACTTGTTGATTGGTTGTAACTTGTGTACTTTCTATGCTAGACACTGTGGATTGTAGCTGCTATGTGCTTTCTTGTTTACTACTTTCAGTACATTTATTTTCCATGTATTCACTGACTGTTAGGCATAGGTCTTTGGGTGGTTTCCTACTGAGACCTTGTCTCACACCCTGTTTGGGCCATGCTTTTGGGCCCAAGAAGACTATATTGTTGCAGGTATAGATAAGGGTAAGAAAACTTCTACTTTAGGTACTTGACTTGCTATGGAGCTGGAGAGCATGGGACCAAGCTATGGCTTGCGATGCTGAGAAGTTTACCAATTTTCTTTTTCACTTTGGTTTAGTATTTTATTCATCATTGTGACTTGTTTGGATTCTTTCCTAGACATATGTATCATGCATCAATTTATATACATGTGTGTGTGCTCCAGTTGTTTACTATTAGTCTTCCACTATTTATCGTTTACTCTTGTATGGATGGTTACGGTTTTTGCTGTTGTCTATTTTTTTTTCTTCCTCTATGTCTTCTGCCAATGAGGGCATATTTTCCCCACTATCACACCCAAGGCAGTTGCTTCTAGTCGTCAGCCTCTGGCATTTGGGGAAATACGCTTGAGGCCATGTGACCAACCAGATACGTGGCACCTCTGGTTGGCTTTCAGAACTGGGACGTTACAGAATTCATGTACCTTTGTAAAAACATGCTTACTAGTTTCCAGTTAAATGTTCAAATTCTTGTGTATGAAATGTTTTAATTGTTTTATAGAGAAATTTGAAATGCCATGATGTTTTATTCAAAGGAATAATTTTGATGTATGTGAAAGTATTTTCTAAGGAAATTTTCAAATGCCCTATTAAGTATTTTCAAAACCCCTTACTGAGTATTTCAATGCTCACCCTTCGTTTCAAATTAAAAAAATTTAGCTATCAGTCATGTCTTCAAAGAAGTTTCAGAATGAAACTTTTTTCCAAGACCTGAACCTTACAATCCTCTATATCATGAGACATTATGTAATTAATTTAAATATAATGTAATATTTGTGGTACATCGTGTCTCATGGGCACTGGCTCCGGGAATTTGGGGGGCCGGGTCCTTATAACTCCTCAATTTTTTAAGACATATAATGGTCCTAGGATGTCACATTACCGGTGATAACATGCACCAAGAAAGATACTTCCTCCATCTAGAACACACAATTACTATAAATTTCATATAATTTATCACCTTATAAATTATTAATCATATAATTAAAATTCTCCTCATGCTTCTACTTACTATTTGAGTATATAAGAATATCATATATAAAGAGTACCATAGTTTTTTTGAGGTGAACAATAAAGAAACTATTCATTAATTCCACCAAAATTGTCAGATAATTAGTTAGTCCAAAATACATCACTACAAAATCATAGTGTTAATACCTCTCTCAAATTGTAGTATTGATAATATCTTCCTTCTTCATAGTTAATTAGTGATATCCCAAATGAAGGTAAACCTTAAAGAAATACTTGGCGCCATGTAGTTGATCAAACACGTCATCTATTTGTAGAATGAAATACTTTTTATTTATCATGATTCTTTTGATCTCATGATAATCAATGCAGAGGTATGTTGGTCCGTCCTTATTTATGAAGTTAATCGATGAACCTAAAAATTAATCACTTGAGTAAATAAAACTATTGTACATATTCTCTTTTAAATTCTTCTTTAGTTCTTAAAACTCAATAGTGGCCATCCTGTAAGATTTATTTTCGATGGGTATAAATAGATGTATAATTTCAATTGAGAACTCAACCTCTTGGCCAGGAGTAAAACTAGTAAATTCTTCAAGGAACACATAACTATATTCTCTTAGAACGGGCATGTATTCAAGCATGATTCTATCCTTTTTCTCAATGATTTTATCTAGATATGATTCATCTTAAGTAAATATAATCCATTATAGAGAATGAGATTCGAAAGTATATTCATCCTTTTCCTTACATTTGTACAGAATTAGAGGATGCCATGGTATGTAAAGAGTGATACCCCCCTACCAGTAGTTGATGTAGGATGGATATGAATATTTCCAATCCATGCCCAATACAACATCAAAATCCACCAAAAAAAGTGAGACAATATTTTCTAGGTGTTTACTCCAAAAACATTGATCAGGGAGGAGTTATATAATTTAGATATAATAATTTCCCCATTAACTATTCTCATGGATAACAAAACCTATATATTTTGAGATGGTGTTTAAATATTTCTACTAAACTTGTAAGATATGAAATAATATTTAGAACAATAATGAAAAAGTATGATTTCTATTCTTGAATGAGTAGCCAACATACCTTCAACATATCATTTTAGTATCCACCTTAGTGGTAGTGATATCATATTCTCTTTATTTCTTCATTGTAGTTTATTTTCATCGATTGTCATTGACAACCATTGGATTAGAAAATTGGATCGCATGATGTTCATGATTATTATAGTTGAAACATTGTACTGCAGGCAGAGTGTTGATCTAAACCTTCCTTTATTCTTCTATATTAGTGGGATTATTCTTATCCCTTTAGTAATTATTATCCTGATGACCTTATTTTCCACATTTGAGGCACATTCTGGCTCCCTGTAGATAGTTTTCTAGATACATATTCCCACAATTTTTACATGAGGGATGTTGGGTTTTCCTACTGTCATGGGATTTATCTATTGATTCTACCATATTAAAGTCCACTTTTATCCTTTTTTCTCTGATCCAACAGTTCCACTATGTGTCTCCAATATCCATATCAACCATAAGGTTACAATAGATAATTTTCTCATAATTTTCAAAGTCTCTAATCACCAAATATTTTCATAGAATATGACTTAATCCACTAAAGAATTGATCCACCATGATTTTAGTGTTCATGAAAAATCCAAAGGTTTTTCATGAAATCCATGTAATTTTTTCCTCATATGCCCTGAGAGACTCATATTCCTTCACTTCATTATGATTAACTCCCTCTCCATCTTAATACAGAGAGTTCAGAAAAATATTTATTGAAAAATATTTTCTTGAATCCTTCTCATTAAATGGAAATAATTTCATCTTTAGACCTCATATTATTTATTAATTTATACCGCTGACAATCTTCTCCATCAAAATTATTGAATACCATAATTTATTTCTCTTCTTCTGAGAACTAGAGGAAAAATAATATCTTCTCAATTGAGTTAATCCATTATTTCTCAATGAGGGGATTATAAGATCCAATAAAGGTAGGAGGCCTTTTTAATATAAAGGATTTGACCAAAACATGATCTTTCTTAAGAGAAGGTGGTCATTCCAGATTATTCAAGTTATTGTTCAAAAAATGTCCCTATTGAGTTAGTACTTTTATGAATTTATGACCTCCCATTCCCAAAATGTTTGGCATCTCATTAGGTAAATCATAAAATTTCATATCTCATTGGTTATTAGTATGGGTTCTTCAATACCATTCCATTAGATAAAAAACAAAAATCAAATTAGGAGGGATTGAATACTAAGATAATGACTATATAAAATGGAATATATCAACATAGAAGGATAAACATATAAATAAAAACTATACCCTAAATTAGGATTCCCAAGGTTTAAATCTAGGTTAGCCTTGGGGATTGAATTATCACTAGGGTTATTAATAAATTTATGTATTCCTAATCCTCAAAAATAATTATACCATACCTTGATACCAAATATATCGACTCAACACTTTTACACATAATATTGCATGAGTTTAAGAATAATTATCCATTAAATTAAAACCAGTGATCGAAAACCCTAGTGTGTTTGGAAGACTATGTACATGATTAAAAAACATGAAAATAGAATAAAAAATATTTTTATTAATATTCATAATGCGATCCTAAATTTATTTGAGATCTTATAACTGTTTTGGATAACCTAGTAAATACATTGGAAAAGGGGGTGAGCTAAAATACCTGGTAAGGAAGAAAATATGGGAATAAAGCATAGTGCATGGGTCAGAAGGCATAACATGATTACATAAAAGGCATGGATAATGAATAAAAATATAGAGGCATAAATTATAGAACATGTGATCATATGATCATGGTAGTATAGGAGGGTGGAAAAAACATATATCATGACATCAACATGAGTCAAGGCTAACTTTCAAGATGATATAACATAGTGGATATGGTCCCGTATTAGATTAGGATTACTCCCTAATACCATAAATAAATATCATGATAAAAAATTACCTAATTAATTGGAGTTATATTTGGCCACACCAATCATAACATGTGCATGAATATGTGTTCCATATAAATAAACCATACATAAACACAAGTTTTACCCCTAGAATGAAACATGTTTCACAATCATTCCCTAATAAATAATCAAAGAGAATATCATAATGATATCCAAAAAAGAATGAATTTAAATCATTATTGGAAACTATTAAATGGAAGATAATAATATATCAGGTATAATAATTTCTAATTGAAGTGAAAAAATGAAAAAAGAGTGGTTACGTAACTTTAGAAATGTTTCACTTAACCACAGTTTTAGGGAAAAAAAATAAAGAGTCCTTAATGAGGAAGTGGGAATAATTATTTACAAAAAACCATAAATAAACTAAAATATTTTTTCAGAAATAGAATAATTTATTTTTGAAAATATGGGTAGTATAAAAAAATTTATGTAGTGTACTTTTATAATTGGTAGGAAACAGAAAAGTTCCCTTTAATTGGGTTTGCCTATACAGAGGAATTGAGAAGAGGACCTTTTAAAAAATGTGATTCCCCATAAAATAAAGATTAATTGAGTGAAATATATATTTTTGGAACATATATACAATATATAGGATATTAATATAAGAATAATGAAGGGATATATTGAGGTAAATAGGGATAAAATTTTACCTAATGGAAATAAGGAGGTTCGTAGAGATCCCTTAGCTTGTGTATGAATGCATTTTATACTTGCACTTAATTTCTAGGATAATATAATTGGATTTATTAATTACTTAATTTAGAACCTATTACATATATATTTAATTTATTATAATTATATTAAGTTCATTTATGTAAAGTATCGTTTTTTATAGACTGCAAATTTGAGAAAAAATTTGAATTTTTTATTTCGGATACTTGTAAGATAAAAAGTTGTAGTTTTACACTAGCACATGATCATGGATAATTTTTTGGACCAATACATTGGTCTATGAATATGTTTTTACCCTATTAAAAGTGTTTGGCAGAAATATGAGCTGTTCAAATTTTAGCAGAATATTTAATATTTAATATTATTATTTTATTCATGCTTGTTCATTCAGAGATATCATTTGAATAGAGATTATAATTGAGAATCTATCTCTTCTATTGAGTTTAGAATGGGGTGTTTTACCTATTAGGGGTATAAACTTAGGTCAGGCATCAGGGTTGGCTGGGGCCCCCTTCTTTCTTTTTATTTTCTTCTCTTTTTCTTTCTTTTCTTTTCCTCTTATTTTCTTATTTTCCTATGGATTCTAACTTAAACCCCATGGGTATATTCCCATGATGTGTGAAATATATATAGGTATAGGGATAAATATATAGAGAGGGAGGAGGACGTAGGAGGTACCATCATAGATCTTGGGGCATGCCAGATCAACGTGCGAAAACTGTGGACTGTGAAATCGGGTGAAAAATCGGTGGATTCCACCAAATATATTTCATTTTTAATTTTCATAATAAATACAAACATATTTTTTTCAATTTTTAAACCCCTTAAATTATTTCTTATGACCCCTTATGGCCTGATCTGTTGTGTTTGAGGTTGAAAACAGGGGTTTCGGGGAAATCTGAGGGTTTTCCATTCAAGAAAACCCATTTACACGGTATATGGTTCAAGGAGAAATGTCATGTGTTCTTCATGTTTAGGAAACATAGATTTTTTAATGTTTATATTGTTTTCCTTGGAGTACATTCCATTTACTAGTGCTCGGTCGTGTATCCAAGTACCCAACTTGGCTACCCGTGTAGGGGCACCCGACCAGACCCCGTGTGGGTTGGACACCGTGTAGAAGTACATCCCCTGTCCAATTACATGGCCATTCCATTTGAGAGACATGGGAAGGTTCCCTATGTAGGGTCCACGTCATGTACACTAATTATATGATTTTTACTCTCATGTTTACACACTGAGTCTAGCCAAAGTACACGCCCAGGTGGGGCCTTGATAGTATATGTTGTGTGCTCTGGGAGATATGTTGTGTGCTTCCCCTACTTTAACCCTTTGAGGATTTTTCATATATTTTTTACTAATAGTTGGGATTAGACCCATGATTATTCTATTTTGAATATTTTTTCACATAACTTGTGAGGGTGAAACCTTTTTGGTGTTATTAGGACTCCTAGGTGGTGTTTTGGGTGTTTTATAACTGGAGGGGTTCTTCCTATGGTAATCTTTTTCAGTTGTCTCATAAGAGTGAGACCCTTCCATCTCAGGTAAGCCATAATCTATCTCTATTTAATGATACTTAATAGTAAAAATTTGAGGTTGTCTACCTTACTATATGTTACCATATAAACTAAGAGTCCATGATATCAGCTATCCCAAGGACAACTTATAGGATTCCTCTACTTATTTTTTAACCTAGAGGATCCCATATAGGATGTCTCTATCTTCTTCCTTTTACCAAGGATCCCCTGCAGGATTCATTTGATTATAATCTAACATAAAGAATCCCTAGTAGGATCCCATTACCTGAGTACCATTCTGAGGATGCCTAGTAGGATCACTTTACCTGAGTATCATTCTGAGGATCCCTTGTAGAATGACTCTGTTGACTTGCTTCTCAAGGATCCCCTATAGGATACCTTAGTTGACTTGTCGTTCGATGATCCCATATAGGATTTCTCCTTTACCTTTCATCTAAGGGTCCCATTAGGATTCATTTTCTTGTGTTTAGACCTCGAGTATCCCATGTAGTATGCCTTTATGTGTTTGACTTAAGGGAACCAGTGGTGCCCTTTTGTTTAACTGGCCCTAAGTTAGTATGTTGGGTTTTGGTAGAGATGGTACTGGGTGTCACAATAGAACTTGTTCCAAAATTGTAATACTTTGGGGATATGGATGTAGTTTTTTGTTTAGGCATTAGGAAATGCTCACTCTTTTTTTATTCTTTCACATGTTTGTTATTGATTATGAGATATTAGCCAGAGGTGATTCTTAGTTGGTGGATGTTGATCCTGATACATGGAATCTTTATTTATCTTTGTTATGCCTAGATGTTCTTCTTGGGATTCAGATTTTGAGCCATGTTATTTATGATATTTACTGGTATACCCATAGTTACAACCTGGGATTTTCCTATTCAGCCTATATATTTTTTATTATTATATTATTGGAATTTCTAAATGTATTTCTTAGAATACGATTATTGAGCCTAATACTATGATATATGGGATAACATCCTTAGTAATTATACTCTTGGATGATTTTGATATCCCAAGTTACAATGATGATTTCTCCCTCCTCTATTTGATATGTGGTGAGGATGATTATTCTTTCCTCAATATGATGATACTGGTGGATGATTACTCTCTCTTAAAGAATATGTATGATTATGATATCCCTGATCAGTTACTAGACTATGGTGTTGAGCATAGAATCTCACATCTTTGGATATCTAGAATTATTACACTTTTCTGGATGATATGGATGATTACACTCTCCCTTATTAGTGACTCAATGGGTGGGAATGAAATCTCACAAGTGAGTTTTCCCTATAGATCACCTAAGGGTCTTACCCTTAGGGGATATATGAGTTCTGAATGACATGATTTCCTACTGATCAAGACCTAGGGATTATACATTGGAATGGATTTACATGGCCTGAGCAACATAGTGTCTAGCTCAGTGACCATTTATAAGATTTTTGTATGTACTTCCCAGGAATACTTCTTTACAATGATTGGAGGTGACTATGTGTGACCCAGGTGTAGGACTAGTATCCTCTTATGGTGATTTAGATTGGTTAGAGGTATTTATTGTTATTTAAAGAGTTTATATGTAAATTTGGATTATAGAACTAAATATCGAATTAATTATACACAACTTGATTGGTATGGAGTCCAACTCAATGCTTTGGTACAAGATATCCAAGCGATCAGGATTACAGACCTAAGGATCAACTGCAGATTGTTTTTATCTTATTTCATTCAATTAATCATTAATATTCATATTTATGTATATATTTATAGGTATGGGGCTATACATTCACACACACACACACATATATATATTAATATCCATGGTGGCACTTGCCTTGTTGGTTTGGATTGTGGACCTGGGGTTCGACAGTGGTTTCATGTTTTGGTTTTACTTATATTTTCAATTATGTATCATCTAGGATAGGTAGGTTTCTTTTTCATAAATTTATAGTAGCATACCTTATAGGTTCATCATTGAGGTGGCCTACTGAGATTATTTCTCACCCATGCACATGAACCTCAGTGTATTTGTAGATATTGTGTCTGTTTTTCAGGTTGAGTATAGTTTCATGGTGGAATAGGGATGAGGCCTAGAGATGCAATATAGAGTGGAGCTCCTCATGTGGTTTCCTTTATTCATGATGGTGCAGTTCGACAGTTTCTGGAGATTGAGTACATGATCTGGTTCAGAGTTAGTAGTAGAGCCCAATACTTTTATTTCAGTTATTTTGTATTTCTATATTTTTATGGTCGGCCTAGTGGGTGAACATTGTTGTATGTATGGAATAGTTATTCAATATTTTGTAGATTTTTCTTTTATTAATCCTACATTTTCTATGTCTATTTATTTTATTCTTTTATGCTCTATTTATTTACTATTTTGTATGATACTTAATTATATTTCATTTTTTCTTACTCTAATATGAGGAAAAAATATCCCCATTATAAAACCCTAGCCCCTCGCTGATAGTCGGTATCCTCTAGCGTATGGGTAGATGCGCTTGAGGCCTTATAACCAACTAGATCAGGGCACCATTTTAGTGGAATCTAGGCTAGGACATTAAAAATTGGTATTAGTTTTATTCTTTTCCTAGTATTTACTATTTGGGATATTATAGATATGATTTTTAGGAATCTGTTAGGACCTATGATGGATATCACACTGGTTAATTGATAACACTTGATCTAATAAGAAGTAATTGTTTCTAGGGGTATGATATTGTTATTCTGATCTACGATGTTACATTTAAATATTATTTTTACTTTGAGAGATGAAAATGTTGTGTGGATGTTATGATTTACTATAAATCTATGTATCTTGGCCATTTGTAAGAAGCCGGTGATGGATTTTTACTCTTGTCCAGAAAAGGCAAGAGGCATCTCATGAATCATATTTGGCATGGAGGATTCACATTATATAGGCCTACTAGTGTGTGTTTTTTACTGATGAATTAGGCATATTTATTTGGGCCTAATTAAATATATATATATATATATATATATCATTCAGATGGTAGCTTATGTGGATCTACATTAAGGTGTTGGTTTTGAGGCTGATGACTTCGTTCTCATGTACGGGGGGTTCAGGGATCCTAGTGGGTTAATATGGAACATTATGACCTTCTGTTGTACCCCTTTTAGGGATTTGTTTCGCATGTAATAGTTACCTAGTTGGATCGCTAAGTATGATGTCGAAGGATACTGGGAATTTTCTTGTGAGCTGGACCTTGAGGGGATATTTTCATATAAATATTCCCATGGAGTTTTAGTTCAGTTTCTCTTCTTAATTGATATCATAATCTCTATAGAGTAGTTCCTTATGAGTATTCTTGGTGAGGATCAGGCCCTTGTAGTTCGTGTTTTCAGTTTTGACCCTCATAGGTCACTATGATCTTTAACTTCTTTCAAGAGGTTTTTTCCTCTAGGCCGGGTGGTTGGACCTTATGACCCAATTGTGAGACTTGTTTTATTGAGATAGGTGGGAAAACTGGAGACCCTTAGTTTCAACTCATACCCTTGTAGATCGATGTATATTTTTTTAAGGAAATCTGAGTGAGAGATGTTGTCCCATGATTTCATATACCTTTTTGGAAAGTAATATTGATTTTACACACATTATGAGATTGAGGCATGGTAGGTTCTCATGTTTTGCATGATAGGAATGTTGATGCCTTCATATTTTGATAAGAACTATGGTTTCTTTTGTTTTTCAGGACTGGATTAAACAAGTAGGACTATTTGGGTTTCTAGCATGATGGACCAGTGTTTCTACTGTTGCTAATGTACTAAGAGTGTGGGTAGATGCTTATGAAAAAACTATATTGGGTTATGGTCAGTAATGGAATAAATCATGGTGTATGTGAGGTGCCTAATTTTGAAAAGGATTTCTAAGGGAGATTCAAGATTAATGAGACTAGTGTTCTATGTAGCATATTTATCTTAACATCATGTTGGATGACTCACTAGAGTATAATATGGTGACAAAGGCATGTGATGGTTTTGTGTGATATAATTTGAATCTTAGTCAGCGAGTGGATAAGTGTGAGATAAGTACCAATGGTTTCAAGGACTTTCCTTGGTCTTGGCTGTATGGTAGTTATGTTTATATGAAAAATTTCCCTCAGTGGTATATGTGACATTAATAATGATTAGGGTGTCATGAGGCAGTTGAACTATGGTTGAATCCTGGTCAGGTATAGATAGGATGTGAGTGTGGTTCTAAGGGACCTATACACACCCTTTTGTAGAATCATAGTGTACTCTTGGTCAGATATGATCATGCTCTATCTTTTAATCATATTTAATATGATGAGATAGTTTCATCCTAATGTTTAGCTTCTTTCCTTTTTAAATGTCCTTCCTGGTTTGGTAAGAGGAACCTATCGAGGTTGTGATTGATGAGCAGTGAATGCTAATACATATAGTGGGAGATCACAGTTTCCTATTTGATGGTGGTGAACTTTGGTTTAAGTTTTACTTTTTCATTTTCATGGTTTGTTGAGCTCAGATCTTGGTTTCGAGTAGATGATAAGTGTATTCCTATGGGGGAAGTACTGGATTGGTCATAGTTAAGTGTCTTTCTTATAGTGGATGATAGTTTATGACATTAGACCAGTTGTTATATAGTATAAATATAGTTTTCATAATGATTCTTGGGTTGAGAGAATGGATTCTAGTCTTACTTCCAAGTCTTCTTGGGGATGAGAAGGTTTATGTTGGAGATATTGTAAGGTCCTATGTTTTTACAGACAACAACTTTGAGCAGAAAATTTAATTTTTTATTTTAAATGCTTGTAAATGGTAAAATGGTAGTTTTCCCCTAGAATATGATCTCAAATAATTTTTTTAACCACTAAGTAGGTCCCAGAATAGGGTGTTCAACCTAGGATAGAGTTTTGATATAAATTTGATCAGTTTGAATTTTAGCAAAATAATTAATAATTAATATTTAGTTAAATAAATATTAATTAATTCATGTAGGTTCATTCAATGATATATTTTGAATGGAGTGTTGGATTAAGATTCCATCTCCTTCGTTGAGTAACGAATGGGTATTTTTTCCTAAGTGTATCAGAAACTCATGTCAGACACTAGGGCCGGCTGAGCCCCTCCATTTTTCTTTTTTATTTTATTTTATTTTTTTCTTTCTTTTATTTTCCTATTTTATTTTCTTCTTTTCCTATGGCTTATTGCCTACTATCCAAGGACTTATTCTCATTCAATATTACTGATAGATAGGTATATGGGGGAAGAGAAAGGGAGGGGAGGAGGTATTTTCATGGAGCTCGGGGCGCACTACATCGACGTGCGACAACTATGGATAGCAAAAACTAGTGAAGATTTAGTAGATTTATCCCAAAGGGAGTTTGTTTTCAACTTTCTCCATAAATACCCATATTTTTATTGTTTTTATTTTTTAAACCCCTTATATTCTTGCTTATCCCCCCTTGTGACCCAATTTATTTTTAGGGGATAAAACGGGGGTGTTAGGTTGATCTGAGGGTTTTTTGTCTATGAAAACCTATCTATACAACGTGTGGTTCAGGGAGACACACCATGTGTTCTTCATGTTTAGGGAAGATGAACTTTTTGAAGTGAACACCATGTACCTAGGAGTACATGACATGTACTAGTTCTCGACCGTGTATCCGAGTACCTGAACAAGCTTCTTATTTAGGGGCACATGACTATGTTGAGTACATAGCCAGATCTCATGTGAGTCATATGCCATGTAAAATTACCCAACTATTCCATGTATATTTCATGTCTATTTTAGGTAAACTGGGAGGTATCCCATGTTGAGTACATATTGTGTACCTACCTTACATGTTGTGTACTCAGTAATTTACCAGCTGATTTTGACCAGAGTACATGACCATGTGGGGATTTGGGAGTACACATTGTGTGCTCCGGGAGACATGTCATGTACTTCCCCTTATTTAACCCTTTGAGGATTTTTCATATCTTTTAACCTGTGAGTTATAATTGGACCCATGATTAGTCCATTATGAGAAGTTTTCTATATATATCACGATGGTAAAACCCTTTTGGTGTTATGAGGACTCCTTGGTTGTGTTTCGTGCATTTCTTGAATGGGGAGGTTCTTCCTATGGTAATATTTTTCAGTTGTCTTTTGAGAGTGATAACCTTCAATTTAAGATTATCTATGACCTATCTCACTTGAATTATTCTTCGTAGTCTTCCTTCGAGGATTTATCCCTTTTGAGATGTTCTCATCTGGCCTAAGAGTCTATGAGATCAGTTATCCTAAGGATCCCTTATAGGATTCCTCTGATTACATTTTGACATAGTGGATTCCATGTAGGATGCCTATATCTTCTTTATGTTACCAAGGATCCCCTAAATTATGTATTTTCTTATATTCTAACCAAGTTAATCCTTGGTAGGATCCCTTTACATGAGTATCATTTCGAGGATCCCTAGTTGGATCTCTTTACCTAAGTACTATTATGGCCATCCTTTGTAGGATGCCTCTATTGACTTTCCACTCAGGGATCCCTCGTATGATGCCTCTATTGACATGTAGTTCAAGGATCCCATCTAGGATTAGTTCTTTACCTTTTAACTAAGGATCAAAAGTAGGATGTCTTCACTTTTTTTTAGACTTCGAGGATCCGAAGTAGGATGCCTCTCTGCGTTTGACATAAGGGACCCAATGGTGCCCCATTGTATGACTGAACCTAAGCCAGTACTTCTAGTTTGGGTAGATATGGTAGAAGATGTCACCTTAGAATCCATTCCAAAATTTTAAACCCATGGATATGTGGAAGTAGTATTGGTTTTAGGTGTTTTTCCACCATCACTCTTTTGTTTATGATTTCATGAGTTTATTGATTATACACTGATGTTAGCCAGAGGTGCTTCCTAGTTGTTGGTTGTTGAGCCTACTGCGAGGCGCCTTTATTTCTATTTGGGATGCTCGGATGTTCTTACTGATATCTGAATTTTGATCCTTTTTATTTTTAATATTTACTGCTATACCCAGAGGTACTACATGGGATTTGGTTGGTAGGCGATTATGGGTGAACCCAGGTGCAGGTTGATTATCCCACAGGGGTGATGTAGCTTGCTCAGAGTTATTTCAAGTTTTGGACAAATCATGTATATTTTGATTGGGATTATCGACCTAGAGATAGAATTAATGACACTTAGCATGAGTCGTATGACATCTATCTCAATGCCATTGCACATGATGTCCAGCTGATCAGGATTATGAACCCAAGGATAGACTACTGATTGTTTTTATGTTATTTCATTCACTTACTCATGAATATTCATATTCATATATATATTTATAGTTATAGGAATATACATGTATAAGTATATATATGGACATCAATGGCATCACTTTCCCAATTGTCCGGGATTATGGACCCGGGGTTCGACTGTGGTTTCATGTTTTGGTATTACATATCTTTTCAGTTATGTCTCAACTAGGCTGAGCAGGTTTATTTTTAATAAAATTATAAAATCATACCTTATAGGTTCATCGTCATGGTGTCCTTCTAATATTTTTTTATCACCCCTGCATGTGGACCTCATTGTACATGTAGACCTTGTGTTTTCTTTTCAGGTTGATCATAGTTGCATGGTTGATAGGGATGAGGCCCATAGTTGAATGATCGAGCAGAGCTACTCATGTGGGTTATTCTATTCAGGTTGGTGAAGTTTGATAGTGTCTAGATATTGGGTATGCGGTTTGGATCAGCGTTATTAATAGATCCCAATATTTTAATTTCAGTTTCTTTATTATTTCTATATCTATATGGTTTTCCCAGTGGGTGACCAGTGTTGTATGTATGGCATAACTATTCAGGTTTTATATATTTTTCATGTATTATTACAACATATTCTATTTTAGTTTATTTATCGCTTACACACTATGTTTATTTACAATTATATATGATACTTCTCTATTTTCCATTGTTTACATACTCTGATATGAGGTAATAGTCTCCCCACTATCATACCCTAGTCTCTCACTTCTTGTATGAAGCCTCTGGCATATGGGGAGGTGCACTAGATGCCTCATAACGAACTAGATAGGGTAACAATTTTAGTGGAATCCAAGCTATGATGTTACAATTTATGTTCATTTTTTTTAGTTATAAAGTTCAATTTCACCATTCTAGGTGTGTTCGTTTCATGGTTTCATAGTCAGTACACTTATGTATAATTTTGGGTATTCGTTTCAAATGAAAATAAACCTCCAAAAGTGAAATGAAATGGTATTCATGCTCATAAAAGAGTTTAAATGGACCTATATATAATTTTTTTGACATGGTGATGGTACATTGAGTAAAAACATAATCATTATGTAGTTAGTACATTTAGGTGATTTTACCGACCATCAAGAACTAGTTTCATTTTACTTAATATTATGCCTATATATTAGTTCTAGAATATGAAATGAGTTATAAAATATTTTTTAGAATATTATTTAATCATAATAATAGTTTTATGACCACCCTTGAAGGTGGTAATGGAAAATGAAAACTCATTATCCACAGAGATGATTAACCACCATAATTGGGACAATGGTTTCATTTCTTGGAATTATAAGAGATGAGAAAAGTACTTTATCGAAGATATTACATTATAAATATTACATTACATTATATACATGATAATGGGGTTATTATTCATTGCTTGTAGAATTAGGTGTGGATAAAGTAGAAGAAGAAAATAAATTAAAAGAGGTCGTTTAAGAATGTTACCTCTTGAATATCACATCCGTGAAGGACGCCTTAAAGAACTTGGAATTGGTATTTTGGTATAATAAAGAACCCATGGATATGGTGATAGTGGGTAGGATAGGTTTTTCCAGAGATTTATAAATCTTCTAAGCTTATAAGGAGGGGTGATATGGGGTTGTGAGGGGTGGTATTTATAAAGGGAGGAGAGGGGTGTTTTTTATTATTATATTCATTTATTTATTATTTTGTCTCAAGAAAATAAATAGTATTTATTATTGTGAATATATATTTTAAATTGTTCATTTTATTTCAATCTAATGGGTTATTAGATCATTAATAACTTAAAAAATCTTTTATTTGGCTTAAAATGTTAAATACTATAAATTACCATATTTCACTATTCACCAAAAATTCAACTATTTTTGGAAAATACCAAGAAAAACATCCTAACTATTTTTGTACATGTATATTTTGAAAATTGAATCCATTTTATGAAAATAATTGTTTAAATATGAGAATATTAATTGTTAAATAAAATCATCATTTATTCAAAAAATTAAAATTTTAATATAATAATAGATTTTATGACCCTTTGATAAATTAATTATGGTCTCATAAAGTTATATTATAATTATAATACAATAAAATATTAGTTTATGAATCCATTTTGTTAAAAAAAATATTTTAAATCATTTTATTTATTATAACATTTCAAATAAATCAGTTAAATTTTATAAAAAATCTAATACTTAATTTATCATTTTTTTTAAAAATTATCTACTTGTAAAATGATAGAAATATATCATATTTTCATTTTATAAGATACCAAAATTGTAGATACCCGAAGCTTATCGTACATGGACATTACATTAATTTTGCGGAATACTTAGTACATAACAAAAACACACAAACAAGGATCGTAATAGTTTAGTGTCTTTGGAAACTCGGAACGTAATCTTCTAATCGTGGTGAAAGATCTTCAATATCTCCCATAAAGATCTTCCCTTTTTTTTACCTAAAACCTTTCTTTATATCCTGGGGAAAAGAAAACATAAAAGGGTGAGCTCAAATGCTCAGCAAGGAAAATAAAGGAACTAAAAATCATATCATATTTTTTTGAAAATCATAACCTGCAAAAGAGATCATAATATCTTAACATGGAATAAATCATAGAAGTGAGAATGAGATCCCCATAATCATAACATAAAACTTGAAACTTTGTGGCATACACACATAATCATAGAGAATCATTTCTTGTTAGTCAAGACTCATTGCCAAGACTATCTTAGTGGACAAAGTCCCTTTCTGAATCGAGTGACCCCCGTTTCAGTCCTGTTTCACTGAACCGGTATAACCTACCGTTCCAGCCCTGTCTATCTCATGAGATATAAAATCTTTACCCAATGCATTGGAGGGAGATATAGGTCCCACCCATCTTATAATGAATCCTTCCTTATGTGTTCCACATAATCATACATCATCGCATAACACATGTAACAAAAATGGGATTCTTGAAATATCAATTCATATAAGATAAAGGAATTCATAAAAATAATTCCATCAAAACATGATCAAGTCAATGTAATAATAGGGATAAAAACAGAACCCTTTATTATCTTAGATGGAAAATAATTTTGATAAAACACTTGAACTCCATTCTTGAGGAAAATATCCTTTCTTCTTCAAAAACATTTTTCCTTTCATAACATGTCATACAACTTTAAAATAAAAGAAGTTGATTAAAAATAAACTTGAAAACTTGTAAAGTGAGCTTCTTGGAAATAATGTTTTAAAAATCCATTCATTCCGTATAAGTTAAAAAAACATTTTTTTGTACTTTTTTCGGAAAATTCAAAAAGGTACCTCGTATGAAAAACGACAAAAGATTCCTTTCATATTCTTTACTAAAAACTCACCAAAGGGTAAAATTGGATTTAAACTATTGTAAGTGGATTGAAACAATATTACATATTGAGGGAACGTGGATGTGGATGATAAAATACACCCCAGTAAATACTTACGAATAAACAATCTCGGATAGAAATGAGATTGTGATATTTCCCTTACCTTAGGTCCGATTTGCTTCGTAAGTGTCCGAACCTCCTGTATAATGATTTAAATCATGTTATTGACTTATTACAGAATCATATTCATTGTTATTATATCATATATGGTCCACTTATGACTTTATATTACCCGTTCTTTTGTAAATTCATGTTAATGTAGCGTTTTGGGTAAAATCGTCTCATTTGTCGTTTGTGTTTTTAACTTTTAATTATTAATATGATTACTTAGATCATGATTAAATAATTCCAGAATATAAATCATGATTTATATATATATATTAATAACATACATATATAATAAATCAGTAAATGGAAAGAAATACATCGTTCATGGAGACGGTAGTCCGTACGTACGCATGAATGCTATTTTCGTTTCCTTATTGAATTGAATGGAATTAAGTATATGACATAAATATAAATATAAATAATTACAGTATCATTATTAGGTAATATATTTCATTAGTACTTATTATATATACTTTATAATCATTCATTAATGGTTAATCATTGAGAATGAATCTCATCGCGTCGTGGAGACGGTAGTCCATACGTACGCACGAGCGATGATATTGTTCCCATGGTCGTGGAATTGCGTTGAAGTGTATTTATACTATTTCAGAATCAATATCACTTTATAATAATCATATATAGTTACTCATTATATCATTATACCCATCCAATTAAGGTGGTGGCGGAAAATAGATTACACCACGGCGTGGAGACGGTATTCCGTACGTACGCACGCGCGGTGATTTCCTTTTTCCGCAGGATGGATAGAAGGTTAATTAGAGTTGTTTCATATTTATAATAACATATCAGTATGTAAGTAATACTGATGTTATTACTTTATCATGAAACAACTAAAGAAGAATAAGTTGAAGAAGAAAGAAATTGAAAAGATCGGTAATGGTTATTACCTCTTCTTTGAAACGCCTCTTTGAATCTTTCACTTAGGGAACTAAGATTGGTCTTTGAAGAATACCAGGACCTCTAGGATTATTCTAGGGAAGTGTATAAGGGAAAATGGCAGGGGTTGGCCGAGATTGAGTGCTCAAATTGGTGTGAGGAGGAGGGGGAGGAGGTGCCCTTTTATAAGGGATGAGAGGGGCACCTTAGGAATATCTCAAAATATTATTTTATATTAAAGTCAAAATCGGTTTATAATGGTTCCAAAGGGTCTTATTTCGAAGCTAAAGTGGGGATGGGTAGAAATACTATCAACCAATAGGATTTAGACATGTTTAGGGTATTATTTTATCCTTATCAATTAGATTTAACTCTAAGTTAAATAATTTAACTTTTACCGTGTCTTTTTGTTTTCTTTCACTATATGGTTAATACACTTACTATAACATGCCAAACGAACCCCAAATTGTTTATTATTAATATATATATCCTTATCTAAGTCATTTGGCCGAACCTTAAATTTTTAGGAATAAAATAACAATTAATAATATAATATTTGATTTAAAAACTATTTTGTGTCAATTTTGACACTATTTGATATATGATTTTTGTGAAAGACATAACAGAATTATATGTTCGAACCAAGTTGATTAAATCCAAATTAATATATCATAGTAACCTAGAAAATTAGTGTAATTCATAAAAAGTCAAAAATTACATTTATTTTGGGTTTTTATAACATCAATTATGTCAATATTTCATTAATAAGATAATTACTGCATCATCATTGTGTCATAAATAAATTAAATTATTTAATGTCTAAAAATTACAAATAAAATACCATTATGTATGAAATCGTTTTAGATTTCTAATGAATATTTATAGTCTAATTTATCTTATGTATAACCCAATATTAAAAATTATTTACTTATTAAATTTTGATTTTAACTATTTTAACCCTTCTTTAAATAAATTAATAATAAATGTCATAATCTAATCCAAGTGGGCCTAAATGGTCATATTTTATTCATAAGGTTGTTTTTGGTCGAATTACACTTATCCAATAGAATTAGGACATGTGTTAGGGTAATAGTAATATCATATTTACCCTTAGTTACCCTATTTACTATTAACCGCGGTAAAAAAAGTAAAAAGTTACTATTCACCAAAAAATTATTTTTATCTCATTGAACCACATTTTACTTACTGATATCAACCGTGTCTGTCGGATTTTCGAAATTCCATTCACAGAAGCGGTAAAATTAAGTTTTATGCAAAATTCAGTTTTTAACCTACCACTTAGTGGTTTCACTATTCATCAAAAATTGAAAGTTTTCAGAAAAATACCAAAATTTCACCCTAGGCTAATTTCGATATTCTGGGTCCAAAAATGAAGTCCATTTTGAAAAATAAAATTTCTAAAATTTTAAAAGGTGGTTATTACTGTTCATAACGGCTAGTTATAATAATATTTTAATAGCATATTGTTGTTTAGTGAAACTCGGTATTGCGTACTACACACGCTATCGAGGAAGGTTGCGATTGTGTGTAATGCAAGGCAAGTCAAGGATGCGTGTTGTGCAAGCTCCTTTTTGTGTTGCGTACAACACAAGACATTAGTGAAATTAAAAAGAGTATTTTTCATAAAATCTTAGGCTGTTACATTCTACCCCCCTTAAAATGAATTTCGCCCTCGAAATTCGTCGGGGTTATAAATAGTTTACTATTCGAAAGTTTCTTTAATATAAACCCACATCGTAAAAAGGAATTCCAAAACTTGTCTTTAAAAAATAAAGTATGAAATGTAACGATTACCCAAATAAACTAATCACTGGGTTTCCACATAGGTGAAAATATGGATATGGAAGAAAAATCTAACCATCATGTTATGATGGAGAGTGGTAGGGAACATGGCTATGGAAAAGCCAACAATCACAAATCCATAAATTTGTGACGATCTAAGGTACCATCCGATTAATCAGGTATAAGATCACTAGGACAACATTTTTGGTTTTCAAGATCATTTCCCTAAAGTTGAAAATTTGAATTAGAATAAATACTTTCTTTATTTTGGTACAATTTCACTGTTGTTCATGCCTTGAACAATTTCCACTTCATCTCTTGAAGTTGAATTTGTTATTCGTGAAGTGTTAGCAGATCATGTGATAGAATGACGGGTCATTCCATCTGTCACAAACAAAAGGTTAGCAAAAATTATATACATAAGTCGATCTATAGTGAGATTAATCACATATGGTTCCTAAAATGGACTTATACTTCATATATCATACTGCTTAATATAATAAAACTAGTTTCTACTAAACAGGGACTTCCTGTAGGCCAGTGGTAGGCGATAAAGGCCAGTCGCACTTCGGTTGTGGGTTCGATTCCCACAGCCTTGTCCGAAGCGATGGGCTATCGCCCGTCCTGCAGGTTTTCCTTTTTCTAAAACTACATTACTATAACATCCCATCAATAATATCGAAAAAAAAACTTCTATCCTTAAACAATACTCACTTATGTCCAACATAATCCATTTCAATCTTTAGGCTTATCCATAATACTGCAGTCCACTCTCATAACATAGTGAAAACGATTACCAGAGATTTAATACCATCGTTGATCCCCATATATCATAAGATATTTTTTGTTGGTCACATTCCAAACATTCAAAGTCCTTAATCATGTATTCTTTTGAATAACCATTGAACCTTAGTGAAAACATGAATGCAGTTAAAAGTTAACACTTTCCACATACCAAAATCCTCAAAATTCTATATTCTCAAACCATGATATCACTTAGTCCTTATATCAATCCTGAGCTCATGAATACTATTAAAGATTTCATTTTCTCGTTTTCCCTTCATTATGCGCATATCATCTTATTTCCAAAATATATCAATCACTTTGAATACCACATCAATAAATATTGCAATACTCAATGATACAACATTATTTCGAAATCCCATTACATAAACACTTAATCATTCCACCACATCGTTGTCATATTCAACATTGCCAATAGTGATCGCATGTGACTTCCCTTTGTCCTTTGCCTTCAGTGGTTTCTCATGTTGATCATCACTAACCCTTGGATTAGGGAATTTATTAGCATAATGCCCCATTTCCTTTCACTTGAAGCATTGAAGTGTTGGTGGTGCGTTCTCTGTAGTGTTTGATTTATTCACATCATTAGAAACCATTTTTCCATTACTTCGACACTCAGCTGCTCGATGACCTTCTTTTCCACACTTAAAACATTTTCTAGTCCCTTTAAGACAATCTCCACCATGCTTTTTTCCACACTTTGTGCATAAGGAAACATTCATCCTCTTTTCACCATTATTCTGAGATTTCTCCTTGAACTCCATCTTTCGTTTTTTGTCAAAACCATGAGATGGATATGTAACACCAACTTCCATTTCTACCTTGATAGCACAACGCACAATTTCTTCATAGCTACTGAAGTCTCTTATAGCTAATGCCCTTCGAAGACTTGGTTTTAAGCCACTGAAAAATCGATCAACTTTACTTTCAGGTTGGATGATAATGCCAGATGCATACCTTGCAAGTCTTGTAAAGTTCGCTTCGTATATACCAACAGATTCATCATCCTTTTGCTTTAGTTCAAGAAACTCCTTCTCCATCTTTGTTCGAAGAATACAAGGGAAGTACTTATTGAAAAATAAGTTCTTGAAGTCATCCCATTCCATGGACTCAATTTCATCTCTTTGCCTTGTATTCTTGATAAGATTCCACCATTGATCAGCTTCACCTTCCAAACAATATACTGCTAAGATGACTTTATCATGTTCAGAACATTGAAGAACTGAAAATATCTTTTCAGTGGTACTGATCCATTGTTCAGCAACAAGTGGATCAGAAGACCCATTGAAAGAAGGTGGACGTTGCCTCATGAAGGACTCAATAGAATATTGTTCCCTTCTTTGCTCATTTGGAAGACCAGAATGATTCATAGCTTGTGTAAGTATAGCAATAAGATTTTGCACTCCACCTCCCATAACATTTTTTTGTTCAGGAGGACAATCATTGCATTGTCCATTGCATTGATCAACACGGTTCCTTCGGGTTCCATCCATCGTCTAAAACCCAAAAAGAATAGTGTGAGAGGCAAAAATCATGCTAGGGAAAACAACATAATAAAGGGTGAGTACCTTCAATATCTAACATCTTAGGTTTAATTCTATGATCGTTAGCGTAGTTCTAGTACTATAACCTATACGTATACTTAACCTTAGGGACATCCCTAGACATACCTTAGAAATATCTCTAGGGATCTCACTAACGTTTTCGCATCCTAGTTTCCAAAGGTTGACTAAACCTTTCCTCTGAAACCAACTGTAGAGACCCGAAGCTTATCGTACATAGACATTACATTACTTTTGCGGAATACTTAGTACATAACAAAAACACACACACAAGGATCGTAATAGTTTAGTGTATTTGGAAACTCGGAACGTAATCTTCTAATCGTGGTGAAAGATCTTCAATATCTCCCATAAAGATCTTCCCTTTTTTTACCTAAAACCTTTCTTTATATCCTGGGGAAAAGAAAAAATAAAATGGTGAGCTCAAATGCTCAGCAAGGTAAATAAAGGAACTAAAAATCATATCATATTTTTTTTGAAAATCATAACCTGCAAAAGAGATCATAATATCTTAACATGGAATAAATCATAGAAGTGAGAATGAGATCCCCATAATCATAACATAAAACATGAAACTTTGTGGCATACACACATAATCATAGAGAATCATTTCTTATTAGTCAAGACTCATTGCCAAGACTATCTTAGTGGACAAAGTCCCTTTCTGAATCGAGTAACCCTCGTTTCAGTCCTGTTTCACTGAACCGGTATAACCTACCGTTCCAGCCCTGTCTATCTCATGAGATATAAAATATTTACCCAATTCATTGGAGGGAGATATAGGTCCCACCCATCTTATAATGAATCCTTCCTTATGTGTGCCACATAATCATACATCATCGCATAACACATGTAACAAAAATGGGATTCTTGAAATATCAATTCATATAAGATAAAGGAATTAATAAAAATAATTCCATCACAACATGATCAAATCAATGTAATAATAGGGATAAAAACATAACCCTTTATTATCTTAGATGGAAAATAATTTTGATAAAACACTTGAACTCCATTCTTGAGGAAAATATCCTTTCTTCTTCAAAAACATTTTTCCTTTCATAACATGTCATACAACTTTAAAATAAAAGAAGTTGATTAAAAATAAACTTGAAAACTTGTAAAGTGAGATTCTTGGAAATAATGTTTTAAAAATCCATTCATGCCGTATAAGTTAAAAAAGCATTTTTTTGTACTTTTGTCGGAAAATTCAAAAAGGTACCTCGTACGAAAAACGACAAAAGATTCCTTTCATATTCTTTACTAAAAACTCACCAAAGGGTAAAATTGGATTTAAACTATTGTATGTGGATGGAAAAAATATTACATATAGAGGGAACATGGATGTGGATGATAAAATACACCCTAGTAAATACTTACGAATAAACAATCTCGGATAGAAATGAGATTGTGATATTTCCCTTACCTTAGGTCCGATTTGCTTCGTAAGTGTCCGAACCTCCTGTATAATGATTTAAATAATGTTATTGACTTATTACAGAATCATATTCATTGTTATTATATCATATATGGTCCACTTATGACTTTATATTACCCGTTCTTTTGTAAATTCATGTTAAAGTAGCGTTTTGGGTAAAATCGTCTCATTTGTCGTTTGTGTTTTTAACTTGTAATTATTCATATGATTACTTAGATCATGATTACTTAATTCCAGAATATAAAACATGATTTATATATATATATTCAGAATATACATATATAATAAATCATTAAATGGAAAGAAATACACCGTTCATGGAGACGGTAGTCCGTACGTACGCATGAACGCTGTTTTCGTTTCCTTATTGAATTGAATGGAATTAAGTAGATGACATACATATAAATATAAATAATTACAGTGTCATTATTAGGTAATATATTTCATTAGTACTTATTATATATACTTTATAATCATTAATTAATGGTTAATCATTGAGAATGAATCTCATCGCGTCGTGGAGACGGTAGTCCGTACGTACGCACGAGCGATGATATCGTTCCCATGGTCGTGGAATTGCATTGAAGTGTATTTATACTATTTCAGTATCAATATCACTTTATAATAATCATATATAGTTACTCATTAAACCATTATACCCATCCAATTAAGGTGGTGGCGGAAAATAGATTACACCACGGCGTGGAGACGGTATTCCGTACGTACGCACGCGCGGTGATTTCCTTTTTCCGCAGGATGGATAGAAGGTTAATTAGAGTTGTTTCATATTTATAATAACATATCAGTATGTAAGTAATACTGATGTTATTACTTTATCATGAAACAACTAAAGAAGAAGAAGTTGAAGAAGAAAGAAATTGAAAAGATCGGTAATGGTTATTACCTCTTCTTTGAAACGCCTCTTTGAATCCTTCACTTAGGGAACTAAGATTGGTCTTTGAAGAAGACCAGGACCTCTAGGATTATTCTAGGGAAGTGGAGAAGGGAAAATATCTGGGGTTGGCCGAGCTTGAGTGCTCAAATTGGTGTGAGGAGGAGGGGGAGGAGGTGCCCTTTTATAAGGGAGGAGAGGGGCACCTTAGGAATATCTCAAAATATTATTTTATATTAAAGTCAAAATCGGTTTATAATGGTTCCAAAGGGTCTTATTTCGAAGCTAAAGTGGGGATGGGTCGAAATACTATCAACCAATAGAATTTAGACAAGTTTAGGGTATTATTTTATCCTTATCAATTAGATTTAACTCTAAGTTAAATAATTTAACTTTTACCGTGTCTTTTTGTTTTCTTTCACTATATGGTTAATAAAATTACTATAAAATGCCAAACGAACCCAAAATTGTTTATTATTAATATATATATCCTTATCTAAGTCATTTTGCCGAACCTTATATTTTTAGGAAAAAAATAACAATTAATAATATAATATTTTATTTAAAAACTATTTTGTGTCAATTTTGACACTATTTGATATATGATTTTTGTGAAAGTCATAACAGAATTATATGTTCGAACCAAGTTAATTAAATCAACATTAATATATCATAGTAACCTAGAAAATTAGTGGAATTCATAAAAAGTCTCAAATTACATTTAATTTTGTGTTTATAACATTAATTATGTCAATATTTCATTAATAAGATAATTACTGCATCATCATTGTGTCATAAATAAATTAAATTATTTAATATCTAAAAATTACAAATAAAATACCATTATGTAGGAAATCTTTTTATCTTTCAAATGAATATTTATAGTTGAATTTATCTTATGTATATCCCCATATTAAAAATGATTTACTTATTAAACATTGATTTTATCTATTTTAACCCTTCTTTAAATAAATTAATAATAAATGTCCTAATCTAATCCAAGTGGGCCTAAATGGTCATATTTTATTCATAAGGTTGTTTTTGGTCGAATTAAACTTATCCAATAGAATTAGGACATGTGTTAGGGTAATAGTAATATCATATTTACCCTTAGTTACCCTATTTACTATTAACCGCGGTAAAAAAAGTAAAAAGTTACTATTCACCAAAAAATTATTTTTATCTCATTGAACCACATTTTACTTACTGATATCAACCGTGTCTGTCGGATTTTCGAAATTCCATTCACATAAGCGGTAAAATT
The DNA here is from genome assembly GCA_963277665.1 of Viscum album. Taxonomy (NCBI): domain Eukaryota; kingdom Viridiplantae; phylum Streptophyta; class Magnoliopsida; order Santalales; family Viscaceae; genus Viscum; species Viscum album. The sequence goes on from OY728136.1 coordinate 80,893,994, forward strand.
ATGTTTTATGCAAAATTCAGTTTTTAACCTACCACTTAGTGGTTTCACTATTCATCAAAAATTGAAAGTTTTCAGAAAAATACCAAAATTTCACCCTAGGCTAATTTCGATATTCTGAGTCCAAAAATGAAGTCCATTTTGAAAAATAAAATTTCTAAAATTTTAAAAGGTGGTTATTACTGTTCATAACGGCTAGTTATAATAATATTTTAATAGCATATTGTTGTTTAGTGAAACTCGGTATTGCGTACTACACACGCTATCGAGGAAGGCTGCGATTGTGTGTAATGCAAGGAAAGTCAAGGATGCGTGTTGTGCAAGCTCCTTTTTGTGTTGCGTACAACACAAGACATTAGTGAAATTAAAAAGAGTATTTTTCATAAAATCTTGGGCTGTTACAAAAATATTATTTTACATTCCAATAGGTGAGGTTACTATTCCAATGGTCAGATTACTATTCCTAATAGTCATATTACTATTCCAATGGTCAGGTTACAATTCCAATGGTCAGATTTATGAAGGTAAAATGGGTTCTCTACTCCCTATAAATACCTATTATTCCATTAATTATTTTATCAACTTCTATTTTATCTCAATTTTATATGTACATTAATCTTGAAAATGAATATTTTATAATTAACACTAAGTTTTATTTCTAAATATTTTTTCATGAGTGTGGGAATTTCGGTGGATCAAGAAGATCCAAACGATCGTATTATTATTATATTATTTTCGATTTATTGTCCCACTATAATATTTGGAATTATTATTGGATTATTTTTTGACTAATGTATCATTATTTATTTATGAGTATAATGTTCTTTTGGTTTCTCTATGTGATGTATGTGATTTATACAACATGAAATAATAAGAAGTGAAATTCCATTGATAAAACTTTGGGTCATAATAATTTTGAATATGAAGAGAGAAATTATAATAAACCATAATTTTCTATAACTATTCATGAAATGAAAACAATAACCATGTGTTGTGCGGACTATCTCTACCATGAAGTCCATTTTTTCGTTTTTCATCTTGATTTTCAATATTAATCCAAAGCACATAAACTTTTATAAAAACCATAAAACATATAAATAATATCTTTATACTTCTGTTATAATGATATTATGTCAAAATAAATAATTTCATAAACATACTCACCCATAGAATATGCTATTTTCATGTACAGGTTCGTCTAACAACTAATTGAACAATACATTAAAACTCTTTCATGGATGACTATGGTAAATTAAATACTAAAATTATTATAATATTACAAGAAAATTATGATTTTTTATGATTATGGAAAGGTTAAATTATGTATCTAACTTTTTATTAAAATATCATCTTTGATCACTAACATTACAGAAATAAACCAACATTTATTCCACTTTATAGTAACATAACTAAAAAAAATATTGGATTAGATAAGAGATTTAAAAATCAATATAAGTTGTCTATTCCAATACCTCAAGTTATCTATGAATAATGAGCTTTTGGATAAGAAAAATAACTACACCACTATTAGGAAACTAGCTCAAAACAACTAAGACAACCCAAACTCAATGTTCAAAATAGATTATAAGTAAATAATATACATATAGAGAATAATAATAAATGAATTTTTTAAAAGGTTATAGATATGTATAAGTTTTTTTAAATATGTTATTAAGATATATTTTTGGTTAAAAGGGATATTTAAGGGATTTGGTGGAATTTAGGAATTAAAGTAAGGGAACTTTCATCTCAAATTCCTTTTCTTGAGACATGTTTTATATTGTGCATCTCATTCTAGTTATATGGCATATATACTACTTATTTGATCTATTTTATCATAAATTTTATTTTATTCATGGTATTTTAAGTTCAATTTTAATCATTATATTTCAAATGGTTTTTTATTTAAATGTTACCTAAATCTTTATAATGACCCAAAATACAAAATTTTTTGAAGTAAAGTTGTGTGGTTTTATTATGAATTGCATCCATATCTAGATACTGTAAAGTGGATGCATTTTTGTCATATATTCACCTAGTGAAAATATACCTAAAAGGATAGTTGAGTATGGACTCAATCATCACTTGTTTCATGATGAGTGGGACTAAGACTTTATACCTGGCTTGATAGTCTTGGGTTATATGCTTTGGATAATTCACATGGTTTTATGAACCTTAGTAGATAATTTTCTTACCATTTATTTCCTCTCCTACCATTTAAAACTACTAAACTCAATTATCTTCTATTTATAACCCAATACTTTTAATGTATTCTCTGCACCACCTTATCTTCATTTTTAAAAAATGTAGATTCATATTACATTAAAAAATACACTATGGTTTCTATGTTTATTTTCAGGATATTCTCCTTGATAGCCACATTATTCCATTGACTAGTGAAATTTGTTTCCCATATTTCCATCATAGAGATAGCCATTATTTTATTTTTCCATTATTAAATAAAAGGTTCCATAGAGAATGTTATGAAACTCCTTATTAACTCATATGATGAATGTGTTGGAATTAATTATCAATAAGTGGGGGCCTATATAGATATCCCCTCAATGTATTAGTAGGTTCCATAAGATACACAATCTAGGGTATTGTTATATGGATTTCCTGTTTATGTATGATGTCTTAGTAAAAGACCTTGATGGTATGTTTATGATGTATGTAATTATGTATTCCATCTATATGATATCAGTAATTATTTTCCATGTCTTTATTTATTTTCATGGATATAGTATTCCCTTGGTTTCATTTTATTATGGAATTATTTTGATCCTTAATTTATTTTTTTCATACTATTTATACAATAATTATGTTATGACAGTTCCACGGTAACCTTCTCCTTACTAAGAATATCACATCACCCTTATTTTTTCTAATTTAGCCAGTAAATGTGGAAGAGAACAATGTTTAATTTTAAATGATCTAAAATATGAGATATTAATGTTCACTTGGAGTGCTCATACTATATTGTATGTTTTCAAGTGTATTCTGAAATATATATATATATATATATCTATTATTCTAGTAATAATAAGTTGTTTTATCCTTCAGGAACTATTGTATTAAATATCAATAATGTAATATAACTACTATCTTTATGTTTCAAAATAATGGTTTATTTCAGTTGGTATTAGAGAAATTTTAGTAGAAACCTTGTGGACTAGATTTGTAGAATCCTAGTTTGATATCACAAATATTTTGAAAACCCATTAATAATTTAAGGAATCTTTCTAAGAAAATCTAATAGAAATTGTATTTCATAGTTCAATATCATATGTTAATTACATTTACTCCATTATTTAGAGATGGTAACAATTAAAAACATTGGGAACCATATCAACATCCACAGACAATATAGGGATGTTCCTACTAAGAAGTGAATGAGTATAGATTTGGATTTGATCATATAATTACCATATTAGGTAATTTTACATAGGTTATAACAAATAACCTCTGCCACATAAATAAAAATACCAATCCACCACATTTTCTAACTATGTTGGACTGCTTAAAGTGATAACAAACTCCACTATTCAATGGATCAAAAAATCCATTTATAGATGGGAAATGGATCAATTCCCTAGAAAATATATTTCTTTCTTCGGGAAGTAAGGAATGGAAATATATTTCATTTCATTATATCATCTTAATGGAGATATTTATCAGTGGTGGTAAATATTTTATAACACTAAATAGGAGGTAGAGATAGAGTGCTTGGAATTGAGATATTTTAATAATATATTATATGAAAAATACTTTTCCAATGAGAAAACAGATTAAATGGAAAGGTAATTCCTCAATATCATATGGAAGGAGTTTAGAAATACTACTAATCATAGGTATAACTTTATAATGATAGCTATACATGTTGTATACTATGTTAGTTGATATGAAATACTGATTGATTGTTTCATTGATGGTCTAAATTTGAGTCTTCAAAGGGAATTGGTCTCTCAAACATTTTCTTCACATGAGGATATAGTCTCAAGTTCCATTAATACACAAAAGGAGTTCAACGAGAATTATATCTTCAAAATAAATCTATAGTAGAATATTATTTCTAAGAACAACAGAAAGAAAAATATATCCTAGGGGGTATAAAGGAATACTATATTTACCACATGTAATAACTATATAAAGAAACCATCTAGGAGTTTGTTGAAGTTAATGAGAGTTTGTTTCATGTGAGGATAAAATGGTTATCAAGCTCATAAATGAAAAGGAAAGGTATAATTTTATAATGATCAATAATTTAACAATAAGGTTAGGAGGAACAATGAATACCAATTCCCAAAACACCAAGAGAATTTACATTAAAACATTTTAGTGGAGAAAGGATAATCTTATGTGATTACTACAGCTAAGGTTGAAGTACCAAATGTCATGATTGTGGGTACATTGATCCTAAAATCTAAGTTATCTACTTTTTTATTTTATTCCAAATATACACACTCTTTAATATCATTTATGTTCACTAATAAATTTGAATCAACCCCTAATACTTTGATAAAGTGTTTATCCGTTAAGACACCTAATGGAAATCTTAGTTCAATACTGATTAACCAAGTGGCATCTATTATGATTCATGGATATTCCCTAGTGTAAAACTTGATTATTATGAATATAGTTGTTTTTGACTTAACCATTAGGATAGATTAGATATTAAGGTATAATTAAGGAATTTATTATCGAGTGAAGTGGATTATTATTTATAAAGGTGATATCAAATCCCACATTTTCAAGGGCGATACTTCACCTCCATAGTATTTTTTAAACCCACCTTCAATAGAACACCTTGATGATGTTATTGGAGAATTAGAATAGAAAACACTATCTATGGATGGGAAGGAAAACCTAAGGATATAATATATACCCATTGTATAGAAATACTTGAATTTTCAAATGAATTACCCAGTCATCAACTTAAGTGTAAAGATGATTTTTCCATTGAACTCATTATTTATGGAAGACCCATATATGAAAATACTTATAAAATGGCACCAGTAGAGTTGGTAGAGTTTAAGAAACAACTATAATAGTTTTTTTGATAATTTATCTACATACCCTGGTATTTCACCATGGGGATCCCCTATTTTATTTGTACCAAATAAGGATAGTTCTAAGAGATTGTGCATCGATTATAGGAAGATCAATTCCATTACCATGTAGAATAACTTTCCTTTATCATAGATTAATGGTTTATTAGATAAATTTAAAGGATCTAAATATATTTCAAAGATCTATATTCACTCTAGTAACCATAAGTTAAGGGTGAAAAAGGTGTATATACTAAAGATGAAATTTCATATGAGATACCAAAATTATGAGTTTACAATTATTCCCGTAAAATTTACCATTTCACATTATATTTTTACGGATATGATAAATAGAGTATTGAAAGATTATATTTATAACTTAATGGTTTTATTACATAATGATATCTTGATATAATCCAAAATATATGAAGAGAATAAGAAGCATTAGTGAATAATTATTAAGATCCTTTAAAAGGATTTATATTGGAAATTCAGTAGGGTTGAACTTTGGACCAATGAAATTTATTTTCTTGTCCATATTGTCACCAATTATGGAATATATATTAATCATTTGAATATGTAGGTACTCAAATAATGGTCTACATCCACAAATATAGTTGAGATGTACAGTTTTTTTCACATTAATATCAATGATTTTTTCAAAAAAATCTCGTTTGGCCAACCCACTAACCAAACTAATACATAAAGGGGTTAAATTCACATGGTCTATGTAATGTGACGAAAATTTTGAAGAGATACATGGGATATTGATTAATTTACCAATATTGAATTTACCTTTAATAAAGGAAGGATTTATAATATACATAGTCATTCATTAATGATAGGACTCGGCTATGTCCTTGTATATAATGATAGAGTGGTTGCTTATGAATTGAATAAATTAAATATTCATGAACATAATTATCAAATACATGACCTTGAAGTGGAATATATAAAGCTTTCCTTGAATATATGTAGTAAATATGTTTACGGATAAATATGATACATATATAAGGACCATAAAAGTTTGAAGTATTTATTCTATTAGAAGGATCTCAACATGATAAAAATAATATAGTTGCCACTACATACGGATTATGATTTCTTAATAAACTACCACCCTAGTAAGGAAAAATAGTTAGTATATTTATTGAATAGTAGAGGCCATTTAGTTTGGAAAATGACAAGGATTAATAAGGATCCTATATTCAAGGACCTACTGAAGATCGATATGGATATTTTTAGAAATAGTGATCCATTATTCCTTTTATAATAAATTATTAAACAATATTTACCACAAAATATAAATAATTCATACCAGGATGATAAGGATATACAAATGAGGATTAAATAATTTAAGGATGGGTAATTGAAAAATTTTATCTATAAAGATTGATTGCTGAAGTTTGGAAATAGGTTATTTGTTCCATTCACACCAAAACTGAAGAGGGAGATACTAGATGAATCACATAGCTTATATGTATCAATAAACCTTGGTAGAAAAGGTTGTATTTAAGAGAATATTTATATTAGGAAGAAATGAAGTGGGAAAATGTAGACTACGTGTCTATATTTCTAGAGTAACAGTAGGTAAATCCTAAAAGAAAACATTCTAATGGATTTATGCAACCTCTTCATGTACCTATATCAAATTGGGACAATATAACACTTGAATTTGTGACTAAAATTTAAAATACTCCTTGGAAGAATGATTTTATAAGGGTATTCATTGAATGGCTTACCAAGTATAAAAATTTCTTAGAAATAAGAAAATATATACCGATTGAGAACCTTTACTGGATCTATATTAATGATACCATGAGAATTTAGAGGGAACCTCTATCAATTTTATCTCATCATGAACCTATGTGTACATCAAAATTCTTAAAGAATCCCGAAAATGATCTTAACACTAAGGTATATATATTCACTTTCAATCATCCCCAAAATGATGGAAAGTTAGAAATGACTATTAAAACACCAAGATACATGTTGAGAATATGGTTTCTTAATTTCCAATTATAATTGGATTACTATATACCTTTGGTGAAATTTTTATATAATAACAATTTCCATTTGAGTATCCATATGTAATTATACGAGGCACTGTATGGGAAGATAATTTATACTATAAAATTTAACAAATAAATTAGAAATGGGAAGCTAGAATGACCAGCACTTATAAAGGATGCAAATAAGAAAGTAAAAACTATTCATATTCATATCAAATAATATCAAAGAAGTTAAAAGAGTCATTCTGATAATCGAAGGAAATAATTATAATTTCAAGTGGGGGCCATGTATTGTTAAATGTTTCCCCACAGAATTTAGTTATAAGATTTAGTAAAAAGGGGAAGTTAGTCTCTAAATATATTATGGCCTTTAATATTTTAGAGATAATTGGATTCATAGAATGCATATTGAATATGACACTCATCCTTTATAAATTAAATAATGGTCTTCTATTTTTTATTTTTAAGATAATACATGCCAGATAAAATGAATATATTAACATATGAAGTAATAGATTTGGAACATGAAATGTCTTATAATAAAGAGAATTTATTGATTCTTGATATTGGAGAGTGAGTGTTGGTGAATTAGACAACTCATCTAGTGAATATCCTTTGCAAACACAAAAAATAGAGACGGTAAAATGATAGCCTAAAGAATATTTTAGGAAATAATACCCTTTATTTTTTAATATATAAATTGTATATAATTTTGAGTATGAAATTATTTTTTGTGGATAATGTAAAATCCAAGAACCTACTGCCTATAATGCATAATTTGTCCCTAGTGACTCCCTTAAAGCCGAGGCAAGAGCCATGCTTAGTGGTCTTTCCTTATGAAGGTCTAGGAATGTTACCTTGTCCTCAGTAGAGTCGGACTCCAAGATTACTTTGAATCCAATCAAGAGTGAAACTAACACCCCTTATCATATATTGTATCTAATTTGAGAGTGAATATTCTTTCTTAATAGAGATATAAAGATATCTCGCATCCGGTGTAAAGGCAATTACGTGGCAGACTTCTTTGCCTCTATGGCTACCCTGGACTATCCTCATTTAATTCCGCACTCTTGGATCATTTCCTTCTGCTAGGATATCTCACATGATTGGTGATTACCTCATTCTCTACTTCTATCACCCCATGATTTTGTTCTCTCTCACCAATATTAATAAAATGAAATTTTTGATTTGGTAGGACCCTACAATAGTAGGTAAAAAATTCATCCAAAAACTATCACATAATACGTAATATTAAGAGCATTTATTGATAAATTTATCAAAAAGATAATTTGTAATCCTAATTTCATCAAATTTGGTTCATTTTTAGATTTATAATTTCAATATTATCCTAATATCAATTTTTGGGATTTTTCTGAAAGAGTTTATTTTTAGGTGAATAATAAAAAAATAATGATATTGCAAAAACTATCACTTGTATGATATTATTATAATAAAAGAATTTATTAAATGTTTTTGAAACTTATTAATATAAAATATTTATATTTATATGAAAAATACATTATTTAAAATTACTATATTAAATTTAAAAAGCCAGTGCTTATCATTTTGGTAATATAAGTAATATTTTACTCTAAAAACTGAGTTACTCACTCATATTTAAAAAAATCGGATTTCAACACTCATAGAAATTTACTATAGAAAAATTAATTTCATATATTATATCAACATGATAATATTATGTAATAGGCTCAAATTTATTTTTGGGCATAAATTATGATTACCAATAATAAAGTTAATGGTCGTGATAATGGTAAAACTATTATTTTCAAAAAATTATATTAATAATGTTGAATAATTTTCCTCTTACGAAATAAATTAACATATTATAAAAAATAAATTTAATATAATTTTTTAAAATATATTTAAATAAGTTATCACTCATTCTATTGGTAATAAATACTAAATAATATTGAGAACACATAATGGTGAAAACAACTTTTTTCTACAAAACAATTTTTCTATATATAAAATGTTTTGATTTAAAAGTTAATTTTATATTAATTATAATATTATATAGATTAAATTAATATTAAGTTTTGTTTCAACAAACTCATATTTGGGAATATTTTTTATTTTATATGTTTAGGAAAACATAAATTACTTGGGTAAAAACAAGTTACCCAGGTAAAAAATGAATGCTAAAAGTAGAAATCTAAGAATAAATGACTTCCAATATGTTTGAAACATGTGTATAAATAATTTATTTGGAATATTTAAACCCAAAATTATCCTGAAATACATTATTTATATATTTTATATCTATTTACTCGTGAATAGTGTGATTCCATTATTGAAAAATAATGGGTGTTCACGAAAGTTCCCTCCTTTTAACTTATAAAAGGGGATCACTTTCACCCTTTCAATGATTCAAATTCCATTAGAAATATCCTTTAAAACCTACCCAATTTTAATCTTATATAATTCTATTGAATTTACTAAATTCCCTAGTCTTTACAAGTTAGCCTATGTCCTTCAATTATAAAGAGTTCATCAAGAATAAGTTCATGGTCTTGATGTAAGTATTACTTAATACTTAACTATTTAATCTTATTATTTCCCTATAAAAATAATCCTAAACATAGTTTTATAGTGAACTTGGTATAATTATTATAATAAATTTTTATTATTTTAATGTAAACCCCCTTATTAATTCATTTATATCCACTTATAAAAAAATAGAATAACGTTGATCTTACTTTGTGCATACTACCGCCTCCATGAAGTGACAACTTCTGTTTATCACTATTGACACTATTTTCTTGTTATAAGGATGTAATTAAGGAATAGATGTGAAATATATAATATAATTATTAATTAAAAATTTATTGTAGAGACCCGAAGCTTGACGTACATGGACATTACATTACTTTTGCGGAATACTTAGTACATAACAAAAACACACACACAAGGATCGTAATAGTTTAGTGTCATTGGAAACTCGGAACGTAATCTTCTAATCGTGGTGAAAGATCTTCAATATCTCCCATAAAGATCTTCCCTTTTTTTACCTAAAACCTTTCTTTATATCACGGGGAAAAGAAAACATAAAAGGGTGAGCTCAAATACTCAGTAAGGGTAAACAAAAGAGAAATCAATCACATCATATTCATAAGAACATAACTTTTGGAAATCTTAACCTGCAAAAGAGAGCATAATTTCATAACATGGGATAAATCATAGTAGTGAAATGAAATCCCAATAATCATAACATAAAACATGAAACTTTTGTGGCATACACACATAATCATATATAATCATTTCTTGTTAGTCAAGACTCATTGCCAAGACTATGTTAGTGGACAAAGTCCCTTTCTGAACCGAGTCACCCTCATTCCAGTCCTGTTTCACTGAACCGGTATAACCTACCGTTCCAGCCTTGTCTATATCATGAGATATAAAATCTTTACCCAATGCATTGGAGGGAGATATAGGTCCCACCCATCTTATAATGAATCCTTTCTTATGTTTGTCACATAATCATAAATCATACATCATCGCATAACACATGTAACAAAAACGGGATTCTTGAAACATCATGACATCATAAAACAAATCATATAAGGTAAATGAATTCATAAAAATAATTCCCTCACAACATAATCAAATCAATGTAATAATAGGGATAAAAACAGAACCCTATATTATCTTAGATGGAAAATAATTTTGATAAAACATTTGAACTCCATTCTTGAGGAAAATATCCTTTCTACTTCAAAAACACTTTTCTTTTCTTAACATGTCATACAATTATAAACTAAAAGAAGTTGATTAAAAATAAACATGAAAAATTATAAAGTATTATTCTTGGAAATAATGTTTTAAAAATCCATTCTTGCCGTATAAGTTAAAAAAACATTCTTCTCGTACTTTTGTCGGAAAAGTCAAAAAAGCACCTCGTACGAAAAACGACAAAATATTCCTTTCATATCTTTTAAAAAAAACTTACCGAAGGGTAAAATTGGGTATAAAATATTGTAGAAGGTTGGAAATAATATTACATATTTATGGAACATGGATGTGGATGATAAAATACACCCTAGTAATTACCAAAGTAAAAACAATCTCGGATAAAAGTGAGATTGTGATATTTCCCTTACCTTAGGTCCGACTTGCTTTGTAAGTGTCCGAACCTCCTGAATAATGATTTAAATCATGTTATTGACTTATTCCAGAATCATATTCATTGTTATTATATCATATATGGTCCACTTATGACTTTATATTACCCATTCTTTTGTAAATTCATGTTAAAGTAGCGTTTTGGGTAGAATCGTCTCATTTGTCGTTCGTGTTTTTAACTTGTAATTATTCATATGATTACTTAGATCATGATTACTTAATTCTAGAATATAAAACATGATTTATATATAATATATATTCAGAATATACATATATAATAAATCAGTAAATGGAAAGAAATACACCGTTCATGGAGACGGTAGTCTGTACGTACGCATGAACGTTGTTTTTGTTTCCTTATTGAATTGAATGGAATTAAGTAGATGACATATGTATAAATATAAATAATTCCAGTATCATTATAAGGTCATATATTTCATTAGTACTTATTATATATACTTTATAATCATTCATGAATGGTTAATCATTGAGAATGAATCTCATCGCGTCGTGGAGACGGTAGTCCGTACGTACGCACGAGCAATGATATCGTTCCCATGGTCGTGGAATTGTGTTGAAGTGTATGTATACTATTTCAGTATCAATATAACTTTATAATAATCATATATAGTTACTAATTAAACCATTATACCCATCCAATTAAGGTGGTGACGGAAAATATATTACACCACGGCGTGGAGACGGTATTCCGTACGTACGCACGCGCGGTGATTTCATTTTTCCGTAGGATGGATAGAAGGTGAATTATAGTTGTTTCATATTTATAATAACATATCAGTATGTAAGTAATACTGATGTTATTACTTTATCATGAAAAAACTAAAGAAGAAGAAGTTGAAGAAGAAAGAAATTGAAAAGATCGGTAATGGATATTACCTCTTCTTTGGAACACCTCTTTGAATCCTCAACTTAGGGAACTAATATTGGTCTTTGAAGAAGCCCAGGACCTCTAGGATTATTCTAGGGAAGTGGATAAGGGATTTTGGAAGGGGTTGGCCGAGCTTTAGTGCTCAAATTGGTGTGAGGAGGAGGAAGAGGAGGTACCCTTTTATAAGGGAGGAGAGGGGCACCTTAGGAATATCTCAAAATATTATTTTATATTAAAGTAAAAATTGGTTTATAATGGTTCCAAAGGGTCTTATTTCGAAGCTAAAGTGGGGATGAGTCTAAAGCCTATCATCCAATAAGATTTAGACAAGTTTAGGGTATTATTTTAAACTTATCAATTAGATTTAACTCTAAGTTAAATAATTTAACTTTTACCGTGTCTTTTTGTTTTATTTCACTATATGGTTAATAAACTTACTATAACATGCCAAACGAACCCCAGATTGTTTATTACTAATACATATATCCTTATCTAAGTCATTTGGACGAACCTTAGATTTTTAGGAATAAAATAACAATTAATAATATAATATTTTATTTAAAAACTATTTTGTGTCAATTTTCACACTATTTGATATATGATTTTTGTGAAAGTCATAACAGAATTATATGTTCGAACCAAGTTGATTAAATCAACAATAATATATCATAGTAACCTAGAAAATTATTGGAATGCATAAAAAGCATTAAATTACATTTATTTTGGTATTTATAATATCAATTATGTCAATATTTCATTAATAAGATAATTACTGCATCATCTTTGTGTCATAAATAAATTAAATTATTTGATGTCTAAAAATTACAAATAAAATACCATTATGTAGGAAATCTTTGTATCTTTCTAATGAATATTTATAGTTGAATTTATCTTATGTATACCCCCATATTAAAAATTATTTACTTATTAAACTTTGATTTTAACTATTTTAACCATTCTTTAAATAAATTAATAATAAATGTCCTAGTCTAACCCAAGTGGGCCTAAATCGTCATATTTTATTCATAAGGTTGTTTTTTGTCGAATTACACTTATCCAATAGAATTAGGACATGTTTTAGGGTAATAATAATATCATATTTACCCTTAGTTACCCTATTTACTATTAACTGCGTTAAAAAAAGTAAAAAGTTACTATTCACCAAAAAATTATTTTTATCTCATTGAACCAAATTTTACTTACTTATATCAACCGTGTCTATCGGATTTTCGAAATTCCATTCACAGAAGTGGTAAAATTAAGTCTTATGCAAAATTCATTTTTTTAACCTACCACTTAGTGGTTTCACTATTCATCAAAAATTGAAAGTTTTCAGAAAAGTATTAAAATTTCACCCTAGGCTATAATTGATATTCCGAATTCAAAAATGATTTCTATTTTACAAAATTCCCAACATATAAGTTTCATTAATTAATTTTATAATTAATTTCCGCTGACACAACAAATAGCGTGTTTTTAAGAGATAATAACTATCAAAAGATTAACACTTGTTTATGTCTGGTGTAAATGTGAAATTACATACAATGACCAACATTGTATTGAATTGTAAAAATATATTCTAAATATACTTTTAAACCACTCAAATTAATGATTTATCACTATTAATTATTTCGATTAAAAAAGTTGTTTTTAATTATAATTTAGTAATTTTCACTATTCATCAGAATATGAAAGTTATCCGAAAAGTACCAAAATTTCACCTTAGGCTAAATTCGATACTCCGAATCCAAAAATGAAGTCCATTTTGAGAGCTAAAATTTCTAAAATTTAAAAAGTGGTTATTACTATTCATAACGACTAGTTTTAATAATATTTTAATAGCATATCGTTGTTTCGTGAAACTCAGTATTGCGTACTACACACGCTATTGAGAAAGGTTGTGATTGCGTGTAATGCAAGGCAAGTCAAGGATGCATGTTGTGCAAGCTCCTTTTGGTGTATCGTACAACACAAGACATTAATAAAATTAAAAAGAATATTTTTCATAAAATCTTGGGCTATTACATTCTACCCCCCTTAAAATGAATTTCGCCCTCGAAATTCGTCTGGGTTATAAATGGTTTACTATTAGAATGTTTCATTAATAGAAACCCACATCGTAAAAAGGAATATCAAAACCAATCTTTAAAAACAAAAGTATGAAACGTAACGGTTACCCAAATAAACTAATCACTGGGTTTCCACATTAGTGAAAATATGGATATGGAAGAGAAATCTAACCATCATGTTCTGATGGAGAGTGGTAGAGAACATGGCTATGGAAAGGACATCAATCACAAAGCCATAAATTTGTGACGATCTAAGGTACCATCTGATTCATCAGATATAAGATCACCATGACAACATTTTTGGTTTTCAAGATCGTTTCCCTAAAGTTAAAGAATTTGAATTAGAATAAATACTTACTTTATTTTGGTACAATCTCACTGTTGTTCATGCCTTTAACAATTTCCACTTCATCTATTAAATAAATGAAGTTGAATTTGTTATTCGTGAAGTGTTAGCAGATCATGTGATAGAATGACGGGTCATTCCATCTATCTCAAACAAAAGGTTAGCAAAAATTATATACATAAGTCGATCTATAGTGTGATTAATCACATATGGTTCCTAAAATGGACTTATACTTCATATATCATACTGCTTAATATAATAAAACTAGTTTCTACTAAACAGGGACTTCCTGTAGGCCAGTGGTAGATGATAAAGGCCAGTCACACTTCGGTTGTGAGTTCGATTCCCACAGCCTTGTCCGAAGCGATGGGCTGTCGCCCGTCCTGCCGGTTGTCCTTTTTCTACTCTAACATCCCATCAATAATATCGAAAAAAAACTTCTATCCTTAAACAATACTCAATTATGTCCAACATAATCCATTTCAATCTTTAGGCGTATCCATAATACTGCAGTCCACTCTCATAACATAGTGAAAACGATTACCAGAGATTTAATACCTTCGTTGATCCCCATATATCATAAGATATGTTTTGTTGGTCACATTTCAAACATTCAAAGTCCTTAATCATGTATTCTCTTGAATACCTTAGTGAAAACATGAATGCAGTTTAAAGTTAACACTTTCCACATACCAAAATCCTCAAAATTCTATATACTCAAACCATGATATCACTTAGTCCTTATATCAATCATGAGCTCATGAATACTGTTAAACATTTCGTTTTCTCGTTTTCCCTTCATTATGCGCATATCATCTTATTTCCAAAAATAACTCAATCACTTTGAAAACCACATTAGACCAATACATAAATATTCCAATACTTTATGATACAACATTATTTTGGAATCCCATTACATAAACACTTAATCATTCCACCACATCGTTATCATATTCAACATCACCAATGGTGATCGCATGTGACTTCCCTTTGTCCTTTGCCTTCAGTGGTTGTTCATGTTGATCATCACTAACCCTTGGATTAGGGCATTTATTAGAATAATGCCCCATTTCCTTGCACTTGAAGCATTGAAGTGTTGGTGGTGCATTCTCTGCAGTGTTTTCTTTATTCACATCATTAGAATCTCATTTTCCATTACATTGACACTCAGCTGCTCGATGACCTTCTTTTCCACACTTAAAACATTTTCTAGTCCCTTTAAGACAATCTCCACCATTCTTCTTTCCACACTTTGTGCATAAGGAAACATTAATCTTCTTTTCACCATTATTCTGAGATTTCTCCTTGAACTCCATCTTTCGTTTCTTGTCAAAACCATGAGATGGATATGTAACACCAACTTCTATTTCTACCTTGATAGCACAACGCACAATTTCTTCATAGCTACTGAAGTATCTTATAGCTAATGCCCTTCGAAGACTTGGTTTTAAGCCACTGAAAAATCGATCAACTTTACTTTTAGGTTGGATGATAATGCCAGATGCAAACCTTGCAAGTCTTGTAAAATTCGCTTCGTATATACCAACAGATTCATCATCCTTTTGCTTTAGTTCAAGAAACTCCTTCTCCATCATTGTTCGAAGAATACGAGGGAAGTACTTATTGAAAAATAAGTTCTTGAACTCGTCCCATTCCATGGACTCAATTTCATCTCAAGGCCTCGTATTCTTGATAAGATTCCACCATTGATCAGCCTCTCCTTCTAAACGATATACTGCTAAGTAGACTTTATCATGTTCAGAACATTGAAGAACTGAAAATATCTTTTCAGTAGTACTGATCCATTGTTCAGAAACAAGTGGATCAGAAGACCCACTGAAAGAAGGTGGACGTTGCCTCATGAAGGACTCAATAGAATATTGTTCCCTTCTCTGCTCATTTGGAAGTCCAGAATGATTCATAGCTTGTGTAAGTATAGCAATAAGATTTTTTACTCCATCTCCCATAACATTTGTTTGTTCAGGAGGACAATCATTGGATTGTCCATTGCATTGATCAACACGGTTACTTCGGGTTCCAGCCATCGTCTAAAACCCAAAAAGAATAGTGTGAGAGGAAAAAATCATGCTAGGGAAAACAACATAATAAAGGGGGAGTACCTTCAATATCTAACATCTTAGGTTTAATTCTAGGATCGTTATCATAATTCTAGTACTATAGCCTATACGTATACTTAACCTTAGGGACATCCATAGACATACCTTAGAAATATCTCTAGGGATCTCACTAACGTTTTCACATCCTAGTTTCCAAAGGTTGACTAAACCTTTCCTCTGATACCAACTGTAGAGACCCGAAGCTTGACGTACATGGACATTACATTACTTTTTCGGAATACTAAGTACATAACAAAAACACACACACAAGGATCATAATAGTTTAGTGTCTTTGGAAACTCGGAACGTAATCTTCTAATCGTGGTGAAAGATTTTCAATATCTCCCATAAAGATATTCCCTTTTTTTTACCTAAAACCTTTCTTTATATCCTGGGGAAAAGAAAACATAAAAGGGTGAGCTCAAATGCTCAGTAAGGGTAAACAAAAGAGAAATCAATCACATCATATTCATAAGAACATAACTTTTGGAAATCTTAACCTGCAAAAGAGAGCATAATTTCATAACATGGGATAAATCATAGTAGTGAAATGAAATCCCAATAATCATAACTTAAAACATGAAACTTTGTGGCATACACACATAATCATATAGAATCATTTCTTGTTAGTCATGACTCATTTCCAAGACTATCTTAGTGGACAAAGTCCCTTTCTGAACCGAGTCACCCTCGTTCCAGTCCTGTTTCACTGAACCGGTATAACCTACCGTTCCAGCCTTGTCTATCTCATGAGATATAAAATCTTTACCCAATGCATTGGAGAGAGATATAGGTCCCACCCATCTTATAATTAATCCTTTCTTATGTTTGCCACATAATCATAAATCATACATCATCGCATAACACATGTTACAAAAAAGGGATTCTTGAAATATCATGACATCATAAAACAAATCATATAAGGTAAATGACTTCATAAAAATAATTCCCTCACAACATAATCAAATCAATGTAATAATAGGGATAAAAACAGAACCCTATATTATCTTAGATGGAAAATAATTTTGATAAAACATTTGAACTCCATTCTTGAGGAAAATATCCTTTCTACTTCAAAAACACTTTTCTTTTCTTAACATGTCATACAATTATAAACTAAAATAAGTTGATTAAAAATAAACATGAAAACTTATAAAGTAAGATTCTTGGAAATAATGTTTTAAAAATAAATTCTTGTCGTATAAGTTAAAAAAACATTCTTCTCGTACTTTTGTCGGAAAAGTCAAAAAAGCACCTCGTACGAAAAACGACAAAAGATTCCTTTCATATCTTTTACAAAAAACTTACCGAAGGGTAAAATTTGGTATAAAATATTGTAGAAGGATGGAAATAATATTACATATTGATGGAACATGGATGTGGATGATAAAATACACCCCAGTAATTACCAAAGTAAAAACAATCTCGGATAAAAGTGAGATTGTGATATTTCCCTTACCTTAGGTCCGACTTGCTTTGTAAGTGTCCGAACCTCCTGTATAATTATTTAAATCATGTTATTGACTTATTACAGAATCATATTCATTGTTATTATATCATATATAGTCCACTTATGACTTTATATTACCCATTCTTTTGTAAATTCATGTTAAAGTAGCATTTTGGGTAGAATCATCTCATTTGTCGTTCGTGTTTTTAACTTGTAATTATTCATATGATTACTTAGATCATGATTACTTAATTCCAGAATATAAAAAATGATTTATATATAATATATATTCAGAATATACATATATAATAAATCCGTAAATGGAATGAAATACACCGTTCATGGAGACGGTAGTCCGTACGTACGCATGAACGCTGTTTTTGTTTCCTTATTGAATTGAATGGAATTAAGTAGATGACATAAATATAAATATAAATAATTCCAGTATCATTATAAGGTCATATATTTCATTAGTACTTATTATATATACTTTATAATCATTCATGAATGGTTAATCATTGAGAATGAATCTCATCGCGTCGTGGAGACGGTAGTCCGTACGTACGCACGAGCGATGATATCGTTCCCATGGTCGTGGAATTGTGTTGAAGTGTATGTATACTATTTCAGTATCAATATCACTTTATAATAATCATATATAGTTACTAATTAAACCATTATACCCATCCAATTAAGGTGGTGATGGAAAATATATTACACCACGGCGTGGAGACGGTATTCCGTACGTACGCACGCGCGGTGATTTCATTTTTCCGTAGGATGGATAGAAGGTGAATTAGAGTTGTTTAATATTTATAATAACATATCAGTATGTAAGTAATACTGATGTTATTACTTTATCATGGAAAAACTAAAGAAGAAGAAGTTGAAGAAGAAAGAAATTGAAAAGATCGGTAATGGATACTACCTCTTCTTTGGAACACCTCTTTGAATCCTCCACTTAGGGAACTAAGATTGGTCTTTGAAGAAGACCAGGACCTCTAGGATTATTCTAGGGAAGTGGAGAAGGGATTTTGGCAGGGTTTGGCCGAGCTTGAGTGCTCAAATTGGTGTGAGGAGGAGGGGGAGGAGGTACCCTTTTATAAGGGAGGAGAGGGGCACCTTAAGAATATCTCAAAATATTATTTTATATTAAAGTCAAAATCGGTTTATAATGGTTCCAAAGGGTCTTATTTCGAAGATAAAGTGGGTATGGGTCGAAATCCTATCAACCAATAAGATTTAGACAAGTTTAGGGTATTATTTTAACCTTATCAATTAGATTTAACTCTAAGTTAAATAATTTAACTTTTACCGTGTCTTTTTGTTTTCTTTCACTATATGGTTAATACACTTACTATAACATGCCAAACGAACCCCAAATTGTTTATTACTAATACATATACCTTTATCTAAGTCATTTGGCCGAACCTTAGATTTTTAGGAATAAAATAACAATTAATAATATAATATTTGATTTAAAAACTATTTTGTGTCAATTTTGACACTATTTGATATATGATTTTTGTGAAAGTCATAACAGAATTATATGTTCGAACCAAGTTGATTAAATCAACACTAATATATCATAGTAACCTAGAAAATTAGTGTAATTCATAAAAAGTCTTAAATTACATTTATTTTGGTATTTATAATATCAATTATGTCAATATTTCATTAATAAGATAATTACTGCATCATCTTTGTGTCATAAATAAATTAAATTATTTGATGTCTAAAAATTACAAATAAAATACCATTATGTAGGAAATCTTATTATATTTCTAATGAATATTTATAGTCGAATTTATCTTGTGTATAAACCCATATTAAAAATGATTTACTTATTATACTTTGATTTTAACTATTTTAACCCTTCTTTAAATAAATTAATAATAAATGTCCTAGTCTAACCCAAGTGGGCCTAAATGGTCATATTTTATTCATAAGGTTGTTTTTGGTCGAATTACACTTATCCAATAGAATTAGGACATGTGATAGGGTAATAATAATATCATATTTACCCTTAGTTACCCTATTTACTATTAACCGCGGTAAAAAAAAGTAAAAAGTTACTATTCACCAAAAAATTATTTTTATCTCATTGAACCACATTTTACTTACTGATATCAATCGTGTCTGTCAGATTTTCGAAATTCCATTCACAGAAGCGGTAAAATTAAGTTTTATGCAAAATTCATTTTTTTAACCTACCACTTAGTGGTTTCACTATTCATCAAAAATTGAAAGTTTTCAGAAAAGTACTAAAATTTCACCCTAGGATATAATTGATATTCCGAATTCAAAAATGATATCTATTTTACAAAATTCCCAACATATAAGTTGCATTAATTAATTTTATAATTAATTTCCGCTGTCACAACAAATAGCGTGTTTTTAAGAGATAATAACTATCAAAAGATTAACACTTGTTTATGTCTGGTGTAAATGTGAAATTACATACAATGAACAACATTGTATTGAATTTTAAAAATATATTCTAAATATACTTTAAAACCACTAAAATTAATGATTTATCACTATTAATTATTTCGATTAAAAAAGTTGTTTTTAATTATAATTTAGTAATTTTCACTATTCATCAGAATATGAAAGTTATCCAAAAAGTACCAAAATTTCACCTTAGGCTAAATTCGATACTCCGAATCCAAAAATAAAGTCCATTTTGAGAGCTAAAATTTCTAAAATTTAAAAAGTGGTTATTACTATTCATAACGGCTAGTTTTAATAATATTTTAATAGCATATCGTTGTTTCGTGAAACTCAGTATTGCGTACTACACACGCTATCGAGGAAGGTTGTGATTGCGTATAATGCAAGGCAAGTCAAGGATGCATGTTGTGCAAGCTCCTTTTGGTGTAGTGTACAACACAAGACATTAATAAAATTAAAAATAATATTTTTCATAAAATCTCGGGCTGTTACAGTTATAATTAAAATATACCTCCATTTCACTTCATTCGTCAATAAATGAAAACTTTAAATAGTGTATTGTTCGGACTACCGCCTCGATGAAATAACCATTCTTTATTTTTGATTTTCAGTATTTATAAAAAACACCTAAAATATTATTTAAAAACATAAAATAATATAAATAATATAATTATACTTATTTTATAATTATATTATGCCATAGTAGATAATTTATTAACTATACTCACCCATCGAATTAGGGTATGCTTATGTTTAGGTCGGTCTAACCACCAACTAAGAAAATGTTAAAAACTCTATCATGGATGAATTTAGGAACTTAAATAATAATAATATTATATCTTAATAATAAATTCATGATTTTTTATAGTTATAAAAGGTTATATTAAGTATTTAACTTATTAATAAAATAACATCATTGATTGTTAGAATTACTAAAATAAGTCGATATCGATTACATTATAACACAACATAAATAAAAAAATTATGGGATGAGATAAGAGCCTTAAAAATAAATATAAGTTATCTATTCTTGAAGGTTAAATTATCTAGTAATTATGAACATTTGGAAAACAATAAATAACACACTTTTATTACGAAACTAGTTCGAAAGAACCAAAATAACTCACACCCGATATTGAAAATAGATAATAACTAACTATTATAAATATAGAGGATAACTATAAATTATGTTTATATAAATTTATATATATTAATATGGTTATTAAATAGGTTATTAATATAGTAATTTTGTATTTTAGGAGATTTATCCACTTTAGTGTAAGTATATAGTTAAGTTAAAGGGCCCTTCGTCTAAAATTCCTTTTCTCAAGACTTGGTTCATATCGAGAACATAATTCAAATTTTATATTGTATATACTGTCTATTTGTTCTATTATATCATGAATTATATTTTATTCATTATATTTTCAATTTAAAAACAAGCTTTATATTTCATAGGATTTTTATGAAATGTTACCTAAGATGTCATAATGCCCCAAAAAGCTAAATTTTGTGAAGTAAAGTGTGTGTGGTTTTCCTAGAAATTACATCCTGATATATATATTATAAAGTGTATACAGTTATGGAACATATGCACTAAGGGGTAGTTTCCCAAAAAAAGTTTGTTTGATTATCAAATCCATCATCACTCGGTGCATGAAGAGTGGGCATAATACTATACACGTATTTAGACACTCCATGGGATATTAATTGGATAATTCACATGATCTTAATGGAAATTAATGAATGAGTTATTACCATTTCTATGGTCTCTTACCATTAAAAACTACTAAAGGCAATTACTATCTTCTTTTGATAACACATAACTTTTAAAGTTCCCTCTACACCACCTTATCTTTTTTTTGAAAAGGGTAATTACTATCAAATTGATAATACCCTATAGTTTCTAAATTTATTTTAAATATATTCTCCTAGATAGCCACATTTTTACATCAAATGGGGAAATATTTGTTTTTCATATTTCTGCCATACAGAAATCCATTGTTTTATTTTCAAATGATTAAGTAATAATTTACTTAAAGAATGTTATAAAATTTGTTTTTATCTCCTAATATGAATGAATTGGAATTAATTAGTGATAAGTGGGACCTATAATAAATAGCCCCTTAATTAAGTAGGTCTCATGAGACAAACTAGCTAGGGTATTGGCATATGTTTTACCTATATTTGTATTATGTCTTAGAAAAAGGTCTTGACGGTATGTTTATGCTTTCCGAAATTATGCATTCTATAAATATGTGATCAATAATTATTATCCATTTATTTATTTATTATCATGAATATATTATGCTATTAGTTTCATTTGATTGTGTAATTATTTTTATCATTTATTTCTTTTATCCATACTTTTTATATCAAGCTTATATTATGAAACCTTTTGATGTATGCTACTCCTTAGTGAGAATCTGAGTTCGCCCTTATTTTATTTTCATATCCCTGATAAACCTAAAAGATAACTATATGTATTTTTCAAGGATATTCTAGAAGATATAATAGTGCTCTTGTGTATTTTTATGCTATATTTTAGGTTATCAAGTGTAATAAAAGAAATATGTATGTATCTAGTATTCTAAGTATACTAGGTTATTGGATACTTGGAAAACTATTGTATTTTTTACCAATGAGGTAATATGACTATCATCTTTCATTTTCTATATAAAAGGTTGTTACATTTAATTTTCATAAAATACAATTAGAATTGGGGTCGCCATAGGGAAGTATGAGGCTATAGAAGTATATGACTAACTGAGCATTCATTGATATACTTTATGTAAAAACACCAACTAAATAGTAAGTAAATGTGATGAGGATATTTTTTGTGATTAAATTGTTGGTGTGATGAGGAATTACCCAAGTATGGAAGTGATAATTATAACTATTTTTATTATTAATTTAAAAAAATCATATATTTTTAGTGTGGAGGTGAGTATGGTATATGTTTCCATTGGTTGTGGTAATGGTTACTCAATTTTTTTGAAGACTCTATATTAGGGTAATGAATCAATATATTGGGGTTATCTAAATGGTTCAAGGCCATATGATTTATATTATGGAGGAAAAATTCTCCAAAATTAAAATATATGGTTCTATGGTGGTTTTATGAGGAAAGTTTGTTTTTTTGTTATCTTTAGTAATTTTTTGCGAGGGAGAAAAAATGACATGATTTGATAATCTGTGACAATATACTAGAATCTAACTAGGATTAAATGGTATTAATGTGTTGTCTTCATAGAGGATAAGATAAAGGATAAATTAGAATATAGGTGTTATCCCCATGTTCTAAGTTTTAGATATCGATTTGAAAGAATTTTTGAGATGTGGAGCATAGGATTAGAAATTCTCAAGGATTTTATATTACCTTATAACTATGGTGATGAAGTTTTACTACTATTATTCATGAACCTAATGATCAGGTTTTATATGATTATATTTTACACATAAGAAAGTATTTCAGATCACTCATTAATGGTGGGGATCATGATTCTTCTAAAAAAAGATACATTTGTTAATGAACTATTTAAAATTTCATGTTCTGGTTTCATAGTTCCACTTCTAGTTGGGAATATAAACAACCTATGGATGGAAATGGAATTTTTTTAAATGACATTTACAAGGTTCATGATATTTGATCCAATATATACATCAAGGAATTTCCATGAAGTATGCCTAAGCATTTTGTTGGTATATAGTAATGGAGGTCCCAATGACGAGAAAAGAACATGAAAAGGTATTTCATCATTTTTGATGAGGTTGGTTTATAATATTCTTATTTTATTAGCTCTAAATGTTTTTTTGTGATGAATACTTTATTGGTGGAGAGTATGTAGTTATAACACCCTAAACATTTTATGTCATGTTGCTCTTAAATACTTTATATTCATTAGATAGCCCATATTGCATGAATCCCTAAGTCTCTTGTGAAACAAATGATTAAAGTAGAAAGTTATATGTTATCCATTAAACATTAATTTTCCACTTCTATGTTTTGAATTTTTAAAAACAATCATCTAGAGGTATGACCAGTAAGTCGTTTGTAGTCTGATAGAACCAACTTGATTTTTTGATAAATAGTAACATACCCTTATGAATAGTAATATGATTAGCAATATGACCATTATAAATAGTAAATAATGATAATGTTTTATTTTCTTAAGGTAATAAGATAATGGGAAGTTAATTAATTTTTGAATGCAATACTGAACTAATTATACCTTTAAATTGTTATTTTTTTAATTAACTTCTATTTTATTTAAAAAATAAATTAAAAATACGTAGAAAATTATTTTCATAAAATAGAGTTAATTTTTGAATTCTACACGTTGAAAAATTGTTAGGGTGAAATTTTTGGATTTTTCTAAAATTGATGAATTTTTCATGAATAGTAAAAATACAGATTTGAGTTTTCAGTAGTTTAATGACATCATAAGGATGTAATAATTAATATAAAGGTCTAGTTGACTTGTTTACATTATATTATTACATGAGGTGTCCCAAGTGGCTTAAACCATGGTCAAATACCATGGGAAAGCCCATGGTTTTGCCAAAATCACTAATGAGGTGTCCCTTTTAATTAAAAAACTCTCTCTTAATTACTATAAATACCCACTCACCCCCCTTCGTTCTCATTAATTATAAAGTCAATATCCTCAAAGATCTGGTGGTATTACCTCCTTATGAGTCCTTCCAAGGTGTCCTTAAGCCCCCAAGGTCCCATCCATTAAGATCTAGGAGTTATACTATAGGGTAAGGGATATCTTAACAAAATTTCCAATCTCTCTCACTTTTGTTCAAGAATATATCCTATGTTGTTACCTTTTATTTTTAATTCCAAATTATGGGGTATGAAACTTTGTCTCAACCAATTACAGTGTGGTAAGACACTTTGTCTCAACTGCTATTTTGTTATGACTAACTTTGTGTGGTGCACCTAATAATCCTTATGTGGTATACCTACTGCCCATTTGAGATCACTTTAAATTTGAAATATTAATTATATTAAATATCCATAATATCATATCATGGATATGTTTGTTGTCTAAACCATATACCATTTTATATACGGTGTTTATTCGGAAAGTTATTTTAATTAAGGAAATATTGATGAATATGTATACTCTACTCTATACGGATATTGAAAAGGAATATTGTTCTTCTATTGAATCAATGTATAAAGAATTCTTTGGACATGCAGTGGTAGGTGGGTCTTTCTATAGCCCCTCGATACATCAGTAGGTCTCATAAGAAAAATCAGTTTGGCGACAAACCCTTCAAGTTTGTTTCCAAAAATCAGATGAGTTTCTACCCACAGAACTAAACCGTTTTACGGTATTATGGTATCATGTGCCAGATACATGATGCATAATTAATAATCATTATATTTATACATTATCAGTTATTACATAAACGAGGTATTCACTATGACAAAATTTATGGATGCAGTTTCATTCTCAGTTTATTAATGGCGTGAGTTTTTCATTTATTCACCATACCATGTTGATTATGTCAAATTCTTTACAATTTAGTTATTATTGATTCATGATTCTGCCATTTGTACCCCTTACTGAGCATTTGATCTCACCCCTTTCATTGTTTACTTTCAATAGGTGATGAAGAAGAGATCATTTATTAACCTTATGTTTTCCTGTAAACAACTACATTGGGTGTCGAACTGCCCAAACATCCTCCATGTCTACCAAGGAAGAAATCTGGTATATTACCGTATCACATTTGAACAATTTGAAGCATATATGAAAAGTGGAAAGTTTCATGAAGCTCTTTTTCTGTGTTTCACTTTGGCTGATAACTATCGAGCTATAGGTAAATTTATAGAATCTGCTTTGGATGGTGACCATCGAGCGGCCTACTTATTCTAGGTCCTGAGTTTTAGTATGTACAGGGAACTCTACAACATCAATATTTTCAATAATGACATGGTGCATGGGAATTATAGGGATTTAGACTACTATGAACTTTCCTAACTCCACACTTCTCGCGCCTCTTTATGAAAGGGCAAGTGCTTTAGGCACAGTTATAACCCCAGCTATTCACAGTGTGTTTGGGACAAGGAAATCATGCAGCTTAATACTACCTTAGGGATCCACCCGAGTTCGTCAACACCCTTCCATCGATGGTGTTCCCGGTAAAGGGAATTCAGGAGTGATGTGTGTCCGGTGATGTTGTGGTTTGTGTACGAGCCTTTTAAAATTGTAAGGACATAATTCTTTGTAGGGGGAATAATGTAATTCCCCAAAAACTTGTTTCTTGTGTAATAGTAATATTGTGGTTTTATTCATTTCTCCAAACAAAGTACAGACTTTAATGTAAATATTATCGCACTTTGTTTAAGGAATAAAAAAATAACTATTATTTTTGAACATAATTTATTCTTATCGAATAATTATTTAATAGAATATTTTAAATAATAAATATAAAAATATAACTAATTGTGTTATTTTCCAAAATATGAAAAATATATATTTGTATATTGGATTTGAATGAAAATACTATTATAAAAATATAATTGCGGTTGTATATAACATTGAAAATTATTGTTTTAAAATATTTTATTGACATCATTTTGTGCAATTTCAACTAAGCAGATAGTTACATAAATTATTATATGAATAATTATATGGGTTATATATATGTATATATATATATATATATATATATGAAAATATGGAAATTATTAGATTATAAATTGGATTAATGTTTTATAATATTGTCAAAATTTTGAATATATAATAAAATAATTTTAATAGATTGATTAAAATTTGTACATATATAAATGATATTTTGAGAAAAATTATTGTTATCTTGAATCATATATATATGTGTGTGTGTTTGTATGTGTGGGTAATATTGACATTTTTCTAAAGTTTCAAAATTACAAATATATGGTACAAATTAGAATAATTATTATTTTTATAAATTAACAATTTAATTTGTAACGTTTTTTTAAGTATATATATACTTTTACCATAAAAATGGTTTAAATTTGGATGCTAAAATATAGATAAATGATAATATGTAATAATATGTTATAATATAAAAATGCAGTGATGATTTATATAAGAAAATAAGAAAATCTTGACATGTAAAATAAATAAATGGAAAATCTTATGGACAAAAGTAAACGTAAAAGAAATCTTAAATAAGAAACAAAATGGTGATAGATTTAATAATTTAATAGATTATTAGGTTTAAACTTTTTAATTTTTTTAAAGTTATTAATAGTATGATATACAATTAAATAATCAATGGTAAATTTATAATAAGTTAAAGGCTTTAAATAATAAGAATGATATAATAATAATAATAGGGATATGATAATAAAAGTAATTGGAATAAAAAAAGAAGAAGAAACATGAAGACCCGTGGGGGGATATGTCGCGATGTAGAGAGGAAGAGGGTGACCATATCTGTAGAGACCCAAAGCTTGACGTACATGGAAATTACATTACTTTTGCGGAATACTTAGTACATAACAAAAACACACACACAAGGATCATAATAGTTTAGTGTCTTAGGAAACTCGGAATATAATCTTCTAATTGTGGTGAAAGATCTTCAACATATCCCATAAAGAACTTCCTTTTTTCACCTAAAACATTTATTTATATCCTGGGGAAAAGAAAACATAAAAGGGTGAGCTCAAAGGCTCAGTAAGGGTAAACAAAAGAAATATCAATCACATCATATACATAAGAACATAACTTTTTGAAATCTTAACCTGCAAAAGAAATCATGATTTCATAACATGGGATAAATCATAGTAGTGAAATCTAATCCCAATAATCATAACTTAAAACATTAAACATTGTGGCATACACACATAATCATAGAGAATCATTTATTTTTAGTCAAGACTCATTGCCAAGACTATCTTAGTGGACAAAGTCCATTTCTGAACCGAGTTCACTCCTCGTTTCAGTCCTGTTTCACTGAACCTGTATAACCTACCGTTCTAGCCTTGTCTATCTCATGAGATATAAAATATTTTATCCAATGCATTGGAGGGAGATATAGGTCCCACCCATCTCATAATGATACCATTCTTATGTGTGCCACAAAATCATAAATCACACACCATTGCATAACCCATGTAATAAAAATGGGATTCTTAAACAACATGACATCATAAAACAATTCATATAAGATAAATGATTTCATATAAATAATTCCATCACAACATAATCAAATCAATGTATCAATAGGGATAGAAACAGAACCCTATATTCTCCTAGATGGAAAATAATTTTGATAAAACACTTGAACTCCATTCTTGAGGAAAATATCCTTTCTACTTCAAAAACACTTTTCCTTTCTTAACATGTCATACAATTCTAAACTAAAAGAAGTTTATAAAAAATAAACTTGAAAACTTGTAAAGTAAGATTCTTGGAAATAATGTTTTAAAAATCCATTCATGACGTATAAGTTAAAAAAAACATTCTTCGTACTTTTGTCAGAAAAGTCAAAAAGTACTTCGTACGAAAAATGACAAAAGATTCCTTTCATATCCTTTACTAAAAACTCACCGAAGGGTAAAATTGGATTTAAACAATTGTAGGTGGATGGAAATAATATTACATATTGAGGAAACATGTATGTGGATGATAAAATACACCCCATTAAATACCAAAGTATAAACAATCTCGGATTAAAATGAGATTGTGATATTTTCCCTTACCTTAGGTCTGATATGCTTTGTACGTGTCCGAACCTCCTGTATAATGATTTAAATAATGTTATTGACATATTCCAGAATCATACTTATTTTTATGATATTATATATGGTCGTATTCTTAGCTTTTTAGTAGTAATATTTCATTGCTACTTGTTATTCGGGTGTTTATAACTTTTTGTTCTTATGCGTGTTTTGTCGAATAAATTCTTATTCTTTTCTTTAGGTTATAGATACCTCATTTCCAGAATGGTATTAGTGTAATATATATCATATTCACTCATTAAATTCATTTATATAATCATTATGAAATGAAGATCATGTAGAACGAGTCACATCACATCGTAGAGACGGTATTCCGTATGTACGCACGAGTGATGATATCGTTCCTATGATCGTGGAATTGTATTGGAGTGTATGAATACTATTTCAGAATCAGTATCACTTTATAATAGTCATATATAGTCATTATTTACACCATTATACCCATCCAAGTAAGGTGGTGGTGGAAAATAGATTACACCACGGCGTGGAGACGATATTCCGTACGTACACACGTGCGGTGATTTATTTTTCCGTAGGATGGATAGATGGTGAAATAGGGTTGTTTCATACTTATAATAACATATCAGTATATGAGTTATACTGATGTTATTACTTCATAATGAAACAACTAAAGAATAAGAAGTGGAAGAAGAAATAAAGATGAAAGAATTGGTAACGGACATTACCTCTTCTTTGAAGTGCTTCTTTGGGACCTCCTTTTAGGGCACTAAAATAGGTCTTTGAAGAAGACCAGAACCTCTAGGATGTTTCTAGGTAAGTGGAGAGAAGAAATTTTCAGGGGTTGGCCGAGCTTCAAGGCTCAAAGTGGTGTGAGGAAGAGGGGGAGGAGGTGCCCTTTTATAAGGGAGGAGAGGGGCACCTTTGGAATAACTAAACATATTATTTTATTATAAAGTCAAGTTCGGTTTTAAATAGCTCCAAATTGAGTTATTTTGAAGATAAGGTGGGGATGGGTCGAAATCCTCTCATCCAATAGAATTTAGACAAGTTTAGGTCATTATATTAACCTTATCTTTTAGTTTTAACTCTTAGTTAATTAGATTGACATTTTCCATGTCACTTTGTATTTTTATATTATATAGTTAATAAACATACCATATACATCCAAGCGACACCCAAGTTGTGTTTTATTAATATATATAAGCTTATCTAAGTCATTTGACGAAACTTAGATTTTTAGGAATAAAATAACAATTAATAATATAATATCTGTTTTAAAAACTATTTGATGTCAATTTTGACACTATTCAATAGTTGATTTTTTTGAAACTCATAACAGAATGATTACTTCGACCAAAGTTGATTAAATTAATCCTAACATGTCATATTAACCTAGAAAATTAGTTTAATTCATAAAAAGTCTCAAATTATACTTATTTAGATATTTATAATATCAATTATGTTAGTATTTTATTAATAAGATAATTACTGCAGCATCTTTGTGTTATAAATAAATTAAATTATTTAATCTCTAAAAATTACAAATAAAATACCATTATGTAGGAAATCTTTTTAGATTTATAATGAATATTTATAGTCAAATTTATCTTATGTATAACCCGATATTAAAAATGATTTACTTATTAAACTTTGATTTTAACTATTTTAACCCTTCTTTAAATAAATTAATAATAAATGTCCTAGTCTAATCCAAGTGGGCCTAAATGGTCATATTTTATTCCTAAGGTTGTTTTTGGTTGAATTACACTTGTCCAATAGTATTAGGACATGTGTTAGGGTAATAATAATATCATTTTTACCCTTAATTACCCTATTTACATTTAACTGTGGTAAAAAAAGTAAAAAGTTACTATTCACCAAAAATTATTTTCATCTCGTTGAACCACATTTTACTTACTGACATCAACCGTGTCTCTCGGATTTTTGAAATTCAACTCACAGAAGCGGTAAAATTAAGTTTTTTAACAGCCACTTAGTAGTTTTACTATTCATCAAAAATTGAAAGTTTTCAGAAAAATACGAAAATTTCACCCTAGGCTAATTTCGATATTCCGAGTCCAAAAATGAAGTCCATTTTGAAGAATAAAATTTATAAAATTTCAAAATGTTGTTATTACTATTCATAACGTCTAGTTTTAATAATATTTTATTAGCATATCATTGTTTTGTGAAACTCGGTATTGCATACGACGCAAGCTATCGAGGAAGGTTGAGATTTCGTGTAATGCAAGCCAAGCAAGTGTTATGTGTAGTGAAAGATTCCTTTGATTATTTATATAACATAAAAAAAATATTTCACATAAAAGTCTCGGTTGTTACATTCTACCCCCCTTAAAATGAATTTCTCCCTCGAAATTCATCACTTTGTAACAAACAGATGAGGATACCTCTCCGTCATCATATCCTCAAGCTCCCATGTAGCTTCTTCTAATTGGTGGTTCCTCCATAAAACTTTCACCAATCAAGTGGTCTTGCTTCATAGGACTTTTTCGCTACGATCCTGAATCTCTATCAGTTGTTCTTCATAAGAAAGATCTTGCTCCAGCGGTACAACTTCTGAGCTGAGTACATGTGAAGGATCAGGTATGTACTTTCTTAGGAGAGATACATGGAACACATCGTGAACTTGAGAGATATTCGGTGGAAGCGCCAATCGGTAAGCTACCTTCCCAACATGATCTATTATTTCGAAAGGACCGATATATCTAGGGCTCAACTTGCCCTTCTTTCCAAATCTCATAACCCTCTTCCAGAGAGATATTCGTAAGAACACTTTATCACCCACTTCAAACTCTAGGTCTTTTCTTCGGTTGTCGGCATAACTTATCTGTCGACTCTGAGCTACTCTTATGTGTTTTTGAATAGATCTTACCTTTTCTGGCATTTCATCAACGAGATCAGGTCCTAATAGCTTTCTTTCCCCAACTTCATCCCAGTAAGTTGGAGTCCTGCATTTCATTCCATAGAGATCTTCATAAGGAGCCATCTAAATACTGGAGTGAAAGATATTATTATAAGAAAATTCCACCAAAGGTAGGTGTTCATTCCAACCACCTTTGAAATCCATAGAGCAAGATCTCAACATATCTTCTAGAGTTGGAATTGTTCTATTAGACTGACCGTCTGTCTGAGGATGATAAGCAGTACTGAAACTCAACTCTGTATCTAGAGTATGCTGAAGACTTTGCCAGAACATTGGGGTAAATCTCGGATCCCGATCAGATATAATAGAAATTGGTACTCCATGCAATCTTACCACTTCCTTTACATATATCCTGGCAAGCTGATCCAGAGAGAAATCCTCTATAATAGCAATGAAGTGTGCAAACTTTGTAAGACGATAAACTATGACCCAGATAGCATTATTGCCTTTGGATGTTTTAGGAAGTGTAACAGCCCGAGATTTTATGAAAAATATTCTTTTTTATTTCACTAATGTCTTGTGTTGTATGCTACACCAAAAGGAGCTTGCACAACACGCATCCTTGACTTGCCTTGCATTACACGCAATCGCGACCTTCCTCGATAGCTTGCGTCGTACGCAATACCGAGTTTCACTAAACAACAATATGCTATTAGAATATTATTAAAACTAGCCGTTATGAATAGTAATAACCACTTTTTGAAATTTTATAAATTTTATTTTTCAAAATGGACTTCATTTTTGGACTCAGAATATCGAAATTATCCTAGGGTGAAATTTTGGTATTTTTCTGAAAACTTTCAATTTTTGATGAATAGTGAAACCACTAAGTGGTAGGTTAAAAACTGAATTTTGCATAAAACTTAATTTTACCGCTTCTGTGAATGGAATTTCGAAAATCCGACAGACACGGTTGATATCAGTAAGTAAAATGTGGTTCAATGAGATAAAAATAATTTTTGGTGAATAGTAACTTTTTACTTTTTTTACCGCGGTTAATAGTAAATAGGGTAACTAAGGGTAAATATGATATTAATATTACCCTAACACATGTCCTAATTCTATTGGACAAGTGTAATTCGACCAAAAACGAACTTAGGAATAAAATATGACCATTTAGGCCCACTTGGATTAGATTAGGACATTTATTATTAATTTATTTATAGAAGGGTTAAAATAGTTAAAATCAAAGTCTAATAAGTAAATCATTTTTAATATGGGGTTATACATAAGATAAATTCGATTGTAAATATTCATTAGAAAGCTAAAAAGATTTCCTACATGATGGTATTTTATTTGTAATTTTTAGACATCAAATAATATAATTTATTTATGACACAATGATGATGCAGTAATTATCTTATTAATGAAATATTGACATAATTGATAATATAAATACCAAAATAAATGTAATTTAAGACTTTTTATGAATTACACTAATTTTCTAGGTTACTATGATATATTAGTGTTGATTTAATAAACTTTTTTCGAACATATAATTCTGTTATGACTTTCACAAAAATCATATATCAAATAGTGTCAAAATTGACACAAAATAGTTTTTAAATCAAATATTATATTATTAATTGTTATTTTATTCCTAAAAATCTAAGGATAGGCCAAATGACTTATATAAGGATATATATATTAATAATAAACAATTTGGGGTTCGTTTGGCATGTTATTGTAAGTGTATTAACCATATAGTGAAAGAAAACAAAAAGACATGGTAAAAGTTAAATTATTTAACTTAGAGTTAAATCTAATTGATAAGGTTAAAATAATACCATAAACTTGGCTAAATCCTATTGGTTGATAGGATTTCGACCCATACCCACTTTATCTTCGAAATAAGACCCTTTGGAACCATTATAAACCGATTTTGACTTTAAAATAAAATAATATTTTGAGGTATTCCTAAGGTGCCCCTCTCCTCCCTTATAAAAGGACACCTCCTCTCCCTCCTCATCACACCAATTTGAGCACTCAAGCTCGGCCAACCCCTGCCAAAATCTCTTCTCCACTTCCCTAAAAACATCCTAGAGGTTCTGGTCTTCCTCAAAGACCAATTGTAGTGCCCTAAGAGGAGGTCTCAAAGAGGCACTTCAAAGAAGAGGTAATTACCGTTACCAATTCTTTCATCTTTATTTCTTCTCCCACTTCTTCTTCTTAGGTTGTTTCATTATGAAGTAATAACATCAGTATCACTCATATACTGATATGTTATTATAAGTATGAAACAACCCTATTTCACCATCTATCCATCCTACGGAAAAAGAAATCACCGCGCGTGCGTACGTACGGAATACCGTCTCCACGTCGTGGTGTAATCTATTTTCCACCACCACCTTACATGGATGGGTATAATGGTGTAAAGAATAACTATACATAGTTATTACAACATCATATTGATTCTGATATATTGTATAATCCACTCCAATTCAATTCAATATTTATGGAAATGATATCATCGCTCGTGCGTACGTACGGACTACCGTCTCCACGACGCGATGAGATTCATTCTTAATGATTAACCATTCATGAATGATTATAAAGTATATATAATAAGTACTAATGTAATATATGACATAATAATGATACTGGATTTATGTATATATATATATATATGTATGTCATCTACTTAATTCCATTCAAAACAATAAGGAAAGAAAAACAGCGTTCATGCGTACGTACGGACTACCGTCTCCATGAACGGTGTTTTTCATTTTATTTATATATCTATTATATATATATAAATACTGAATATATATATGATATATAAATCATATTTTATATTCTGGAAGTAAGTAAATCATGATATAAGTAATAATAATGTCAAGAACAACAAGTCAAAACACCTACGATAAATGAAACGATTTTACCCAAAACGCTTCTTTAACATGGAATTTACAAAAGAACGGGTAATATAATGTCATAAGTAAACCATATATGATATCATAAAAATGAATATGATTCTGTAATAAGTCAATGACATTATTTAAATCATTATACAGGAGGTTCGGACACATACGAAGCAAATCGGACCTAAGGTAAGAGAAATATCACAATCTCATTTTTATCCGAGATTGTTTATTCGTAAGTATTTACTGGGGTGTATTTTATCATCCACATCCATGTTCCCTCAATATGTAATATTGTTTCCATCCAATTTCAATAGTTTAAATCCAATTTTACCCTTAGGTGAGTTTTTAGTAAAGAATATGAAAGGAATCTTTTGTCGTTTTTTTTCCGTACGAGGTACTTTTTGACTTTTCCGACAAAAGTACGAAGAATGTTTTTTTTAACTTATACGGCATGAATGGATTTTTAAAAAACATTATTTCAAAGAAGATTCCTTTACAAGTTTTCAAGTTTATTTTTAATCAACTTCTTTTATTTTAAATTTGTATGACATGTTATGAAAGGAAAAATGTTTTTGACGAAGAAAGGATATTTTCCTCAAGAATGGAGTTCAAGTGTTTTATCAAAATTATTTTCCATCTAAGATAATAAAGGGTTATGTTTTTATCCCTATTATTACATTGATTTGATCATGTTGTGATGGAATTATTTTTATGAATTCCTTTATCTTATATGAATTTATTTATGATGTCATGATGTTTCAAGAATCCCATTTTTGTTACATGTGTTATGTGATGATGTATGTTTTATGATTATGTGGCACACATAAGAAAGGATTCATTATAAGATGGGTGGGACCTATATCTCCCTCCAATGCATTGGGTAAAGATTTTATATCTCATGAGATAGACATGGCTGGAATGGTAGGTTATACCGGTTCAGTGAAACAGGACTGAAACGAGGGTTACTCGATTCAGAAAGGGACTTTGTCCACTAAGATAGTCTTCGCAATGAGTCTTGACTAACAAGAAATGATTCTCTATGATTATGTGTGTATGCCACAAAGTTTCATGTTTTAAGTTATGCTTATTGGGATTTCATTTCACTACTATGATTTATCCCATGTTATGAAATTATGCTCTCTTTTGCAGGTTAAGATTTCCAAAAGTTATGTTCTTATGAATATGATGTGATTGATTTTCTTTTCTTTACCCTTACTGAGCATTTGAGCTCACCCTTTTATGTTTTCTTTTCCCCAGGATATAAAGAATGGTTTTAGGTAAAAAAAAGGGGAGATCTTTATGGAAGATGTTGAAGATCTTTCACCACGATTAGAAGATTACGTTCCGAGTTTCCAAAGACACTAAACTATTATGATCCTTGTGTGTGTGTTTTAGTTATGTACTAAGTATTCCGCAAAAGTAATGTAATGTCCATGTACGTCAAGATACGGGTCTCTACAGTTGGTATCAGAGGAAAGGTTTAGTCAACCTTTGGAAACTAGGATGCGAAAACGTTAGTAAGATCCCTAGAGATATTTCTAAGGTATGTCTAAGGATGTCCCTAGGGATAAGTATACGTATAGGTTATAGTAATAGAATTACGCTAACGATCATAGAATTAAACCTAAGATGTTGGATATTGAAGGTAGTCCCCCTTTATTATGTTGTTTTCCCTATCATGATTTTTGCCTCCCACACTATTCTTTTTGGGTTTTAGACGATGGCTGGAACCCGAAGGAACCGTGTTGATCAATGCAATGGACAATGCAATGATTGCCCTCCTGAACAAACAAATGTTATGGGAGATGGAGTGAAAAATCTTATTGCTATACTTACACAAGCTATAAATCATTCTGGACTTCCAAATGAGCAGAGAAGGGAACAATATTCTATTGAGTCCTTCATGAGGCAACGTCCACCTTCTTTCAATGGGTCTTCTGATCCACTTGTGGCTGAACAATGGATCAGTACTACTGAAAAGATATTTTCAGTTCTTCAATGTTCTGAACATGATAAAGTCATCTTAGCAGTATATAGTTTGGAAGGTGAAGCTGATCAATGGTGGAATCTTATCAAGAATACGAGGCCAAGAGATGAAATTGAGTCCATGGAATGGGACGAGTTCAAGAACTTGTTTTTCAGTAAGTACTTCCCTCGTATTCTTCGAACAAAGATGGAGAAAGAGTTTCTTGAACTGAAGCAAAGGGACGATGAATCTGTTGGTACCTATGAAGAAAATTTTACAAGACTTGCAAGGTATGCTTCTGGAATTATCATCCAACCTGAAAGTAAAGTTGATCGATTTTTCTGTGGCTTAAAACCAAGTCTTCGAAGGGCATTAGCTATAAGAGACTTCAGTAGCTATGAAGAAATTGTGCGTTGTGCTATCAAGGTAGAAATGGAAGTTGGTGTTACATATCCATCTCATGGTTTTGACAAGAAACGAAAGATGGAGTTCAAGGAGAAATCTCAGAATAATGGTGAAAACAAGATGAATGTTTCCTTATGCACAAAGTGTGGAAAGAAGCATGGTGGAGATTGTCTTAAAGGGACTAGAAAATGTTTTAAGTGTGGAAAAGAAGGTCATCGAGCAGCTGAGTGTCGAAGTAATGGAAAAAGGGTTTCTAATGATGTGAATAAAGCAAACACTGCAGAGAACGCACCACCAACACTTCAATGCTTCAAGTGCAAGGAAATGGGGCATTATGCTAATAATTGCCCTAATCCAAGGGTTAGTGATGATCAACATGAGCAACCACTGAAGGCAAAGGACAAAGGGAAATCACATGCGATCACTATTGGCAATGTTGAATATGACAACGATGTGGTGGAATGATTAAGTGTTTATGTAATGGGATTCCAAAATAAGGTTGTATCATTGAGTATTGCAATATTTATTGATGTGGTATTCAAAGTGATTGAGATATTTTTTGGAAATAAGACGATATGCGCATAATGAAGACGAGAAAATGAAATGTTTAATAGTATTCATGAGCTCATGATTGATATAAGGACTAAGTGATATCATGGTTTGAGTATATAGAATTTTGAGGATTTTGGTATGTGGAAAGTGTTAACTTTAAACTGCAATCATGTTTTCACTAAGGTATTCAAGAGAATACATGATTAAGGACTTTGAATGTTTGGAATGTGACCAACAAGACATATCTTATGATATGTGGGGATCAACGACAGTATTAAATCTCTGGTAATCGTTGTCACTATATTATGAGAGTGGACTGCAGAATTATGTATAAGCCTAAAGATTAGACTGGATTATGTTGGACATAAGTTAGTATTGTTTAAGGATAGAACATTTTCGATATTATTGATGGGATGTTATAGTAACGTAGTTTTAGAAAAAGGACAACCTGCAGGACGGGTGACAACCCATCACTTCGGACAAGGCTGTAGGAATCGAACCCACAACCAAAGTGCGACTGGCCTTTATCGCCTACCACTGACCTACAGGAAGTCCCTGTTTAGTAGAAACTAGTGTTATTATATTAAGTAGTATGATATATGAAGTATAAGCCCATTTTAGGAACCATATATGATTAATCCCACTATAGATCGACTTATGTATATAAATTTTGCTAACCTTTTGAGACAGATGGAATGACCCGTCATTCTATCACATGATCTGCTAACACTTCACGAATAACAAAATCTAACTTCATTTATTTAAGAGATGAAGTGGAAATTGTTAAAGGCACGAACAACAGTGAGATTGTACCAAAATAAAGTAAGTATTTATTCTAATTCAAATTCTTTAACTTTAGGGAAATGATCTTGAAAACCAAAAATGTTGTCCTAGTTCTCTTATACCTGATGAATCAGATGGTACCTTAGATCGTCACAAATTTATGGATTTGTGATTACTGGCTTTTCCATAGCCATGTTCTCTACCACTCTCCATCAGAACATGATGGTTAGATTTCTCTTCCATATCCATATTTTCACCTATGTGGAAACCCAGTGATTAGTTTATTTGGGTAACCGTTACGTTTCATACTTTTGTTTTTAAAGATTGGTTTTGGTATTCCTTTTTACGATGTGGGTTTCTATTAAAGAAACTTTCGAATAGTAAACCATTTATAACCCCGACGAATTTCGAGGGCGAAATTCATTTTAAGGGGGGTAGAATGTAACAGCCCGAGATTTTATGAAAAATATTCTTTTTATTTCACTAATGTCTTGTGTTGTATGCTACACCAAAAGGAGCTTGCACAACACGCATCCTTGACTTGCCTTGCATCACACGCAATCGCGACCTTCCTCGATAGCTTGCGTCGTACGCAATACCGAGTTTTACTAAACAACAATATGCTATTAGAATATTATTAAAACTAGCCGTTATGAATAGTAATAACCACTTTTTTAAATTTTATAAATTTTATTTTTCAAAATGGACTTCATTTTTGGACTCAGAATATTCAAATTAGCCTAGGGTGAAATTTTGGTATTTTTCTGAAAACTTTCAATTTTTGATGAATAGTGAAACCACTAAGTGGTAGGTTAAAAACTGAATTTTGCATAAAACTTAATTTTACCGCTTCTGTGAATGGAATTTCGAAAATCCGACAGACACGGTTGATATCAGTAAGTAAAATGTGGTTCAATGAGATAAAAATTATTTTTGGTGAATAGTAACTTTTTACTTTTTTTTACCGCGGTTAATAGTAAATAGGGGAACTAAGGGTAAATATGATATTAATATTACCCTAACACATGTACTAATTCTATTGGACAAGTGTAATTCGACCAAAAACAAACTTAGGAATAAAATATGACCATTTAGGCCCACTTGGATTAGATTAGGACATTTATTATTAATTTATTTAAAGAGGGGTTAAAATAGTTAAAATCAAAGTCTAATAAGTAAATAATTTTTAATATGGGGTTATACATAAGATAAATTCGATTTTAAATATTCATTAGAAAGCTAAAAAGATTTCCTACATGATGGTATTTTATTTGTAATTTTTAGACATCAAATAATATAATTTATTTATGACACAAAGATGATGCAGTAATTATCTTATTAATGAAATATTGACATAATTGATAATATAAATACCAAAATAAATGTAATTTAAGACTTTTTATGAATTCCACTAATTTTCTAGGTTACTATGATATATTAGTGTTGATTTAATAAACTTGTTTCGAACATATAATTCTGTTATGACTTTCACAAAAATCATATATCAAATAGTGTCAAAATTGACACAAAATAGTTTTTAAATAAAATATTATATTATTAATTGTTATTTTATTCCTAAAAATCTAAGGATCGGCCAAATGACTTATATAAGGATATATATATTAATAATAAACAATTTGGGGTTCGTTTGGCATGTTATAGTAAGTGTATTAACCATATAGTGAAAGAAAACAAAAAGACATGGTAAAAGTTAAATTATTTAACTTAGAGTTAAATCTAATTGATAAGGTTAAAATAATACCCTAAACTTGTCTAAATCCTATTGGTTGATAGGATTTCGACCCATCCCCACTTTATCTTAGAAATAAGACCCTTTGGAACCATTATAAACCGATTTTGACTTTAAAATAAAATAATATTTTGAGGTATTCCTAAGGTGCCCCTCTCCTCCCTTATAAAAGGACACCTCCTCTCCCTCCTCCTCACACCAATTTGAGCACTCAAGCTCGGCCAACCCCTGACAAGATATCTTCTCCACTTCCCTAAAAACATCCTAGAGGTTATGGTCTTCCTCAAAGACCAATTCTAGTTCCCTAAGAGGAGGTCTCAAAGAGGCACTTCAAAGAAGAGGTAATTACCGTTACCAATTCTTTCATCTTTATTTCTTCTCCCACTTCTTCTTCTTAGGTTGTTTCATTATGAAGTAATAACATCAGTATCACTCATATACTGATATGTTATTATAAGTATGAAACAACCCTAATTCACCATCTATCCATCCTACGGAAAAAGAAATCACCGCGCGTGCGTACGTACGGAATACCGTCTCCACGCCGTGGTGTAATCTATTTTCCACCACCACCTTACATGGATGGGTATAATGGTGTAAAGAATAACTATACATAGTTATTACAACATCATATTGATTCTGATATATTGTATAATCCACTCCAATTCAATTCAATATTTATGGAAATGATATCATCGCTCGTGCGTACGTACGGACTACCGTCTCCACGACGCGATGAGATTCATTCTTAATGATTAACCATTCATGAATGATTATAAAGTATATATAATAAGTACTAATGTAATATATGACATAATAATGATACTGGATTTATGTATATATATATATATATGTATGTCATCTACTTAATTCCATTCAAAACAATAAGGAAAGAAAAACAGCGTTCATGCGTACGTACGGACTACCGTCTCCATGAACGGTGTTTTTCATTTTATTTATCTATCTATTATATATATATAAATACTGAATATATATATGATATATAAATCATATTTTATATTCTGGAAGTAAGTAAATCATGATATAAGTAATAATAATGTCAAGAACAACAAGTCAAAACACCTACGATAAATGAAACGATTTTACCCAAAACGCTTCTTTAACATGGAATTTACAAAAGAACGGGTAATATAAAGTCATAAGTAAACCATATATGATATCATAAAAATGAATATGATTCTGTAATAAGTCAATGACATTATTTAAATCATTATACAGGAGGTTCGGACACATACGAAGCAAATCAGACCTAAGGTAAGGGAAATATCACAATCTCATTTTTATCCGAGATTGTTTATTCGTAAGTATTTACTGGGGTGTATTTTATCATCCACATCCATGTTCCCTCAATATGTAATATTGTTTCCATCCACTTGCAATAGTTTAAATCCAATTTTACCCTTAGGTGAGTTTTTAGTAAAGAATATGAAAGGAATCTTTTGTCGTTTTTTTTCCGTACGAGGTACTTTTTGACTTTTCCGACAAAAGTACGAAGAATGTTTTTTTTAACTTATATGGAATGAATGGATTTTTAAAAAACATTATTTCAAAGAAGCTTCCTTTACAAGTTTTCAAGTTTATTTTTAATCAACTTCTTTTATTTTAAGGTTGTATGAAATGTTATGAAAGGAAAAATGTTTTTGACGAAGAAAGGATATTTTCCTCAAGAATGGAGTTCAAGTGTTTTATCAAAATTATTTTCCATCTATGATAATAAAGGGTTATGTTTTTATCCCTATTATTAAATTGATTTGATCATGTTGTGATGGAATTATTTTTATGAATTCCTTTATCTTATATGAATTTATTTATGATGTCATGATGTTTCAAGAATCCCATTTTTGTTACATGTGTTATGTGATGATGTATGTTTTATGATTATGTGGCACACATAAGAAAGGATTCATTATAAGATGGGTGGGACCTATATCTCCCTCCAATGCATTGGGTAAATATTTTATATCTCATGAGATAGACATGGCTGGAATGGTAGGTTATACCGGTTCAGTGAAACAGGACTGAAACGAGGGTTACTCGATTCAGAAAGGGACTTTGTCCACTAAGATAGTCTTGGCAATGAGTCTTGACTAACAAGAAATGATTCTCTATGATTATGTGTGTATGCCACAAAGTTTCATGTTTTAAGTTATGCTTATTGGGATTTCATTTCACTACTATGATTTATCCCATGTTATGAAATTATGCTCTCTTTTGCAGGTTAAGATTTCCAAAAATTATGTTCTTATGAATATGATGTGATTGATTTTCTTTTCTTTACCCTTACTGAGCATTTGAGCTCACCCTTTTATGTTTTCTTTTCCCCAGGATATAAAGAATGGTTTTAGGTAAAAAAAGGGGAGATCTTTATGGAAGATGTTGAAGATCTTTCACCACGATTAGAAGATTACGTTCCGAGTTTCCAAAGACACTAAACTATTACGATCCTTGTGTGTGTGTTTTAGTTATGTACTAAGTATTCCGCAAAAGTAATGTAATGTCCATGTACGTCAAGATACGGGTCTTTACAGGAAGTCCTGTGACAAAGTCCATAGTGATGTTTTCCCATTTCCATTCGGGTATGGGTAATGGTTGTAACATCCCCTTAGACTTCTGTCTCTCAGCTTTAACAAGTTGACAAACCAAGCATTGAGAGACATATTCAGCAACATCTCTTTTCATGCCATCCCACTAAAAGTACTCTTTCAGGTCCCTATACATCTCCATGCTTCCAGGATGAATAGAGAATGAAGAACTATGAGCCTCATCCAACGGCTCCTTCTTTAATTCAGGGATGGGGGGAACACAAACCCGATTCCTGAACTTTATTATCCCATCCCAATCATGGTTGAATTCAGGAACATTTCTCACCTTATTTTGTAACTCGACATCTTCTTTCTATGCCTCTTTAATCTTCACATGTATAGATGGTTGAACATTCATTTGAGAAAGATAATATTTTTCCCCTTCCATTATAATTCCAAGATCCATACTTTGTAAATCCATAAATATTGGATCTTTTGTGATCCTCATCATGGATAAACTAGCATGGTCTTGTCGACATAATGCATCTGCCACCTAGTTTTCTTTCCCAGGGTGGTAATGGATTGAGCAGTCGTAATCCTTAATCAGATCCAAACATCTTCTTTGGCGCATATTCATCTCCTTTTGTGTGAAAATATACTTTAAACTTTTATGATCAGTATAAATATCACCCCTTTCACCATAAAGATAATGCCTCCAAATCTTTAATGCAAAGATTACCACAGCTAACTATAAATCATGAGTTGTGAAATTTTGCTCATGTATTTTCAACTATCGTGAGGGATAATCTATCACCATATCATTTTGCATAAGAACACACCCCAATCCCTTCTTGGATGCATCACTGTAGATCACAAACCTTTCTCCACTACAAGGCAGTGTGAGCACAGGTGCACTGGATAACCTTCTTTTCAACTCCTTGAAATTCTCTTCACATTCCTCCATCCAAACAAACTTAACTCCTTTCCGAGTCAACTTGGTGAGTGGATTATATAATCGTGAAAAATCTTTCACAAAACGTCGATAATATCCAGCGAAACCAAGAAAACTTCGGATATCGGTTACTGTTGTTGGTCTTTTCCATCTTTCGATAACCTCTGTTTTTGCTGGATCCACAGATATCCCCTCTTTTGAGATTATGTGACCCAAAAATGAAACTTTTTGAAGCCAAAATTCACACTTGGTAAATTTATCATAAATCTTCTCCTTTATCAGGGTCTTCAATATAATTCTCAAGTGATATTCATGTTCTTACTTGCTCTTTGAATAGACAAGAATATCGT
This sequence comes from Viscum album, assembly GCA_963277665.1. NCBI lineage: Eukaryota > Viridiplantae > Streptophyta > Magnoliopsida > Santalales > Viscaceae > Viscum > Viscum album. The sequence continues at coordinate 80,938,338 of OY728136.1, forward strand.
CTATAAATACTACCACAAACTAATCAAGATAGTCTCTAAAGACTCTATTCATTAGATCCATGAAGATAGAAGGTGCATTAGTAAGACCAAATGGAATCACTATAAATTCATAGTGTCCATACCTTGTATGGAAAGCCGTCTTTGGTATATCCTCCCTTTTGACCCTTAATTGATGATACCCTGAACAAAGATCAATATTGGAAAAGTATTGAGCTCCGCTTAGTTGGTCAAATAGGTCATCAATGTGCGGGAGAGGATATTTGTTCTTGATAGTGATCTTGTTAAGTTCTTGATAATCAATGCAGAGTCTCATTGATCCATATTTCTTCTTAACAAACATAACAGGTGCTCCACAAGGTGACTCACGAGGGCGTATGAACCCCTTATTAAGATTCTCTTGGAGTTGCTTCTTCCATTCCTGCAACTCAATTGGGGCCATTCTATAAGGTGTCTTTGAAATAGGCAAATCACCCGGTACAAGTTCTATTGAAAGCTCAACTTCACGATTCGGTGGAAGACCCGGTAATTCCTCCGGAAAGACATAATCAAACTCCCGTACAATGGGAATATTCTTAATCGTGAGTTTCTCACCAACCATTTGAGATAAATAACCTTCACTTAGTGGAATCAATACCAATAAAATGGAAGAAATTTCCACTGGAAAGTTATGTTCATCCTTGCATCGATAGACGATCATAGATTGATCTGGAATATGAAATGTGACTTCCCTTCTTTGGAAATTGATATGAGCTCCATGTAGAGAAAGCCAATCCATGCCAAGAATCATATCAAATTCCAATATAGGAAGGATCACAAGATTTGCAGGAATCACATTCCCACAAACTTCAATCGGAGAAGAATTATAAACTTTTGATGTGACTGTTGTGCCATTAGGTGTTGTCACAGCTAACTCAACATCTAATTGTTGAGGTAATACGGTGATACCCTTAGAAAATTCTTCAGAAATGAAGGAGTGGGTGGATCCTGAATCAAATAAAACATTTTATACTTTAGAGTGGATGGTAAGTGTACCTTTCACCACATCGTTATCGTACTCCACATCACTGATAGAAATTGCATGTGACTTTCCTTTGTCTTTAGCCTTAAGAGTTTGTTGACGTCGACCATGATCATCAACCCTTGGAATAGGTCATTTATTGGCATAATGTCCCATCTCCTTGCACTTGAAACATTGAAGTGTAGTAGGTTCATTCTGCATATCCCTTCCTTTGTTTGCATCATTAGACATCTTCTTCCCATCATCGCGGCATTCAAATGCCCGATGACCTTCCTTTCCACATTTGAAACATTTACTTGTCCCTTTAAGAAAACTCCCTCCATGTTTCTTTCCACACTTTGTGCATAAGGGAAAGCTCATCTTCTTTTCAGTGTGCTCTTTAGATTTTCCTTTGAATTCAATTTTCCTCTTCTTATCAAACCCATATGACTTATGGGTTACTCCAATCTCCATCTCAACTTTGAGAGAACATCGAACAATTTCCTCGTATCTATTGAAGTCCCTTATGGATAAGGCCCTTCGAAGACTTGGTTTTAAGCCACTAAATAATCGATCGATCTTACTCTCAGGTTGGATAATAATACTAGAAGCATACCTTGAAAGTCTTACAAAATTTGCTTCATAGGTACCAACAGATTCATCATCCTTTTGCTTCAGTTCAAGAAACTCTTTCTCCATCTTTGTTTGGAAAATACGAGGGAAGTACTTATTGAAAAATAAGTTCTTGAACTCGTCCCATTCCATGGACTCAATTTCATCCCTTTGCATCGTATTCTTAATAAGATTCCACCATTGATCAGCATCACCTTCCAAACGATACAATACTAAGATGACTTTATCATGCTCAGAACATTGAAGAACTGAAAATATCTTTTTAGTAGTACTAATCCATTGTTCAGCAACTAATGGATCAGTAGACCCGCTGAACGAAGGTGGACGCTGTCTCATGAAGGATTCAACAGAATGTTGCTCATTCTTTTGCTTGTTTGGAAGTCCTGCATGATTCATAGCTTGAGAAAGTTGTGTGAGCATGGATACAAGATTTTTCATTCCAGCTCCCATAAAGTTTGGTTGCTCAGGGGGATAATCATTTCATTGCCCGTCGCATTCCGCATTAACACGGTTCCTTCGGGTTGCAGCCATTGACTAAAACCAGGAAGAATAGTGTGAGAAACACTAATTATAATAGGAAAACCACATAATAAGGAATAAAATTTCACACTTAAGGTCTTATCCTAGGTTATTCATGGCCATTTATAAAACACTATGATTGTGTTCTATGCTTAGAATTATCCTTAGGGTTCTTACTAAGGATTTCACATCCTAGTTTCCAAAGGTTGACTATACCCTTCCTCTGATACCAACTGTAGAGACCCAAAGCTTGACGTACATGGACATTACATTACTTTTGCAGAATACTTAGTACATAACAAAAACACACACACAAGGATCGTAATAGTTTAGTGACTTTTGAAACTCGGAATATAATCTTCTAATCGTGGTGAAATATATTCAACATCTCCCATAAAGATATTCCTTTTTTACCTAAAACCTTTCTTTATATCCTGGGGAAAAGAAAACATAAAAGGGTGAGCTCAAATTCTCAGTAAGGGTAAACAAAAGAAATATCAATCACATCATATACATACGAACATAACTTTTGGAAATATTAACCTGTAAAAGAAATGATGATTTCATAACATGGGATAAATCATAGTAGTGAAATGTAATCCCAATAATCATAACTTAAAACATGAAACTTTGTGGCATACACACATAATCATATAGAATCATTTCTTTTTAGTCAAGACTCATTTCCAATACTATCTTAGTGGACAAAGTCCATTTCTGAACCGAGTTCACTCCTCATTTCAAGCCAATTTCACTGAACCGGTATAACCTACCATTCCATCCATGTCTATCTCATGAGATATAAAATCTTTTATCCAATGAATTGGAGGGAGATATAGGTCCCACCCATCTCATAATGATACCATTCTTATGTGTGCCAAAAAATCATAAATCATACACCATTTCATAACCCATGTAATAAAAATGGGATTCTTAAACAACATGACATCATAAAACAATTCATATAAGATAAAGGATTTCATAAAAATAATTCCATCACAACATAATAAAATTAATGTAATAATAGGGATAGAAACAGAACCCTATATTAACCTAGATGGAAAATAATTTTGATAAAACACTTGAACTCCATTCTTGAGGAAAATATCCTTTCTACTTCAAAAACACTTTTCCTTTCTTAACATGTCATACAATTATAAACTAAAAGAAGTTGATTAAAAATAAACTTGAAAACTTGTAAAGGAAGCTTCTTGTAAATAATGTTTTAAAAATCCATTCATGTCGTATAAGTTAAAAAAAACTATCTTCGTACTTTTGTCGGAAAAGTCAAAAAGTACTTCGTACGAAAAACGACAAAAGATTCCTTTCATATCCTTTACTAAAAACTCGCTGAAGGGTAAAATTGGATTTAAAAAATTGTAGTTGGATGGAAATAATATTACATATTGAGGAAATATGGATGTAGATGATAAAATACACCCCATTAAATACCAAAGTATAAACAATCTCGGATAAAAATGAGATTGTGATATTTTCCCTTACCTTAGGTCTGATATGCTTTGTACTTGTCTGAACCTCAAGTATAATGATTTAAATAATGTTATTGACTTATTCCAGAATCATACTTATTTTTATGATATCATATATGGTCGTATTTTTAGCTTTTTAGTAGTAATATTTCATTGCTACTTGTTATTCTTGTGTTTATAACTTTTTGTTCTTATGCGTGTTTTGTCGAATAAATTCTTATTCTTATATTTAGGTTATAGATACCTCATTTCCAGAATGTTATTAGTGTAATATATATCATATTCATTCATTATATTCATTTATATAATAATTATTAAATGAAGATCATGTAGAACGAGTCGCATCACATCGTGGAGACGGTATTCCGTACGTACGCACGAGTGATGATATCGTTCCTCTGATCGTGGAATTGCATTGGAGTGTATGTATACTATTTTAGAATCAGTATCACTTTATAATAGTCATATATAGAAATTATTTACACCATTATACGCATCCAAGTAATGTGGTGGTGGAAAATAGATTACACCACGGCGTGGAGACGGTATTCCGTACGTACGCACGCTCGGTGATTTCTTTTTCCGTAGGATGGATAGATGGTGAAATAGGGTTGTTTCATACTTATAATAACATATCAGTATATGATTGATACTGATGTTATTACTTCATAATGAAAAAAATAAAGAAGAATAAGTGGAAGAAAAAATAAAGATGAAAGAATTGGTAACGGACATTACATCTTCTTTGAAGTGATTCTTTGAGACCTCCTTTTAGGGCACTAAAATAGGTCTTTGAAGAAGAACATAACCTCTATGATGTTTCTAGGGAAGTGGACAGAAGAAATTGGCAGGGGTTGGCCGATCTTGAAGGCTCAAAGTGGTGTGAGGAAGAGGGGGAGGAGGTGCCCTTTTATAAGGGAGGAGAAGAGCACCTTTGGAATAACTAAAAATATTATTTAATTATAAAGTCAAGTTCGGTTTTAAATAGCTCCAAATTGAGTTATTTCTAAGATAAGGTGGGGATGGGTCGAAATACTCTCATCAAATAGAATTTAGACAAGTTTAGGTCATCATATTAACCTTATCTTTTAGTTTTAACTCTTAGTTAATTAGATTGACATTTACCATGTCACTTTGTATTTTTATATTATATAGTTAATAAACTTACCATATACATCCAAGCGACCCCCAAGTTGTGTTTTATTAATATATATAACCTTATCTAAGTCATTTGGCAGAACATTAGATTTTTAGGAATAAAATAGCAATTAATAATATAATATTTGTTTAAAAACTATTTTATGTCAATTTTGACACTATTCAATAGTTATTTTTTTTGAAACCTATAACAGAATGATTACTTCGACCAAAGTTAATGAAATTAATCCTAACATGTCATATTAACTAATAAAATTAGTTTAATTAATAAAAAGTCTCAAATTATACTTATTTAGGTATTTATAATATTAATTATGTTAGTATTTCATTAATAAGATAATTAATGCATCATCTTTGTGTTATAAATAAATTAAATTATTTAATGTCTAAAAATTACAAATAAACTACCATTATGTAGGAAATATTTTTATCTTTCTAATAAATATTTATAGTAGAATTTATCTTATGTATAACCCCATATTAAAAATTATTTACTTATTAAACTTTGATTTTAACTATTTTAACCCTTCTTTAAATAAATTAATAATAAATGTCCTAATCTTATCCAAGTGGGCCTAAATGGTCATATTTTATTCCTAAGGTTGTTTTTGGTCGAATTAAACTTGTCCAATAGAATTAGGACATGTGTTAGGGTAATAATAATATCATTTTTACCCTTAATTACCCTATTTACCTTTAACCGTGGTAAAAAAAAGTAAAAAGTTTCTATTCACCAAAAATTATTTTCATCTCATTGAACCACATATTACTTACTGACATCAACCGTGTCTCTCGGATTTTTTAAATTCCACTCACAGAAGCGGTAAAATTAAGTTTTATGAAAAATTTAGTTTTTTTAACAGCCACTTAGTAGTTTTATTATTCATCAAAAATTGAAAGTTTTCAGAAAAATACCAAAATTTCACCCTAGGGTAATTTCGATATTCCGAGTCCAAAAAATGAAGTCCATTTTTGAAAAATAAAATTTATAAAATTTCAAAAATTGGTTATTACTATTCATAACGGCTAGTTTTAATAATATTTTATTAGCATATCATATTTTAGTGAAACTCGGTATTGCGTACGACGCAAGCTATCGAGGAAGGTTGCGATTTCATGTAAATAAATCCAAGAAAGTGTTGTGTGTAGTGAAAGATTGCTTTGATGATTTATATAACATAAAAACAAAATATTTCACAAAAAAGTCTCGGGTGTTACAGTATCTAGGGTTTCAGTAGGCGCTGGTAGGGTTTTAGCAGTCTGTGGTCAGGTGCGTAGCGCATGGGGGTCTCTTCAAGCAGGATAGGGCAAGCTCAGTGGTGGAGTCGAGCAGGATGACATTTCTGGGATGAGCAGGACAAGCGGCATTGGTGGAGTCGCATGAAGTTGTGTTACATGCCATAGCCAGAGGCGTCGTGCAAGTAGGAGGTAGCCGACGAAGGTCTGACCAAAGCAGGGGAGGTATGAGCTTTGTCTTGGAATTCAGTTGTGGTTAGGGTTTTAGTATCTTCAAATCCAGACCTGAGGGAGGTTGGTTCTTTCTAATTGTCGAATCTAGGTTTAGTCAAATTGTGGTCCTTTTTACAAATGCCGGTATAGCATTTGCTTTTGGACTTTTTTGATCAACTTTATTTTTTTTCTCTGCTCTATTTTTAGACTTGGTTAATAACAAATTTTGTCCGGTTAATGACTTTATTTGTACTGTTTTTATCCCTTTTAGATTTGATCAGAAAATATGGATTTTCTATAATGTTATCATGATTTTATATTAATTCTTCAGGTTTTGATATGGCTTTATTCAGATTAATCAGATATAGTATATGTTATTAATTTTTGTTGTTGTTGTCCTCACCTAAGTCCCAGCTTGTCCAGCAAGCTGAGTCTTTCACATCTCTTTTTTCTATAATAGTTTTATGGCTATAAAATCCCCATTTCAGTGTGCAAAGGGAGGAAGGGAAAATCCAATTTGAATCCACATCCTTAGCTCCTGAAGATGGTCTTATTGTAGTCTGCTCCTCAAGTAAGGGATAAACTATTTATTGATTTTCATCTTATGTTATATAATTTTATTTCTCACATAAAGAGAACAATTTAATTTCCAAAATTTGTTTATTAGAAAATTTCTTTAATGTAAGTGAAATGGTTTTCTCCTTTTTTATAATGAAAATGAAATTAAGAGATTATATAACATACTAAACATATTTTATTTATGAAGAAATAATGTCAATTTTAATTTAAGTGTTGTAAGAGGAAATTAGTATTTTCAAAAGAGTTCTATTTAGTTTGCATTCAAGCAATATTTTATTTCAAGCTGTTAATAATTTTCAAACTGTTGATTATTTTTGTAATGGTGATTTTTATTTATAATTAATTTCTATTATACACTTATGATCCTCAAAATTTAGTGTTTTAAAACATATATAAAGTAGTGAAACCTGTTTGCGTAGGGGATTTATTATTTTCAAATTTATGTTGTAATGGTTCATTGTACTTGTCTCAAATGTTTAATTATTTTACGACCTTATGTTTTTAAGGACTGTAAATTTACCTTCCTCAATCCGGGGAAGAGGGTACATATTTTTTATTGTAATATCATTGATTTCCCTATAATCAATGCATAACCTCATGGATCTATCTTTCTTTTTGATAAACACGACCGGGGCTCCCCAAGGAGAAACACTAGGTCGAATAAATCCTTTTTCATTCAAATCATCTTGTTGTTTCTTTAGCTCCACTAACTCCACAGTGGCTATTATATAGGGAGTCTTTGATATAGGTCATGCATCAAGAATTAAATCAATAGAGGACTCAACTTCTCACTCTGGAGGATGTCTAGGTAAATCCTATAGAAATACATCAATGTACGCTTGCACTATGTGCACATCTTCAATTTGAAGATTTCTTTCCTCACCCATAGATGTTGGTTTATCTTCCTCTCCAAGTATGGCATTCATTAGAGCTACTGGGGGTGGTTATAGATAAGAATCAGGTGGTGAAGCTTCTTCTCTAAAGACAAGGGATTCTACAACATTTTCAAAAATAGTAAATTCCTTATTATTAAAATAAATCATCACATCATAATTTGACATCCAATCCATACCAAGAATTATATAAAATTTTTTCATTGGTATGATGATAAGGTTAGTAACTAAATCATGTTTTTGTGTCTGGAGGGGGACTAGTCGACGCTCCTTTGTTGCAATGATACATCCCTTGTGAGTTTTGACTGAAAACTCCTTTATTAAATCAAATTGGACATATTTAATTTTCCTGGAAAACTAGGAAGATATAAATGAATGTGATGATCAAGAATCAAATAAAGTGTTGGCTAAGTTTGAGGAAACAATTAATGTACCTGCCACTACGGCATTAGGAATTTCAACCTCCGTTGTTGTAATCGCATAGGCTCTCCCTTGTTCTCTTGGATTTTATCTGAGGCTTGTTTCCTTGGAGCTTAGGACACTCATTTGCATAGTGTCCCATATCTCTTCAATTTTAGCATTGAATATCATTGAATTATTTCTTCACCTTTCATTCATCATATCGATGATCCTTTTCTCCGCAGATATAGCAGACTCCCATGCCTTTCAAACATTTCCTGAGATGATTCTTTCCACAGTTCTCATATAATTGGAATAACTTTGTTCCCTTACTCTTCTTTGGTTCTTCTCATTTTCATTTGTTATCAGAGTACCACTTCTTATCATGGTTTCCTTTGAAATGATTTGATCTAGAAAATTCACCCTATGTTTTGATGGAACTTGATTCAATTTCATCATATTATGAAAATGATTGACAAGTTAGTGCCCTTAGAAGACCTGACATAAAACCTTCAAAGAAATGATCAATCTTGTTTGACGAGTCACGTACGTAATCTACGACATACCTATCCAGACTTGTGAAAGTATCCTCATACTCTTCAACACTGTCTTATTCCCTTTTGTTTTAAGCTGAAGAATTTCTTCTTCTTTTCAGTTTGTTGCTCACGAGGGAAATATTTTTCGAAGAATATTTCCTTAAAATTCCTCCATTCCATATATTCTATTTCTTCTTCCATTGTGGTATTCTGAATCAAGGACCACCATTGATCAGCATCTCCCTTGAGATAATATACTGCATGTACAACCTTTTTATTTTCATTGCATCTTAATGCCATAAATAAATTTTCAAGGGACTTGATCCATTGCTCAGCAAGCACTGGGTTAGTAGTCTCGCTAAAAGATGGGGGCTTCTGCCGCATGAAATTGTCCAACATAGGTGTCGAATGTTTATTCATTACAACCTAAGTATGTTTTCCCAATATGGTCATGATCTGATCTCCTCCAACATTGACTGTGTTGACTTGCTCAGTAGGGAGATCCCTACTGTAACACCTGAGATTTTTATGAGAAATATTTTGTTTTTATGTTATATACATCATCAAAGGAATCTTTCACAACACACAACACTATCTTGGATTGCGTTATATGCATGGGCAACCTTCCTCGATAGCTTTCATTGTACACAATACCGAGTTTCACTAAACAAAGATATGTTATTAAAATATTATATAAACTAGCCATTATAAATTGTAATACCCAATTTTTTAAATGTTATAAATTTTATCCTTCAAAATGGACTTCATTTTTGGATTCAGAAGATCAAAATTAGCCGAGAGTGATTTTTTTGTATTTTTCTGAAAACTTTCAATTTTTGATGAATAGTGAAAACACTGGGTTACTTTTTCAAAACCGACTTTTTATTTAAATAATTATTTATTTTATTTAAATTTATTTTTGGTAAAAATTGATACATAATACCTATATAAGTTCAAATTAATTCATTGGAGTCATTTTATAATAATTTTAGATATATAAAAATTTTACTGAACTTTTCACCGTCTTTTACCCACCTCCTAGGAGAGTTTGAAAATTTATATAAAACATAATTTTACCGCTTCTGTGAGTGGAATTTAAAAAATCCAAGAGACACGGTTAATATCAAGGAGTAAAATGTGGTTCAATAAGATAATTTTTTTTTGGTGAATAGCTACTTTTTACTTTTTTTACCATGGTTAAAAGTAAATAGGATAATTAAGGGTAAAAATGATATTATTATTACCCTAACACATGTCCTAATTCTATTGGATAAGTTTAATTTGGCCAAAAACAACCTTATGAATAAAATATGATCATTTAGGTCCACTTGGATTAGATTTGGACATATAATATGATTTTATTTAAAGAAAAGTTAAAATAGTTAAAATCAAAGATTAATAACTAAAACATTTTTAATATAGGGTTATAAATAAGATAATTCTACTATAAATATTAATTAGTAATCTAAAACTATTTCCTACATAATTATATTTTATTTATAATTTTTAGACTTTAAATAATTTAATTTATTTACGACACAATGATGATGCAGTAATCACCTTATTGAGGAAATATTAACATAATTGATATTATAAATACCCAAATAAAAGTAATTTGTGACTTTTTATGAATTAAACAAATTTTATAGGTTAATATGGCATATTAATGTTTATTTAATTAAATTTTTTCGAACAAATCATGCTGTTATGATTTTCAAAAAAATAAATTATGCAATAGTGTCAAAATTGACATAAAATAGTTTTTAAAACAAATATTATATTATTAATTGTTATTTTATTCCTAAAAATCTAAGGTTCATCCAAATTACTTAGATAAGGTTATATATATTAATACTGAACCACTTGGGGTTTGTTTGGCTTGTTATAGTAAGTTTATTAACCATATAGTGTAAGAAAACAAGAAGACATGATAAAAGTTAAATTATTTAACTTAGAGTTAAATCTAAATGATAAGGTTATATAATAACCTAAACTTGTATAAAATATATTGGTTGAGAGTATTTCGACCCATATACACCTTATCTTCAAAATAAATCAATTTGGAGCAGTTAAAAACCAAATATGACTTTATAATAAAATAATTTTTTATGTTTTTCCTAAGGTGCCCCTCTCCTCCCTTATAAAAGGGAACCTCCTCCCTCTCCTCCTCACACCACTTTGAGCATTCAATATCGTCCAAACCCTGAAAATTTATCTTCTACACATTCCTAGAAAAATACTAGAGGTCCTGGTCTTCTTTAAAGACCATATTTAGTGCCCTAAGAGGAGGTTAAGAAGAGGCACTTTAACGAAGCGGTAATGTCTGTTACCGATTCTTTCAAATTTATTTCTTCGTCTACTTATTCTTCTTTAGTTGTTTCATTATGAAGTAATAACATAAGTATCACTCATAAACTAATATTTTATTATAAATATGAAACAACCTTATTTCACATTCTATCCATCCTACAGAAAATGAAATCCCCGCACGTGCGTACGTACGAAATACCATCTCCACGCCGTAGTGTAATCTGTTTTCCACCACCACATTACTTGGATGGGTATAATGGTGTAAATAATAACTATATATGATTATTTTAAAGTGATATTGATTCTGAAATAGTATACATACACTTCAATAAAATTCCACGATCATGGGAATGATATCATCGCTCGTGCGTACGTACGACCTACCGTCTCCATGATGTGATGCGACTCGTTCTACCTGATTTTCATTGAATAATGATTATATAAATGAATTTAATGAATAAATATGATATATATTACACTAATAAAAGTCTTTAAATGAGGTATCTATAATCTAAAAATAATAATAAGAATTTATTTGACAAAACATGCATAAGAACAAAAACCAATAAACACCCGAATAACAAGTAGCAATGAAATATTACTAATAAGAAGCTAAGAATATGACCATATATGATATCATAACAATGAGTATGATTCTGTAATAAGTCAATAACATTATTTAAATCATTATACAGGATTTTCGGAAACGTACGAAGCAAATTGGACCTAAGGTAAGGGAAAATCTCACAATCTCATTTTTATCCGAGATTGTTTATATTTCAGAATTTACTAGGGAATATTTATCATCCACATCCATGTTTCCTCAATATGTAATATTGTTTCTATCATCCTACAATTATTTAAATCCAATTTTACCCATTGGTATGTTTTTAGTAAAATATATGAATGGAATATTGTGTCGTTTTTAGTACGAGGTACTTTTTTGACTTTTCCGGCCAAAGTACGAGAATATTTTTTTTAACTTATATGGCCTAAATGGATTTTTATGATTTCATAGAACATTATTTCCATGAAAATTCTTTTACAAGTTTCCAAGATTATTTTTAATCAACTTCTTTTAGTTTAAAATTTTAGGACATATTTAGAAAGGAAAAATGTTTTTGAAGTAGAAAGGATATTTTCCACAAGAATGGAGTTCAGGTGTTTTATCAAAATATTTTACATATAAGATAATATAGGGTTCTATTTCTATCCATGTTGTTACATTGATTTGATTATGTTATGATGGAATTATTTTTATGAAGTCCTTTTATCTTACATGGATTATGTTATGATGGAATGAAGTTTAAGAGTCCCATTTTTACTACATAGGTTATGCTATGATTTATGATTTTGTGGCACACATAAGAATGGTTTCATTATGAGATCGGTGGGACTTATATCTTCCTCCAATTCATTGGGTAAAGATTTATATCTAATGAGATAGACATGGCTGGAATGACAGGTTAATCCGGTTTAGTGATACAGGACTGAAACGAGGAGTGAACTCATTTCAGAAATGGACTTTGTCTACTAAGATAGTATTGGAAATGAGTCTTTACTACTAATAAATTATTATATATGATTATTTGTGTATGTAACAAAGTTTCATGTTATGATTATTGGTATTACATTTCACTACTATGATTTATCCCATGTTATGAAATTATGATCTCTTTTGCAGGTTAAGATTTCCAAAATGTTATGTTCTTATGAATATGATGTGATTGATATTTATTTTGTTTAACCTTATTGAGAATTTGAGATCACCCTTTTGTATGTTTTCTTTTCCCCAGGCCAAGAAGAAGGGTGTTAAGTAGAATATGCCAAAAAGGGATTCTAGATATGATGAAATAAATGGTACACAATGTAGATGCTTTATGAACTAGTTGTTTATGTTTCCCATTTTCTAAAGACACTATACCTATATCGTCCTATTGTGGTTTTGTTATATTTTGTAACAAGTATTCTTCAATTATGAAGTAATAACAATGTATGTAAAGTATGGGTCGTTATAGTTGGTATCAGAGGAAAGGTATAGTCAACCTTTGGAAACTAGGATGTGAAAGCCATAGTAAGAACTGTAAGGATATATCTAAGCATTGAAAATTCTTAGTGTTTTAGAAATGGCCATGAACAACCTATGATAAGACCTTAAGTGTGAAATTTTATTCTTGATTATGTGGTTTTCCTATTATTATTAGTGTTTCTCACAATATGCTTATTGGTTTTAGTCAATGGATGGAACATGAAGGAACCGTGTTAATGCTGAATGCGATGGGCAATGAAATGATTGTCCCCCTGAGAAACCAAACGTTATGGAAGATGGAATAAAAAATATTGTAACCATGCTCACACAACTTTCCCTGGCTATGAATCATGCAGGACATCCAAAAGAGCAAAGGAAAGAGAAAAATTTTGTTGAATCATTCATGAGGCAACGTCCACCGTCATTCAGCGGGTCTACTGATCTATTAGTTACTGAAAAATGGATCAGTACTACTAAAAATATATTTTCAGTTCTTCAATGTTATGAACATGATAAAGTCATCATAGCAGTATATAGTTTGGAAGGTGAAGCTGATCAATGGTGGAATCTTATCAAGAATACGAGGCAAAGGGATGAAATTGAATCCATGGAATGGGACGAGTTCAAGAACTTATTTTTCAATAATTACTTCCCTCGTATTCTTCGAACAGAGATGCAGAATGATTTTCTTGAACTGAAGCAAAAGGATGATGAATCTGTTGGTACCTACGAAGAAAATTTTACAAGACTTTCAAGGTACGCTTCTGGGATTATTATCCAACCTGAGAGTAAGATCGATCGATTATTTAGTGGCTTAAAACCAAGTCTTATAAGGGCCTTAGCCATAAATGACTTCAATAGCTATGAGGAAATCGTTTGATGTGCTCTCAAGGTTGATATGGAGGTTAGAGTAACCCATCAGTCATATGCGTTTGATAAGAAGAGGAAAATGGAATTCAAAGGGAAATCAAAAGACCACACTGAAAAGAAGATGACTTTTCTGTTATGCTCAAAGTGTGGAAAGAAACATGGAGAGAGTTGTCTTAAAGGGACAAGTAAATGTTTCAAATGTGGAAAGGAAGGTCATCAGGCATTTGAATGCCGCAATGATGAGAAGAATATGTCTAGTGATGAGAAAAAAGAAAAGGCTACACCGAGTGAACATCCTACACTTCAATGTTACAAGTGCAAGGAAATGGGGCATTATGCTAATCAATCCCTAATCCAAGGGTTGTTGATGATGATCGACGTCAACAAACTCTTATGGCTAAAGACAAAGGAAAGTCACATGCAATTTCTTTCAGCGATGTGGACTACGATAACAAAGTGGTGAAAGGTACACTTACCATCCACTCTAAAGTAGCAAAGGTTTTATTTTATTCTGGATCCACCCACTCTTTTATTTCTAAATAATTTTATAAGGGTATCGCCATATTACCTCAACAATAAGATGTTGAGTTAGCTGTGACAACCCCTAATGAAACAACATTCGCATCAAAAGTTTATAATTATTCTATGATTAATGTTTGTGGTAAAGTGCTTCCTACAAATCTTGTGATCCTTCTTATAGTGTAATTTTATGTGATTCTTGGCATGGATTGGTTTTATTTATATGGAGGTCATATCAATTTCCAATGAAGGGAAGTCACATTTCATATTCCAGATCAAACTATGATCGTCTATCGATGAAAGGATGAACATAACCTTCCAATGGAAATTTCTTCCATCTTATGGGTCTTGATTCCACTAAATGAAGGTTATTTATCTCAAATGGTTGGAGAGAAAATCATGATTAAGAATATTCCCATTGTACAGGAGTTTGATGATATCTTTCCAGAGTAATTGCCTAGTCTTCCACCAAATCGTGAAGTTGAGTTTTCAATAGAACTCGTATCGGGTGCTTTACCTATATAAAAGACACCTTATAGAGTGCCTCCAATTGAGTTGCAGGAATTGAGGAAGAAAATCCAACAGAATCTTGATAAGGGATTCATATGCCCTAGTTCATCACCTTGTGGAGCACCTATTCTGTTTGTTAAGAAGAAAGATGGTTCAATGAGACTCTACATTGATTATTGAGAACTTAACAAGATCACTATCAAGAAAAAATATCCTCTCCCATGCATTGATGACTTATTTGACCAACTACGTGGAGCTCGATACTTTTCTAAGATTGATCTTCATTCAGGGTATTATCAATTAAGGGTAAAAAGGGAGGATATACCAAAGAGGACTTTCCGTACAAGGTATGGACACTATGAATTTATAGTGATGCCATTTGGTCTTACTAATGCCCCTATTGTCTTCATGTATCTAATGAATAGAGTCTTTAGAGACTATCTTGATCAGTTTGTGGTAGTCTTTATAGAAGATATTCTTATCTATTCAAAGAGCAAGGAATAACTTGAAGATCTCTTGAGAATTGTATTGGAGACCCTGATAAAGGATAAGATTTATGCCAAATTTACCAAGTGTGAATTTTAGCTTCAAAAAGTTGCATTTTTGGGTCACATAATCTCAAAAGAGGGGATATCTGTGGATCCAGCAAAAACAGAGGTTATCAAAAGATGGTCGAGACCAACAATAGTAACTGAGATCTGAATTTTTCTTGGTTTTGATGGATATTATCGATGTTTTGTGAAAGATTTTTCACGATTATCTAATCCACTCACTAGGTTGAATCGAAAAGGAGTTAAGTTCTCTTGGATAGAGGAGTGTGAAGAGAATTTAAAGGAATTAAAATGAAGGTTATCCAATGCACCTGTGCTCATACTGCCTTGTAGTGGAGAAAATTTTGTGATCTATAGTGATTCATCCAAGAAGGGATTGGGGTGTGTTCTCATGAAAAATGATATGGTGATAGCTTATACCTCATGATAGTTGAAAATCCATGAGCAAAATTACTTAACTCATGATTTGGAGTTAGCTGCAATAATATTTGTATTAAAAATATGGAGGCATTATCTTTATGGTGAATGGTGTGATATTTATACTGATCATAAAAGTTTAAAGTATATTTTCACAAAAAAGGATCTGAATATACGCCAAAGAAGATGGTTGGAGCTGATTAAGGATTACAATTGCTCAATTCATTATCACCCTGGGAAAGTAAACATGGTGGAAGATGTATTAAGTCAACAAGACCATGTTATCTTATCCATGACGAGGATCACAAAAGATCCAATATTTATGGATTTACAAAGGATGGATCTTGGAATTATAATGGAATGGGGAAAATATTATCTTTCTCAAATGAACGTTCAACCATCTATACATGTAAATATTAAAGAGGCACAGAAAGAAGATGTAGAGTTACAAAAGAAGGTGAGAAATGTTCCTGAATTTCACTTTGATTGTGATGAAATAATAAGGTTCAGGAATCAGTTTTGTTTCCCTCCCATCCCAGAATTAATGAAGGAGCTACTGGATGAGGCTCATAGTTCTTCATTCTCTATTCACCATGGAAGCACGAAGATTTATAGGGACCTGAAAGAGTACTTCTGGTGGCATGGCATGAAAAGATATGTTGGTGAATATGTCTCTCGATGCTTGGGTTGTTAGCAAGTTAAAGCTAAGAGACAGAAGTCTAAGGGTATGTTACAACCATTATCCATACCTGAATGGAAATGGGAAAACATCACTATGGGCTTTGTCAATGGACTTCCTAAAACATCCAAAGGAAATAATGATATCTGGGTCATAGTTTATCGTCTTACGAAGTCGTCACATTTCATTACTATTAGAGAAGATTTCTCTCTTGATCATCTTGCCAGGATATATGTGAAGGAAGTGGTAAGATTTCATGGAGTATCACTTTACATTATATCTGATCGGGATCTGAGGTTTACCTCAAAGTTTTGGCGAAGTCTTCAGCATACTCTAGATATAGAGTTGAGTTTCAGCACTTCTTATCATCCTCAGACAGACGGTCAGTCTGAGAGAACAATTCAAACTCTAGAAGATATGTTAAGAGCTTGCTCTATGGATTTCAAAGGTGGTTGTGATTAACACCTACCTTTGGTGGAATTTTCATATAATAATAGATTTCACTCCAGTATTCATATGGATCCTTATGAATCTCTCTATGGAAAGAAATTCAGGACTCCAACTTGCTGGGATGAAGTTGGGGAAATAAATCTATTATGACCTGATCTTGTTGATGATATGACAGAAAAGGTAAGATCTATTCAAAAACACATAAGAGCAGCTCAGAGTCGACAAAAAAGTTATGCCGATAACCGAAGAAAAGACCTAGAGTTTGAAGTGGGTGATAAAGTATTCTTACGAATATCTCCTTGGAAGAGATTAATGAGATTTGGAAAGATGAGAAAGCTGAGCCCTAGGTTTATTGGTCCTTTTGAAATACTGGATCGTGTTGGGAAGGTAGCTTACCGATTGGCGCTTCCACCGATTCTCTCTCAAGTTCATGATGTGTTCCATGTATCTCTCATGAGAAAGTACATACTCGATCCTTCAAATGTACTAAACTCAGAAGTTGTATCGCTGAAGCAAGATCTTTCTTATGAAGAATAGCTGATAGAAATTCTGGATCGTAGCAAAAAAGTCCTACGGAACAAGACCACTCGCTTGGTGAAAGTTTTATGGAGGAACCACCAATTAGAATAAGCTACATGGGAGCTTGAGGATATGATGAGGGAGAGACATCCTTGTCTGTTTGTTACAAAGTGACGAATTTCGAGGGCGAAATTCATTTTAAGGGGGGTAGAATGTAACACCCGAGATTTTTATGAGAAATATTGTGTTTTTACGTTATATACATCATCAAAAGAATATTTCACTACACACAACACTGTCTTGGCTTGCGTTATACGCAAGCGCAACCTTCCCCGATAGCTTGCGTTGTACGCAATACCGAGTTTCACAAAACAACGATATGTTATTAAAATATTATATAAACTAGCCGTTATGAATAGTAATACCCAATTTTTGAAATTTTATAAATTTTATCTTTCAAAATGGACTTCATTTTTGGATTCGTAATATCGAAATTATCCTAGGGTGAATTTTTGGTATTTTTCTGAAAACTTTCAATTTTTGATGAATAGTGAAAACACTGGGTTACTATTTAAAAACTGAATTTTTATTTAAATAATTATTTATTTTATTTATATTTATTTTAGGTCAAAATTGATACTTAATACCTATATAAATTCAAATTAATTAATTGGAGTCATTTTATAATAATTTTAGATATATAAAAAGTTTATTGAACTTTTCACCCTCTTTTACCCACCTCCAAGGAGAGTTTCAAAATTTACATAAAACTTAATTTTACCACTTTTGTGAGTGGAATTTCGAAAATCCAAGAGACACGGTTAATAACAAGGAGTAAAATGTGGTTCAATAAGATAAAAATAAATATTGGTGAATAGTAACTTGTTACTTTTTTTACCATAGTTAAAAGTAAATAGGGTAATTAAGGGTAAAAAAGATATTATTATTACCATAACACATGCCCTAATTCTATTGGATAAGTTTAATTCGACCGGAAAAAACCATAGGAATAAAATATTACCATTTAGGTCCACTTGGATTATATTAGGACATTTAATATTATTTTATTTAAAGAAGAGTTAAAATAGTTAAAATCAATGTTAAATAACTAAAATTTTTTAATACAGGGTTATAAATAAGATAAATTCAACTATAAATATTCATTAGAAATATAACATGATTTCTTATATAATGGTATTTTATTTATAATTTTTAGACTTTAAATAAATTAATTTATTTATGACACAATGATGATGCAGTAATTACCATATTAAGGAAATATTAACATAATTGATATTATAAATAACCAAATAAATGTAATTTGAGACTTTTTATGAATTAAACTAATTTTATAGGTCAATATTACATATTATTATTGATTTAATTAACATTTTTAGAACTAATCATGCTGTTATGATCTTCACAAAAATCAATTTCCAATTATTGTCAAAATTGACATAAAATAGTTTTAAAAAAATATTATATTATTAATTATTATTTTATTCATAAAAATCTAAGGTTCGGCCAAATTACTTAGATAAGGTTATATATATTAATAATGAACCACTTGGGGTTCTTTTGGCTTGTTACAGTAAGTTTATTAACCATATAGTGTAAGAAAACAAGAAGACACGGTAAAAGTTAAATTATTTAACTTAGAGTTAAATCTAAATGATAAGGTTAAAATAGTAACCTAAACTTGTCTAAAATCTTTTTCTTGAGAGGCTTTCGACCCATCCCCACCGTAGCTTCGAAATAAATCAATTTGGAGATATTAAAAACCGAATATGACTTTATAATAAAGTAATATTTTAAGTTTTTCTTAAGGTGCCCCTCTCCTCCATTATAAAAGGGCATCTCCTCCCTGTCCTCCTCACACCACATTGAGCCTTCATGCTCGGAAAACCCCTTCCAATTTATCTTCTTCACTTCCCTAGAAAATTCCTAGAGGTCCTGGTCTTCTTCAAAGTCTATCTTTAGTGCCCTAAGAAGAGGTTAAGAAGAGACGCTTTATAGAAGAGGTAATGTCCGTTACCGATTCATTCAACTTTATTTCTTCTTCTACTTCTTCTCCATTAGTTGTTTCATTATGAAGTAATAAATTCAGTATCAATAATATAATGATATGTAATTATAAATATGAAACAACCCTATTTCACCTTCTATCCATTCTATGGAAAACGAAATCACCGCGCGTGCGTATGTACGGAATACCGTCTCCAAGCTGTGGTGTAATATATTTTCCACCACCACCTTACTTGGATGGGTATAATGGTGTAAAGAATAACTATATATGATTATTTTAAATTGATATTGATTCGGAAATAGTATACATACACTTCAATAAAATTCCATGATCATGCGAACAATATCATCGCTCGTGCGTACGTACGGCCTACCGTCTCCACGATGTGATGCGACTTGTTCTACATGATATTCATTAAAAAATGATTATATAAATGAAATGAATGAATAAATATGATATATATTACACTAATAAAATTCTGGAAATTAGGTATCTATAACCTAAAAAGAAAAATAAAAATTTATTCGACAAAACACGCATAAGAACAAAAAACAATAAACACCCGAATAACAAGTAGCAATGAAATATTACTAATGAGAAGACAAGAATATGACCATATATGATATCATAACAATGAGTAAGATTCTAGAATAATTAAATAACATTATTTAAATCATTATACAGGAGGTTTGGACACGTACGAAGCAAATCACACCTAAGGTAAGGGAAAATATCGCAATCTCATTTTTATCCGAGATTGTTAATACTTCAGAATTTACTGGGGAATATTTATCATCCATATCCATGTTTCCTAAATATGTAATATTATTTATATCCTTATATAATTATTTAAATCCAATTTTACCCATTGGTAAGTTTTTAGTAAAATATATGAAAGGAATCTTTTGTTGTTTTTAGTACGAGGCACTTTTTTTACTTTTCCAGCCAAAGTACGAGAGAAATGTTTTTTAACTTATACAGCATGAATGGATTTTTATGATTTAATAGAACATTATTTCTATGAAGCTTCCTTTAAAAGTTTTCAAGTTTATTTTTAATCAACTTCTTTTAGTTTAAAATTGTATGGCATGTTAAGAAATAAAAAAATGTTTTTGAAATAGAAAGGATATTTTCCTCAATAATGGAGTTCAAGTGTTTTATCAAAATTATTTTCCATCAAAGATAATATAGGGTTCTGTTTATATCCTTATTTTTACATTTATTTG
The DNA here is from genome assembly GCA_963277665.1 of Viscum album. Taxonomy (NCBI): domain Eukaryota; kingdom Viridiplantae; phylum Streptophyta; class Magnoliopsida; order Santalales; family Viscaceae; genus Viscum; species Viscum album. The sequence continues at coordinate 80,959,097 of OY728136.1, forward strand.
ATTATGTTATGATGGAATTATTTTTATGAATTCCTTTTATCTTACATGGATTATGTTATGATGGCATGAAGTTTAAGAATCCCATTTTTACTACATAGGTTATGCTATGCTTTATGATTTTGTGGAACACATAAGAATGGTTTCATTATGAGATGGGTGGGACCTATATCTCCCTCAAATCTATTGGGTAAAGATTTATATCTCATGAGATAAACATGGATGGAACTGCAGGATAATTCATTTTAGTGATACGGGAATGAAATGAGGAGTGAACTTGGTTCAGAAATGGACTTTATCCGCTAAGATAGTCTTGGAAATGAGTATTGACTACTAATAAATGATTCACTATGATTATGTGTGTATACCAAAAAGTTTCATGTTATGATTATTAGGATTAAATTTCACTACTATGATTTATCCCATGTTATGAAATTATGATCTCTTTTGTAGGTTAATATTTCCAAAATTTTAGGTTCTTATGAATATGATGTGATTGATATTTCTTTTGTTTACCCTTACTGATCATTTAAAATCACCCTTTTGTATGTTTTCTTTTCCCCAGGCCAGGAAAAAGGGTATTAGGTAGGATATGCCAAAAAGGGATTCTAGATATGATGAAATAAATGGAAGACAATGTAGATGCTTTATGAACCTGTTGTTTATATTTCCTAGTTTCTAAATAAACTATACCTATACAGTCCTATTGTGGTTTTGTTGTATGTTGTAATAAGTATGCTTCAATTATGAAGTAATAACAATGTATGTAAAGTATGGGTCATTATACCTACCATGCCCATGAGTATTGATTCCCTTTATTCTGTTAGATTCCATTTCTAAATAATGGGATACACTTGATTAGTTTATGAATCTAAAATAGAAAAGAACACAACATAGATTGAAAATTTATACATAGTTAATCTTATAAACATGGTTTCTCTAAGGAAAAATTTACATTAAACTCCTTCATATTGGCTTGTAATGAAAATGTGAATTATGCAAAGCATATCCCCCAAGAGTGTCGTAACCAAGAGTGTAGCAAGGCCCTTTGTCGTGCACCAATTCCCGTTCGAGTCTAGATCAAAGCAGTGTTTTCACGTTTTACCCCCAGATACATCTGTTCCATAGCCACCTCTACCTGATCGTATCCAGATAGGGATGTATTGCTTAAAATATCCACATAATCTGTTCCTTACCAAAATACCACTAACGAGGTGTCCCTTTTAATTAATAAAAAACTCTCTCTTAATTACTATAAATTCCCACTCACCCCCTTCATTTTCATTCATTCAAAACTCAATATCCTCAATGATCTGGTGGTATTACCTCCCCAGGATTCCTCCCAAGGTGCCCTTAAGTCCCCAAGGTCCCATCCTTCAAGATCTAAGAGTTACTCTACAAGGTAAGGGATATCTTAACTAAATTTCCACTCTCTCTCACTTTTGTTCAAGAATATACCCTATGTTGTGCCCTATAATTTTTTAATTCCTAATGATGGGGTGAGAAACTTTGTCTTAACTAATTACATTTTGGTAAGACACTATGTCTCAACTGCTATTTTGTTGTGACTAACTTCGTGTGGTGCACCTAATAATTCGTTATGTGGTGTACCTACTTCCCATTTGAGACAACATTATGTTTGAAATTATATTTATATTAAATATCCATAATATCATATCATGGATATGTTTTTTGTCTAAACCATATACCATTTTACATATGGTGTTTATTTGTAAAGTTATTTTAATTATGGAAATATTGATGAATCTGTATACTCTACTCTATATGGATATTAAAAAGGAATATTTCTATTGTATTGAATCAATGTATAAAGAATGATTTGGACATGTAGTGGTGGGTGGGGCCTTCTATATCCCTTCGATGCATCAATAGGTCTCATGAGACAAATTAGTATGGCGACAAACCCTTTGAGTTTGTTTCTAAAAACAAAACAGGTTTCTACCCACAGAACTAAACCGTTTTTACGGTATTATAGTATCATGTGCTAGATACCTAACATCCAATTAATAAGTATTCTATTTATTCATTATCAGTTATTACTATCTATGATGTTTTCACTATGAAAAAATCTATGGTTGCAGTTTCATTCTCAGTTTATTAATGGCATGAGTTTTTCATTTATTCACCATGCCTTGTTTATTATGTAATTTTTTTACAATTAATTTATTATTGATTCATGTTTCCACTATTTTTATTCCTTACTGAGCATTTGATCTCACCACTTTTATTTTTTACATTCAACAGGTGATGAAGAAGAGATCATTTATTAATTTCTTGTGGATGCATCTTTTAGTTTTCGTTATTTATTGTATTTTGTAAACTTTTCCAATGTAATTTGAGTAACCTCTGTGTATCTATTTTCTTAAAGACTACTAAACTGATTGTTCCTTTGTGATTTTCATTCCTTCTAACCATGCTAATATAACAACTAATGCACTGGCTCCGGTCTAGAGGGGTTGGGGTGTTACAGTTGGTATCATAGGAAGTTTCGTAGGAAACATGGAAACTGGAGTAGGAAATGTATAGTAAGGAACAAAGACCTAAGGTATTATTGGAGGATAAACATAAAAGAACGTCCTGGTGTTTCGGTAAGTAATAGATTATGTGGATATTTTCAAGAAATATGTCCATGTCTGGATACGAGTAGGTAGAGGCGGATCTAGCATAAATGTATCTAGGGGTAAAACCCGAAAACACCACTTTGATCTAGACTCAAATGGAAACTGGTGCCTGAAAATGGGCCTTTCTGTACTCTTGGTTATGACACTCCCGAGGTATATGCTTAGGATAATTCCCATTTTCTTTACAAGACATTATGAAGGAGTTTAATTTAAATTTTTCCTCAGAGGAACCATGTTTATAAGACTAGATATGCATAGAATTTCAATATATGTTGAGTGATTTTCTATTTGAGATTAATAAACTAATATAGTGTATCCCATTATTTAGAAATTTAATCTAATGTAAGAAAGGGAATCAATACTCGTGGGCAAGGTAGGGATCTCTCTACTGAGCAAGTCGACACAGTCAATGTTGGAGCAGATCAGATCCTGACCATATTGGTAGAACTTACTCAAGTTGTAACGAATAACCATTACACACCTATGTTGGATTGTTTCATGTAGAAGAATCCCCCATCATTCAACGAGACTAATAATCCAGTGGTTGCGGAGAAATGGATCAAGTACCTTGAAAAGATATTCATGGTGTTAAGATGCAATGAAAATGAAAAGGTAGTACTGGCAGTATATTGTCTCAAGGGCGATGCAGATCAATGGTGGTCCCTGATTCAAAATACCATGGATGAAGAAGAAATATAAGTTATGGAATGGAGTACTTTAAAGGAAATATGATTTGAAAAATATTTCCCTCATGAGCAATGAACTGAAATTGAGAGGAAATTACTTAGCTTAAAACAAAGGGAAGAAGACAGTGTTGCAGAGTATGAGGTGACTTTCAAAAGGCTAGACAAGTATGTTTTAGTTTATGTATGTGAATCAGCAGACAAGATTGATCATATATTTTAAGGCCTTAAGCCAAGTCTTCAAAGGGAACTGGCTTCTCAATCATTTTCATCATTTGATGAAATTGTATCAAGTGCCATAAAATTAGAGATGGAATTTGCTAGATTAAATATTTTCAAAGGAAACCAAGATAATAAGTGGTACTCTGATAAAAAAGTAAAAGGAGAAGCACCAAATAAGAGCATGGGAACAAAGCTATTCCCATTATGTGAGAACTGTGGAAAGAATCATCTCGGGAAATGTTTGAAAGGCATGAGAGTCTGCTATAACTGTGGAGAAAAGGGTCATCGATCTGATGAATGCAAGGGGAATAAAAAATTCTAGGATATTAAATGCTACAATTATAGAGAGATGGGGTAATATTAAAATGAGTGTCCAAAGAGCCAAGGAAACATGCCTTAAAAAAATCCAAGAGAACAAGGGAGAGCCTATGCGATTACATCCACAGAGGTTGAAATTCCTAATGAAATAGTGGCAGGTACTTTAATTGTTTCCACAAACTTAGCCAACACTTTATTTTATTATGTATCATCACATTCATTTATATCTTCCCAATTTTCCATGAAATTTAGATATGTCCCATTTGATTTAGTAAAGGAGTTGTCAGTCAAAACTCCCAGGGGATGTATCATTGCAACAAAGGCATGTCGACTAGTCCCCCTCCAGACACCAAAATGTTCTTTAGTTTCTAACCTTATCACCATACCAATGATTGAATTTCATATAATTCTCAGTATGTATTGGATGTCAAATTATGATGTAAATATTTATTGTAAGAAGAAGGAAGTTATTTTTTTTGAAAATGGTGTAGAATCTCTTGCCTTTAGGGTATAAACTTTGCCACCTAATTCTTATCTAGAACGACCCCTAGTTGTTCTACTGAATGAAATACTTGGAGAGGAAGATAAACCAATAACTATGGGAGAGGAAATAAATATTAAAATTAAAGATGTGCACATAGTGCAAGAGTACATTGATGCATTTACAAGGGATTTACATGGACATCCTCCAATGCATGAAGTTGAGTTCTCTATTGATTTAATTCCTAATGCAAGACCTATGTCAAAGAATCCCTATAGAATGGCCACTGTGGAGTTAGTAGAGATAAAGAAACAACTAGAGGATTTGAATGAAAGAGGATTTATTCAACCTAGTGTTTCTCCTTGGGGAGCCTCAGTCTTGTTTTTCAAAAAGAAAGATGGACCCATGAGGCTATGCATTGATTATAGGGAAATCAATGATATTAAAATAAAAAATAAGTACATGCTTCCCCAGATTAATGATTTATTTGATCAACTTCATGGAGATCAATATTTTTCAAAGATTGACCTTCGATCTAGATATCATCAGTTGCGTGTGAGGAATGAAGACATTCAAAAGACAACATTTCAAACCAGGTATGGGCATTACGAGATTACAGTGATGCCTTTTGGACTGAAAATTTCACCCTCTATTTTTATAGATTTAATTAATAGAGTTTTCAAGGAATATATTGATAACTTTGTAGTGGTATTCATTGATGATTTTCTAGTATACTCAAAAAGATATAAATACCATGAGAATTAGTTGCGGATTATTCTGAGAACTCTTAGAAGCAATATATTATATGGGATGTTTAGAAAGTGCGAATTCTGGTTTCAATCAGTTTATTTTCTAGTCCATATTGTCTCTAAGGATGGAATCCTAGTTGATCCTATAAATACTAAGGCAATCCAAGAATGGCCCATGCCAACAAACATAACTGAGGTACGCAGTTTTATTGCCTTAGCAGGTTACTATCAACAGTTCATTTAGAATTTCACCTGATTGGATAACCCGCTAACCAAGCTCACACGTAAAGGAGTTAAGTTTGAATAAAAAAGAGTGTACGAAATGCTTCGAAGAATTGAAAAGAATATTGATCAATGCTTCAATTTTGACTCTTCCATATGGAAGTGATGGATTTGTGATATTCAGCGATGCATCAAAGAATGGGATGGGTTGCATCCTTATGAAAAATGATAATGTTGTTGCTTATGCATCAAGACAATTGAAGAACAATGAGAAAAATTGTCCAACTCATGATCTTGAGTTAGCAGCTATAATATTTTCTCTAATAATATGGAGACATTATCTCCATGGATAAGGATGTGAGGTTTATACAGACCACAAGAGTTTGAAATACATTTTCACACAAAAATAACTCAACATGACACAAAATAGATTGCTCGAGTTACTCAAAGATTATGATTATTCAATACACTACCACCCGGAAAGGCGAATAAGGAGGCGAATAAGGAGGCGAATAAGGTGGCGAATGCATTAAGTAGGAATGATCATAGACTTTTGACTCAAATGAGGATTGAGAGAGATCCTATATTTTTGGATCTACTAAAGATGGATATGGGAATTGTTAAGGAAAGGGAAATATATTTACTCTTTAAAATGATTTCTAATCCATATTTATTAAGGAAAATAAAAAGCTTTCAATCTGATGATGAGAATCTGAATAAGAAAATTAATGCTGTCAAGGATGGGAGACTGGATGACTTTGTGTATAAAGAAGGTGTTCTGAAATTTTGTAAGAGGTTATGTGTTCCATCGGTACATGAGCTAGAAAGGGTACTATTAGACAATTCCCATAGCTCAAATTTCTCTATACACCCGGGTATCACCAAGATGAACATAGATCTAAAGGAATATTTTTGGTCAGATAATATAAATCGGGAAATAGTTGACTACATGTCAAGGTGTCTAGTTTTTCAACAAGTGAAGGTAGAGAGAAAACATCCCAAAGGAGTGATGAAACCTATACCTATTCCTATGTGGAAGTGGGATAACATTACGATGGATTTTATCACCGAACTACTAAGGATGCCTAAAAGGAATGATGCAATATGGGTAATTGTTGATTGTCTCACAAAATCAGCACATTTCCTTCCTATAAGAGAGGACTTTACACTTGAGTGCTTGGAAAGACATTATATTAATGAAGTTGTAATACTTAATGGTGCAACTATATCAATTGTATCCAATCGAGATCCCCAATTTACATCAATATTATGGGAAAGTCTCTAGAAATATTTGAATATTGAGATTCATATGAGTACTTCTTATCACCCCCAAATTGACAGATAGTCTGAAAGGACTATTCAAACTATAGAAGACATGTTGAGGTCATTATATCTTGACTTCCAAGGTATATGAGATCAATACTTGCCTCTGGTGGAATTTTCTTACAATAATAGTTTCCATACAAGTATTAAAATGGATCTATATGAAGCATTATATGGAAAGAGATGTCGATCTCCAACTTGTAGGGATGAAGTTGGTGAGAAGAAACTTATAGGCCCAAAACATATTTGAAGAGACCACAACAAAGGTGAAGACAATCCAAGCCCATATTAAAGCAACCCAAAGTAGGCAGAAGAGTAATGATAACAACCGGAGAATGGACATGGAATTACAAGTGGGAGAACATGTATTTATGAAAGTATCTCTATGGAAGGGTGTCATAAGGTTTGGTAGGAAAGGGAAACTGAGCCCCAGGTACATCAAACCATTTGAAATTATGGAACGAATCAGACCTATATCTTACCAATTAGCGATGCCGCCCAATATCTCCAGAGTTCATGATGTATTCCATGTGTCACTGTTAAATAAATACATGCCAGACCCAATTCATGTACAAACATATGAATAAATAGAACTGGAACATGATTTTTCATACTATCAAAAGCCTGTCAGGATTCTTGGCATAAGGGAGAAGGTATTGAGAAATCAGATAACTCGTCTAGTAAAGGTTCTTTGGAGAAACCAAAATATAGAGGAAGCAATATGGGAACCATAGGATTTCTTGAAGAGGAACCACCCACATCTTTTTGGTGGGTTTATACATAAAATTTCAAGGATGAAATTTCTTAAGGAGGGAATAATATAACACCCCAAATATTTTATGGTATGTTTCTCTTAAATACTTTCTATTCATTAGATAACCCATATTTCATGAAGCACTAAGTCTTTTTTGAAACAAAATATTATAGGAGAAATTTATATACTATCCATTAAACATAAAATTTTCACTTCTATGTTTTGAATTTTGAAAAACAATCATCTAGAGTTATGACTAGTAAGTCATTTAGATTTTGATAGAACCAACATGATTTTTTTATGAATAGTAACATACCATTATGAATAGTAATATGACCCTTATAAATAGTATATAATGATAATATTTTATTCTCTTAAGGTGATAAGATAATGATAAGTCAATTAATTTTTCAATGTAATACAAAACTAATTATACCTTTAAATTGTTAATTTTTTAATTAAATTTGGTTTTATTTAAAAATTAAATTAAAAATACTTAGAAATTTATTTTCAAAAAATGGAGTTCATTTTTGAATTCTACACATCTAAAAATGGTTAGGGAGAATTTTTGGGATTTTTCTAAAATACTTGAATTTTTCATGAATAGTAAAAATACAGATTTGAGTTTTTGGTAGTTTAATGACATCATAATGATGTAATAATTAATTTAAATGGATGGTAAACTTTTTTATAGTATATTATGACATGAGGTGTCTCAAGTGGCTTAAACCATGGGAAAATAACATGGGCAAGCCCATGGTTTTGCAAAAACCACTAACAGGGTGTCCCTTTTAATTAATAAAAAACTCTCTCATAATTACTATAATTACCCACTCACACCCTTAGTTTTCTTTCATTCAAAACTCAATATCCTAGAATATCTATTGGTATTACCTTCCTAGTAGTCCTCCCAAGGTTTCTTTAAGCCCCCAAGGTCCCATCCTTCAAGATCTAGGAGTTACTCTACAAGGTAAGGTATATCTTAACTCAATTTACACTCTCTCTCACTTTTGATCAAGAATATCTCCTATGTTGTGACCTTTTAGTTTTAATTCTTAATTATGGGGGTGAGAAACTTTGTCTCAATCGATTACATTTTTCTATGACACTTTGTCTCAACTGCTATTTTGTTGTGACTAACTTTGTGTGGTGCACCTAATAATCCTTATGTGGTGTACCTACTGCCCATTTGAGATCGCTTTACATTTGAAATTATATTTATATTCAATATCCATAATCTCATATCATGGATATGTTTTTTTGTATAAACCATATACCATTTTACATATGGTGTTTATTTGGAAAGTTATTTTAATTATGGAAATATTGATGAATCTGTATACTCTACTCTATACGAATATTGAAAAGGAATATAGCTCTTATATTGAATCAATGTATAAATAATTCTTTGGACATGTAGTGGTGGGTGGGGCCCTCTATATCCCCTAGATTCATCAGTAGGTCTCATGAGACAAATCATTTTGGTGACAAACCCTTCAAGTTTGATTCCAAAAATTAGACGGGTTGCTACCCACAGAACTAGACCGTTTTTACGATATTATGGTATCATGTGCCAGATACATGAAGTCCAATTAATAATCATTCTCTTTATTCATTATTAGTTATTAATTGAAGTATTGTGGGATTATTATAACTACTTCTGGTGGATGAGCCCGTCAGGGGCGCAACAGCTCTAGGTTTTCCCCCATCGCCGCTTACTTCCTCCGTCTCGGGTTGGGGTGCGACCTTCCCCCGACGGTTTCACAGCTTGTTCTCGGAGAAGTGGACTCTCTTCATGCGGCGACACGGTTCAGCTTTGTGGGCTCGGCTGTCTGGCGGTGTGTCGATGGATGGTCGTCGGTCAAGATCTGGTCCTCCGCAGTTGATTTCTTGTCTTCCTCTTCATCTTCGGCATGGTGGTCAGTTTCAGTCTTCCATGGTCGAGGTCTTGGTCTTCCACAGTCGATATTCGGTCTCCCGTCTTCCTAGTCGGCTCCGGCATAGAGGTTGGATTTCTGGTCTACCGCAGCGGGTTATAGGGATTCCAGTCGAAGTTTGTGTTCCTTCCTTTCACGATGGGCGATCTGGTCGGGTTCTAGGTCTGCGACGGGAGTCTTCCACGGCGTTGGGTTCGGGCTCCATCGTGCTTGGTCAGGGTTGTCGGTTTCTGGTTGCCCGGGGAATGATCTAGGTCTTCCATGGTGGGATCCAGGTCTTCTGTGGCAATGGATGGTCAAGCTCTGGTCTTCCGCGGTGATGTCAAGATCCAGGTCTTCCGTGCTCTGTTCTGGCAGGGGTGAGTGCTTTGGTTGGTTGGTTGTGGTCCTTGCGTGCAGTCGTAATGGAGGCAATGGGATTTGAGATTTTTGTGTCATCGAAGTTGCCGGGGTGGCCTGGTCTCGACCTTTGTGGGATCCCCCCACCCCCCGCACTTACTGTGTGCTTTCTTGTTTTGGCCTCCACTGCAGCTTACTTCCAGGCTCTGATCTACCCGGATTCATTCCCAGAGTGGTGCTTCTGGTCCAGATCGGCATGGTTCCCCTCTTCGGTGACGTTCCTTTTTTGTGGTTGCTGGGTCTTCCAGCCCTCGGTGGCGTTGACTTGGACTCTCGCATCTTGGAGTGTATGGGTTCTTTGGGTGGCTCGTCTAAAAATGTGGTCTTATTGGGAGCTTCGAGGGTGGTTGCAATAGGGTTGTTTTTCGGCGACGATTCTGGCATCCGAGTGGGTGGCATTGTAGTTGTTCTTAATATTGTCTGTGGCTTCATGAATGTTTTTCGTGGTGGTTCATCTTGCCCTGTGGCCTGTGTTTAAGGGCCTTTCATCCTGACCTTCTTCAAGGGGCTGCTTCAGATGAGGTTAAGAGCAGGAAGTTTTCACCAGCCCATTTCTATCCGGATTTGGACATTTGAGAGGGTATGACTTTTTTCATCGGTACCAGGCCCGTGCAGCTCTGCACAGGATAGCTAGCTGAGCAACGATGAATAGGTGGAAGCTGGACGTAACGATCTTGATGCTGGGGAGGAGTTGTTCCTATTGGCTTGTTATGGGTGTTGATGGTTTTTGGGATGTTAGGTCGCAGTTTTATGTCCTTAAGTCATTTAAGTCATGTTGGTTTTCCCCCTTACCCATTAAAAGGGGATTATGCTAATAAAAAAATTAATTTTCAGTCATTATTAGTTATTACTATCCATGAGGTTTTCACTAAGACAAAATCTATGGATGTATTTTCATTCTTAGTTTATTAATGGCCTGAGTTTTTCATTTATTCACCATGCCATGGGATTTTGTCAAATTGTTTACAATTCAGTTATTATTGATTCATGATTCCACCGTTTGTATCCCTTACTGAGTGTTTGAGCTCACCCATTTCATTGTTTACTTTCAAAAGGTGATGAAGAAGAGATCATTTATTAAGTTCTTCTGGATTAAACTTTTAGATTTCCTTATGCATTGTATTTTGTAATCTTTTACAATGTAATTTGAGAAACATCTATGTATCTAGTTTCTTCAAGACTACTAAACTGATTGTTACTTCAGGATTTTCATTCCTTCTAACCATGCTAATATAAAAAGTAATGCACTAGCTCTGGTCTAAAGGGGTTGGGGTGTTATAGTAGTGAACAAAGTTTTTATTCTAAGAATGTGTTATCTTTCCCTTATTTATAGATGATCTATTTGATTCCATTATATTCTCTAGGGTCATGTTTTGATATAATGGTCATATAATCAACTTGGTTTAGCCTCAAGGGAGTGTTTAATGAAATATTTAACTTTCTTCTCAGATTTGGGAGGATAAAATCATAAAATTGACCTAGTAAATGAAACTAAGAAATAGGGGTTTAATAGATCTCATAAAATGGTGTTTACCATTGGGAGGAAGTTTAATGTTTTTTAAAGCTGTTTATTTTAATGGAATTGTTTAATTAAATATGTAACATCCCATGTATTTAAAATAAAACACTATGTTTGGTAGTGTACATAATACACCACATCAAGCTTAAACAAACAACTAAATATTATTATTTAATATGATAATTATTGAATAGCCATTAGAATGTAAGAAATGAACATGATTAATAGAATTATGAAAATATGGTTTACACATGTATATATAATTAATTATTTTTAAGACCAATTAATTATAAATGAAAATAAAACCCTTTTTAAAATAAAAGGAAATCTTATTTTGAAAAACTATTTAAATGTGCATAAGTGTGTTTTATACAAATAAAAAAATCACCATTTTAGATATTATTTATAGAATATATATATATATATAATATTTAACATTAATTTTATGTTTTTTATAGATATGATATATAAATAAATCCAATTTTATGAATAAAGTGATTATTTTTCAAGAAAGGATGTTTTTCAACAATTTGATGGAACATTTGTTTAAAATTTAGTTTTGAAACATTTATAAGTTCTATTTGAAAAAATAAACTTTTTATTTTAAATATTAGTATAAAAATTTACATTTGTTAAACTTTTGGTATTTTTTTGATAATTTTCATGTTTTGATGAATAGTGAAAAAATATTGATTGTTTTATTAAAAACTACATTTTCATCAAATTTATTTATAGTGTCAAATTATATTTTTGAATGGTTATATTGTATAATTATATAAAGGTTTTATCATTAAATTAATTTTGGTTTGTTGGAATCAATTTCACATTGAAATTAAATCAAAACACTTTGTGAACTTTTGAACTTTTTAACTTTAAAACCCCGTTTTCTCATTCCATTAAGAGGATTAATTTTATATCAATTTTAGCCAGTTATTTGTTATTAATTTTAAAAAATGTATTCCATATTTTGATTTATAATTTTTTAATTATGTTAATAAGTCCATTTTATGTTTTGAAAAAAATATGTATAGTAATATTAGTAATTATTTTTATTAACATAGTTAAGGGTAAATCAGGTAATTAAGGGTAAAAAATATATTATTAAATATTATAAAATAACCATAAAACTTATCTATATTTTATTGGATTAGTTATTTTAGACCAAAATAATACTTTGAAAGAATTTTTTAGATCTTAATGCCACTTTTATGACTTTATGACATTTATAGTATTTTATTCAAAGAAAAATCAATTTTGTCACACTTTTTCTTTAACAAGTGAAATATTTTTAATATGGGGTTATATAGGGGATATTTTCAAATATAAATATTATTTATAAATATAACTTCTTTATCTAACTAATGATAATTTATTTATAATTTTCAGTTATAAGATAATAATCGTAAATAGTGACACAAAGACGATGCAATAATTGTTTAATTAATGGGAGAATCAAATAAATGATATTAAAAATATTAAAATAAATATATTTAGAGATTATTAATGAGATTAATTAATTATTTATATGAATTTTATATTTTATTTTTGTTTTATAAGTATTAATTTGAATATATCTATCTATTATGATATTTTTAAAAAGTCATGTAACGAATAGTGTCAAGATTGACATTATTGATATTTTTAAAAAAAATCTTTTATTAGTTGATATAAAATTCATAAAAATAAATAATTCATCTCAATAATTGTTATAATTATTAAAATTTCATAAGTGAATCATTTATTGGTCTTTTTTATTTTATATTAAATATATAAACCCTCAATGTGTAAATTACATGATATCACGGTAAGAATTAGAAAGGTCAAATAAGGGTTGAAATAAAAACATAAGGATTAAACAATAGTCAAAACTTATATAATATCCATTTGATGATGGTTATTAGACCATATATCATCATATATTAAAAATAAATTTTTTTGGAAATATTTAGAATATAAAATTAATTTATATTATTTTAATAATTTTAAGAATTCAAAGAGTGCTCATCCCCTCTTCTATAAAAGAAAACCCATTATTATCTATTACTCACACCTAAAAACTATTTTTTCAGCCAATATCTACCCAAATACATTCCTATAATCACTCCACAAATTCTAGTGGTCTTATTTTAGTCATAACACCCTCTTTACAGGTTTTAAGGTGTTAATCATAGGAGATCATCTCAAGAAGAGGTATTGTTTTTAATTAAGTGTATCTATTTTATTTCTTCCACCACTTGCTTAAAATATTAATCATCCATTATGAAATTATAAATATAATATAATAAATATAATTATATTTTATTATGTTAATATCATCACCTAAATCCATCTCCACTTCTATAAAAAGAGAAAAGAACTAATTGTTCATGTGTATGTGTGAACTGTCACCTCCATGAACCGATATAATTAATTTTCCATCACTATATTTAAATATTGGTTATAATGATGAAATTAATGTTTATATATGATATTAATGAAATATTTATCATTATAAGATAATAATATATGAATTTTATTATGAATTTCCATATATATAAAAATAATAATGTTGTTTGTGCGTACGTGTGAACTATCACCTCCATGAAGTGGTGTGATTCATTTTTAATCACCACATCACATATATAATATATATAAATATATTTATATGATTAATATTATATAATTTTTATTATTATCATTCTAGAAATACTAAATAATACTAACCATCTTTCCATAATGATCATTAAAAAATGGAAATGTTTCTCATGCACACGTACAACTTACCGTCTCCATGATTGCAACACAGTTAATTATAAATATCCATATTTAATGAAGGGATTTTAATGTATAATTTATGTATAAAATTTATTATTATTTCATAAATTTTATTTTTTATATAATGAACTAATGACCACTCTGACTATTAACAACACACCAAATTCATTTTGGACCCTTGTACCCAATATCATAAAAATGTCAAACATGAACTTAAATAATTAAGTAATTGTTATAACATGATAATAACTGATATAAGAGGAAATATAATATTAAAAAATTTCATAATTAAATTAAATAATTAACCTATGTCTAATAATCTAGATGATAAAGAACGTATGGGATGAGTCAGACTCAAGAAAAAGGGATTTCACCTCAATCTCTTTTCATTGAGGTATTTCTTTATGATATGCATATTTATTCTTTTATAAGGAATATAAACATATACTATGGAATTATATATATATTTTATATATACTCATGTTATTTAATATTTTTATGAATTCATTCTTTCAAGTAGATTATGATTTTAATGTTCAGAGTGGTATGTAACACCTTGAATGTTTAAAGATTCAATTATCAGATATTTTTTTCCATGTCAACTTGTTGGTATTATTTTACATGTTTATTTATATAGATATTAAATTATTATAAAGGAAAATTTATTTATATTTTTAATTTCAATCAGAGGTTTTCATAAATTAAACATTTTACATGTTTTTTATAGAACATTTTGATAAATGACAAAAAGGAATGTTCTATTCTTAATGTTCATGGTGACAATGACTTTTCAACCATCATGGAAATTATTTTATTGTCATCTTAATTTGAAATATTACTTGTATCCTTAAATTGAAAACCAAATTTATATTTGTGGGGACTTTTATATTAATTTTTTTTAAATGAATTGTCTGTTTTGTAATTGAAAATGAGTTCTTGAAAGAAAAGAGTATTTTTTTCTAAATGTGTTTTCATGCGGGATTAAAAGATTTTTAAAAAGGTTTTATGATGAATGTTTTTTATTAATTTAATGGAAGTCTGTAATTATAAGAAATTGGTGATCCTGATATAGCTTATACATGGGGTATCCCAGATAGAGTTGGGGAATCCTGTTATAGCTTAATATCAGGCGGCCTAGATAGTGTCAAGAAAAACCATAATAGATTAACATGGGGTGGCCTAGATAGAGCCGGGAAAGCCCATTATATATTAATAAAGGGTGGTCCATAAAGAACTAGTAAATACCTTTATATCTTAACATGGGGTACCCTAGATAGTGCCGCGTAATCCCGTAATATCTTCATGGAAGGTTTTCCTTATAGTTATTCTAATTGAAAGGGTTTTGAAAGGGTTTTATGTATATGATTCTACAAGTTTTCTAATGAAGTTTGGATTTCATTATATTGGTTTTAATGATTTTATTTGAGAAAAAATTGGGTTTTATTCATGTTAATTTTTTTTTTCTATACTCAAAGAACATTGAAGATAAAGGTAAACATTATATGATTTTTCAATTTTATACTGAACAAATTTTTTTTTATTTTTATATCCCTTACTTATTTTTTTTCTCATCCAATGATTTAAATTTTTTCTTAGGTCTTAAGATTGGTAAAGAAAAATAAAATTTCACGATGAATGTATTAATGATTTTTCTTGAAAAGATATCATTTTTTATTTTAAATGGTTATATTTTGGTTGAAAAAAGGGATACTGAGTTAAGTGTCCATTTGAAATGTATGGGTTACATTGTAAGAGTTTAACCAAATTATTTAAAAATTTAAACTGAAAAGATCCTAGAATGTGAATTATAGTTCAAAAACACTAGAATATGTAATTTTTATGTCAGGTTCTTACATATAGTATCAATGTATGGTTTTGAAAACTTTATTGTATAGGATAATATTAATAATATTCCCATGGAATATTTTAATTTTGTCTTAGGTTGAAATAACGGTATAATTTCAAGGATTCCTTATTGCTTCATCTAAAGTATTCTTTTTTCATAATGGTTTTCCCTGGAGGAAAGAAGGATGTTATAGTGGGAAGGCCCCGAGAGGAAAATAAATTTCCAAATCACCATCCTAAGATGATTGTAATTGGAATAGAATAGTTTTTTCCATGATGGATCAGTTGACACATGCTATAAATGGTGGTGGTTTCCATGCTAGAGAGTAAAATGATATACCTCAAGGTAAAATTTCTATTGTGGATCATGTCATGAGGAATCAACCCCATCATTAAGTGGATAATCTAACCTAGTGGTAGCCGAAGGATGGATCAATTACCTTGAAAATATATTTGATGTCATGGGATGTTCAGAACATCAAAAGGTAACTATTTCTAGTTATCATTTGGAAGTGGAAGCTGACTGATGGTCGTATTTGGTTATGAATACTATAGAGAAATATGATATTGGTTCCACAAATTGGTAAAAATTTAATAATATCTTTCTTGAGAAATATTTCCCCAAGGTTGTTGGAATTAGGATGGAAAACAAATTATTGGATTTGAAGTAAAAGGATGATGATCCAGTGTCCACCTATGAAGAAAACCTCACAATATTGGAAAGGTATGTTCCTAATTTTATTTAGGAAATTTATAGTAATATTAATATATTTTACTCAGAATTTAAACCATATCTACGAAGAAATTTTTACTCATGAGAATTTAAAATTTATGATAAATTATTTTGTTGTGATAAAAAGGTTGATATAGAGTTTTCTGATACTTATATGTCACAATATGACAAGAGTAAAAATGTTCAAGGTGGATATAATTGTAGAAGAATGAAAAAACAAATCTAGAGATAATCCCTTAAAATGTTCCATGTATGGAAAAAAACTGTTCAAGGAATGTATAAATTAATCATAGAAGTGTTTTTTGTGTGGTCAGTTTGGTCATAGGATTTGTGACTATAAAGAAAAGATCCCTGAAAATAAAAATAAGGGGGTAACTAATAGAAATAAAAAGGTGAGGGTTTTTAGTTTCAATGAGTTGGGTCACTATGATAGTTTGTGTATGAAGTTAGTTACATATGAAGGAAATCACTATAATAAGAAACAAAAAGAAGGAGGAAAATCATTTTCTGCAACTACAGTGGATATTGAAACATCTTGTGAAAATATGGAAGCTCTAGGGGGGCCATTATTTTTTGAAGGTTAACCATAAGTTCAAAGTTTTAGAAAAAACTTTTACAGTTTTAAGTGTTGTGATCATAAGTAATTAAGTAACTTTTTTGGATATGTTTTTTTGGGTTTAGGTTTATGTAATTATTTTGTTTAATGTGAAGTATTCCTTTAATTTTGTGCATAAATTTTACGGTATTTATAACCTTTAGGGTTTGTGTGAACTTTGATGATTAAGGTTATTTTTAGGATGTCCATCATAATTCTGTAATTTTTATATGGATGGAATTTTTCTTATTAAATAGAAATATATCAAGTAAGTATATTTCCTTATGTTATTAGTTATTAAAGAAATTATTCAACTCTAGGAAAATTATTTTGAATGAAAAATTGTATTAATTCACATTTCTTACAAAGAAATCAATAACCATTTAACCCATCACCAATTTATGGTTTTTTATTGTTAATTTTTTTATAACCACGATTCTATACCACACTCCATCATACACTGATAGTTATTTGTTCTTCCATAAACATGTTTTCTTATATGGAACCCTTATATGTGTTTTCTATGGAGACCTTCATACTCCTCTTTCTTTATTTTACTATGGAAGTTTCACTAACTATTTTTCCAATGTGGGATTTCAACAAAGGTAATTTGAAAAGTCAAACAAATAGTTTTCAATCCCAATTTAAAATTTCAAGGTTGAAATTTATTAAAGGGGGGATAAGGTAACATCCTGAGTTTTTAAAAGGAAACACTATGTTCGATAGCATACATGATATGCCGTATCGAGCTTATATAAACAACTAAATATTATTATTTAATATCAAAGTTACTGTATAGAATTTAGAATGGAGGAAATGAATAGGATTAACTGAATTATGAAAATATGTTTTACACATATATATATATAAGTAATTCTTTGGTGACCAATTAATTATAAATGAAGATAAAACTCTGTTTAATATAAAAGAAAATGTTATTCTGGAAAACTATTTAAATGTTCACAGGTGTGTTTTATACCAATAAAAAAATAAACCTTTTAGAATTGATTAATTTAATATATATATATATATATAATATTTAACATTAACCTTATGTGTTTTCTATACATGATTTAAGAATAAATCATATTTAAGAATAAAACAAGTATTTTTCAAAAAAGACAGTATTTCCACCTTTTGATAAAGCACTTTTTTTTAAATCTAGTTTTTCCAACTTTTATAAGTTATATTTGAAAAAAAATTCTAATATTAAATAGGAGTATTCTATGATTCGTGTTTTGATGAATAGTGAAAAAAATATTTCATTTTTAATTGAAAACTACTTTTTCATCCAATATATTCATTATGTTAAAATATATATTTTAATGGTTTTAAAGTATAATTAGATAATGTTTTTATATTTTAATCCCAATTGGTTCA
This sequence comes from Viscum album, assembly GCA_963277665.1. NCBI lineage: Eukaryota > Viridiplantae > Streptophyta > Magnoliopsida > Santalales > Viscaceae > Viscum > Viscum album. Next base: position 80,977,650 of record OY728136.1, read on the forward strand.
TTTTAATAAATTTAAAATTTAAATTTGATATAAAAACTCTATGAACTTTTGAATGTTTTTATTTTAAAACCCATTTTTCTTATTCCATCAACATGATTAATTTTAAATTAATTTTAGCCACTAATTTTATTTTTAATTTTGAAAAATAGATTCCATATTTGGAATTAGATGTTACAAATTATCTCAATAGTTTCCTTTTACATTTTAAAAAAACAATAAGAGTAACTTTAGTAATTATTTTTATTAACATGGTTAAGAATAAATCGGGTAATTAAGAGTAAAAATAATATAATAAAATTACCCTGAAACATGTAAAAATTTTATTGTATAATATTTTTTTAAAAAAATTAACCTTAGGGATATTTTTGAGATATTAGAGACACTTTGTTGACTATGAAATTTATTGTATTTTATTCCATAAAAGTCAATTTTGTCACACTTTTTCAACAAGTGAAATATTTTTAATTTGGGGTTATATAGGGGATAATTTGGCTATAAATAGTAGTTATAAATATATCGTTTTATCTAAATAATGGTAATTTATTTATAATTTTTAGTGATTAAATAATTTTCTTAAATGGTGACACAATGATGATGCATTAATTATTTAATTATTGGAAAAATTAAATAAATGATATTACTGATATTAAAATAAATATAATTTTAGATGATTAATGTCATCCATGAATTTTTTAGATGTTTTTAACTTGTTATTTATATGTTAGAAGCATTGGATCGAATTTATCTTGCTTTTATGATATTTTTAATAATTCATTTAATGAATAGTGTCAAAATTGACATTATTGATATTTTAAAATAAATAATATTGTATTAAATGATATAAAATTTATATAAATTTAAAATTCAGCCAAATAATTTTTATAAGTATTAAAATTTCATAAATGAATCATTTATTGGTCTATTTTGATTTAATATTAATTATGTTAACCCTCAAAGTGTAAATTACAAGATATCACTATAAGAATTAAAAGGGCTAACAAAGGTTTAAAACAAAAAGATAAGGATTACAAAATAGAAAAAGCTTATCAAATTTTGATTGGATGAGTGGTATTCAAACCAAAATTATCATATATTCTAAATAAAATAGTTTTTGGAAAAATTTGGAATATAAAATTAACTTATAGTTTTTTTATAATTTGTAGCATTTTAAGAGTACCCCTCCCCTCTCCTATAAAAGAGGACCCATTATTCTCTATTACTAACACTTGAAACCCTATTTAGTTATGAAAATATCTACAATAATACATTATTATAATACCTCATCACCTTCTAGCAGCCTTAGTTTAGGAAGAACACCCTTCTTAGAGGTGTTAAGGTGTCAATCAAAGGGGATCGTCTGAAGAAGAGGTATTGTTTTTAAATAAGTGTCTCTATTTTATTTATTCTTCCACTTCCTTAAAATATTCTTTATACATGATTAAATAATAAATACTATATAATAAATAAACATAGATGTTATTATGTTAATTTCATAACCTAAATCCATCTCCACTTCTATCAAATGGTAAAAAATTAATAGTTCATATGTACGTGTGAACGATCACCTCCACAAACCGATATAATTCATCTTACATCAACGTCTCTTAATACTGATTATAATAGTGAAATTAATTTTTATATATGATATATGATATTCATGAAATATATTTATCATTATAATAAAATAATATATCAAATATATTCTAATTTTTCATGCACATAGAAATGATGATGTTGTTCGTGTGTATGTCTGAACTATCACCTCCACGAAGCGATGTGATTCGTTTTTAATAACCAAATCACATGGATAATATATATAAGTATATTTAAATTATTAATATTATATTAATGATATTATTATCATTCTTTAAAGAAGATATAATACTGACCTTATTTCCATAATGATGATTGAAAAATGAAAATGTTACTCGTGTTTATGTACGACTTACCGTCTCCATGATTGTAGTGTAGTTCATTATCTATATCCATAGATAATGAAAGGATTTAAATATTTAATTGATATATAAAAGTTATTATTATTTTAGGAATATTATTCTATAGAATATGTACTAAGGACTTGTATGTATATTTACATCATACCAAAGTCATTTTGGACTCTTATACCATATATCGTCAAAATGTCCAACATGAACTTAAATAATTAAGTAATAGTTATTACATGATAAAAAGTAATATAAAAAGGAATAATAATATCTAAAAAGGTTATAATTAATTTAAATAATTAATATATGTTAATTATTTTGTAAGATAAAGAATGTACGTGACGATTTAGACTCGTGGTAAAGGATTTTATCTCTATCTCCTTTTATTGAGGCATTTCATGATGATATCCACCTTTATTTTTTTATAAGGTGTATATATAGTTAATATAAAATTTTATATCCATATTTAATCTATAATAGGGTTATTTATTTTTTAAATGCATTATTTCATAGAGATTATGACTTAAATGTTCAAATTTGTATAAGACACCATGAATATATAACTATTTAATTATCAAATATTTTTATCCATTTCAATATTCTTGATATTATTTTACATAATTATTTTTTATGATATAAAAGGATTTTAATGATTTTTTTTTGATTTTGTAATTTCATTCATAGGTTTTAAAAGATGAATATTTTAACTTGTTTTTTTACTAAACATTTTGAAAAATGTCAAAAAGGAATATTTTATTCTGAATGCTAAGGGTGATAGTGTCTTTTCAATTTCCATGGAAATTATTTTATTATAGTATTCCATTGAAAGATTCCACATCTCCGAAAATTAAAAACCATATTTATATTTTGGTTATTTTGGGTATTGATTTTTTTAAGGAAATGGGTGTTTTGGTATTGCGAATGAGTTCTTAAAAGAAAATGGTATTTTTATCCGAAAGTGTTTTCATATGGGAATAGAATAGTTTTTAAAAGTGTTTTATTAATGATATGGTACATGATAGTTATAGGAAATGGGTTATCCCAATTCAGTTTATACATGGGGTGGCCTAGATAGTGCTTGGAAATCCAACTATAGATTAACATGGGGTGACCTATATAGCATTGGTAAAGACCTTTATAGATTAACATGGGGTGTCCCATATAGTGTTAGGAAATCCCATTTTATCTTAACATGGGGTGGACTAGATAGAACTAATAAATCCCATTATAAAATAACATTGGGGGGCTCAAATAGAGCTGTGTAAGCCCATAATAGCTTAATTTAAAGCCAGACTTGTTGTTATTCCAATTGAAATGGTTTTTAAATGGTTTTATATATATGATTATATAAATCACCTAAAGGAGTTTTAATTTCATGATATGAATTTTAATGATTTTATTTGATAAAAATTTTCTTTTTTTCATGTTAAAACGTTTTATTTTATATACTTAATGAACTTTGAAGATAAAGGTAAACGTTATATGAGCTTTCAATTTTTTATTGATTTGACAGATTCCTTTATTTTAATATCCCTTATAGAGGTTTTTGTGCCCATACCATGTTTCAAAAAATTTTTTCATAGGTCTTACGGTGTTTAAGTACAAAGGACATGTCATTATGAAAGTATCGATGATTTTTCTTGAAAATAAAACATGCTTTATTTTTAAAAGGGTTTATTTTTTTTGGAAAAATGAATACTAAGTATAAGTTTCCTTTTGTAATGTATGGGTTACTTTTTAAGATTTTTTCCTAAATTATTTAAAAATTTAAACTGAAAAGATACTCGAATGAAAATTCTAGTTCAAGAACACTAGAATATGTAATGTTTAAGTTCAGGCCCTTAAAAAATAATACAATTATTTTCATGTGAATGTTATTAAAATAATTGATATCTAACAAGTGGTACTATAGATGTAAAATACATCATTGAAGTTTTACTTCCTCCTCCAAAATTCAATTTTTAATTTTCAAAACACTTTTAAGGTGGAAAGTGAGAACCTTACAAACAAAAAAGTTTAACTACAAAAAATTACTACATTTTTGTTGAAGAAAAGCTTGAGCCGATTGGAATCAATTTCCCTGATCAGTATCATGGGAGTAGAATTTACCTGGGACTCTGGATCGTCTTTCAGGATGTCTTCATAATGTTTAGCCAAGATGTCCCAGGATTTCATGCATTCCTCCATGTTTATCTTTCCCATGTTGAATCCTCTCTTCAAAATACGGTTCTTCTTATCAATCCATTTACCTTGACCCTTTGAAGTTTCAACATGAAGCGATCTTCCTAGAATTTGTTTGATCACTTCCTTTGGTGCGTTGATATCAATCACTTGCTCCACTATTTATTCATCCGAGTGAAAAAGAAGGTCCATGTGATGCAGCACCGATGCTATCTGGTGCTGTGGATCAGCATGGAAGCCCACCTCACACTACTACAGCAGAGGATGTTCAGCCTCCACCCGACACACCTCCTTAAAGTTAAGAAGCCCCTCCCCTTGTTGGTCCTTAGTCTGCTCTTCTGCCTCCCCTTGAAGATAATTTCCCTCTTCCGAAAGTGGGGGGTCATCACCCCCAAAGGTAGCCAACTCCGGATCTCCACTGACCTGAGATCCAGCCTCCTTATATGTGACAACCCCCACCTGCTTGTCAGTGCCTTTTCACACCTTCGAGAGAAGATTTACTTCACTAGAGGACCTGGTCATCGGAGGGTTGGTATGTTAGAGTAGTCTTTCCGTTTTTGTGGCCTCCTGGTATGTTTGATAAAGCCTCTTGAATCTATAGTGGAATTCTTTCCCTTCCTTGAAGAGGATCTAAAAAATCCTCTTCAATACCCACTTCCTTTGATTCAGTAGGGGAGTCTGAAGCTAACTCCAAAACCACTTGGTTGGACTCCTCTCCCGTTCCAGTATCACCACCAAGGACAACCTCCATCACATTGTCAACCCAATATCATGGACCTCAACCTCACCCATCACTGCAAACCTATTATGAGAATTGTTAAAACTCCCTCCAAATTTAACCATCTCAGCATAGGAAGGTTTGATCTGCAAGGCTTGCACAGAAAAATATGATCTACTTGGTTTTTCGAATCCACGTCCCATGTATTGAAAATGAATACCACCCATGTTTATCTCTGTGCCAACATCCTCATTCACCCTCGTTGCATTGAGTGAAACCAAATGCATATCCTTGTTAACATCCTTGCCAAATTCTAGGTGTACCTCTCTCTCCACTTTTCTAACCTCTTCTATGACTATACCTGCATTCTTTCTTGTAATGATACCCTCTTCAGAAAGAACAACTCAAGAATAGGGAACATCCAAATCCTTTTTTAGGTGGCTAAAAACCTCTGAAACTTTAGGGTTCAAATGAGTATCCTTTGAGGCTGTCTGGGGAGCCACCATCGCTCTAGAGTTTAAAGAACGCAAGGGAGGCCACCTAATATGCTCTTCCCAGGAACTGACCTCCGAAAAATAAGAATTATGGATCACCAGAGCCATATCCCCTGGAACCTCCCCACGCCCCACCTCGTGCTCACCCAAAGCATCACTATCACACGACTGATGTTCCACCACTGGAACCACCAGCGCCTCCGATGACCTATCCTGGTTCATGCGGCGACATCCTGAGGCCACATGGTCGAGATTGCTGCATACCGAACATAACGCGGGCCATTTGTCAAACACCAACTAGTGCTTCCATATTATCTCTTCTCCAAACGAAGTCCACGACCACTCGGTTGGAGGTTTTGAAACATCAACCTCAATACAAGTGTGGTCCCGGATGAGGTGACAAACCGCAGTGGTTTGTTTATCAAACATAGGTAGTGTCCAACAAAATTCCCAAGCATACAAATGATAGAAGGATTTGGGAAAGGTAGGGGAAAATCAGGAAAACTAACCCAAACCGTGTCCAAAGGTGGATCACGATTCATGTTGAAATAAAACGACCATCATAGGAGGAAAAAACCGCTCCCATTGAACACTGGAGGAGTGTTGGACCAGGAGATGGCCAAATCCTCCTCTGATGCGAAGCGTACAATCAATTAATGACGGTCGAGAAAACCCACCACCGCTCAGTTTTGAAGATCCCAAGTATTGAAGACAAATCTGTCCAAAGCATTGACCGATGGACGGAGGCCTCTGAAGCGAGCCACCAGCATTGATCTGTGAATATCTGAAGCTGCATTGAACTCCTTTAGAGAAATTTCGAGCTGAGGAGATCCTTCATGGAGATCAAGAACCTTAGGGATAAGTGAAATCTACAGAAAGGGAGGAAGGTAGGCCGGGTTGGTGAAAGGGATGAAAGGCTGAGCCACCGAGGAGAGGGTCCCCCATCCCCCTGTCGGGGGGAGGGGGCCGGAGCCTCTTGCATCTCCGATCTAGGTCATTGCCGCAGGCGTGAGAGCGAGTCCCCGCAGCATTGTATTTTTACTTAGGATTGGATGTTTTAGCTAGGAGTGACATAATTTGATACCGGGTTTTGAGCTCCATTTCAAGATAATTTTTAGGTTTTTAAATATATGTATAATTATTCTTATGTGGTTGATTATTCATTTGGAATCTCTAACCAAGGATATTATGGTCTGGTAAATTATATTATTTGATCAGCTAGAGAATTCTTGGAGTGGTGTTAGAGGCCCCCAAGTAAGACCTTGTTTAAATTTTCACACTTTTTTATTCATGTTTTTTTTTCATTTTTTGTTATTGTTTTAGGTGAATAAAATGTTGTAAACAAAATTTTGACATTAACTTTTTTTAAAATTATTTATTAATTTTTTTCACTGTAAAATAATATTTGGAGGTTGGATTTATAACTACCAATACCCCCTATATCCACCTCATCCCATGAACCCATCACGACAATGTGATGTCATCCCTTAATACTATGAAGGTTCTCCATGGGGTGGATGGGTGACCCATGATACTATAAAAAACCCTCCCCATCTCCCTCTCTCTCATTTTTCTCTCCTAGATACTAGGGGTCTAGTTTGAATGAGATCAACACTTACCTAGATGGAGGTAAATAATGGGTATGGGATGTAACAACTCAGGAATTTATAGGTATTTATTTTCTAAGGTAAATTTGAATTTTGATATTTGAAATAGGGGTGTTTGAATAATTGGGGTTTAGATAAAAAAACTGATATTTGGTACATCTATAGGGGATGTTTTTATACATGTTCAAGTGTTTCTATGGTTTTTGAAGATTTTGGGAAAAGATAGAAGGGGTTGGTCCCAATGTAGAAATTTGGATTCTACTATTGGTGTAATATCATGTTGTAACCAAGAGGTGTTCTATTGTGATTTCTACTTGGGAGAACATGATACACTATAAATAACTTAGAAACATCACAAAACATGGTTATGATTTTTAATATCATCCATGGAGTTGGTTATTATGGTTTGTGTTATATTTTCATGCCACAATGCATCCCATAGATGGGGTATAATGCCACAACCCTCCTTGGTTGTGCCATAATGAATCCCCATATAGGGTCATTATTATATGACCCTTTAGGTTACTCCACTATGATCCCATGGTCAATTAACTAATTATACTAATATTTTATTTTAGAGGAGGCTCCTTAGTTCCTTTTGGACTCTCAATCAACAGAATCGACCCCCACATCATGACTTTTCTCCCTACATCTTTGATCGAATATCACCATCTCTCAATAGATCAACATGCAGTTTGAAGTGGTTATTCTAAGAATGTATAGTATTCCCTCTCAATGTCTTACCTATTTATTCATTGTTTCAGTGTAACCCTCATTTTATGGAATTTTCGTATAAATTATAAATTTTAGGTGAATGATAAAAAAAATAGTAGTATCAAACAAGTGGACTCCTTTAATCTCAAGTTAAGTGGTTCCTTTCATAATATACTATTTTATATGTGGTTTTATGTGAAATGTATTCTCGTACCTAGGGTTTTGAGAATTATGTTTCTGAAAATTGGTCATGTGATACCCATAGAGTGGGGTGGGATAGGGTATAACCTCCTTAGTATGAGTTATGTGTTACATGTTTGGTTCAGAGAGTGGTTTGGTTGCTATGCTTCCAAGGGGAACATCCTCCAATCAGGTCCAATCGAAACTATTTGTTCTTGGAAATTGTGGAGTTATTGATGAATGTAACAGTTTTAGGTTAGATAAGATCATTTATAGTTTCATGTGTGATGCATTCCTTAGGTAAATATTTTTTATTTTGAAGTTATTTAGGTATTTTATTATAAGTGCATCAGGTATTCCTTATAGAACCTAAAACGTCGTGTTAGGGGTTGATTGTTTGATATGTGTTATGATATCTTAATTCTTAATCCATGATGAGTGCTTGGTTTCTCCCAAGTATCATTTAGGAAGTGACAAATCAAGGTAGTGAAAGTGTGATGACCCCTTAAAGCCCTTATGGTATTAGTGCATGGGATGTGTATGGGGTAAGGGACTCATATGAATTATAGTGGAATAGTTGGTTTTAGTGATATTCATAGTAATGATAATGTGATTTCTTGATAGCCATAGGGTTCATGTGATGACTTAGAGGGATGTTGTGTATGGGTGTATCTGAGCATGATCGAAGGGATTCATTGTAGATGAATTGAATCCTTAGGACCTTAGGGTCCTCATAGGATATCATATAGCTTTGGGTATGTGTGGGATTACTGAGTGTAGTTTATGGTTCTAGGAAGTCGATAGTGAGACATATTTTAATATATTATATAACTATGCAAAAAAGGTGTTCAAGGGGTTAATCTGAGATTAATCCAAAGAACTATTTTTGTGCTTGTTATTTTATGTGTTTTCACTGATTGTGACCATATGAATGAAATTTAGATGGGATGTAAGGCCTCTATGAAACACCCCAAAATTTTATGATATATATTCCTTTTAATTTATTTGATTTACTATGTTTTACAGTACAAAAATATTAGCTTGCGCTATACGCATCCCTATATTATCTCATATTATATGCAACAATATTCTGGCCTTATGTTGCACACAATTTCATGTTCTTTTGATAGAATTCATTTCACGCAACAGTGAGTATAGATTTTGTTCCCTGTGTAAATGAACTAAGTTTGGATTATGTTTTACACAACACCAAAGGAATATTTTAGTACACACAACACTAACTTGGATTGTGGTACACGTAAGAGCGGCCTTCCTCGATAGCTTGTATAGCACGCAATATCGAGTTTCACTAAACATTGATATATTATTAAAATATTATTATTTATTGAGATATAAACTAGAAGTTATGAATAGTATTAACGACTTTTTTAATTTAATAACATCATCATTCATCTTAAACATTTTATAGAACATGGTATGAGAATGAAATGAATTATTCAGATAAAAGTGGTAATTTTCAAAAAAAGGCAGTTTTAGAGCCTTTTGATGGAGAACCCATTTTAAATATATTTTTTACACTTTTATAAGATAAATTTGACAAAATAAACTTCTTATTTAGAATTGGGACATAATAATTTACTTTTTGTTTGAAATTTTGGTATTTTTCTAAGAAAATTCAAATTTTAATGAATAGTGAAAAATACTGCATTTTAATTCAAAACTACATTTTCATATAATTTAATTATATAGTTAGATTATATTTTTTATTTGGTTTTGAAGTTTAATTGGATTAATATTTTATCATTTAATCTAATTTTTTTCATTGGATGTAATTTCACTTTTAAATTGGACATAAACAAATTTCAATCTTTTGATAGTTATTACTTCTTAAAAACCTGTTTTTTGGTTTTGAAAACATGAATTAATTTTAAATTAATTACTAAAAATACTATTTTTGTATTTTTAATCAAAATGATTAATTTTTATAAATAGTCACCTTCTATTTTAAGACATTATGAATAGTAAATTCAGTAATTATTTTATTTACTATGGTTAAAGGCTAAATATAGTAAATAAGGATAAAAAAATAAGATTATAATAATATTAAACAACCCTAAAAAATGTCCATATTTTATTGGATTATATAGTTCTAATCATGGGTATCCTTGGGTCTATTTTGGGACCCCATGGATTCACTTGGATGTGAAAATGACATTTTATAATAATTAATTAAAAGTAAAATAATTATAACCTAAACATATTTCTTTTACTAAATATATTTTAATATAGGTTTATATAACTAATATATATGTCTATAAATAGTAATTATAAAGATAAAATTATTTACTACATCATGGTATTTTATTTATAATTTTTTGACATTACATAAATATATTTATTTATGAAACAATTATGATATAGTGATTACCTCATTAATTAAATATTCAAATAAATGAATTTATAAATATTAAAATAAATTTAATTTGAATATTTTTATGTCATCAACGAATTTTATCAATGACATTGAAATACAAGATATTATTTAATGCATTATTTCAAAGTAATATGGTTGTTATGGATTTTAAAAAATTCAAGTATTGATAGTGTACAAAATTAACACAATTCATAACTTAAAACATAAAATAGTTTATTAAATGATATTAAATTAATAAAAATATAATATTCTGAAAATTGGTTAATATAAGTCCAAATATGTCATAAATAACTTTTTTTGATCTTTTTACATGATAAGGTAATTACATTTACCCAAAATGTGTAAATAACATGATATCACGGTAAGATTAAAAAGGGTAAACTAAGTGTAAAACAAAAAGGATAAGGATAAAAAACTATTCAAAACTGCTCAAAAAAATATTGGATGATGGTAATCAAACCAAAATAATCTTATATTATTATTAAATATTTTTTTCCATTCTAAATCGAAATTAAATTTATAATAAATTAATATTTTTTTAACTTTTCTAAAGTGTCCCTCTCCTCTCTTATAAAAGGTCACCTCCTCCCTGTCCACTTCACTTCATTTTTAGCCTTCATGCACAGAGAAACCTTACCTATATATCTTCTCAACTTCCCTAGTTACATTATAGAGTTTCTGGTCTTCTCAAAAGTCCAACTCTAGTACCCTTAGAGGAAATTTAAAGGAGGTGCGTCGAGGAAGAGGTAACCTCTTCTACCGATTCTTTCAAATTTATTTCTTCTTCTACTTACTCTTATTTATTTGTTTAATTATAAAGTAATAACATAATTATAACTCATATAATTATATGTTTTTATAAATATGAAACAACCCTATTTCACTTTCTATCTATCCTAGGAAAAACGAAATCACCGCACGTGCGTACATACAAATGATAATCTCCACACCATTCTCTAGGGATCTCACTAACGTTTTCGCATCCTAGTTTCCAAAGGTTGACTAAACCTTTCCTCTGATACCAACTGTAGAGACCCGTATCTTGACGTACATGGACATTACATTACATTTGTGGAATACATAGTACATAACAAAAACACACACAAGGATCGTAATAGTTTAGTGTCTTTGGAAACTCGGAACGTAATCTTCTAATCGTGGTGAAAGATCTTCAATATCTCCCATAAAGATATTCCCTTTTTTTTACCTAAAAACCTTTCTTTATATCCTGGGGAAAAGAAAACATAAAAGGGTGAGCTCAAATGCTCAGTAAGGGTAAACAAAATAAATATCAATCACATCATATACATAAGAACATAGCTTTTGGAAATCTTAACCTGCAAAAGAGATCATAATATCATAACATGGGATAAATCATAGAAGTGAAAATGAGATCCCCATAATCATAACGTAAAACATGAAACTTTGTGGCATGCACACATAATCATGGAAAATCATTTCTTGTTAGTCATGACTCATTGCCAAGACTATCTTAGTGGACAAAGTCCCTTTCTGAACCGAGTTCACTCCTCGTTTCAGTCCTGTATCACTGAACCGAAATAACCTTCCGTTCCAGCCATGTCTATCTCATGAGATATAAAATCTTTACCCAATGCATTGGAGGGAGATATAGGTCCCACCCATCTTATAATGAATCCTTTCTTATGTGTGCCACATAATCATAAACCATACATCATAGCGTAACCCATGTAATAAAAATGGGATTCTTAAACAACATGACATCATAAAACAATTCATATAAGATAAAGGAATTCATAAAAATAATTCCATCACAACATGATCAAATCAATGTAATAATATGGATAGAAACAGAACCCTTTATTATCTTATATGTAAAATAATTTTGATAAAACACTTGAATTGAATTCTTGAGGAAAATATCCTTTCTTCTTCAAAATCAATTTCTTTTCACAAAACATCATGCAATTTTAAAAGAAAGAGATTTTATTGAAAATAGTCATGAAATCTTTTAGAGGAAGCTTCATGATAATAAGGCTTTATAAAACAGTAGAAATCCGTTCGTGCCGTATAAGTTAAAAAAAACATTCTTCGTACTTTTGTCGGAAAAGTCAAAAAGTACCTCGTACGAAAAAGCGACAAAAGATTCCTTTCATATTCTTTACTAAAAACTCACTGAAGGGTAAACATGGATTTAAACAATTGTAGGTGGATGGAAATAATATTACATATTGATGAAACATGGATGTGGATGATAAAATACACCCTAATAAATACTTACGAATAAACAATCTCGGATAAAAATGAGATTGTGATATTTCCCTTACCTTAGGTCCGATTTGCTTCGTATGTGTCTGAACCTCCTGTATAATGATTTAAATAATGTCATTGACTTATTACAGAATCATATTCATTTTTATGATATCATATATGGTTCACTTTTGACTTTATATTACCCGTTCTTTTGTAAATTTTATGTTAAAGAAGCGTTTTGGGTAAAATCGTTTCATTTATCGTAGGTGTTTTGACTTGTTGTTCTTGACATTATTATTACTTATATCATGATTTACTTACTTCCAGAATATAAAATATGATTTATATATCATATATATTCAGTATATATATATATATAATAGATAGATAAATGAAATGAAAAACACCGCTCATGGAGACGGTAGTCCGTACGTACGCATGAGCGCTGTTTTACTTTCCTTATTGTCTTGAAATGGAAGTAAGTAGATGACATACATATATATATACATAAATCCAGTAGCTTTATAATGTCATATATTTCATTATTATTTCTTATTTATACTTTATAATCATTCTTAAATTGGTTAACATGGAGAATGAATCTCATCGCGTCGTGGAGACGGTATTCCGTACGTACGCACGAGCGATGATATCATTTCCATAAATATTGAACTGAATTGGAGTGGATTATAAAATATATCAGAATCAATATGATGTTGTAATAACTATGTATAGTTATTCTTTACACCATTATACCCATCCATGTAAGGTGGTGGTGGAAAATAGATTACACCACGGCGTGGAGACGGTATTCCGTACGTACGCACGCGCGGTGATTTCTTTTTCCGTAGGATGGATAGATGGTGAAATAGGGTTGTTTCATACTTATAATAACATATCAGCATATGAGTGATACTGATGTTATTACTTCATAATGAAACAACCTAAGAAGAAGAAGTGGAAGAAGAAATAAAGATGAAAGAATTGGTAACGGTAATTACCTCTTCTTTGAAGCGCCTCTTTGAGACCTCCTCTTAGGGCACTAAAATTGGTCTTTGAGGAAGACCAGAACCTCTAGGATGTTTCTAGGGAAGTGGAGAAGATAATTTGGCAGGGGTTGGCCGAGCTTGAGTGCTCAAATTGGTGTGAGGAGGAGGGGGAGGAGGTGTCCTTTTATAGGGGAGGAGAAGGGCACCTTAGGAATATCTCAAAATATTATTTTATATTAAAGTCAAAATCGGTTTATAATGGTTCCAAAGGGTCTTATTTCGAAGCTAAAGTGGGGATGGGTCGAAATCCTATCAACCAATAGGGTTTAGACAAGTTTAGGGTATTATTTTAACCTTATCAATTAGATTTAACTCTAAGTTAAATAATTTAACTTTTACCGTGTCTTTTTGTTTTCTTTCACTATATGGTTAATAAACTTACTATAACATGCCAAACGAACCCCAAATTGTATAATATTAATACATATATCCTTATCTAAGTCATTTTGCCGAACCTTAGATTTTTAGGAATAAAATAACAATTAATAATATAATATTTGATTTAAAAACTCTTTTGTGTCAATTTTGACACTATTTGATATATGATTTTTGTGAAAGTCATAACAGAATTATATGTTCGAACCAAGTTGATTAAATCAACACTAATATATCATAGTAACCTAAAAAATTATTGGAATTCATAAAAAGTCTTAAATTACATTTATTTTGGTATTTATATTATCAATTATGTCAATATTTCATTAATAAGATAATTACTGCATCATCTTTGTGTCATAAATAAATTATATTATTTGATGTCTAAAAATTACAAATAAAATACCATCATGTAGGAAATATTTTTAGCTTTCTAATGAATATTTAAAATCGAATTTATCTTATGTATAAACCTATATTAAAAATGATTTACTTATTAAACTTTGATTTTAACTATTTTAACCCTTCTTTAAATAAATTAATAATAAATGTCCTAATCTAATCCAAGTGGGCCTAAATGGTCATATTTTATTCCTAAGTTTATTTTTGGTCGAATTACACTTGTCCAATAGAATTAGGACATGTGTTAGGGTAATATTAATATCATATTTACCCTTAGTTACCCTATTTACTATTAACCGCGGTAAAAATAGTAAAAAAGTTACTATTCACCAAAAAATTATTTTCATCTCATTGAACCAAATTTTAGTCCTTGATATTAACCGTGTCTCTCGGATTTTTGAAATTCCATTCACAGAAGCGGTAAAATTATGTTTTATGCAAAATTCAGTTTTTAACCTACCACTTAGTAGTTTCACTATTCATCAAAAATTGATGTTTTTCAGAACAATGCCAAAATTTCATCCCAAGCTATATTTCATATTCCGAATTCAAAAATGAAGTCTATTTTACCAAATTCATAACATAAAAGTTGCATTAATTAATTTTATAATTAAATCCCGCTGTTAAAACAAATAGCGTGTTTTTAAGAAACAATATCTATCAAAAGATTGACATTTGTTTATGTCTGGTTTAAATCTGAAATTACAACCAATGACCAACATTGTATTAAATTGTAAAAATATATTCTAAATATACTTTAAAACCACTCAAATTAATAATTTATCACTATTAATTATTTCGATTAAAAAAGTTGTTTTTAATTATAATTTAGTAATTTTCACTATTCATCAGAATATGAAAGTTATCCGAAAAGTACCAAAATTTCACCTTAGGATAAATTCGATACTCCGAATCCATAAATGAAGTCCATTTTGAAAAATAAAATTTACAAAATTTCAAAAAGTGGTTATTACTATTCACAACAGCTAGTTTTAATAATATCTTAATAGCATATCGTTGTTTAGCGAAACTTGGCGTTGCGTACAACACACGCTATCGAGGAAGGTCGCGATTGCGTGTAATGCAAGGCAAGTCAAGGATGTGTGTTGTGCAAGCTCCTTTTGGTGTAGTGCACAACACCAGACAGAAATAAAATTAAAAGGAACATTTTTCATAAAATCTCGGGCCGTTACATTCTACCCCCCTTAAAATGAATTTCGCCCTCGAAATTCGTCGGGGTTATAAATGGTTTACTATTCGAAAGTTTCTTTAATAGAAACCCACATCGTAAAAAGGAATACCAAAACTTGGCTTTAAAAACTAAAGTATGAAATGTAACGATTACCCAAATAAACTAATCACTGGGTTTCCACATAGGTGAAAATATGGATATGGAAGAGAAATCTAACCATCATGTTCTGATGGAGAGTGGTAGAGAACATGGCTATGGAAAAGCCAGTAATCACAAATCCATAAATTTGTGACGATTTAAGGTACCATCTGATTCATCAGGTATAAGATCACTAGGGCAACATTTTTGGTTTTCAAGATCATTTCCCTAAAGTTGAAAATTTGAATTAGAATAAATACTTACTTTATTTTGGTACAATATCACTGTTGTTCATGCCTTGAACAATTTCCACTTCATCTCTTAAATAAATGAAGTTGAATTTGTTATTCGTGATGTGTTAGCAGATCATGTGATAGAATGACTGTTCATTCCATCTGTCTCAAACAAAAGGTTAGCAAAAGTTATAAGTCATTCTATAGTGAGATTAATCATATATGGTTCCTAAAATGGACTTATACTTCATATATCATACTGCTTAATATAATAAAACTAGTTTCTTCTAAACAGGGACTTCCTGTAGGCCAGTGGTAGGCGATAAAGGCCAGTCGCACTTCGGTTGTGGGTTCGATTCCCACAGCCTTGTCCGAAGCGATGGGCTATCGCCCGTCCTGCAGGTTGTCCTTTTTATAAAACTATATTACTATAACATCCCATCAATAATATCGAAAAAACTTCTATCCTTAAACAATACTAACTTATGTCCAACATAATCCATTCCAATCTTTAGGCTTATCCATAATACTGCAGTCCATTCTCATAACATAGTGAAAACGATTACCAGAGATTTAATACCATCGTTGATCCCCATATATCATAAGATATATCTTGTTGGTCACATTCCAAACATTCAAAGGCCTTAATCTCGTACTCTCTTGAATACCCATTGAACCTTAGTGAAAACTTGAATGCAGTTAAAAGTTAACACTTTTCACATACCGAAATCCTCAAAATTCTATATACTCAAACCATGATATCACTTAGTCCTTATATCAATCATGAGCTCATGAATACTATCAAACAATTAATTTTCTCCTTATCCCTTCATTATGCGCATATCATCTACATTCCAAAAATATCTGAATAACCTTTCATGGATACTGGTAACATTAATCATACACTTTCAAAACACAAGGAAAGACAACAGTGTAACAATCCATAGATGTCTCTTTATTCCAAAATTACACATCATAATCATGTAATCATTCCACTACATTCTCAAACCATTGACCGAGCTTCAAAAATTCTTTCATCTCATATATCATTTGTAGTCTCTTCATCATCATCCACATAAATACTACCCATATGACCATACTGATTCTCTTCATGAGTCTTTCCCTTAGGGCATTTGTTTGCATAATGCCCATACATTCCACATTTAAAACACTTAACCATTTTTGATGTTGTAGCATTACCATTATCCTCATCCATGGTGTTAACCGACCCTTTTCCTTTGCACTTACTTGCTTTGTGTCCTTCTTTTCCACACCCAAAGCATCTTTCAGTTCCCTTGAAACATTCTCCTTGATGCCTCTTCCCACATGATTTACATTGGGGAAATTGAACTTTCTTTCCTCTATGATCATCATGGAACTCCATCTTTCTCTTATTAGTCGAGTCAGGAAACTTACCAAATTTTACTTTATTGATCATATTATGAGATTGCTGATTCGGCATCATAATGATGTTTGGACTTCCAAATCCCATTTCATTTGGTTGCTCATGAAGAATATCATTCCATTGTCCATCATATCCTCCATTATTGTGAATCATCTTGTTTCCAGCCATTTTCTAAAACCCAAACAGAATAGTGTTAGATACAAAAATCATAATAAAGGGGGAGTAACTTAAATATCTATCATCTTTGGTTTAATCTAATATCGTTAACATAGGTCTAGAACTATATCCTATATGTATACTTATCCTTAGGGGCATCCCTAGACATACCTTAGAAATATCTCTAGGGATCTCACTAACGTTTTCGCATCCTAGTTTCCAAAGGTTGACTAAACCTTTCCTCTGATACCAACTGTAGAGACCCGTATCTTGACGTACATGGACATTACATTACATTTGCGGAATACTTAGTACATAACAAAAACACACACAAGGATCGTAATAGTTTAGTGTCTTTGGAAACTCGGAACGTAATCTTCTAATCGTGGTGAAAGATCTTCAATATCTCCCATAAAGATCTTCCCTTTTTTTTACCTAAAAACCTTTCTTTATATCCTGGGGAAAAGAAAACATAAAAGGGTGAGCTCAAATGCTCAGTAAGGGTAAACAAAATAAATATCAATCACATCATATACATAAGAACATAGCTTTTGGAAATCTTAACCTGCAAAAGAGATCATAATATCATAACATGGGATAAATCATAGAAGTGAAAATGAGATCCCCATAATCATAACGTAAAACTTGAAACTTTGTGGCATGCACACATAATCATGGAAAATCATTTCTTGTTAGTCATGACTCATTGCCAAGACCATCTTAGTGGACAAAGTCCCTTTCTGAACCGAGTTCACTCCTCGTTTCAGTCCTGTATCACTGAACCGAAATAACCTTCCGTTCCAGCCATGTCTATCTCATGAGATATAAAATCTTTACCCAATGCATTGGAGGGAGATATAGGTCCCACCCATCTTATAATGAATCCTTTCTTATGTGTGCCACATAATCATAAACCATACATCATAGCGTAACCCATGTAATAAAAATGGGATTCTTAAACAACATGACATCATAAAACAATTCATATAAGATAAAGGAATTCATAAAAATAATTCCATCACAACATGATCAAATAAATGTAATAATATGGATAGAAACAGAACCCTTTATTATCTTAGATGGAAAATAATTTTGATAAAACACTTGAATTGAATTCTTGAGGAAAATATCCTTTCTTCTTCAAAATCAATTTCTTTTCACAAAACATCATGCAATTTTAAAAGAAAGAGATTTTATTGAAAATAGTCATGAAATCTTTTAGAGGAAGCTTCATGAAAATAAGGATTTATAAAACAGTATAAATCCGTTCGTGCCGTATAAGTTAAAAAAAACATTCTTCGTACTTTTGTCGGAAAAGTCAAAAAGTACCTCGTACGAAAAAGCGACAAAAGATTCCTTTCATATTCTTTACTAAAAACTCACCGAAGGGTAAAAATGGATTTAAACAATTGTAGGTGGATGGAAATAATATTACATATTGATGAAACATGGATGTGGATGATAAAATACACCCTAGTAAATACTTACGAATAAACAATCTCGGATAAAAATGAGATTGTGATATTTCCCTTACCTTAGGTCCGATTTGCTTCGTATGTGTCCGAACCTCCTGTATAATGATTTAAATAATGTCATTGACTTATTACAGAATCATATTCATTTTTATGATATCATATATGGTTCACTTATGACTTTATATTACCCGTTCTTTTGTAAATTTTATGTTAAAGAAGCGTTTTGGGTAAAATCGTTTCATTTATCGTAGGTGTTTTGACTTGTTGTTCTTGACATTATTATTACTTATATCATGATTTACCTACTTCCAGAATATAAAATATGATTTATATATCATATATATTCAGTATATATATATATATATAATAGATAGATAAATGAAATGAAAAACACCGCTCATGGAGACGGTAGTCCGTACGTACGCATGAGCGCTGTTTTACTTTCCTTATTGTCTTGAAATGGAAGTAAGTAGATGACATACATATATATATACATAAATCCAGTAGCTTTATAATGTCATATATTTCATTATTATTTCTTATATATACTTTATAATCATTCTTAAATTGGTTAACATGGAGAATGAATCTCATCGCGTCGTGAAGACGGTATTCCGTACGTACGCACGAGCGATGATATCATTTCCATAAATATTGAACTGAATTGGAGTGGATTATAAAATATATCATAATCAATATGATGTTGTAATAACTATGTATAGTTATTCTTTACACCATTATACCCATCCATGTAAGGTGGTGGTGGAAAATAGATTACACCACGGCGTGGAGACGGTATTCCGTACGTACGCACGCGCGGTGATTTCTTTTTCCGTAGGATGGATAGATGGTGAAATAGGGTTGTTTCATACTTATAATAACATATCAGTATATGAGTGATACTGATGTTATTACTTCATAATGAAACAACCTAAGAAGAAGAAGTGGAAGAAGAAATAAAGATGAAAGAATTGGTAACGGTAATTACCTCTTCTTTGAAGCGCCTCTTTGAGACCTCCTCTTAGGGCACTAAAATTGGTCTTTGAGGAAGCCCAGAACCTCTAGGATGTTTCTAGGGAAGAGGAGAAGAGATTTTGGCAGGGGTTGGCCGAGCTTGAGTGCTCAAATTGGTGTGAGGAGGAGGGGGAGGAGGTGTCCTTTTATAGGAGAGGAGAGGGGCACCTTAGGAATATCTCAAAATATTATTTTATATTAAAGTCAAAATCGGTTTATAATGGTTCCAAAGGGTCTTATTTCGAATATAAAGTGGGGATGGGTCGAAAGCCTATCAACCAATAGGGTTTAGACAAGTTTAGGGTATTATTTTAACCTTATCAATTAGATTTAACTCTAAGTTAAATAATTTAACTTTTACCGTGTCTTTTTGTTTTCTTTCACTATATGGTTAATAAACTTACTATAACATGCCAAACGAACCCCAAATTGTATATTATTAATAAATATATCCTTATCTAAGTCATTTGGCCGAACCTTAGATTTTTAGGAATAAAATAACAATTAATAATATAATATTTGATTTAAAAACTCTTTTGTGTCAATTTTGACACTATTTGATATATGATTTTTGTGAAAGTCATAACAGAATTATATGTTCGAACCAAGTTGATTAAATCAACACTAATATATCATAGTAACCTAGAAAATTAGTTGAATTCATAAAAAGTCTTAAATTACATTTATTTTGGTATTTATATTATCAATTATGTCAATATTTCATTAATAAGATAATTACTGCATCATCTTTGTGTCATAAATAAATTGTATTATTTGATGTCTAAAAATTACAAATAAAATACCATCATGTAGGAAATCTTTTTATATTTCTAATGAATATTTAAAATCGAATTTATCTTATGTATAACCCTATATTAAAAATGATTTACTTATTAAACTTTGATTTTAACTATTTTAACCCTTCTTTAAATAAATTAATAATAAATGTCCTAATCTAATCCAAGTGGGCCCAAATGGTCATATGTTATTCCTAAGTTTATTTTTGGTCG
This sequence comes from Viscum album, assembly GCA_963277665.1. Lineage (NCBI taxonomy): Eukaryota > Viridiplantae > Streptophyta > Magnoliopsida > Santalales > Viscaceae > Viscum > Viscum album. The sequence goes on from OY728136.1 coordinate 80,998,563, forward strand.
AATTACACTTGTCCAATAGAATTAGGACATGTGTTAGGGTAATATTAATATCATATTTACCCTTAGTTACCCTATTTACTATTAACCGCGGTAAAAATAGTAAAAAGTTACTATTCACCAAAAAATTATTTTCATCTCATTGAACCACATTTTAGTCCTTGATATTAACCGTGTCTCTCAGATTTTTGAAATTCCATTCACAGAAGCGGTAAAATTAAGTTTTATGCAAAATTCAGTTTTTAACCTACCACTTAGTAGTTTCACTATTCATCAAAAATTGATGTTTTTCCGAACAATGCCAAAATTTCATCCCAAGCTATATTTCATATTCCGAATTCAAAAATGAAGTCTATTTTACTAAATTCATAACATAAAAGTTGCATTAATTAATTTTATAATTAAATCCCGCTGTTAAAACAAATAGCGTGTTTTTAAGAAACAATATCTATCAAAAGATTGACATTTGTTTATGTCTGGTTTAAATCTGAAATTACAACCAATGACCAACATTATATTAAATTGTAAAAATATATTCTAAATATACTTTAAAACCACTCAAATTAATAATTTATCACTATTAATTATTTCGATTAAAAAAGTTGTTTTTAATTATAATTTAGTAATTTTCACTATTCATCAGAATATGAAAGTTATCCGAAAAGTACCAAAATTTCACCTTAGGCTAAATTCGATACTCCGAATCCATAAATGAAGTCCATTTTGAAAAATAAAATTTACAAAATTTCAAAAAGTGGTTATTACTATTCACAACAGCTAGTTTTAATAATATCTTAATAGCATATCGTTGTTTAGCGAAACTTGGCGTTGCGTACAACACACGCTATCGAGGAAGGTCGCGATTGCGTGTAATGCAAGGCAAGTCAAGGATGTGTGTTGTGCAAGCTCCTTTTGGTGTAGCGCACAACACCAGACAGAAATAAAATTAAAAGGATCATTTTTCATAAAATCTCGGGCTGTTACATTCTACCCCCCTTAAAATGAATTTCGCCCTCGAAATTCGTCGGGGTTATAAATGGTTTACTATTCGAAAGTTTCTTTAATAGAAACCCACATCGTAAAAAGGAATACCAAAACTTGGCTTTAAAAACTAAAGTATGAAATGTAACGATTACCCAAATAAACTAATCACTGGGTTTCCACATAGGTGAAAATATGGATATGGAAGAGAAATCTAACCATCATGTTCTGATGGAGAGTGGTAGAGAACATGGCTATGGAAAATCCAGTAATCACAAATCCATAAATTTGTGACGATCTAAGGTACCATCTGATTCATCAGGTATAAGATCACTAGGACAACATTTTTGGTTTTCAAGATCATTTCCCTAAAGTTGAAAATTTGAATTAGAATAAATACTTACTTTATTTTGGTACAATCTCACTGTTGTTCGTGCCTTGAACAATTTCCACTTCATCTCTTAAATAAATGAAGTTGAATTTGTTATTCGTGATGTGTTAGCAGATCATGTGATAGAATGACTGTTCATTCCATCTGTCTCAAACAAAAGGTTAGCAAAAGTTATAAGTCATTCTATAGTGAGATTAATCATATATGGTTCCTAAAATGGACTTATACTTCATATATCATACTGCTTAATATAATAAAACTAGTTTCTACTAAACAGGGACTTCCTGTAAGCCAGTGGTAGGCGATAAAGGCCAGTCGCACTTCGGTTGTGGGTTCGATTCTCACAGCCTTGTCCGAAGCGATGGGCTGTCGCCCGTCCTGCAGGTTGTCCTTTTTATAAAACTATATTACTATAACATCCCATCAATAATATCGAAAAAACTTCTATCCTTAAACAATACTAACTTATGTCCAACATAATCCATTCCAATCTTTAGGCTTATCCATAATACTGCAGTCCATTCTCATAACATAGTGAAAACGATTACCAGAGATTTAATACCATCGTTGATCCCCATATATCATAAGATATATCTTGTTGGTCACATTCCAAACATTCAAAGGCCTTAATCTCGTACTCTCTTGAATACCCATTGAACCTTAGTGAAAACTTGAATGCAGTTAAAAGTTAACACTTTTCACATACCGAAATCCTCAAAATTCTATATACTCAAACCATGATATCAGTTAGTCCTTATATCAATCATGAGCTCATGAATACTATCAAACATTTAATTTTCTCCTTATCCCTTCATTATGCGCATATCATCTACATTCCAAAAATATCTGAATAACCTTTCATGGATACTGGTAACATTAATCATACACTTTCAAAACACAAGGAAAGACAACAGTGTAACAATCCATAGATGTCTCTTTATTCCAAAATTACACATGATAATCATGTAATCATTCCACTACATTCTCAAACCATTGACCGAGCATCAAAAATTCTTTCATCTCACATATCATTTGTAGTCTCTTCATCATCATCCACATAAATACTACCCATATGACCATACTGATTCTCTTCATGAGTCTTTCCCTTAGGGCATTTGTTTGCATAATGCCCATACATTCCACATTTAAAACACTTAACCATTTTTGATGTCATAGCATTACCATTATCCTCGTCCATGGTGTTAACCGACCCTTTTCCTTTGCACTTACTTGCTTTGTGTCCTTCTTTTCCACACCCAAAGCATCTTCCAGTTCCCTTGAAACATTCTCCTTGATGCCTCTTCCCACATGATTTACATTGGGGAAATTGAACTTTCTTTCCTCTATGATCATCATGGAACTCCATCTTTCTCTTATTAGTCGAGTCAGGAAACTTACCAAATTTTACTTTATTGATCATATTATGAGATTGCTGATTCGGCATAATAATGATGTTTGGACTTCCAAATCCCATTTCATTTGGTTGCTCATGAAGAATATCATTCCATTGTACATCATATCCTCCATTATTGTGAATCATCTTGTTTCCAGCCATTTTCTAAAACACAAACAGAATAGTGTTAGATGCAAAAATCATAATAAAGGGGGAGTAACTTAAATATCTATCATCTTTGGTTTAATCTAATATCGTTACCATAGTTATAGAACTATATCCTATACGTATACTTATCCTTAGGGGCATCCCTAGACATACCTTAGAAATTTCTCTAGGGATCTCACTAACGTTTTCGCATCCTAGTTTCCAAAGGTTGACTAAACCTTTCCTCTGATACCAACTGTAGAGACCCGTATCTTGACGTACATGGACATTACATTACATTTGCGGAATACTTAGTACATAACAAAAACACACACAAGGATCGTAATAGTATAGTGTCTTTGGAAACTCGGAACGTAATCTTCTAATCGTGGTGAAAGATCTTCAATATCTCCCATAAAGATCTTCCCTTTTTTTTTACCTAAAAACCTTTCTTTATATCCTGGGGAAAAGAAAACATAAAAGGGTGAGCTCAAATGCTCAGTAAGGGTAAACAAAATAAATATCAATCACATCATATACATAAGAACATAGCTTTTGGAAATCTTAACCTGCAAAAGAGATCATAATATCATAACATGGGATAAATCATTGAAGTGAAAATGAGATCCCCATAATCATAACATAAAACTTGAAACTTTGTGGAATGCACACATAATCATGGAAAATCATTTCTTGTTAGTCATGACTCATTGCCAAGACTATCTTAGTGGACAAAGTCCCTTTCTGAACCGAGTTCACTCCTCGTTTCAGTCCTGTATCACTGAACCGAAATAACCTTCCGTTCCAGCCATGTCTATCTCGTGAGATATAAAATCTTTACCCAATGCATTGGAGGGAGATATAGGTCCCACCCATCTTATAATGAATCCTTTCTTATGTGTGCCACATAATCATAAACCATACATCATAGCGTAACCCATGTAATAAAAATGGGATTCTTAAACAACATGACAACATAAAACAATTCATATAAGATAAAGGAATTAATAAAAATAATTCCATCACAACATGATCAAATCAATGTAATAATATGGATAGAAACAGAACCCTTTATTATCTTAGATGGAAAATAATTTTGATAAAACACTTGAATTGAATTCTTGAGGAAAATATCCTTTCTTCTTCAAAATCAATTTCTTTTCACAAAACATCATGCAATTTTAAAAGAAAGAGATTTTATTGAAAATAGTCATGAAATCTTTTAGAGGAGGCTTCATGAAAATAAGGCTTTATAAAACAGTATAAATCCGTTCGTGCCGTATAAGTTAAAAAAAACATTCTTCGTACTTTTGTCGGAAAAGTCAAAAAGTACCTCGTACGAAAAAGCGACAAAAGATTCCTTTCATATTCTTTACTAAAAACTCACCGAAGGGTAAAAATGGATTTAAACAATTGTAGGTGGATGGAAATAATATTACATATTGATGAAACATGGATGTGGATGATAAAATACACCCTAGTAAATACTTACGAATAAAAAATCTCGGATAAAAATGAGATTGTGATATTTCCCTTACCTTAAGTCCGATTTGCTTCGTATGTGTCCGTACCTCCTGTATAATGATTTAAATAATGTCATTGACTTATTACAGAATCATATTCATTTTTATGATATCATATATGGTTCACTTATGACTTTATATTACCCGTTCTTTTGTAAATTTTATGTTAAAGAAGCGTTTTGGGTAAAATCGTTTCATTTATCGTAGGTGTTTTGACTTGTTGTTCTTGACATTATTATTACTTATATCATGATTTACTTACTTCCAGAATATAAAATATGATTTATATATCATATATATTCAGTATATATATATATATATATAATAGATAGATAAATGAAATGAAAAACACCGCTCATGGAGACGGTAGTCCGTACGTACGCATGAGCGCTGTTTTACTTTCCTTATTGTCTTGAAATGGAAGTAAGTAGATGACATACATATATATATATACATAAATCCAGTAGCTTTATAATGTCATATATTTCATTATTATTTCTTATATATACTTTATAATCATTCTTAAATTGGTTAACATGGAGAATGAATCTCATCGCGTCGTGGAGACGGTATTCCGTACGTACGCACGAGCGATGATATCATTTCCATAAATATTGAACTAAATTGGAGTGCATTATAAAATATATCAGAATCAATATGATGTTGTAATAACTATGTATAGTTATTCTTTACACCATTATACCCATCCATGTAAGGTGGTGGTGGAAAATAGATTACACCACGGCGTGGAGACGGTATTCCGTACGTACGCACGCGCGGTGATTTCTTTTTCCGTAGGATGGATAGATGGTGAAATAGGGTTGTTTCATACTTATAATAACATATCAGTATATGAGTGATACTGATGTTATTACTTCATAATGAAACAACCTAAGAAGAAGAAGTGGAAGAAGAAATAAAGATGAAAGAATTGGTAACGGTAATTACCTCTTCTTTGAAGCGCCTCTTTGAGACCTTCTCTTAGGGCACTAAAATTGGTCTTTGAGGAAGACCAGAACCTCTAGGATGTTTCTAGGGAAGTGGAGTAGAGATTTTGGCAGGGGTTGGCCGAGCTTGAGTGCTCAAATTGGTGTGAGGAGGAGGGGGAGGAGGTGTCCTTTTATAGGGGAGGAGAGGGGCACCTTAGGAATATCTCAAAATATTATTTTATATTAAAGTCAAAATCGGTTTATAATGGTTCCAAAGGGTCTTATTTCGAAGCTAAAGTGGGGATGGGTCGAAATACTATCAACCAATAGGGTTTAGACAAGTTTAGGGTATTATTTTAACCTTATCAATTAGATTTAACTCTAAGTTAAATAATTTAACTTTTACCGTGTCTTTTTGTTTTCTTTCACTATATGGTTAATAAACTTACTATAACATGCCAAACGAACCCCAAATTGTATATTATTAATACATATATCCTTATCTAAGTCATTTGGACGAACCTTAGATTTTTAGGAATAAAATAACAATTAATAATATAATATTTGATTTAAAAACTCTTTTGTGTCAATTTTGACACTATTTGATATATGATTTTTGTGAAAGTCATAACAGAATTATATGTTCGAACCAAGTTGATTAAATCAACACTAATATATCATAGTAACCTATAAAATTAGTGGAATTCATAAAAAGTCTTAAATTACATTTATTTTGGTATTTATATTATCAATTATGTCAATATTTCATTAATAAGATAATTACTGCATCATCTTTGTGTCATAAATAAATTATATTATTTGATGTCTAAAAATTACAAATAAAATACCATCATGTAGGAAATCGTTTTAGCTTTCTAATGAATATTTAAAATCGAATTTATCTTATGTATAACCCTATAGTAAAAATGATTTACTTATTAAACTTTGATTTTAACTATTTTAACCCTTCTTTAAATAAATTAATAATAAATGTCCTAATCTAATCCAAGTGGGCCTAAATGGTCATATTTTATTCCTAAGTTTATTTTCGGTCGAATTACACTTGTCCAATAGAATTAGGACATGTGTTAGGGTAATATTAATATCATATTTACCCTTAGTTACCCTATTTACTATTAACCGCGGTAAAAATAGTAAAAAGTTACTATTCACCAAAAAATTATTTTCATCTCATTGAACCACATTTTAGTCCTTGATATTAACCGTGTCTCTCGGATTTTTGAAATTCCATTCACAGAAGCGGTAAAATTAAGTTTTATGCAAAATTCAGTTTTTAACCTACCACTTAGTAGTTTCACTATTCATCAAAAATTGATGTTTTTCAGAACAATGCCAAAATTTCATCCCAAGCTATATTTCATATTCCGAATTCAAAAATGAAGTCTATTTTACCAAATTCATAACATAAAAGTTGCATTAATTAATTTTATAATTAAATCCCGCTGTTAAAACAAATAGCGTGTTTTTAAGAAACAATATCTATCAAAAGATTGACATTTGTTTATGTCTAGTTTAAATCTGAAATTACAACCAATGACCAACATTGTATTAAATTGTAAAAATATATTCTAAATATACTTTAAAACCACTCAAATTAATAATTTATCACTATTAATTATTTCGATTAAAAAAGTTGTTTTTAATTATAATTTAATAATTTTCACTATTCATCAGAATATGAAAGTTATCCGAAAAGTACCAAAATTTCACCTTAGGCTAAATTCGATACTCCGAATCCATAAATGAAGTCCATTTTGAAAAATAAAATTTACAAAATTTCAAAAAGTGGTTATTACTATTCACAACAGCTAGTTTTAATAATATCTTAATAGCATATCGTTGTTTAGCGAAACTTGGCGTTGCGTACAACACACGCTATCGAGGAAGGTCGCGATTGCATGTAATGCAAGGAAAGTCAAGGATGTGTGTTGTGCAAGCTCCTTTTGGTGTAGCGCACAACACCAGACAGAAATAAAATTAAAAGGAACATTTTTCATAAAATCTTGGGCTGTTACAGCTAAGTTCCGGTTTGCGAACCAGAATAGGTATGAAGCTGGAAATGAATTAATAAGGAACCGAAAACGCATAACAACTTAGTGAACCGCAAACTTAAAATAAAAAATAAACGGGGACTATGAACCATTGAACCTCCGCGGATTCCCTCCCCACAGACCAGAAAGTTTATGCCCCTTTTCAGATCCGTTGCACCGCGTAGCACCCTCCTACACAGGCGAAGCCCCGACCGACGAAACTCCGACCGGTGTCGCCCTCGGCTGCCGCTGCTCACGTGGACCCCTCCTCATACCAACCTAGTACGTGGTCTGAACCTGAAGCTGTGAACCACACTGGTTCGTGGGATGCCCATCAGTCCGCGGACCACCTTGGTTCACGGATAACCTCTCCAGCTGCATAGCACATCCCTACGCGAAGGGCGCCCCCATCATACACCCTTGTGTTCCACTAAATCCTTCGATGTTCCCATTCATCGGCCCCAAGGCGAGGCCTCCACCAGATCCACCGGACCCATGTGATGTAACCTTCAGGCACATCAGCGCGCTGTTTTTAGTTCACATACCCATGGTAGGCGAGGGAGAAGGGGTTGCCCCAGCCCTTGAACGGGTTCTCGAGTCACTCCTGGGTCCACATACTGACGGTAGTGAAGCGTCCAAACTCGGGAGTCCCCTTTATGACCCTCCACTTTTTTGGAATGGGGCACTTCTCCCCTCCACGGGGAGTGGACGACTACCCATTAGAAGGAAGCACCCATGCACCTCTGTACATCCCCACGGCCATGGCCAAGGAAGGGCGTAGTTGGGAAGGGTGCTGCTCCATTCTTCTTCAGAGCCATGTCCCTTTACCACTAGGATTTATCACCATGGGAATCCATCTTGGAGTAAACCCGGACTTTTTATGGGCCTCTCCCATGCGTAAGCCCCATCGCACTTCCCACAGACACACCTTTCACGACGTGATCGTCTAGTCTCTGATGCCTCTTTTTTCTCACACCGAGCATGACTCACGTGGTCTTAGGGTTAACATCGAACATGAAATCCTCTCCTGGGCCTCTTTAGAGTGTAAACACCAATCCATTATTCCAGGATACCTCACGTGTAAGCCCCATGCTAATTCGAACTACGTGGACTTTGATTCCCCACCATAGGGATACGTAGGAAGCCTCCAAGAGGTCCAAGCCCGATCACCATCAGACCCCCGGGTCCACATTCATGTCGGTTTTCTAAAACCCTATTCGAACTACGTGAACTTGGATCCCTATCTACTAAGTAGGGTACATAGGAAGCCTCCCCGAGGTTCAAGCCCAACAATCGGTCATTCCAACCCCCCTTTATGTCGGTTTACCCACACCTTGGGCCACCTCAGAGTGTAAGACCCATCTCAATCTGAACTACATAGAAATTGATCCCCATATCCTTGGCAGGGTACGTCCGAAGCCTCCCCAAGATTCAAGCCCAACACCCGGTCGGTCCAACCATCTTCACGTCGGTTCACTGCACCAACCCTGGGCAGCCTAGAGCGTAATCCCCATACCAAACCGAACTATGTGAATTCTGATTCCTCTCACAGGGATATGTAGGAGGCCTGTACCATGGGTTTGATTCAAACTCTCAAGTCTTTATATGTCCCCTTGGATGACAATAAAATACAGAGTGCTTGGTTATGAGGCTTTAAACTAGTGTCGTCTCAATGAGTTCAGACTCCTCGGGGTCATTAATCCAACAAGGGGTGGTAAAACTCGGGCTTAAATGACTCTGAACCCCTGCGTCCAGCTGACCATTTCCAACCAGGAGTAATCTGTGGATACTATGCTTGGGTATAATCCAAAGACTCATGAACATATGAATATGTCTTAAATCTATAAGAGAGTCCCGTAACATGCAACAATTTCCCCCCAAAAGGGTGCGATGATCCCGACTTCCCATACTCTCGACCAATGTGAGTTCTTAAGCATCGCTGGCCAAACCACCCAGCGAATTCCTACCTTTGGAAAGAAGGTCCACGTATTGCTGGATATGAAACCGTTGGGCGTTTCGAGACAAAATAGTTCACCTGATATGAGTGATTAAGCAGAACCCAATATTCTCTAATCAACCGTCGGTTAGTGCATGTTTCTCCCCCATGATCCCGTCGTGCGTCGGGAGACAAAAAATGGTGAACCCGACGTGAATATTTAACCAAGCATGACATATTTAACCTAATCCCACCTTGTGACACCCGTATACTGACAAGGAGGGCCAATCAAGGTCATTTATTATGCATGGGGTCATGATATGCTGCTTTGATGGGTTTTCTGTTTGTAATTGTTAAAATATTTTATAGGTATCACTCAGAACTTCCTTATATCCAATGGAGTCACGGAGGAACATACAGGTGCGTGCTTCAAGGTATGCAATGACCGAAATTCCTCACCAATGAAGGACCCTATCACCGACTCAGCGTCTTCAACACTGGGTCTCGAATGGGTTGATCCGAGAGTACCACGTGAACGATACTCTCCCGAAGGTGTAGGTGTCCATGCACGCCCTCCAATCCGCCAAGACCAGCCGGTCGCCCGACCAGCAGTGGCCGCGAAGGCAGATCCAGATGGCTCCTGTTGCTGTCTTGAACCATTTAGAGAGTCTATCCCTGGAACGAGACAACGCATACCTCCCTTATCTTAGGGAGGTGGATGAGGTCGACGTTGAGGACTTCATCCCTATTTAACAGAGGTTCTTCTCTAAGGCCCCCGCCGGGAGACGTCATCACGACAACGCTGCGACTTAGTATCCTCACGCTAAGGAGGATGTAGCCCCGAGGATCCTAGCCCACGCTCCCCGAGCTCTAGCCCCTCGGACCGCCCGATGAGGGCGGTAAACTTACAACCAGGGACCGTCCATCACCCTTATCCATGAGGAGGAGCTCCACTACCCAATCATGGAGACATATAATGAAAAGGAACATACACCTGTTCGCTCCTCCAAAGCCCGCCATCCAGACATAGCGACATCATACGAGAAGGCGCGCATCCCCGCTGAGCTCCGTCAAGTCCGTCACTCACACAGGACGACACCTATACGGCATGCACCTTTCCCTACCCAAGGACGTTAAGCCCACCAACAAGACGTGGTGGAGACCCAGCGCCTACAGGACCAACTCCAAGAAGATTCTCTTGACACCTACAATCCTAGCATGGTGGCGCTCAACAACACCTGCCATCCAGATGTGGCAGAAATTAATAGGCGGGAACGTCTCCCTGCCAACAATGGACACCAACTCGATGTGGTGGGGAACCAACATATACAAGGCTATCTCCCTGTGGATGCAAGTAAAGTCCACCATTTCGATTTGGCGGAAAACGGAGAGATAAACCGGAATATCCCACCCTAGGGGCCAATTCGTTCACTTGCCCCAACACAAGAGAATTGTCAGTACCCACTAACCACTAGAGGATCGGAGAAGGATATTCCTACTCCGATACCAGAATGGGCCTTCATACCCATTCCAGTCAAATATGTCTCTCTGCATATCCTGGAAATGATGGAGAAGTAGGTATCGATCCCAGATCATATCTTACAGACTTTCCCGAATGTAATTACGTCAGCGGAAATAGAAAGGACTCGGGCCCGCGAGCCCATCTCCCCAATTGAGGAGACTCATCTAAGAGATGAGATAGCCGCCTCAGAGTAGATATGCATCCTTGCTTCCACCCAGGAGGGTTGTCAGCAATATTCTGTGATACAAGGTCAACCGAATCAAGAATTTTCACTCGTTCCAACTGGGTGAGACCCATCCATCACGGTGGATTCTCCAGAGCAGGCATATATCCCTACTAAAAGTCAAGATGTTCGTCGGTATATCCCGAAAACATCACAGGACCCAATTAGATAGGGACCCAAAGGTGAAGGCCATTGTTAATAGAAGAAAGTCCCCACTGCCCGTAGGAAAGTTCCCCGAATGCACCGAAGGAAGTCGGAAAATAAAGAGCGGGTCCATGACTCGACTCTACTGGAAGATGGGGTTCCCGATGCCGCTAAGCACATGATTAAGTCTCAGAACCTTGCCCACCCATTACCATATTATGGGAGTGGAAGTAGAAGTTGTGAAGGTCCTCCCCGCAATGTCGCTACCAGCATCTCTAAAGGTCCTCCCCAGAGCACCTACGAGGGCCTCCCCCAGAGGAATATAACGATCGATCACAAGAGATTCTCTTTTGATGCGAGTCATAGCAGCCCTCCGCATGACCAGAAGATAGAGTAGCAAGAAGGCCCTCCACTTGCTACTGTCCCCCCTGAAGGTCCTCCCCGGGGTATACACTGCAAGCACTCTCCATGAAGTGGGACCATAGATTATGATATTAGTCCTCACTATCATGGTCGCAACTGCAGAGGCCCTCCCCACAGTGACGTCTCATCATGACAAGAAGGTCCTCCCCTTGTCATGGACTTCCCTGAAGGTCCTCCCCATGGGTTACATTGCAACGACACTCCGTGCAGTCGAGCATCAGATCATGGTGGTAGTCCTCGCCACCCTAATAACGGAGGTCCTCCCCATAGAGACGCCAAGCAACGAGAAGGACCTCCCCTCATTGCGGTACATTTTGAAGGCCCTCCCCAGGGTGTACCCCGCATATATTCTCCATGTGGCAGCTGTAATGGTAGTCCTCACCATTGCAGCAACTGTGATGGTAGTTCTCGCCACCATGGCCGCCATTGCGAAGGTCCTCCCCGCAGTGGCCCCAAGAAACAAGAAGGTCCTCCCCTTGTCGCAGTGTGTCTTGAAGGTCCTCCCCAAGATGCATATCGAACGTCAAACCATGATGATCAACCACACCATGATGGTAGTTGTTGCGAAGGCCCTCCCCATAACAACGCTATACAGCCATAGGGTCCACCCCTTTCTGCAACACACCTTAGAGGTCCTTCTGAGGGTACGCACTGCAAAAGTCCTCTATGCAGTGAGGCATCAAGAAGTAATGGTATTCCTCATCATTATAGCCGCCATTGCGAAGGTCCTCCCCACAATGACATATCATATCGACAGGAAGGTCCTCCCCCTGCCGAATCAGGCACAAAAAATTCCTCGTATGCCGAGGCACTTAAAGGACGGCATCAAGCATGTCAGATTCCCAGCTAGTTGCCAACGACACCCTTCTTCAATTGTGAAACGTTCCGGGGCCACGTTCATCTTCTGAACCACCTCAGAATCGCCAACATGATAATTAGATACCTACAAGTCCCACTGCCTATGACCACACTATCAGTGAGCATCTCAGTTGGGCTGACCAGGTAGAGGAATCACTAGCGGAGGAGTATTCCAACATGTTTCACTATAGGCAAGGACTGGACAGGGATGATATACTAGTTATGTTTTGGCCCACGACCACCTCTCAATACGAAATAACCCGAAGGTTGTCGAAAGAACGTGTTCATGAAATCCGCTACAATATATGGACAACCCTCTACCAACTAAAATCAAGCCTCCTACCCTACGACGGTTATGCAGACCATGTTAAGACAATATGAGACCCCCTGCGTCATAACGACCTAGAATCTCTTCCTTCAGCATGGTAACGACGACTAGATAGGCCTAAAGGAAACATGGATATAACCTTCCTCCGTGCGTTGCACCAGCTTTGCCACCTCATTGGTGATGCTCCGACAGGAGTCCATATCAGAGGATGGGGAGAACATAGAGCTCTGCATTTCACTCTGCTCCCCGCCCAGAGGAACCCTTTCAGCATAATATCTTGCAATGCCATCATGTAAAGACAGCAATCGAGTGGTCTCCCAGATCGAAAAAGGTGTCACACCCAACAAAGAAGGGCCTTGAGTAAGTCCTACGAGCGTCAGGCCTGATGGGAATAATCCATTCATGAACTCCTAAATCAGGCCACCAAAATCATACAACAGGCCTCTCGCCTAAGAGAGGCCGGTCAGCAGTCATTTCTCGGCTCCCTAGAAGGGATTGATTCACAGAAGAACTTGGAACCAAAACTAGTTCACCCCCGAATGGAGGCACGCAAGATTAGGAAGGTAGCGACAGCAGCAGCCACTGCCACAAACCAGGGTCAACCCCAGCCTGCAGGGATGGGGGAATTTTTAACGTCAAATGCCCCCATAAGACCAATAAAAATGGGAAGAGACTCAATGTCCAATGAAACAGAGCCAACCCCAACCCTCAGGGATGGGTTCATTTTTACCTCCTCAACAACAACCTCCCCCATGAGAATCAATATTCTCTCATCTAGGGAGGATAGTCAGAAGAGGATATTCCTGCCCTATCTCGTCATTTGAATCATCATCCCCTCCGAAAGGAAGGCGAGCCGTAAGGTCGCTGTTTCGGTGCGGATGTGCGTCGGGTTACGCTGTTCCGCCAGGACGCGTTCGCGCGTGCACCCGTCAACCCGAGGGGATGGGCGCGCGGCTTGTGGTCCCGCAGTCCCGCTTTCCAAGGGCGGGCGGCATTCGTCCCTTATTCAGGGGCGTCTGCTCCTTGATCGAAACCGGGATGATGGGATGTCGGCTCCTCCTTCCTTGGACGTCTCCTTGGAACTCGTCGCCTAATCCGGGTCTCCCTCATAGACTTAAGAATGTTCGTGAATCTCGTTCCCGGTGCCATATCTTCATGGACACCGGTTAATTACGCTGCTTCCGCCCGGACGCTCCAAGGAGTCTGGGCGGGGCAGCAACCTGCGGTGAGAAGGCCGGGTGGCTTGGGGTGCTGGGGGCGTGTCGTAGCACTGCGGCTCTGCACGTCTGTCTTCCGTCCCTAATAGGGCTTCTCGAAGGCATGATGGCCTGAGGCATCCCGTACTAGGTGCGGGGAACTGTGTCACCTGAGGTTTTCCTCAGCTTCCCATGTTTAACACGGGGTATGCCGCGAGTTTAACGTCCAGCGGGGACGGCATCAGACCGATCAACACGAAAAGTGGATCGGATGACAGAACCCCTTGCGGGGAACCTCCGACGCTGGGGCCAGCACATGGGCGGCTTCCCAAATGATGTGGAGTGGAGTGAAGTGGCATGACCCCACCGGGATGTGGCGGCCCGGGTAAGGATCAGGATGGATGATGGAGTGAAGAGCTTGGACCCCGTAGGGGCTTCCTACGTACCCTGTATAGAAGACAGGGATCAAAGTCGACGTAGTTCGGGTATACAGTTTAACGTCATGCTGGACGTCGGCAAGCCGACTCACGAAGAGGTCTAGGCCGCCGGGCGGATGATTGAACCGGACCACCTCGCACAGAGGGGGGTGGAACGGCCGGGTGGATCACAGTTTCACGTCATGCTGGACGATAAAAGGAGAAATGGAAAAAGGGGCTGTGGGGAGGCACAGTGGAGATACACACGGGCAGTCTCCCACAGGGGCGGATTCATAGGTGAATCGACGCAAGCGTGAACCCTGGAGGGGTCCACTGATGGACGAACCGACGTAAATACGACCGGGACGACCAGGTGGCGGGCTTGGACCTCAGGGAGGCTTCCTACGTACCCTATATAGAAGACAGGGATCAAAGTCCACGTAGTTCATTCTGTCAGGACTTACGCACTTGGGGCAGCCCGGATGCGGCAAAACTCAGTTGGAAGGGACTTGGACCGAAAGCAGAAGACACCTCGATCCCAGTCATACCCTCTACTGGCTTCGGCAGTGGGGAGGTGCAATGGAGATACACATGTGCAGCCTCCCACGAGAAACTAGGGGTTTGTAATACCCTGCCCCCATAGGGAAAAGCCACTCCCATTAAATCGTCCCAAAAGGGGGACAATCCCGACATCCCTGCAGAGACGAGCGGGTGGGGGCCACGTCCAAACCGGGGGAGACCCTGCGTGCGAAGCACGGGATCGAATGATGCGGACGGTTTAACGTCTTGCCGGATGAAGTACAGTTTAACATCGTGTGTTGAGGACGAAGCGGACGGTTTAACGTCTTGCCGGACGAAGTACAGTTTAACGTCGTGTGTTGAGGACGAAACACTTGGTAGTTTAACGTCTTGCAGCGCGGACGATGGGGGCTAGGCAGTTTAACGTCGTGCAGCCTGGACGTATACAGTTTAACGTCGTGCAGGACGTGGTGCAGTTTAGTGTCATGCAGGACGAATATGCAGTTTAACGTCATGCTGGACGAATGATTGCCGCCGACGGGTCCGTGTCACTTCGCACGAGCCTGGAAGGCTGCACGGGAAGACAGCGCACGGTGCGGGCACCTTGCGATGAAGACCATCGGGCGCCACGCAGGCGGGTACCCAAAGGGGGTCAAGGGAGGCGACCCTGGCGGCTTGCGCGCAAAAGAGGAGCTTTGCGCGCAAAACCGCGGATCGGCGCGCAAAATGGCGGGCTGGCGCGCAATTGGGCCAGCGCTTTGCGCGCGGATGATTGGGATTGCGCGCACCGGGCTTCGGGTAGCGCGCGGGGGCAACGACTCATTTTCTAACTAATGGCCACTTTGAAGATGGGGGGGTGCGCGCAATCGGGTTGGATTGCGCGCACCCGGGGGCAATTGCGCGCAAGAGGCTTCTTTTGCGCGCAAAGGCCTTCGGGTTGAAATTTATTCAAAGGAAATGAGCCAAGGGGATTGCGCGCGAAGGCGGACCCCAAGGCTCTATTGCGCGAAAGAAAGGAGGTTACCTGAAGATCGGCATTGCGCGCGGAGGGGGTTGAATTGCGCGCGCGGGAGGCCGTTCGACTTCCAGCAACCTTTGAAACGTTGGGGGTCGCCTAGTATTTATAGGCAACCCCGGGCGCGGAATCCAAGGCGCGAGCGCGGAATTCTCCTCGCGGGCGCGGAATCGGGCACGGCGTGCAAGGGAGTTGCGCGCATCCCGGGGGTTTTGCGCGCGGATCATCGTCTTTGCGCGCAGACCTCTGAAATTCTGCGCAAGGCCTCCGGGCCCTCCGAAACATTCTTCCGACTCCGAATATGACCTCGCTTTCCGCATCCGGAGCTTCGTTTGGGAACAACGGACTTTTCCGGCGTCTACAAAAGCCCCCCCTCGGAATCTGATCGGCGAGAGGTCGCAACGATCGGGTTCCGAGGGAGACGCCGGAATGCCGAAGTCCTGGGCGGCGCGGGACTTAGGCGCGCAAAAATGGGCGCCGATCGCGAAATTCGCCGCTGCGGTCGCGCAAAGCGCTTTCCGCGCAGCGCGGACCCCGGCCTCGCCTATAAATAGGGGCACTGGGTCCCTCCGTGCCGTACACTGGCCTTCCGCGCGATAAGCATCTCTGCTCTCATGCGCGAAATTGCCTTTTCCGGCGCGGAATTCGCCCGCTCGTCGCGCAAAACCGTCCGGATTCCGCCTGTCTTTGCGCGAAAACCCGGAACTTTGCGCGACAGTCTTCCCAATTGCGCGCCGCCCACTTGGATTGTGCGCCAACCTTCAAACTTCTCTACCAGCCTCGTCCGATTCCGCACGCTTCATCCCTTAACCCGCACGACTCCCGAAACTTCTGGGATGGCCGCGCACAGAGGAAATGAGGGGGATGCCGCCACTCGCAGGGCTGAGATGGCGACGAACGAGGAGGTTTACGGAGCCAAGGAGATTGTTTCCAACAATCAATCCTTGTTCGACTTACTGACGCCGGCCCAGAAGAGATATCCACTGTCGGACAACCTGCCGCTCTGGAACTTCGGCATCCTAGATGAGGTCCTGGTGCCAGGGTTCGAGATTGATGCGCCGCGGACCTGGGTGACCCGGGAGGACGAGCTTCTCCGCTATAACATCACCAACAATGGGCATCCTGCCAGGGAGACCAGACACTTGGATGTCTATGTCCTGAATCCGAGGACGCGAACCATTGATGGGGGTGAGCCTACTGCGGAGAATTCTCCAGCCCTCTACTCGAGCATATATCGCCAGAGCGTCACGGACGACACCAAGGGCTGGCTGAAGGACTGGGACTTGCGGTCTGGGGGCAACTTCACCAGTGAGTGGGCCTGGGCGTTCTGGGTACGCCACACTTGCGATCACTTCGCAGAGGAGCTGCGGTACATCGGCCTGTTCGAGGCGGTGTGGACGTCGCAGTTCCACTTCTACCAGCAGTCCGAGCTCGGGCCGGAGCTGTTCACCCGATGGTCTCCGGATACCAACACCTTCCATCTTCACCATGGGGAGGTCGGCATCGGTCTCTGGGACATCCACTGCATCGGAGGTATCCCGCTGGAGGGCTACCAATACGATGAGTTCCTGCCACCGAAGAACATCTGGGAGGACAGGTCACGGACTCCCATCCTGACCTGGCATCTGCTTGACCTGGCTACACAGCGGCTCGGGATCAAAGACTTCCAGAAGGACATAGCCTACAAGGAATGGTTCGGCCAGTTCTTGGAGCATGACCCTTCGGTCAAGATGCCAGGCAGGGGGAAGCGGTGCCCGACCGCAGCTCAGAGGAGCCGGAACGGGTCGTACTGGCGGGTCCTGGAGACGGGCGATTACCGCTCATGGGGGTACCGCGTCATCGAGGCCCGGGACCCAAATGTCCGGTACGCGGCGTTCCTGGCCGCCTTTCTGAGTGGGTGGCTCCTGCCAGTGCGGGACGCGAGAATGGGCGTTCGCCCGGCGACACTGGCGGTGGCGGGCGCTATGGCCGCCAACAAGAGATACAACCTCGGGGTCCCAGTGCTGGCGAGGCTGTATGCCATCCTGGGACGCATCTCACGAGGGGGGTCGCCACGAAGGATCTGTGGGCCCTTTCAGTTCTTCCACGGCTGGGTGGCTGCTCACCTCGGTGGGTACACGTTTCCGAACGCCATCATTCCTCCGGGCAACGGCCTGCGACCCTCCCTGCTGAACATCGCGGGGGTCGCTCCGATGACCCTAAGTGAGGAGGGCGTGCGGATCCGGATTGGAAATCATGCCAACTTCAACTTCAGTCCGTTCCCCACTCCCGTCGGCCAGATGATCGACAATGGGCAGGGTCCGCTGGAGCAGCATGAATACTTCCTGAACATGCGGGGCGGGGTGCTCGTGGCTCGGATCGACGGGAAGGTGATCTGCGAGCCTTACGTGCCGACCCGGTTCGCCAGGCAGTTCGGGTGCCTTCAACGGATGCCGAAGAGGGTATTCACTGCCGTCCGGGAGGAGACGAACCCTTGCGTCCTTCGCCAGATGTGGCTGATGTTTGCCGCTTTCGGCTCTGGCGACGTCATCACTCTCCCTCCTACCGGAGTTGACGCAGGCTTGGCAACCGAGTACGCCGAACACTGGGCCATCGCGTACCCTGAGGGGCTTTTGCGGAAGCTAGTTCGGCGGCTCGAGGTTACCCGTGCGGAGACCGGGCGTCAAGGAAGGAGGCGAGGCGCCGCCACACGGGGGAGAACGGAGGCGCGCCAAGCAGCGGAGCCGGCGCGAGCAGGGACTTCGGCGGCGGGCACATCGCAGGCTGCCGCTACGACCTCGGCGCCCAGAGAGGGGGCACATGCGGCGGTCGAAGAGCGGCCCGGGAAGCAGGTGAGACGTCTGCTCGAACCCTCCCACGATGCAGTCTTCCCGGCGCTGTGGTCGGCCTGGATGACCCTGCGGCAGTCACTGGGGACCGACGCCATCTGGCGAAAGATTCTCAGAGAAGGAATCCATCTGCCAGAGGTCGGGCGCCTCCACATTGCCGACAGGGTGGACTTCAACAGGCAGTATGCGTATCTGACGGCCATGGACGAGTACGCGCGCCAACGTGGTCAGCGCGCGGAGCCATCCCTTCTGGTGAAGGTGATGCTCGGTCTCGAGCCCGCTCCGGAACAGATGCCGCCGGAAGAAGACGACAGTAGCAACGACTCCGAAGAAGAGGAGGAAATGGGGGAGGATGAAGGCTCCAAGGGAAGATCCCATCAGGGGAGCCCACGGGAGAGCGGCGAGGTGGCCGGCTCTGACAACGTTGATGTCACTGAGCTCCTCGAGGTCCGCTTCTATCCCTACTCAATCTACTTCATCCACTCTCTTATGCAGCTTCTAACCCATTTCTCCATCTTTCTCAGGAGCGCACGGATGTTGGTCAGGCATCCTCAGCGGGAGTAGGAGGGGCGCCAGCAGGACAAGGCGGGGGCCAGACACCCATCATCGAATTGACAAGCGCTAAGGGGTCCCCTGCTGCAACTGTTCCTGCGGCGACCGGGGTAGCGGAAGATGACGTTCCGAACTCCCATAAGTCTCCTTACTTTACTGCTGGTGCTTGCCGTTGACGATCCGTGACTAACCATGGCATGCCCCGTGCAGTGATCTCAACATTGGAGGCTCATCGGGCTGCCGAACCCGGGCCATCTACGAGTGGACCAGTGGTGGACATGCCGCCTGCTCCAGAACAGGCTTCCCAAACCGAGCCGGCCCCACCAACTGCTGATCAAGGGGCTCCGGACATCGGAGGTGCTGACATCGGAGAGAGGTTGGGGGCTGACGAGGGTGTCAGCGCCACTGGGGAGAGAGAAGAAGGTCGCCCAGATGTTGGGGAACCTATCCCTCGTGAGGACCTCCTAGGGGCGGACCCTGCAGCAGACCTGCTGGCTGCCTTCCCTGCCTACCGGCCTGCCGATCCCGAGGAGATGGATGACTCGGACGCGGAGGCGGTCGAGGAGAGCCGGATAACGCGCCGCAGGGGGTGGAAGTGCATCCAGCGCTTCCTCAAGCGAGACCCGTCGGAGTGGCTGGGGCGCATGGGATCACTTCAAACCTGGCTGCGCTTCCTGTGTGCCGGGGGAGCTGATGCTCAACGCCTCCATCTGACGGTCCGTGATTTTATGGCCGAAAAGATGCGCGAGAGCTGCCGGCGTGCCGACGTCACACAAAGTCGGGACATGTCGGAGAGCACGCGGGCGCTCCTCGCGGCGGAGCAGGAAGTTCGGCGCCTCGAAGGGCAGGTGGCAGAGAAGGAGGCCTTCGTCGCGACGTGTACCGAGCTTGTGGAGCAACTAGCAGCTCAGCTGGTTGACGCCCAAGTACAGCTGACGGAGGCGGGCCAACAGATGGTCACAATTCAAGTCGAGCGGGAGCGTGCACAGGCCAGAATCGACGAACTGCGTGCTGCGACCGCCGACGAAGAGAGGGCACGCAGAGAGCGAGAAGCAGCTCTGGAGGCCACCAGCCAAAGGGTAGCGGCATTAGAAAGACTCATTCAGCACGCTAATCCCTAAGGGATTTGTTTTGCCATTCCCAAAACATTTGCTTCCGCTACTTTGATCCATCTGTATGAATCAATATATTTATCTGCATCTTTTGGTTTAACATGCTCAACCACAATTCACTGTCTTGCGGGAGTGTTAACCAAGCATCAGGCATCCATAATTGGGCCTGGATTTCTGGAGAAAAGAGGGAGGTCATTCCTAGGAAAGGAGACCTCAGACCTAAGCAATGTATCATCCCCCAACTTGTTCCAACACACGAGCGGGACAACGCTAGGGGCGTTGAGATTTCATCCGAACATAGGGAAATGAGAAAGGGTGAATCGCGTGTCCCGAATCCGGACATCCACAACGGTCGGCCTTCCAGGAAATGCCCAAGACGGTAGGCGGACAGTGGATCGACCATAACAACTGCAATAGACGGACCGAAAAAGGCCATCATTCATATTGCAGGAGGCGGACCACATGTCATCATGAATACCGCTTTGGGGTTCCTTCAGACACAAGGGTGGAAAATCCAGATCAACAGGGCATGCGAAGCATGGGGCGAAGTGACGATTTGTTCGGACAGAATCCAACGCTCTCAAAATTGCGCCACCGTGGGGAAAACGTATTAGGCGGATGCACTAATCTGGCCGTGAGTCACCTCAATTCTCAGACAGCACCTCTCTGACGAGGAAACTGTCGCTTCCCACCATTGCAGTGGGGTATCCCGAGCTGAATCGGGGAGAATATCACAACTGCACCACTCTACCCAAAGTCAGGCCAGACGGCCGGCGACGAGGAGGGGCGGGACTTAACGATCCCTGAGGCTGGACCCGAGTCGGAATGCCCGGGCGTTCCTACGTACTCCATCAGGCTGGAGATCAAGCCACACGTAGTTCTGAGAGTGTAGTTTAACGTCATGCAGGACGTAGAATCCCGTTTAGGGGAGATCTTAGTTTAAGGTCGTAGAGCTCGGACCATAAGGGTAGATCTTAGTTTAAGGTCTTAGAGCTCGGACCATAAGGAGAGATCTTAGTTTAAGGTCTTAGAGCTCGGACCATAAGGGCTAGATCTTAGTTTAAGGTCTTAGAGCTCGGACCATAAGGGCTAGATCTTAGTTTAAGGTCTTAGAGCTCGGACCATAAGGAGAGATCTTAGTTTAAGGTCTTAGAGCTCGGACCATAAAGAGAGATCTTAGTTTAAGGTCTTAGAGCTCGGACCATAAAGAGAGATCTTAGTTTAAGGTCTTAGAGCTCGGACCATAAAGAGAGATCTTAGTTTAAGGTCTTAGAGCTCGGACCATAAAGAGAGATCTTAGTTTAAGGTCTTAGAGCTCGGACCATAAAGAGAGATCTTAGTTTAAGGTCTTAGAGCTCGGACCATAAAGACCTCAAAGTACGCCGCATCTGGTCATATCCCCTGGATATGCGAAGATGCACTGAGGGATAGTGTCGAGAGTGCCGAGGTTTCGCCTGGTCAGAATGGGAGGTGGGAAATGTGAATCATGCGGCCATTCACTCGAGGACCGGGAGCACCGGCGTGACGATATGAGAGTACTGCCGACCGTGGCGGAAAAGCAGCATCAACATCGCACTAACCGTTGGTGGAATGAGGCAGCAAACGAGCATCGAACGCTCAATCGTAGGATTCATATCGATTTGCTGCCCGAGGCCATTGGGGGTACCGGCCCGAGTCGGTGGGAGAGCACTGAGGTATTGTGTCCGAACCGTTCACGGGGGCTCCACCCAGGGCGTAGACGATGGGTCCGAATGAAAGGGAGCACGAAGCCTGAAAAGCGGAGGAAACCTGACCAAGCGGATCCTGACCCTCCTGGAAATAAACCAGAGTACTCTTGACACCGGTGGACCACTGCAAGGGGTTGGGGAACACGCCTTGAGGGTGACCTGAAGGCGGCGGATTCCCCAGAGAAGGGGGAATCTCTAAGAGGTGGGGGGCTGGACCCGAAGTTTCAAACATCCGGGAGTTCCTACGTATCCCATAAGGATGGGAATCAAGCCGCACGTAGTTCTTGAAGCGCGGCGCAACACAATCGGGCACCAGCGCGGGGAAGAGTGCGGGTCTGACCCTCGCACACAAAAGGAGCGGCATTTGATATTTCTTGTTTGTCCTTAAAGATGAATGGTTTTTCTTTGTGCGGCGACATGCCTGTGATTGAGAAATCTCTGGCGTCGCCACAATAATCAAGCCACGGAAGGCATTGATGAATGGCGTGGTTATTAACCAGCGCCCAACATGAGTGTCCCCTGAGGGGAACATCACGATGCAGTGCCGTTTTCTCGTCGGGCGGCCAAGACGATCACAGTTTACGGTCGTGTGGTAGGACCAGACAACACAGTTTAAGGTCGTGTGGTTCGGACCATGGAGGAATCCGCTTACCGCGGTACGGCGGACACGGCGGAGGTGGGAGCATACCCAGCCTTGCGGTCACGCACGGTTCCAGGAGAAGAGTCTTGGGATGGGGGTCTGCGTATGTCCATCACCCGAGGGGCAGAGATGCTAGCCTCCAGGCATACTGGGCTCAGAACGCGATTGTTCGAGTGACTCCTCCCTCCTTATGGGGACGAGGGTCCAGCTACGCATGGCCCTTGGGGAGAACATCCGCATATATCCTTGGTGCTCAGATCATGGGAGCCTCAAACGACATCATTACCTTGGTTGGTCTGCCTAACGTGTAAAGGTGTACTGAAGGTCAGTATGAAAAGAGTGTCCAGATTCCACTACGACGCATAAAGGCGGAGTGTGATGAGGACTGCGCAACCAATGTTCAGAGCCTGAAGGAGCTGACATGGCGATCAAGGATGTTGCTGACGCATTCGCAACACAACATCCGATCGCGTCAGCCTAAGACGGGGCAAGCAAACGAGCATCAACCGCTCAATCGCAGGATTCATATCGATTTGCGGCCCAAGACCCGCCAGTAAATCGACCCGGAGCGGTGGGAGAGCACTGATGCATCGTACCCAAACCGCTAACGAGGATCCCTTTGAGTGAAGTCTCGAATAAGAGGAAGCGCGAGGCCTGACAAGCAACACATGACTTGTCGGGATTGAATCTGACACTACGAGTCATAGACCGAAGTACCCAAAACATGTTAACAGATCTCCGGAAAGGGTCGGAGGACTCACCCTGAGAGCAACCAAAAGAGGGCAGATCCCCGTGATCAACCAAGAGACGGGGCTGGACCTGAAACACAAGCGTCCAGGCGGTCCTACGTATCCCATAAGGATGGGAATCAAGCCATACGTAGTTCTTGAGAGGCAGTTTAACGTCATGCAGGACGATGAGGGGTGTGAGGTAGTCCCACACACGGGGGAGGCGTACGGCGCGGCCAGTAGACCGACGTGAATGAGGACATAATCCCCCGCTCACGCGATACGCCTAGCACAAAAAAGGAGGGGAACTGGGGCCAGAGGCCCAACGCGGGATAGAGATTCCCGGGAAATGGGGCTGGGCCTGAAACATGAATGTCCAGGCGGTCCTACGTATCCCATAAGGATGGGAATCAAGCCATACGTAGTTCTTGAAGTGCAGTTTAACGTCATGCAGGACGATGAGGAAAAAAGAAGGGGGGAGCAGAAGGCATCCCCAAACGTGGGGGGGCGTACAGCGTGATGAGCAAACTGACGTGAATGAGGGCATAGCCCCGCACTCACACCATACGCCGCACACCCGGGGGCAACTGGACCAAGGGCCCAGGATGAGATGGAAATTCCCGAAGGATGGGGCTGGGCCTGAAACATGAATGTTCAGGCGGTCCTACGTATCCCATAAGGATGGGAATCAAGCCGCACGTAGTTCTTGAGGTGCAGTTTTACGTCATGCAGGACGAATGCTGAACAGTTTAACGTCTTGTAGCTCGGACGTAGTGCAGTTTAGCGTCATGCGGGACGAAGCACTTGGCAGTTTAACTTCTTGCAGCGCGGACGAATGCTGAACAGTTTAACGTCTTGTAGCCTGGACGAATGCAGTTTAACGTCGTGCAGGACGTGGTGTAGTTTAACGTCATGCAGGACGAAGTGCAGTTTAGCGTCATGCGGGACGAAGTGCAGTTTAGCGTCATGCGGGACGATGTGCAGTTTAGCGTCATGCGGGACGAAGTGCAGTTTAGCGTCATGCGGGACGAAGTGCAGTTTAGCGTCATGCGGGACGAAGTGCAGTTTAGCGTCATGCGGGGCGAATGAACACTCAGGCAAAGTATTGCTTGAGGAACCTAGCGTTGGTGGGAGGAGTGACACGCTCACCATCCATAGTCGCTAGGGAGTACGCGCCATTGGGATAGACCTTGTGGACAACAAAGGGTCCCTCCCACTTGGGCTCCAACTTGGGTGGCTTCTTGCCGGGGATCATCGGCGCTCTTAGGGCTAGCACTAGATCACCCTGCAGGAAGGAGCGGAGGCGAACCTTCTTATTGAAAGCTCGAGTCATTCTGCTTTGATGCCTCTCCAAGTTGTGCAAAGCGCGAAGTCTATTCTCATCCAGTGCTTCCAACTCGACTAGACGGGCTTCAGCAACTCTGTCCGGCGCTTGCTGGTCGTAGACCGCAGTGCGCAAGGACGGTAACTGGATCTCGATGGGCAGGACGGCCTCAGCTCCATACACCAGGGAATAAGGGGTCATCTGGGTGGAATTGCGAGTCGTCGTCCGATAAGCCCAGAGGGCGTTGGGGAGCTTGTCCGGCCAACTCTTCTTGTTCTGACCAACCATCTTTTGCAGAATGTTAGAGAGGGTTTTGTTAAACGCCTCGATCTGTCCATTCGCCTGCGCATGATAGCGAGATGTATGGTTCGAGCGAATGTTATACTTGGCGTACAACTTCTTCAACTCGGCTGCTCGGAAATTGGTTCCGTTATCCGTGAGGATAGCGTGAGGCACTCCAAATCGATAGATGATGTTGGAGGTCACGAAGTCAGCGATCGAACAGGATTTGACCTCTCTGAGCGGAATCGCTTCTGCCCATTTGGAGAAGAAGTCCGTGGCGGTCAGAATGAACCGGCACTGGCGAGCTGTCGCCGGCGGGTAAGGTCCCACAACGTCCAGACCCCAGACTGCAAAGGGCCAGGAATACCTAGTGGTATGGAGAGGCTCCGGCGGCCGATGCACAAAGTTCGCATGAACCTGGCACGCATGGCACCTCCTGGCATACTCGATGCAGTCATGGATCATAGAGGGCCAGAAGTATCCCAACCTCCGAATCTGGTGGGACAGCTTCGGCCCAGTCTGGTGGGCGCCGCATGAACCAGCATGAACCTCTTGCATGACTCGTGGGATCTCAACTCCCTGAAGGCAACGGAGGAGAACACCATCAAATCCGCGTTTGTAGAGGATCTGCTCCAGGCCGGGACTGCTCTGGAGGACAAACTGCGATGCGCGGCGTCGAACTCGCTCGCGCTCGGCCCGATCCGATGGAAGAATGCCATGTTGGAGGTACTCAACCAAAGGCGTCCTCCAATCAGGGGCTGATCCGACTGTCATATCTGGGGTACTCGGGGCTCCGGGCATAGGAGCAACCGTGGTGAGGTTACTTACCAACGGGCCGCGATCTTCTTCCGGGATAACGGGAGCGATGAGCCTGCGGCGCGTCACGCGGACGATCAGGTTGTCCTGTTCAGGCTCCGCAAGTGACGCAGCGAGGCTGGCCAAAGCATCTGCTCGACCGTTCTGCGACCGGGGAGCATGGACAATTTCCGGCCGAGAAGGGAACCGTGCCATCAGAAGGAGGGTGCACTCCAACAATGGCACAAGTTCCGGCTTCCTGACAACGTAGTCGCCATTGATCTGCTTAACGACCAGCTCGGAGTCCCCTTTCACGCACAGACGGGGCACGTCGATCTCGAGAGCCAACTCAAGGCCGGTGATGAGGGCATGGTATTCCGCCTCATTGTTGGTACAGCCCTCTGACAACAGGAAAGAGTATGGCAGCACGACTCGCTCCGGGGTAATGAAGACGATACCCAAGCCCACTCTGTTGAGCTTAGGATTATCGAGTCTTCTACCGGTGGGGCTCCGGGAGGCACCGTCAAAGTGCATCTGCCAGCATGGATCGGCTCGATCAACCGAGAGAATGGTCTCATCAGGAAAGCCTAGATCCAGCGGCTGATCCGCGGAGGTCGGGTGAGCTTCCAGAAAGTCTGCCAATGCTTGCCCTTTGATGGCCTTCTGAGACACATACCTGATGTCGAACTCATGGTGCTGCAAGTAGTGCCGTAATTTCTGTACGGCAAATACGAGCGCCAGGCAGCTCTTCTCGATGGGGGAATACCTAACTTCCGTATTGAGGAGCATGCGACTGAGGTAATAGAGGCTATTCTCCGTTCCCTCGTTGTTCTTCTGGGCGAGAAGGGCACCCAGGGACCGTTCCAGGGCGGTCACATAAAGGACCAGCGGCTTTCCGGATACGGGCGGCATCAGGACCGGAGGTTGAAGAAGGTACTGCTTGATCTCCTCGAAAGTGGTCTGACACTCTTTATCCCATACATAGGTGGCACCTTTCTTCATGAGCCGAGAAAAGGGCTTACACTTGCCGGCCAGATTCGCGATGAATCGGCGTATATAGGCTAAGTGGCCTTGGAACCCTTGCAGTTCCCGGACGGTACCTGGGGGAGGCATCTGGCTAATCGCCCTGATTTTCTCTGGGTCGATCTCAATACCCCGGTATCTTACCACAAATCCAAGGAACTTTCCGGAGGTGACCCCAAAGGCACACTTCAACGGGTTCATCTTCAGGCAGCGAGACCGGAGGAAGCTGAACACTTTCTCAAGATCTTTGAGATGGTCCTGACGCTGGCGCGATTTGACAACCAAGTCGTCGACGTAGCATTCCACCAGTGTGCCGAGGATTGGCTTGAATATGCGGTGCATCGCCCGTTGATAGGTGGCACCTGCATTCTTCAGGCCGAAGGGCATGACCCGGTAGCAAAAGGTACCTTGGGGGGCCCTGAAGGCAGTGAACTCCTCATCCTTAGGGGCCATCCGAATTTGGTTGTATCCGGAGTATCCATCCATGAAGGAGAGGGCTTGGAACCCTGCCGTGGCATCAATCAACAGCTCTGTCACTAGAAGGGGAAAATCATCCTTCGGGCAGTGGCGGTTGAGATCGCGGAAG
Organism: Viscum album; assembly: GCA_963277665.1. NCBI lineage: Eukaryota > Viridiplantae > Streptophyta > Magnoliopsida > Santalales > Viscaceae > Viscum > Viscum album. The sequence goes on from OY728136.1 coordinate 81,026,152, forward strand.
TCGATGCAGACTCTGATCTGCCCGTTCTTCTTCCTGACCGGCACAATGTTGGCCAACCATTTGGGGTACTGAACTTCCCTCACGAAGTTGGCTTTGATAAGCTTGTCAACTTCGGCCTCAACCATGGCACCGTGGGATGGGTGCATCTTCCTGGGAGGCTGCTTGAACCCGCGATGGTTCGCCGGGAGACCAAGGCGGTGGACGGCTACCTGAGGATCCAGACCCGGCATCTCGTCATAGCCCCAAGCGAATACATCACGGTGCTGCCGGAGAAAGTCCACGTACTGCTGCCGCTCCTCAGAGGGCATGGCGGCACTAACCAATGTGGGTCTTGGATCGGCCTCGGTTCCAAGGTTCACCTGTATTAACTCATCGACCGTGGCGGGGACGCCCTCCTCAAAGGCTGGGGGTGCATCTTCCACGTCCTCTCCACTCGGGGAGGGATCATCCACGGGAGAGACTGCGTTGGCAACTGCATTGGGGCTACCAGATCCTGCTGGGCCACTGGTGCTGGCGCGGGCGGTCGCGGCCATCTCATCAGGAGACTCGCGGACCGTCAAGACCATGGCGACGTCCAACCGTTGAATCGGGAGGACGTAAGCGTCATCCAGACTTGCCCAGGGATCACTTGCAACAGCGACAGGCTCAACCTCACCTGCCAGGATCTGCTTATCCTTGCTCTTGTAATAGTCCGCGTCCAGATAGCGGGCTTCACACGAGGCAAAAGGAGAGGCATCTCCTTGAAGCACACCTACTCGACCATTAAGGGAGTATTTGAGGCACTGGTGGTATGACGAGTGAACCGCCACGTGAAGATGGAGCCATGGCCTGCCCATCAATGCGTTGTACGCAGTGTCCTGAGAGACTACCATGAATTCGGTGTTGGCAACCAAGTCACCGAACTGGGTCTTCAAACGTATCTTGCCGACCGGGGTTTGCTCGGTGCGATCGTACCCCTGGATCCTGAGGTCGGAGGGAATCAAGTCATCCTCAGACAACCCCAATCTCCGGAGCGTCCGAGTTGGAATCAGGTTAATCCCGGACCCCGTGCCGACAAGACAGCGCCGGACTTCAAGGCCATTGAACTGGCCAGTGACATACAGCGGACGAATGTGTCCCTGTATAGGAGGGTCTTCATCCTTACCAGAGAACGAGATAACTGCCTGACATTCGGCGTCCTCGATCGTTTCGGCGTGAAAGGCCTCTGCAGCCGCAACCTCTGTCTCAAACTGGAGGGGGCTTTTCAGGGCTTCAGCGAGTGCCTCACGCATCTCAGATGACATGCACAGAGCCTCAAGGATGGAGAGCCTTGCTGGGATGTCGGCCAAGTGCTTCAGGACATCATACTTTTTGGCCAAGCGCGAGCCCCTGGTTGCAGGAGGTTGCTCTGCGGTTGGTGGCATGACGGGCCTTGTCGGTTGGATCGGCGGCCGACTGGTACTTGGCGCATCTCGCTGTTCACTGGTCACAGTCCGGGAAATGGTCACCGTACTGGAGTCAGGAGGCCGGGATGGACTTGTGTCAGGGCGGAGCTGGTCGCGACGCGGCTGAGGCGGTTCTGCCTGGTCCCACACCACAAACAGTGGCGGAGGCGAATCCGTCATCCCCGGATGGGGGGGCTGCGCGCGCTGAGCTCGATTTTGAGCCTGCTGCCTAGTCTCAGTGGCGTGCACGGCCTGGCTGGAGGTATCAACGGCTGTGCCCCGGCGACTCCTGTTGCTGCGGTTCTTCCGACGGTGGCGACGACCGGGGACACTAGGGAGGTCCACCTGGTGTTCTTCAACGTCGGGAACCGAAAAGGGATTTACCAGCTCGACGGTGTTAACCGAAGCGTACCCAACACCCGCCATCTATGGGGGGGGGAACCCAGGCCATCGACGTCGTGAGACGGAGTTCCCGATTTCCCTTCCCCATCCCCTGGCGGGTAAGACTGAATGCTTGGCCGGGCAACATGCCGGTCTTCCAACACCTCTGAAAGCCATCGGTCTTCGTATTGAGGAGAAGACATTCACGTCGGGTTCACCATTTTTCTGTTTCGGTGCGGATGTGCGTCGGGTTACGCTGTTCCGCCAGGACGCGTTCGCGCGTGCACCCGTCAACCCAAGGGGATGGGCGCGCGGCTTGTGGTCCCGCAGTCCCGCTTTCCAAGGGCGGGCGGCATTCATCCCTTATTCAGGGGCGTCTGCTCCTTGATCGAAACCGGGATGATGGGATGTCGGCTCCTCCTTCCTTGGACGTCTCCTTGGAACTCGTCGCCTAATCCGGGTCTCCCTCATAGACTTAAGAATGTTCGTGAATCTCGTTCCCGGCGCCATATCTTCATGGACACCGGTTAATTACGCTGCTTCCGCCCGGACGCTCCAAGGAGTCTGGGCGGGGCAGCAACCTGCGGTGAGAAGGCCGGGTGGCTTGGGGTGCTGGGGGCGTGTCGTAGCACTGCGGCTCTGCACGTCTGTCTTCCGTCCCTAATAGGGCTTCTCGAAGGCATGATGACCTGAGGCATCCCGTACTAGGTGCGGGGAACTGTGTCACCTGAGGTTTTCCTCAGCTTCCCATGTTTAACACGGGGTATGCCGCGAGTTTAACGTCCAGCGGGGACGGCATCGGACCGATCAACACGAAAAGTGGATCGGATGACAGAACCCCTTGCGGGGAACCTCCGACGCTGGGGCCAGCACATGGGCGGCTTCCCAAATGATGTGGAGTGGAGTGAAGTGGCATGACCCCACCGGGATGTGGCGGCCCGGGTAAGGATCAGGATAGATGATGGAGTGAAGAGCTTGGACCCCGTAGGGGCTTCCTACGTACCCTGTATAGAAGACAGGGATCAAAGTCGACGTAGTTCGGGTATACAGTTTAACGTCATGCTGGACGTCGGCAAGCCGACTCACGAAGAGGTCTAGGCCGCCGGGCGGATGATTGAACCGGACCACCTCGCACAGAGGGGGGTGGAACGGCCGGGTGGATCACAGTTTCACGTCATGCTGGACGATAAAAGGAGAAATGGAAAAAGGGGCTGTGGGGAGGCACAGTGGAGATACACACGGGCAGTCTCCCACAGGGGCGGATTCATAGGTGAATCGACGCAAGCGTGAACCCTGGAGGGGTCCACTGATGGACGAACCGACGTAAATACGACCGGGATGACCAGGTGGCGGGCTTGGACCTCAGGGAGGCTTCCTACGTACCCTGTATAGAAGACAGGGATCAAAGTCCACGTAGTTCATTCTGTCAGGACTTACGCACTTGGGGCAGCCCGGATGCGGCAAAACTCAGTTGGAAGGGACTTGGACCGAAAGCAGAAGACACCTCGATCCCAGTCATACCCTCTACTGGCTTCGGCAGTGGGGAGGCGCAATGGAGATACACATGTGCAGCCTCCCACGAGAAACTAGGGGTTTGTAATACCCTGCCCCCGTAGGGAAAACCCACTCCCATTAAATCGTCCCAAAAGGGGGACAATCCCGACATCCCTGCAGAGACGAGCGGGTGGGGGCCACGTCCAAACCGGGGGAGACCCTGCGTGCGAAGCACGGGATCGAATGATGCGGACGGTTTAACGTCTTGCCGGACGAAGTACAGTTTAACGTCATGTGTTGAGGACGAAGCGGACGGTTTAACGTCTTGCCGGACGAAGTACAGTTTAACGTCGTGTGTTGAGGACGAAACACTTGGCAGTTTAACGTCTTGCAGCGCGGACGATGGGGGCTAGGCAGTTTAACGTCGTGCAGCCTGGACGTATACAGTTTAACGTCGTGCAGGACGTGGTGCAGTTTAGCGTCATGCAGGACGAATATGCAGTTTAACGTCATGCTGGACGAATGATTGCCGCCGACGGGTCCGTGTCACTTCGCACGAGCCTGGAAGGCTGCACGGGAAGACAGCGCACGGTGCGGGCACCTGCGATGAAGACCATCGGGCGCCACGCAGGCGGGTACCCAAAGGGGGTCAAGGGAGGCGACCCTGGCGGCTTGCGTGCAAAAGAGGAGCTTTGCGCGCAAAACCGCGGATCGGCGCGCAAAATGGCGGGCTGGCACGCAATTGGGCCAGCGCTTTGCACGCGGATGATTGGGATTGTGCGCACCGGGCTTCGGGTAGCGCGCGGGGGCAACGGCTCATTCTCTAACGAATGGCCACTTTGAAGATGGGGGGGTGCGCGCAATCGGGTTGGATTGCGCGCACCCGGGGGCAATTGCGCGCAAGAGGCTTCTTTTGCGCGCAAAGGCCTTCGGGTTGAAATTTATTCAAAGGAAATGAGCCAAGGGGATTGCGCGCGAAGGCGGACCCCAAGGCTCTATTGCGCGAAAGAAAGGAGGTTACCTGAAGATCGGCATTGCGCGCGGAGGGGGTTGAATTGCGCGCGCGGGAGGCCGTTCGACTTCCAGCAACCTTTGAAACGTTGGGGGTCGCCTAGTATTTATAGGCAACCCCGGGCGCGGAATCCAAGGCGCGAGCACGGAATTCTCCTCGCGGGCGCGGAATCGGGCACGGCGCGCAAGGGAGTTGCGCGCATCCCGGGGGTTTTGCACGCGGATCATCGTCTTTGCGCGCAGACCTCTGAAATTCCGCGCAAGGCCTCCGGGCCCTCCAAAACATTCTTCCGACTCCGAATATGACCTCGCTTTCCGCATCCGGAGCTTCGTTTGGGAACAACGGACTTTTCCGGCGTCTACAGTCGCATCAAAGAAATCTCCGCGTCACCCTTCATCAAGGAGTACAAAAGCGATCCCGGGACTTCAAAGGGAAGACCAGTAAAAGACATGGGAGATCCTCTTCCTATTTTGAAAATGACATATTCTCTGCCCCGCGATATGAATCCATCAAACATCATAGATGTTAACCCCATGGGTAACACCGAAGATGGTGAAAATCCGGATGGATCAGGAGACGATGGTTTCAGTCAGGATATAACTCACAACGAACCACCAGGTGTGCACAACCGGAACCAGAGGGCCGCCCTAAATATGGCCACCCTTCCAGCTAACTCTCCCCCACTTACCCTGCGAGCTTCCAATATGGATAAGAACAAATGATCAGTTACCCTTAACCCGCCTTCTTCTCTCGATAAAAACGATCCACTTACGCTCGAAGAGAGTTTCTCTCGACAGGAAGAGAAAATGAAAGAATTCTGCTGTCTTAAAGCTAAGCTACTCCAGAGGAACCGTCTTATTGAAAGCGCTTCCCAAGAAGGACTAAACCTCGCACTCCCAGTAAGTGCACCTCAATGACCAAGGTTTTCCCCAGAAAACGAAGCATGGTCAGGGCTCTCGTGAGGCGCCCGACCCGTCCAACTACCTAAATGTAGATTCCGATGAATACCAAGACTTCCCTCCACTCAGGAAGAAACTGGAGCGAGTATGTATGACCCCTATGAAGGTGTCAAAAATGGAACATGCACCCCTGGTGCCAACCGAGCTGGATCCTCAAGCAACGCCTTGGGCTACACCTGCCCAGGACCGGGCCCAACAGGATGTAAATCAGGGTCTCACCAACACCATCGAGGCACTAACAGCTCGATTGAAAGCAATGGAATGTCAATACGCTCCGATACAGCTAGAGAGGAAGCCCTAACCAGATTGGGTGGGCAACACACCACCTCCACCCAATTTTGGGAGCTGTGTATTGCCTATGTTCAATGGATCGGGCAATCCAGAACAACATTTGATGCACTACACGTCTTATTGAGACCCTATGATGGGAACTCTGGAACAACAAGAAGCAATGAAACATAGATGCTTCGTACGGACCATGCAAGGATCTACCTTTGTCTGGTATACGAGTCTGCCAGCCCCGTCAATAAAAATCTAGGAAGACCTTCGGTAGCAGTTCCTGTTCCACTTCAGCTCAACATTTCCTAAAACAACAGTCAGTGACCTCATGAATTGAAAACAGAAGGAGAACATGAGGGTCTCAGACTTCATCGCCAGATAGAAGGGTTTGACCTACTCTCCAAATAGGCCAATGATTCAAGATGAGATGATTTCCATATTCATCGATAATTATTGAGGTGAGATGCGAACACTGCTCATCCTAGTGGAGTGAACCACTGGCTTCTACCATCTCTCAGCCATTGCCCATAGAATTGATGAATCCCTGCAACGGACTAATCTGAAGTCCCGAATAGCCTCACAGGCTCCTATAAAAAGGGTATCTAGAGCTGAAGTGTCCACTATCACGCTCAAGCCAGCCTCTTCCCCTACTCCACCGCTCATTCCTCCACCCAGTCGTCAAGGGCCCTCTGTATATCAGCGGCTGCCCCCACCTAAGTAGGACGATCAGATAGGATCTATGAGGAACTAGTTTGAGGAATGAAGACACAAAGTATACTCGTTCCGAGAGGACCAAGTCCACGACTACTTCATCTCCTCCATGAATTGCAATTTTCTCCACCTCCCAGAGCCATGGAAGCCTGAAGAAGTCGGCCGCAATGACAGGCCAGATTACTGTTCCTACCATCGGATGTTGGGGTATAATATTCGGGAATGCTTCATCTTTAAGGAACTCCTGCAATGGATGATATACTCTGAGCATGTTGAGCTAGGACCACCCTCAACACATGTGACATATATTTCTACCACCGACTCTGAAAAAGGGGAGGGGTGGCAGAAAGTCACTAGTAAAAAGGGTGAGAAATTTGATAACTAGATGACTCGGAAGACTATCAACCGATCCCAAGGAATGATTCGAGCTCAACTACAGTAGCCACTGTTGCCACCAACATCCCCTAATGCTGCACAACCGACAATATCGTCCTCACAACCCTCCACGAGTCGGTCATCCATGCGTAATCGAAAATAGAGGGAACAAGAGAAAAAGGAGAATTCTGCAACAAGGCTGAAGTTATCCCAGACACAGGAAGATTTTATTCCCTCAAACTTAGTGCCACGGGCACCAACCCACCAAACGATACTATCAAGGACAATTGACTGGTTTGACTTGTCTGAGGATGAAGAGCGAATCTTTGGTTCCATCAACATCATCCATCTCATGGAATCATTCCCTGATGAAGGGTATGGTTATGAACCTGAGTTCCTAACACAAGGATCCGGGATAAGGAATCCCAGAGGTAGGTGATTCTAGGGGAGGTGATCGTACCATGATTCACTATTTTATTTCACCCTTATACCAATGTATTAAAATGGTATTGTATTGAAAATTACAAGTATAATAACAAATTTCACTCCATTTTTAACTCAATTATTTTGTGTTTAACACTGTTAAAAAGGTCAATGTTACATGTTTTGATAATTATATTGAAGGAGGAGGTGATTTGGAGAACCCATGATGAAGTCCAACAAATATGGGCCAATCTGTACATGATCCATGAACACCAGTTGACTCAACCGCATATTTCAACTGAACATTGAATCCAAATGGGATGAAATTTTGTGGGCTGGTACAAATTTTAATTGGATCAATTTCATATGAAGGTACCAAAGCCCCATTTGGCCTCTAAAATTACCATACTAACTGATTTGTCCAAGGAATCAATGTTGGACCATGTAAAATGCGGTGTTCTGTATTTTATCAATATATAGAGTTGTAGTTGTCCAAATGGTGCCATACTTTCGGTGCAGACATCCAAGAGGTGGGGAAAAAACTTTTCTATTTTCTCCAAAGTGAGATAAGGCTGTCTAAAGGCCTAAACGTGTGGTACACGTGGATTGAATAAATATGTGTGCCTAAAAACACCTTCCAATTTTCCTATAAAATGGCACCTTGGGCACCCCATTTTCATGATCAGCTAGGAGGCAAGGTGCTTCCATTTTGGAGTCCCCATGGTGTTTTTTCATCATCCAAAGAAGTTATGGAGGCTATGGGATATTCTACTTCAACATCTTCTTCTTCTTCCCCACCAATGTGTTTTTAAACCCCTTTTGATCACCCGGGGAGGATTACGATGTAATCTCGAGCATCAAAGTTGTATTATTTTGAATGATCTTCTTAATTCCAGATTGTATGTTGTTTTTCCTCATCCTCTATTTTTATTTAATTGATTTATATACTGGTATATTATAATCAACTCAAATGATCATGTTTGGGGGTACCATTTAATGTGATGTTTCACACACCGTTCATCCCTTTTTCTTCTCTCATTCAATTGTGGTGTTTGTGTGGTTCATATTGGTCAATTGAACTCACATAAGCACTATCAAGATCATGAAAATTTATTTCATGGTATCACAAAGAAGTGACATACAAACTTGGACATCAAATCGATTTCTTCGTGTGTTGCCTTTGTATGTTTCGGTTATGATGTCAAACACAAATCACTCAATCATCGACGATGTCTGGTGAAACATTGTTTGTTTTCGACTGAACCCTAGGAGGTATCCAAGCATAAACTCAGTAAAAGTATGTTAATATGTGTTAAAAACCAGGTAATAAAAGATCATAACCACATACCTTGAAGCGATGAAGGATGAGCATCACGAGACTTCCCCAGGTTGATCACGTTTAATCAATCTTGTTTACCTCTACATTGTTTTATTTCATTCATTTTCTATTGTCATATTTTATCATCAAACCCAAGTACTATAAAACCCCATTTACCATTCTAATTTCTTAATCAAAAACCTCTTTTGTTAAATTAATGATCTAAGGCTCCGTCGAGAGACGACCTAGGTTTGCTGCTGTATTGCAGAAATTCTAGTCAAAATTAAACAACTAATTTGACGCGCTCGACAACGCGATCAAATTTTGGGCCATTTCCAGGGATCCAAGATCAATTTTTTTCTTTATTTCCTTTTATTTATTTATTTTATTTCTTATTTAGTACTCCTTCAAATCCCCACCCCCATTTGATTGTTTTTGTTTTGGGTTTTGTCTTTATTTTTGATTTTTTTTGGTGTGTTATTTCTCTCTCTTTCTCTATCTCGTCTCCATCTCCATCTATATAATTATGTATTATAAAATTATATTGTCTTTTCACCCTTATTAAGTGATTTTATCCATATTAAAAATAAAAAAAAACTTCAAAAAATATTTGCATGACCCGATCTGGAAAAGAAACACCACTTGAATTTGAACCTGAAATGAAAAGTGACTTCACGCAAAAATCAAGGAATCTAGAAAAGGTCAATCAAGTAACATTGAGGAACCTCTTTTGGAACCTCAGGTTGTTCTAAAATAATCCAAAATTGAACCCAAGAAAACCCAAGAAAACATGGCTACAAATAATCGAACTTTAAAAGAACTAACCACCCCTGATGTGGAGTACCAACCTGCGTACATCCAATATCCCGAGGAAGCATCCAAATTTGAGTTGAGATCAGGTCTCATCCACCCTCTTCCTAAATTCCATGGTCTTACCTCTGAGGAACCTCATAAAAACCTTAAGGATTTTCACATACAATGCTCCACCATGAAACCCCAAAATCTGTCTGATGACTTAATCAAGTTTAGGGCCTTCCTTTATCCCTTGATGGCATAGACAAAGATTGGGTATACTATTTGACTACCACAATTAGGGGCTGAAATGACCTTAAAAGACTATTTTGAGAGAATTTATTCCCTGCATCTAGAACGACATCAATTAGGAAAGAAATCTGTGGAATTAGGTAATCACAAGGAGAGACCCTTCATGAGTACTGGGATAGATTCAAAAGACATTGCTCAAGATGCCCCCACCACCAGATTAGTCAACAAATATTAATCCAATACTTCTATGAGGGACTCATTCCCAGGGATCATGGAATGATTGATGCTGCAGATGGTGGTGCCCTAGTTGATAAAAATCCTTCCACCGCTCGTGACTTAATTGCCAACATGGCTCAAAATGCACAACAATTTGGTACACGAGCTATTACACCAACCCAAGGAGGTCATGAGTTAAGTCATTCATCCCTAGAACAAAAGTTAGATACTAAAATTGATGAGATGAATACCCTTCCAAGGAAATTAGATCATGCTCAAGGTAACCCACACTCTACTTCAATTCCATTACATTGTGGTATTTGTTATGATAACACTCATTTTTCTGAACAGTTCCCACAACTTCAAGATTCATCTTAGTCTTGTGCAGATGTGTTCCCAGGGAATCCATTCCAACAATAACCTCCCTTGATGCATGAACAATTCTGTCCAAATCCAAACCCTGGGTGGCAAGAACATCCCCAGTATCGACAAGGTGGAATCTCAAGCTACCCCAAGAAGAATCGGTATCCACAAGGCCAAGGTATGAAACCTTATTATCCTTAATCTTCTCAAAAAAATAATCATCCTCCTCCCAAATCTGAACCAAGCCTCGAGAATATGGTGATGCGAATGGAAACCCAGAACCTCCAATTCTAACAGACCACACAATCAGCAATTTAAGATTTGCAAACTCAAGTGGGACAATTGAAAAACACCATCAATGGGCTTAAGATGCAAGGATCTGGACAAATACCATCCCAACCCATTGCCAATCATAAGGACAAAGGTAATGTATGCACAATTACACTTCCTAGTGGTAATGAAGCTTCTCCTTCTACTGATTCGATGAAACAGGTATGTCCCCCTCTTGAAAACACTCCTTCCCAACCCTCAAAAATTCCATGTAATGAAAATAAAATAAAAAGGGCAATCAAATTATCGTTCATGATTAAAATGAAAAATCCATTCCTCTTATTTTCCCACAACGATTCTATAAATCTTAGAAAAAATCTAATAATGATATTGATAATGAGATAGTGGATACATTTAAAAAAGTTCAAGTTAATATTCCTTTATTGGATGCAGTCAAGAAAATTCCCTGTTATGCGAATTTTTGTAAAGAACTTTGCACCCATAGATGAAGGCTGAAGGGGAATGAGAGAGTAAACTTGGGTAGGAATGTCTCGAACTTGATTCAACTAGTAATGCCAACCAAATGCAAGGATCTGGGCACATTCACGATACCGTGTACCATAGGAGAGACTTTCTTTTCTGATGCTATGATAGATTTTGGTGCTTCCCTTAATGTAATGCCTCACTCTGTGTATACTTCTCTGCAAGTTGTAGAGCTTCAACCAACCAGAATTGTGGTGTAACCTGCCAACCATATTACAACACATCCAATAGGAGTGATTGAGGATGTCCTTGTACGAGTGAAGAATCTCATCTTCCCTACTTATTTCTACATTCTTGAGATGGAAGATACCCAAACCCAAGGACATTCTCCTCTCATACTTGGGAGGCTATTTTTAAAAATCACAAAGAAGATCATCAACATTCACAATGGTACACTGTCCATGGAATTTGGAGGAGAAAAGGTCATTTTAACATCCTTGAGGGTATGAAACCCCCTATTGAAGAGCACTCCACTCTTCCAGTCTATTCATTGGAAGTGCTCTCAAATGATGTGCACACACACAATTCTCTCCTCAACCCAAACTCTGTTTCATTTTGTTTTTCTTGACCCTTAGAAGATTTAACTTTTGATTCATGTTTTTCATGTTGTGTCATTTCTAAAAAGTGTAAATTCAGTGCTTTAATTGATGAGTGTTTTCATTCTGAGGTACCCATGACCGTCGATGATTCTGAAAATCTCATTTCTATAGATTCTCTATCTTTTGAGAATAAACATGAGTAGATAGATAGTTTAATGGACCTCACTCCCCCTAAATCCCATCCCTTAATCCAGAAACCACTAGTGTTGGAACTTAAACCACTTCCTTATAATTTAAAATATGCATATCTTGAGGGTATTAACCAACGACCCATCATTATTGCCAATAACCTCTCTCCACAATAGGAATTGAAACTACTCAAACATTTGAGAGAGTGTAAATAGGAAATGGGATGGACATTGGCTGATACTCCTGGGATTATCCCATCTTTTTGTATGGACCATATACTTTTGGATGATGAGGCTAAGCCCGTAAGAAAATCTCAACGCCGGTTGAATCCCACTCTCCTTGAAGTGGTAAAATTGGAAGTCAGTAAATTACTTATTGCGGGGATAATTTATCCTATATCTAATAGTAAATGGGTTAGCCTAGTGCAAATTGTGCCTAAAAAACAGGAATAACAGTTGTGTCAAATGAAAAGAATGAATTGGTTCCAACACGTGTGAAAAACAGTTTGTGAGTCTATATTGACTATCGTCGACTAAATCAAGCCACACAGAAGTGTTAGAACAATTGGCTAGTAAGTCTCATTATTGTTTCCTTATTGGCTATTCGGATTATTTCCAAATCCATATAGCCCCTGAGGACCAATAAATGACAACATTTACTTGTCGATTCGGCACATTTTCATACAGAAGGATGCCATTCGGTCTTTGTAATGCTACTGGTACTTTTCAGCGTTGTATGTTGAGTATATTTTCAGAGTACCTTGATAATTGCATGGAAGTTTTTATGGATGATTTCATAGTTTATGGAACTTCTTTTGATGATTGTTTGGAACACCTAGGTTGAAGTGCATTGTGTTGCATTTGTTGTCAATGAGGCATGAAGTTGTCTTGGAATGAATGGAAGTCAAGGAAGGTCAAGATGTGAATGCCAAAGGTTGTGATGGTGTTGGTGGTGAAGGAGAATGGCCATAGTACTAAGATGCATGTCACTTAGGAGATTCACTAAGTGGTATTGGAAATTGTGGTTGAAACATTCTCCATGAAAATCTGACGATTGCTGAGCTGCTCTTTAAGTTCCAAGAACTTGTATCAACTGGATACAATGTCACAACATGATTAGAAGACCATGCATTGTAGTGACAATGCATGAGGAGTTGAAGAAGCAAGATGATCCATTCACTACTTCTAAGTGGATGAAGTGGTTTAATGAAGTCCATGTACTAACTATTAGTGCATTTGAATGTGAAGATGATCCAATTGATCTCTGATTAGATCAATAAAGCACATTGAAGCATTTAAGTGATTTAGGAGCTCAGTTGAAGATGAAGACCCTTCGTGAATTCCATTACAAAGTGATGAATAAATGTTGAAGAATAATGGAGGAATTCTAATGAAGAAGAAATAATTGATCAAGTGATTCGGCTAATGAAGTACCTTCTACAAATGTCTCGTAAGTCTAGAATACATGATTGAAAGGAGTTGAGGATGTTTGTGGAAGAAGGATGAAGAAGAAATAGAATGAAGTGGCTTGTACTTTGGCATTTTTCATATGGGGATACTTTGTTTTTTAACAAAGTGTTTAACACTTTACTTGCCAAAAAATATGGCCAGCCCATGAGCACCTTGTGGGTTCAACCCCAAGGCTCATGTGGGCCTAAGGCGCCACGCCCAAGGGGGAACCCGTGGGGCGAGCTCAGGGCGGTAGGGGCGCACCCGCAGACACCACAGAGGCGCTGGGGCACGCCCGGAGGAGCGCAGGGGGCCGTGTATAAGCCCCCGAGGGCACGCGGTGGTGAAACCCGCGCGCCGGAGGAGCATAGTGGGCGCTAGGAGCGCGCCCGCAGGAGCAGAGAGTGGGCGCAGAGCGCGCCCGCAGGGAGAACACGGTGCGGGGCGGCACCGTGGAGGGAGAAGATTCAACTGGCGGGTTGAGGCAGCGCCAGGGTTATAAGCCGCGGCAAAATCCCGCGCCATTTCGATGTGGGACGCGTATTTTTCACCGGGAGCAAATCTCCGCCGTCCGAGCAATCGCGCGCTCGATCTGGACCGCTCATCTAATCTGCCGCGCGCCGCGATCGATCCAGCCGTCCGATGTCTTTCGATCACCTGATCCGACGGCTGCCGCATCGTCTCCTCCCTCGAGCTCGACCGAAGCCTCCCGCGTACCTCCTTCGAACCAGAGGCTTCCCGAAGATGGATTTCGAGTTCCCGGCCACCTCTGAAGGAAGTAAAACGTCCATTGAGATCGTCTGGCCACACTGAATACATCCATGCCTTAAAATTGCCTTGCATGCAAGAAATGAGGAATTTCGGTCGAGGCCGAGGCAAGCAAAGCTGCCGAAGGCCGTGGGGTGTTTATGCGTGCATGTCATGGATCAGAAGAAGGCCGTGCATGCGTTCTAAGTCGCATGCACGTAGAGGAAATTAAAGAAGAAGATTCCGCGTGAAACAGAGGAAAGAAAATAAAGATTTGGAAAGTTTTTAAAGATCCGAAGATCTCGGGATTTTGAGATTTATCACGCGGATTGAACCGCCTCTCCTCTGCCTATAAAAAGAGAACCCGAAGCACGGTAATGCTTGCTGAAGTTTTGTTGAAGACCTGTCGTCCCGCGTGCACCTCTGCCTCGCGAAGACAGAGCCCCGCGCACACTTGCGCGGTGAGATCCCTGCGCGCCTTCCCTTTGCGCGGTAGGAAGAACCCGGGGCCGCAGCATTCTTGCGCGCCCGTGGTTGATTCCCTCACTGCCTGCACACTTACGCGGCAGGAGGAAGGAGCCCGCGGTGCCTTGCACTCGTGGCTAGTGCGGACGGTTACACCTGAGGACTTGCGCGGCTTGGTGCCTTGCGCGGCAGGCAGTGTTGGAGTAGAGAAGGCTGCACCCTCTTGCGCGCCTCCTGGAGTTCGGGCAGTGTGTGCACAAGTGCCAAGTGAAGAACCACACTTTGTGTGTGGTGTGAGGTTAAGAAGGAAGGCCGAGGCCTTTGTGCCTTGTGTGCAAAGTGATCAAGAGAAGGCCGTGGCCCTACTGTGTGTGCATTTGAAGAAAAGGCAGTAGCCTAGTGTGGTTGCAAAGAGGAGAAAGGCAAAGCTTGCACATTGTGTGTGCATTTAAAGAAGGAGGCCGTAGCCCTTATGTGGCTGCACACATTGAAGAACAAATTATAGAATATTATTTGTGTGAGCAAGACAAGTGGAAGTGCCTTTGGCTAAGTGTGTGCACAAGAAGTGGGAGGCCGAGACCACACCATTGTGTGTGTGTGAGATAGTGAAAAAATAAGCCGAGGCCAAGTGTATGCAAGTGGGTGAAGTGAAGACCACACATTTGTGTGTGTGTGAAAACTTGAAGAACCACCTACGGCCCAAGTATGTGCAAGAAGAAGTGAAGGCCAACTCATGTGTGTGCTAAAGTGAAACAATTGTGTGCAAATTAAAGAAGTGGCCGAACCTAGGTGTGTGCACTAAAAAGTGTATACACATTAGAAGAAGAAGAAGAAGTTCCACACTAAAGTAAAACACACTTCTAAGTGTGTGAACAATTTGGATAAAGTGTGTGAAGTGCAGTGAAGGTGTGTGCTTAAAGATATTACACCCTTTGTGGGTCTACTGCACCAAGAAGAGGAAAGGGGAAGTGCATGCTTGCATGCGTGCACATGCACACGTGAACAAAGCCAAATCTGGTTGTGTGCATCTGAGTTGTCCAAGACCAGGAGGTTCTTGAAGATTTGAGAAGGCCATGCAGTCAGTGCATGAGGAACCAGAGATGCCATGCACTCAGTGCATGAAGTTGATGTGAATTGAGACTGGACCAGACTGAAGTTAAAGATATTATTTGTCTGAGTATTCAGTAGTTGGAGAGAAGCCAGGTCATCCTGAGAAGAAGGAGATAAAGCCTGAGCGAGACGAGAAGACCTGATCATCACAAGTGATCAGAGGTACAGAGCAAGACCAGCAGTCTTTATCCTAGACTGCTGAAGATACTTGAAGAGCTGAACAAGAAGAAGAGATACTCGTGTGACTCGAGGAGCCAGAAGAAGACCCTGTGGGACTCAGGGAGAAGAAGTCTTCAGTGGGATTCTGGAGCAGGCCAGTGGGACTCTGGTAACACTGTGTGACGCAGTATAAAGACCCTCCTGTGGGACTCAGGAGAGATACAGTGGGACTCTGTATCGACCATTGTAATTTTAACAGGTTATAATGGAGAATCCATGCTGGGAGAGCATGGCAAGGATGTAGGCCTTTGGTGCCGAACCTTGTAAATCCTTGTGTCCTGTGCCTTTTCATTACTGCATTATACAGGAAAGGTTGAGAGATACAAGAAGAGTGGATCGAGGCTTTAACCAGCCATAGAGGTTTAATTGATTAAGAATCAATTAGTAAAAAAGTTTTAAAGGATCACTGATTCACCCCCTCCCCCTCTCAGTGATTCACACTGATCTGGGCACTTCAATTGGTATCAGAGGGAGGTTCCCTCTAAAAGATCCAAGGGAGTCTTTATGAAGTGCAGATTTGAGGAAAAGAGCAACCAGCCTCAAATGGAGATATCTGCCAAGACTCAAGAAAATAGAAAGAAGAAACAGGCCAAGAAGATGAAGAAGAAGGTTGCTGCAATCAGAGAAACTCCTTCTATGGAAAGAAATGTGAAAGTCACATCAGATGACAATTCCTTTTATCATTCTTCTGATGAAGCCTGTCCTAGCTGTGATAAAGATGGAAGAAACAATGATCTTCTCAATGCTCTCAAATATCTTCAGAAGACAGTCCCCAAGGAAGTGGCAATGTGTATAGCTACAGGCATCCTTGATCTTCAAGAAGAAAAATCACAGTTAGAAGAAGAAGCCAATGCAATGGAAGATCAATTGGCAAAAAGGGTTGGCATAACCAACACTCTCAGAAAGCTGGTAAATGCCAAAGATGAAACAGTATCTCTTTGCAATGAAAGATATGAAGACACTGCTGAAGAATTGCAGAGAAGCCTTTCTGAGAAAGAATTCTTTATAGTAATAATCAAAGAAGTTTTCCATGCACTGGAAAAGAGGAACAAAGTTTCAATGAATGTCAGAAATGCTCAACTAGAAGACAAAGTCAAAAGGGTGAAGGAGCTGGACAACTCATTGCTTGAAATGAAGAAGGTGCATGAAGACCAGATGAAACAACTGGTGGAGAATTGGGAAGGAAAGCTAAGAACTGTTGAGGATGAGAAGAACTCCCTCAATATGAAATGCTTAGAACTGGAGGTGATATTGAAAAATCAGCAATCACCTAAAGCTGAATCCTCCCAGTCAGCTGGAAGAAGACATGTTTCTACTCAAGTATGCTTTGAGAAGGATGATTCTAAAAGAAAGACATCCTCTAGTAAAAGTGCAACAACTTCTAAAAGGAAGGTACCATCCATACCATCTTGTACTCATGCTTCTAAAAGTGTTTCTACTAAAAGTGCAGGATGGAAGAATGAATCCAAACAAGTATGGATGAAGACAGTGAAGAAAGAATGCTCTCCTGAAACAACACAGCAATTCAAGAAAAGTACCCAACAATCAGAAGGACTGAAGAGGTCAAGATTTGTGGGTCAGTGTTGGTGTTGTAACAAGTATGGGCACTGTGCAAATGATTGTTGGTACAATCCACTGAATGCCAAAGCACAAAGGAAGCCCATGCCTAGGGGGAGCAAGCCAGAAGGAAAGAAGCAACATCCACAGGTCCAGATACATCTGTTTACTGCTAACAGATTTGGATTACTTGACAACATCTGGGATGGTTGCAAAAGTGGTCAAAAAGATACATGTCAATCTCCAACTGTATCCAGAGCTCAAAAGAAGAAAAGATCACAGAACCTGGCTAAAAGAGATTCCTTGGGAAGCAAGCAGAAGAAAGTGGAAGATGCTCCCAAGAAGAGTTTGAAGAATGAAGAGAAGTCCTTGGAATTGAAATCCAAGAAGGGTGATGCATCCAGAAGGACCACCAAGAAAACATGCTTCTACTGTGGAAAGAAAGGACACATCATGGACCATTGTAAAGAAGCCATGAAACTAAATAGAAGCAGACTGAACTCCAAAAGACAATCAATCCAGAAGAAGAAGGGATTGATTGAAAATAAGTTGCCTAAGAAAGGTAGCTTAACAGCATCAAAAGAACCATGTGGAATATCCAGAACTGAGGCCACTCTTCCAAATGATTTACTTGTCATATGGCCACATCAGTTGCAACTTGCCAGAGAACTACAAAGAGTTGAAGATGAAGCTCTGGAAATTGCTAAAGCAAGAGGGAAGAAGAATATTTCACATGAAGATGTTTTGAGAACCACACCAGCACAATCATCAATGAAGATCAAATGTGCAAGTGTGAAGACTGGTGAAAATGGGACATCTCGGTTGAGAGAATCTTCTCAACCTTGTTGTTCACATTGATGAAGCAAGGAGGTTCCATCTTATTCCCTTGTACTATTGGTATTTACATGTGCTGACATTGCAGGGAATTGAAGATGATGATCATTCTCAGCTGGAGGATGGTTTGGAAGGAATGGAGTGCACCCCTTGAGGGGGAGCCAATCTGGAGAAGATGATGTTCTAAAATTAATATCATCTTGAGAAAGTGAAGGTATTCCAATCATGCTTTCATCCCTTGTTTCTTAATTGAGTTTATCTTGTCAATTAAGGGGGAGTATGGATTTAAGACAAATGATTGAAAGGGGGAGCTTTATCTTTGCACTGAACTTTCTAATGAGTTTTGTGAAGTATGTGCAGGATTTAGCAATTCATTGGTATATCTGAAAAATTTCAAACCCCTAAGCATGATCTCACATGTACAGTGAATTTTGGACAGCTTTGAATTCCTTGGTCATATCACTCTTGTTTTCTACACCGGGTTAGCCCAAGTAGACTTAGAGCTAATTTACTAAAGGTTCTTTGCTAAAGAGAACATGTGACATCATCCCTCTCTTAGTGTTTTTCAAGAAAATACTTTTTATAAGGGAGGAAGATATTTGTGAAAGTGAACCACACCACACCTTTGCATTTGATTGCCAATAAGGGGGAGAAAATATTGGCACACATATTGACCCATTCATATGTGCTAAAGGAGTGTATTGACAACAAATACAAAGGGGGAGATTGAAGTGCATTGTGTTGCATTTGTTGTCAATGAGGCATGAAGTTGTCTTGGAATGAATGGAAGTCAAGGAAGGTCAAGATGTGAATGCCAAAGGTTGTGATGGTGTTGGTGGTGAAGGAGAATGGCCATAATACTAAGATGCATGTCACTTAGGAGATTCACTAAGTGGTATTGGAAATTGTGGTTGAAACATTCTCCATGAAAATCTGACGATTGCTGAGCTGCTCTTTAAGTTCCAAGAACTTGTATCAACTGGATACAATGTCACAACATGATTAGAAGACCATGCATTGTAGTGACAATGCATGAGGAGTTGAAGAAGCAAGATGATCCATTCACTACTTCTAAGTGGATGAAGTGGTTTAATGAAGTCCATGTACTAACTCTTAGTGCATGTAAATGTGAAGAAGATCCAATTGATCTCTGATTAGATCAATAAAGCACATTGAAGCATTTAAGTGATTTAGGAGCTCAGTTGAAGATGAAGACCCTTCGTGAATTCCATTACAAAGTGATGAATAAATGTTGAAGAATAATGGAGGAATTCTAATGAAGAAGAAATAATTGATCAAGTGATTCGGCTAATGAAGTACCTTCTACAAATGTCTCATAAGTCTAGAATACATGATTGAAAGGAGTTGAGGATGTTTGTGGAAGAAGGATGAAGAAGAAATAGAATGAAGTGGCTTGGACTTTGGCATTTTTCATATGGGGATACTTTGTTTTTTAACAAAGTGTTTAACACTTTACTTGCCAAAAAATATGGCCAGCCCATGAGCACCTTGTGGGTTCAACCCCAAGGCTCATGTGGGCCTAAGGCGCCACGCCCAAGGGGGAACCCGTGGGGCGAGCTCAGGGTGGCAGGGGCGCACCCGCAGACACCACAGAGGCGCTGGGGCATGCCCGGAGGAGCGCAGGGGGCTGTGTATAAGCCCCCGAGGGCACGCGGTGGTGAAACCCGCGCGCCGGAGGAGCATAGTGGGCGCTAGGAGCGCGCCCGCAGGAGCAGAGAGTGGGCGCAGAGCGCGCCCGCAGGGAGAACACGGTGCGGGGCGGCACCGTGGAGGGAGAAGATTCAACTGGCGGGTTGAGGCAGCGCCAGGGTTATAAGCCGCGGCAAAATCCCGCGCCGTTTCGATGTGGGACGCGTATTTTTCACCGGGAGCAAATCTCCGCCGTCCGAGCAATCGCGCGCTCGATCTGGACCGCTCATCTAATCTGCCGCGCGCCGCGATCGATCCAGCCGTCCGATGTCTTTCGATCACCTGATCCGACGGCTGCCGCATCGTCTCCTCCCTCGAGCTCGACCGAAGCCTCCCGCGTACCTCCTTCGAACCAGAGGCTTCCCGAAGATGGATTTCGAGTTCCCGGCCACCTCTGGAGGAAGTAAAACGTCCATTGAGATCGTCTGGCCACACTGAATACATCCATGCCTTAAAATTGCCTTGCATGCAAGAAATGAGGAATTTCGGTCGAGGCCGAGGCAAGCAAAGCTGCCGAAGGCCGTGGGGTGTTTATGCGTGCATGTCATGGATCAGAAGAAGGTCGTGCATGCGTTCTAAGTCGCATGCACGTAGAGGAAATTAAAGAAGAAGATTCTGCGTGAAACAGAGGAAAGAAAATAAAGATTTGGAAAGTTTTTAAAGATCCGAAGATCTCGGGATTTTGAGATTTATCACGCGGATTGAACCGCCTCTCCTCTGCCTATAAAAAGAGAACCCGAAGCACGGTAATGCTTGCTGAAGTTTTGTTGAAGACCTGTCGTCCCGCGTGCACCTCTGCCTCGCGAAGACAAAGCCCCGCGCACACTTGCGCGGTGAGATCCCTGCGCGCCTTCCCTTTGCGCGGTAGGAAGAACCCGGGGCCGCAGCATTCTTGCGCGCCCGTGGTTGATTCCCTCACTGCCTGCACACTTACGCGGCAGGAGGAAGGAGCCCGCGGTGCCTTTCACTCGTGGCTAGTGCGAACGGTTACACCTGAGGACTTGCGCGGCTTGGTGCCTTGCGCGGCAGGCAGTGTTGGAGTAGAGAAGGCTGCACCCTCTTGCGCGCCTCCTGGAGTTCGGGCTGTGTGTGCACAAGTGCCAAGTGAAGAACCACACTTTGTGTGTGGTGTGAGGTTAAGAAGGAAGGCCGAGGCCTTTGTGCCTTGTGTGCAAAGTGATCAAGAGAAGGTCGTGGCCCTACTGTGTGTGCATTTGAAGAAAAGGCAGTAGCCTTGTGTGGTTGCAAAGAGGAGAAAGGAAAAGCTTGCACTTTGTGTGTGCATTTAAAGAAGGAGGCCGTAGCCCTTATGTGGGTGCACACATTGAAGAAAAAATTATAGAATATTATTTGTGTGTGCAAGACAAGTGGAAGTGCCTTTGGCTAAGTGTGTGCACAAGAAGTGGGAGGCCGAGACCACACCATTGTGTGTGTGTGAGATAGTGAAAAAATAAGCCGAGGCCAAGTGTATGCAAGTGGGTGAAGTGAAGACCACACATTTGTGTGTGTGTGCAAACTTGAAGAACCACCTACGGCCCAAGTATGTGCAAGAAGAAGTGAAGGCCAACTCATGTGTGTGCTAAAGTGAAACAATTGTGTGCAAATTAAAGAAGTGGCCGAACCTAGGTGTGTGCACTAAAAAGTGTATACACATTAGAAGAAGAAGAAGAAGTTCCACACTAAAGTAAAACACACTTCTAACTGTGTGAACAATTTGGATAAAGTGTGTGAAGTGCAGTGAAGGTGTGTGCTTAAAGATATTACACCCTTTGTGGGTCTACTGCACCAAGAAGAGGAAAGGGGAAGTGCATGCTTGCATGCGTGCACATGCACACGTGAACAAAGCCAAATCTGGTTGTGTGCATCTGAGTTGTCCAAGACCAGGAAGTTCTTGAAGATTTGAGAAGGCCATGCAGTCAGTGCATGAGGAACCAGAGATGCCATGCACTCAGTGCATGAAGTTGATGTGAATTGAGACTGGACCAGACTGAAGTTAAAGATATTATTTGTCTGAGTATTCAGTAGTTGGAGAGAAGCCAGGTCATCCTGAGAAGAAGGAGATAAAGCCTGAGCGAGACGAGAAGACCTGATCATCACAAGTGATCAGAGGTACAGAGAAAGACCAGCAGTCTTTATCCCAGACTGCTGAAGATACTTGAAGAGCTGAACAAGAAGAAGAGCTACTCGTGTGACTCGAGGAGCCAGAAGAAGACCCTGTGGGACTCAGGGAGAAGAAGTCTTCAGTGGGATTCTGGAGCAGGCTAGTGGGACTCTGGTAACACTGTGTGACGCAGTATAAAGACCCTCCTGTGGGACTCAGGAGAGATACAGTGGGACTCTGTATCGACCATTGTAATTTTAACAGGTTATAATGGAGAATCCATGCTGGGAGAGCATGGCAAGGATGTAGGCCTTTGGTGCCGAACCTTGTAAATCCTTGTGTCCTGTGCCTTTTCATTACTGCATTATCCGGGAAAGGTTGAGAGATACAAGAAGAGTGGATCGAGGCTTTAACCAGCCATAGAGGTTTAATTGATTAAGAATCAATTAGTAAAAAAGTTTTAAAGGATCACTGATTCACCCCCTCCCCCTCTCAGTGATTCACACTGATCTGGGCACTTCATAGGTTCTATCCTCCGCCGCTTCATTGAAAAAGATCTTGTTTTAAATTTTGAGAAATGCCATTTTATGGTTGAGTGGGGGATAGTTCTTGGGAATTTCATTTCAAATAATGGAATTCAAGTTTATAAATCTAAAATGTAATTAATTTTAACCCTTCCATATCCAAAATGTGTTCGTGAGGTGTGATCTTTCTTAGGCCATGTTGGATTTTACCGAGGATTCATTAAATTCTTCATTAAGATCGCACTTCCCTTATCCCAGTTATTACAAAAGGATTCTGAATTTGTTTTTGATAAAAATTGTGAGAATTAATTCAATTAACTAAAAAGGAGTTTCACATCACCTCCCATCATCCAACCTCTAAGGTGGGATCTCCCCTTAAAACTTATGTGTGATGCCTCTAACTTTGCAGTTGGGGCAGTTTTATCACAAAGGGTTAAGAAGGATCCTCATGTCATTGCGTATGCCTCGCGTACCCATGACCCTGCCCTGGTAAACTACACAACCACTGAAAAATAACTCTTTTCTATTGTGTTTTCTTTGGAAAAATTTTGTTCATATCTTCTCGGGTAAAAATCATCATCTTCTCTGATCATGCTTCCCTTCATTTCCTCTTAAAGAAACCTGAAGCCAAACCCCACCTCATTCGGTGGATGCTCCTCCTCCAGGAGTTTGACTTTGAGATTAGAGATAAGAGAGGGGTGTAGAATGTGGTATCTGACCACATTAGTAGGATTTCCCCACCATTTGACCATCATGTTGACTCACCCCTACCCATTGGAGAATTCTTCCCCCATTAGAACCTTTGTGATGTTGTGGACCTTACCCCTGGTATGCAGACATTGTGAATTTTCTATCAACATCTGGGGTCCCCACAGATTTCAGCATTTCACAATCCTAGAGACATAAGCATGATTCTCATTGGTACATTTGGGATGACCCATACTTGTAGAGAATTTGTATTGACCAAGTAGTTCATCAGTGTGTCCCTAACCATGAGTTCAACTCTGTTTTGACCTTCTGCCACACTTTGGCCTATGGGGGCCACTTTTTCTCTCAACGTACAGCTCGAAAGGTCCTTGACTCAGGAATTTATTAGACAAATTTATATAGGGATGCTCATATATTTTTCAAGTCATGCAGTCATTGTCAATTCATAGGGAATATCTCCAAGAGGAATGAAATTCCCCAACAGCCCATGTTATTCTGTGAAATTTTTAATGCATGGGGCATTGACATCATGGGGCCTTTTACAAATTCATTTGGATTTGTGTACATATTATTGGATATTGATTATGTATCTAAATGAGTGGAATCAAAGGCCAACAGGACCGATGACTCTCGAGTGGTTGTTGATTTTGTGAGGTCCCAAATTTTCAGTGGGTTTGGTTTTCCATGATTCGTCATTAGTGATCAGGGTTCACATTTTTGCAATAGAAACATGAAAAATTTTCTTCATAAGTATGGGTTTTATCATAAAGTCTCCACTGCATATCACCCCCAAACAAATGGACAAGAAGAAATATCAAATCGTGATGTTAAACGAATCTTGGAAAAAACGGTACAACCCAATAGGAAAGATTGGATTTTTCACATGGATGATGCACTTTGGGTGTACCGTACAGATTTTAAAACCCCAATCAGAATTTAACCATAAAGAATTGTGTTTAAAAAGGCTTTTCACCTCCCAGTGGAGGTATAACACCATGCATATTGGGCTGTTAAACAATGTAATACAGACCTTTCAGATGCAGGTGAGAAAAGAAAGCTGCAGATTCAAGAGTTGGAGGAAATTTGACGTGACACATATGAAAATTCCCAAATCTATAAAGAGAAGACAAAGGATATTAATGATATCTTGATTCAACATAAGAAGTTACATATTGTTGAGAAGGTCCTCATGTACAATTCTAGGCCTAAGCTCCACCCAGGTAAGCTTCGTTCCCGATGGCTCGGTCCTTATACTGTTACTAATGTTTACCCTTTTGGTGAAATACAGGTTTTGAATGAGCAAAGTGGATGAAGTCTTAACATCAGTGGGCAGTGGATTAAACATTTCTATGAGGATTTTCTAAAGAATCTAGTGGAGGAAATCCACCTTCTCGACACATCATACCAATAAAACACACCTGGTTTTATCCTTTCTTCTCACATTCTCAATTATTTCAGTGAGGACACTACATATTCTAGGTGTGGGGGTGGATACATTTCTGGGTTAGTTAGGAATTTTCATCGTTTTCTCCTTTCTTATCTTTTTATCCTTTTTTATGGTATTTTAACTTTTCCCCATCAACAATTTCAGTGTTCAATGATTTGGTGACCATAAAGGGGGGAAAGTAAAAATACCATAACAAAGAATAAAAATAATATTTGAATAAATTTATCATTAGGGAGTGATTTTCTTTTTTTAGTGAATTGATTTTATGTCAATGATATAAATGGTCGTATCTATGTGAAACATTTTAGATGATTGATACCCCTTGTGTGAGTAGTTTTTGGGAAAACTGTGTCATGAATATCTCAACAAATTTTTGCACCAAACCAAAAAGTGTGAATATTTCTTACTTAATATTAGGTAAATATATGTTGGGTTAATATTTTTCAGCTTTAAATGACATTTAAATAAGTTCTTTCCTTATTCGATTTGTTTCATTACTGTACCAGATTGACCTATGCGTGTGTACCTAATGTCCGACTGCTGTATGCCCTCAAAAAAAGAAAAATTTGTTGTGTCTTAGGCAGGTGAAAACCCACCCCTCCTCAACCATTGATCTAGTTATAAATATTAAAATTAGTTTCATGAGGAGATCAAACAAGGGTTGAGATATGAGTGTGAGATTTGTTCCAAATGAAACTTCAAAAAAAATATATAATAAATCAGGGGATTGATGAAATGTGAAACATATGGGGATATCTAGGTTAGAAGCTTATGGTTTGACTTCTGGGAATGCTTAAGTGAGTGGGTCTTGAAATATGATTGCAAAGGCTATAGGGTAGGTTCAGTGGACAAAATCATTTGACCTGAAAAATGTTAAAGTAACCTATATTTATTGGATAACAAGTGGAAAGAATAACATGGAATGGTTTTCACACACACACATGGAGAGTTAGTTTCATGGTTTACTTTTGAATTCCTTGCTCAATTTGGTATCATGAATCTTTTTGAATTTCACTATGATAAGATTTCTGAGACATCTTTTTCTATTTTTACTAGGAAGAACTCATTGGTGTGGTTTGTGCAATGATCACATTACTTTAATTAAAATTTCCTCAAATGTTAAATCTTCATTATTTTGGGAATATATGTATGCATCATCTGATTAAGATATTATACATTTCCCAGGAGTGTAAATGTTTAGGTGTGGGGGTGTGATCGTACCATGATTTACTATTTTATTTCACCCTTATACCAAGGTATTAAACTGGTATTGTATTGAAAATTACAAGTATAATAAAAAATTTCACTCCATGTTTGATTAAATTATTTTGTGTTTAACACTATTAAAAATGGAAATGTTACATGTTTTGATAATTATATTGAAGGAGGAGGTGATTTGGAGAACCCATGATGAAGTCCAAGAAAGATGGGTCAATCTGCACATGATCCAAGAACACCAGTGGACTCAACTGCATATTTCTACTGAATATTGCATCCAAATGGGAAGAAATGTTTTGGGCCGGTCCAAATTTTTATGGGATACATTTCATTTGAAGGAACCAAAATCTTCATTCGGCCTCTACGATGCACATACTTTCTGATTTGTCCAAGGAATCAAAGCTGGACCAAGTCAAATTTGGTGTTCTGTATTTTATCAATATCTAGAGCTGTAGTTGTCCAAATGGTTCCAAACTTTTGGTGGAGACATCCAAGAGGTGGGGCTACAACTTTTCTATTTTCTCCAAAGTGAGATAAGTCTTTATGAAGGTATAAACTCGTTGTACAAGTGGATTGAAGAAATATGTGTTCCTAAAACCACCTTCCAATTTTCCTATAAAATGGAACCTTGGGCTCCCCATTTACAATTTAGGCCAGGAGGGAATGTGCTACCATTTTGGAGTCCCCAAGGATTATTTTCATCATCCAAAGAAGTTTTGGAGGCTATGGTAAGTTCTAATTCAACATCCTATTCTTCTTCCCCTCCCATGGGTTTCTAAACCCCTTGTGATCACCCGGGGAGGAATGTGATGTAATCCTGAGCTTCAAAGTTGTATTATTTTGAATGATCTTTTTAATTATAGGTTGTATGTTGTTTTTCCTCATCCTATATTTTTATTTAATTGTTTTATACACTGATATTTTATACTCAACTGAAATGATCATGTTTGGGGGTACCCTTTCATGTGATGTTTCACACACCGTTCATCCCTTTTTCTTCCCTCATTCAATTGAGGTGTTTGTGTGGTTCATAATGGTCAATTGAACTCACATTAGCACTACCAAGATCATGAAAATTTATGTCATGGTATCATAAAGAAGTAGCATACAAAATTGGAAAACACATCAAGTTCTTCGTGTGTTTCCTTGGTAAGTTTCGGTTATGATTTCGAACACAAATCACTCAATCATCGGTGGTGTCCGGTGAAACATTATGTGTTTTAGACTGAACCTAGGATGTATCCTAGCATAAAATCAGTATAAGTATGTTAATATTTGTTACAAAATAGGTAATAAAGGATCATAACCTCATCCCTTGAAGCGATGAAGGATGAGCATCATGAGACTTCCCTGGGTTGGTCACATTTAATCAATCTTGTTTACTTATACTTTGTTTTATCGCTTTGATTTTCTATTTTCATATTTTATAATCAAACCCAAGTACTACAAAACCCCATTTACCTTTCTACTTTCATAATAAAAACCCTCTTTTTTTTAAACTAATGATCTAAGGCTCTGTCGAGAGACGACCTAGGGTTGCTGTTGTACTGCAGAAATTCTAGTCAAAATTAAAAAACTAATTTGACGCACTTGACAACGCGATCAGGAAGTGAAGTTACGGCCGAAATCAACCCTACAGTTGGACTCAGACCAAACCATCAATATCACGGAAACCCATGGGAGAGACCTTCAATTGACTCAGAAATAGAAATAATGTCCCTCTACCTCCACAAGCAGCCACTCTGGCCCCATTATTCTGCGGTACACATCAGAGGAGGAACAAGCGTCTAGCCGCCTAGTGCGCACAAACAGACTGGCCGGGATGAGTCCCCAAAACATGGGAACACCGTTGAAATCTGACCCCGCAGCTGATCCCTCCTCTTCACATACTCAAACTACCAAAGTTCCTACTATGACTCCCCCACCAACGGAGAAGCGTTGGCCGCTGGAGCAGAAATATGATATCCTTAAGTAGCTGGCATCGGTACCAGCCAAACTGTCAATCCTGGATGCCCTGAGTTTGTTAGCCAACCTTAGGGAGGCTCTTATAGAAGCCTTACTATGCCCCAAGAGTTTCAAGCTGAGGTATCTGCTGTTAAGATTTACCAGACTGAGACTGGCTCGGCTGAATGCAATGCAGTGATTTCCTTCACCAACCTGGATGAAGATGCAATCATGTAAGGACACATCAAACCACTATATGTGTCCGACACACTAGATGATGATGAGATCTGCAAAGTCTTTATTGACAATGGCTCTGGAGTTAACTTCCTTCCCCTACAGGCACTCTGTAAGTTGGGATATAGTGAGTGTGATTTAATACCCTCAGCTAAAACACCGCTAGGTTAGGAAAAGAGTGAACAGAAGCCAATGGGACAAATTAAGCTAAAGACCCATTTTGGAGACCTTGTGGACTACTTGGAATTCCTGGTGGTCTGGCAGCACAAAATTCAATTCCCTATTGGGAAGGTCATGGCTCCATAAGCACATGGTTGTTTCTTCATCCTACCACCAGTGTATTAAGTACTGCGTCAATAGGAAAAGTGGGACATTGCACGCCAATAAGGCCCCTTTCGAGCTCTCCGAGTCACATTACATTGATGCCATGTTCTATGAGAAAAAGAATAAGAATAATTCAGTCGATGGTGTCAACTGGATCCCCACTCCAAATGGTCTGGAAATGGTTCCTAATGACCCCCTCAGATAGCTCGGTAGAGACTACGTACTGCCCATCAACCATGTTGAGAGTAGGGGTTCATGTTTGGACACACACTCAGTTGTCCTCATGACTTCAGCCATAACGACCGAGCGTAGCAGTGCGAAAATGACTGATAACCCTCAATTCAGGGATGAGTACCTAAGCAGGGATGCCCATGATGCCTCACACTCAAAACCCTGAGATCCTGGGCAGGAAACTCTCCCCCCGTCGGATCAAGAAGATGCCAATGACAAGGAGGAGGAGGATCTCAGGGATGAACCTCCAGCATTTGAGAAAGGTATCTCCACCACTATGGATGAGCTCTGGGAAATAAAACTGGGTACCAAGGTAGACCCGAGGCCCACTCTCTTTAGTATGGCCATGTCTCCCGAAGAGCACGAGGTATATACCTCCTTCCTAAGGCAACACCGGGATGTCTTTTCCTGGAATTACACAGAAAATCCGGGACTCAATCCCAAAGTTGTGAGGCACCGCTTAGGTCTACCAAAAGACCACCATGGATATAAACAAGCTGCCAGAAGAACGCACCCCTCACATACTACCAAAATAGAGGCCGAAGTCGATAATATTTTTAAAGTGGGATTCATTAGGTAGGTCCAATACCCCATCTGGTTTGCTAACATTGTCACCGTCAAGAAAAAGAAGAGACAAATATACGTCTGTATCGATTTCAGAGATCTCAATCGGCATTTCTCGAAAGATGATTTCCCGGTCCCGATCACCGTGTTAGTAATCGACGCAACGGCCAGGTATGAGGCTCTCTCCTCCATGGATGGTTATTCTGGGTATAATCAGATCTGAATGGTTCGAAATGATGAAGAAGACACTGCCTTCAGAGCCCCTAAAGGAATATTCTACTACAGGGTTATGCCCTTTGGTCTCAAGAACACTAGAGCCACATATCAGCGTGCCATGAATCGTATCTTTAAACCATTCCTAGGAAGATTAGTTGAATGCTACGTAGATGACTTGGTGGTTAAATCAAGACAGTGCTCAGATCACCTGTCATACCTCGAATCCATCTTCAACAAACTTCGGCAGCATAGCCTGAAGATGAATCCCTTGAAATGTGCCTTCGAGGTTACCTCAGGGAAATTCCTTGGCTTCGTCGCACGCCATCGTGGCATCGAAGTCAACCTTTAAAAGAAAAATTCTATCCTTGGCTTACCACCTCCCCACAATATCACTGAGTTGAGGGGATTCCAAGGACACCTGGCCTATATCAGGAGGTTCATAGCCAACCTGGCATGAAAATGTTTTCCCTTTACCAGGTTAATGAAGAAGGGAGTCACGTACCAATGGACTGATGAATGCCAATAGGCATTCGAAAGACTAAAGAAGTACCTCTTATGCCCACCGGTGCTCATTCCACCGGTTGAAGGAAGGCCTCTCGTCTTATACATGACGGCCCTAGAGCGGTCACTGGGAGCCTTCCTCGCACAAAAGAATGACACCGGCAGTGAAAACAGTCTCTATTACCTCATCTGAACCATGATTTATGTTCAGACTCGATACTCAAACATCGAGAAGTGTTTTTTGTCCTTGGTCTTCACAGTTCAAAAGTTGCGACATTATCTGCATAATCATGAAGTCCATTTGGTCTCATGTAGTAACTCACTAAAGTACATCCTTAGTCGCCCAATGCTAACCGGGATCCTGCCCCGATGACCAGTCATCCTGCAATAGTTCGACATCCATTTTGTGCCTCAGGAAACCATCAAGGGCCAAGCATTAGCAGATTTTCTGGACGAGCACCCTTCAACGGGGACCACCACACCGGATGCCGAGCTACCTGAGGAAGAAATCTTCTCAGTTCAAGAGGAGTTCCCAGCACGGGAAATGTACTTCGACGGCACATCCCGAAGCCCAACCAGGAAGAGGATGGAAGATCCAAAATTTAACAAGGTGGGCTTGGGGATAATACTCATGTCCCAAAGAAAGGCAGTCTTTCCATATTCCTTCCTCCTGTTAGAAGGATGTACGAACTATGAAGCGGAGTGTCAATCCCTCATTGTAGGCCTGGAGCTCACACTCCAGGCACAAGTACAACACCTTAAGGTAAAAGGTGACTTAGATTTGGTCATCAAGCAAGTAAATGGTGAATATGCTATTAAAAAAGAGGAGTTGATTCCCGTGTTTGACCATGTTTGAGGATTAATGGAAGAATTCTCCATAGAACCAACATTGACCTATATTCCCCAGTCTCAGAAAGACCAGGCCGGTGCATTAGCTAATGCGGCCACAACCCTAACCGACCCAGACTGAGATGAAATAGTTATCAGTATTGCTCACCGACGAATGGCCTTTCCGTTTGTTCCAACTAAGACGTACAAAATCCACGAAGTCAGTCTTGTCCCTGAACCATATGCTCCTGCCACCGACTGGATGACCCCCATTGCAAACTACCTTTAATGGGGAGAATTTACATCATACAGGGCTGAATGAGAGAAAATATGGAGAAGGGAAACCAACCTTTTCCTATATGGTGGCGCGGGTTAGCAAGAGGTCCTCTACAAATGAGGCCTCGACGAAATCCTCCTCAAATGAATTAATGGAGAAGAAACTTCTGCCTTCATGAATAAAGTACATGCAGGGGTATGTGGAGCACACCAGCCAGGGTCTATGCTTTCCCTTCAGGTTTGAAGACTGGGGTACAATTGGCCCATAGTGGCACGAGATTGTGAGCGTTTTACCGCAAAATTCCACTCATGCCAAATTCATGCCAACTTCATACACCAACCCCCGATGTTAATACATCAGGACAAGTACTCCTAGCCATTTTCCGTCTGGGGAATGGACATCGTGGGACAATAACCTCCAGCCACAACCAAACAGTTGAAGTATATCCTCACGACAACTGACTTATTTTCCAAATGGGAAGAAGTTGTACCCCTTAAAGAAGTCAGGGAAAGAAAAATTGTCATATTTGTGAAAGCCAATATCATCACAAGATTCGGTGTCCCTCATACCATACTGATGGATAACGACACCAACTTCTGCTCTGCATAATTGGAGAAACTATACAAAGAATATGGTATCAAGGCTAACCACTCATCCCGCTACCACGCAGCGGCCAATGGACAGATAGGGGATTTCAACAAGAACCTGTCCAACATTCTCCAAAAAATGGTGGACAGAGACAAGAAGTAGTGGCCAGATAAACTCTTCCATTCATTGTGGGCTTATCGAACCACGATCCGCAACGCTACTTGAGCTACTCTGTACTCATTAGTATATGGAACAGAAGTTGTCCTGCCCATTGATCTCCAATTTCCCTCGCTCTTTATTGCCATTTGTGATCAATTATCCATCGATGAGAAATCAGAAAGCAAGCTAGGTGAATTGGAGTAGCTAGACAAGAAGGGGTTTCACACTTTATGACCCTAAAGGTTCGTCTTCGGTCATTCTTGGAAGGAGAATTGGTTTTGGTCCTTCGGACCCCAATGATACCCAGAAAGAAACCTCCAAAGCTGGAGCCCAAGTGGGAAGGACCATATGTTAAACACAAGGTCTACTCCAATGGATCATATTCCCTGATCTCCATGGACGGGTAGTCCACTACCACTCCCACAAATGTGAGATTTCTGAAGAAGTATTTCGCATAGTAACTAAGAGCAGTTATCATCCAAGCTGAAAGACATTAAACTGCCAAGAACCCAATGGTCCAAACTCTATGACCCTAAACTAAGAGTATTTCGTCCTCACCGCACGACATTAAATAGCATGGATTTCAGAGAAATACGTACGGCTTGATTCCTGCCCTCGTAGGATACGTAGCGACAATGGGATCCCCTATCCTGGCCCAACCACTCCCAAATAGTATAAAATTAAAAATAAAATGTGCCCTTCACCTGTGTACGGACCAGCCCTGCACAAGGTGTACTTATTTCAGAGAACTACGTACGGCATGATTCTTGCCTTCGCAGGATACATAGCGATGCCAGGGTTCCCCATCCTGGCCCAACCACCCCCAAATAAAAGTTAAAAATGCCCTCTCCCCTGTGTACGGACCAGCCCAACACGGGGTGTATTCCTCATCATTACTGCATGATGTTAAACTGCACGGATAATGATAAAAGAAAAAAATTCCTCTTCTCCCCCGTGTATGGACTAAACCTGCATGGAGTGTATTGTCTTTTAGATAACTACGTGAGGCTTGATTCCTACTCGTGCATGATATGTAGTGACGCCAGAATTCCACACCCTGGCCCAGCCACCTCAAATGAAGCAAAAAATTCCCCCTTCCCTCGTACGGACCAGAACCGCACAGGGTGTATTCCCCAAAAGTACTACGTGCAGCTTGATTATTATCCTCGTTGGATACGTAGAGATTCCTGGGTTCCCCATCATATCCCAACCATTTTAAAAAAAATCTCTCTCCCCCTGTGTACGGACCAGACCTGCATGGGGTATATTTTTCTTCCTCACCGCAAGACGTTAAACTGCACAGATTTCAAAGAACTACGTGAGGCTTTATTCCTACCCTCGTGGGATACGTAGTGACACCAAGGTTACTCACCCTGGCCCAACCGTCCCCAAATGAAAGAAAAAAATGCCATTTTCCCCCGTGTAAAGACTAACCCTGCGTGGGGTGTACCTCTTTAAGGGAACTATGCTTGGCTTGATTCCTGCCCTCGCATGATGCGTAGTGATGTCAGGGTTTCCCATCCTGGCCTAGCCATTCCCGAGTGAAGATTTAAAAAAATGCTCTCTTCCCCCATGTACAGACCAGATCTGCACGGGGTGTATTCTTCGTTCTCACCACACGACGTTAAAACTGCATGGACTTCATCTTCACCGCACGACAATAAAGCTGCACGGACTTCGTCCTCACCACACAATGTTAAAACTGCACAGACTTCTTCCCCACCGCACGATGTTAAAACTGAAGGGACTTCATCCTCACTGCAGGACATTAAAACTGCACAAACTTCGTCCTCACTACACGATGTTAAAACTACACGGACTTTGTCTGCACCGCACGACGTTAAAACTGCATGGACTTCGTCCTCACCGCACAATGTTAAAACTACACAGAATTCATCGCAACCCACTCAAGATATATGGAGAAACAAGATGGAAACACTCCTTGAACATTTGGATGCATCCTCTCCATACATAAGACTCCACGACCAGGATAATTATGGATCTTCATAACCATTCACGGCCATCAGAAGTGGAAAGTCATCAACCAGGGGACACCTTTGCATTACTATGTATACCATGCCCACATCGGCTCTGAATATTGATAGCCCTTGGCCCATATACCAAAGGAAATATTTCCTCAGGCAATACTCTTCCTATCTCCGTACGCTTACCGGCCTCAGAGCCCCCATATCATATCTCCTGATCCAGAAATTTATGGCATAGTGGTTTACAAGTTCATCCCCATTTTCACATCCAAACATTGTCAGGGTATCCTTACCTGGTTATTCTATGTATCCACCCGTGGTTCACATGATGACATGAATCTATGAACATGAAGTCAGGGCTAGGCTACATTGACTCAACTGAAAATTATAGTGAAGATGTCTCTTGTTTGCTCAGACACCATTATCCTCGCATGTCGAACTCTGTACTGTGAGCATTCTCAGATTTTCATAATCATTCATGGCCATTGGAAGTGAATAGTCATCGACCCGGGGACACCTTTTCATGACTATGCATACCATGCCCTCAGCGGCTCTGCATATTGATATCCCCGGGCCCGTCTACCAAAGGAAAGATTTCTTCAGGCGGTAATCTTCTTAGCTCTGTATGCTTACCGGCCTCATAGCCCCCACACCACATCTCCTGATCCAAGAAACCTCATAGTTACAGTCTAAAACCTCCATCCCCCACCCATTTCAGATTATATCATAGCATGGTAACTCAGTTATCCTTTGAGTGACTACAACAATAGTAACCCAATGGTCCGAGCTCTATGACCACTAAACTAGGAGTACTTCATCCTTCCTGTACGATGTTAAATTTCATAGAGTGAAGGTACACCTCCATGAATAAGATTAATCAGTGCAGGGAGATCTCGAATCTTTAACAGAAACCAGGGCCTAATATGCCCGGTATATCCAGTTATTTTCTTACCAAATGACAGACTTTGTGGCCCGAACAATCACGGATCCTCATAACCATTCCTGGCCATCAGAAGTGGAAAGTTATCGTCCCGTGGACACCATTTCATGACTATTCATACCATACCCTTAGCAGCTCTACATATTGATAGCCCGTGTCCCATCTACCAAAGGAAAGATTTCCTCAGGCGATACTCTTCCTAGCCTCATATGCTTAACGGACTCAGAGCCCCCATATCATCTCTCCTAATTCAAGAAGCCCCGGAACCACAATTTACATCATCAACCCCTTTCCACGCTTTTGACATGCCAAGATATTCAAGACCAATTACATTTTATCAAGAGCAGCCTTTGCAACTATGTCCTTACCGCATGATATTAAACTGAATGGAACATCATGGACGCTTGGAATAAAGATGTAAAGACCATGCATTAAACATCCAGGGAAATGCCTCCAACTACAAGCATTTTCACTGGTTCAAAAATTCACCCCGTCCTCACTGAATAATGTTAGACTGCACAACATCATTTAAAAATGCTCCTCGTCTTTACCGCATGATGTTAAACTACATAGAATCCATCCTTGCCGCATGGTGTTAAACTACACGGTCAAACCTGTCATGGGTTCAGTAAGGAATATAGGCTTTTCTCTATCCCTCAGTGCATGGGTCAGACCTGCACAAACCACTGTCTCACACCAGTGTGAGAAGGGATGACTTCACCCATTCTCAGGAAATTTATCCTAGATGTTCCTCCTATATCCAGGAACCCTCTCCTCATAAACAATACTCTGTACTCAGAAAAATCTAAACTCTCATAAGCCACCCCTGGTGGTCCCGAATCTCATATTCCTTGATGTTTCTCGACTATCGGAAGAATTCAATCATTGACCCAAGGACACCTTTTCAGGACTATACATACCATGCCTTCAGCGGCTCTGTATATTGATCTCCCCTAGCCCGTTAGGCAATACTTCTCTTCGTATGCCTCTTGGACCCTGAGCCCCCATGTCCATCCCGGGATTTAGAAACCCTCTGAGCTACAGTTTACCAGCCTCTTTAATGACCCTTTCTAAATATGGCGGAATGTCTCTAATGAGATTACCAAGAACTAGGAGAAGCCATTCAATTTTTAAATGATGTCCTAACTGTATAGCTTTAAAATGTTCCAAGCTCCAACCATCCTTTACGCTACATAAATGCACAGGACAAGGAACTTTCTCCCACACTTTTGATTGATACAGATGTTCTCAAACCCTTTCATACATCACACCCCTTTTCCGAGCCACCCCTGGTTGTTTTCATAATTCTCTAATCCACCCATGGTGGTTTCTATAATCCGCACTTCCATGAAGTCCTCAGGCTGTCAGAAATGGAGTTTCATCGACTTAAGGACACCTTTGCATGACTATATATACCATGCCCTCAGCAGCTCTGCATATTGATCACCCCTACCAAAGGTAAGATTTCCTTAGGCGATGCTCTTCCTACCTCTGCACGCCGATACAGCTCCCATGCCTTGAGATATGCCCTGCATGTCATTCAAATCTAAACATGCTACCCCACATGCATCTGGAGGATATAGAGACATCTTTTAATCAACCAAACCTCATTGGGGCCCTCGCCCCACCATATCTGGTCAAATCTATTTGACCTTAAACATCAGTAATGATAGTCTTGTTTGTGGGACTTTAAACCACCCACAAAAAGAGGCACAAAGCCTGTTAGGCCAAAAACCCAAAAAGGGCGACCAAATAAAAAGTCGGACCATACTCACTGGGTCCACACCAAATGGGCCCAGGAAAAATTAGGTTATTAACAGAAAAGACAAAAAAAGGGGTTTGTGGGGTTTTTCTAAAAAACCCTAGCAATAGTCAAACTATGCTCGCTGGATCCCATGGTCCAGGAAAAAGTTAGAGTTTGTTTTATTTTCCTGAATTATGATTAATTTTGATTCAGGGAGTTGTTATTTATCCAACATTTGTTCTAGTAACAATCAAATTTTACAGCAAGGAAAGATTGACATAGATTGTATTTCATTTGAACAAAGGGGGGGGGGGGGGTCCCAAGTTGGGGCCTCTCCCTCGCAACAACGAAAAAAAGAAGGGTGTAAGAAAAATAGAGTGTGCAGGAATGGCTCTGACCTTCACAAAGGAGCCTGGCTCGCTCTCTCCATCATATCGGCAACCATGCGGTGGAGGTTGCGGCGAGTGTGCTCCAGCATGGCCTTTTTCTTGGCCTCAACCTTATCCACCGAATGAGTATGCCCCACTGTTGTTTGGAGATCATTGATTCCTTTTCTGGTGGAATCAAGGTTACCGGTCAAAGTTTACAACTAATCCCTCAACATCACTGCTCGTACTTCACATCATGCAACTCGACAGATAGGGCAGCCACCTGATCTCGAGAGCTCACCTCCAGTGCTATCAGCTGATGGAGCTTTATCACATCTTCCTCCAAGGAACGTGTCCTGCAATGAGAGGCAACGAGGTGAGAAAGTTTGTGTTTATTAGTGGAAACTTCCTCACAGGCCAGGGAAACCTGGAAAGCGAGGAAATGAAACTACCAATATTCAAAGTCACCTGACCGCAAACCCAGGAAGAGTTTTCCTAGAGCTTTGGTTTTAGTTTCCATCTCAGCTAGAGGAGTTTCGGCAACAATATCGCAAATCTAGATCCAGGCCCACTTGTGAACTGCTCAGTGGTCTTCCATTACACGAGGATCTTTAGTATCCTCGCTAGATAGCATAGAAACAAATTCTGGCATTGTGATCAGTGAAGACATGTGCAGACTAGAAGATGGTTTCGAGGATGGAAGGACTGAAGCTTCTAACCCCGGGTTGGGCTTGGGAGTCAAGTTACTAAGTTCAGTATCATCCGAAAGAGCTTCAGGAGTTGTATCACCGTGACCCGAAGCCACAGGGTCATCCTCACCCACGTCCAAGGAGGTTGGGTCCATTTGAACATCTGCTGTGGAGGGGCTGGGAGAAGAAAATCCCCTGAGTCACTTTGACCGATGAGCTATTAGTCGGTCCTCCCTCAGAGCCGATGAGGAAGGTGTGGTAGGCACAACAGCCGCAATGAATCCTGATATGGGAACTTATCGGACATCCTTCCCCAGGATCCCATTGGGATAATTTTTTACCAACATTCTTGCATACTCCAAAGATAGGCTGGCAGTCGATCTTATTCCAGGAAAGGGAATGCTTGTGTCAGATCCCTCCCGCATTAGCATCAACCACCATTGATGGAGAATGGCCGGGTGCAGTCCTCGAGCCTAATGAGGGGTAAGGGAAACTTGGAGTTTCATACACCCAAAATGGAGGAAAAAACAATGGGGGGCATACAAATCACAGAGAGAAACCCCGTCGATCCGCGCGGACAAAAACCCATCCCATAGTGAAATCACGTAAGAACGCTCTTCTAGTCTCACCCTACGATTGTCAACCACAACTCCGGAAGGGGTGTGGTAGGGAGTGAAAGAAAACTGGGACAATTCACTCATAAGATTGACGACTTCATCAGAATTGAGGGACTTAAAGTGAACCCAGGCTATATTGAGTAGGGTAGGCTGAAAAGTATGAAGCATGATGACTGTGTTATGACAATACTCATAACAGCAGCAATGATTCTCTATCCAGCTCTATA
This sequence comes from Viscum album, assembly GCA_963277665.1. Taxonomy (NCBI): domain Eukaryota; kingdom Viridiplantae; phylum Streptophyta; class Magnoliopsida; order Santalales; family Viscaceae; genus Viscum; species Viscum album. Next base: position 81,064,216 of record OY728136.1, read on the forward strand.
AGAATTGAAATGGACTGCTCATACAGTAGGGTGACCCGCCCTCCTGCATGTGAATTAGTAGTTCGTAAATACGAGCCAAAGTGGGAACGGACAAATTCACTGGGCGGCCCACTGCTAACTCAACTTCCATCATCAAGGTGCAATCTCTGACGCCTGGGTTGATATCCCAAGAAGGGAATAGCCACCCACTCAAAAAATAGAAAACAAACCTTCCAGCTTGAGCATAGGCGGCACACTGGGGTGCACCTCATAACCCCATGAAAGGTAGTCGCCCACCTCCAAAACCACCCAGGAGGAACCTGGGATTGTTCGTGAATGTTGAGAAGGATGATTCCTGGGGTGCTTGATGTTCAGCACATGACCAGTGGTGTTAAGAAATAACCCTATCCAGGTGCTATCGGGAATAAGAGAGTGGGCACGCAAGGCCTGACCGAGTGACCACTCCGCCATAACCAGCAGATCCCTCGCCAACGAAGGCACTTGTTCGATGACGTCCCATGCATCAGGAGTGGGAAGAAACTCATCATACATCTCACCAATGATCGGAAGTTCTTCAAATTGGTATATGTCCCATAAACTAATTCCATATTCACCATGGGCAAGGGGGAAAGTATTAGTGCTTGAACACCAGCGACTGAGAAGGTCAAGAATGATCAATGATGGTGGGTAAACAACAAACTGGGAGGCCCACACTGTGGAGTACATATTGACTGCTTCTAGTGACATGGGAGATTCCCAGCAATGATGATAGACCGAGAAGGCCCAGACCCAGTCATTTGAGAAAATCCCACCAGACCGAAGATCCCACCTAGGGATCCACCCTGCATCAGGATCCACTTGAGAAAGGTTGATAATAAAGGGGTAATTCTTCAATAAAGCTTCTTAAGAGAAGTCTTGAGTGAACTAATCACTTTGGGTCCAAACAGAGACTCTCAAAATGAAAGTTTCTTTTGGATCAGAATCAGAGATCATCTTCCCCAATGAGGCAAGGTTCGCCTAAATGCACTTTGGTGACACTTCCAATCAAGGAGAAGGAAGACCTAAGAAAGTAGTGGGGATAGGGAAGTCGTCTTGAAGATCGAAGCTGTAAAGCAGAAGTTGATTTGATAGTGGATAGCCCAGAATCTCAGCAGAGAGAATGTCCTTCAGGACACCATCGTCAGGAATGATGGATCAACTAGAGTCCTCCTTGATGCTCTCTGCTCTATGAATCATAGCTAGACATCTCCCTAAACCAATCGGAAGAGGCTTGGCAGCAGGCCTAGGTGCAGGGAAAGGGGGAACCAATGTTCTCACTACATTATAAAAACCAGGTAAATGGTTAGTCCAGAATAATAAAATATGAAAAAAATACCAAGCATATGGAAAAGGAGTCCAGGAGCCTTTATGACAACGTCTGTGAGCAGGCCTCAAAATGTGGTTTGTGATGACTGCATCCCGTAAACCAACCCTACGCGAAAGAGGTCTGCGATACTCTGGCCAATGGAGCATTGGCCAGAAAACCGCGAACCAAGTTGCCCTACAGAATCTTAATCCCGGATTTAAATAGTTAGTTTCAGAAGGATTAAGAAATTTTCAAAGTCTAGAATATTTTAGTCCACGGACCATCAAAACCACAGAGAAAATTCCTACACAAACCGTCATGACTTACTTTTTAATTAATTAAAAGTGTTAGTTCACGACTAGGAGATTGGTCTGCGAATGAAGACCGACATGAACGAATAGTGGTTTGCTGAAATGGAGAATGGTTCGTGGATAAGAAATTTCATGAAGGAGCACGCATGCAGAGAGCTCTGGTTTTGAAAAAAAATTAGTAAAATACAAAGGAAGCCCCCCCATATTTATAGGTGTTTTCCCCTACCAGTTCCACTCCCCTACCGCAAACCATCCATGTTTCAGGACAACTCTACATCGGAATGGCCTCCTCTTCATTCTGATTGGACCACATTCCGATCGAGGGCATTTGCAGGGTCCTGAAAAATCTGCAAAGGAGAATGAGAATCCCCATTAATCCAAGGGAGATTCTACCCCCCTAAATAATTGGGGAAAAGTGTGGAGAATACTCAAAGGATTGAACAAGAAAAACCTATCCGCAGACTGGTCCAATGACAATGGTATGCAGCCGGTTTCGTGAAGCACCCCCCTCTGCGGACCACTGTCGTTCGTGGAACAGAGGCGGGGATCCTCCACGGGCACAGAGCAGGACGGGTGCTAACCCAGTCCACTATCACGACCCGCCCCCACTGTGAACCGCATCAACCGGCCCAGGCCGTATCCACTGTCATTCATGGAATAGAGGCGTAACCCTGCACGGTCGTAAAGCACTCCCCGAGCTAGTTTGGTTCGCGGGGGAGGTGCGTTCAATGCCACCCGCGAGTTGTGGATTGACCAAGTCATCCGTAAAACGGGTTTCCGGTCATGGGCCTCCGCAAAAGGTGCCACATGACCATAGATACATCTCTTTCTCCACTCTATAAAAGGAGATGGAAGGGGAAGAGGAGAAAAAATATCGATCAGATTTGGGTGGAAGGATTTCGAAGGAAGAAGCTTAGGATTTCGCAAGCAGCGAAGTTCCGGTTCGTGAACCAAAATAGGGATGAAGCTGGAAACAAATTAATAAGGAACTGAAAATGCAAAAAAACTTGGTGAACTGTGAGCTTAAAATAATAAAGAAAAGAAGGCTGTGAACCATGGCCCCTCCGCGGATGCACTCCCCATGGACCAGGGAGTTTATGCTCCTTTTCTAATCTGTCGCACCACGTAGCACCCTCTTAAGCGGGAAAAGCCCCGACCGAAGAACCTCTGACCTGCGTCGTACTCGGACACCGCTTCTCTCGTGGACCCCTCCGCGTACCAACTTGGTACGCGGGATAAACCCAAAGCTGCGAACTACTCTAGTTTTTAGAATTCCCATCAGTCCACGGACCACCTTGGTTCGCGGACGACCTCTCCAGCTGCGTAGAACCTCCCTATGTGAAGGGCGCCACCCCTCATACACCCATGTGGTCTGCCAAATCCTTTGGAGTTCCCATTCCCCGAGCTAGATAAAATCATTCCAATCCAGCCTGATCCTTCACAACCCCCTCATTGGTCCATTCATCGGCCCCAAGATGAGGCCTCCACCAGAGCCACCAGACCCGTGTGATGTAACCTTCATGCACATCAGTGCTCTGTTTTGAGTTCACATACCCATAGTAGGCGAGGGTGAAGTGGTTGCCCCGGCCCTTGAGCGGGTTCCCGAGCCACTCCTGGGTCCACATACCCATGGTAGTGCAGATTCCATGCTCAGGAGTCCCCTTTATGCCCCTCCACTTGTTAGGACTGGGTCACTTATCCCGTCCACGGGGAGTGGAGGACTACCCATCAGAAGCAAGAACCCACGCACCTCCTTACTTCCCCATGGCCATGGCCAAGGTAGGGCATAGTGGGGAAGGGTGCTGCTCGGTTCTTCTTTTAATCCAAGTCCCTTTCCCGCTGGGCTTTATCACCATGGTCATCCATCTTGAAGTAAGACATGAATTTTTAGGGGATGCTCCCACACGTAAGACCCATCACACTTCCCACGGATGCACCTTTCACGACGTGATCGTCTAGTCCCAACTACCTCTTGTTTCTCACACCGATCATGACTCACGTGGGCTTATGGTAATAATCGACCATGACATCCTCTCCTAGGCCTACTCAGAGTGTAAGCCCTAATCCATTACCTTAGGCTGCCTCACGCGTAAGCCCCATGCCAATTAAAACTACGTGGACTTTGATTCCCCACCACAGGGATATGTAGGAAGCCTCCAAGAGGTTTAAGCCCGATCACCATCAGACCCCTGGGTCCACATTCACATTGGTTCTCTGACACCCCTATTCGAACTACATGGACTTTGATCCCTATCTCCTAGGCAGGGTACATAGGAAGCCTCCCCAAGGTTCAAGCCCAACAATCGGTCATTCCGACCCCCCTTTACATCGGTTTACCCACACCTTGGGCCTCCTCAGAGTGTAATCCCCATCCCAATCCAATCTACGTGGACTTTGATCCCCATATCCTAGGCAGGGTACGTAGGAAGCCTTCTCTTGGTTCAATCTCAACACCTGGTCAGTCCGAACATCTTCATGTCGGTTCACCGCACCAACCCTGGGCAACCTAGAGCGTAAGCCCCATACCTAACCGAACTACGGGAAATCTGATTCCTCTCACAGGGATACATAGGAGGCCCATTCCACATGTTCGATTCAAACTCTCAAGTCATTATCTGTCCCCCCGGGTTGACAATAAACTCCAGAGTTCTTGGTTACGAGGCTTTAAACCAGTGTCGTCTCAATGAGTCCAGACTCCTTGGGGTCATTAATCCTACGAGGGATGGTAAACCTCAGACATAAATGACTCTGAACTGATGATTCCAGCTAACCATTTCCAACCAGGATTAATCCGTGGATACTATACTTGGGTATAAACCAAAGATTCGCAAACAGAGGAATACATCATAAATCTATAGGAGAGTCCCAGAACTGGCAATAATTCCCCCCCAAAAGGGTGAGATGAGCCCGAATTACCATCCTCTCGACCAATGTGAGTTCTTAAGCATCGCTGGCTAACCCACCCAGCGAACACTTGCCTTTGGAAAGAAGGTCCATGTATTGATTGATATGGAATCGTTGGTCGTTTTGAGGTGAAAATGGTGCACCTAATATGAGTGATTAAGCAGAACCCAATCCTCTCTAATCAACCGTTGGGTAGCACACGTTTCTCCCCCATGATCTCGTCGTGTGCCGTGAGACAAGTTCCATAAATTGTGAGTGGACATTTTGAAGAATTAAGGAGCACACTTAAATTAAGAGAGCAGTGAGATTTTATAATGTGATTGGTTGTAAACTACAAGGGGAAATGAGTCCGCTTCGATTACTGTAAATAGAAGTTCACTTATAGTGGATTTGGTACAACAACACATATCCAATTTATGATCCTTAGACATAGTCCATTGAGGGTAAATCAAGTAAAAATTGTTGTGTTCTATGCATGATTTAATTTCTATTTAGACTTTTCTACAAGAAATAAAGAGAAGAGAGTTTTCTTAACAGTGAAACAAGATACAATGGGGAAGAGGTTTAAATATGTCATACCCCGATTCACCCACTTCCCCCTCTTAGGGTATTTGGCCTTGTGGGACCTAATAGGAATGGTAATTTGGACATTTCTAGAATGATCAGGTAGTAGATTATGTTGATACTGGTGATTAAAACATCAGTATTGTGGTGTTTTTATTTTTTAGATAAGGGAATATTTTTTAGGTTAAAGATTATGAAATAATGATGTTGGATATTTTTTGATACATTTCATTATGAAACAATGCAATTGGCCATGACAAGCTGCGTGGCTCATGGAATCTAGAAAATTGGGTTTCACTGTACTGTGTAGTGGAGGTTTATAGTACAACATGGCCCTAGATGATGGTATTTTGTCATAATTCCCCTTTTCATGCCGCAATATTTCCCTGGGTAACTTATTAAGAGTTATTTAGAGGTATAGATGGTTCCATGTTGTTATCATTATGGGTGAGTAATTTTTTTACTAGGTGTGTTGGAGGATATTCCATTGGTTGAGGAAAACATTGATGGGTTATTTGGACATCGATAGTCCTCTAGTGATGGGAATAATCATTTAGTTTTCTTGAGTGTTACCTTAGTTTTTTCTAGATTGAAATAATAGTTGATGCTTCATGGTAGATGTGTTGGAATTATAATAATGGGAAACTATGGGATTTGAACTATGGTGTTAGGTTGGAAACCATGGAGGAGGTCTATATTATGCATTTAAATTGCAAGACCCATGTAATTTTTTTTGATCTTGAGGAGTGGGATGATGTTAAATTCTTCAAGAAGCCTATTTTATAAGCTATGAAGGTTTGATTGAAAGGATTTGTGGAACCCTGATGATGTGTATGGGTCATTAAGGTGTGAAAATCTGGTGATTATATTGGCATGGGTCAGTGATGTTTGGTAGATAGTCTCTCTGAGGGTGTCGAGCATGGGTAGGGAATTCCTTCGTTGAGAAATTACCAATGAAGCTACCTTGGGAGTGATATTTTTATAAGTCTTATGATTCCTTGGTTCAGAGATATTGAAGGATGTTCAGTGTATACTCTTTGTTTGAGAAGGTGGGTTTTGTGTAAATCTAGTGGGTTGGATTAAGAGGAGGATGAAACTTTAATGTGGTAAAGTGAAATGGATAATAGTTTAAGGGAATGTTTCAACCAGAGTGGTTTAGGAATTTTGATGATCTTGATAGATTCTTATTGGGAGAAATGTCGTATAACCCATATTTTTCTTGCAAATGTGAGATATCCCCTGGTGGGATGTAAGAATGTGCTTGGAAAAATTACATGGGAAAAGTGTGAAAAGTACATGGGAACTAGAGCATGTAAAAATTAGAAATGATGATTGGGGGTCCTCTAGATCAAATAAGGGTTATTTAGAGAATATCATCTTTATAATAACTTATATTTATATTATTAGGTTGGGGTTTAAGGGTTTTTATGGGAAAGGATCATGTGGGTAAGCCCTTATGAATTTTCAGTTCTTAGATGTTTGGTATCATCTGGATGGAGATATAGATAATCCCATGGTGGGGATAACCCAAGGGGTTACTCTGGGTATGGAACTTTTATGAAATAAATTACATCATCCATAGTAGCACGAGTTTCACCACTATACATGTAAGTTAATAAGATGAGTCATATATATTCCCAAGAGGCATAACAAGTTTGGGTATTCTTATATGATGGTTGATGTGGTTAGTTCATTTGTAAAATGATGAGGTTTGGGATATGATGATTAGGCTGTGAATAACATAAGAGTTGGATAGGTTAGTACTTTGGATAGAGTACATCACAATAATTAGTGATTTGGGAATTGGTCTAGAATCAATATTGAGACAATATTAGGCCTAAATGATAAGAATAATCTATTTTAGGATGGTTTGTATAGGCATCAATTTTTTAATTTTTAATCAAATTCCTAGTAAAAAATACAGGTAGATCTCATAAGGTTGCATGATGTCCCTTAGGTTAAGGAATCATGTTCATTATTGTACTTAATACCCTTGTAATTCAATGTGGGTTTGAGGTAAGTTAATGTATAAGGGATCAAAATGATTTTTTTTTCATGAATTTTGGAGTGGCAATATGTGATTAGAGTTTTATCTACCATTAAAAATTTTGTTGATGCATGTTGAGGATCAAATCAGGAGTTTTGGGAAATAATAATGTGGTTTGATCGAGATAATGAGTTACATGATGGAATTTGGTTTTGGGTTAGGAATTAAGGATTTTATTAAGTTCTAATGGATGTATTTCAAACCAAAGGATCATCCTATATTCTTCATAAGGATGAAAATACCCATGGATGGGAGTTTCTAAGGAACCATGAATTTATATGTCATTATTTTTTAGGTAGATTTCATTTTTTATCTCCAGAGCATGGTAGTTTAGAGAATTTGGGTTCAGATAAGAAAATTGAAAGTTTAAAAATATCTATTGATTTCATTTACATGTTTTTGAGTGTTTCTATGATATTTTGGGCATTTAATCTAGGCTTTTGGGGTGGGTCCTAAAGTATAAATGGAGATTCAACTACAGGTGGCACATTACACTGCAACCAATAGGGGTGAACTATGACAGATTCTCGAGGTTTTTGATTTCACCAAGAAGGACCCATACATTCTATAAATCATGGTAAGGATTTTTAGGTTTTTTTAGAGGTGTTTATTATATCATAATACATATGGACACACCGTAATGTATCCCCCATTGAGGGAATTGAATCACAACACCCCTTGGATATGCCATAATGCATCCAAACAATGGGAAATTACATTGTGACCCTATAGGTCATTTCATATTGAACCTATGATTAAAAAATTACATTTTATTAATATTTTCTTTTAAAGGAAACACCCACCTCCATTTTTTCTACTCGACCATCGACCCCACCCCTCTCCCCTCCTCATGATTTTTCTCCTTCTCTATTCATATTTTGAGCTCTTGGATCATCATATCTCATAATATCAATGTTTAATATGAAGAAATATATTCCTATTATAAATTATAAGGTAAGTACTATATTACCTCTTATTTTATTTTGTGATTCACCATTTTTTTGTTATAACCCTTATTTTATGGCCCATTTGTTTGACTTATTGATTTCAGGAAGATGAGGATTAAATGAGTTGCGGCATCTAATGAGTGGAATTGTATAAATTTGTTGTAGTTGGTTCATTTATTATCTCACCATGTTCTATGTGGTTTTCTGTGATATGTATGAACATTCCTAGGGTTTCATGTTTGATATTTCAAGAAATGTTTTGGATTATTTCTAGAGAGTGTGGTAGGCTAAGGTAGAGAATCCTTAGTATGAATTAAGTGAATCATACTTGGTTTGGTGATATTATAGTGGATTTTAAGTTATAATTCAATTGGTTTCATATACTATTAATGTAAAATAAACATAATTATTCTTGGAAATAGTGTAGTTAGTGATGAATAACCTAGGTTGAGTTTGGATGAGATGTTTTATGGTCTCTTGTGTGATTGGGTACTTGGGTCGAGGTTTCAGCTGATGAGGTTATTTGGGTATTGTATGGGGAGTGGGTTAGGTGTACTGTATAGACCCATGAATACCTTATTAGGGTTTGAGTATTTGAGATGTTCTAGGAATACACAATTCTTAGGGCTGGGTTAGTGCTTGGTTTGGCTCAGGTGGCCTTCAGGAACTAAATCCTAAGAGTAGTGAAAGTGTGATGACCCCTTTGGGATATTATAGTATTAGTTCATGGGAAGTGTAATGAGGGTCCTAAGGTCTTAGTATTATTTATAGTGTTATTTTGGGTTCTAGTGATGTTTGTATGAATTATGAGGTGATTTATTAATGGATTTAGGTATTTTGAGATTCCCTAAGGGGATGTTGTGAGTGGGTTTGTGAGAGTGTGAATATAGGGACTTATTGTAGATTAATTGTAGTCATGGGAGCTTAGGGTCCTTGTAGGATTTCATATATATACAGGTATGTGTTTGGGGGTTGTGTATAGTTTTATGGGTCATGTTAGTCAATGGTGGGTCATACAATAGAAAATTATATAGTACTGCACTAGGTGTGGACTAATGTCTAGTTGGGAAGTAAGAGTAGTCTATGATTTTATACATGTTGTTTCATGTGTATTACCTAACTGTGACCCAACTCTTTACATTTATATTGAATGTAAGTCCAAAACCTGAATAAGAGAGTGTTGGTAGGGACCGGTCTACTTTAGAGGAAACCAGTCAAGGTTGTGCTTATGATGCCTAACCCCAAGAGAGTGGGTGATGGTATAGGTTACCCTAATTGAGAGGATATTAATGAATTATGTGGTTAGGAGACCCCATCCATATTGAGAGGGTGTAGTTATACAAATGGCATGTGTTGACTCTAGATGTGAGTATGGGACCATCCAATGTTAGAGGGGTGTAGTTGATGTGTTGATGTTTGATGTAACTCTGAGACCCATCTTGAGTGAGAGGGGAGTGGTTGATGTGATGTTTCATGAGTTGAGGTATGAGACCTCACCATGGGTGAGTGGGTGGGGTATGGGATATGACATGAGATTGAGACATTTTATGGGACCTTATCCTGAGTGAGAGGGTAGTGTTTGATATTTAGTTGATTCTCATATCTCTGAGTGGTGGGACAAGGGCCTAGTTTTAATATGAGATGAATTCTTCCTCCATCATTGACTAGAGTAGGTGAGGTTAAGAATCATATTTTATTTTTCATTACACAATGACCTAACATGCATACTTGTGTGTGTTGTTCATTTATATATATATATATACACACACACATACTGTATATTGTGGTATATCCTATGAACCCCATTTGTGGTTCTTTATTTAGATTTATATATTAAACCCAACCCAGTAACCTTAGTGTGTGTGTGTAGATCTTCTTGTTTCAATTTCAAGTGGAATATTGTATAAGGTATTTGACTAGATTATCTTGAGGGAGTTTTGGGAGACTAATCAGATGAGGAACTTTGGGTTTATTGTATCATCCCATACTTTGAATGGAGTCTATATTTTAATTGAATTCAATGAATAAGTCTTCTAAAAAGGATAAGTATGTTTTATTAAAAAGGTTGATAAAAATTAATATCCAATGGAAGAAAAAAACATATATCTAAATGTCTGATAATGTTAAATATACAATAGTAATTTGTAATAAAATTATAAAAAGTTAAACACAAATGATTAAAACATGATTATAGATCATTTCATTTGGATTTGTCATAAATAGGATCCCTCTAAAGATGACGATGAAAAGAATACAATGAAATGAAAAAATATGACTAATAATCATGAGAAAATAATACTCAAACATATATAGTCTATTTTATTTAAAATTCCTTTTAATTAGATTATTTATATGAAAATAAATTTGGTTTTAAAAAAACTAGTCGTTGGGATCTTTCTAGAAAAAAATGTTAGTAATAATGGAAATAAAAAAGTATATATTATAACCTTTTTAAGTGTGTATAAATGTATATATATAATAAATATATAAATATATAAATATATATAAATATACTAGTTATGATTAAATTTTGAAAGAAATTATAAATTGTATAAATAATATCAAAAGTAACATATTTGTGATAATTCTATAACTGATTGGTAAATTTAAGTGAGGAATAGTGATGAATTTAAAGAAGAATGTTAATACTTGAATAATGAACTTATATTTAAGAATTCAAATTATAAAATATTACTTTTATATTGTCACTACTAAGTGTAAATTCTATTTTGATACACATTTTCCTATATATATATTATATATATTAATGTTATAGGTTTTTCTCCCTTGAAACACTTTTTGAAATAAGTTATATATTATAATATTTTACTAATAAAATAATATTTAAAGTAAATATGATCATAAATTTAATTAAAATTATCTTTATTTAATGTTTCATAATATTATTTTTAAAAAATTACTATTGAATAAATTACTATTTTCAAACTTGTGATAATTTTTGGATTTAATTAATAACTAATTTGGTTTTGAAAAATATAAAAAATAATATTTTTGTTTGAGTGATAATATCTAATAATAATAATAATTAGTATTAAAACCCTTAAGTAAAAATGTTATAGAACTTTGATTATATAATAATTTTGGTATTATAATTTTTATATTAAAATTATAATAAATAATTATTGTTAATAAAATATTATTACAAAGATATATAGATATATAATAACGTATAAGTAATACTCATTTTACATTTATATTATTAAAATGTCGAGAACAGTTCAAGAATGGTTAGTCCATCCTTTTAACCCATTTTTGGGATCAAGCTCAACCCATGGGGAGGGCTACCCATTACTAGAAAGCATAGTTATAGGGTAGGATAGGTCACTTCACATGGAGGCCAATTACCATAGCCTAGTATTAGAGCCAATGGGGACATGTGTAGGCCCATGATCACACATAGGTTTCGGTGGGCTGCATCCCGCATGTGGCATGTGTATTTAGAAGAATACCCAATTAATCACTTCTACCCATCAACAATCACCATTTAGCTTATATATGATCACTAATCCTAACCATTTTTTGATATGGGATTGTTTATGTGGGTATTATTCATTTGCAATAAAATACATCACTAATATCACATCTATCTAATTGATTGTATCTCAGTAATTTGATCTCCACGTGTGTCATATTCTACCTATGGACCCCTACTATTCATGATTATTCTCACACAGAACGCACTAAATTCTACTTCTCCATCGTCAGGTCACACATATCTCCTTTCACCGCAAGAAAACAATATTAGAGATGACCTACACAAAGTGTACTACCACTTTACTTTTTTCCATGGAGTAAAAACCATGTCTTTGAACTACCCACAATAGGTTTTCATTCTACAAATAGCTTCGAACACCAGTGAAAATTCTTTATCCTTGAGGAATCATGAAAAGGCCATATTAAACACAAAATTTATTTTTCAATTGTGAAATCGGGTATTATTATTTCAATACAAAATCAGTCCTTTTTAAACCTATTTGTTGGGAAATATATACACTGTTTCACAACCTTTGTTGAGACCCTTGGAAAATAATTATATTGTAATGTTTTCAACAGCGTCCCTTCAAAACAAAAAAAAAATCTCAACTTCTCTTGAAATCTAAGCCACGCCTATGTGTTTATTCTAACATTCATATATATATATATATCACTTATATGGGGACCTCCTCTTGACTTTATAGAAGAATCCATGTACATGATCTCTCTCTCTTCCCCTCCTCCAATTTTTTATGCTTTCAAGAATTGGTAGTGGGGACTACTCAAGCCAATCCACAAGTAGAAAAATAAACCTCCATTGTCATTTTTTACCTTCTCCTTCCAAGATCAATAGTGGGAAACCCATTCTTGATTTATAGAGTTTGTTAAGGGTATATATATATTATTATCAATATTATAAGATTGATTTTTTAAAACTATTGATTTTTCAAGGGGATTTACTATTTTATAAAACAATTATATTTATATAAGTTTTAATTTATTTTCAAAACATTTAAACCATGATTTGTTTACTTTAAAGCCTCTTAATAAGGGAAATTTGGTTTATTTAAATTGTTATTTTATCTAAAAACACCTTATTTAACGATTTTAATTCTATGTTTAATATAAATGTTTTTTAAATTTTATGTAAAGAAACTAATTTATTTTATAAGAAATGTTTTTATGATTGTTTTATAGAAGAAAACTTTTATATTTTTTAAATTATTATTTTATGTAAGGAATAGTGTACTATTATTTTATGTATAAAATGATATTTACAAACAAAAAAATTTAAATTAAGTAAGTTCATCCAAAATGAGTATCTTATTTCTTAATTCAATATTTAATTCAAAATGATAAAATTAGTCATTTTTTGTTCTTTTCATGTTCAATTGGATTTTTAAAGATATCATTTTGTGGATGAGCTATTAATCAAAACATATTAATTCCATTCATGATCGTGTTTATGAACATACACTAAATATAAAAAACTAGTCATGACATACATTAACATTACGTCACTTTTGAGGAATACATAAAACATTAAACAAATAAATTCCCAAAGACCGTATTAGTTTTTTGACTTTGGAAACATGGAAACATGAGCACTAGTACATAAGTGAGGTATATTATATCCCACTAGGTTTTTCTTGTCTTGAACAATTCCTAGAAATATCATACATAATACATATCTTAATAACCTTGGGAAGGAAACATAAAAAGGGGTGAGATCGGATGCTCAGTATGGGTAAACAAGGGAGACATGTAAGCATAAAGATGAGCATAAGAGTATGATAATGTGATCAAAACATTTTGAGACCATACCCTGCATATAAATGATCATAAACATGAATCATAGAATAAATATTGATAGTTAATAATACATTAATCATAAATAAATAAATAACATAATCCATGAAATCATAACATACGAATAAAACATGGAGTTTTGGAAAACACATAGGTATACAATACGATTTCCATAGAAGTAAAGGAATCACTACCAAGGCCATATTAGTGGAAAATTTTCTTTACTAAATTGGTTTCACACCCCATTCTATTTCTGTATTACTAAGCTGAGTTCAATCCTTGTTCCATCTTTGTATTATTTAATCGAGTTCATTTATCATTCTAGTCATTTCTATCTCATGAGATATAAATATTTACCCAATTAATTTTAGGTAGATATAGGTCCCACCCATCTCATAGTGAAATCAAACATACATGTTTCTTAAAATCATAAACAAGTGTAGCTTAACCCATGAAATGAAATGTGTGTCATAAACATGTAATCGTATCTTAACCTATGGAAAAGTGATATGTTTAATAATCATTTCATTAAAAAAAATAACCTGTTAAAGAATAAACATTCATAGATGTATAACCTTTGAAAAAGATAAGGGTTAATAAATATCTTATCATTAATACATAAAAAAATAATATTAATGGAACCTTTAGCTAATTTCCTATAAAGGCTTGAGTAACACCAATGGGTGTCATATTAGATGGAACATATATTTGAATGATATTTTAAAAATACTTCATTATGAAATTATCCTTTCTATTTTGAAAAATAATTCTAAAATTTTAAACCTTTGTAAAATCATTTTCCCTGAAAAATACATCGGAGACTTATAAATAAAGCTTTAAAGTTATTTCAAAACCATTTCATTGAAAATCTATTTTAATTTTTTTTTAAATTATCCTTTTAAACATGAAAAGTAAACATTAATGAAATTATGGTAGATAAATCTGTACATGTCATATATGGTTAAAAGAATATTTCTTTTTCATAATTGAAGGTTAGAAAAATACCTTGTTCAGAAAGAGATAAGAATATTCCTTTAAAAACATTAGTTAATGAAAAATAGGTTATAATTTTCCTTTAATGATCATAATATATTAGTATAATATTCTTGTAATCCCTTTTTGGAAAGCATTGTTTTGAAAGAACATAGATTTCCAACTGAAGAGAGAGGTAAGTTTAAATTTTATTAAAAACATTTTCTTAACTATATTAAATAAAAAAGAGTGAAAAAATGGTACTAATACATTAATACATCAATACTAATCAAAGGAGAATAAAATTCATGAGTTTTCTTGAAATAAGGATTATAATATTTCATTAATGAAAACATGATCATAAATAATCTTGATAAATAATGAGATTGTTTCAACAAACTCTTACCACATGGTAACATTGAATCATACTCCCCATGTTAAAAAATGATATTACCTGGAGATTAAAATATCATTAAAATAATTTGATTCAATACAAAGCATTTCAATGGTTTTTTATACACCTCATATAAAAATATAGGTGTATAACAAGGCATGTGTCTCAAAGAAGGCAAATTGAGACAAAATTAATTTACCGATTTGGTAACTTTTGAAACTTAAACCCAATGGTAGAAAGATCATAAAATGGTTTTATAAATACCCATATATATTATTATATTAGGTATATAATACATTCATGTCTAGTATATACACCCCACAAAATAATTTAGAGGTGAATAAGACATGTATCTCATCGAAATAAATAGTGAGATGAAATTCTCTTACCTTGTGTCTTTACCCTCTTCGTACTCATAAAAAATTATTATATAATAAATAGAAGTTTATTATAAATCTATAACATAAAAGTATTCTTATATCTAATATCTTATATGGTTTGATTATGACATTATATTACCCTCTTGTTAACAAATCTATGTTAAGGTTTAACTTCGGGTAATATTTTCTTTGTTTTTTGCATGTGTCTTAATTTGTTATACCTTTGGTACTTATAATTATATCATGATTTCAAGAACATAATACTTGAAATAATTATAATTGATATTTTTTTTATTTGTATTATAATAATCTATATGTTATATAATTATGAAATAGAATACATTGTTCATGGAGATGGTAAGCCGTATGTAGGCATGGACGTTGTTTCTGTTTAATTATCATATTGTAAGAAAGAAATTAAATGAAATATATGTATATATATGTATATATATAATTATTACAACTGAATTATTATATAATATATAATATATAATTTCAATAAACACATCCTTAATATATTACATGTAGTGTGTGAATGAATCATATCGCTTTGAGAGGGCGGTAGTCTACACATCCTCAAACGAAATTATTATATTAAAAATAGGAAAGTATAAATATATTTTTTTTAAAATAATTTAATAAGATTAATTACATAATAAATATATTATATAACATATATAAATATATTTTCTATCATAATTTTTACCTTGAGATGTGGTAAAGGAAAAAATGAACAATCATTGTTTAGTGATACGATAGTTCATCGCACACATAAATAATGTTTTCGTTGCCCATTAGATAGAAGTGTGTGTAATTTTAGGTATAAAAATTATTATAAAAACATTTAAATATATTTATGATAATTATTGGTTGTATAATAATTAAATAATATTAAGTTAGGGTTTGTATAAAAAACAAAAGAATGGAGTTTGAGAGAGGGTGTTACCCTTTAATCAGGTTACTCCTTTTTGGTTTGCGTAAAAGGTTTTTTGAATGGATTTATGAAAAAGGGAGGATTTAAGGAGGAAATTATGTTTTTTGGGAGTATATTTAATCATATATTTTCCAAACATAACTGGGTTTAGAGGTGTAAATAAGTAGAGGAGAGGATGCATTTTTATAGAGGAGGAGGAGCGACACTCTTGAAATATTTTGAAAAAGAAGTCCATACATGTTTTTCACATGTAATGTGGATAAAATAATGGAAACAATTACATGAAATTGAGGATAGGGTATAAATATGTCCATAAAATGAATCTTGTACAAGTTTTTAGGTTGTTTTGGTTCTTAAATTTAAGGTTTAGTCCTTAGTTAATCTAAATTTTATCTTAGTCGATGTAATTAATATTAATTAAATTTAATAATCATTTTTGTCAAAATATAAGTTACAAATATAAGAAATTATATATTTTTATGATTAAAAATATTGAATCCATTTTTGAAAATTTAAATCGCATAATTGGCATAAATTAATTTAAAATTAATCATGCTGACGGGACGACACTATGAGTTTTTAGAGTAAAAATGATCATAGGTTTGCAAAGTTTTTATATCCAATTTCAATGTAGAAATGGTCAAAATTACCTAAATTGGATTAATTTATAAAAATATTATCTAATTAAACTTTTAAATATATTTAAAATGTAATTTATCTGTATAAATGAATTAGATGAAAAAGCAGTTTTGAACTAAAATTCATTTTTTTCACTATTCATTAAAAATGAAACTCCTCATAAAAAACAAAATATTTAACCTAACCTAATTATTATATTAAAATTTCAAACTTGAATTCTAATTTTTAATATTAAATCTATAAAAGTTCCAAAAAATGGATTTAAAATAGGTTCTTCATTAAAAGGTTGTTAAAATGCCTTAATAAAAATATAGGTTTTTAAGCATAAAATTGGGTTTGGTCTTATATTATGTTTCTCAAGGATATTGGATGAATATAAAAAATATTTGATTAAATATATAACATCTATATTATATTTATATCACTTAATAATTTTAATTAATTTAATTTATTAAGGTAAAACAACTTTTTAGCCTTAAAAATAATAATATTTTCCTTCATATTCAATCATTTTTTATATTCATTTCTAATTAATTGTTAATCTATGAATTCATATTATATTTTTTAAGCCATATATTTTCATAGATTAATTAATAATATTCATAACCACTAATTTAGCAGATATGTTATATCTTATTATATTATCTAATAACATTTTAATGATATACTATTGTTCTGTAAAATTTGATCCTGCATGTTATGTAAGCCATCAAGGAAAGTCATTGTTTCGTGTAATGAATGCTAAGCTCATCATTCAGTGTAGAGTAAGCTAATATTTATGTCATTTTTAGTGCACGATTAACTTTGTGTTGTGTATAACTCAATCCAAACATAGTTCTTTAATATAAAATAAACTATTTTCAGTCTTGTGTGAAATGAAAAATATCAAAAATATTAAATTAATTCAAAAAATAATAATTAATAGAATCTTGGGCTGTTACATAATACCCCCTTATAACTAATTTCACCCTCGAAATTATTCTGGATTATCAATGTTTTAATACTTGAATGTTTTATTTATAGATTCCACATCATACAAATGAATAATAACACATTCCTTAAAATGGGGCAATTAGAACCATAATGGTTTCCCATATAACTAGGTTTCCACATAGGTGAACATAGGTTGGGAGTGAAGATTGGATATGGAGGAAAAGTGTATATATTTTTTGAGAGTGATTGAGGTCATCAATAACAAACAAGTGAATTATCATTAAAAGTTTATGGTCTCAAATTTATAAATCTATGATGATTTAAAAGGCCACAGGTTGAGAAAAAATTAAGGTATTAGGACAACACATTTTCTTTTGGTCATTATCCTAACATTGAGTAATTATTTTATTGACCAAGAATATATGGAAATATACATACTTGATATATTTCTATAAACACAATTTAATTCTTTATTTGTTATTTTATCTATTTATAATTCATCCATTAATTTAATAAATAGATTTCTAGAAATTAACTTTGATTCCTGAAGTGCTAAAATAAAATTTTAGCAGATCTTAATGCCCATAAAAGAATAAAATGTATAACTATATACCTCTAAATATTCATAAAAATAAATATGTTTAGTAAATTACTTTGTAAAAAAATTAAATCTAACATTTCATCATTAATAATTATTCAATAAAAATAATTACATATTAAACTAGACATCGTGTAGGCCAGTGGTAGTCATGAAACCCTTTCATCCTTCAGTCATGGATTTAAGACCCATAACCTATCCAGAATTTATTAGTTGTAACCCAAAATACATGATTCCATTTTCTAAAACCCTTTTAATATAATTTCCAAAATATATAAGACGAGAATCCTAGAAATAATGTAAATCACTAAATAACCTTTTAACCAAGGATTTGAATACAATATCAGGCCATAAATACTTCCTCCAAAGTTTAAATTAAAATTCTCATGAATGGTTAACCCTATAACGCTTCTGAAAGATTAAAATAAAAAACTTTACAGAAAAACTCATGAAATAAACTTAGCATTAATTCTTCCATATATCACAAAGTAGCTCTTGGTTGTCAAGTTCCAAACAGGTGAATACCCTTATCATATATTTTCTTGAAACATGATAATAACCTAAATTACCATAAATAATTATGGAAAACATACATTCTTCCTTATTCCATAGATTACTAGATATATTCTATAAATCCATTAAGTTGTAAACTTCATCCATGAGAGCATAAACCTCTTTTCAACACGTACTTAATTAGTTCCAAGGTAATCAATACCATCCAATTTACTTATATCAAACATATATTTATCCAAACAACATTATTATATCATTAGGAACATATTAATAGTTATCTTTCCCTTAATCATGTTTTTTCCATGGAAAAAACCTTTCTATTAAATCAATTTTCTATTTTAT
The DNA here is from genome assembly GCA_963277665.1 of Viscum album. NCBI lineage: Eukaryota > Viridiplantae > Streptophyta > Magnoliopsida > Santalales > Viscaceae > Viscum > Viscum album. Next base: position 81,083,322 of record OY728136.1, read on the forward strand.
TTTATCCGTTCAACATATTCTTGTAAATAATTTGAGAAAAACATAAATTTTACAATCCATATATATTTCACCTTTAATAATTCTTGAATCCCAATACAAAAAAAAATTTATTACTTCAGAATTAATCCAATAAAAAGGATACCTCATCCTATTACATAACACCTATTTTCTTTCAAATTTCATTTATAGTCTCTTCATCATTAGAAATTTAACCATTACTTGCACCACTATTTTGATTCTCTTCAAGAGCTTTCCTCATGGGATATTGAGTTGTGTAATGACTGTTTATTCCACACTTAACCCTCGATGGTGATGTAGGGAGGCCAATATTCTCATACATTTCATTAACCAAAATCTTTATTTTTCCTTTATAGTCACATACTTTGTGTCCTTATTTTCCATAGTAAAAACATCTTATTATTCCTCTAAGACATTCACTTAGGCAATTATTTCTACATTCTTGACACAAATGAAACTAAATCTTCTTTCCTTTATAGTCTCCATTACCTGAACAATCAAGGAACTTCTTATTTATCTTCCTTATGGAGTCTGATATTTGGTTAAGGTACACATTTTTAATCATGTTCCATGAAAAATGATTAGAAATGATCACAACATCAATCACTCTAGTGATTATCACACTTGACTGAGGGGATGCCCTTAGGTTTCACTATTTTCAACCACTAGGTTTATTATCTATTTGTTGTTGTATTGTTTATTTATTCTAAGATTAATAAAATAAATGATGGCGATGATTATAAAACTTGACTTCTCATCAGAAAATATTCCATCATATTCAACGTTAATCCAGTTCCATCCATTGACTAAAACCAGCAGCATAGTGTGAGCATTACTTATCATTACAGAAAACCACATAGTCATGAAAATAATTACTTATAGGATGTCTAAATGATGAAATATTCTTTAATCTATGACACTCTAGTATCATCCTAGGTTATTCCTGACCAACTTATATTTAAATCCATCATGATTTTTCATGAAGAGTTTTTTGAATTCTTAAACCATATCCCTATGAGTGCCAAACCAGGTGTGCAGTAAGGCTCGTTTTAATGTACCATATTACCCCAATTTAGACCTGGAACATATTTTCAATGTTTTTACCCCTATGTACATCTATTACAGAGCCACGTCTACTAGTAATATTTAGGCACTGTTGTATTTATAGGAAACCACTCACTCTATCCTTTACCAAAATTATTTTAAATGTTTATAAACATTAACTCATCCTTATAATTATCCTTAGAGGAATCCTTAGACACATCCTTAGAATTATACCTAGGGATATCACTAATGTTTTCTCATCATAGATTCCAAAGTTTAACTGAACATTTTCTATAATACCAAATATAACGACCCAGTCTTTATATACATAAACATTGCATCAATTTGTTACAAAATACATAAAACATTACATAAATATATTCCCAAAGAATGTATTAGTCTAGTTCCTTTAGAAACATGGAAATATGAATACTGGTACTAAAGTGAGATACATTATCTCCCACTGGGTTCTTATTAACTAGATCCCTTATTTGACACATCATTCTTAATGCATATATTCATATCCTGGGGAAGGAAACATAAAAATTGGTGAGATTAGATGCTCTGTAAGGGTAAACAAGGGATACATATAAGTATAAACATGACCACAAGAGTATGAGAATGTGATAAAAACATTTTATGATCATACCCTATATATTAATGATCATAAACATGAATCATGGCATAAATATTGATAGTTTATAAGACATGAATTGAATGTAATCAAAGAACATAATCCATGAAAGCATAACATAGGAATAAAACATAGAATTGTGTCAAAAACATAGGCATATAATATGATTTCCATAGAAAGAAAGGCATCACTTCCAAATCCATCTTAATTGACAGATTCCTTTACAGAACTGGGTTCACACCCTATTCTAACCATGTATTATTGAACTCAGTTCACTCCTCATTCTAGCCCTATATTACTGAACTGAGTTCACTCCTCATTCTAGTCCTATATTACTAAACCGAGTTAATTTCTTATTCCAGCCATGTCTATCTCATGAGATATAAATCTTTTCTCAATGCATTGGATTAAGATATAGGTCACTCCCATATAATATTAAAATCATATTTACATGCGCCAAAAAAACAATAAAAAATAATATCTTAACTCCAGAAATAAAATGGGATACATAAAAATGTAATCATATATCAACTTGTGTAAAAGAGATAGGTTTCATAATCATTTCATCAAAAATATAACCCAAGAACAAAAATTCATTGACATATAACCTGTAAAAAAAATTAGGTTTCATAAACATCATATCATCTATACATAAAGCAATCATAGAAAGAATATGAATGTAACCATTATATCATATCCTAGAAAGGAATTAATAACACTAATGGGTGTTATATTAGAGAGAAAAAAATTGAAATATCATTGAAAAACACTTCATGGGGAAATTATCATTTAACCTTTGAAAATTTCTTCTTAAAATGTTAAACCATTTGAAAATCACATTCCGTGAAAAATACTTTGAAAACATAATAATAAATCATGAAATCTATTTGATGTCTATTTCTTTGAAAATCACTTATAAAAATTTTTTCTTAAAAATTAAGCATTTAAACATGAATAGGAAACATCAATGAAATGAAAAAGGGTAAATCCGTACTTGTCATACGAGGTAAAAAGAATATTCTTTTTTGGGTGGTAAAAGGTTAGAAAATTGCCTTGTTCATAAAGTGACATGAAGATTCCTTTGAAAACACTGGTAAAGGGAAAAAGGGTAAAAATTTAATTTAATGATAATAATATTTTTGTATAATATTTTTGTAATCACTTTATGGAAATCATGGTTTTTAAAGAACACATATTTCTAACCAAAGAGAGAGGTAAGGTCATATTTTCTTTAAAACATTTTCTTCATTATATTAAGTACTAAAGAGTGGAAAAAATGAGACTAATACATGAAGACATAAATACTAAAAAGTGGAGAATAAAATTTTGGAGAGTTCTTAAAAGATGTATCATAAGATTTCATTAATGAAAACGTGATCATAAACAATCTTGATAAATTGTGAGATATTTTCAATTAACTCCTACTACATGGAAACATTATATCATACTCACTATATAATAAAATTAAATTACATGGAGCTTAAAATATCATGAAAGGAATGAGATTAATGATATAATATTTCAATGTCAGTTTATACACCTAATTTAAAAATATAGGTGTATATCATGAAATGTGTCTCAATGAAGGAAAATTGACACAAAATTAATTTACCAGTTTGGTAACTTTTTAAACATAAACCCCATGATATAAAATCATAAAATGGTTATTTAAATACCCATAGATTTATGTATAATAGGAATATAACACATTCATAGGAAGTAAATACACCACACAAAATAAGTGAGTGGTGTATAAGGCATATATCTCACAGAAATATAGAGTGGGATAAAATTCTATTACATTGTGTCTTGACCCTTATTATGCTCATACAAACTTATTGTATTATAAATATATGGACTCGGCCTTAAACATTACACAATCTTAAGATAGGTCAATAATTTGAATTTAATTCACATTGAGGATCTTTTCAGGTTTACAGTTTTAGAGATTTAGTCCATAACCATTACATAACATCTCAAATATTACAAAGTAGAAAAGTCTATTTACTATCCATTTTTTCATAAAATTAAAATTTTTTAAAAGAAACATGGATTCATTCCATGTTTAAAAATAATAGCTTTTCCTTTATTCCATCCTTGAATCTATTATTCTTTAAATCCTGTGAAAAACCATTCAAACTTGGGATGAGCATAAAAAGCTCAGTAAGGGATACATAGAAGGAAAACTGTTAGTCATGGGAGAAGATGTAAACCATGAATACATTATCATAAATTAATACTTTTTACCTTTAATAAATGGTAATTACACTTCAATAAATATAAGATCATTTCTTACCCTTTTTATAATCAAAATATTACCTTAAAACCTATAGAAATCACATATAACATATAAAGGTAACTTTGTAAATAATCATACTTAAATGGAATAACCATATATTTGACTTCTACACATATCACTAAATGGAATACCTATACAACCGAATTCCATAACCAATGCATTAGAGGTAATAACATAACCACCCATCCTTGGTTTATCAGGGAACCACCCATATTTGGTTTTTCATGTAACCACCCATATTTTATTTATCACGTAACCTCTCGTCAAATTTCCAAGTACCATTATATAATAATAACACATAAAAGAATCCAATTATCAACATTTTACTCCAAAATTTTGAAATCACAAATAATAATTATAAAATATTTATATAATAAAACCATTATTAAAACCATTTGGAATAACAAAATATCCAAAAAGGGAATAAGGGATTTAATTTTTTACTTTTTAAAATATTAATGCTAATAGAGGTATCCAAATATCAAATAATGGTTATAGTGGCATAGAAGTCATTGTCACTGTATATGTTAAAGACATTCGTTTTGTAATTTAGTGAAATGTTTCATATAAAAAGTATTAAATATGGAAAATTATGGATTAAAATTAAAATTAAAAGGGTTTATTATACACCATATAAAATAATGTTGTGTATATTATCAAAATATGCCTTAATGAAAGGATATTAAGACGAATTCCCTTACCTTGAGTCCGGCTTGTCTTGTATGTTCTAAATTACTTGAATAATAAACATAGGTTAATTTATAATAGATTGAGAAAATTTTTTAAATTAAATATTCCTTTTATATCAATTATTTCAATTATATAAAAATTAAAAAACAATTTAAGTTCATATCAGATGTTTTGTCGATAATTTGTACTTGAGTAAAAAATGAACTTATTTTGATGTCAATTTACCATGAGGTAAAAATTCCATAATCTCTAGAATAGTATTAATGATTTAAATATCATATATATCCAATATATGTATTTATAATAATCCAAAATATTTGGAGATAAAAAATTGAATGTGTCGTTTATGGTGATGGTAGGTTGTATGTATGCATGAACGCTGCTTTCATTTATTTTTTAATATTAAAAGAATAATAATTAAAAGATATAAATGTATATTATAATTATATTAATATATTAATGTCATATATGTCTCATATTTTTAATAAAACTATCCTTTATATGTTTTATATATAGTAGGAATGAGTCATATCGCTTTGAGGGGGCGGTTGTCCATACTTTCTCAAATGAAATTATTGTATTTACACAACAAGGAAAGCATAACGCTATGTTCTAAATAAAAATTACCAAAACATAGATAAAATATAAATATAATTTATATCATATGTAAAAATAGTTTTCATCATAATGACCACCATGATAGGTTGTAGGAATAATTGAATAATCATCATTTCATGACGTAATAGTTTGTCGTAAACAGAAGCAGTATGTTCATAACCCATTAAATGGATGTGTGTAAAAGTTTAGATTGAAACCATAGCATAAGAACATCATAGTAAATTTAGGATACTGGTTTTTTATGTAATTATATAATAAGAGGAGTTTAGGGAGTGGATAATGGAAATGAAACTAAAAATCATGAGAGAAGAAGTTACCTCTTAATCGGGTAACTTATTTTGGTTTATAATGAAAGGATTCCTTGGGAGGATTTCATCCAAAAGGTATGATTCTAGGATTAGGTTAGGGATTACAGGAAGAGTTTTTTTGAAAATCATGGCTGAAAAAAGTATTTAGAAGTGTGATTATTAGATAAGAGAGGGTACCATTTTATAGAAGAGGGGAGTGGAACCCTTGGAAATTCTTAAAATACTAAATTAATATAAATTAATTTTTTAATTTAAAAGAATCTAACATTATATATATAAAATATAAGATGAGGATAGTTTTAAATTCTCTCATCCAATAATTTTTACACATGTATTTATTTTATTTTAAACCTTATCTTTTCAGTTTACCCTTAATTATTCTCTTTTAATTTTAGTTGTGGTAAAAAAATCAATTATTAAGAGGCTATTAGTTTTACTTATATGGGATTAATTTCCCGTAATTGGACACTTAATAAAATTTTATACATTATTATAGTCACTATGTGATTTTAAAATATTTTTATAATTTTTAAATAATTTAATGAATTACTATTTTTATAAAACATCAATTATGTCAATTTTTACACAATTCATTTTATAGAATTTAAATAAAATATAAAAATTAAGATTAATTTGAAAAAAACATTTAATAGTATTATAAAATGTCATATAAACCTATAAAAATCTTCTATGACATAAATTATATCAAATAATATTTATTTTACTATTTATAATATCATTTATTTGGTTCCTTCATTAATAAAGAAATTAGAGAATTATCATTATGTTATAATTAAATTTAATTATTTAATGTCTAAAAATTATAAATAAAATCCCATGAGTTAGGAAATATTTATATAGTTCTAATTACTATTTATAGTTGAAGATATCACTTATATAACCCATTTTAGAATTCATTTAGTAAGAATATATATGTTTATAACATATTTTAATTAACTTTAAATTAAAAGTTATAAGTGTCATAATCACACCCATGTGGATTAGAAAGGAAATATTTTCATCCCAAGGGGTTTATTGGTACACCATTGATCATATAGTAGGATTATGACAAGTGTTTGGGTAGTTTTATATTATTATAATATAATTTTTACCCTAATTTACTTGATTTTCCCTTTAACTATGGTAAATAAAAATAATTACTAAAGTTACAATTCATCATGTATAAAAATAAAAGAGACCTATTTATATAATCTGGACAGTATGATTCCAAATATAGAATCCATTTTTTTCAAATTCAAAAAAAAAAATAAGTTTCGGTAATTAATTTAAATTTAATTCCTATTGTCAAAACTAGAATATGAGTTTTTTAAAAGTAAAAACCATCAAAAGATTGACATGTGTTTATATAAAAATTCAACGTGAAATTTTCTCTAATGAACAAAATTGGATTAAATGATAAAATTTTAATCCAATTAAACTTTGAAACCAATTAATAAGGACAATCTAATTATAAATAAATTATAAATGAAGGCAGTTTTGAATAAAAATCCTTTATTTTCACAATTCATTAAGATATTGAATTTTATCCGAAAAATACCAAAATTTCAACCAAAGTAAATTTTGATGTCATTATTTCAAATAAGAAGTTTATTTTTTCAAATATATATTATCAAAATTTTCAAAAACTATATTTAAAAAAGGGTTCTCTATCAAATGTGGTAAAACTAACTTTTAAAAAATATTTGAGTATTTTTTGCTTAAAATTGGAATTATTCTAATTTTGAACCTCTAAAATTTATTGGATGAATTCAAAAAAATTTAACAAACATGTGTAAAAAAATATATTAAGTTCTATTCATTCCCAAAAATACAATGGCTATGTGTTAAGTAATATTTTAAAAAATAATATTAAAAATCTATTATTTTTTGGTATATATCAGTCTTGTGTGAAACATAAGATTTTAGAGAAATTTGTTATTGTGTGTCGAGTATGCTATTAAAAAAACACCCCCTTTAACATAAAATTAATATCTTATTCATAAATATTAACAGAATTGAAAAGGTCTTATTATATAATTACCTGGGATGTTATATCTTCATCCCCTTTTGGAAATTGTGTCCCCGAAAATTTATTCACTTATCAAATATGTGGGGGTATTTCTCCATCATAGAATTTTTCGATTCCCATGTTTCCTCTTTAATGATATGGTTTTTCCACAAAAACCTTTACATGAGTAATAACCTTATTCCCCAATACTTTCCCTCTGTGATCAAGAATCTCGAATAGATATTCCTCATAATAAATGTTCTATTCCGACTGAACTACTTCTAGACTCAAAACAAGAGATAGATCCATCATATAATTTCTTAAAATTTAAACAAGAAAAACATTGTGTACCTGGGATAAACATGGAGGTAAATCCACTTGGTAAGAAAATAATCCAACTTTCTTTAATGTTTCATAGGATCTAATGAATTGTGGACTCAACTTACCCTTTTTACTAAAATGAATTACACTTTTCCATGGAGAAACTTTGAGAAACACATGACCACCTACCTTAAATGAAATATCTTTCTTCCAGTTATCCACATAACTATTATTCTTACTCTGTGCTATCCTCACGTGTCTATGAATAAACTAAAATTAATCTGCCATCTCTTCTACCAATTCTAGTCCCATCAACTTCCTTTCACCTACTTCATCCAAAAAAGATAAATTTTCACACCGCTTTCAATATAATGCCTAAAATGGTGTCATCTCTATACTAGAATGAAAACTGTTACTATAAGAATACTTAACCAAAGAAATATGTTGATCCCTACTTTCATGGTAATCCATTGAACAAGAACATAGCATATCCTTTAATGTCTTAATTATTTGTTTGGACTCTCCATCTGATTGAGGATGAAAAGTTTTATTGAAATTTAATTCTTTACCCAATGAATTTTAAAGGCCTTTACAAAAGTTAGAAGTGAACCTGAGATCACGATTTGATAAAATAGAGAGATTAAATCCATGTAACCTTAATATCTCTTTAAGATACAACGAAGAAAGTTCATCTATAGATAGAGTATCTTGAATATGAATAAAATGATCATATTTAGTCAATTGATCAACAATAACCCAGATCGTATTAGTACCACCAGAATTATTTGGTAATACCACTATGAAATCCTTGGATATATTATATCATTTCCACTCAAGAACTAGAAAAGGTTTAATTATCTCTTTCAGTAACTTTTATTCTAATTTAACCTATTGAAAAATCAAACATCTCAAAGAAAAGTCAGAAATATCTCTTTTAATTCCATCCCTCCAGTAATACTCTTGAAGATCTCTGTAAATATCAGTACATCCCGAATGAACTGAAAACAGAGAACTATGAGATTCACATAACAACTCTTTCTTCAATTGTTAATCACAAGGCACACATAATTTCTTTCCAAAACTCAAGTAATAATCATTATCAATGTTAAATTCAGGTAACTTACCCTTTTAAACCAATCTACCTTTTTCTAAAACTCATTATCTTCCTTCTACACTTGATTAATTTTTCTGATAGAGATTATTTCACTGACACCTAAAACAAAATAGAGTAATTTCCAACACCAATAACTTCCAAGAAAAAATTAATCAAATAATTAACCAAAGGATCTCATTCTAAATATAGCATGGTTAATATAAAATTACTTCTTCAACTCAAAGCATCTAACACTTTATTTTATTTTATTGGATGGTAATGAATCATGAAATCATAATCCCTAATTAATTCCAGCTATCTCCTTTGTCTTATTTTCAATTATTTCTAAGTGAATATATACTTTAAAATTTTGTGATCAGTATATATTTTACAATTTACACTATTCAAATGATGCCTCCAAATTTTTAATGCAAAAAAACAATAGTAGCTAATTCCAAATCTTGTGTTAGGTAATTTAACTAATGAATTTTCAACTAATATAAATCATACATAATTAACTAATCATTTTTCATTAGGACACAACCATGTACTTTCAATGAAGAATCACTATAGAAAAAAATTCACCATTCCTGGAAGGTAGGGCCAAAACTAGAGTATTTACCAATCTTCTTTTTAGTTCATGAAAACAATCATCACATTATTTTGTCCAGATGAAATTAACTCCCTTACGTGTTAACTTAGTTAGTGGGACACATAACCCAGAATATATTTCAACAAACCTTCAGTAATAACCCACTAATCCAAGAAAAGTATGAATCTCTGTGATATTGGTAGGTCTTGGCCACTCTTCAGTAACTTTTTTTATAAGGGTTAACTATTATGTAATATTTAGATACAATATGACCAAGGAAAAAAAATTTTACAACCATAATTCACTTTTTCTAAACTTTACATATATTTTATTTTATTTTAAGGTTTTAAAAATAATCCTTAATTAACTTTCATGTTCCTCCTATCTTTTAGAATATACCAAAATATCATCTATAAACACAACCACAATCTGATCCAAAAACTAAGGAAATAATCCATTAATGAGATTTATAAACACAGTAGGGGCATTAGATAACCCAAAAGGAAAAACTAAAAACTCATAATTCCCATATCTCATTCAAAACACTATCATTGTAATGTCATCCTACTACACCTTCATCTAATGGTACCGATAACTCAAATCAATCTTCAAAAAATAATAAGCTCCTTGGAGGTGAAAAAAAATATCAATATTTGGAAATGAATAATTTTTCTTCATAGTGATGTTTTTCAAGGCTCTAAAATCAACATAAAGTCCCATTGAATTTTCATTATTTTTCACAAATAAAACAGGCGCACTCCACGATGAAGTTCTAGGTAGAATGAAACATTTATCAACTAATTATTGCAACTTGTTTTTCAATTACACCAGTTCTACTTGATCCATTTGATTACGGGGTTTATAAATAGGCATATAATCATTCACTAAATCAATGGTAAATTTAACCTCCCAATCAGGAATAATACTATTCAATTCATCCAGAAAAACATTTGTGAATTTATTTACTACTGTAGTTTCACTAATAAAAACTATTTCCTTAGTTTCAATAACACGAGTTAGATAACATTCACTAATATATTTAATCAATCTATCAGCTTCTTGGTATATTATCAAAGGTGTCAAATCATTAAATAAAACCTTCTTGGATTTACAACCTATTTTATCATGATAAACTAAAATCCAATCAATACCCAAAATGTTATCAAATTCCATTATGGGATGTTCAAAAATATTATCAGTAAAGACAATACCACTAATGATATTAAGAATATTCCTATAAATGTTGGTTTCTTTAATACTTACACCTGGGTTTTTTACCAAAAGATCTATATCGCATTTATGAGGATCTATTTTCAATTTACTTACAAATCTCTTGGAAAAGAATGAATGTGATGATCCAGAGTTAAATAATGTATTTTCATATTTTAAAAAAATTAACAACAACCCTATAACCACATCATTTTATGGTACTACACCATCCTTAGTAGTAGAAAATTATTTTTACATTCCCTTATACTTTTGATCTTGCGGTTTTCCACCCTAGATAATAAAATTTGGACACACGTTAGCATAATGGACTAACTCATTTCAACAAAAGCATCTTACTGCTAGTTTTTAATTGCCTTCCAGATCATCTTCCTTACAGTTATGAGCAATATGGCCACTCTTACCACATCATAATCACTACCCATACATTGATAGACATTATCCAAGATGCTTTTTACCACACTTATCACAAGTTGGAAATTTATTTTTCTTACCCCCAGACTTTGTTGATGAATGCTTTACCATTTCCTTCCAAATGGATCCATTCTTTTGTTTTATCTCATGGTACACATGATAATAAAAAACTCCATTTCTATCTTCTTAGAACATTAGAAAAGTTTTTCATAGCTTTTGAACTCACGAGAAGCTAATTCCCTTTGATATTTTGGATTCAATCCTCAGTAAAATCTATTTATCTTACTATTAATATCTCGGATAGAATTTGGGATATACCTTGAAAAACTGGTGAAATTTTCTTGATATACAGCCACAAAAATCTTTCACCTTTTTTCTCAATTCCATGAATTTATTTTCCATCCAATTCGAATAGCCTTACGAAAATATTTCTCAAGGAATATATTCTTAAATTCATCCCATTTCATGGAGTTGGTCTCTTTACTTCCTCAGATATTTTTAATAATTTATCACAAATGATTGGATTCACATTGAAAATGGTAAACAACAAGACAAACATTTTGATTCTCTGAACACCACTAGTACAACAAAAATATTTTCTATTACTTTAATCCACCCTTTATCTTTCATAGGGTTAGATGATCGTCTAAATGATGGGGGAGTTTCTTCATGAAATGATCCACTACCAACATATTCTTATGTGGTTGGTCTGGTTGATCTTTTGCATGAACACCACCACCATTAATCACCCAATTCAACTGATCTATAACTACAACAAATTGTTCAGGTCTGATTCTGACCACCTTAGGGTGCTGATTTGGAAGGTTTTTTTTCCTCTGTATGCCTTACCAACATGGTTTACATGTTTCCTCTACAAATAACCATTATGAACAATCAAATCTTAGATAAAGAAACATGATAATATTCAAATGACATATAATTTTAATTTGGCCATAATGTAAAAAATCATTTATGGATATTCTATTCAAAATATTCTAACCCAAAATGTTATCTAAACCAACCTCTGATACCAACTATAAGGCCTCGAACTTAAACATTACATAATCTTGAGATAAGTCAATAATTTGAATTTAATTAACATCAATGATATTTTTTGGTTTAGTGTTTTAGATATTTAGGCCACAACTATTACATAAAATCTCAAATATTACAAAGTATAAGTCTACATGCAATCCATTTTTTTCATAAAAATAAAACTTTTGGAATGAAACATGGTTTATTGCATGTTTAAACATCATAACTTTTCCTTGATCGTATCCTTGACTCTATTCAAATTTAAATCCTATAAAATCATTTCAAACTTGGGATGAACATAAAAATATCCATAATAGATACGTAAATAAGGAAAACTTTTGGTCTTGGGAAAACATGTAAACAATGAATACTTTATCATAAGTAATACCTTCACCTTTAAGAAGTAGTAATTACACTTTACTGAATATAAGCTCATTGCTTACCTTTTTGTAATAAATCTATTTCCCTAAAACTAATAGAAATCACATATAACATATAATGGTAACTAGGGACATAATCATAGTTAAATGGAATAAGCCTATGGTCGACTTCCACACATATCACTAAATGGAATAGCCATATGGATGAATTCTATTCCCAATGCATTAGTGGTTAAAACGTAACCACCCATCCTTGGTTTATCATGGAACCACCCATCTTTGGTTAATAACATTACCACCCATCTTTGGTTTATCACATAACCACCTTTTAAATGTCCAATTACCATTATATAATCATAAAATGTAAAAGATTCAATTATCAAAATTTCACTCATAAAATTTACAATCATAAGGAATAATTAGAAGATATAGATATAATGAAACCATTATTAAAACAATATTCAATAAAAAATACCTAAAAATGGAATAAGGTATTTCTTTTTTACTTTTAAAAATATTAAGGCTTAAAGAGGAAGAAAAATATCAAATAAAGGTTACAGAGGTAGGGAATTCATTGTCGCCGCATACATTAAAAACATTACTTTTGTCGTTTAGTTAAATGTTTAATATAAAAAATATTCCTTTTTGAATTTTTTTGAAGGAAATTAAATGTAAATGGGTTGATTATACACTTTATAAAAGAAGGTGATTTATATTATCAAAATATACCTCAATGGAATGAGATTGAGATGAAGTCCCTTACCTTGCATATGACTTCTCTCGTACTCTCTTTATTTTCCAAAATAATAAACTTATGTCAATTTATAATTTCTTAAGAATATTTTTCAATTTTTTTATTACTATTATATCACTTTCTACCAGGTTATAAATATTACATAACTATTTAAGTTCATATCAGATGTTTTGTCGATATTCCGTACTTGAGTCAAAAATGAACTTGTTTTGATGTAAATTGTCCCCATGGTTAAAAGTCCATCATATCCAAAATATTAATCATGATTTTAATTTCATGTATATAAATTATATATTTATTTATAATAATCCATAATATTAGGAGATAATAAATGAAATGCATTGTTTATAGAGATGGTAGGTCGTACGTACGCATGAATGCTACTTTCATTTCTTTGTCATATTAGAAGAATAAAAATTAAATGATATAAATGTATATTATAATTCCATTATAATATTAATGTCATATATGTCTCATAGGTTTAACAAAACCATCCTTTATAAATTCCATATATAGCAAGAATGAGTCATATTACTTTGAGGGGGTTGTAGTCCACACAACCCCAAACAATATTATCGCATTTACAGAAATGGAAAGTATAAAGGTATGTTATAAATAAAAATTATTAAAGCATAGAGAAAAAATAAATATATCACATATCATATGTAAAAATAGTTTCTATCATAACGGCCACTATGATAGGTGGTAGGAAAAATTGAACAATCGTCATTTTGTGAGGAAGTAGTTCACCATACACAGAAACAGTATGTTCATTACCCATTAAATGGATAGGTGTGTGGGTGTAGATATAAACCATATCATAAGAACATCCTAGTATATTTTGGATATTTTGTTTGTTATATAATATATAATAATAATACTTTAGGTATTGGAGAAGGGAAATAAAACTAAAAAGCACGAGTGAAGGTGTTACCTCTTAATCGGGTAACTTCTTTTGGTTTATACTAGAAGTCTTCCTTGGGAGGAATTATTCCCTAAGATAGAATTATAGGATGAGGGTAGTTATCCTATAAATAAAATTAGGATATATATTTTCTGAAAAAATGGATTTGGAAGTGTAAGTATTAGAGAACAGGTGGTTCCTTTTTATAGGAGAGGGAGGGGCACCCTTGGAAATTCTTAAAATATTAAATTAATATAAATTAATTTTTTAATTAAAAAGGATCCAACTTGAGATGTGCCTAATATAAGATGAGTATTTTTAGAAATCCTCTCATCCAATAATTTTTAATCATATATTACAATTATATGAAACCTCATCTTTTTAGTTTACCCTTAATTATTCTCTTTTAATTTTAATTATAGTAAAAACATTTTAATTATTAAGAGGCTATTAATTTTACTTATTTGGGGTAAATATTCCATAATTGGAAACATAATAAAATTTTTGACCTTATCATAGTCAATTTTTGATTTAAAATATTATTAATATTTTTAAATAATTTAATAAATTACTATTTTTATAAAACATCAATTATGTCAATTTTTACACCATTCATATTTTAATTTAAATATAATATAAGTAGAGATATAAATTTGAAAAAAACCATTTAATAGTATTATAAAATGTCATATTCATCTATAAAAAGTTTATATGATATAAATTAGGTTAAATAATATTTATTTTACTATTTATAATATCATTTATTTGATTCCTTAATTAATAAAGTAATCGTTGCATCATCATTATTTCATAATTGAACATAATTAATTAATATCTAAAAATTATAAATAAAATACCATGATGTAGAAAATATTTTTAAATTTATAATTACTATTTATAGTAAAATATATCACTTGTATAAACCCTTATTAAAATTGTTTTAGTAAGAAGATATAAGTTTATAACATATTTTTCTTCACTTTAAATTGAAAGATATAAGTGTTATAATCACACCCAAGTGGATTCCAAATGAAAAATTTTAGTCCCATGTTTTTACTTGATCGGCCATATCTCATACAATAGTATTAGGACAAGTTTTAGGATAGTTTTATTTTATTATAATATTATTCTTACTCTTATTAACCTGATTTTCCCTTTAACTGTGGTAAATAAAAATAATTACTAAAGTGACTATTCATCATTTCCAAAAATAAAAGGGACATATTTAAATAATTTATAACTTCAAATTAAAAATATTGAAACTATTTTTCCAAATTAAAAACACATAATTTTAATTAATTGATTTAAAATTAAATCTCATTTTTAAAATGAGAAAATGGGTTTTTTAAAAGTAAAAACCATCAAAAGTTTGACGTGTGTTTATATCAAATTTCAAAAAGAAATTATCTACAACAAAAAATTATAAAAAAATAATCTAATTACACTTTAAAAATAGTTAAAAGGAAAATATAACTATATAAATAAATTATATGAAATGGCAGTTTTGAACTAAAACACAATATTTTTCATTATTTCTTAAAATATGGATTTTATCAGAAAAATACCAAAATTTCAACCAGATTAAAATATGATATCTCTCTTCCAAATAAGAAGTTTATTTTTTTAAGTATAACTTATAAATTTTTTAAAAACATTATTTAAAATAATTTCTCCATAAAAAGGTTGTAAATCTACCTTTTAAAAAATATTTGAGTATTTTATGCTTAAAATTAGATTTATTCTCATTTTAAGCCTAAAAAATTTGTTGTAAGAATGTATAAACATTTAACAAACATGTGAAAAAATAATATAGTTAGTTTTTTTCATTCCCATCAATACAACGACTAGGTGTTAACTACCATTTAAAATAATAATATTAATAATGTATTATTTTTCGGTATAACTCAGTCTTGTATGCAACGTAGGACTTCAGAAAAACCCATTATTACATGTCGAGTATTCTATCCAAAAGTGTCCCATTTAACATAAAATTAATATCTTATTCGTAAATATTAATAGATATGAAGATTTAATATTCGATAATTACATAAGATGCTACAATAAATATCAGTTTATTATAAATATATCACATAACCATATTATTTTATCTAATGCCATATATGGTTTTAAAATGACTTTATATTATCCTCTTGTAAAAAATTTTGTTTTAAGGTTTCACTTTGGGTAATATTGGATTTTTTTTCACATGTGTCTTAATTGGTTATATATTTGGTCCTCATACTTATATCATGATTTATAATATTTAAAATGTGATATAAATATCATTTATATTCATTATATTTTTATTACAATAATATATATAATATTTAAGTATGAAATGGAATACATTGTTCATGGATATGGTAAGTTGTACGTACGCATGAACATTATTTCTCTTTAATTTTCTTATTGAAAGAAAGAATGTAAATGAAATATATGTATATATATATATGTATATATATCATTATTACGGTAGCTTTATTGTATCATATATATCATATAAGTTCACTAAACTCATACTTAATACATTTCATGTAGTGTATGAAACAATCACATCGCTTTGAGGGGGCGGTAGTCCATACTTCCTGAAATGAAATTATTGTATTAACATAAAATTGAAAGTATAAAGATATGTGTTGTAAAATAATTAAATAAGATTATGTACATAATAAATATAATATATAACATATATAAATTTATTTTACATCATAATTTCCACCATGATAGGTGGTAAAGGAAAATTGAACAATCATCATTTAGTTAGGCGGTAGTTCGTCGTATACGTAAATAGTATGTTCATTGCCATTAGTTAAAAAAATTATCATAAAAACATCCCATTGTATTAAGTATACTATATTTTGTAAGAATTAAATAATATTAATTGATTTAGTGGATAAATAAAATAAAAATAATATGTTTAAGGGAGCGTGTTACCTCTTAATCAGGTAACTCCTTTTGGTTTGCACCAAAGGAATTTCTTTGAAGGATTTCTGACCAATGGGGGCTTCGAGGAGGAAATTAGCGATTTTGAGAGGATATTTAAGTGGATATTGTATGATAATAAGTGATTTTAAAGGGATAAATAAGTGTATGATATGATTATTTTTTACAATGGAGGAGGAGTGACACTCTTGTAATATTTTGACAAAATAATTACACACACATTTCTCACATGTCATATGAATCCAATAATTGACCAAATTATAGAAAAGTGAGGATAGGGTCAAAATATTTCCATAAAATGTTTCTTTGAAATATTTATAGGCCGTTTTGGGTCTTAAATTTAATCTTTATTCCTTAGTCAAGCTTAATTTCAGTTTATTCAATGTTATTAGTTTTAATTACATTCACTAATAATTTTGGTTAAAAATAATATGACCCATTAGAAATTATAAATTATTATGATTAAAAATATGGAATCCATTTTTTTAAAATTACAATCATAGAAATGGTAAAAATTAATTTAAAATTAATCCTTTTGAGGGGACGACACTTCAGGTTTTCGAAGTAAAAATGATCAAAAGTTTGCTAAGTTTTTATATCCACTTTCAATGTGAAATTTTTCAGAATTACCAAAATTGGATTAATTAAAGCGAAAATTTATTTTTTTTAAGCACAATTAACTTGGTGTTTAATTTAATGAAATCCAAATATAGTACTTAAATATAAAATAAACTATTTTTAGGGTTGAAAGAAATGAGAAATATCAAAAAGATTAAATTACATTGAAATAGATTCACAAAATCTCGAGTTATTGAATTAAATATATTCTGGATAATTTCATGCGTATATGTACAAATATATATATATATATATATATATATATATTCATTTCCATAATTCAAAAGTATAAAACTCTAGTAAAAAATAACAGAAAGAGTAAGATCCCGAATTTTTATAAAATTTTGGCACATGGACTATTTGAAGATGATATGGATATGGGGAATGAACCCAACCATCCAAGAATTGTGGGACCTTGATATCCATAAATTTTACAAGTAGAATCATGGATTTGTTTTCCATGCTTTCATAATATTTTCTTAAAAACTACTAGATTATTTTATTTAGAAAAATATTTCCATATATTTTCAAATTTTAGTATATTACAAATTTTTTTCTTCTAAAAATCATATGTGTTTTCAAAGTTCTTTAAAAATTATTATAAAATTTATATTTTTAAAACCCTCTATTTTTGGTGAAATATTTTATTATATAAATTTTTTCATATAAATTAAAATGGTTTTCAAAATAATTTTTTCAAAGTAATAATTTTTTCAAAGGTTTTGGAAAATTATTTTTCATATATTTTTCCCATAAGATTACTTGAAGTTTAAAAGGAGTATATCCTGATTAAGTAAATAGCATGAGAAAAGTCAAAATATATGTCTATTTATTAATTGTTTAAACTCTGATATTTTTTAATGGTTATTCCTTTTCCTCTAAATCTTAGACCCTAAAAGATCCTTATATGTGTAATAGAATATATATTTTCAGTTTCTTTTATAAATATATATACATAATTTTTGTATCGGATATAGAAGGGAGGGTATTGGGATGATACATTTATCATTGAGCTCCCCTATGTTTTGATTTAGACTATTTTTTTTATTATACTATCCTATTAGGGTATCCATGTGTATATTGTTTAATGTTGAGTAATGGTATCATTCTAGTATAATGTGGTGTTGTTGTATATTATTTGTTGTATATTATTCATTTAAAATACTCAAGTACCCAGATTTTTATATTTGTTTAGTTATTTTTATGTTATTTTATGTCTCGATATTGAGGGTACAATATCCATTATCCTATAAATAAACTCACACCACAAGTTGGTAGCCTTTGATAAATAGGGATTCATGCCTAAGATGTTGTGATCCTCTAACTGGGGTACCATTCAAGAAACTTTAGTTAGATCATTATAGGTATTTTGAAAATAATAGTATTGTTTTAGTTGTCAAATATAGTAAACCTGATGTTAGAATTCAGTTGTGGTGGTTAAAAACCTAAAAAACTATAAAGGGTGGCATGGATAATGGCTTGGTCATAGTGGTAGCTCGGGTGACATGGTGGAGTTGGTACAGTAGTGTGTTAGTTGGAGATATTATGATGAAGAGACTTGGTTTTTGGATAATGGGATTAAATTACATTTGGTATGGATACCCATTTTAATAAGACAAAAGAAGGATGTATAATGTATCATATATGGATGTTGTGATTATATCAAAGGAAGCTTATGGAATGAGCATTAACCTTGTGAAACAATGGGCTAGGTGGCATGGTCTTGGAACTCAGTGGCTCAATAATTGAAAATTGGGGTTAGGAAAGATTGGTAGGTGGGCCATGTTAACTACCTTAACCTAAAACAAGGGTAATTCCATCTATCCCACAAGAAGGCCTCCCTATGTTTCCTAGCTGACTGGTTGGGGGACGTTAAGGATGGGTTGGGTTTTCTTTGAACAAATGTGAGTAGGTGTCTTTTTCACGTACGTGCATTATAACTCCATTACCAATGTGTGGGTGGCTATTCATGGATCTAGGGATCTCCATTCAACCTTTTAATCTCCACATAGAACACTCAATATTCACCGCATGGCCTATTACACACCTTTATGGGTGTTTTTCACAAATTTTCACCCAGGTGTCAAAATCAAACAACCAAATAGACTATTTTGATACTTTTTTCATTTATATCAGAATTATTAGGTTTCCATGTTTTTTTGTGATCAATTATAATTTTTTATCATATTAAACCATTGGTAAATATCAATGTTATTGGAATTCACTATGTAGATTGCGGGGACAACAAATTTATTCCTTTCTTCAAAAGATCTTGGAGGATACCCCGAATAGTTCACTAGTAGTGGAAAATTAAATAATTGTTTATAAAGAGTGATTTATATATAGAATACCATGAGAAATATTTCCTAGAGCCTATTATAGGGTTAAGAAGTTGGTGGACACATATCAATTCACATGAAGCTTATGGGTATTTATTTCTCTCCATAATAAACTTGTTTATAATTTGGGGGTATAATTATTGTAGAGAAAGATATGGGTTTTGATCCTTTACCCCTTATACACTTAATTCGTAGTGAAAAGCTCAGGATGTGAAAAGGGTTATAAACTAAATAAGTAAGACATTATTTCCATGCCTATGAGTGTTCTTGAAATTATCTTTTCACAATTTATTATATTTCAGTGGTCATGAGGCAAAGAGAAGTGTGATCTTGGGGATAGGTGTTTCCTTAGTTAAGGAATAATTGAAGAGGTGTGGGTCTCCCATACATTGATAGTGTTTGAACTACTCCAAAGATCTAGGTGTATATTCTCCCCATTGAGCTTGAGTTTCATATATTCCCCTAATCATTACTCTATTGACAAGGTACACTTTTCCTTTACATTTTATGGGGTAGGAAATCCATCATTTTATGGGTTGTGGGTCCCCCATCAATGGGGTCAATACAACCTTAAGTGATATAAATCTCTTTAGTGAGGTGTGGGTCCATAGATACAAAATAAAATGGTGATCTCAGATTCTCAGTAAGGTAATACATAGAGTGGAATCTATCATATAATAAATAATGCATGAATAATATGGTAGGAATAAATAATTATCAAATAATTTCATATAAATAATCAAATGATAGTGAAACTTATCAATAAATATCATAAATTTTGAAATAATCATATAGACATCAATAATTGATTACATAATGATGGAATTCATATTTGCAAACATCATAAAATTACCATTAATGCCTTATTCCTAGACATCATATATAAATTGAAAAGGAATATACTAAATACCCAACCTTATTTGTCTAATGATACCTACCGATTCATCGAGAGAATATTTAATTCCAAGACACAACCATCACATAATAAGTCCAATAAATTCATCTTATGAATAAAAATACAACTTAATCAACTTTCCTTAATGATCAATAACTTTCCATATTGAAATAACTAGAACCCATAAATTCAATACCTTCCCTAGTAAAAATTACATAATATATATAGAGAATAATGGTAGATGGTAACATTAAAACATATACCCTTTAAATCATAAGATTCATCAAAGGATTTTGAGATAGATGAAAATACTTTTAAAGGAACACTGAAACATTTCATCGGAAAAATACGCATTTCATTTTGAAATAACATATTTAAAATCTAAAAAGTTCCAAAATATTAGTTTAATATTTCCTTTGAAAGTAATCATGAAAACTTATAAAAGAAAAATTTAAATAAAATATTATTAATAGCTGTGTAAAGAGGATGCCAATATATATAGGTTAAAAACATTATTTTTTTTACATTGAATGGAATCCAAAAATGTTCCATATGGAAATATTAAGAGATTACAGTCTAAATATTTCTAAATGAAGTAAAATATTATTTAAAAGGAACTTTATAAATCATTTAAATATAAATAATAACATTTATAAAATATTTTAGGGAAAGATGAACATGGAAGAAAAATTTTGTTGACTAAAAATGAAATAAGGTCCACTTTTCTTATAAAACATTTTCTCCCTCATAGTAAGTAAAAAAGAGAGGAAAATGAAAAAAATTTAAAATTAATATATAAGAATATAATAAGAAAATATATGTTTCAAAAAAAATAAATATCCAATAATTTTTTTTATTGTAAATTTTAATATAAATAATCGTGAATAAAATGAGATTCTAAAATATGCACTTAAAACATTGGTAACTTTTGAATCATAACCTTCTAGAGTGAAATAAATTAAAATAAAACATTAAATATCCTGAATATAAATATATTCATGTTATATAATATCAATGTTTTATTATATACGCTATATGTAGGAAATAGTGATGAATATATAATATGTTTCAAAGAAGAAAAAGTGAGATAAAAAACCCTTAAAAATATCATTATATCAAAGTGATAATTAATAAATGAACTAATTATGTTAAAAAATGTATATACACATAAAACTAGTGTAAATAAAATATTTAATAATCATAATTTATTACACACATAATATGGTCATAACATAGATAGTGAAGATATAATATAACCCAATGAAAATAATTTGAGTTAAGAAACCCCTTACCTCAAGTTTGAATTTCAACATACATAAATTATATATTATATAATAAAATTATGTTAATTTTTACATTATTAAAAACATTTATAATGAATATTAACTTATTATTATCCCTTTTATTTCATTTATTACCATTTATTATATATTTATGAACTCAGTAAAGTTCATGTTAGTTGTTTTGAGGACATTCAATTCATAATCACAGAACAAATTTGGTAGGTTAAAAATTGTAAAAGATCCATGGTTACATATTGTAAAAATCTTAATAATGAAATAATTATCATTTTTATTCATTAAATACAATTTTAAAATTATCCATGAAAGGTAGCCATGAAAAAATAATCACATCGCCTTGTAGAGGTGGTAGTCTACATGTATGCACAAACGATGTTATCATTTTTTAACGGGTATATGGGTAAGAGGGTAAGTAATATATTATATTTATAGAACCAAAATTACGTAATGACAATAATAAATTTTCATTCAATAAATTGTAATATCCTACCATAAAATATAGTACTATTCAATCAATACATCATAATTACCGACCATAAAATATAGTAATGGAAAATGAATCATATCACAACATGGATGTGGTAGTCCAGATATATGCATGGGCGATACTTTCATTTCTCATTTTATGGAAAGGAGGTGGAAAATGGGTTTCCCATAATCATAATAAAATATCATTATATTTATGATAGTTTATTGTTTATATTAGTATGAATGAAATAGATTTATAGTAAGTATAAGATGAAATAAACTTTGAAAGAGTTGGGTAATATGATTACCTCTTCATCCAGAGACCTCCTTTAGATTACACTATAATTTTTATTATGATGGTCCTAGGATATGAAAAATAGAAATCGTTAGTTTATAAGGAACATAATAAGGTATTGAGTCTATTATTTTTCAATCTAGAGTTATCAACCTTTGTGAATAAAGATTAATAGGAGTCACCCTTTTATAAGTGGGGTAAAAGGACACACTAAGAATTACTTAAAATATTTAAGTATAATATATATCATAATTATGTAAAATAGAAAAAAATGGATATTATTTTGAATATATGACATCATATGGTCTTAATCCATTCATGTAATAAATATTATTCTTGTCAAAGTTACCTTTTAAACCACATATTCCGGATTAACCTCTTGTTAATACTTTTTAACCTTAATTGTGGTAACACATTTTTTCCTTTAAGGATTATAAATTTACTTATGAGGTTATAAACTTTTCAAAAATGGTCCATGTATGATATTTCAAACCATTTTTATAGTAATTTTCCTCTTTGAATATTTTATTTTTTTAATCATTTAATTAAACATTCTTTATCCTAAAATATCATTAGTGTCATTTTTGTGACTTTTCATCTAATTTGAATTCAAATACATGAAGATAATAGTATAATTAAAATATAAAATCATTTAAAATTAACAATATTTAATAATTACCAATTATATTCTTTGAATACCCTAATTAATCAAAAAAATATCAATTGTATTGTTTTTAAAATCATTTACCTTGTTTTCTCTATAGCTTTCACTATCACTGTATTGACATTGTGCAAGAATTTAAAGGAATTATATCATCACAAAAAATTAATAAATACATTTATACAATATAAAATGTATTCATATTAAAAATAATAATTTATAACTGATCATAACTTCATTTTATCCCAAAAATATATATAATATATATTAAAATAAAGTGATGAAATTTTGTAAATTTCTTTTGTTAAAATAATATAAATGTCAATATAAATAGAACATGGACCGAAAATTAAATATATTCGAATTTTTTTTACATATGTAAGAATTAATCTCATTAAAAGAAATAAATTCTTGCATTGGATATATTTTTAAATCCTTTTCACATTATTTTTAATCTTAATTGTCCAATTTACCCATTAACATGGTGAAAAATATTTACCCGGGTTATAATTTATAATGAAAAATAACAAAAGGGTCATATTTATAAACTTTTAAAATCCTTTTTTTAAATATAAAGTAAATTCTTCAATATTAAATTTCTAGAAGTGGAAAAAGTCGATTTTAATATAAATTCAAAAAACACAATGAAAATAAATTTTTTGTAAAAATATGATTTTTAAGTATAAAAATATTCTTATATGAAAATAAAATAAAATATTTATTCAATGGAATTAATTATATTAATTTTAATAAAATGGAGATTACGTTACTCTAAAACCAAATCCAAAACATATTGGTACTTTTAAATTATGTACATTAATGAAAATAAATGACACTTTTACAAAAGAAATCGGTATTTTCGATATTCACTAAAAAATAAAACTTTTTAGAAAAAAAATATTCTCATGCTTATATTGACTTGTTGGATTCAAGATTTATATTCATTCCTGAAACTAAAATTTGTAGAAATATTATAAATTAATTATAATATTCACACAGAAAAAATTAAATAAAAACCATTTTTGAAGAAAATGTATATTTGAAGCATAAAATGGATTTACTAAAAATTGAATACATATTTATTATGAATTAATAGATAAATTTGAATTATATGAAAGCTTTAAATGTATTTTTAATTAAGTTTTCATTATAATTTATACCACCAACGTAACATCTATGTTACAATGGTCACATTTAAATAATAATAATTTAATATTATATCACAATTCGCTTAAAATTTGATGATGTGTGTTAAGTACGATGTTGAGCATAGTATTATTTTAAACTAATTTTTGGAGGTCCTACATCCCCCCCCACATTAAATAAATTATTTCCTCAAAATTTTTATCTTTGTAATAAAGGGTTCAATATTGCAAAAATACATTTGTTGAAAATCCATATCATATAAAGGAATAATAAAAATTCCTTTGAAAATGGAAATTGGAAAGAATAAAGGTTGTCTGAAATAACACATAATTGGGTTCCCTGATAAATATAACACTAGATTTAATTGAGAATATAGACATTAAGCTTAAATATAATATCCAAATAATAATAGATAGTGATATAAGATATGCTCATGAGAAATTTAATAACCATAAAACTGTAAATCAGTAAGGGACAAACAAGACCATAAATTAATCATAAATGAAGGTAATATGATAACATTATTATTTCAAGATCCTTTTTCTAGAGACATGGGTTTATTTTACCATCAATATATAGAACACAACAAAATATACGTACTTTATTTATTTCTATTTTATAATAATAATTTAATCCTTTTTTTTCTTCAATCAATTTCCAATTCTATCTCATATCTTACTCTAGAAAATTAATATTCAAGATGATTTTTTCATGCCTAATGCACTAAAATTAAATTTTAGTGAATTATAATATTCATTAGAGGATAAAAATTAATTCCTCATATCTCTAAAAACAACCAATGTATTTATCACAAGATAAGATAATATCCTATATTAATAAACTTCTATATGGAGAAATACTACATTAATTTCCAAAACCTCAACAATAACTCCTAAATTTCATCTTAAATCATTACATAAGTAACTAACCTTAAAACTCTTAAAAATATTCTTGGACAAGTTGAAAACCCAAAAATCAAAAATATTTGTCCATGTATTATTTTGAGATTAATCAAACACTTATCTCTAAATAATATTAATCACTCATAAATTCACATACAAAAAATTGATATTGTATAATAATATAATCTCTAAAATATGGTAATATTTTCTATAAGTATAATGAATCACCATAATTCTGTAATAAAATCATATATGCTTCCATAAATTAACCCATAATTGTTTACTCAAATCAAATCCCATTTTATCCAATATTATTTTGATTACCTTAATCAAATATCATTCCCAATATATTGAATTTATTTTAAAGTAACATTAATCACTTATCCATCAAATTACTTTTCAATCACATGGTTTTTGATATGATAAAAATATGTTCCTAGAATTTAATAACTCTTTAATACTAATTAATAATAATTACCCCAACATCAAATATCATATTAAACCTAAAGTTTATCAATAACTTTATACATATGTGCAAAAAATATAAATTCATTTTTATGAAAATAACCATTTTACTAAAACACATGTTAAACCAAAGGGTTGTATTCACATAAATGTATCCCAAAATATACTTAGTCATTTTAAACTCACATCACATAAATAATAAAAAGAGAATTAATTCCTTCAAACTTGTGGTCAACCTTTAGACTTATTGACCCATTAAACTTTAGGTTTATTTTATATCACTTTGGAATGTCATAGGTTTTCATAGGTTATATCCTCTCATTCATCATTATATTTCTTTAATAAAAATTGAATTAAATAACCCTTGGGAGTATCTAACTAGGAGTGTATTCTTAGAATCACACATCATGAACTGGGAACGATCAAGTTATCACTCAATATATGTGTTTCATAGTTATTACCCCTTAGTGAGTTTTTCAATAGTTGAATTCCCTTTCCAATATCCAAATAGGGATTTATTTTATTGGAAAATGACACAATATCTAATTTACCAAAGCTTCATGATATTACCCTATAATTAGTCTTATCTATATAATATATCATAAGGTTGTTTTCTCTAATAAATGTTTTCATAAATAAATTTTCAAAGGGTCATAATAAACTTTTTATTATACCAAATATAAAAACACTAAAACTAGTATCCTAGATATGGTGGTTACATTATCACATTTCCACCACATACAAGTGGTAATATCCCAAGGGATTTAATAGCCTATTATTATTGGAAAAAAAGACACATGATTGAATCTCACTTTACATTTTAATACATAATACAAAATATAATATTTTATTTGTGAAAATTATTATTACCTCCATCATATACTTTCATATTAATAATATTACACTTCCTGGAATCTTAGGGAAAAGAAACAGAATAAAAGGGTGATCTCATATGCTCGGCAAGTAAATTCTTATAGAGAATTCTATCATAAAATAATTAAGTTATAAATAATATGTATGGAATAAATTAAAATAAAATAATACCATATAAATCGTCGCATAATCTTGAAACATATCCATTGATATAATTACTACTTGAGTAATCACATGGACATCAATAATTGACTTCATAATAATAAAATGCATAATGTCAGACACTATAAACTTTTTGTCGAGGCCTCATGTCAATACATCATATATAAATGGGTAAGTCATATTCCAAATTTCCAACTTGTTTTGTCTCATAAAACCTACTGATGCATCTATGGGACAAGTAATTCTAGTCCCCAACTTTCATTAATTAATTTAAATAAATTCATCGTATGTATAAAACATAAAAATTAATAAATATTCCATAATAATTAATTACATTATATATTTTAAGAACTAGAATATTGAATTTAAACACTTTACCAAGTAAAAATGATATTAATGTTTCCAATGAATAATAGTGGATGAAAACATTATAAAATATCCCCAATAAATCAAAATATTCATCAACGGATGTTGAAATGGTTGAAAATACTTTCAAAAGACCATGGGAACATTTCTTGAGGAAAATACCATTTCAATTTTAATCACTTATATAAAATCTAAAAATTTCATCAATATTAGGAAAACTATTTTACTTGAAATGAACAATGAAGATTTTAAATTATGCTGTAAAGAAAATAATATCCATGATGGCATAAGAATTAGTTCAAGTCATATATATTAAAAAACAATATTGTTTAAATTTGTAAATAAAGTAAAAATGTGTTATTTAGAAATGTTAAAATATTTATTTTTGACCCTTTTCTTAAAAAAGTAAAAGATAATTGAAAATGAAATTAACAAATCATTTAAATATAAATAATAACATTCTTGAAATATTTTTATAAAACATGGACATGGAAGATAAATTTCATCGACAAAAAATGAAATAAGGTTATATTTTCATAAAAAATGTTTTCTAGATTGTAGTGAGTACAATATAGAAAAAAATGAAAGGAAAACATGTAAAGTGAGAACATAAATAGATAAGAATAAAATATAAGTATTTTAAAAGATAAATATCTTAGAATATTTTTTAATGAAAATTTAAACATAAACAATCTTGAATAAAAATGTGATTGTAGAATAAACCCTTACACCTCTAGTAACATTTGAATCATGGCCCCCTTGATAGAAATAACATAAAATGAAATTTTAAATACCATGAATATAAATTTATTAATGATATATCAAATAAAATGGTCCATATAAACCCCATATTAAAGAACCAAGTCGTGAATATGGAATTTGTCTCATAGAATCAAAAGTGAGATGAGAAATAGTTACAATGATTGTAATATTGAAGTGAGAATTAATCAATGAAGTATTATTTGTAAAAAAAATTAAATCCTCATAAAACAAGTGGAAATAAAAAATAAACTGATAATTTTTCATTACACACATAATCATATCATAACATATATAATTAAAAAGTTATATAGCCCAATGAAAAGAAATTGAGTTATGAAACCTCTTACCACAAGTCCAACTCACAACGTACATACTTTATATCATGTTTAGTAAACTTATATCAACTATTTGTAATTTCTTATCAACATTTCCAGGTATATTAACTTTTTATTATCCCTTTTATTTCATTTATTACAATTTATTATATATTTTTTAAATCAATTAATATCAGGTTGGATGTTTTGAGGATATTCAGTTCACAATCGTAGAACCACTTTGGTAGGTTGACCATGGTCAACCGACTAATGGTTAAATGATATAAAAATTTTTAATAATGAAATAATTATTATTTTTATAAATTAGATGATATTTTATATTAATTTATGAATGTTAGTTATTAAAAACAATTCACATCACCTCGTAGATGAGGTAATCTACATGTACACTCGAGCGACATTATCGTTTTTTAACGGGTGAAAGGGTAATAAGGTAAGTAATATATTATATTTATAGTATCCTAAAAATTACATGAATATAATATATATTCATTAAATATATTATAAAAACCAACCACAAAAAATGGTATTGGAAAATGAATCATACAGCTACGTAGAGGCGGTTGTACACACGTACACACGCACGATACTTTCACTTCGCATTTGATGGAAATAATGTTGAAAATGTTTTTTAACGGTCATAATAACATATTAGTATATTTTTTATACTATATTAATTATTTTATGATGGGTACAATATATTTAGTTAAATTTTAAGAATAAATAAACATCGAAATAGTTGGTTAAGATGATTACCTCTTCTTGAAGATACTTCCTTTGGCATACACCTTAAGCCTTTTTAGAATTTTCTTAAGTAAAGAAAAAAAAGAGTTAATAAGTTTATAATAAACATATAAAGGTATCATATAAGGTTTTTATTGAGCTATATTTCTCATACTCTATGAATAAAGGAGAATATGAGGTACCCTTTTATAAGTGAGGGAAATGACACACTTGGAATTACATAAAATATTTAAATATAATATATATCATAATCATTTCTAGTGGAACCAAATGGTTATAATGCTTCATTTATGAAATAATAAGGTATAAATAACTTGAACCAATAAAATTTAGACATGTATATGTTACATATTAAACATTATCATTATGATTAACCCCCCCTAATTAACCCTTTTTAACCTTAACCATGGTAACCCATTTTTATCCTTTAAGGGTCATCACTTTAATTATTAAGTGATAAGTGGATAAAAAATGGTCCATGTAAAAAATTTTATACCATTTCATTAACAATTTTCATATTCAAATATTTTTTGTATTTTTAAGTCATATAATTTAATATTTTTTATTATAAAATATCTTTAATGTTATTTTTGGGACTATTCATTTAATTTGATATCAAAGACATAAATAAGATATGTATTTCAAATATAAATTTTATTTACCATTAATATAATTTATAATTAAAAATTAAATTCATGGAGTACCACAATTCATCCAAAACATATTATTTTTATTATTTTTAAAATCATTTACCTAGATTTTTATACTTCTTTGTCATGCACTGTATTGATGTTGCGTAAGAATATAATGTAATTATATCATTAATAAAAAATAAAAAATATATTAATACAACAAAAATAATGTATTAATATAAAAATAACCATTTATAACTGATCATAACTTTTTTTTATCTGAATTAAAGTATATTATTGATATTAAAATAAAGAGAGTGGCATTTTGTAATTTTCTTAACTTAAAATATTATAAATATCAATATCAATGGAAAATGGAACCAAAATTCCGTATATTAGAATTCATGATGTATATAGTAGAATGAATCTTTTCTTATGTAGTAAGGGATTCATGGATAGTTTTTTTAATCCTTATAACATTATTTATAATGATAATTACTCGATATTCTCTTTATCACGGTGAAAAATATTTATCGTGGTTACTACTCATAATGAAAAAATAAATAAAAGTGACTTATTTGTAAAATTTTAACCTCTTTATTCCAAATATGTAATAAATTTTTCATGATGAAATTTATATAAGTGGTTTAAATAAATTTTAATGTAAATTCCTAATAATTAAAGAAAAACAGTTTCTAGAAAAATATGTTTTTGGGAATAAAAATAAACCTATACAAAAAAAAATATATTATCGATTACTATGAATTTCATATAATGTTCTTACTAAAATTGATCTTATTTAATTTATAGCCAAATTTAAAACATAATGGAACTTTTAAATTACTTGATATAAATAAATGAAATGACAGTTTTACAAAAGTGGTATTTTTCAATATTCATTAAAAATGTAATTTTTTTGAAAAAAAATCCACATATTCACCTTATGATAATATTGGAAATATGATTTAAAAAATTATATTCATTACATTAAATAAAATGTTTAAAAATTGTATAAATTAATAGTAATTTATATGAAAAAACCATGAATCCCATTTATAAAGAAAATGTATTTTTGGGTCATAAAATGACTTTATTGAAAATTGAATATATATTTATTCTGAATTAATATATAAAATTTCATTATATAAAAAATTTATACAAATTTTTATTAATTTTTTTAATCATATTCTTACAAGAAATTTAAGAGATAGGTTATAATGGACACATTTAAATAATAATATTTTTATTATATATCATTGTTCGCTTAAAGCATGGTGTTATGTCTGGAGAAATATTCCAATCATAGAATTCATTTAAACTAAATTTTCAGGATGATAAAAAGAAATTTAGGATATAATTACCTAATGAATTAGTTTTGAAATCCCATTTTTCTAAGCCTCTGGTCCTTCTTCTCCTCGACCATAATATCCCACTATTGACGGGCCTCCAATTTGAGCATAAAAGTATCAAGAAAAAACTATGTTCTTTTCATAGGCCTCAATACTCACTACTATCCAAAAATATATTCAACCCATTATTCTTCTTCTTATAGTGATACTTCACCACAAAAAATTTTGGGGTTGTGGAGATGCAATTTCCTCATAACATCCATGGTAATGGGTTCTTATTGAGGTTCTCTAACCCTTACAACTTGGGGTAAAATAGAAATCCCTTATAAAACAAATGGATCAACTATATTTTTTGTGAGTGTATAATTCACATTAACTCCTTCCTTTATAGATTCAATAATTCAAAATAGTTAAATACTCAACGTGTATATATAGAATCACATGAGATTATTCTTCTATGAATAAACATGTTTTTAAAATAAAGTAAACATAATAACTGATAAATTTAAACCCATTCCCTGTTTTCATTACTTCCCTTTTTTGAAATTATTACATACTTTACATCACAACTATAAAATTTTAAACATACACATAAAAATTTTAACTAACAATCATAATAAAAGGAATTTCTAAATCACGTGAATCAATAAAAATTTTATATTATCCTAACTATAACTAATAAAGAAATAATAAAACATAATATATATGTTACTGATGTTTCATTTAATACAAATCTCTAATTGATTCCAATAATAAATTAAAAAAAGTAAAATATATAATATTTCATTTTTTATTGTTCCTACCTATAAATTTTTATTCATGATGCATGAGACTCTAAGAAACATGTTTATGTTAAGAATAAAATTAAATCAGGACAAGCTCTAGTAATTCATGTTTTAACTATAATTATGTTGGTTCGTAAAATTTATTGATTACTTACAAATCCCTAATAATATTATATACTAGCTAGTCCCAAACCCAATTTCACTAATTGTTCTTTGATAATATTCTGTAATAACTCAGTTCAAATATTAAGGGTCTAATCTAAATCACCACAATACATCCTAAATATTCCTTGATCATATGAAGACAGTGTCAATATCGATGGGAAAATGGAAAAATATAGAAAGAAATTTTCCATCTTTTAAAAATAACTAATCCTATAGTGAGTCCTATTAGAAAATTGTCATTACATGTCCATACCAAATTCATTCTAAGAAAATGAAATTGCTTCCACCATCAGAGTAACATGTATACCAAGGGTACATATTATTACTGAATAATAATATAAACATAAATTTATATGTGTATTAAAACTCAACAGAAATAGACTATTACACATATATATAAACCATATACCAAACATAACTAAATAAAACTAACTTATACATATCCTAACTGAAATAAGAAACAAAAAATGGATGCTTGTGAAATTTTATTCATGAGGTATCCCCAAAATGAAATCCATGGATGACCTAAGACATCCAATAACAAATCATCCATTAAAAGTATGGAAATTTTCTTTAAACTCTGATCACTGTTTTCTAAGAACCCTTATTCTCTTTTCCATTCATGTTTCTTGTATCATGTACAAGAAGTTCTACATACATCCCAAGGGGACACCTGTAGGGTGAGAGTACATACTAATAAGTTTGTGATCACCACACAACCCCTACCAAGAATTCATAAAAAATATGTGAATGTAGAAACAACATGAAATAGTTAAAAAGGTAAATAAATAATCAACATTATCATTAAAAATTATTGAAACATAAATAAAAAACCTATTAACCTGGTGTCAGTTCATATATATTTTCAAATATATAGTAGAACTTACCATACATGCTTCTATTGTAGCTTTCAATTCAAAGGAATACTCTATATCCTCTTAATTAGACACTAGATGGTGTAAAGTATATCTATTTAGTATTGATACACCCAAAGGAGGGTAAAAGTACATGAGGAATATACTAAATCCTCTCAAAATAGGGGAAAATATAATAGGGGAGTGGGATGAATATATATATATATATACATATATTATATTTCCTTAGCAAATACATTAGACACTCTTATGTGAAACTGATTAACCTATAAATATTTTTTACAAATATTCTTCCCCTTTCACCTTATTTAAATGAGAAGAAGTAAAACACAAAAAAAGACACAGACACCCACACACGTGCATCAGTGTTCACAACAATAACATGAAATATTCTATATATTAAGGTAAATAATCAAGACATGGATGAACATGTGGCATGGGAACTACTATATCATATAATAACTAAAATTATTGGCCACTCAATTAAATTACATCATATGACACAATATATTTTTATAAGACATTTATTTATTGATAGAAGTGTTGTTTGGGTTTGATTTCACTCTTACCCATTCCATAGAAAATAAAAATGTTGTAAAGATATAGAAGAGGGTAATTCATGAAATGAAAATGATAGAAACACTTTTCATCAATTATTTGGTTTTATAAGAACATTATGAAAGAAAAACCAAAACATATGAGATATTTTCAAAAAAAACATTAAAAAATATTTAACGGTTTCCCTTACTTCCACAAGGAGATATATAAAAATAAAATAAGGGATATAATAACTTTTTTTACATAAGAGTCAAATTTTTTATTAATCTTCCTCTATTAGAACCCCTCTTAGGTTGGTAGTGAATCTTAGTGTGAACATCAAATCCAACCTTCATTATTCCATAGATTGGTGAATATCAATAAGGGTATAAAACATTTATATTAGAGGTAAGAAATCGAGAAAAAAAAAATTAAAATAACAAATCAACTCAATTATATAATATGAAATATAACCAACCATCCAAAAAATGAAATCAACATCATACATAAAAATGGTCTCTAAAAAGATTACACTGATGACCAACTCATATAGAACCAACTCAAACTCTATAAAATATATGAAACAAGATAGTAATGTCCATATAGATAACTAATTCCCTTATATATATATATATATCAAGGGTGATAACAAAAGTATATTTAGTAGGTTCCTCCTCAGAAAATTTCATAAAAATGTCTAAGAATCGTACTAAAGATTTAGTGAATATATATCATATCAAACTCACTACCTACCATTGTTCAACTACTACCCATACTTTTAAAAGGTTTACTCACACAATTCCACACAAGTATAGTAACAAAATAATCATTAAAATATATTATAGTATTCTCATCCACTTCCTCATTTACCTAGCCACCCTCATTCCCGAATAAAAAACATTATGGTTCTCCCATATCTACTATATTATCATAACCATATTTCATAACCTCATACCACAACAAAAAACCATGGACACATACTAAATACCATAGCCACATATCACATATCTACAAGGGGTGAAAATCTATAACATGACATGATAGAATGACTCAAAAATGAAAAAATAGCGGGCTTGGGTTTAAATTTTCTTATATAATTAAAAAATAATTTATATTAAAAAATGATACATTTAAAAACCTTTCCTTGTTTGGGTTGATTTTTTCATCCTAAATTTGACAAAAATGACATTTTTAAATGTGAAACATGCTGATCCACATATGTATGACTTGTTTAAACCATTTAACCAATTTAATTTTCATGTAATCATGTTAATTGTGTCATAACATATCAAAACATGGGATCAATGGTTGTATTTAATCAGGTTGTTTTAAGTTATTATAAACTAATCATGTTGAATGACTCATTTAATGTTATTCATGTAATAACTTTTTGTTGTTTGGGTTTAGGTTTTTTATTATGATTAATTAATCATATCATATCTGTTTCATTCATAATCATGTCTATATCAATGGGTTAAATGACACGAGAATGACTTGTGGCCTCCTTACCATGAATTCCTCATCCACATAACTATATCATTTCCTCATCATCATCATGTAACACAACCTCAATGCGTTACGACTAATTTTATTTCTAAAAGAGAGATTAGGGGAGGGGGAATAGTTAGCTATCCGTGCCACATACATATTAGATATTGTGGGAAACACCTAGAACCTATAAACTCATATGAATATCAGTTCCATTACCTAACTTGGGTGGTTGAGTGTAAGAAATAAAAAAATTATAATAAATATAATATATTCACACCAATCTCATTCTAAGGTCCACAATCTAACACAACATTTTTACTACTATAACAGCCATCTCACCATTGTATCCTTATAATTAAAACTACTCCAATCACTAATCACAACACTTGACACATTTTTATCACCACACAATAACATAAAAAACATACAACAGACTCATAAAACTCTTTTCATAATTTGTTACCAATATTACATTAATTAATTATTAAATGTATTAAAGATTCATTTAAAAACATAAATCCAATAAAAAATATTTAAATAGCCATTAATACTTCAAATTATTTTAGATACAATGACCACATATTAATTAACTACTTCATTTCAATTATTTAGAGAAATTTCTTTACCTATCTATTCATATTCAAAAATTCAACTTACTCAACATAACACATTTCTCAATTTAATAATAAATTATTTCATTAATTATTCGTTATCCACATCCTCAGGAAGATATCACACTTTAAACATAGAAACCGCATCATACCATTGCATCAACAACCATTCCAATAGCCCACAACTTCACTTATTCCACTTGTATATCATTGACCACACCATATCACATAAACCACGTCATACCACCCCAAAAATACATTACAGCACCCATTCATCCACCACATCAATACAATCACACCAATAACACAAACACCATAAACATGAAATCATATAAACACAACAACATCAATAAAATAAACTATAATATTAATAAACAACAAGATTCAAAATTAAATTTTTATATTATATCATCCAAGTTACTATTTAGCCACAACTTTTCATTTTTCACCCTTTAATTTATCTACCATATTTAAATTAATTATCCAATTTCAAAAATCTTAAATATAACAAAAACATCCTCATCATAATCATAGTAGTATACTGACACAATAATCTAATTAAAAATAATCAATAATAATGATGAAAACCTATAAAAATTATTTTTATACATCCCATTTAATTTATTCACATTTAGTTCATTGTCATTATCATTCAAATTTATATGATTCATGAAAAGAAATAAATAAAATGATAATTCCACCTTGAAATAATGATAGAATGGTTCAATTCTGAATCACCTACCTTGATATATTCTTTAATAATCACAATATAAAAATGAAAAGAGAATGATAATCAAGCACAACCAAGGTTCCAAGTAAAACCCTAAAAAACTAATGACACATCATCCCAATAAATTCCTAGATCAAAATAAAAAAAACAAGAAATCACATTCCATTATCTTATGATAATTAAAGATAGCAGAGGAATTAAGGGGAAAAAGAATAACTGAGACATCACTACAATAAAATCAAGGTCCTGTGATTTTTTCCCTTAATTAGCATCGGTATAAACCGTTATAAATTTATTTAGAAGATATTTTATAAAAATCCATGTATTTAACTACCATAAACCAATTAAAGATGTCATAGATTAATTTATTAGTAGTTTATATAAGTTTCGTTCCTCCAAAATTTTTGATGATTTTATATTCATTTAGTGGCATTTAATATAATATAATTTTATGTTCAATTTAATGGAGATTTTACCTAAATGACTCTATAAATGTAATTTTTATAAAAAATATTAATGGAACTATAGATAAATAATTTATTTGGGGTTTATTTTTGTAAATATTTATCCAATCCACTACTATAAAATATATTTTAAATAAATGATATAAAAAACACATATAAGAAACTTGTACAACATATACATAACTAGGATTTAAATAGAAATTAGTCAAACAAAAAACAATCAACATATTCAAAAAAACAATATATACAGTGCACATATATACATAAAAATCATTCAATAACCATCAGTCATAAATGTTGTTATTATATAGAAAATGTTTTTAAGTTTCCCAGGCATCCACCCTCAACCCATTCACATTCATAGCTTCACTACCACACCCAAATCTAACCACTTTCACATCTATATATAGGTTTTTCATAAATTAAACATACCACATCACCATAATATAATCAAAAAAATAAGAAAAATATATAGGGAAAATGAGTATAATATATAATAATTATAGTAGAATCCCTAATAATGTTTAAATATACTAAAAAATATATCAAACATATGGAATTCCCTCTAAAGAGTCGTGTGGGTTAGAATTCTCACTCCCTACTACTGATATTTTTTGAAATTAATAAAAAATCATTAAATAAAATAAAATAACTATGAATCAAAATTAGTAAGAATATATTTTGAATAAATATGGCGTAATGATCTAAACACGCTTGAAATAAAGAAAACCATTTAAACTTTAAAATAAAAGAATATTAAATTGAAATAGTTACCTTTAAAATAAAATATTTTAAATAAAAATATATAACCATCTTATCCTTATCCACATCGAAAAATAATATTTCAATAAAACCAGATTAACACAATAATGAAACTCAAGTCCAAACAAATAAATCCACTATAAAACACATCAAATCATTTTTTTCAAGCTAAAAAACAAAAAATCACATGGATAAAACTACATTAACACAACAAAAAATTCCTTAAACTACCATAGAAAATATATTTAAAATTTATAACTCAAAATAATATATATTAATTTCAAAATAAATAAAAAATTACCCTATTTAAATTTATTCTAATCAGCCATAATAAATAATTACTGGTTTTAAAAACACACTCAAAAGAATATTCTTATTGGATCAAACCACATTCACATGGTAAAAAACATACTTAAAAACCTTTTCAATTAGAATAAATCTCATTGATATTTTCATTGTTCATCTTTAAATAAAAACATGTTTCCACTAACTAATTTATAAACCAAACAGGCATTACTTAATTCAATGTTACTCATAAAATACAATTTTCAAATCATTATGAAAATATTAAATGATTTTATTAATTTCTTTCTAGGAGAAAAATACATATTTAAAATACCCATAATCTAAAATCACTTACTTT
This sequence comes from Viscum album, assembly GCA_963277665.1. Lineage (NCBI taxonomy): Eukaryota > Viridiplantae > Streptophyta > Magnoliopsida > Santalales > Viscaceae > Viscum > Viscum album. Next base: position 81,121,980 of record OY728136.1, read on the forward strand.
ATTCGAGTTAATTCCAAAATGATTTATTTTAAAAAAATTAAAAATAATACTTTTTGAAAATCTTATTTTCTGTAACATAAGTACAACAACTTTATTCAAACTTTATCAGCCAACGGTAACACATTTTATCAATTTTAAATAACAATACATAAATTACATAATCAAAACACATCTAAATAACTCATAAAGTGTTTTACATCAATATAACTAAGAAAACTCATATCCCGAAACAAAAAAAATACGATAACAATATAAAAAAATTTAAAATTAAAATGGGGTTTAAAATGAAAATAAATATAAATAAATACAATCCTTATTTTTAATTATAGTAATAACATAATCAACTAATAAAATATATATATATATATATAACGAAAATTTCCACTATAAATTCAATTTTTAACATTTATAATATATTTTAAAACTGTTTATATTCAAATGCTTAATTCACTTTAAATATGATCAATAATATGTTTAATCTTTAAAAGAAACCCCAAAATAGAAAATAACCTTTCCTTATATACTTTATTTCAAAACCAAAATCATCTAAAATCAATTTATAATGAAATTTTCAAGCATTGAGCTTAGAATTTACCACTACAGTACGGGATATAAGACAAAACAAATCCTCATTCATTGTGCATGTTATCCTCTTGAATACTAATTTTAATTAATTTTTCATTAAACCATTCATAAAAAATATATATTTTTATAATTAATTGTATACGAGTAGTGGTAACCCACTAGAATCCCCATGATGGTGGAGTGACCAACTTCTTGCTCAATATGGGTTCATCAGATGGTGAATTGGAAACATTAACCATGGAATTTGACGTCTTTATAAAAATATATGGTATAGTGTTTGTTGTTATAATGTAATCACTTATGTCCACTATAGGTGATGGTATATGAAGTGTTCTCTAATAAGATGATCTTTTAGGATCTTGAAAAAATATCAACATTCATACATTTCAAACAACATATAATATATTCAATTTAAATAAAATAATATGAAAGTAAAATAATTATCAATTTCCAAAAAAAAGAAATAAATAATATATATTATTGGGACTCCCTTTTAATAAGAATGGAGACTTTGTTTAGGTAATGATTATTCTGGGGGGAAGGGGTGAATAGTGCCAGACTCCCTTTATGCATGCCTTGGTCAATTATGCACCGGGATACCTTCACACACCTTTCTTTCATGAATTTATAGGTTTCTAGTATTCCAAACTAGCTTGGCGCACCTTGCTTATATGAATTACAAGGTTACTTTCATGAAAATATCCCTTCATGTGCCTCACTAGTGTGCTTGTGCCTAGGGCATTCACATGAATATCCCCGACACCCTTCCTCTATATTTTCATTAAATATGACCCCATGATTCTAGTTTTAAAAAATTTATACACGTGATAGAGGGAAGAGGTACACGATAGGAAGGACAATGATGATCTGAGTCACTCACGCGCTTGCCCAAGTATCCCTCCATTCATTTAGGTGACATCTGAAGTCAAAACTATGGAAATGTATTGGTAATTTAGGGTCATTAATTTATTTCAATGAAAACATTAAATAATTATTTAATTCCACTTCTCCTATTTTCCTTGAGAATAAAGGAAAAGGACCCCATCTTATGTGGACCAAATTAGGGCGACATGTTCCCAAGATACCCTAAAGGTATAATACTAGAGAACAACATTCCCAAGTAACCCCAGGTGGTCGATGTCAGGTAAACACTTTTCCCTATCCTCAATACTAAAGAGTAACTTTACCCTACCCACATAATATTGAGACACTTCTCCCTACCCACATATTAAATAGTCACATCATCAAACCATCAAATTATGGTGGCCAATTTTCACAACTCCCACATGTGGATGCTAATTCACCCAAGTCCCCATATTTGGGTTCGAATTCACCTAGATCTCCATACATGGGTTCTTGTTTTCCCAAGTCCCCATACCTAGTTTCCACATTTCCTAGATCCTATATCATGTGTGACTCTTTACCCAGGCCCCCTCTATAGACTCCTAAGGTACATGATCAGTCTATTCACATCAGCATACACCCCACCATTGATGTATTCCTTTTATAGTAGATCATTCCTAATTTTACTCCCTAACCGATTGGTCCCTCATACTATTTAAAATCATATATTCCCTTTATAATTATAATAAATATCATAAGGATGTCGGTAAAACCTCCCATGGATCATGGTTCGCATCCTAACTACTCAAAACCTTGCTTCCATAACCTCTAAGAATCTAACTAGGCTACTTTTATTCACTCAATAAGACTGGGATCTATGTGCCTACTATTATGTGTATTCCCCAACCAAATCCTCATCATTATTGATGATATCATTCAATTTCCACTCAATGTTCCATATCCATATGTGGTCCTCTTATTATGTGTAATATCCAACAACATCCTTATTAGCGATCTTGTTCCAAGTCTACTCATTATACTATATCCATATGTGTTCCTCCTACTGTGTGTATTCCCCCAAACACATACTCATTTATAATCACATTATTGATTGAATCAAAGTGTCATATACCCCTAGATGGGCATCCATATCAATGAAATTATCCAAAAACACTTTTACCCGAGTCATATTATAGACTAAATCAGAAATGGATTCCTGTGAAAATGTATTATTCAATCTCTTTTTTTCACCCCTTCGACAACATGAACATGCTTACTTTATGATGTTAAACTACATGTATTGGTCCAAAAAAATGATCTTAAACTGTTAAACATTAACTATATGGACTTTTATTTTTGTTAATTATGATACATATTAAACCTCTATAAAGTTCAATACCAACATTTGAATATCCCTACCATGTGAAAATAAATTGTGTGGACCAGTCCTGATAGATGACGTTAAACTGTGCAACTAACTCTATATGGGACTTAATTAATCTTAATTAAGATATGTAGGATACATCTCTGAGGTTCAGTTCCAACCCCCCAATACATATCTTTGATATTCTACTATGTGTAATCCCCAACATTATCCTAACTAGGCTATATTCCCCATGAAACATTATCCCAACTTGGTCATATTCACCATTAAACCATATCCTCTTGAGGTTATATTCCTCATGAAACATTTTTCTCATTAGGTGATTTTCCATATGAAAAATTTGTCTCACTAGGATATATTAACCATGAAATATTATCCTCATTGGTCTATATTCACTATGAATCCTTATTTGCATTGTTCCATATTAACTATGAAACTAAATCCTCATTGGGTCATATTACTTATGAAACCTTATCCTCATTGGGACATACTTCCTGCGAAACCTTATTTTATTTAGTTCATATTCCCCTTGAAAACAATCCTCACTTTTCTATATTCTCCATGATCCCATGCCCTCACTAGGACATATTCCATAGGAAACCTTGTCCTTATTAGGCCATATTCATTATTCCACCTTATCCTCATCAGGCCACATTACCTATAAATTTATCCTTACTGGTCCATATTCCCCCTGACTCCCATCTTCCTACCTCATATAGATACCAATAGAAAATAATTAGGCATCCATATATGGGCATCATATTAGTTTAAATCCCTAAACATACCATCACCTATCTACTTATTCAGATATTAGAATAACAAAAAGGGTCACTCATGTATAAGCGTCACACCAACCATTTATAGGAACCTTTAATCTAGTAGTCCTAGCTACATTAATTTGAGCTATATATTGTAACATCAATTTTTAATGAAGATAAATATCTCAGAGTAGGTCTTAAGGACATAAATTTAAAATTAAATTCACCCATTCATGGTTTCACGACCTTAAAAATCACTACACTAGTACTTTTCAGATGACCTTAAAAGGTACAACGTGTCTCTTTAAGAGTTACCAAACTACAGAAGTTATGATTCCCCTCATACGGATTTTTATAAAACCCTAATCATGAGCCTAATCATAAATTAAAAAAATATCTAACATGATAGAGATAAATTTTAGATCACCCAGTTGTGCATCATTAAACCATATTGTAGAAAATAAATAAAATGTACAGTTTTGATCAACACCATGATTGATTGTAACTTGTTGTAATATTATTAATTGTAAGGATTTGTGAACATGTATTAAATATATAAGATAGACACAGACAATAAATCAGAACACTTATGTTAAAATCCAGCATCTCATCATCCCAACTAATGTAAAACCCAAAGTGTCACTAATAAAGTCCCAATAACCTCCTGTGTTTTGAAAGTAGGTACTCACCAAATCCAATATATAATGATCATAAAGGAACTTTAGAAACAAAATATTGAACCTAATATTATTCATTTACCCATAAAATAGATCAATTAACCATGATTTTTCTTGTGAAGATTCACTAATATATTTCTTTTTTGTGGTTTTTGTCCTTTTAGAATCACTTTAATGTAAATGGTGTGGCCAAATACACTATATCATACCAAGATCTCTGGTCAATATTGAAGTGGTCATGGGGAACCTTATATTACTACAAAAAACTATACAAAGTATCAAACATATTCCTTAGTGAAGGTTAAATTATTATATCTGTATACCAAAAGGGATTTATCACAAACCTAGCACCTCTGGTTCTAGTTAGTGAATGCTCTAATCTAAGAGTACTATATCACTGGATCCATGTCAACATTATAAGTGTCATAGGGGAGCCTAATAAAGATTAATCCCATCAAAAATGAAATCAATTATGAGTCACAAGGAACCATAAGTTACCTATTCACACTAACAATCTCTTTGGGATCTTATCCCTAGAGTGTATAAATGCATACCTCTCTTATCATAGGGAGGTAGAAGAGGATGTCAATGTCATACCCACTGCTATTGGAGATCTACCCAGGTGGGTTGCCACTATCCACAGTTTACTTTAACATATCATTAATTCATTCCCCATAAAAATACACTATGTAAACAATCTCAGAGATCCAAGTCATAGTTTCCCAAACCAGGACACCTAGAAAGAGAACCCACCGAGGGAAAATGGAACTCGAAGCTCTAGAGAGGACTTATATTTGTGCTCCCATCAACATATACAAGACCCATCAGTATATTATGGTAGAAAATCATTAGTAGTCTTTAATCCCTTAACCCCTTCATTTTTATAAATATTATTATATATTCTATTAGAGAACTAGGATAAGGGCCATATTCTTTCCAACCTTTAAGAAGTTTGCTGGAATATTTTTGTGGAAATTATGGAGCTTTTCGATATTCCCATCCACTCTCAAGTAGTAAATATATATATATATATATATATATATATTCTAGTTGAATCCAAGTAGATAGATCATATCACTTCTTCTATTTAAGTGGTTCATAGGTATATTCTGATGGTGAACAAGGTGAAGGCTTGTATCCTTTATTGCTCCCATGAACCCCATTGACATATTTTAGTGGAAACCATATAGCATGTCCATATTCATACCCACTCCTAAAAATATCATTATAATATTACATCAGTGACACAATATTATTCTCATATCCCAAATCCCATAGAAAAGGTTCATTATTTTATCTTAATGATATTTGAGGAGTTTCCTAAGAGGTCTCCCTCTAATGAGCATCATTGTCCACACTCTGTGACCCTAATTATGATCGAGGATTAAACACTAGTCACCCAATGGAAAACTTCCAAAGGTAATTATAACCAAAATAAATTTTCATTCTCATAACAGTATTATATATCCACCATTTTCAATGTTTCTGTTTGTGAGTCTCTTAAATACATTTCAATAAAAGCATCATAATCTTCTATCTCTTTATCAGTGAGATTAAGAGGTTATGGATGCAAAGGTCCTCCCTACAGTGCTATGATCAGTAACTCTGAAGGACTTCACCATAGAATCTATCATGAATAAACTTCCAAAAACACCAAATATGTTTGCAATATAGGTCCTATATATGGAAATATAAAGACAAGCCATGGAGGTCCTAACCATATTATAGGTTTCAATGGTCCTCAATGAAATATAAAGATCAACTAGTAAGGAAGTACTCCACTTGACAACTCCTAAATTATTGGTAAACCCATATCCCTCACCCTGAAGAAATCTTTGTCAAGAATCTTAGAGGTCTTCCCTAAGGAACATAATTTATAGGTTCTACTATCAATAATGAAAACAATCAAAGTGGTTGTCTTCCCAGGACGAAGAGTCTAATATTGATAACCATAGTGATCTTCCCCATTGTGGAAAATATAAAATTGATAATAATAGAGTTCCTCCCCATTATTTTCATTATGAAGGCCCTCCTTAAAATAATTTATCTTCTCGAAATAAAGGATATCCTTGTTTTGAATCAACTCTGAATTTCAATCATAATAAGAGGCACTTGAGAAATAATGGCTAGTTATATTAGGCACCACATCGTCAGTTAGTGACATCTCATCCTAGTCAAAAGAAAATATTAAACAATGGCCATCATATGTGCCTCCCCCACAGTATACACCCACTAATTAAACTGATGAGATTTTCAATGATCTCACTCATCTTTCCAAAGCAATGAAGAAATGACCTTTATTGTTGGATCAAGCTAAATAACCCCTCATAAAGGAAGAAAATAACATAAATTTTATATGAAAGAAATTGGAAAAGGAAATAATATCAATAATTTTATATCCTATCATCAATCAATAATATGAAGTATTTAATTCACTATAACAATGTTATATTCCCTACTTTCTTAATAAAATTTGGGAGACTCTTCCTCATCTCAAGGAGAAGTACATGTCTTATGAATATTATGACAACTATCTCAATAAATTGGATGATATTTTCCATCATATTTACTTGGAATAAGTTTTAGTGATTCAAAACCTTGATTAGAGAAAATATATCAAGTGCCTGTATCATGTATGCCTCAGTATTATAAGAGAACACTGTTAGATAATCACTTATACCCCATATAACATGCATACCATAGAATGGTATGAGTTTGAGAAACTATATTTCACACTACTCGTGGTCTAGTATGGCTCTTTGGGGAATGTATCTATCAACGTAATTTATTTATTCCAGGTCTTGGGTCTTGGATATGGCAATAATATTTGGTTAATATATTGAAACCACATTATCCTTAAATCTAAAGAATGGTGTAATTAGTGGAATGAGATATAGATAGACATCTGTATTAAGCTTATAAATGGTGAAAAATTCTTCTTGTTTGATTAAATAAAGGCCTATAACCATATATAAACCCTTGGTGTAAATTAGATCTCACTTAGAATAGGAATTTCCCCCATCTAATTCTAAAGTAGAGTCTCAAAGGGTTAATAAAGTCGTGGTATCATCTACCTTGACAACATTATGAGAACAACCAAACCCTAGGTCTAAGATAATTTTTACCACCTCCAATATCCCTAGGATTATCAAATATATAATATTTATAAGATGTGATGTTGGTATAAAACAATTGGAGTCATCCTATATGGCTAGGGAAATTATTACCTCCTCTTCCTCCAAGGAATCTTGGATTCTCTAGGATGGGTCTGCTACCTTGACATGATTACAGGAACAAACTAGTCTAGGAGAATTTTTACCACCTCCAATATCACACGGTTCTTCAAATTCTCAATAGGTATATGATGTGATGGTACCATAAAAATTTTCCTCATCCCATTTGTCTAGGAAAATTATTGCCTCCTATTCCTCTAAGGAATCCAATATTATATAGGATGGGTAAAAAATTACAGAAAAACCATCATAGTTCCTCCCACATAATGATTCATCTACCTCATTAAGAGCATGATTGGTGAACGACACTAGAGAATCTCTCAGGACCACTAAACAAACATCACTTATAGGTAAGTACTAAGCCTCACAGGCTCCATAAGTGTAAATGGTTCACCGATAAGGAAAATATTATCTTGAATTGTGATTTTTCTTTAACATATGTTATAAGGATGATAAATCCACCTATGAATATAATGATTATTTGAACATTATTGCAATATTTTAGTAAATAAATGTTATTTAACTCAACCCCAAGGATAATATGGATCATGAAAATGACATGGAATAACATTGGAAGGATACATTTATCCAAAATGTTGTTCACATCAAAATATGTAAAGAAGACATGTGTACCTAACATGATAGGTAGAATAAATATTGGGTAGATCCTCAAAATATTTCACTATCTCCTAGAAAATGATATTTAATTAAATATAAAGTTAAAGGTATGGGTATATCCCAAAAAACACCTAAATATGTTGATCCTATATTTTATGAGGATATAATTTCTTAATATGAAATCGATTTTGAGAATATGAAGTGAATTATTTTTTAATTACGCAATGTTTATATTTATGATGATTAAAACTCAGAGTAAAAGGATGATGTATCCCCTTTATTAAATATAAATACCCCCAATAAGAGAGTACCACTTGATTATTATGATCACAATCAAGTCATCTAGCCAACCATGGATATTGAAAACTAGTTTATGTAACCTAGGTGGTTGTGAGGTATCAATAATACCCTCCCATGGAGTATAAGCTACCAAAATTTCATGATATCTATATCAAGATGACTCAATAAAAACATCAACAATTGGAAAAATTAATTCAATAATATCTAGATTTCCCACTACTTCTACTCGAGCTTCATCACCAATGAGGGTCTCATAAGAACTTACTGACTCCATCAAGTCCCTTATCACTCAAATGGAATCCATGGATGGGTAAAACTCACTAGTATATCTAGAAATGAAAATTTACCCCATGTGGGTGGACTTGACTCCTCCTCTAACTCATTTTGGGATTCCTACCATCCCAATATTCAATGTTACTATAGATAAAGAGTTGTATCTTATGCACTTCATGTCTCGGTGCAACACCATGTTTGGAAGACCCAAAAAAATAAGAAGCGATAAAATTAAGGTGATTTATACAAAACCTGGAGGGACTAGTGCTTGACTGGTATAACAACTTACCATGTGGGTCCATCACCTACTGGGAATATTTACAATAATAATCCTTATACTAGTGAAGATCAATGTTTAGGGAATCGATGATCCTCAGTCTGTTGAATTACAAGTAATATAAAAATGAAAATGGTCTCATAATTCAACTCTTGATGTAAATTTATAACCCAATATATGAATATGTAACATATATAAGATAAAATATATGTAAAATTCATAGAAAATCACCATAAATAGTTTCATACTCCACTTATTCCTTTAAAGTACTGGGGTAGTTTTCAAGAGTTAACAATAATTGTATAGTAGTTGGAGGATATTATTTTGTTCTCGAAGACCATGTCTTCGTCATAATTATCATTACAAGTGATGAATTCTAGTAAAGTGGAAACTAAACAAATCATCATAACACTAGAACCAATATTATCTCTATCTTCCAACCCTACTCAATATCATGTGGTATCTCTTCTTGAACAGTAATTGTTGTAATATTACCCTCCTCAAGAGGCAAAGAATGGGGAAAATTTTACAAAATTTGAGGAAAAAAAGAACAAGGTATACCCCTTTACAATATATTAAGTCCCAGAGTTATTTATAGATTCCATAGAGGATAATTTTATTACACACCCCTAGACTAGGAAACCCAATGAGTGTGGCCTAAATGATCACATAGACTACTAATTCTACCATTGAATGTTAGGGTATAACATATAAGAATGATTTATTTTCAAGGATCTAGTTCATAATATTATTGATTATTGATATATAAATTTTGAAAAACTCACTGGAATAGGTGGATGATATATTTTTTTCCACACTCGAAAGATAATAATAATAGTAGTAAATCTCGAATATACATGCGTAGAAATTTAATGACCGGATAACTAGGAAATTTGTAATCCTAGTCTATTCTATACACAATGAGAAACTAAATCCCCCATTTATAAGCTCAATTACCCCAGATGAGATATATATGGATTCCTATTTATCATTACCTTATAAAATTCATCATAATCATCTTTTTTGAAATAAAGTGTGGAAAATAAGGACCCCTTATAGCACCCAAGATGATTAAAACTCTCAAATATTTTTTACCACAATAACTAGATAGATGGGAAGAATCTAGAAAAATAGGATCCCCATTGGATGAGTAGTAAATATAAGTTTCTATCAGTTTCATCTACTTAATAGACTTATTTACCCATGATGAGGACATATATAACCCCATGATTCCCATCCCCCATCAGGTTTCAAGCTATAGAGATAGAAGAGGTTAGGGTTTACAAAGTCTACAAGGACCCTAATGTATAGAAATTATTCATGTAGAAGCCATATATGTTTCAAAAAACTAATTATATGCACTCAAATGAGATCGATAGGAGCATAAATCTGATTTTGAATAATCTAGGTCTTGTTTGGATATAATCATATTGGAAGACCAACTTGTAGTTAAGAATTTTTATAGTTAACATTTTGGTGTGGGGATGAAAATTCAGCCCAAAATATACACCAAAAATATGTCCCATAGTTTTATTGAAGGATAGGATCCACTAACAGTGTCAACTTTGACCCCAAGGCATTAATCCAAATAAAAGACTCACAATAGAAAATATCAACCCCAGGTTTAAAAGTATGATATCATGAAGCATCAGGTAATTTTCTTAAATAGGATATAAATCATGTAATCTCTTATCTTATTGAAGACACATGGAATCCCTCATTGAGGAACTTTGAATCCCTCAAGTTTTTGAGGCTGAGATTTCTATATCTGAAATATATTTCATAGATATTGGTCAGATCAAATGTCATGTGTTCATTTTATTCATAAAATAAGACCACGAAAATTCTATACCATGTAAAATATAGAACTTATAACTATATAGAAAGTTCAATGACCTCTAAACTCATTAATACTTGGTTGATAATGGTTTTGGGATCAATTACATCTCAATCTAAATATTGATGTTCTTAGAAAAAAGTGAAATTGAATTTTCTCCATTTAACTTGATGATTCAAGGTTATAAAAAGGTAGAAGAAAGGTACCTATGAAATTTCAAGCTGAGTACCCAATTTAGAATTCTCATTTATAACTATGAGTTTATGGTTGTCTTTTAATACATAGATTTCAATGTATTTCTAGGATTTTTGTGTGTCTATATGCATGAATTCAAACAATCATCATATCATCAATACATGAAGTACTCCATTGGTAAAAATGTTAGAGTATTATATGGTGATAGTTCTCTTTTTAATTCTTTTGAATCTTTATATAAGGATTCATTATTATATATAATGTAGGATAAAAAGTTGAATTTAAATAAACATAATGAAATTTTTTCCCTCAATGTTCTGGGAAGTGCTCATATCAACCCATGGATAAAACTAGGTGGAAACTATTTGTTCCCCATCAACCAAATTGAATAAATAACTCTCAATGTTGGAATTCATCTAGTCATATGGGTTACATTGTAAAATGTATTGAAACATCCAATCACTTTTCTATCATATGATGGTCAAGTAGATACTTCCATCGAGTATTCACTGCCTAGAATAAAAAAAACACTATACATTCCATGTGTATCAACATTACTCATGAGAATATTTATACAAGGTAATGTCTGACTAGTATTCTGATGAAACATCCAAGTCTCTTTGACTATCAAGATATGAATCTAAAAAGAAGTATAAGAGCATGATATTTATTCACAATATCTACCATCCTAATTGTATAATTTTTATTAGATGAACCTAGCCATTAAAAATAATAATTTCATTCTAATGGGAATAAAAATTATCTCATATTGTCTTCTATATATCAAGATTTCAACCTATCTTATTCCCTTAGTGGTGGTGAAGAAGAGGAAGAGGGTATCAAATATTCTCCTATATGATTCAAGGAATGTATCTTGACCAACATTGATGAACTTATACAAGTTAATCAAGGTAGGGAGGAAGATATGTATCCTATATTGATCAATTCCACCCCGAATCCTAAGGAATGGGATAATTATATCTCCTTTACAAAAAAATAATGGGATGTATTTTCATGGAACTACATTGAAATTCCAAGCATGGATCCCCGTGTTGTTAACCATCATATATGTTTTCCAAATTATCATTATGTTTACTAATAGGAAATGAGGTTCAGTCACTAGACCCGATCTACCAAGGTGGAAGATGACATTAATAAGACAATCAAGAAAAAAATATTTAGGAATTTCAATACCTAATATGTCTTTATAGTATCATTTCCATCAAAAAAATCTTAAAATCATATCTTTCATTGATTTCAAGAATCATTACTAACAGTATCCCAAGGAAAATTTCTCAGCCCCAATAATGGAAATACTAATCAATATAATGGATAACATTCAATTATTATCCTTTAGATATGGGTATTATAGTTATTAAAAAACCTGAATAGATTCTAAAGAAGAGATGTCAAAAACCTTTAAGGATCCCAAAGGGGTATACAGTTGCCAAGAAATAAACTTTTTCATAAAGAAAACTCGTGCCGAAAAAAACATGTCATGCATTACATATTCAATCACATTTTGGTATGAACAATGGAATGTTAAGTGGATGATATGGTGGTAAAGTATCAACAATGTTGTTATCATACCACCAATCTTGAAATGATTTTCAAAAAAATACTACAATATAGTATGAAGATGAACCCATGGAGTTCAATTTTATGGTAAAATTAAGTAAATTACTTAGTTTTTTGGTGTTCCATTATGGCATCAAAGTTGACTCTGATAAGACCAAATAAATACTCAATATACCTCCTCCTCTAAATCTTGAATATTTTAGGGGACACCTTGGATGAAATCATTATATCAAACATTTTATTTCTATCCTTGTTGGAAAATGTTTTCCTATAATAAATCTAATTAAGAAAGGTGTTTCCAACCATTTTCAGGAGGATTATCATAAATCCTTTTAGGATCTTAATAAGTATCTTCTACATCCACTGATATTGATGATGACAATGGAAGGAAATCCTATAATAATTTAGGTGGAAACCTTATAGTGATAAATTGGAACCCTCCATGCTCAGAAGAATAATAAAATCAAGGATAATAGTCTCTACTATCTTAGTAGGACAATGTTAGATGATAATACTTGATATTTTGAAATCCAGAAGGGCTTTATTATACTTAACTTTGTAGTGTATAAACTAAGAAATTATTTATAAATTATGAAGGTCATCTAATTTATAATGTCCATCTTCTCAAGTTTTATCCTTAATCATCCAATGATAACTAGAAATCTATCATAATGGGAAATCATTTTTTGTTTCATTACATCAAATACATATCTTAAAAGGAAATCAAAGGAAAAATATTAGTATATTTCCTTAGAGTGCACCATATTCCATAAAAGTAAATATTTTATATTAAACTCCCTAAAAAATAATCTTTTCCACCATAAAACATCTAAATCAAGGGAGATTTACTTTGATGTTGCATGTAGGAGCCTAATGGGGAGAAGTATGGAAAACCCAAAACTCAATAATAATGGTCTAAGGACTATATTAACGTCCCTAATGAAATTCGTTTTTCCTAATTCTTTTCTATTGTTAACGAGATGAATTAACAGTGAGGTAAAGTCCCAATCCATCATTACTGGCTTAGAGTTGTCCCTATAGATATTGGTGGACCGAATAAATATCAAGAGTGATTTGGAGTTGGTAATCAAATAAATCAATGGTGATTATACCATCAATATGGAAGAGAGTATTACCTTTATGAAATTTGTATGAGGGTTAATGGATGAATTCCCCACGAAACCAAATTCAATCATGCATTTCGCATTCAAAAATTTCACAAGAAGATACACTAGACAATATATCAACAACCTAAGAAAATCCAAATAGCATGAGATGTTCAATAACATCATAAATCATAAAGTGGTATATATATTAATTGGTTGTGAAATGGAAGAAATAAATTATTTTGAAACTACCCTTGATCAAGGTGAGCCTATATGATCTCTGAGTATTCCACAATTGGGTTCATGTGTCCCATAATTTAATACATTAGAAATGAGGTTCTCCCACTGAATCTGGAAAAGAAGGAATAGATCCATCATCAGGAAGAAAATAGTATCCTCTATGATGGCCCAAATTCTTAAAAGGACCTCTAAAAATAAGGATTCAATGGATTTATCCATATTTTCATTCACGAGGGAGTTATTTTAAAAGTTTTCCATAAATTTTATGTTATTTCTTATAGAATCCAATGCTTAGGAACCATGTTATTCCATAAAATTAAGACACTGAGATTTTTATGGCCATCAATGATGCAGAAAAACATGGAATTCATTTAAAAATGATATGCATGTCATATACATACCAACTTTATAAATAAACCCTGGTAAGTTTTTCACATTACCAAATACTAATGGACATTTTCTGTATAAGGAATATTTGTTATTGGGAAGTATAACCTAGATGCTACTAGGAAGATCATGTTTTTATTTAATACCAATAATTTATTCTCAAAATGGTTTAAGGATATATCCCTCAATAATGTCATAATGAAGGATATGATCAACTTCATGAAGTCTAATATCCTCAACAAATTGGGTGTCACACACCAAATATTGACTGATAATGACACCAATTTCTATGATTCCAAATTAAAGAGGTTATATTAGATTAAAATATCTACTCGAACCACTAATCTAAATATAATGCAATGGTGAATGAACATATAGAGGCATTCATTAAAACTTTATTTACCATTATTTATAATATGGTGGATAAAAATAATAAATTTTGGCCTCAAAAGTTCTTATATGATATATGGGTAACTAAAACATAACCCTTAATACAACATAGTTGGCTTCATATTTTCTTTTAAATGAGACTAAATCAGTCCTTCCCATTAGGTTAAAAATAACTTCACTTCGCTTTTCAATCTATAATCAAATTTCCAAAGAACAAAAGTCCTTAATATGGAAGTATTTATTAGAGCAACATGATGATAATAGGTTTTTAATAATTCATAACTTGTTGGTTAATTATAATTAATTCACAAGATAATTTAATAATAAGGTTCAGCTATTCTCATTCATCTGACAATTAGTACAATCTCTTAGAACTCCCATGAGACATGAGAAGAAACCACTAAACATGGAGCCAAAATGGGAAGGACCTTATGTAATATATAAGGTATACTTAGATGAATCCTATTCCTTGAATAAGATGGATGGATATCATATCATTCCTACCAAAAATTAAAGGATCCTTAATAATTACTTTTCATAATTTCATGGTAGGTTCATGTATTCCTCAATGTAAGAATTAAAACTTCATTATATAAATTACACTTTGGATGACTTTTAACTTCTTGGAAATTCTTTTAATCATATAAACATAAACCTTTATGAAAAGTGATTCCATGCCACATGAAATTAAACTACATGACATATAGACTTACTTTCATTACTTAAAATGGCTTAGATATGTCTACCCCATGTAACCTTAAATCATAAATCCCCCCATGTAAGAGATCAATCTACATGTGGGTTTTCTTTCCATGGGTATTTTGATAGTTATGGTTGTAGTATCCAACCTTAATGGAATGGTTCACCTAAAATATGACATAAAATTTCTCTCAAAATAGAATTGTGAGTGGATTGATATTTATTACTAGGGTATACTTACTAACACCTTGATATCCTTTCCTAGGAATAGTCATAACTTCTATTTACATACCTTATTCTACTATGGGGATGATGCATTTATAAATTAATATAGAGTTTCATCATTCACTCTCTATAGTATCCATACATTTCTCCCTTTCAATCTTTTATATGATCCATACATGTACTAGTAGATTCTATTTCAAGACTTTTATTGGCTTGATCCATGTTATCATAGGATGTGTAGTGATGTCTGGATCTCCTATCCTAGGAACATCCATATATTCCATCTTTATTTCATACCTTACCTAATATAAAATAACTAAACTATATCACATTAGTTTTTCTCATGTTTGTGCATTATGATGGGATATTTTCATGTTATATTGGTATTGAGACTTTATTCACCATGAAAACCATCTGTTTCCCCTAATACTCGAGTCATATCTATGAAGGGAAGTCTCTCCCAATAATTATGTGTTGATTGATTCATATTATCCTAGGATACATATTTATGTTCAACAATATTTACATGGATTCAATTATAAATCCCATCAACTTTAACCTCGTCTTAGTCCCAGTGTTTGGGCCCTCTCATTAATAATTTACTTTTTATAACAACCATACACCAGGAAACCATGTATAAAAACCCTGATAAACTATCCTATGTACAACTATGAAGCTTCTTCATATTCAAATACCATAATAGAGTAAAAATACACTTATTTTAGAACTATGTGTGGCTTGATTCTAGTTATTTTATGATATATAGTGACACCTGAAGATCTTAACTAGGGTCCATCCTCAAGATCTGTTATATTTATTTCAAGTGATAAAACTCATACATGTTCATGTTGGTTCGATAACAACAATCATACACTAGGATGAATCCATTATCATTTTATCCCTTTACAAGAGCTAGATCTATATAGAGTCTCTCGTTATCATAATTATGTGTAGCCCGATTCCTATTATCTCTCTCTATATTGTGAGGCTCAAATCTCTTATCTCATTCCCAATAATGAATTTCTATCAAATTGGACTCCCTTACCTTATATTTAGTGTCACTATTTCACACTAGGTCCTTCTATGTAATACCGAATGCTTGGATGACATTTATTTGTTCTAAACTATGCATGAATTGATTCATGTGACCGTAGGTTACATAGTTCCCCCCATAAATGTTTTACACACTAGCATGGGATATATATCATTCATATCAAGTGACCCCTTTCTCTTTGTACATATTCTATTTCTATAATGGGATTCCTCTTCCACATAAAATGTACTTCTCCCTTATCTCTACACATGCCACCTCATATTTTATAAAATTTATATGACCTTAAAATTTCTCCACTATAGGTTGATTTGGTTGACCATGAACTATATCCCACCATAGTGTAAATTTCATTTCCTTAAACATAAAATAAAAGAGACACAAAATCTCATCTAGTTGCAAAATTATGAAGGGAAACATGGTCATAATTTGAGTCACCACTCACAAAGTCATTAACATTCATAGATTATAAAAATGCTAGAGTGTAAAATGAAATAACCACAAATATTTTAGGTAAAGAAACCTAGACTTATAAAAAGTCAACTTATTCTCACTAGACTCACTAGTATAAGAAAAAGTCAGATCAGATCTTCTTTTCCTCTTGTACATGACTTTTAAACATTCCATAAGTACCTTATCTTTTGAGATAATTCTATATCATCACCTAATGTAGATTCTCCCATTAAGGTGTTCATATAACCATACCATATTCTACCATATCCTTTTTTATAAGATTGTGTTCAATACATATTGGTATGAATTTTAGGTCACTCTAACCCTTATTGGATATCATTTTCTTCATAAAACCTAATTTTTACCTTATATGTTTAGATCATAAAAAAATAGATATTAGTAACAATATCATTTGAATCTAAAAGGACGCCTCTCTTTGGTGATGTTATATGTGCTACTATATCTAACCTATCAACCAAAGGCATGTTTTAATCTAAAATAGGAGGTCCTATAAACCCATGAAGCCACAATAGCCTAGATATGGAACCATTTATTGTAATATCAATCATATTTAATCTTCATATTGATTATTTCATCCCATAATTTCCTAATTTAATTGTATTAATTTATGGGTTACATATTTTTTATAATCTAATTATTAATGTTTGTTCAAATCACCTCAATGAAATACACTTTTTCATCATACCAATTTTCAAAGAAATATTTTTACACCCAATGCTTACACCCCATCCATATATGGGTATGAAAATTCTGTAAAGGAAAAATTTCCCTAAGTAAATACACTCCTATAAGAAAATATACAAGAACAACATTTGACATGATTCTTGTTATTTAATTATTTTTTATGATGCATGTATCTCTTTGTTTGGGTCTATCTGAAAATTATTATCCCTACTCCATTATAGTTTAATGGTTTTCCACATTTACAATAGGTCTTCTCCAATGAACATGCCTATGTTGGAACCACCCAATTTTCCTCTATGCATATGCCAAATATCTATAAATTCCATACCTAAAGGTCCTCATCATTTGACCTTCAAATTCAGGACATCTAGATCCACTTCCAATAAACTTAAATTGTATGACATATAAGTTTTTGTCATATTAACTTAAAATACATGGAAATTGATTTATTTTTGTATAATATTATACCACACGATATATGGTCCACCTTACAAGTCCGTAAAACTACATAGAGTGGTCCATTATATATAAAATGATTTTCCCTAAATGATATCTAGATCCATGTAAGGGTATCGACAAATGGTTTCCATCCATAAGCCTCCACTTTTATAAAAGTTCACATTTTCTAAGATTTAGGACTTATTGTTTGGGAATCCCATATTTTCATCAAACTTTCTACCTTGACTATACATGAGAATATTATCCTAGTTATGTTAATGGAACGTATTCTGGTTTCAATTCTACACCAAAAATAAATAAAATCCCCATATAATAACTATGTGTCACTTAATTTATATTTTCCCAGGATACCTTGGTAAATCTAATAAATATATCTTAGATACATCCATACATCACCATCTATTTCCACCCCCTATATTTCATTCCATTACAGTATGTTTTCAAATAGATCTGGATAAGACTATTCTAAACACCACTTGAATATCTTCTTCCATATGCCTCACTTTTTTACTAAAGTGTTTGGATCATCATGAACCTTCCATTTCTAATGGTAATGAGAATACGTAAATCTAAAATGAAACATTTTATTGGTAATTATATTTTTTTCATCATATTATTCCTTTTAACCAAAGCCTTATTTTTATGAGGATAAGGTCCTCTAAACCCATGTTCCCTCAAAAAAATTATTGTGGAGCCTATCATTAAAATATCTGTTAGCAGTCACTTTCAACATACTTATTTTGTCTCATTATTTTATAATTCAGGTACCCTATCTTATGGATCACATTATCTTTACTTCTTATTTAAAATGTGTTAGTGTAATACATGACCTTGAGATCCATTCTAGTTTTCCCACCACACCCCTCCTTGAGATGGATTATATTATCATTGGTTTGCCCATCTACATCGGTTCTAACTTACCCTTGCCATATAATTATCTCACCTTTTGGTTGAATCTATATATCCTTGAACCCCATAAAATCTTATTCTAAATGTTATGACCTTAAAATATGTGAACTTATCCATAGGATTTATTATACTAGAATTGGAATCTCTTAATTTATGTTAATTTTTTTATTTCCCTTATCTCACCCTTTGGTCATGTTTGTGTGACCTTTAGATCTAGAAACTTCTCGGTCCAAGCTTTGTGACCTTGAAGCCCCAACAACTCTTGGTCTAACAACTATGACCTTAAACTGAATTCACACCCCCCCCCCCCACACACACAAAAACACACAAGGTTTTTAAAATTTCACTTATTTCAAGCTAGAATGCCTTATATTTTGCTCAAAGTTGTTTGAACTTAAACATTAGCTTCTGTTGTACAACATAAAATACCTTAAACTTCCCAAGGAAATTAAGATAGTAATCTGTATGATATAAAACTACAATGGGAATCTTGGGAAAAAAATTATTCCCGCATTTCTAATTATAACCATTATATAGCCTAGGTAGAATTTTAATTTTTGGAGAAAAAAAAAGAAATAAAATAATTCAGGTTGAAAACCCTCAAAGGAGGCCTAATAAAAAAAATTGAGTTTTTGGCCCTTAATCCTTTTCCCATCCATGGATTAGACACAAGTTATGTTGAATTTGAGGGGTTAAAAAACCTATAAGGACCACCTTTATTACTTGTATACAGTTTTAGTGATTTGTGTGAAATGAAAAAAAATGTGATTTCATGGTACCAAAGCCATATTGATAATTAGAATCCTTATTAAAAAATCCCCTTTAATGAATTTCATGATATTGATTCATCAACTTATATTGTGTATAAATAGACCAACCTTAGGTTATGGTGATGGTGTTGGTTCCTTCATATCTGAACTCCATATATATTTATAAGAGAACAAGTTCATGATGAATATAACTAAAAAACTAACATTGGCTTATTATGATGGTATATGTGTCACCATATTTTTTCAACCTATATCCATCCAAGAAAATACATTCAAGTGGAAATTAAATTTTTTAATCCTTTATCTCATTTATTTTCCCTAGATTATGGGGATGATGAATATGTCACCATATTCATCCCACATATATTCATGTGATTGTATATGTTATAAATATATTGGATTGATTCATACATGAAAACTTTTACTGAACCATTTAGATATTTTAATTTAACTGAAACCTTTCCATACAATGTTTACGTAGATTTAGTTATTCAGATATTTATATTTATAAGTTTCAAATGTTATCATTAATTGATTATTGGTACGATAAAAAGGTAGTAAAATTAACAAAAAATTATGGAAAATAGTAATTGTTTTTCATCGAAAACAAGAAAGGGAACATCCACAAATTAGTGTCTCCCATCTGTTTTCAAAGGAGAGAAAGGAGGGATATAATAGGATCTGACGAGAAAAATTCTCTAAATAAAGTAACTCTTGATGGGATGTTTTTATTTATTATTATAAATCTTTTCTCTTGGTAGCCTCAGCTTCATCTAGTGGGTGTGATTACTTGGCATGAGAAGATAGTTCTATGTTTCCATTCGATGGTCTCAAAACCAATAGTTTTTTTCTAAAATATGGGCTCTTATTTTTATTATATGGGCCTCATGATCCTATAGTTCTATGGTCAAAATGATTACTCTATCTCAAAACCATGGTTTCTTAGTAGTTTTTTGAGTCCTCTCTTGGGTGTCTCACTATATAAATTCTATCTACATGTTTAATATTTTGAAGGTACATAGATTTATTCCTTAGATATCCAATTTCTCTTGGGTATCTAGATCACATAGCGATTCACTATTCAAATCCACCCTTATACTGTTGTTTTAAACTCATTTTATAATGAATATTAAAAATATAATAATAAATCAAAATTTATGTTTTAATCAATAAATTAATGTTTATCACTTTTTAATAGGTCAATTTTACTTGTTTGGGTGTTGATACAGTAGGAGGAGGTGATTTGGAGAGCCTGTGGTGGAATTTATGAAAAATGGGCCAAACTGCTCGAGATCCCAAGCAAGCATGTGAACAATTATTTGTACTGTGGATAATCTGTACATCCAATTGGGATAATAAAGGTTATATGAGTTCAAAACAATGTGGGCTACATTTGTCTATAATAACATGAAACCCAATTCATCTATATGGAGGCCCAAAATTGGGCCACAATGTGAAGAAATCCTGGGTGGGCCAGACAGGACCACCCTTCTATATTTTGGCCATAAATCAGGTCTCAGATATCCAATTGGGCTCAGACTATCCTTTGGACAGATAACTCGAATCCCCAACTCTCCACTAAATTTCAATTCATTTTCACGTGTTTTGGTCAGTCAACCATCTAGATAAAGATGAAGTAAGAAATATGCCTTTAATAGTCACCTAGCCCTTTAGATACTTAACCAATTTATGTGGAAATATGGAAGTAAATTGCCCATTAAATCACTAATCCCCATCATTATGTATTTTTAATGACCAGGGGTGACGGTTAGTTGAATTGGATAGGTCTCTTCACCCATTTTATTTCTCTTCTCCATCATGTAATTCTAAACATCTTAGTGATTAATTTGGGGAGTGTAATTTATTGTAAACATGAGCTCCACACTTGTAATCTTCATAATGTACTTTATTTCTAGGATTATTTTCAATTTTTCTTCATTTCAACCTTCCATATATTTTTATTCTAGTATGATCAAATACAAATCAAAGGAACAAGAATCCAGATGCTTCCACGCATAACCCGAATCTTGGGATGATTTGAGTTTGGTTGCCTCTTTGCTCACCCCTCTCTTTCATTAGTGTGCAAATGGATTGTGTTTGTTGATAAAATCCTGGAGATTGAACATATGAATATGAATTTTCTAGTCTTTTGTATCATTGAAACAAATATGGTAATCTCATCACATTTTTGATGTGATGCATTGATGGAGTTCCGTTTTTTACATCGAATCATGTTTGTTGATTTTGAGCAGTTGTCGATAATCAATATAGTTGACTGATCAAATCCTTGGTGGTAACATAGTAAGAACTCATATAACATTATTGGTTTCAATATGTATAAAGTCAATGAATCAATGATCCTTCCCTTTTCCATGAGAGCAATGATAGATTGAGCATCAGGGGACACTTACCCGGGTTGATCACGATTTCTTCAACCAGTTTCTCTCAATAGTAACATACTTTCAATTTCTGTTCTTAAAGAAATAAAACCAATGTTTTATAAAAACCTATTTCCCTTTTAGTTTCTTAATCAGAACCTCATTTTTTAATTAATTATCTCTAAGGCTCCTTCGAGAGACAACCTAGAGTTGCTGCTATAATGTAGAAATTCTAGTTAAAAATAAACGTCTAATTTGAAGTGCTTGAAAACATGATAAAATTTTGGCATTGTTTCCAAGGATCCAAGATCATTTTTTCTTTATATCCTTCTATTTATTTATTTTAATTCTTAATTTTTACTCCTTTAAATAACCAACACCCCATTTGATCATTTTTTTGCTTTTGTGTTTCTATTTTTTGTTGATTTTGTGTATTCTTTCTCTCTCTCTCTCTCTTATTTTTATTCTTTATCTCTCTCTAAAATTTTTTATTATAAAATTAAATTCTCCTTTCACTATCCTTATGTGATTTTATCCATATAAAATTATAAAAAACAAAATTCTCAACTTATTTGCATGACCCGATCAGAAAAAGAAAAACAACGTGAATTTGACCCCGAAATTAAAAAGACACTTCACACAAAAATCAAGGAATCTAGATAAGTTCAATAAAGTAACACTAAGGAACCCCCCATGGAACCTCAAGTGGCCATAAAATAATCAAAATTTGAACCCAATCAATCCCAATACAACATGGCTTCAAATAATCGATCCTTAAAAGAACTGACCACCGCGGATGTGGAGTTCCAACCTGCGTACATCCAATATCCTGGGGAATTACCCAACACTGAGATGAGATTAGGCCTTATCCACCTACATTCCAAATTCCATGGTCTTCCTGGTGAGGACCCTCATAAACACCTTAAGGAGTTCCACATAGTGTGCTCCACCATGAAACCACAAAATTTCTTTGAACATTTAATTCTGTTTTGGGCTTTCCCTTTCCCCCTTGATGGTGTAGCCAAAGATTGGATATACTATTTTCCTACCACAATTGGGGGCTGTAATGACCTGAAAAGACTATTTTTAGAGAAGTTCTTCCCTGCCTCCTGAACAACATCAATTAGTAAAGAAATTTGTGGCATTAGGCAATCACAAGGAGAGACCCTTCATGAATAATGGGAGAGATTCAAACGAATCTACTCAAGATTCCCCCACAACCAGATTAGTGAAAAACTATTAATAGAATAATTCTATGAGGGACTTAGCCCCATGGATTGTGCAATTATTGATGCAACAGCTAGTGGTGCCATGGTTGATAAAACTCTTTCCACCGCTCGTGACTTAATAGCCAACATGGCTCAAAATACACAACAATTTGGTACACAAGCTATTGCAGCAACTCAAGGAGTTCATGAGGTAAGTCATTAATCTCTAGAACAAAAGGTAGATAACAAGCTTGATGAGATGAATACCCTTATAAGGCAATTATCTCAAGCACAGGGTAAATCACAATCTCCTCTTATTCCATTACATTGTGGTATTTGTTCTAACAATACTCATTTTTATGACTAGTGCCCATGACTTCAAGATTCACCCGAGTCATGTGTAGTTGTGTTCCCAGGGCATTCATTACAACAAGAACATCCCATCAAGAAAGAAAAATTCTGGCCAAATCCAAATCCATTTTGGAAAGCACAACCCCAATACTGACAAGGAGGAAACTCAAGCTACCCCATGAAGAATTGGTATCAAAAAGGATAAGGTATGGAACTTTCTTATCCTTCAACTTCTCAAAATAATTATCCTCTTCCTCCCAAATGTGAACCAAGCCTTGAGGACCTGGTGAAGGAAATGGCAACCCAAAACCTGTAGTTCCAAAAAACCACTCAATAAGTAATTCAAAACCAATGAAGTCAAGTGGGGAAATTAGAAAACAGAAACAGTGAGATTAATATGCAAGATTATGCACAATAGGTATGTCCCCCTCTTTAAAACTCTCTTTCCCAACCTTATAAAATTTTAAGTAATGAAAAAAAGACAAAAAGGGTAATCGAATTATCATTGATGATTCAAATGAACAATCCATTCCTCTTCATTTCCCCTAAAGACTCCCTAAATATAAGAAAAATTTTGATGATGATATTGATAAGGAAATAATGGATTCATTTAAAAAGGTTCAAGTTAACATTCATATATTTCATGCAGTTAAGAAAATCCCCCGGTATACCAAATTTATTAAAGAGTTTTTCACCCATAGAATGAGACTAAAGGGGAATCAGAGAGTCAACATGGGAAGGAATGTCTTGGCATTGATTTAACCAACAATTCCAACCAAATTCAAGGATCCAAGAACATTCACGATACCATGTACAATAGGGGAGACCTTTTTTTATGATGCTATGCTAGATTTAGGTTCCTCCATTAATGTAATGCATCACTCCATGTACACTTCTCTGTAGGTAGGAGAGCTTCAACCAACGAGAATTGTCATACAACTTTCCAACTGAAGTACTACACATCCAATATGAGTGATTGAGGATGTCCTTGTACGAGTAAATAATATAATCTTCCCTGATGATTTCTACATTCTTGAGATGAAAGATACCCCAACCCAAGGACATGCTCCTCTCATACATGGGAGGCCATTCCTCAAAACAGCAAAGGGGATCATCAAAGTTCACAATAGTACACTTTCCATGGAGTTAGGAAGATAAAAGGTAAGTTTTAACACCCTTGAGGCTTGAAACACCCTGTTGAAGAGCACTACACTCTTCCTGTCTATTCAATAGAAGTGCTCTCAAACAATGCGCACACACACAATTCTCTCCTGAACCCATAATTTGATTCATTTTTATATTATTCTCCCTTGTATGATTTGAGTGTTTTGTGGGTTCTAAAAAGTGTAAATTTTGTGCTTTAATTGATGAGGGTGTTCATTCTGAGGTACCCACAACCGTTGATGATTCGACAAATCTCATTTCAATATATTCTCTATCTTTAGAGAATAAACATGAGCCGATCAATAGTTTCATGGACCTCACTCCCCCTAAATCCCATCCCTTAGTCCAAAAACCCTTGGAGTTGGAATTAAAACCCCTTCCATCTAATTTAAAATATGCATATCTTTAGGGTATTGACCAATTTCCCGTCATTATTTCCAATAACCTCTCTCAAAATCATGAATCAAAACTGATCAAACTTTTTAGAGAGTGTAAAAAAGCCATAGGATGGACATTGGATGATATTCCCAGGATTAGCCCATCTATTTGTATGAACCATATACTTTTGGTTAACGAGGATAAACCTGTAAGACAATATCAATGCCGATTTAATCCCACTATCCTTGAAGTGATAAAATTGGAAGTCAGTAAATTACATTATGTAAGGATAATTTATCCTATGTCTGATAGTAAATGGGTTAGCCTAGTGGAAATTGTGCCTAAAAAATAGGAATAATATTTGTGTCAAATGAAAGGAATGAATTGGTTCCAACACATGTGCAAAATAGTTGGCGAGTCTGTATTGGCTATCGTCGACTGAATCAATCCACATGCAAGGACCACTTTCCATTACCCTTCATTGACCAAATGTTAGAATGATTGGATGGTAAGTCCCATTATTGTTTCCTTGATGGTTGTTAGGGTTATTTTCAAATCCATATTTCCCCTGAGGATCAAGAAAGGACAACATTTACCTATCCATTTGGAACATTTTCATACATAAGGATGACTTTTGTTCTATGTAATTCCCCTGGTACTTTTTAGCGATATATGTTGAGTATTTTTCTGAGTACCAAGAGAATTTCATGGAAGTTTTTATGGATGATTTCAGAGTTTATCTAATTTCATTTGATGACTGTTTGTCTCACCTAGGTTCAATCCTCCATCGTTTCATAGAAAAAGATCTTGTATTAAATTATGAGAAATTTCATTTCATGGTTGTATAGGGGATAGTTCTTGGGAATAGTATTACAAAAGAAGTATTTCAAGTGGATAAATCAAAAATTGAATTAATTTCAACCCTTCTATATCCAAAATGTGTTCGTGAGGTGTGATATTTCTTGGGTCATGCTGGTTTTTATGGCCGATTCATTAAAGACTTTAGTAATATCACAGTTCCCTTGTCCTGGTTATTGCAAAAAGATTCTGAGTTTTTGTTTGATAAAAATTTTGAGGATGCATTCAATTCACTAAAAAGGTGTCTCACATCACCTCCCATCATCCAACCACCAAGGTGGGATATCCCCTTCGATCTTATGTGTGATGCGTCTAACTTTTCAGTTGGGGAAGTTTTATCACAAAGGGTTGATAAGGCTCCTCATGTCATTTTGTATGCCTCACGTACCCTTGAACCTGACTAGGTATACTACAAAACCACTGAAAAATAACTCATTTCTATTGTTTTTTCCTTGAAAAAATTTCATTCATATCTTCTTGGTTCAAAAGTGACTGTGTTTTCTGACCATGCTTCCCTTTGATTCCTCTTAAAGAAACCTAAAGCTAATCCCCACCTCATACGGTGGATGATCCTCCTACAAGAGTTTGACCTTGAGATTAGATATAAGACGGGAGTAGAAAATGTTGAAGTTGACCACATTATTTGGATTTCTCCACCATTGGACCACCATACCGACTCATCCCTCCCCACTGGAGAATTATTTCCTCATGAGAACCTTTGTGATGTTGTGGACCTTACCCCCTAGTA
Organism: Viscum album; assembly: GCA_963277665.1. Lineage (NCBI taxonomy): Eukaryota > Viridiplantae > Streptophyta > Magnoliopsida > Santalales > Viscaceae > Viscum > Viscum album. The sequence goes on from OY728136.1 coordinate 81,149,017, forward strand.
TGCAGACATTGTGAATTTTCTAGAAACATCTGGGATCCCCACTAATTTCAACACTTCTCAATACCAGAAACATTTACATGATTCTCAATGGTACATTTGGGATGACCCGTATTTGTGGAGAATTTGTGGTGACCAAGTAGTTCGTCAGTGTGTCCCTGACCATGAGTCCACCTCTGTTTTGACCTTCTGTCATACTTTGGCTTGTGGGGGCCACTTTGACACTCAACAAACAGATTGAAAGGTCCTTGAATTAGGAAATTATTGGCCAATATTGTATTGGTATTCCAATCGATTTTGAATGTCATTTAGTCATTGTCAATTCCCATGGATTATCTCCAAGAGGAATGACATTCCCTAACAAACCATGGTATTCTGTGAAATCATTGATCCATGTGGCATTGACTTCATGGGGCCTTTTCCAAATTCATTTTTATTCATGTAAATATTGTTAGATATGGACTACATGTCTAAATTGGTGGAAGAAAAGGATACTAGGACCGATGAATCCCAATTTGTTGTTGATTTTGTGAGGTCCCAGATTTTTAGTCGGTTTGGTTTGCTAAGATTCATCATTACTGATCAGGGTTCCCATTTTTTGCAATCACAACATGAAAATATTGATTCATAAGTATGGGGTTGATCATAAAGTCTCCACTGCATATCACCCCAAAATAACAAACAAGTAGAAATATAAAATCATGAAGTTATGATAATCTTGGAAAAAAATGGTAGAACAAAATAGGAAAGATTGGAATTTTCGCTTGGATGATGCACTTTGGGCATACCATACAGATTTTAAAACCCCAATAAGAATGTAACCATATAGAATTATGTTTGAAAATTCTTTTCACCTCCCATTAGAGGTATAACACCATAAATATTAATATAATATGAATCTTTAAGATGCATGTGAGAAAAGGAAGCTGTAGATTTGAGATTTGGAATAAATTTAACATGATGCATATGAGAACTCTTAGATCTATAAAGAGAAGACAAAGGTTATCCATGATATCATGATTCATCCACAGAAGTTCCATATTGGTGAGAAGGTCATCAAGTACAATTCCATGCTAAATCTCTACCCAGGTAAGCTTCATTCACGATGGCTCAATCCTTACACTGTTACTAATGTTTAACCTTTTGGTGCAATACATATTTTGCATGATCAGAGTGGAAAAAGTCTTACCGTCAATGGTCAGTGACTTAAACACTTCAATAAGGATTTTCCAAAAAATATGGTGGAGGAAATCCACCTTCTAGAAGAACCATACCAGTGAAACACGCTAGGTTTTATCCTTCCTTCTCAAATTCTCAATTATTACTGTGAGGAAACTGCACATTCTATATGTGGGGGTGGATAAATTACTGGGTTCATTAAGATTTTAATTTTCCTTCCTCTTTCTTATCCTTTTTCCACTTTATGGTATTTTTATGTCCACCCCCCTTATGGTCAACAAATCATGGAACATACTAAAAATGAATGTTGAAATTTTTTATTCCATTTTGTTTTAACATTTGATGAAACATATCTATGTTATAGAATGAATATTTTTATGAATTTAACATCATGGAGTAATTTTTTGTGAATTTATTTTCTGTTAATGATATAAATGGTTGAATCTATGTGAAACCATTGAGATTATTGATGCCCATTATGTGAGTAGTTTTTGGGAAAATAGTTTCACTAATATCTCAACTCATTTTTACATCAAACCACAAAGTGTGGATATTTATTACTTAATAGAAGGTAAATATATGTTAGGTTAATTATTTTCAGATTAAAATGATATTTACATACGTTTGTTCCTTATCTGATCTCTTTCAAAACTGTATAGGATTGACCTATGCGTGTGTAGCTGATATCCGAATATTGCACGCCCTCAAAAAAATTGGGTTGTGTCTAGGGTAGGTCCAGAACCACTCCTCCTCAACCTTTGATCTTATTATAACTATTAAAATTTGTGTCGTGAGGAGATCAAACAAGGGTTGAAAGATAAGTGTGAGATTTTCCCAACTACAACTTCTGAAAAAACAAAAAAAAAATAAACGAGGGGAGTGATGAAATTTGAAAAATATAGAGATATCTAGGTCAAGAGCTTATGGTTCGACTTCCGAGAATACTTAAGTGAGTGGGTCTTGAAATATGATTGCAAAGGATGTAGGGAAGGTTCTGTGGAAAAAATCCTTTAAGCTGAAAAATGTTAAAATAACCTATATTTATTGAATAGAAATAGGAAAGAATAGCATGGAATGGTTTTCACACACACACAAAGAGAGTTAGTAGCATGTTTTACTTTTGAATTCCTTTCTCAATTTGGTATCATGAATCTCTTTTAATTTTATATTGATATGATTTATGAGACATCTTTTTTCCATTTTCACTAGGAAGAACTCCTTGGTGTGGTTTGTGCATTGATCACATTACATTAATGAATTCAAATTTCTTGAAATGTTAAAAATTTAGGATGTCAGGAATATATAAATGAATCATTTTTTGTATATGTGAATTTTCCAAAGAGTGAAAATGTTTAGGTGTGAGAGTGTGATCCCATAGCGGTTCACTATTTAAATCCACCCTTACACTTTTGTTTTAAAATTGTTTTATAATGAATATTAAAAATATAATAATAAATTTAACTTTATGTTTGAATCAATAAATTAATTTTTATCACTATTTAATTGGGTAATTTTACTTTTTTCGGTGTTGACATTGTAGGAGGAGGTGATTTGGAGATCCCACGATATAATTCAAGAAAAATGGGCCAAACTGCGCGAGAGCCCAAGAATGTACGTGGACAATTATATTTACTATGTATAATCCGTGTATCCAATTGTTCTAAAAATGATTGTATGAGTTCAAAAAAATGTGGGATACATTTATATAGAAGATACTGAATCCCAATTCGTCCATTTGGAAGCCCAAAATAGGCCTAGAAAGTGAAGAAATTCTGGGCGGGTCAAATTGGACCACCCTTTTGTATTTGGGTCCTAACATGGGATTCTAAGATCCAATTGGGCCGATTCCACCTCCCTTGGACAGATAACTCGATGTCCCGACTCTTCACCTAATTTGAAGTCATTTTCACGCATTTTTCTCATCCAACCAGTCGGACAAAAATAGAGTAAAAAATATAACTTGAATAGTCACCTATCCCTTTAGATACATGACCACTTTATGTGGAAATATGGATGTAAACTTCCTATAAAATCACTCCTCCCCCCTCATTATCTATGTTTCACGACTTGGAGTGAAGGTTTGTTGAATTTGAGAGCTCTTTTCACCCATTTTATATCACTTCTCTTTCATGTACTTCTAAACCTCTTAGTGATCAATTTGGGGGGTTTCCTTTGTTGTAATCCTGAGCTCCACACTTGTAACCTTCATAAGGTAATTGATTTCCAGGTTTGTTGTCAATTTTTATTCATTTATAACTTCTAAATTTCTGTTTATTCTGGTATGATCAAATTCAAATCAAAGGAACAAGAATCCACATGCATCCATGCATAACCCGAATCTTGTGATGATTTGAGTGTGGTTGCCTCTTTTCTCACCCCTCCCTTTAATGAGTGTACAAATAGATTGCGTCAGTTGAAAAAATCAAGGATTTTGAACCTACTAATATAAATATTTTTGTCTTGTGTAATATTTTTATCATTTTCCCAAATCTTTTCATCTCATCATGTTGTTGATGTGATGCCTTGATTGAGTTTCATTTTCTACATCGATTCATGTTTGTTGATTTTGAGCGGTTGCCGATAATCAATATCATTGATTGATAAAATCCTAGGTGGTAACCTAGTAATAACTAATATAATGTTACTATTTTCAGTATGTATAAATTTAAGGAATCAATGATCTTTCCCTTTCCCTTAAGAGTGGTGATGGATTGAGCATCAAGAGACACTTACCCAGGTTGATCACGATTTCTCTAACCAGTTTCTTTTAGTTGTAATACACATTCAGTTTCCTTTCTTAAAGAAACAAATCCAATGATTTATTAAACCTCATTACCATTTTATTATCTTAATTAAAATCTCAGTTTGTAATTAATTATCTAAGGCTCCTTCGAGAGATGACCTAGGGTTGCTGCTATAGTGCAGAAATTCTAGTTAAAAATAAACATCTAATTTAACGCACTCAACAACGCGATCATATCAATGATTCAATGAATAATGGAAAAAAATCTTGTTAGATGAATACAACATCCAAAAATACACAAAAATATAGTTAATTCAATCTTCCATTCTCCTCATTATAGTAATTAAAGTTTGAGTGATTAGATCATGGATGTTTTTCATGTCGTTCCACATGTTAGTAAAATCATAGTGATAGATTCACCACCAAAATATACTTCATAATAAAAAACTATAATATACTATTGGATAAGTCATCTTGTTGATAATTTCCACACCAATAATGAAGATGTGATCAGAACGAAATTTAAGACTTCTAGGTCATGAGGGGCCTACTATCGATAAGTTTTTTCAACATAGACATTGTGAATGTCTGAGGATATAGATACCCACAACATTGTTTTATGGGTACTTATTTTTAAGAACTTATAGATTATTATTCCACATATGATAAGGGGTTTATCCCCTTCATTAGTTAAGGATCCAAATTCAATAATTTCATCTTCACATTCGTATTCCTACTTTACTTAAAAGGGTGGTCTGTGTATCCATTGGGTGACTCCACTCAACACCATGGTAGGATAATTTTCAATCTAATACTGAGCATATTATAAGGAAAATATAACCAGGTCATTGGATGGTAGAATATTTTTCAATGTGTGGATGGTCATACACAACATTATTATCCAAAATTACCACAAAACCATGGGATGTTATTCCATACATACCTCATGTTAAGGTGGTGGGATCACATAATTTATGAAATGTAATTGGAACACAAATATATGTGCTATATAAGTCTCACATATGGATATCATCTCAAATACATCCATGATCATGCCACCATAAATCAATATCTGGTAGGAGAGGTCTTTAGTTAAGCTAATGGAATTAGCCACCAGCATTCTGATAGGAGCCTTGTAGGTGGTAAACAAAAACTATGAATTGTTATCTATGACATGATACAAAAATTTGGAATCGAAATTTATAATCTATACACCTATTATATTCATGATCATGATCATATAGTTTATTTTATGGTAAAAATAATATTCCTTAAAGTGTGTCAAATCATATTCACTACAATCCATCCGTGTAGAAGCTATATTGGACTATAAGTCTCGTGGTGAGTCTTACCTCATTAAAATTGACCCATTATTTGGTAAATTATCCTCGGGTGTATTATAAAAAGTGTCACTCATACCCATTAGTTTAGTTATGTGACCATCATAATAGTGGTTTCAATCACCCTTGTGTGAGAATCACATGATGATTTTAGACACTTGCTGAGAAACATCACTAGGAGGCCTATCAACCAAAGATATGGGCTAAAATTTTACTTAATTTGGTCACCCTACATACTGTATTTACCATTATCTAATATGTACATATATATATCTTTATTCCCACTATCATAATGGGTTTTGGAAAATCCTTGGTCTTGGACATGGGGTTCGATCCCTATGAGAATAGGAATATCATGATCCAAATGTTTAAAGGAATGTTGGGGGATGGGTGAACTTATTTATTTATCTCATCATTGATGAAAAACAGTAAATAAATTTATAGAATTGGTGTTTGATTAATTTTTTATTAGTTACTATGAGTAGGGATAAACTCGTCGTGAATTTCACCAAAAATAGGGACTTCTTTGTTCTTGTAGATATCCTAGAGTCTTATTCCCACTTCCCCTTATGGATGATGGAAGGTATTGCTTTTCTAACACCACTAAATTCCCTAATATTGGAAGAGGTAAGGATAGTGGTAGATTGATAGTTTCAAGATACGAATAAACTTATAAAGCTCTATGGCTTTTTAATATTATTCATAATCAGATTAGCTCTAATTTACCCAATACAACAATGACTACTCTTTAAAGAAATTTACTTTACCGAAAAGGTCTTGGTAGAGGCTATATAATTTACACTAACTCTTTGTACAAGATTACTTGATAATAGTATATAATTTTGTGTCATCACTAATTTATTAAAGATAATGTACTAGGCATTATGACACCTCATCATTTCCCTCATAGATGATCTATCTACTGGGAAATATATTTTCTCAAGAAATTACTCATAATGATAAGTTTGGTTAGAAAGAAGGGTCATTGTATAGTCCTAGGATTAGAGAATTTTTTGGATGAAAATATATACATATATAGGAATCTTATTTGATAGTGTTCATTTAATCAGGACTAGTCTAAGAAAAATTAAAAGGGTTTTATGATAAGGTTGGATAAGGCTCATGAACTGAGCTCGATGCTTCTACCCATTTCTTTAATTCAGGATTCCACTACTTTGTTTTGAACTCTTTTTGAGGATATATCCATTTATTATAAGATAAAATCAAATGATAGATGTTTATTTTATAAACATAAATGCTTAATTCTATCATGTGAGAAGACAAGTCAAACACAAAGGAAACTGTGTGTAAATTTGACAAGGGAAAATTTTCACCAAGTTCAGTTTTCTCAACCCATTTTTCTCAAGAACCTTCAATTGGATAACCTTCACCCAACTATTATCACCGATGGGAAGGGTTTTTATATACATATGAATAAAAAAGAGAGATACTAAATGAATTATATTGGAAACTAGTGTTAATGAGTTAGAGTCAAGGTAAGGAGTGTGTGAGGACTTACAAAATCTAAGTGCATGATGTGAATGAAAAAAGAGTGGGGAATATTTCAGATTTTTTTATGTTATAGTAATACATGGAAGAGAGGTGGTAACCCCTATTTATAAGCATTGATAATCCACCCATTCCTATCCATTAGTGAATATGTCCCACACCCAAACACTATTGTGTATCACGCACTTAGTGCACCTTCTATTATCTTGTCTATGACCTTAGTGTAAACGCCCTTAATTGAATCCATCTTCTCAAAAGGGTTATATTGGCCTTATAATTTCATGATCCTTATTCCAAATATTTCTAATTCTAAGGGTTCATTTTTTGGAACTATATTTTTATATGAATGAATACTTTGGAGTACAATGGTTCCCAACTCACTTAACATGCTCCTAGATCAATTATACACCTAGCTAGATTCATGAACATTGATTTTTTGTGTGTCCAAAGTTTCTACCTCAATCATATATCTTTTTAAAACTTGATTTTTCATAAAACCATGATACTTATGTGCCAGAATCTATTCATGTAACTCTTTTTTGAGCATCGATCCAGCCTATTTTCATGCCTATCATATGTTCCCTAACACTTTATTACCTATAAATAATACCCCATGGTTATCATTTTAAAAAATAGATTTGAGAGCTAAGAAGAGAAGAAAAGTAGAGACAGAGATGACCTAGGTCACTTAAGTATGAACCCAAGTCTCTCTACTTTCATTCAAGTGACTTCTAAAGACCAATATAAGGTAAATTGATGGAAATTAATGGTAATTGCATCATCCAAAGGAATAAACTTTAAACTATTATGAATGACCACTTCCATATGTTCCTTGAGAACAAGGGTGAAGCATCCTATCTTAGGTGGAACTCACTATGGATTCACACACCAAACCTACTCCAGGGGTATAATACTATGTTTCTATGTGTCCAAGTCACCCTAGGAGGTCCATACTAGGGTGAAAAGTTTCCCTACTCTCCATAGTAAGGTGGAATTTAAACCAACCCCCATATCAGGGGGCACATCACCAGACCCTTTTTCTAGGATGACACATTACCCAACTATCTAATTAGGGTAACCAATTCACCCATGTCTCATAATTGGGTTAAAATTCACTCACTTCCCCATACATGGGTTCCAATTCACCTAGGTCCCTATAAATTGGTTCCACATCACCCAGGTCCCCAAACCTAGGTATAATTTGAGCCAAATATCATACCATGGTTTCCTACCTACCCAATTACCCTCCATGGACTCCTAAGTTATATGATCATGTTATACACATCAACATGAACCCTGTCAATAATGCATTCCATTGATAATGGATCCTTATAGTTTTTTCTCCCTAAAAAATAAGGCCCTTAGGGTGTTTACAATCATGTATTCCTTTTATAATAAGGGTATCAATCTCATGGATACCAGTGGAACCTCCCCTAGATCATTATGCTTATCCTGGTTTCCCCCAGACTTGTTTTCACAACTAACTATCATCTAGAAGGGATGTTTTCGTACATTTAATGATCTAGTGATCAATGAGACTCCTATTATAAGTATTCCCTAACATAATCCCAATTTATGATCTCAGACCAGGTCCACTCAATGATCCATATATTTCATGAACTGACCTACCCAGTCCATGAACCTCGTCATCCAACCCCATTGGTCTCTTTTAATTCCTTTGTTTCTTTTTTAGAAAAATATAGGATATTATACACTAGGGTCACTTATCCTAATAATTATTTCCCCCATAGTAAAAAATGTTCTTTTAGTGTGTTTTTTTCTTACTCACAAACACCTAGGGAAACTTCCCAGAAGGTCACCCATCCTACAAATAATTCAAGCCAAGAACGTTTAATTATTCAGTTCTAATTAGGTAATCTCCCCAAAATAATGCTACATCATGTTGAATTGGGTAGTAACATTTCGTATTTTAAGTCTCTCTTTTTCAAGGGTATTACACTCACTATCCCTTTAAAGAACCACATCCTAATTATGGACCCTGCACCTCAAACCCAGGTAGTGCCATTGCACCTCTAGTTGAGTATTGGATTCAATACCATTTGTCATAACCCAACCTCCCTATGACACAAACCTAGTCATCTGAACCCATTCGTCTCCTATAATACCTTGATTTCCTTCCTAGAAAACTATGATGTATTATCCAGGGGAGAATTTTATAATTCTAATTATTTTCCCCATATTTCAACACAATTTATTTCAATGATATTATTCCTTACTCACACACGCCCATAGAAACTTCCTAGGAGGTCATCCATCTTGAGACTACTCTAGAACAAGCATGTTTAACCATGTAGTTCTAATCAGGTAGTTTCCTAAAAATAAAGGTTCCCCTTTTTGACATGGGTACTAACATTTGGTCTTTTAAGTATCATTTTTCTAGGGGTGCCACAATATCCTTACGTGTTCCTTCTATTAGGTGTAATCCTTAAACTCACCCTCATTGATGATCTCATACCAGGTCCAAAAAATGAGTCATATCAATATATGTGACTCTTACTAGGTGTAATACCCAACCATATCCCCATTGATGATCTCAAATTTAGTACACTTAAGGATCCATAAACCCCTAAATGGGCTTCTAACTCAATTTAAACCTGAAAACATGCATTTACCTTAGTCATCTATCAAGATGAATCAGAATAGGACACCCATGTGTAATTCCCATTCAATCTCTTATTTTTCCCCCTTTCATGACCTAAACATCATTACCACATGAAGTTAAACTGCATAGAATTATCCCAGAATAAAACCTTAAACTGTGTACCTTCAAATATTTTGGATTTGATTCTAGTCAATCCAGATACATATGATGCTTTTATGAGGTTAAATCATAGAATCTGAACATCCTTACCACATTATGTTAAACTGTATGGACCATTACTAACATACATCCTTAAACTATGAATCTTGAACTATTTGGGATTTGATTATTATTAATCTATATATATACACACCTCTCTAAGGTTCAATCCCAACACCCCAATAAATATATTCGACCTCCTATTAAGTTAATCCCTAACCTTATCCTCACTATTCCATATTCCCTGTGAAACCGTATCCTTACTCTAAAAATTTCATCATGAAAATATATCTTCATTGGGACATATTACATACACAAACTTGCTTCACTATGCCATATTTGTTCTAAAATATTTTCCTCACTAGACAGTATTACCCATGAAATGTTATCCTCAGTAGTCCATATTCCAGGTGAAACCTTACCTTTATTGGTCCATATTCTCTATGAAACCCATCATCACTAGGTTATTTTCCCTATGAAACCATACCCTCACTTGTCCATATTAAATATGCAACATTATCCTCATTAGGCCACATTCCCCATGAAACTAATCCTCAATGTGGTATATTCCCTATGATTCTTATCCTCCTTCATCGTCTAGTTACCAAAAGATAGGAAGTGTATATCCATAGAGGTGCCTCCTACAAGGTGTATTCCCTAATAATACCTTCTCTTGTCTGGATTCTAATTTATGGGATGGGATATAATGATTATCTCAATAATAATTGATTCACGAACTGTTTCTAGGTACAATTAAATTAGTAGTCTAAGTGGCATGACTTTAAACTTCATATTATAATATTCATTCTTCATGATCTTAAACATCTTAGAGTAGGTCATAGATGCACGACATTAAATAAAACTTCACATGTTCATGGTTTTCTAACCTTAAAAGGAACTGCATTGGTCCTTATCATAGGACCTTAAAAGGAACAATGTGTCTCATTAAATGAAATCAAACTACATAGGTTATAATTCCCCTCATAGGTATATATAAGAATCTATGATCATAGTCTTAATCCTAATACATTAAAATATACTACCTCTCTATATAGTGATGAATTCTAGAGTGACCAACTATGTGTCTTTAAACCATAGCATAAAAAAATGGTAAGAATCATGGTTGAGATCAATTACTTGCATAATGGAAACTAGTAGTAATGTTATTACTGGGAAGGTTTCATGAAAAAGTATTTATCATTTAATAAAATCCTAGACTAAGCATAAAAACCCTTAAGGTGAGATCCAACATCCCATATTCTCAACCAACTTGGAACTTAGTGTGTCATTGGTAAAGTCCAAGGAACCACCTTCCTTGGGAAGTTAAGTCTACATTAAATCCAAAACCTTAGAGACATGGGGGAACATTGGAAACATATATTTATGAAAAGCATAATAACCAAGTAAATGAATAATTGAGCTATAAAATGTTCTATACTCGATATAAATACATTAAAAAAGTTCAAATGATACACATAATATCATAAATAAAACATTTTTACAATAAAAACATAAAAAAACTTATAAATTTGAAAGTTAAATAGAGTGAAATTATCAATTTATGCATTAAATTATCTTCATCGATGTCGATCTAATTTTTCCCATATTTTTCACTTCATTTTTATGATATTATAATGATTTTTCACTGAAAAATTATTCCTAATGTCATGATTTTGTAAATATGGTTGATATTGTGTCAAGTAGTACTTTATTTTAATATTTCATGAAAATATGAAAAAATAGGTGTTCAATTTCATATGTCTTAGATTTTATTTTATTTATCAAGAGCACAATTTTGTGTTGGTATTATGGAATTTGATAAATTTTAGTGTAAATTGAATTAATGTAAATTATTGAAATCTATTTGTTGATTGGACTAATAAATTTAGATGTTCTAAAATATTAAATTTAGTTTTTTTGATCTAAATGTTGTATTATGTTAATAGAATTTTTAATTTCATTATTTTTGATAAAAAATAATTCATTAAAATATGTAAATTTTTATTTATCTTTTTATTCTATATTTTAACTAATTTATATTTTGGAAATATTTATTTATAATATTTATTTTTTGTTTAGTTTTTTCATTTATCAATTCTTTGTTTAATTAATTAGTTATTTAATTATTTAATGAATTTTTAATTTATTTTTTTAATTCCTTATTTTAACATTATTTGTTCATTTTAACTTCAAATTTGAGATTTGATTTATATTGTAAAAATTAGTATTTATTAAATAATTTCAAATTTTTATTAATTAATTTATAATATTTAATTTGTGTATTTTTCATGTGCAGTCGATTCATGGGTGAAAAATTATAGTGTCTTTATCAGGAAAGGCACGAGAGACCATAGAAAAAAAATAAATAACTTTAAGAAAACTCTAAAATAAATTAAAATATTCAAAACGGTTAAAGAAAATCTACACAAAATAATAATAATAATAAATCTATTAATAAAATTCAAAAAAAATCACCTTATGTGTAAGTCACCAGGTCTGTTGGTCAGAACCTAGAGCCTTACTTTGTTGAGATTAAAAAACGCATTATTTTTCTAAAACAGAACAATGAAAAGGTAAAAATGGGAGAACATATGGAAAATATTAATAATAATTAAAATGAAAATATGAATCCATAACCACCTAGAAATGAATTGGTTGAGAGAGTAATCCTTAGGGAGATTCAAGATCCCAACGTCTCTAGTAATCCATCTTGTGTTAGGCATGACCCTAGGGAATGAAACTATGATATCAGGAAATACCATCTTTCCGTGATTCAGTCATACAATGGAATTCATAAGGAAGACTCTTTGGACATCATCAGTGACATTTGTTGTGTGGTGCATAAAATGTCTTTAAGAGGTTTGAGTGAAGAAGAGTAAAAATTTAGATCTCTTCCATTATGTATGAAGGGAAATTCTAGGGAATGGTTTCAATATTTGTATAAGGAAATTTTTAATACATGGGATAAAAATTTTATTACCTTTGTGATGAAATTTTATCCAATGATAATAATAAATAATATTAAGCATAAAATTATGGGATTCTTGAAAGATGAGGATATTCTATTGAAAAAGGAATGAGATAGATTTAAGAGAGTTATTAAATAATTCCATAATCATCAATGTACTCCCCAATTCATCAGGGAAACCTTTTATAATAGCCTCATACCATATGACCAGACCCTTCATGAACATTATTCTAGAGGTAATTTCAGTAACAATGCTGGTAAATAATTGAAGAAAATATTCAACACACTTATATATAACTCTCAACATAATTGATGTATAATAATAACAATAGTTATAAAAGATAATTAAAATGTATAAAAAGATAAAGTCAACATTATTGTGTATTATAATGAGAATAATAAAATCTCAATTAGAGTGAAATTCCACCATTATTGAGTGTATGGATATCTAACACTTATTTCCCTAACTTCTATATGTATTCCAAACCACATGAAAATACTAACATCACTTTTCATGCACCTAGGATTTTACCTAAAGATGATCCTTTCTCTAGTAACTACAATTAGTAATATAGAAATCATCCAAATCATCTATAGATAAATGAAGGAATGTTTTGACATATTGTCCCCTGGTTTCCAACAACAACCGAGGTAACCACACCAAAACTATCCTAGGAAAGAGCCTTGTTGTTCGCAAGGATACATTTAGGGCCAAATGTTTTCTAATATGGACCCAATTTTGAATAGGATATATTCTCAATATGAAAATTTCAATTATCAATTTGATATATAAGTATCCCAATATAATTTAGATAAAATTTTGTCAAATGATAAGATGAAATATTAGGAAATTAAAATTGGACAACTTGATAAAGGAATGAATCAAAGAGAAAAACTGAAATTACCAAGTACTAGTGAATTCAATCCTAGAGATAATCTCTTGGATATCAACACTATGAGTGGTCTTTAGACTTGTGAATAAGTCCCTTAGAATCCTAAACCTTATGTAACTAAAATTCTAGAAGAGAATGATAACCAAAATAATGAAATATAAAAAAATAGAAATCTATAAATACCTATTGAAATATCCAAAAAAACTTGTTGTACCACCAATTAATATAGATGATAAAGAGATAAAAATCATAAAAAATGGGTTGGGAAATACTGAAAAAGAACTTTAATAGATTCATATTCTTTTAAATAATTTTGTTCGACACATTCCTCTTTTCATATAGAATTGTAAAGTATAATCATGAACCTAAGATTCTAAAATTCTTGTATTTTTAAAAAAATATTCACATCAATATCCCATTTTTATAAGCTTTATTTTAGGTTCCTTCAAATCTAAAAATGATTAAAATTTAGTTTCAAAGAATAAAAACCTTTAGGAGTTTATATATTTCTCATCTTACAGTAAAATTCAGTGTTGTTGTTTAAAAGAGGACCCCTCTTAAGTTAAAAAAACCCTGACAGTTTTTTAATTCCATTTAACATTGGAAATATCATTCATGTCAACTGCCTTTATGACCATGGATATAGGTTAAATATTATCCCCCACTAGTTATTAATTTATTTGAGATTAAGATATCTATTTACTACCACTTTTTTTCTGATTTTGGTTGATATATCGATTAACCAACCAATATAATGTGTTAATGATTTGATATTAGGAGTTTGGAAACTATTTTTACATAATAATTTTCTTATTCATGATATGGAATGTGAAAATGAAGTCCCTATAATTCTTGGTATACCTTTCCAATTCACTGGAGGAACTTTAATGAATGTTTCTCATAGAAAATTGATTTTAAATATAGTAGAGAAAAGTGATGAGTTTAATTTTTTTGAAAAATTTAAGGATTAACAACAATCTGGAAACTTTCCTAAGGATAAGCTTCATGAATCTAAACATCCTTTTTATGATGAAAAGATAGAGTTTTTAATATTATTAATTAAATAAATAACAAAACCACACATATAAAGGCTTTCATGGTAATTTGTTATATTAAAGAGGTATATACCATTTATTCTTATGAGGATTAATTGTTAAAAAATATTTATGAATTTTACAAAGAAAAACTTTTGAAACCAAAACTTGAAAATGATTCTGAGGATTTTTCTAATCTGAAAAGAAATGAGTCTGAGAATTTATTTAGCTCTCATTCATTTTTTAGGAATAATATTGAGTAAATTGGAATTATTAATACCAAGTTTCTTCATTCTAGTCAAGATTCACTCTCTTTAGAGATATAACCCCTTCATTCTCATCTAAAATACTCTTTTCTGGGGGAATGTTCAACCATAATTTTCATTATCTCAACAGAGTTAAAAATGATTTAATAAGAGAGTTTTTGAATTTTCTAAGTATAATTATATCACTATATGGTATATAGATGATATTAATTGAATAATTATATCATATTGCAAGCAGAAAATAAAAATGGAGCTTAATCAAAAGCCTAGAGTTGAGGGTAAAAGAAGATTAAATCTTTACTTGAAAGTGGTAGTTAGAGAGAAAATAATTAAGTTTCTTGATGTTGGAATAATTTTTCCTATTTTTTAAAGTCCACAGGTTAACTATATATAATTAGTCTCTAATGTGGTAAGTTTCATAGTAGTAACACATGGGAACAATTAACGAATTCATGTTATAAAAGTAACTAAATGGAGAGTCTTTATATATTATATAAAGCTTAACTCTGCCACTAGAAAAGACCTTTTTTAAATTCCATTTCAAGATCAAATGCTTGATAGGTTGGATTAAAATGGGGTTTTTTATTTTCTAGATAGATATTCTTGTTACAAACAGATTCCCAAAGTGCTAGAAGACCAAGAAAAACCCACCATCACTTTTCCATTTGGGACATTTTTCTACAGGAAGATTCTCATTTCCTTGTGTGCTTCCCATACCACATTTCAAAGATTTATGGTGGATATATTTTCTTATATAATTAAGAGAATTATTAAATTCTTCATTTTTGATTTTTATATATTTGGTACTAATTTTTAATTTTTTTTAGATATTATGGAAACTATTTAACGGAGGTGTGAGGAGAAAAACCTTATCTTAAAGTGAGAAAGGTTTCAGTTCATGGTTATTAAAGGAATTATCTTCAAATATAAAGTTTATAATTGGTGGATACGAATAGAAAATTCTAATATTAAAGTGATTTAAAATATTTAACCTCCTAAAAATATAATTTTAGTTAGAATTTTCTTAGATTATGTAGATTTTTACCAGAGGTTCATCAAATATTTTTTTAAATCATTAGGAATTGTTGATCGCTATCAGTAAAGGATACACCATTTGTGTTTGATGGAAAGTTTCAATAACAATTTAATTTTCTAAACTGAAATATTACATCTTCACCAACAATCACTACCCATAACTATAAATTTTCATTCGAGGTTATGTATGATTCCATTGATTGGTAAATTGGTGCAGTTTGTTGGACAAAGAAAATAAAATTGGTTACATGTGTTTTACTATTCTAACAAGTTGTTATATGATTCTCAAAGGAATTATTCTATAATTTATAGATATTTTACTAGTATTTAGACAAGTTTTGTAAATATCTCATATGTTCAAAATTCATAATATTCTATGACCATTAGACACTTAAATATCATTATTATAATAAATAATCCTAACCAAGGATTATGAGATGGGATTTTTTGTTGCCTGATTTTGATTTAGACATAAAAGATAAGAAATATTCTGAAAAAGTGGCCGCAAACCACTTTTATAGGTTACCCAAAACCACCACTCAAAACATTAAACCAAAATAGGTCAATATATCTTTCCTAGATGAATAATTTTTTGTTTATTTTGTGAATCAATTTGATTAGTTTCAAAGTTATGATTACTTTTGATATATAGGTGTTATACCTAAAAACATTCCAAAAATAAAACAAAGAATTAAATTGTTGAGATTAAGTGCCAATTTTGGTATTATATCTTAATTTTTTGGTGATTCGATGATGGGATACTCGGAAGGTGTGTTCATAAGGACTAAATACTTCCTATATTATAATTTTATTCATTCTTTTCCATTGTGTGGAAACCATAGGGGAGACAAGACAACCTATAAGGTCTTCAAATTTTGTTTTTACTGGCCTACCTTGTTCAAGGATGTAATAATTCTTGTTATAGTCTATGATAAATGTCAAAAGATAAGAAATATGGGTAGTAAGTTAGAGTTCCCTCATAATGGGATTCAAGAAGTTGAAATTCCGGATGTTTGTGTTGTTGTACATTATAGGGACCTTTTCTTTATCATATAGGAAGGAATATATCTTATGTTCTATTGATTATGTATCAAATTGGGTTGATAAAGTTACATTACCAATTATCAAGGCTAGTGGTTTGATTAAATTAATCAAAAAGAAAATACTCTCAAGGTTTGGGGTGCTCATGGAATTCGTCACTGATGCTATACACTTTAAAATTTTCAAATTAAATGTTATTGTGTAAAATTATTATTGGGTGAACAAAACTCATATAACCTGTCATTAATAGTCTAGTGTACAATTTGAACTCTCAGATAAAAAATTAATACTTATTTTAGAGAAAATTGTGAGTAGTTCAGGAAATGATTTTTCTTTTAATATGGATGAGAAATTATGGACTTAAAGTAATACCATTAAAACCCCAATAGTTATATATCCTTATAGGTTACTTTTTTTGAATTATTTCTATTTTTATGTGAAAATAAATCACATGTACTTTTGGTAAATAAATCCTTTGAATTGTGATTTTAATTATGCAGGATAAATAAGTTTTCTTAAGTTCAGTGATTTAGATAATGTTAGGAGATAGTCTTATAAGAATTATTGGATTTAGAAAGAAATTAAAAAAAATATATTTTAATGATTCTATTATTAAAAATAAGAACTTCAAAGTGGGTTTGAAAGTGATTGTTTTAACTATAGGATTCATCTTTTTCTTGGTAAAACCAAAACCAAGTGGTATGGACCTTTACTATTATTATATTGATTGTGAATGGAGAATTTGAGTTAGTTAGAGAGGAGAATAGACCATTTTCAATTAATGGTAAGATTGGTAAAAACTAATTTTAGGGGAAACTAATGGGATTCACTATCATCTCCTTTCATGAATTTTGAATAACAACTAAGTCTAAATGAGGACTTAAAACTCAGTGCTTCATGGAAGTCAAACTATACTCACTTTTTGTTTTTTGATTTCATTATATCAATAAAAAAATTGTTTTTTTCCATCCTAATTCTTAATTATCTTCTTATTTTCTAGGAATTATATTTTTTCCCAAGTGTCTCAAGTGTTTGAAAATATTATAATGTAAGTTATTTTACTATAATAAGACATATATTTACTATTGTTATATCTTCAACCGATTATTTCATCCTATACATGATACAACATTCTTTTAAGGGTAATTTACTCGTGGAATTGATGGGGAGTACATTTGAAAGAACTTAAAAAGAGTAAATAATCTATTACTAGGGGATTTTTTTTCTTTTCCCTTACATAAATTATTCTTATTAATTTATTTACACTATATATAATTAAGTGTACTTGGAATCTCCCAGGAAGTTTTGAAATTACATCGAATTTGAAATTGATCAGAATTTATTACTGTTATACTTACCTTTAAGTGTTATGTTAGAAATTATTTTTAATCAATTGAAATATTGTTTTGAACCATTAATTTTTATTTTTATTTATCAATAATTTTTTTATATTGTGAACTATAGTTTTCCGTATAAAACAGTTATTAAACATGAAGCATTCTCTTTTATTGTTGAACATATATGTGCAATGTTTTTTGAGTTTAATCATGTACAACATGAAATTTTTTCTAGTAAATGTTTTGGAATTAGTAGTGAACATGATTTTTGAATTTATTGTGACCCTTGATCGTGGTTTAGAACTACTAATTTGGGAATTTGTTTAAAAAACTATATGTAAAGTTTGTATTCCACCTTGAGGTTCAATAATGGGAACATTATTGTATTTTTGTGTGGGGGGGGGGTATTCTTTAAATTGAGTTAAACTATAATTCTTTAAGAACCCATCAAAATCGTATATTTTTTTTCAAAAAAAATTCTGAAGTTTGACTTATGTGTAGCCACTTTGAAGAGTTTAAGTATATATTACCCCCATAAACTAAATATGGAATCCCAATTTTGTTTACCTATTGAAATAAATTGTCTTTGTAAAAAAATTGTATGAATTTTATATAATTATTATTTCTATTTAGCTTTTTTAACTTGGATTTAAAATCATAAAATAAGTACTCAATGAATTTTGAAATGAAAATCTTAGTCAAGGTCACGAATTTATTCTTTTTATAGTTCACTCTATTATTCTATAATATGTTTGATGGTGTCATAAACTCTTTATTTTAATGCTGAAAAATCATGATTATTATATTTATAATAATATTAATGTTTTATGATAGCACATCATTTTTTAAAGAAATTTGGATAAGTACAGATATACTATTAGCTCTGAAGAACTACAATTTCATATTATGATATATTTTTTTCAATTAGATATACCAGTGGATTATATATACCATCACACTCAACTGGTGATGGATCTACCATTGAGAAAATTCACTGTTAGTTGAACAAAACCACCATTAGTTTAGACCAAATCTACTGGTGACCTCAATCTACCGTTTAACAAGATCTATTGGTGATGGATCTACCATCAGTACATTTATATCCAGAGTTATTCTATCGCTATTTTAGATGATATATAGTCAAACTAGATATACATGTCATGACCCACCTTCCCCAAAAGGAGGGAAGGGACAGTAGATTTCCAGGCCCTTCCTTCTTTAAGTTGAAGGAGAGATAGTGACCCCCAAAACCCACCTTCAATAGGTCCAGGAGTGGCGACCAGCACCAAGGGTATGGATTCTTGCACAAAATGGAAGGCATTACCCTTTTTATTTTTGTATAGGATAGAGAGATAAGATAGCAACCCCAACAACACCAAAGCTAAAGGTAAAGGTAAATCCAAAATTAACCCATTCCCATATGCATGTTCAACAGTAAATGATACAAGCCACAAAAACTCCAAATGTAAGTACCAAGAAAAGGAAAACGATAATATAAATTTCCCCAAGGTTCTAGCTAGTACGGTCCCACATGATCCCTGAAATCCTCATAGAAACCTGAAAGTAGTTTTATATACATAGGGTGAGCATACAATTATACTCAGTAGGAAAAACCAAAATCTCTCATGCACAAGTGGAGAGGAATTCTAATGCCCTGTGAGAAAAGATAAACCAAAGAACCTAGCAAGGAAAGCTATCCACCCAAGACTCACTAAGGCACACTCCCCAAATAACGCAAGGCAAGTAAAGTATAGTAATAACACATCGATATTTGGGTACCTCGCTCCACTTTCCCACTGGTTATTAAAGACATCCTACGCATCGAACCAATCCCTCCATTCTCACTGCAGTCCAACTGCCAAACCCCACCCGCACACACCTAGGACATAATCGTTATCCTACCCACAAACACATGGGCCACAACCACCATGCGTAACCACACCCGCAAACACCTGGGTCAGAACAACTACTGCCATGCCTGAAGACACCTCGGCCTCATCCCGAAGACACTTGGGAAACAACATGCCTATAAACACCTGGGAAACCCACCACAACTAACATGCCCGAAGATTAATGGGCTAATAATGGACTTCAGGCCATCACAACCTTCCCAAAGAGTATTGGGCTATTCGGGAAAGGGATAATAAAAGGAGCTAATAACCAGCCACTCAGAGGAGTTTAGGGAAAAACACCCCCCCCCCATGAAAATGGGGGCATTAGGCACTAAGCGCTCGACATGGGTGGGGTGCGAATAAGAAACATAAGAAATACAATATATTTATAGGTAACAGGCACTCATCCCAACCTAGGGGCTCCAAAACCTAAGCACAAACACCCTCCTTACTATTCATTCATAATGAAAAGCACAACACTCACGACCAAGTCACAAGCCATCCCCAAAAACTAATTCCCCATTTAAACCATTCTTGTTTCCATGTTTAATCGATCCCATTTGGATGAAAACTACACTACTAGGAAACAAAAAGGCACAACCACGAGCCAGAGAAGAGAAACAACCCAACATAAATTTAAGCATTCACACCTGGTTCTCTTGTAAAGTTACAACAATAAAAGGGGATTAGTGAGATCTTTCAAAGTACTGAAACCATAGAAAACCCCAATACATAGCCCCATGTCCCCAAAACCAGGAACCAACGATTTCTCAACAATAGAGGATCCCACCTGAGTTCGTGTCACAGCAGAGCAAACACACAACTTCGGGTTCACAACCAACAACCGTACCACAATGGAGGATCCCATACATTACCACTTTCCCCCATAAGTATCGAATATAACAACACCCACTACCAAAATTGAATTGGAAAACTTCCAGGTTCAAGCACATCATTTATTATTTTCTTCTTTCTGTTGGTTAGCCGGGGTGACCACACAAGGTTTTATGTTCGCTGGGCATCCATTTAATCCACCGAGTTTACATGATTAACCAATTTCCATGTTACTACCATTTAATCTTCATAGAATACAAGAGTTTATTAGTACACATAGAAAGAACACCAACGACCATGATTCTTAGTAGGCATAAACCCACACAATTTACAAAATAACGATCAAGGAAGAGGAGAAAACAGAACAACAACATATCGATCACATCCCCCCCCCTTTATTCTTTAAAATTCTATTTGTTATCTTTGTTACATTTAGGTTTCATCAATCCTCACAGAAACAAAAGAATACCCACCCTGCATGATGCACAGTAAAAAGATACAAAGGAAAAACCCTACTTGGTTGATCAAGGATCGAACTTTTTCTCCGCGCGCCAAGAACAGGGGATGTTCCACTTGGAGGGGAGGAATTTCGTGGACTCCAAGAGGTTCAGAAAGCTCCAGCAGAAGAGCACCACAAGACACAGGAAGAGAGGAAATCCAGGTGCACCAGGGAAAAGAAATAAATCTAGCTGAGAAGAGAAAAATAAACTCTAGCAGGAGTTATAAAGAGAATATCCTACAATTACGGGATATGGAATTTTGAACTCCTGGAAAGTAGGATTGTGGTTTCCCACATGGTTTGGGTGGTTATGAATGACTATATTAAGTTGTTATTTAATACCCCCACTGGGGAGGCTTCACGAGATTTTTATGAATTAATTATGGGATTTAAATGGATTTAAAAGGGTAAAGGAATTAATTTACATCAAAAAATTCATGTTGCGAGAGCGGGACTGGAAAAAAGAAAACGAAGGGCTGGGTGAGGACATGGTGCCACTATCACAGTGTCACCCTTATGGTGCCACTGTATTGGTGGAGCCTTATTTTGGAAAAGTAATGGTCCAAAAGGGTCTGGGCCATTACATTAGATACCTCTCAAAATATTCTTTCCCTCGAGAATCAAAAACAAACCAGAAGAAAAGAGAGGGTCCGGACAACCACCCCGAAAGATACCTCTTAGGAGTGAACCTCACCGTCATCTAGAAACACCTCTCCCTCAAGAAACTAGGCAACATACAAGGGTCAAACTTCCCAGTCATATGGGTTGGGGATTCTCTTCTTCCATGTCAAGATACTATCCGCTTTGGGAAGCACTGACTCGCCCGCATGGGTTTAATCGCATCCACCTTAATGCGTCTTGATTAGGGATTGGGTCCTCCCCTCCCCATATCCTGTAATTCTCACACACATTCAGAGAATAAGGAAAACCACATATTTCATAGCCAACAAGGTAAAGTGTTCCATCACTGGAAAGTACAAGCAAAACAACACAAAACTAAAAACAACTCTGGGTACTGGGCATGCATCTACATCTCCTGTTCCCTGGTACTTTCCTCGATCCCACCATGCCTCCACGACACACAAACTAGAGGACGTGTGAATCATTGTGTAGATATCATCGGAGCTGGGACACATGGAAGACGTCGTGCACCCTTTGCAGCGGTGGTGGAAACACCAGCTGATAAGCCATCCCGCCGACCCACTGCAACACTTAGAACGGTCTGAAAAACCTGGGTGAAAGCTTACTCCCTCTGCCGAACCTCCGCTACCCACGCCGAGGGGAGACATTATGGAATACGTGGTCCCTGACCCCAAACTCCAAGGGTCTCCTCCTGTTATCAGCATATGACTTCTATCGGTCTTGTGCCACCTTCATCCTTTCTCGTATAAGCTAGACCTTCTCTGTCATGCTCTGCACCACCTCTGAGCCAAGAACACCTACTTCTCCAACTTCTGTATAGCATCCATCCTTTTTATCACATAAACTTTCATTACATTTTACAAAACAGATGATCTTTAAGGTTTAGTGTCTTGGAAACCAGGAACTTAATACATGAAACAACAACAAAAACATTCTTCTTAAACACTTGAAAGGCTTCTCCTTATGTTCATCCTAAGTTCATTACTGCATCTCATAACCTGGGGACATACATCAAAAGAAAGGCTGAGCAGAAGGCCCAGTAAGGGAAACAAGAGAAACATTTTACATGTGATCTTGAGATACTTCAATAAGGACATGAGAAGAACTTTAAGGCATGAGAAAGAAATAATGAGATACATCATAATGAAAGTAACATTTTTCATAAATTGAATATGTGGCTGCAACATTTAATATTGACAATCGTTTCATTTCACCAAGGTCCATCCCCAAGGTGTCGTTAAAAATTACCAAGGTTATTCACTATGACATCGTTAAAAATGGTCATCTCTAGAGATTAAGACTTTACCCAATGCATTAGAGCGCTATCTGGTTGCACCCTTAAACTGTAATCTCTTGTGGTTACATCATTATCCAATGCAATGGAGCGCTATCTGGGTGCACCCTTTACATGTCTTTATTATCATGTGAGCCACATATATCATCATCAATAATTTCATAAACAACCTGTATAGCATAAAAGAAATGAGTTTCCTTTTATAATGATAACATTTTAAAAAAACTGCTTTAAAGACATGATCTTTATGTCACTTTAAACCCACAGAAAGGGGAAGCGGGTTTCATGTATGTAAATCCCAGAATTTAAAATAGAACATTTTGATATATATGTTAATACCTTTTTAGAAATAAGATCTTTGAGTATTCACTTTATAACATAAAATAATTTTGAGAAAAGAGAGAGGCATTTTGAGACGAAGATTCTGCAGCATAACGGCTATGTTACAAGGTTTTAAAAAACATTGAAAAGAGAGGTAACATGGGTCACCCACTCATAAATGATCCATAAAACAGTAGGGGGTTAGAATATAAGGGATTTAAGAACATGGTAATGAAATTTGAAAGATATACCATATGAAATGAAAAATATGGAAGTGAGACAAAAATAAGATTTCTTTTATGAAAATTCGGCAGCCTAACGGCGTCACTTAAACTTTAATAAAAAAAAATTAGACAAGATCAAATAGGGTCTCTCATCATATTATCATAAGAGATCAGTATGATAGATATAGAGATCATACCCCAACATAATAAAAATGAACTTGAAAGACTTGACATGAAAATATAACTTAAAAAAAGATAATGGAGAAAGAATCCCTTAAAAATTCTGCAGACTAACAGCGTCACTTAAACTTTCATAAAACAAAATTATGAGAGTAAGAGGGGATATCTCATCATAAAAACATGAATAGGGCAGTAAGATAAATATAAAAGAACATCTTCTCACATAAGAACATGGAGCATAAAAGGAATGACATAAAAAATATTACATGAAAAGAAAGAGAGAGGTCGGATCCCTTACCTTAAAATGTAACTCTTAAACCTCAAAGGTTGGGACCTTGAGGGCTTGGGGGAACCTTGGGAGGAATCCATGGGAGGTGATGAGACCAGAACTTCATTGGGAAAGAGTGGGGAGTCTAATGGATGAGATGAGGGCTTGGTATTTATAGGGAACGTGAGGAGACAAGGCATTAATGGCCAAGGGACACCTCACATGTGCTTTTCTCAAACCCATGTGCTCTCCCTTGGCATTTACCATGGAGTTAGGCCACATGGGGCCCCCAAAACAATAATTCATCACCCTTGGCCGGAAAAGCCTTAAAATATCTCATGAAATCGTCATGACACAGTTATGATGTCATTAAACATACCGAAACCCTAAAACTGTATTTTTACTATTAACTGAAAATTCAACTTTCTCAGAAAGATCCCAAAATTTCTCCTTAATCAAATGTCAATGCTCTGATTTCAAAAATGAACTCCATTTTATAAAAATAATTTTCTATATATTTTTAATTTATTTTTTAAATAAATACACTGTTCACCGAAAATTCATTTTTTCAGAAAAAACCCCAAAAATTACCATAACATAATATCGGTGCTCTGAGTTCAAAAATGAAATCCATTTTATAAAAATAATTTTCTAAATATTTTTAATTTAATTTTTTAATTAGAAAACACTATTCACATGAAAAGATTAATACTTGAATAATAATTTATGAAACCATTATTTAACCATTTTATTGAATCACATTGCATAATTAAGGTGCCTAGATTATTTTAAAACTTTATTTAAATGAAATTACTAATCCATTTGGTCACATTACTAATCCTAAGCATAAAAGCACTATTCATAATTTACTATTAATCAAAAATAAATTTGATCTTATTAGACACTAAATTTCGTACTGGATATTATTGTAGAAGACCATTTTTTGAAAATCATTACACATTTTAAATTATTTAAGGTTTACATAAATTTTTTTTTTAAAATATCCTTTTGAAAATTCATCAAAAATATGCATACTATTTTTATCCGTTCATTTGAAAATTCATAAACTTCATCATAAGAATAAATCCCAATTTTTATTTAAAACAAGGATTACACAAGGCAGTTACGGTATCATTACATAGCCCCTTATAATACCAGCATAGGACCTAAAAGTAAGGTGTGCTAGGGTGATAGAATCTTGGGGTGGCTCAGTCAACATTGCCCGAGTAGTAATTTCTATCAGTTTGAACTTCTCATGAAGGAGATTCCGTTCTAGCTTCACATGATGAAGTTCGGCTTGGATTTGGTCCAGAGCAAAGCCCAATGGTGCTACCTCCTTCCCAAGCTCTGTTAGATGGGCTTCAATCGGTCCAAGAATACTAGGTGAGGCCATCAAATCTTCTTTCTATAATAATTGAACAAGATTACTTATATTTAGAGACAATAATCAAAACATTTTTTTCGCAGCGGTCATATTGACCGATGGTCATATAACAGTCAAAACCCACTGGTCTCATTTTAATTATAATCATGTTTGTCAAAAAAACATTTTTGTTGAGTATAAAAATAAAATAAAATAACACATGAAATTAGGAATCAAGATTTATTCAAAATTTCGGGCCGTTACAATCTTCCACCCTTAAGAAATTGCGTCCTCGCAATTTTTAAAATTGGGTTTTGCAATTTCATTGAAAGTCCCACATCAGAAAAAGAGTCAGTAACACCATTACTTTAAATGAAAGAAAAGGAAGTATAAAGGCCACCCGAGTTTACTCATACAAGGATTCCATGTAGGAAACATGGACCTGGAGGAGAAAACAATGGGTCACGTCCTAAAGGAGAGTGATAGAAAACATGATTAGGAGGAAGTTAACCACCAGAAAATCCCAAAATTATGATGTGTGTA
Source organism: Viscum album (assembly GCA_963277665.1). Classification (NCBI taxonomy): domain Eukaryota; kingdom Viridiplantae; phylum Streptophyta; class Magnoliopsida; order Santalales; family Viscaceae; genus Viscum; species Viscum album. The sequence goes on from OY728136.1 coordinate 81,175,240, forward strand.
AGCGGTCTTTGATTACCTAGTAGGAAACGTAAACCAACAACGTTTTTGTTTTACGTTCCTTTTCATAACTTTGAGGAATTCATTTACAACATAGAACAAAAACAAAAGGAAATATATCTATCTTTATGTAGAGTTTCATACTTTAATACGTTTCTACCAAAACTAATATTTTCTCTAAACGATGAGCATTCAAAACTACTTGGTCTCATCAAAACACAAGAATCATCTTCTAGAGAATCACATAATCCACAAATGATCAACTATCTATTTCTTCTATCTTTAAAAATTATCCCAAAAATATAAAGGGTAAGGTAAAACAACTCTTAAAAAATAATCCCATAGGAATGGAAACTACTTTTAAATCTTCAAAGTTCCATGGTACTACCCAAAGATCACCATAGAACATTCCGTAAATAATGGTCCTTAAGATTCATCAAAATAAACCAAACTAAGATTGATACCCAAATACAAGAAGGATTTGATAACATAGTCTTCCAAAATAAACTTCATTGTTCATCTCCAAACAACATCAACCACTCCTAACATCTTATAACAAAAGTAGCTAACCTAAAAATATTTTACCCTAGACAGGATAATCATTCCCATTACTATAAGTCCACCTTAAATTCATTGATTCTTAAAAACAAAAGTCAACCATTACTCCTCATGAAAATACCGTAGTAATCTATTTACCTCGATCATATAGGGTCCCCAAAATAGTGAACGTCTTCCAAAATAATAATCATCTGTTAATCCCATAATCACCCCTTTTTTTTAAGAAGAACAGCTTCAATACATAAACATGTGGTACATAACAATAGATGTTTTCCTTAAGGATATAAATTCATCTTAGGTAGTGACTCTATGTCCTTAGAAAACATAAAAGATATGCTCATAGAGCACGAACTAAAATACAACATAACATAGACAATTATTGCGAAGAAGTTACATGTACTTCAGTCATCATGATCCATCTCAACATAAAACTTGCATTGTTCCCTTGTCCTCTAAGATTATTGATGCTCATCATGCTTCTCACCCATTCCATGAGAGAATTTCCTTGGATAGTGTCTAAATTCTCCACATTTACGACATCGAAAAGTATAAGTCACATTAGATCGAACCTTATCTCTATTCATCACACTATCCATTTTTAAAGCAATTGGCTACTTTATGCCCTATCTTCCCACACTTAAAACATCTCCCGGTTCCTTTGTGACATTCTCCTTGGTTCCCCTTTCCACAGTTTTTGCACAAAGGAAATTGGGTCTTCTTTCCCTTATCAACTTTATCATATGAACATCCTTGAGACTTTTTCTTCTCCTTCCTTGATGAGTTTGGGCATTCAACTAGGTACCAATTGTTAATTGTGATTTTTGATAGCTGGTTTGGCATAATCACAATATGTTCAACTTGATCTTTGGTCATCTCTGTCACGTCAATAGGGAAATCATCACATTTCCTCCCACATTGGTTTTTGGGACATGTTCTTCCATTTCCCGCCATTAACTAAGAAAAGAAAGTATAATTAGGGGTTTGAATACTTAGCCAATAATCATTAAAAGGAAACTATAAGCATAGAAGGATTAACTTGTAGAAGGAAGGTATACCCTAACTGGTGATCCCCTAGGTTCCAATCTAGGTTATCCATGATCATATCTTCTTATGTGAATATTTATTTCGTTCTTTTAATAATGGTTCATACTAAGATTATGAATTTACCAAGCATATCCCCCGGGAGTGTCGTAACCAAGAGTGTACCAAGGCCCGTTGTCGTGTACCAGTTCCCGTTCGAGTCTAGCTCAAAGCGGTGTCTTCGGGTTTTTACCCCTATGTACATCTGTGCCAGAGCCACCTCTACCTGCTTGTATCCAGACATGGATGTATTTTCTTGGCAACCCATTACTCAATACTCACCAAAATACCAGGAAGATTTCCTATATAAACTTCTCTATAGGCTTCTTCCTAAAGTTTTCATATCCTAATTTCCACAAATAACTAAACCATCCTTTGATACCATCTATAGCATCCAGCCTTTTAATCACATAAACTTTCATTACATTTTACAAAACTGAGGATCTTTAAGGTTTAGTGTCTTGGAAACCAGGAACATAATACATGAAACAACAACAAAAACATTCTTCTTAAACACTTGAAAGTCCTCTCCTTATGTTCATCCTAGGTTCATTACTGCATCTCATAACCTGGGGACATACATCAAAGGAAAGGGTGAGCAGATGGTCCAGTAAGGGAAACAAAAGAAACATTTTACATGTGATCTTGAGATACTTCAATAAGGACATGAGAAGAACTTTAATGCATGAGAAAGAAATAATGAGCTGCAACATTTAATATTGACAATCGTTTCATTCCACCAAGGTCCATCCCCAAGGTGTTGTTAAAAATTACCAAGGTTATTCACCATGGCGTCGTTAAAAATGGTCATCTCTTGAGATTAAGTCTTTACCCAATGCATTAGAGCGCTATCTAGGCGCACCCTTAAACTGTAATCTCTTGTGGTTACATCATTATCCAATGTAATGGGGCGCTATCTGGGCGCACCCTTAACATGTATTTATTATCATGTGAGACAAATATATCATCATCAATCATTTCATAAACAACCCATATAGCATAAAAGAAATGGGTTTCATTTCATAATCATAAAATTTAAAAAAAACTGCTTTAAAGACATGATCATTATGTCACTTTAAACCCACAGAAAGGGGAAGCGGGTTTCATGTATGAAAATCCCAGAATTTAAAATAGAACATTTTGATATATATGTGAATACCCTTGTAGAAATAAGAGCTTTGAGTATTCACTTTATAACATAAAATAATTTTGAGAAAAGAGAAAGGCATTTTGAGACGAAAATTCTGCAGCATAACGGCTATGTTATAAGGTTTTAGAAAACATTGAAAAGAGAGGGAACATGGGTCACCCACTCATAAATTATCCATAAAACAGTAGGGGGACAGGATATAAGGGATTTAAGAACAAGGTAATGAATTTTGAAATATATACCATATGAAATGAAAAACATGGAAGTGAGACAAAAATAAGATTTCTTTTATGAAAATTCGGCAGCCTAACGGAGTCACTTAAACTTTAATAAAAGGAAGATTAGACAAGATCAAATAGGGTCTCTCATCGTATGATCATAATAGATCAGTATGATAGATATAGGGATCATACCCCAACATAATAAAAAGGAACTTGAAAGACTTGACATGAAAATAGAACTTAAAAAAAAGAGAAGGGTGAAAGAATCCCTTAAAAATTCAGCAGCCTAATGGCGTCACTTAAACTTTCATAAAACGAAATGATGAGAGTAATAGGGGATCTATAATCATAAAAACATTAAAAGTTCAGTAAGAGGAATAGAAAATAACATCCTATCACATAATAACATGGAGCATAAAAGGAATGACATAAAAGAGATTACATGAAAAGAAAGAGAGAGGTCAGATCCCTTACCTTAAAATGTAACTCTTAAACCACAAATATTGGGACCTTGAGGGCTTGGGGGCACCTTGGGAGGACTCCTTGGGAGGCAATGAGACCAGAACTTCGTTGGGGAAGAGTGGGGAGTCGAATGGATGAGAGGAGGGCTTGGTATTTATAGGGAAAGTGAGGGGACAAGGCATTAATGGCCAAGGGACACCTCACATGTGCTTTTCTCAAACCAATGTGATCTCCCTTGGCATTTACCATGGAGTTAGGCCACATGGGGCCCCCAAAACAATAATTCATCACCCTTGGCCGGACAACCCTTAAAAAATCTCATGACATCATCATGACACAGTTATGACGTCATTGAACATACTGAAACCCTAAAACTGTATTTTTACTATTCACTGAAAAATCAACTTTCTCAGAAAGATCCCAAAATTTCACCTTAATCAAATATCAATGCTCTAATTTCAAAAATGAACTCCATTTTATAAAAATAATTTTCTAAATATTTTTAATTTATTTTTTAAATAAATACACTTATCACCGAAAATTCATTTATTCAGAAAAAACCCCAAAAATTTCCATAACATAATATCGGTGCTCTGAGTTCAAAAATGAAATCCATTTTATAAAAATAATTTTCTAAATATTATTAATTGAATTTTTTAATTAAAAAACACTATTCACCTGAAAAGATTAATACTTGAATAATAATTTATGAAACCATTATTTAACCATTTTATTTAATCACATTACTTAATCAAGGTGCCTAGATTATTTTATAACTTTCTTTAAGTGAAATTACTAATCCATTTGGTCACATTACTAATCCTAAGCGTAAAATCACTATTCATAATATACTATTCATAAAAAATCATGTTGATCTTATTAGACTCTAAATTTCGTACTGGACATAATTGTAGAAGACCATTTTTCGAAAATCATTACACATTTTAAATTATTTAAGGTTTACATAAACATTTTTTTTAAAATATCCTTTTGAAAATTCATCAAAAATATGCATACTATTTTTATCCGGTCATTTGAAAATTCATAAACTTCATCATAAGAAGAAATCCCAATTTTTATTTAAAACAAGGATTACACAAGGCAGTTACGGCCTCGTTACATAGCCCCTTATAATACCAGCATAGGACCTAAGATTAATGTGTTCTAGGGTGATAGAATCTTGGGGCGGCTCAATCAACATTGCCCGAGTAGTAATTTCTATCAGTTTGAACTTCTCGCGAAGGCGATTCCATTCTAGCTTCACATGATGAAGTTCGGCTTGGATTTGGTCCAGAGAAAAGCCCAATGGTGCTACCTCCTTCCCAAGCTCTGTTAGATGGGCTTCGATCGGTCCAAGACTACTAGGTGAGGCCATCAAATCATCTTTCTATAATAATTAACCAAGATTACTTATATTTAGAGACAATAATCAAAAAATTTTGTTCATAGCAGTCATATTGATCAATGGTCATATAACAGTCAAAACCCACTGGTCTCATTTTAATTATAATCGAGTTTATAAAAAAAACATTTTTGTTGAGTATAAAAATAAAATAAAATAACACATGAAATTAGGAAACAAGATTTATTCAAAATTTCGGGCCGTTGCATTCTGTCCAGCACACGGGTGAGCGACATGGCCTCCCGTACAAGGCTACGAATAGAGCCATACCAATGGTATAGTGATAGATATTATTGTAGGAAAACATTACCAGTGCCAAATGTCGCACCCACGATCCCCCAAAATCTAGAACGCATGCCCGTAGCATGTCCTCCAACATCTGGATGGTGCGCTCTATCTGTCCATCTGTCTGGCGGTGGAAGGCAGTGCTAAGTCGTAGATGGGTGCCAAAGGAATGTTGAAATCCCATCTAGAATCATGAGGTAAACCATGCATCACTATCTGAGACTATGGACCACATAACTCCATGGAACTGCACCACCTCATCCACATACCTCAGTGCTAAGGCATCCACTGCGCCCGACTCCTTGATCGCCAGAAAGTGGGCCGATTTCGTCAACCAATCCACCAGTACCCAGATAGCGTCATAGCCTCCTTGATCCTTGGGTATCCCCATGATGAAATCCATCGATATTTCATCCCACTTCCACTCAGGAACGTCTAAAGGTTGCAACAAGCCGCCTAGAACACGGTGTTCAACCTTCACCTACTGGCACACTGGGCACTTTGCTACGAACTCTGCTACCACCCACTTCAACCCAGGCCACCAAAATTGTCTCCTTAGGCCCTGGTACATCTTGTAAACTCCTGGGTGCACTGCTAGGGGTGATTTGTGGAACTCACCAAGAATTCTCTCACGCATCACCTCTGGAAAAAATATCTTTCCTCAGAAAAGCACCTGATTTTGACTATCCTCCATCCACCCTTCCGGAGCATCACCTTATTTAACCTGGTCACGCACCGCTTCACTTTCTGAGTCTCCCCACTGAGACTCCTCCACCTGCCGTAGTAGAGAAGACTGCACTGTCATCTGATACAGGAAACCTCTTCCACCTTCCACCCTTGCATCTAAGTGTTGGGAAGCCAGCACCTCCATTGCCTTCCAAGCATCTGCTGACTCTCGAACCGCATCCTTCTACGACTTCCTGCTCAAGGCATCAGCCACCACATTCCCCTTTCCTGAGGTGTAGGAAATCTCAAAGTCGTAGTCTTGAAGTAATTCCATCCACCTTCACTGTCGTAAGTTCAAGTCCTACTGGGAGAAGACATACTTCAAGCTCTTGTGATCGGTGAAGACCATGAAGCCCTCCCTGATGAGGTAGTGCCGCCAAAAAATAAGTGCGAACACGACCGCCGCAAGCTCCAGATCATGGGTGGCATAGTTACACTCATGGTGGCATAACAACCTAGACACATAGGAGATCACCCCTTGTCGCTGCATCAACACACATCCGAGTCCTTTCCCTGAATCATCACAGAACACCTCATACACCTCCCCTTCTTCTAGAAACCTCAACACTGTGGCACTAACCAACTTCTCCTTCAGATAAATGAAGGCAGCCTCACATTGCTCATCCCACACGAAAGCCTGGTCCTTCTTGGTCAAATATGTCAAAGGTGCTACAACTCGGGAGAAGTTGGGCACGAATCTCCGGTAGTAACCTGCTAGCCCGAGGAAACTACGTACCTCCACCACGTTCTTGGGTGATGACCAAGAAACAAACACCTCATCCTTCGATGGTTCCACTTCTATCCCTTTCTCAGACCCCACGTTCCCAAGGAAGTTCACTTATCGCGTCCAGAACATTCACATAGACAACGTCCCATAGAGTCGGTGTCGTCGGAGGACCTCTAAAACCATTCTCAAGTGCTCAGTGTGATCCTCCTATGATCTTGAGTAGATCATGATGTCATAAATAAACATGACTATGAACCGGTCAAGATATTCTTGAAAGACAGAGTTCATGAGTCCCATGAACATAGCTGGTGCGTTCGTAACACTGAACGACATGACTACAAACTCGAAGTGCCCATATCTGCACCTGAAGGCAGTCTTCAAGATGTCACCCTCCCCCACCCTTAGCTGGTGGTATCTTGACTGCAGGTCAATCTTAGAGAACCAACCTGATTCCTTCAGCTGGTCAAAGAGATCGTCTATCCTCGGGAGGGGGTAACGGTTCTTGACCATTACTCAGTTTAGTCTTCGGTAGTCTATGCATAGCCTGATACCACCATCCACCTTCTTGGTAAATAAGACTGGAGCACCCCATGGTGATGCACTTGGTCTAACAAAACCCTTATTCATCAGATCATCAATCAGAATCTGTAACTCCCACAACTCAGAAGGTGCCATCCAGTAGGGAGCCATCAGAATCGGAAGAGCACCAAGCTGCAGGTCTATCCCTAACCTGATATCACGTCGAGGGGGTAGAGTCGCTACTTATTTAGGGAATACATATATAAACTAATTGAAGATGCCTCAGACTTAAACCATCTCTGCAACCACCGACTCCACTAATAGCTCATCTAACAAGGAGATGAGGGGTTCCCCTCACTTGATGCTTCCCTAAAAACTCCACTCGCCAATGAAAGTCACTCGTCGGCTGCCCAATTCTGAAAACACAACCCATACTCAGAAGTAGTAAATGATGGAACAAATAGAGAACAACCAATCAGTGCCTAGAATGACATTGAATGGCTATATCTGTAATAGTAGAAGATCCCTGACTGACTGATGTGGCCCTATCATCATTCTGCATCCTCGACAAACATACAACAAGTCAGTCTGACCTCCGACTGGTGTGCTCAGCACCAGGGGCACTGAAAGTCTCTCAGTGTCTAAACCCAAAGCATGGGCTAGACTGGGTGTAACAAAGGAGTGAGAATCTCCTGTATCGAACAAGGCATATGCAAGGGTACTAAAAAAGCTGATCGTACCACGAATGACCTCTAGCCCAACTGGAACTGCTGCCTCCGCGGCGTGCAACTTTCCTTGCCCATCTCTTCTACCTCTTAGCTCTCGCCCACATCCCCGACCACACCTGGGTCGAGGTCACTGAGGAGTTCCCTGAGGTTGGACTCCTTCTGCAATGTCCACCCTCGGCAGAGCGGGAGCCCACTGCCCCTGTTGCTGCTGCTTAAAGGGCCTAGTTGGGAAATTCTCCTGCTGAGGTGGGTGCTGGACCTGCCCACCCCCACCGTACTATACTCTACCAGTGCACTGATTCCGAAGGTACCCATGGCTTCCATAGATGAAGCATCTCGGCCATGAGCCTGAAAGAAAAGGATGAGGGCTGGAAGGTCGGAACTGGAACTACTGAGGCCTACTCCCTGCTGGTCAAAACCTAGAGGGTCCTGATTTTGTAGGCCTACTGCTAGCGGCTTTCCCCTTTGATGAGACCAATTAGATCCCCTCTCGTGACACACCTCCCATCATGTGCATTTTATCCACCACTTCATCCTTATTCTGCACCTCTATGTAGGTCGGTAGGGTGAAGGGAGTAACAACATACTGAAGAGTAGGTCGAAGTGCCTCCTCCAAATGTCTCGCCCAAGAGTCCTCATCCAGAAAGAGGTCCGGAGTGAGGTGAAGGAGATCCTTGAACTTGATCTCCAACTCTCTCACTAACATACTCCCCTACTGGAGGGAGAGTAATTCCCGCCTCTTCTCAATCTTCATCGTGGAAGAGAGGAATTCCGCCTGGAACTCCTTCTCGAAGTTAGCCCAAGTCACCTCGGTCTCCCTCTTCTCCACAAGAAAAAGTGTCCACCAATGACGCGCTGGCCCACACATCTGGCTTACCGCCAGAGGAACCCATTACTTTGTCGGAGCCCGGATCAAGATGAAGGGTATCACCAGCTTTTCTATCCAGCTCTCTGTCTCCATATCTAAGATTCTGCACTCATACTTCCTGAGGGTCTATCGCAGAAATGCTCAAAGCATCTTCTACCACTGATCATCCTCCTCCTCTAGGTCAGTCCTCTGCCGATCGGCCAGGTCAACCTCATGGGCCTCGATCATCCGCACTACACGTGGTCGCCTCCAAGGTTCCATAGATGCAAGGTAAACAAGGAATGCCTAAGCCCGAGTAGTGTAGAATATTGTTCTTAAATTTTTTTAGACTTATTTATTTATTTTGAATCCCCAAGACACCCATGAAACATAAAAACACAATTCATTATAATGCATGTACCTTTCCTAGGGTCTCTACCCTGCAATCAGTGTATCCTCACTTGGTCATTCAGTAGGTCCAGAGTCCTTGCATCGGATCACGGGGGGGCCTAAAATATTATGTCCTAGCCGATCTTTCCTGACCTAATTCACACACCAAGGTCACCCAACACTGTTTCCCTACCACCCCATGCAATCCTCACCGTGCCTAACTCCATACTCCATCTTACCTCGCAACCTCACATCTCTGATACCATTCTATCACGACCCGCCTTCACCAAAAGTTGGGAAGGGATAACAGATTGCCAGGCCCTTCCATCTTTAAGTTGAAGGAGAGATAATGACCCCCAAAACCCGTCTTTAATATGTCCTGGAGTAGTGACCAGCACCAAGGGTATATATTCTCTCACAAAATGGAAGGGATTACCCTTTTTATTTTTTTTATAGGATCGAGAGATAAGATAGAAACACCAACAACACCAAAGTTTAAGGTAAAGGTAAATCCAAACGTAACCCATTCCCATATGCATGTTCAACAGTAAATGATATAAGACACAAAAACTCCAAAGGTAATTACCAAGAAAAAGAAAATGACAACAGAAATTACCCCAAGGTCTGAGCTAGTACGGTCCCACACGATCCCTGATGTCCTACTAGAAACCTGAAAGTAGATTTATATACGTAGGGTGAGAATACAAGTATACTCAGTAGGGAAAACCAAAAGCTCTCGTGCACAAGTGGAGATGCATTCTAATGCCCTATGAGAAAAAGGACAACAAAGCACCTTACAAGGAAATCTATCCATCCAAGCCTCACCAAGTCACACTCCCCAAATAATGAAAGTAAATTATAGTAATAGCACATCGATATTTGGGTACCCCGCGCCACATTCCCACTGGTTATTAAAGAAATCTTATGCATCGAACCAATCTTGACATTCTCACCGTAGTCTCACTGCCAAAACCCGCCCACACACACCTAGTCCATAACCTCACCGCAGTCCCACTGCCAAACCCCGCCCGCACACACCTGGTCCATAACCGCTATCCCGGCCGCAGACACCTGGGCCACAACCACCACGCATAACCACACTCGCAAACACCTGGGTCAGAACAACTACTACCACACCCGAAGACACTTGGGACTTATCCCGAAGACACTTGGGAAACAACCTGCCCACAAACACCTGGGCCAACCACCACAACTACCCTGACCAAATATTCTTGAGCTAATAATGGACTTCAGGCCATCATATCCTGCCCGAAGAGTCTTGGTCTATTCAGGAAAGGGAGAAGAAAAGGAGCTAATAACCAGACACTCAGAGGAGTGTTGGAAAAAACACCCTCCCTTGTGAAATGGGGAAGTTCTACACTAAGTGATCAACTTGGGTGGGGCTTGAATAAGAAACATAAGAAATACAATATATGTATATGTAACGGGCACTCATCCCAACCTAGGGGCTCCGAAACCTAAGCAAAAACACCTTCATTACTATTCATTCATAATGAAAAGCACAACACTCGCATCCAAGTCACAACTCATCACCAAAAACCAATTCCCCATTTAAACCATTCTTGTTTTCAGGATCAAGAAATCCCATTTGGATGAAAAATAAACTACTGGGAAACAAAAAGTAACAACCACAAGCCAGAGAAGAGAAACATCCAAACAAAAATTTCAGCATTCACACCCGGTTCCCTTGTAAAGTTACAACAACAAAAGGGGAATAGTGAGATCCCTCAAAGTACTGAAACCAAAGAAAACCCCGAGACACATCCTCGTGTCCCCAAAACTAGGAACCAATGATTTCTCAACAATGGAGAATCCCACCCGAGTTCGTGTCACAGTAGAGAAAACACACAGCTTCAGATTCACAACCAACAACCGTACCACAACGGAGGATCCCATCCTCTCCCACTTTCCCCCATAAGCATCGAACATAACAACATCCACTACCAAAACAGAGTAGGAAAAATTCCAGGTTCAAGCATGTTATTTATTATTTTCTTCGTTCTATTGGTTAGCCAGGGTGACCACATAAGTTTTTATGTTCACTGGGCATCCATTTAATCCACCGAGTTTACATGATTAACCAATTTCCATGTTACCACCATTTAATTGTCATAGAAGACAAGAGTGTATTAGTGCATAGAGAAAGACCACAAACGGACATGATTTTTAGTAGGCATAAACCCGCACAATTTACAAAATAATGATCAAGGAAGAGGAGAAAATAGAATATCAGCATTTCAATCACATTCCTCCCTTTTATTCTTGAAAAGTTCATTTGTTATCTTCATTATGGTTTGGTTTCATCAATCCTCAAAAAAACAAAAGCATACCCACCCTGCATGATGCACAGTAATGAGAGATGAAGGACAAACCCTACTTGGTTGATCAAGGATTGAAGTTTTTCTCCGCGCACCAATAACAGGGGATGCACGGCTTGCAGGGGAGGAATTCTATGGACTCCAAGAGGTGAAGAAAGCTCCAGCATAGGTGCACCACAATCCATGGGAAGAGAGGAACTCCAGGAACACCAGAGAGAAGAAATAAATCCATCCAAGCAGAGAAAAAGAAACTCTAGTGGGAGGTATAAAGAGAAGATCCTACAATTATGGGATTTAAAATTTTTAATGCCTAGAAAGTCGGATTGCGATTTACCAAATGGTTTAGGAGGTTACACATGATGATATTAAATTTTTATTTATGACCCCCCATGGGGGAGGTTTCTTGGGATTTTTCGGAATTAATTATGGGCTTTAAATGGCTTTAAAAAGGTAAAAGAATTAATTTACGTCAAACAATTTACGTTGCGGGAGCAGGACTGGAAAAAAGAAAATGGAGGGCTAGGTGAGGACATGGTGCCACCATCCTAGTGTAACCCTTACGGTGCCACCGTCACAGTGTCACTATCACGGTTCCACCGTGACTGCTGCCACTGTCACGGTGCCACCGTGACCAGTGCCACCGTCATGGTGCCACTGTTTTGGTGGAGCCTTATTTTGGAAAAGTAATGGTCTAGAAGGGTCTGGGCCATTACAATAACACTGATCATATCTATCACATATCGTTATGGTTTTTCGGTATTCATAAACCCCTTTTTGGATGAGCATTGGTTGTTTTTTTTTTGAGTTTTTTCAAGTGATTTTCTATAAATTATGGAGTTTTCTAAGCTAGAAAACAATTTGTGCATTTCTTGCACACTGTTTGGAAAACCATGCATGAAAGCCATGTTTTGGATAGTGGGATCCTCATGATCTATGAACAGTTTTCCCAAACCATGCACAGTTTCCCAGGAAACCATGCGAATAGTTTTTTCAAGACCTGAAGTTATTATTTAAATTTCTCAATCCCCCTTTTTAGTTCCCAAACAGACCTCCATCGACCAAAACACATTTCTACCTTCCTTGGAGCTCTCATGAAGGATTCTTGGACCCTTGAAATCCTTCCAAAAGTGATACAAATCTAGGAGAACATCATTTGATCTCCTTCTGGTTAGTTTCCTCCTCATGTTCTCTACCACCCGTGATCTCTCTCTTTCTTCTTAGGGATCCATAGATCTTGGTAATGATTTGTGGATTTAATACCCTCTATTTTTTGTATCTTAAACCCAGGTTTGATTCTAGTTTGTGTGATCTTAATTCTTTATGAACAAATCCCAATTAGGGGTTGGTATTGTGAGATTTATTGTTTTCCATAGGTTGTTCTATTAGGAAGCCCAATTTTTATTGAACCTAATTGCTTTGTCTAAATGTCAATTATTTTTATTTAAATGATTTTTTTTTATTTTAATCAAATGAATTTCAATATTTATGTAGAAGAACCCGAAGTTTCATGAATTGGAGTTTTTGAGAAAAAAATGGGTTTTTGGATTCGATTTGGAATTTAGTGAGATTGAAATTGTTTAATTTAATATTTCATTTTTTTGGGAATTGAATCATTTTAAATGTTTATTTTAATTGAAGAAAAATTTATTTGAAGGAAGGTTTATGAAAAACCTTGATTCACGTGAATTGGGGTTTTGTGATGAAAATGATGGAATTTTATGATTTTGTTTCAAATCTCAATTTTGTGAATAAATGACTTAAAATGTTTTGATGGAAACCTTAGGGTCTCATCTAGGAGAAAAGGAATGTTTTTTATTAAAAACATGTTATTGATTTGAAAGATAAAATGGTCATATTTGATATGGATAATGGGATGAATTTCATTTTCTGTTATAAAATGAATTTCCCATCAATGATTTTTTACTTGAGAACATGTAAGTCTTAGGTAGTTAGTGAGTTATTTTGGGCTTCACGTTAAGATTATACAACATTCTAAAACATCATATCATCACATCCCATTCCTTAGGTGATGGTGATGATATCCCATTACCTCAGTCCTAAAGGGGTGTATGTATATACTTTTTTGTATTCTGAATGTTGGATCCCGATAGCCTAGAGCTATCATACCTATTTGGTACATGACCATGTTTTTGTATTTTTTTCATTTTTTAATGCGTATATATTATATTTTTATAAAAAAATTTACATTCCTTGATAATTTATATAAAATAGTTATATAAAGTTTTTATTTTATCCATTTGTGAGAATTTTTTTTTATGAAAAGTATACTTTGATTAAAGTAAATTTCCATATTTTGAAATTTTTTCCATAATTTTAAATGTATAGAATGATTTATAAAGGTATTTCTAAATTTGAAAATGTAGAGATTTATTTGTTAAAATATTCTATGTTAATTACAAACCTATTTGTTTTAAAATTGAAAACACATTTTTGTTAAATTTATATTGGAATCTGTTATGGAATATTTGGGTGAAACCCTACTGGTCTTTGGATCACACCCTACTTGTTCCTTCTAGTGATTGTTGATTATCTCTTTCCATGTTCAATAAAAGGAAAATTATCTCTTGGAGGTGGATCGTGATGCTGAACTTTGGTCATGATGAGTTGTGTTTTTAAGGACGTTGGGCAGTTTTTTCTATTTTTTTACTTGGGTTGTATTACTTTGGAAGTTTTTCCTATTTAACTTATGGTACTTTACTCCCTATGGAGTTTCCCTTTCATATGAATACTATCTTTTTTTCTTTTCTTTCTTTGTTATTAGTGGAAAAATCGTTTCCACTTTTAGTTTTTATGATGTTAGGTGCTAGTCACTGACCCGTGGGGATCAGGAATGCCATTCGGGATATGTTAAGACTGACTCAATTATCAGGTTTCCAATGTACTAGGGTTAGTTCATGAAAAAGTGGTGTTAGAGCTCCAGGTTAATCTATTGTCTTCAATTAAGTATGCATTATGAAATCCTGTCAGGACTTAGGAGGTGGATGCAATTGTTTGCCTAGCCATCTGTCACCGCAATGAACCTTAAGTCACCAGGGGTGGTAAGGGAAAGACGTATTGTAATTTTGTTCTAGTATTTTCCCTATTTTGATTTGGATATATTGAATATAAATATTTTACATCCTGTTCGATGGAAATAATTTCCCTCATTGCTCAGTTTGAGCATTTTCCAATGCATTCTTTATTGTTTATGGATGTTTTTAGCATCATGCCTCCAAGAAGATGTAAAAATAAAAGCTTGAAGGAAGTTCTATTTAACCTATGTGAGTGAATCCTATTATGGATCAAAATCTAGTTGAGATGATCATGTGAATTGTCCAAGATCTAGGACAAGCACCACCTCCAGTTCCTGTTTAGGCTCCCATTGTGGAACCTTAGAGGGATGTTCTCAAGATCAGTTCTCAAGAGTTCCTTCAACAAAAACCAGCATTGTTTAAGGGCTCAAATGAACCTCAAGAGGCAAAGGATTGGATGAGTAGTTTGGAATTCTTATTTGGGTTTTTAGAAACACCCGATGAGATCAAAGTTAAGTGTTCCACTTTCGGGCTTGAATGATCGAGCAGAAGATGGTGGGACACTACGGTAATGGAAAAGAAACATGAGGGCTTAGAGTGGAAAGGCTTCAATGTTCTTTTCACTTACTAGTTCTATCTATATTCGATGATTTTGGCCAAGTCTATAGAGTTTCTCAGACTTGAGTAGGCTGACTGGTCTGTAACAGAGTATGTAAATCATTTTTCTATGATTATTCACTTTGCACCTAGGATAGTATAAAATGAGAGGATGAAGGCTCGAAGGTTTGAGTTTGTAATTCTTCAGTATATTCATTCTACGGTTTTCTTGCTGAATTTTCCCTCTTATGTTGATGTACTATAAAGAGAATGATGGTCAAGATGGACTTGGCGGGTAAGTCAGGGTTACCAGGAGTCTCTTTTTCTCTTAGTGGCAGTGTGAGTTTCTTAAAGGTAAATCAAAAGTGTGATGACTCTTGTGGATGTTCTGAAGGGTAAGGTTTTTCTAGAACTCCTATAGTACCAGGTAGAGGCCATTTGGTTTGTTACGAGTGTGGAAATCCAGGGCATTCCAATAAGTTTTTCACTAAGGCACCCAAGAATTGGGGCTCCTACAGGAATTCAGGTCACTTACAAAGGTTCTTCCATAGTTATTCTACTCCACATAGAGGGACAAGATCATTAGATCATCCTAAAAGTAAAGGAAAATCATATTATTCATGTTCAAAAGGGTTACATCCATAGGCATCCGGAAATAAGATTATTCACGTTGTGGAAGAGTCTCTAGAGGAAACATAAATGGGTCTAGCGACCATGAGAGGTACCATCACTATAGCTTCGTCATAAGGGACTACTTTATTTGATACCAGTATATATCATTCTTTTATTTCAACCCATGTTGTTAATATTATTAATCTTCCTATGAGTCTTTTTTCTTGTTTAATGGATATTAATACACCCCTTGGTACTAAGAGACAGCAGGGTCTCCGTAGTCCCACTTGTGTTTTCTATCTATCATATGATGAGTTAGCTTGGACCTTTCTGGTTCTCGACATGAAATCTTTTGACATCATCTTCAAAATAGATTGGAATATGGATAATTAATCTTGGATTTATTGTTATTTTTGATGTGTATCCATCACTATGCCCAGTGGTGTGTCTTTTATGTTTCAATAAGAAAGGGACCCAAGGTCAAGCAGGGCCAAAACTTCTTATTCGGAGTTGGAGAAAGTAATATCAGTGTTTTATTTTGATCTGGAGTGAGAACTTTTGAGAGGTGATCTCCCTCTAATCGTTATTGAGTTTCTGGATGTGTTTCCTTCTAAGATATCTTATTTTCCACCAGTAAGATAGGTTGAGTTTTCCATTGACTTGATTCCTGGTACACATCCAGTTTATATTCCCTCTTAACACATGGAACCAGTTTAATTGAAAGAGTTAAAGTATTAGTTGTAAAATATTCTTGAAAATGTATTTATACATATGAGAATGTCACCTTGGGTGGTTCCTCTTCTATTTTCTTGGAAATATGATGGTTCACTTCACATTTTCATTGATTAAAAAAATCTCAATCGAGTAATGTTAAATAACATATATTTGTTTCCATGAATTGATGATCTATTTCATCAGTTGAAAGAGGAAAAGTGGTTCTCGAAGATTGAACTTCTCTCAGGTTACCATCATTTGAGGATAAAATAATTTCAAATTCAAAAAACCACCTTTTATAGAAGGTATGGGTATTATGAGTACCTTATCATGCCCTTTGGTCTAACTAATTCTTCTGCAGTTTTCATGGATTTAATGAACATGATTTTCCATGAGTATCTTGATACCTTTTTTATTGTATTTGCGGAATATATCCTTGTGTAATCTAAATCTGAGGAGGATCATGTGCATTATCTGAGAACAGTGAAGAGTTTACTGAGAAATCACAAACTCTATTCCAAGCTTTCAAAGTGTGATTTCTGGATTCAGGAAGTGAAGTTCTTGGGACCCGTGGTGTCAAAAGATGGGTTTTCAGTTGATCCTAAACAGGTGAATGCTGTTATGACATGGGAATAACCATGGAATGTCTTTGAGATTTGGATCGTCTTATTTTTAGCAAAATATAATTTCTGATTCATGAAAGATTATCAAATATGGCCTCTCTGGTGACTTCACTTACTCATAAGGAAGTGATGTTTTTTTGGAATGAGACATGTCCTAGATCTTTTGTTGAGTTGAAGTTTATTTTGACTATTATGTTAGTTTTGAAACATATTGATGCTGGACAGGGCTATATGGTATGTTTTGATCCATCATGTTTAGGTTTAATATGTTTTCTTATATAGGGTGATCGTATTGTTGCTTATAAATCTTGTCAGATTAGGCCGCATGAGAAAAATATTCAACCCATGACCTTGAACATGCAGCTTTGATGAACTCCCTTATGATTTAGTGTCTTTAGCTTTATAGTGAAATGATTACCATGTTTTCTGACTATAAAATATTTATTTACAACATATATCAAGAATATTTGAATATGCACCAGAGGAATTGGGTGGAATACATAGAGTCTTTTGATTTTGACATTGCCTATTACCTAAGGAAAGGGGATGTCATTGCAGATTCTTTGAGCAGAAAGATTCTGGTCCAGGCAGTGAAAGAATATTCAAAGGATTAGAAATTGACGAATCTCTTTTCAAAATTTCATATTAGAGTTCAGGAAAAAGGGGTTGAGGTTTTTTTCCATTGTTCAGTTTTCATCCTCTTCTTAAAATGATTCTTCAGGATCATCATCTTGTTGATGAATTACATAGAATTATAAACTCTCTTAATTTTGGGGAGATAATTTCCTAGTGTTCGTTCTCTAAAGAGGAAATTATATGATATCATAATCCTTTTGTAGTACCACCTTCGGTAAGGAAAGCTCTAATGGGGGATTTCCATAATTCCTAGTGGTTTGTGCACCCCGGAACAACAAATATGTTCTATGACATGAGGTGGCAATTTTGGTGTCCAGGTATGAGGTGAAGCATTGCTGAGTTTTTCTCTCGTTGATATATAAGGAAACAGGTGAAAGTTGAGCACCAGAAATATTTGGGGTTTCCGCAACCACTTCCAGTCCCTACATGGAAGTGGGATAATATCTCTATTGACTTTTTGGTCATGTTTCCATGTACCCAGATCAAGAAGAATTAAAATTTTGGGGTGATCGATAGTCTAACAAAATCATCTCACATTATACCCATTCGTGATATAGTCAATGTTGAGGAGCTGGGAAGTCTCTATGTGAAGAGATTATTTGGTTGCATGAAGTTACACCTTCTATTGTCTCTGATAGAGATCATCAGATTACTTCTCACTTTTGGAGAGGCCTTATGTAGGTGTTGGGATCTCATGTCCATTTGGGAAATGCATGTCATCCACAGTCAAATGGCCAAACAAAAAGAGATATACAGATTCTTGAGGATATGTTTTGAGCATGTATTCTCTATTTTTATGGAGAATGGGATGATCATTTGGGGTTGGTTGAGTCTTCTTCAATCAATAGTTACTACTCCCAGATCAGGATGCCTCTTTTTGAGGTCTTTTATAGATGGCTTTGTAAATCTGTGTTGTGTTGGTCGATGATTGGTGAGAGTTCTATGACTAGACCGATCTTGTTCTAAGAGGAAATAGTAAAGATTCAGTTGATTTATTAGAGAATATTGACATATTAGAGTCGATACAAGTCTTTTGTTGATCTTCTTTGTACAAATTTGGAGTTATCATTTGCTGACCAGGTGTTCTTGAAAGTTTCACCCCCGTTGGGTCATCGACAGATTGGGAGGCAAGGGAATATTGCTCCTCATTTTTTTGGACCATTTGATATTGTTGAGAAGGTGGGAAAAGTTGCATACTAGTTAGCACTACCACCGTAGATGACGTCAACAGCTAATTGGATTCATGTATCTCATATTCAAAAGTATTTATCTGATACATATCATGTTTTTAGTTGGTGGGATATTGAAGTGGAACCTAATTTTTCTGTGATAGAGCATTCAGTTAGGATAATTGATTTTTAGACCAAGGTACTTTGTGGGAGAACGATATATTTGGTTCGGGTTCTATGCAAACATGACTCTGATTCTCATGAGATGTGGGATATGGGGGCACTGATGAGGGATAATTGGACTCATTTTTTATGTGGAGGATTCTTAGTAGGATTTTTGGGGATAGAATGTTTTTGTGGTGGGGAGGTTGTAACATCCCGTTTCCATTTTTAGGTATTCCTAAACCCCTCTTTTGGTTGAGATTTCATTGGGTTTCATTTGGAGTTATTTTTGGTAATTTTATATAAATTATGGAGGTTTCCAGGGTGGATCATGGTTTACGCATGGCCTGCACATGGTTTGGAAAACTGTGCACTAGTGCCCAGTTTTGGACAGTGGTCTTCGCACGGTCTGCGTACAATTTTCCCAAACCATGTGGAGTTTCCCAAGAAATCGTGTGGATGGGTTTTCCTAGATCCAAAATTTTTATTAAAATTTTATGACCCACCTTTTAGGTCCCAAACAGACATCCTTTGACCCAAACACATTTCTCCATTGTGTAGTACTCTCAATAAGGATTCTTGGCCCTTTGAACCCCTTCCAAAAGTGATCTAAATCTAGGTGAATGTTGGTCGATCTCATTCTGGTTATTTTCCTCCCCATGTTCTCTTCCTCCCGTAATCTCTCTCTTTCTCCATAGGGTTCTATAGATCTTGGTATTGATTTTTTGATCTAAAACCCTCTATTTTTTTGATCTTAAACCAAGGTTTGATTCTTATTTTTTTGATCTTCATTCTTCATGAACAAATCTCGATTTGGGTTTGGCGTTGTGAGATCTATTATTTTTGGTAGGTTTTTCCTTTACAATTCCAAATTTTTTTTGAACCTAATTAATTTTTTTAAATTTCAATTTTTTAGATTTAAATTCAATTGTTTTGATTTTATTCAAATGGCTTTCAATCCTTTCGTTATAAAACCCCAATTCCAATGAATTGGGGTTTTTAGGGAAAAAATGGGTTTTGGGATTAGAATTGGAATTTTTTGAGATTTAAATTGTTTAATTTAAATTTCATTTTTGATGGGAATTGAATCAATTTAAATTCTGATTTTCATTGAAGAAAAATATATTTGATGGAAAGTTTTTGAAAATCCTCGATTCAACTGAATTGGGTATTTGTGATGAAAATGATGGAATTGTTTGATTTGGTTTAAAATACCAGTTTTGTAAATAATGGATTTTTTATTATGGAAACCTTAGGATCTTATCTTGGTGAAAAATCATGTTTTTATTAAAATCATGCTAAGGTTTTTAAAGAGAAAATTTGCATATTTGAAATGGATAATGGGATGAATTTCATTTTCTTTTATAAAATGAATTTCTCATCATTGATTTGTACTTGAGAACATGAAAGTCTTAGGTAGTTAGTGAGTTATTTTGGGTGACACTTTATGATTCTAAAAAGTTCTAAAACACCATATTAGCACATCCCACTCCTTTGGATATGATGATGAGTTCCCTTTACCATAGGCCTAATGGGGTGTATGTACATACTTTCCAAATTTACAGTGTTGGATCCCTATAACCCGGAACTATCGTACATATTTGGCACATGACCATATTTCTTGCTTGTTTGAATTTTTGAATGCATATATAGATTCCATTATTATAAACTATTTTACATTCCATGATAATTTATATAAACTGTGTATATAATGTATTTATTTAATCCATTTGTGAGAATTTTTTTATGCAAAGTATCCTTTGAATAAAGAAAAATTCCATGTTTTATAATATTTTCCATCATTTGAAATGTATATCAGGATTTGATAAAGGTATTTACATCTTTTCAACAATAGATAATTATTTGATTAAATATTTTTTATTAATGCCAAACCTGACTGTTTTAAAATTGAAAGTACATTTTTGTTAAATTAATATTGGCATATGTTATGAAATCTTTAGGTGAAATCATACTAGGATATGGATCATACCCTACTTGTGTATTATGGTTTTTGTACATTATCTCCTTCTAAGTTTGAGTAAAGGAAAAGGATCTCATAGAGGTGAATCCTTCTATTGAACTTTGGTCTTGGTGAGTTGTGTCCTTATGTAATTTGGGCTGTTTTTGCCATTTTTGTACTTAGGTTGTAGTACTTTGGTAGTTGTACCTATTTAAATTCCGTTATTTTACTCCTTGGGGAGTTTTCATTTGATATGCATACTATCTTTTATTCTTTTCATTATAAATTGTTAGTGGAAAAATCATTCCCACTTTCAATTTTTATGATTCCAGGTGCTAGTTACCAACCCATGGGGATCAAGAATACTGTTCAAACCATGTTAGGACCGACTCAATTATCAGGTTACCAGGGTACCCAGGTTGGTTCATGATAATATCCACCAATGGTTCATATGATCTACCATAGACTTATCTATCATTGGACCATGATACCATTATTCTAATCTACCATTGCTCTATGATACTGTCAAAGATGATCTACCAAAAATATGATATTGTTGTTATTCCATCTCTCTTTTGAATTTAGATCCTCTAACATCGATTTTAAGGTATTAAATGTAGATAATATCATGTTAATTTATTAATCATTATTCCTAAACCACTCCATGAATTCATTAAAGAAAAAAGTCAGAGTTTCCAAATTTAGTGATCAATACAAGGATCCAGGATATCTTTATTATTATTATTTAGTGGATAATAAGACCTGTAGATCTATTTATTATAGATAAATATTTCATGCATGATGGAGGTGTTGATTCATGCATGAAATTAGAGAAACTAGTAGTGGGTGGAATACAGAGTTTAACACAAGCTTCTATACACTAAATCATGAGACCTTTGTGAAAAGTATTACCGAAAATCAACAAATTGAAAAAGAAATATTTTCCCTGGCTCTATGATACTCTGTTTCCATACACATTTTGAAGAACCTATTCAATCTCATTTCCTAGAAATATATAAGGACCTTTGAACAACTAAATCATCAAAGATCAAGTAGCATAATATTTTCTTATCTATTCACTTTTTTCCCCTTATTTATTATTTACATTTGAATATTTAGTTTTATTACTCTATTTATTTATACAAATTGTATCTTATGATTAAATTGAAGTGTTCTATACACACTCTCTCAACATTGTTGTTTTTATACCCATGAAAACTATAGAGGAGGTCCAAAATGACCTATATTTTTTTTCTTCCCATATATAACAGTGGAAGATGGTTTGATTCTAGACATCCTTTGTGATATTCCAATATTAATTTTTTATTAAACACAAAATCACTTTTAAGTGGAAAGTGGGAACCCTCATATCTCAATAGGTTCATAACCAAAGGACAAAACAGATTTGTTAAAGAATAGAGTGAGTTGTTTGGAAACATTTTCCCTAAACAAAACCCAGGTAATAGAATTCACTTGAGTGTCGGGGGGATCTTTCAATGTACCCTCGAATTGAAGTGCCAATTTGTCCCATGCTTTCTTGTTTTACTCCATGATAATCTTACCCATGTTGAGGCATCTATGCATGATGTGAGCCTGCTTATCAGAAAACTCACCTTGCTCCTTTGTAGTGGCCACCTGGATCGGTCTCATCTTCTTCAGTTCCTTAATATCCGAAGTGGATTCAACTATTTATTCATCTGAATGCAAGAGTAAATCCCTTTTTTCTAGCACTAAGGACATATGGCACTGAGAATCAGCTTTGGACCCTTCTTTACGCAGATTCCCCTGACCACCCAACGTCACACCACCTGCAGGAGGAGCAGTAAATGCATCCTCACATCCTTCCTTAACCAGGTCCTTGGTGATGGAAGTCGCCTCCTGTTGGCTAGGGGCTTTGGGCCTGTTCTAGCTTGTGGAGCCAACATTTTTAGAATCCTTCGGTGACAACTTTCCCTTGCACGCAGATCTAGTGATGGGAGGACAAGGGAGGTTGGAGTAATCCTTCCATCGGTGCGCCCTTTGATTTTTTGAAATGAAGCCTTCTGAATCCATGGTTTTGTTCTTGCCCTTCCGTATAGAGGATCTAAAATAGTCCCCATCTAAGTACAGTTCCTTGGACTCATCATGGTCAGAAGTCTCAAACATTTCCTCTTGAGGTGATTCTGTTCCAACTAGAGTGTCATGTCCATTATCCCCCCCTGTTTCTTCCTCATTGTTAATGTAGTGTTCTTCATCCACACTACAAAATGATTCTGAGAGATCCCGATTGTCCCCTCTATTTTGAGCTTCTTAGCATTATAGGATACTTGCGAGAACTGCTTTGGCATGACTGGAACTTCTATTTTCTGAAGATCACGGCCCATGAATGGAAGATGGTTAGGGCTGTTTCTTGAATCCATTCGTTGTGCATCCTCACTAGTGACAAGACTTTTAATATCATCCTTCAGAACATCTCCCTCATCTATTAATGGAGTGACCTCCGGTAATGCTCCAGAAGGATCCCGAAGGACCTCTCTAATAGACTTCCCCTCTATTTGGTTGTCCTAATCAGCATCCGCGGGCGAGGGACCCTCATCATGTCGAACCCTGAACGCCTTCATGTCCTCACCGGAACTACTTGGAAAATAGATTCCACCCAAGTCACAACGCAACTGGTCAAAAACCTCAGAAACAATAGGCCCAGACCCCTCTAAAATACCTTTCACAACTGTAACCGAGGCACCTCCCCGGCCTGTACCCACTGTATGGACATCCTAGTCATCCTCAGCTGGAGAAGACTGAGGAGGGGGAAGACCCAAAACAAGGACCTCCATGTACCCCTGTTCGTACCCACCTGGATCAGTAGCGTGTCCAGGACAGGCTTCATCAATCACTTAAGGCACTTAGGCCAAAACAAAAGGTTCAACCAAACCCTCCTTCCGAGCCCTTTTTCCAAAACTCAGAATGACAGTGTCCCTGCCTAGAACAGTAGGTACAGAAACTCATCCATGACTCTTAAACAACGGGTTGTGCATACCTGTATTCTCCCTCAATCAAAATCCACACCACCTATGGAGGGGGTGGTAAAGGTCTATTTAGACACATATGTACACTACAATGTGGTGTGTCAAGGAAGAGGTATGCCGATCATCACACAAGAAGCTGCCGATGGAATTTCCAACAGACTGGAGGAGAGCCAGGTTATAGAAAGGCAGTGGTAACCTAGTAAGCTGAATCCAAATTGCTGAAGTAGACGAGTCTCGATTAATATGAAGATCAAATGACCAACAAAGGATATGGAAATGAAAACCTTGAATGGATCTGCTAGCTCTGGACTAGGCCCGAGCTAGATCATCCTCATCAGCGAAGCAAATGAGGATTTTCTACAGCCCCAGGAGACCGATGACTGCACATTGACTTAAGCCCCATTCCTCATTCACGTACCTATCGAACATCTACACAAGAGGCCGATGCCGAACGATCTTCACGACTAGAGCCGTAGATAGTAGCGAGGAATCTTTTTAGAATTCTTGTGGAGAGATCAGGACGACTTGATGACTATTGAAAATTCCAGGGACCTTCGGAGATACGTTGATGCTAAGGCACTGAGGGAAACCCCCATGCTGGAAAACCTGAGGATAAACACCAACAGCCTGAGATTGAGGCCCCTCCTCAGGAGGAGGAGGGGCCTCCGAGGCCGCCATCAAGATTAGGGCATCGCCCAGCTTCCAGGGAGGAGAAAAGAAGTGCCTTGACCTATATCCTATTGTTTGTAAAAGCTAATATATGTTGTGGATAAGACAATTTTTATAATAATATTTTTTTTGTAGTAGTTGATTTCTAATTGGAGGAGATTAAGATTCAACATGAGACTGAACCCCTTATTTTATTCTGTTTTGTGATCTATTGGTTTTATTTTTTCAATCAAAATATAAATATAGATTTATTATTTAAAACTATAAACAAAACCTTTCTTTGATAGTTAGTCTTAACCTATGTTTATATAAAGTGTTTGATTAAGTAATTTAGTTTCTAAATTAAAATTAATTTCAAATATTTTTTTAACTAATACCTAATCTTACTTAATTTTTTATGAATGATCAAAATTATACAATTATACTCTTTTTATTAACTGGGCATTATTAATTAACATAGGGGTTTTAATTTTAATTTTTTTAACAGAAATTTTTATTGAGAAATAAAATCACCCCCTCTTGAGTTACTCACTCTGGCTAACAAATGGGTTATTTATACTTCTGTGTAATTATTAAAATTTCTCACCCCAACAGAGTGTCAATTTATTATGGATGATATTTATGTGGGTATGTTCTTGAGAAGGTAAAGAGATTTTTGGACTCTCATTTTCATGAAAATTGAGTTTTTTTAATTCAGTTCATAATATTTTTGTTCATCCTTTTCTTATAAAACATGAATATGATTTTTCACATTAAAAATTTGATTTCTTGAGTGTAAACTAATACACTACTTGATGAAAATACATGTTTGAAATTTTATTTTAAAAAATACTTTCTACAACCATTCTGTATTTCAATCTTGAGAATTATTTTATTCCACTATATTTAAATAAGTAATTTTTTTAGGATAAGAAATAACCTAAGTGTGGGTGTATTTTCTGTGGATCTAATTTTATCATGTTTCTCAAATCATTACTAAGATATTTTAATGATTTCTCACTAAAAAATATGCTTACTTCTCAAATTTTGTGGATCTAATTGATTTTTGTGTCAAGTCTTATCTTATTGAAAAATTTCATGAAAATGTTAAATTTTGTGTGTAAATGTTGAATTTCCTTTGTTTAAAATTTTATTTTATCTTGTAGGAGCACAATTTTGTGTTGGTATTGTTGAATCTGAGAAATTCTAGTAGAAAATGCATTCAAAGTGTTAATTGTGGAAATTTTTTTATTTATTGGATTAATAATTTTAAATTTTTAAAATATTTATTTTATGTGTTTTGAATTAATTGTTGTATTCTATTAATTTTATTTTTAATTGATTTATTAATTTAATTAATTAATTAATTAACATATGTGAATTTTTATTTAACATTTTATTAATTTAATACTTTTTAATATATTTTAAATTTTTATTTATAATTTATGATTTTTTATTTATTTCCTTTATTAGTTTTTTATTTTTATTTTTTTTATTTAATGAAATTTAAAATTATTTAATTATTATTAATTTGAGTGTTTTAACTTTTTTTTCTTATTTTAACTTTCAATTTTAGATTTAATTTAAGTAGTCAAAAGTAGTATTAATTATATAATTTTAAATGATTAATAGTTTACTTATAATATTTAATCTATATTTTTCAATTGTTGTTGATATGTGGGTAATAAACATTAGTAATTGGTTGGAGTACGTGTAAGAAGTCTCATGTTTCTCAATGAAAGTTTGGTGAAGGAATTAATTGACCGTTACCACAAATAGTGGTTGTAAGTGTGATAATTATCAATGAAAGTGGTCTATTGCATTCCAATTTCAAGGTACTATGCCTCCACAGTCGATCAGATGAGTCTAAAAGAAGAAAATTGGCAAACTTCTGCATTGACCATATGCCATAACCTTCGACCATGACTCTAATTTGATCAAATTTATGTATAATTTTATTGATCGTGCCTCTACGATCAATCAATCGAGTCTAAAGAAGCTGAATAAGTTGAATCGAGGCCAGGTTTATCATGAAAAGGTAACCAATTCCAAATTTTTGAAGAGTATTACTTTTGATCTTATTTTCTGGTAAAAAACGACATCAAATGAACCTTATGTTGGATAATAAAATCATATTACAGGGACAGTTCCAAACATCTATTGTAGCGATGGAGTCTTAGAGATCTTCAATGAAGGATAATTCAACATATTTGGCGTAAAAAGATTGGACGGAAATAACTGCAACAATTTGTGGACTTTTTTATTCATATCGGTTTTGATCATTTTTTGGGTGTATGAATATATCCGTATAAATAGGGAGGATTGGGTGTGTTTTTATATGAATCCTGAGGATAAGAAATAAAAATTGTGTTGTTACAACTATATTTGTTTTCTTCCGATAACCTCTAGTGATCTCCATCTGTTCTTCTTCTTCCCACGATCCTCCATCTGTGCTATTAGAGGAGGATAAAACTTATGTTTTCCCTAACCACTTTTAGGGGTATTAGAGAAGATTTGGATTTATTTCTGCTAGTTGTGTGGGAGTTTTGTTGTATCTACTTCACATCCCTTACAACACCCAAATGTGGAAGAAGGTGAATAGTTCATTCATCCCACTTTATTCCTCACACCAATTTTTTTGGGTTTGATTTTCCACATTATGTTTTACATATTTCATTTTCCAACCAAAATTGAGTTGATTTTCTCAAAAATCCACACTCCATGTTACTTTTTTTCCTTTATTTTCTTTTTTCCCTTTTTTCCTCTCTTCTCAATTCTTATGCCAACCCTTTTGCAGGGTGTACAAAAAAAGTGTGAAGTTTTTTTTGAGCCTCCAGGTCCTCTCTCCCTCTGGTGAAAAAAAAATCAATATCTAGAATAATTTTATTTTTCCTCTCATGATAACTCTCTACAATCCTAAAAAAATTGAAAAAATCAAACAGAATTTATATTTTTCATCCAACTCTCCCTCTTTTCCTTATCTTATTCAAAAACAATTGGGAAGACATTTTCAAATCATCAAATATGGGTATCAAAAAAATTGGATAGCCATTTGTATTGATCCCACATCCACACCTCTCCGTAATCCTAAAAAAATTCTGTAATTCTCATCTCAAAAAATTTTGTTAATTTCCATGGAAAATTCATTTTCAAAATATGTGATCTCGAACCTAACGAAGAAAAATTATGATAATTGGTGCATCCAAATGCACATAGTACTTGGAACCCTAGAATTCATGGACATCATGGAGGACATATACATTGAGATGTAATCCAAAGTAGCTGAGGATGCTCTACCAGATGTTCAAAAGGCCACTAATTGGGTGGAATGAAAGTGAGACTACAAGGTAAAATATAACATTTATCAAGGCCTTGATGAAGTGAAATTAGAAATAATCGCTTCATATAAATCATCAAAGGAGATATGGGATACTCTTTGCAAAGCATTCCACGACGCCAACTAAGTGAAGTGGATTCCTCTTCAATATCTGTGAGGAGAGTTCAAATACCTATTTATGAAATCTTGTGAAACTATTGTCGAGTATCCTACTCATGTAATGGTTGTGGTGAACCAACAACGATAAAATGTAGAAGATATTTCTGACATGTGGGTATGTGAGAAATTTTTTCATTCCCTTGATCTAAAATTTGATTACATATTTGTTTCCCTAGAATAAACAAAAGACCTGGAGAAAATTTCTATCAAAGAACATGTGGGATCTCTACAAGCCCATGAATTGAATGTGAACCACTGGAGTGATATAAATGTAGTGGAGCATGCCCCAGAATAAAATCTGTATCTCAACAACTGTGAAAAGGATCAATTGGGGTCATCTCAAAGAATCCAAGGTAAGGGATTCCATGGATAACAATTTGATCTAATAATAGGAGGATGAGGCGGGAGAAGTTCAACTTAAGGAGGATGTGAGTGTCAAAACTGTACTCCAGGAGAATGTGGATGATGAAGAAGATGAGGATTCAACAATTGCCAACCAGAATAAAGATACATTCAATGGTATAATTTTCAAAAATATGGACATTATAGCAATGAATGTTGGTCATGTAACCAATGAAGAATACACCAGGGAGGCACATATCGTCGAAGGAGAAGATCCTTTTGACGAGTCCCATGTGTTAATGGCACAGAAAAAACAAAAAATCATGGTATGTGGTATTTTGACTATAGAAGAAGTTGGATCACAAATGTACCAATGGAGAAAAATTGCATGTTTCCACTTATGATCCAACCCAATGTACCACGGTGTTTGGCAATGGTACGGGATGATAAAGACTAGCTATGGAATCTCAGGTTATGGAATTTAAAATTTGAAAGTTTAAGATTATTATGAAGAATGAATATGGTGAATGGACTTTCTATCATTTAAAACATGAATCAAATATGTGAAAGTTATGTTCTAAGAAAAAAACATAGAAACATCTTTGCAATAATGGCCAATTGGAAAGTTGCAGCACCACTAAAGCTAGTTCACACCGACATGTTCGGTCCGTTGAATCCAAAATAAGATGAAAAAGAGGTATTTTCTGATATTTATTGATTATTATAGCAGGAAACCATGGATATATTTCCTCAAAATTAAGTCATAAGTGTTTGGTGTCTTCAAAGAATTCAAGGCACTGGTGAAAAATCAATGCAACCATCACATACAAACTTTGCAATCTGGTCGAGGCTGGGAGTACACATTTGATGTGTTTCAAGAGTACCTAAATCATCATGGAATTAAAAACCCACTGACCATGTCTTACACATTCCAACTCAATGGAGTATCCGAGATGAAAAATTTCACCATTCTTAGTATGGAGAGAAGCATGTAAGAAGCTAGAGGAGTGCCAATGACTTTCTGGGATGAATCAGCCTCATGTATGGTGTATCTAATCAATAGATTCCCAAAAAACATCAAAGAAAATATGTTTTATAAATCATGGATTACTCACAATCCAAGTGTAATTCATATTAGAGTTGTTGTTCTATTTCCTTCATCAGGATCCTATAGGCAAAATGAACAAAACTCGAGGAAAAAGGAATGAAGTGTGTCTTTATGGGATACAAAGATCGAGAAATGGGATATTTATTGTATAATTCCATCACCATGAATATTATATTCAATAGAGATTTTATCTTTGATGAAAATGAGACATGGATGTGGAATCAATACAATGATTCTAGAGAGGTACGAATCACTCTAGAAGATGATGAAATAGTGAAATAATTACCATTGGAGGAATAAAGAACTGAATAGTCATTGACATTATCACTGGATACTCTTATATCTAAAGACATCAAATGATAACATTCTCAAATATATCCTAAAAATGCTTGAAGACTTTTGGATATATATGGGAGAACAAAACCAATGGAGGATTATGTAAATTTGTATTGTCTCTTAGTAATTTCTAATCCAGTTATCCTTGAGGAAGCTAAAACCGATGAAATATGGAAGAAAGTGATAGATGAATGAATTTTTTCCATGAACACGATTGAAGGATATAAGAAAAACGAATTTTTTTACTTTGGTGAAGTCATTGCAACAGTTGGACATCCACTTGGATATGATGCAAAGTCATGGGTCATGAGGAATATGAGTTTAGGAGGGGGGTGTTGGATAATAAAATCATATTCCATGGAGTGTTCCAAACATCCACTATAGCGATGGAGGCTTGGAGATATTAAATGAAGGCTACTTCAACATGTTTGACATTGAATGATTGGCTGACACCTACTACAACCATTTGTGGACTTTTTTTATCTCAGTTTTGATCATTTGTTTGGTGTACGAATGTATCCCTATAAATAGGGAGGGTCGCGTGTACTGTAATATGAATCATAAAGAGAAGAAATAAATACCATGTTGTTGCTACTATATTTGTTTTCTTATGATCACCTCCAGTGATCTACATCCATGTTTCCACTACCCATGATACTCCATCACCTTAACCATTGTGGAAATATAGGTTGGTCCATTTTAATCTTTGAATCCAAGTGAGCTAATGAAGTGGATCTGAGGGAATAGAAATCGGTCACTGGAGAACCTCTATGGGATTAAAAAAACTCTTTTTGAAGAAAAACTAATTTAGTTCAGCTTGAGGATAAATAATACCTAAAACCTTCAATGAGTCTGAATTAAGCCTTATTGAAGAAGATTAGTCAAATCTAATTAATGATTTTGGAGCTTATGTACAGGTGAAGAAGAGGATTTTTTTTTCGAATAGGCTGAAAAGAGGCTGATTATTGGCCATCCCTAGGGAGTCTGACCCAAGTTACATAGCCTCAATTCCAATTTTCACCTAATTTGAAATAAATTAAAACATTTATGACAGGTGTTGTGAGTTTTAGCTGATGAACTGGAGTAGATTTAATTTGGTTAGCTCGACTGAAGTTAGGGGTGATGATATTGAGTTCATTGATAAATCTGAATTTAGATGAAGCTTATGTAGTGTTCGAGATAAACCAAGCTGTTATACCAAATGGAGAAGGAAAAATTGGAATTGAGGCTTTATAAATCTAGATCACAAGTTTATTCATCATTCACAATCTACATTTGACTCTATATACACATGAAGTTGATGCCCTAATCTCAAAGGTGGGAGTGTGAAAAGTTTCACCCTTTAATTTAGAAGTAAGATGGAGTGCTTTATTGGAAGTTCATTAGGATTAATATGACGATGGGATCCAAGGTGATTGATTGTGGTTGTCGATCTCAAACCTAGAGGAAGATTTTCAGTGAGATCACTTTAAAGGTGATGGAGTTTTCCTCATCTGGTTAAAATCTCAAAATTCACGTGACTTTAATTAAGATTATAGACCCGAATTTAGTTTATTTGAGCTGATAAAAATTTGGGGTTGTAGACAAAGATTTTGTTATTTTATGGTATTATTTTTTCCCTATTCTAGGTATGATTAAGAATATGGGGTATTATAGTAACCATTTATATGTATGTGAAAACACGTAAGGGTGAACACTAGTTGTTCAATGTAATATTTCGAAGATGATCACGAAATTGGGTGACTCTCTTTATTATCTTTTGTGAGCTCATCTTGAGTGTAAAGATGGTGTTTATATGGCTTCAATATACTCAAACATTTTGGTTTAATATTATAATATGGGTTCATGTGAGGAATCTAATTACAGTTACCACTAGAGAATTACTAGGATCAAATCAGTGGTTTCTTAGTTCACATTAAGGATGATGTCAAATTTCCGAATGTTCAACCATGGATGAATGACGAAAATGATTGATTGGTTATTTAAAATAACATAGATTAAGGTTTGAATATTTTATTTTTTTTATTATTGATTTTAAATTATTTTAGTCCTAATTTAAAAATAGAGGGTTCCTATGAGTTTTTATTTAATGCAGATGTGAAGTTGGAAAATTGTACACACCACATATTCATTGAAATTATTCATTGATGATGTTTTTGAACCAACAATTTTTGTTAATATGAATTTACCAAGTCATAAATATGCCTAGATTAATTTGAAACTAATCATATGTGACTGTGTTGTAGTTTTTATAAGAGGTATGCTTAATTCATGCACTGATGACTTAATATAGTGAACATTTCTACATGGTTGGTGAAAAAATGGGGGATTGAACTCAGTCAGTGCAAGTTTTTTTTACCAACCCAAAAGAACAAAACATGGATATTGGGAGGATACACATGAGGATGTAAAATAATTTATTCAAATATTTTTAAAAGAATTTATATAAAAAGATTAATGAAGTGAGAACCAAGAAGTAGAGAAGATCCTTGATAGAGAATATTGTTTTCCTCTTTATTCTTCTCTTTATATAGTTGGTTGTAATGTGATCCTTGAAAATTGTTAAGATGAAAATGTTTTCTAGTTAATTTCTCTTAGGGAAAAATATTGACTGGTTAAATCTGTACTTATTTCAATCATAAACTTTATTTTTCTTTCTTGATAGTAACTATATATCTCTCTCTCTTTAATTCTTGAAGAATTTCACATTCTTTATATGGATAATTAATGAAAATTTTTCTCAATTAAAGGAATTTTAAACCTGATTCATCTTTTTTAATCTTATAAAAAGATATTTTCTTGTCTGATTGGCCCAAAAATGTTATTTGACCAAATTAATTTTGTAAAAAACTGATTTTATAATTTCTTTAGAATGATTTTTTTCTATAGCTGATAAAATATAGAATTTCATTAGTCACATGTTAACCTACTAAAAAAACTATTTAACCTCTTTAAATATTGGTTTTAGTAATTTTTTATCATGCAAGAATGAAGGAATATTTATTTAACTAGTCAATCAAGTATCTTAATATCATAATTATTGTACCCATTTTCCAATTTTTAGTTTATCTCTTGCTCATCACTTTTTTAAATAAATAACATTCTTAAACTTTTATTTTCCTTTATCACTATTTTTTCAAGTTTATATTGTATATTACTATTATTTCTTTCATTTTTTCTATTACCACTTGTTTTCTTGAGTGAATTTGTTTCTTTTTTTGGTCACTATATAAACAATTTCATTCTCTATGGGTTTAACACGCCACACACTTTCTATATTAGATTTCAATAAGATATTAAATAATTAATTTTCATAGATTCATTGAATACTAAGTCATTCATCTTCACTATCTTCATTACTATCAAGCTCAACTACTGGGAGTAATTCAAAATTTCCACAATCCCTCACAAATTTTATTATTTCAATATTTTTAGGAAAAACTGTAGAATGTTTTTTAGTTTATGGGGTTCACTCTCAAAAAATACCAATTGAGATTAATCACCACTATCATAAAAGTATATATGGTTTAATTTTTAAGAAACACTCCTACCTCCATGTACTTCATCTTTTATATAATAAACCATATTTTCTTATGAACCCAATATAAGTAGATTATGTTCAAAATTCTGAATCATATACATTAATAGATAAAAATCGATATAAGTAAAATTTAAGGGATATTTAATTATACCACTATGATTATTGAAATTCATTCATTTGAATAACATAACTAAAAAATCCCATGATATCTTAATTGGATGATATCAACTGGATTTCTATAGCATCTCACTCTATAAGTGTAAATACACCGCCATTTTGAGTATTCAAGCCTTTATCATGATCAATTTTAAGAAAATTAAATCCATTGATATAAAAGGTATTGAATCTATTATCATTCCTTAAAGGACCTTGATATAAATGCTTGACCATATAAGTATAATTTTATTAAAGGTGTTACTACGGTAAAATTGGGCTATATCCACAGACCTATAGACACGAATTTTCAAAATTATGGCTAAAGGTTTTTATATGATGGATATAGCCATGATTTTGTCTAAATTGTGACTATATATTACACCTATATCCATGGTTTTCATAAATTGTGGCTATAGGTTATTTCATAAAAGGTTATATCCATGGTTTCATAGAACTATGGCATAGGTTTCCTGCCTTAGCGTGGGAATTTTTTTTATTGGGAAATGGTAGGAAGAGTTATAGCCATAGTTTTTAATTATATTGTCATGGTTTATAAAAATATATATATACCAAGCTTTATCCCTAGTCTAGTGGTAAACCCTCTGGTCTATGGTAGCATAGGTAAGGAGTTCAAATTCATCTAGGAGCTATTTATTTTTAATATATAGACATGATTTACATGGTCTATAACCACAATTTTTCACTGTGGCTATACCCTATAGGCATGGTTTTCCACCGTGTGAGTTATAGCCATGGTTTCTAAAATTGTGGCTATAGTGTCTATTTCCACGATTGTATCCATGGAAATAGACACTTAAACCCATGGCTATATATTTTTTCTATATCCATGAAAATATGTTCCACGGACCACCAAAACTATGGCTAAAGCATGTAGCTATGGTTTTGGACCATGGATATATCCCATTTTTATAGTAGTGGGGAGACCCAGCCCTAAAACCTTAAACAAGGAAAATAGTTTACAGGGGTATAAAATAGTGGATCCTGAGAGCATCCCCTCTAACAATATACGACCCATCATGGGGTGCCTTGGATGTTAGGAAATCAGCCACTTTGTTCCAGTGGAGTTCCACACACTTCTTGCCCATTGGCCCTTGAAGAGTATATGTTTCAAGGTTTCATCATGGGGTTCTCTATAGTAGTTTTACATGGACACAAGAGTAATACTTATGTGCATGATTATCACGTACAAATTTGGGTCAACCCTAAACCAGTCACCCAAGTCAGTTCGTGGCATGTCCCAAGGGGCATTCTCAATCCCTTCGGGATGGAAACTAATGTCGGGCATCAAAACGGACACATGGGAATGATTTAAGCCCGAAAGAAACCAACTAAGAGAAAAATAATAAACAAAATCAATCAAGCCATGAGAACGAACAACTTAACTTAGATAAATAAATAGTTGGTCTAAATACACGATACAATTGAACATAATAAATAAATAGAAACAAACTGAAAATAAATCCATGTTACTATGATCTCCATATGACCTCTTGGTCACCTTCAACCACTAAACCGAACATGCTCAACAATGAGAACCTACTAGGAAGTGTGAAAAAAAGATGAACATGATATGGAAATGATAAAATAACAATGAGAACCGAGATTCTCAGTTGGGATGCCAAGATAAACCTTTGAATCTAAGTTTTTACATTCCCAAAATAGTCCAAGGACACTAGTTTAAAATACAATTATAAAATTATGTTTTACAAATTTTATTGAACAACAAAATTTTCCCTTTCCAAATCCCAATTCACACCACATACAAATATTAAAACTAATTACCATTTTATAAACAAAATCCAAAACAAGGAAAGCCAGGCCAATGCTAAAAGAAACAGGTGAACAGTACAAGAAGAAAATAAACTAGTGTGGTAAAACCTAAACAAGAAATACAGTAATAACCATGGGTGATCCTAAACATCCCTAGAAAACCCTTGGAAGTGCATAGTTCAAAACCACCTATTGATGTATGGTAAAGCTCAATTTTCTATAACCAACTTATCGACCACACAAAAAAACTAGCAGCACTCCCCATATGGCCTCTATATCTACCAGTGGGTACCAACCTATCTAATCAGGGTTGGTAGGATATCATCACTCGATTATCTATAAGATGCCCTGGAACCCACGGTGGTAATAACAATATTGTGTAAGTAGGAGGCCAAAGCACATGTGACTCAGCCCAGCTGTCACCACTGCACTTGCCTACCCAAAAAACAGACACAAATATATGATAAATCCTAGGGGGAATCCCTCCTATAAAGGTTCCCCATATACTTACATATTACTTTCATAAAACAGGGTGCCAAATGGGATTCTACAACATATAAACATTAAAAAAATTTGGAAAACATTTAAGGTTTCTAACCAGGAACACACATTTATCCAAAAAAAATTGTGAACCCAACTTTTACAATTACAAATCAAAACTGTCCCTTAAGTTTTAAATAGACATTCAAAAACATCACAATTCCCAAATGGGCGTTTACCCTTTTTCAACTCACACCAAAACATGTTTCTATCCAAAATGGACAAACCATAAAGAATCCATTAAAAACTATGTTTTCCAAAACACAAGATAAAAACCATATAAAATTTCATTTATAACCTTCTTTATAAACCCCACAAGTGGACCAACTTTCTTTAAAAGCTAAATGTCACTTAAAAAACTGGGTTTTTTAGAGAGATTACCATTTTACAAGTACTATATTCATTTGAGGCCACATCCATGTGTGCACCTAGTGTACTCATGGATTTTCTAACATCCAATGGCGATATTTTCATCTAAGAAACCATGTAAAAATCAAATTAAACCATTCATTATTTTAAAAGAACACAACCATCCCATTATCACCAAAAAACCCCTTTCAAAGACCTTTAAACCAACCAATCAAACCACACCATTTCCAAATTTGACACACAAAACCAAGTTCATAAGAAAATAAGAACCATCACACAATATAAGAGTTAATCATTTCACAAAATACCTAATTCCTATATACATGAACATTGAATTTTAAAACAAGCAACATATATGTTCCTTAAACCAAAACATTTCCCAAAAGTCTCTTTAGAAAACTATTTTTAACAAAATCAATCAAACATAATCATCACTTATATCTATAAATGGGTATATTAGAGGTTTTAATACCATTTAAGAATCGAATGAAAACATTAAAGTTCTAAAGGATCATTATCTAAAAGAAAAGATGAATTCTCCTACCTCAAATCAAGTGTTAAATGGAAACAACTTCATGGAGATGGAGAGTAGGGTCCCATGAACGATCCACATACCCTAGATCAAAAGAAACATCACCCACACCCAAACCCTAGACATTAGGGTTCATCCAACTGGAGAAAACCACAAAGATAAGTCATGAAAGGAAGAGAGGAGAAGGAAGAGGGGAGAAAACCATGAAGAACCACTAACCATTGGTAATAAATTGCACAAAAAATGGACCAAAATGATGGATAATGAAGGGGGTGAATATGGTCAATACTCAGTAGGTATGGATTCATTTTGGAGGTGGAATCACCCAAAATGGATATCTAGGTCAAAATTTATTAGTCATGTAATGGGATTCATGGTTTTGTTGCATGCTTTTTTAAACTAAGCGTAAATCTTGTGAAGGATACAAGAAAAATTATTAAACTTTGTAGGTTTATGTTGCATGGTTTGGGGAAACCATGTGACTTAAATTTTTTTCCAAAAACACTTAAATGACACTCCCAACACTTGAAAATCCGACTCAAAGTTCCTTGAATGATTTAACCTAATTTACGGACATTGTGGGTGTCACAAACTCTCCACCATGAAAATTTATTCCCATAACAGTCAAAATAACTCTGAATTGGTCTAGAAGAAAAACAAAACCACCAAAAAACAAGAACTTTTTTAGACTCTCAACCCAAACATTAACCCAATGACCCAACATTGAGAATTAAATAAAAAAAATAAAAATCGTGGTCGGGGTGTAACAATTATCCCCACCATAAACCCTTTCTATCCCATAAATTCACCCAGCCAAAAGATGACCAAAACTAAAGTCTATAACTCACCAAAACCAAGAGGAAACATGAGTCTCTGGCTGACTATTCACTCCACAAGTCACACCCTACCAACTCAAGAAGAAACCCAAGGAGAAGAATAAGGAGAGAACACTAGGGAGTTCTCCCCACCACAAAGACTCGGCTAATATGAATAACATTAAATACCCAAACAAAACCCTCACCAAAACCAAGAAGTGGGAATTTTAATATTTAAAATTTTTCTGAAGCCCACATGGTTTGGTTGGATGGCTTACCAAATTGTGCACCAACTGTGGGTGATCTACTGGATGGAAGAGGCACCCTTCATGGCTTGTCCACACTATTTAAAAACCATGTGCCCACCATTCCAACACCACTACATAAAAATGACACCAATATACAGGGTTACCATGGAAAGGTTCACAATTTCCTCTAACCACGTGAAAACTATTCCTAGGATAAAAATTTGCCAAAAACTTCCAAAATATGAAAATTTTACTTGAGACTCAACCTGAACGTCCTTGTACAATATGTAAACTAATTCCACCAAAACAAGGAACCTTCCATATGAAACAAACCTACAATAAATCAATTCTACAAGACTCAAGAATATCCAAATGAGCACTACTGAAATTTAAAACTGAGACCAACCTACACAAAGGCACAACACATTCATGGCACAATGAAGAATTAAAACAGACAAATTCAGATAGACTCAACCTCATGGGTTACAAAAGAACAACTACATCATAGCTTTAAAGTGAAACAATTAAAATACAACGGTAGTAAAACAAGAACATGTAAATATTTAAACAACTCAACCCCAAAATAGAAAACAAATCTAGGATAGGGATTCACACCCTCAACACCTCTGACTGTGCGCAAGATTCATCCCGAGACCTATGGCTCTGGATCTGATGGATGAAGCATCTCATGCCTCATAGTCAACAATGAGAATTCCCCGATCACAACTCCCTCTTCATGAAACTATTCCTATAGGACTTATCCAAGTGACCTGAATGGCCTTGAAGAGAGATAGACATTGGATGAATGTGACAAGATGGATTCAAATTGTCAGACCCACAACACCAATGGCACATCAGTAGGCATTATAAAAAATCAGATGCCTGAACAAACAAGGATAGATTCTAATAGAATGGTATATCAAGGATTTACTCTTCACCAGATGAGGAACCCTCATGAAAAGTGAATCAATAGAGTATATAAGGATTGTACTATAGTACTATTTCATCAAGGACATGAGATTGCATGTAACTAAGAAAAGTGAATCAATAGTAGGTTAAATTTTTTTGTAAAATATATGGTTCAGAGAAAGATAAATCTTAATATGATTCTGATAATGAGATAGTGATTTTAGAATAAGATATTATTTATTTGGATAAATTATATTGGATAGTATTGACAACCTTGAAACTGATTAATGACTTGTATATTCCATCATTGTTGGAGTTTACAAAATTTTTGGGATATAAATAGTATATCCAGAATTCTATAAGGAATAAGGGAGCATGAATGTAATCAATAAGGTTTTATGGTAATTCATGGTGTTACCATGTTTTAAAAGAATACATGATGAAGTTATTCACATGTTATTAAGTGGAAAAAAGGATCTTCATTGTGTTTACCTTCCTTATAAATTTGGACTGTGAGTTTGGACATAAGTATTTTGGATAAGTATAAAGGTTGGAATGGATTAAGTTAAACATTGGATACTACTGTTTAAGGTTAAAAAAACTTCTTAATATTATTTTTTTGGATTGTTATAAAAAGGACAACACAGAGGTCGGGTGACAACCCGTCGCGTCCGGTAAGGCCGTGAGACTTGAACCCGCACTGAAGGGCCACAAGGGTGCATCACCTACCACTGGCCTACATGATGTCCTAATTTGTATAATGTAGTTTTTCTAAATGGTCTGATAGATAAATTATAAATTCATTTTTTGGAAACCTATATGATTTGGATAAATTGAATATTTTTGAATTCTATTATCTTTTGGAGTGAAATATGAGTTTGTGGTAGGAATTAGTTGAAGGATGAAACTCTACTTGTCAAATATATATATATATATATATTTATTTCCTATTATTATATGAATAAATTAATTCTTAAACTTTAGGGAAGGGATCTTAAAACCTAAATGTGTTATCCTAATACCTTATGTTTTCTTGAACTGATAATATTTTACATCATCTTACATTGATGGATTTGAGGCCCTCAATTTCACACTTGTTTGTGATTGATGGCCTCAATAACTCCCTATAAATATTTATGTTTTCCCACCAATTACGTGTCTCTAATATCCACCAATATTCTACTAATCGATATCATAATTTTGTGGTGACTTTTTCATTTCCATTTTCCTCTTATTAAGACTAAAATTTATTAACCCAATTTCCGATGTGGGTTTTCCACAAAGGTATCTTTCTATTTTTAACCATTTATTTTGAAAGAACAATTTTCAATTGTGAGGAAGCAATTAAATGAAGGAGGAGAGAATGTAACACCCCAAGACTTCATAGTATGTTATCTCTTCAATGTAATTCAATAACTTGCGCTACACATAAAAATGAGTGTGAGCGCACCACGACTTACCAAACTAGTCGTTCAAAAAGCAGTTATGAATAGTATTAACAGTATTTTGAATTTTATATACATCATATATAATTTTAACATTCATATTTTTTATTTCTTAGACATAATATAAGGACATATTTAATTTCTCAAATAAAAGAAGTATTTTTCAAAAATGAAATTTTACCGCCTATTTAATGGAGAATCCTTTTTAAAATAAATATTTGACACTTTTATATATTAAATTTAATGAAGTTAAATTCTTATTTCGAATAAGGACATAAAAATTTAGTTTGGACAAATTTTTTTCCCTTTTCGGATAACTTTCATATTTTGATGAATAGTGAAAAATACTAAATCTTAATTGAAAACAAATTTTTTAATCAAAAAGATTTATAGTGTTAAATTATTAATTTGAATGGTTTTTAAGTTTAATAAGATTATATTTGTGTCAATTAATACAATTTAGTTCATTATAAGTAATTTCACATTTAAATTTGATATAAACACATGTTAGTCTTTTGATAGTTTTTACTTTTTAAAAACCCTCTTTTTGGTTTTGGCAAAGGGAATTAATTTTAAATTAATTAATGAAAATTCTATGTTTTTAATTTGGTAAAATAGAATTCATTTTTGAATTTATAATATCAAAATTAGCTCAGTGTGAATTTTTGGTACTTTCTGAAAACATTAAATTTTTTATGAATAGTGACAAACATTGTGTTATTGTTTAAAATCGACTTTTTATTTAAATAATTATTTATTTCATTTAAATTTATTTTAAGTAAAAATAGATATATAATACCTATATATGTTCAATGTAACTAATTTGATTCATTTTATAATAAAATTAGATTTATAAATTTTTATTGAACTTTTTACCGTCTTTTACCCACCTTCTAGGGACATTTGAAAATTTGTATAAAACTTAATTGTACCGCTTATGTGAGTTGAATTTTGAAAATCCAAGAGATGTGGTTGATATTAGTAAGTAAAATGTGGTTCAATAAGAATAAAATAATTTTTGGTGAATAGTAACTTTTTACTTTTTTTTACCACGGTTAAAAGTAAATAGGGTAATCAAGGGTAAAAATGATATCATAATTACCCTAAAACATGTCCTAATTATATTGGATAAGTGTAATTAGACAAAAAAACAACCTTATGAATAAAATATTATTCCCTTTGTTCCACTTAGATTAGATTAGGACATTTATTATTATTTTATTTAAAGAAGAGTTTAAAGTGTTAAATTCGAA
This sequence comes from Viscum album, assembly GCA_963277665.1. Classification (NCBI taxonomy): domain Eukaryota; kingdom Viridiplantae; phylum Streptophyta; class Magnoliopsida; order Santalales; family Viscaceae; genus Viscum; species Viscum album. Next base: position 81,216,710 of record OY728136.1, read on the forward strand.
GTTTAATAACTAAAAAATTTTTAATATAGGGTTATACATAAGATAAGACCGACTATAAATATTAATTAGAAATCTAAAAATATTTTAAACATAATGATATTTTATTTATAATTTTTCGACCTTAAATAATTAAATTTATTTATGACACAATAATGATGCCGTAATTACCTTATTAATGAGAGATTAAAATAATTGATATTATAAATAACCAAATAAATGAAAATTCAGACTTATAATGAATTCCACTAAATTTATACGTTAATATGACATGTTGGGGATGATTAGATAATTTTTTTGAAGTGATAAGGTTGTTATGACTTTCACAAAAACAAAATACCAAATAGTGTCAAAATTGACTTAAATTAGTTTCTAAAACAAATACTATATTATTCATTGATATAATATTCATAAAAATATAAGGATCAGAAAAATTGCTTAAATAATAATATATATGTCATTAATAAACCACTTTAGGTTCTCTTGGATGTTTAGAGTAAGTTTATTCAATATATAGTGTAAGAATACAAGAAGACACGGTAAAAGTTAAACTATTGAACTAAGAGTTAAATATAAAAGATAAGGTTAAAATGCTAACCTAAACTTGTCTAAAACCTATTGATTGAAATTATTTAGACCCATAACCACCTAATTCTAGAAATAAATTCATTTTGATCCATTATAAACAGAATATGATTGTATAATAAATTAATATTTTAATCTTTTCTTAAAATGACCCTCACCCCGCTTATAAAAGGGCACTTACCCTTCTCTCAAAATCACACCTCCAAAGCCATTTGGATCTACCAAACCCTGCCAAAATATCCTCCCAACTTCCCTTAAATAAACCTAGATTCCTTACTTTTATCATAATGTCAACCTATGGATTCGTTTTCATCAACTCAAAAGGAAACACCTGAAGAATAGGTAATAATTTCACCACCCTCTTTTAGGTTCTTTTCTTCTTCCACTTCATCTTTCTCTTTTGTTTCCATACCAAAATATTAACTACAGTAACTCCTACACAATTTTATGTTATTATAAATATTGTACAACATTTTTTGTTATTCTATCCCTCCTATAAATGACAGAGTCACCATACGTGCGTACGTACGTCTTACCGTCTCCACGTTGTGGTGTAGTTTTTTATTCAAACACTTCATTATTTGGATGGATACAATAATGAGTATAACTGATTAAAATAATAAATATATCATGTAAATGATTCTTTATATATGATATATCATACAATTATATATTATTTCACCACCAAGATAATGATATTGTCGCTCATACGTACGTACGGCTTACCGTCACCATGACACGATGAGATGTCATTACCCATCATAACCATTCAAGAAACAATTTCATTTGATTATTAAAAATAATGTTTAAAGACTTGATATAATTATGGATATTAATAGGATACATCTTATTAGTAACAAACATGACTTGCGTAACAAATCATATAAAGGAAAATGAATTAGTTAACACTCGAAACGATGATACGACTGAAATATCATTAACAAGGAAATATTAAAATATCATATAAGATATCATATTAATGTATATGGTTATTTTATAATTTAATAACAATGATTTAACCATAATATAGAAGGTTAACCTACCTTTAACCAAGGAAAAGTACAAGGTAAGGGTTAATTTCACAATCTCATTATTATTCGAGGTTGTTTTACGTAAGTATCTACTAGGACATATTTATTATCCATGTCCATGTTTAATAAAATAGTTTTAAAAGAGATTACATTTAAGGGAATCTTTTAATAAAACATAATTTTAAATATTTTAAAGATTTATTCTTCTAAACCTTTTTTGTAAATTTCATTGTTTTTAAAATGGTTTTAAAGATATATTTATATGGACATGAATGTTTTAAAATTTTGATTCCTTTCAAAAGTTTCAAAGTGGTATGAAACACATTGATTAAAAAATATATTTTAAATGACTTCCTTTATAAATTACGTGACTTTTAAATGATTTAATGAAAAAGGGATATTTCTCTCAAAGATTTTTATTCATCATTTTCAACTATGTTAACATCCTTTACGAGATATTATTCTTAATAAAGGTTGATTTATTATACAAATATTCCATACTGTATTGAAGGTTTTGTGATATGTATGAATATATATGTGGTATATTTATACCATTCATAGTTTGTAGATAAAGTATTTACATTTCACATGCTATTTTTAATTTGAATGTTTCTATTATGTTTAAACCTTTTCATATGAGGAATTAATTGGACTTAGTAAGTGATGGGTGGAGCCCGCTGTAGCTCCATGATGCGTCAGTAGGTCTCATGAGACAAACTAGTGTCTTGGTACAAGACCTTGACAAAATATTATTTGTAGTCTTGGAACAAGGCCTTGAATATGTGGTTATAAAGTCTGGATTTATGCATTACCTTATTATGAAATTGGCTATAAATATTAAAGGTGATTATTCGACTAGTAGAATATCCAGGTGAATAAGTAAATGAAATTATTTGATTTATCTCTACCAAATTATGATGAAGTTTAAGTTTAAAAGGCTTTAATTTTAGTCTTATACATAGCCTTAAATGTTATACTTGTTTATGAATGTTTTCGATATATTGTTATCTATACTCAGCATCTGAGCTCACCCATTTCTTATGTTTTCTTTTCCCTGGCTTCTAAGAAGTGTATTATGATTGATAAGAAGGGTTCAGCTAGGGGATTAATGGCGTTCTAAAAGGATCATTTATGTTGTATTTTATTTTCTAATGTGTAATGTAATGTTCATGTATGTAATCTATTTTCCAGGACTGATAAACCGATCAGTCTTTTAGGGATTGATTTCTTGTAATCATGAAAATGTATTAAAATAATGCACCAACTCTGGGATTATGGGGTCAGGGCATTACAAAAACAATCTTCCCACATATACCTCTAAAGTTATAAAAATCATAATCTCCAACTACCAGATACAACAACTATCAAGGGCCTCCTCTTATAGCATTTTCTAATGAACCAAATTGGGTCGACCCTAAACCGGTCACCCGATCCCACATGCGGTATGTCTCGAGGGGCATTCTCAATACCCTAAAAATAGAAACCATTTTTGGGAATTAAAACATACATTTGGGAACGATTTAAGCCTAAAAGAAACCAACCCGGACCAAAATAATAAACAAAATAAATCAATCCCTAAAAACCAATAACTTAACAGAGATAAATAAGTAGTTTGTCCAAATACATGATACAAATGAACAATCAGAAAAAAAGAGGAACAAAATGAAAATAAATCTACACTAATATGATCTTAATGTGACCTCTTGGTCAACTCCAACCACTAAAATGAATATGATCCACAAAGAGAACCTACCAAGAAGCTTGAACAAAAGCTCGACCTGCAATTGAAATAATAAAATAGGTGTGAGCACTGATATTCTTAGTAGGTATGCCAATATAAACCACTAAATACAATTTGTTCCTATCCCAATATAGTCTAAGAACACACTAATTTTAAATAAAGTTATCAAATTAGGTTTTTCACATTTTAATGAAGAAAATCATTTTCTTTTTCCAAAACCCAATGCACACTACATTCTATTTCTGAAACCAACTACTAATTTATAAACAGAATCCCAAACATGGAAAGCCAGGGCAGTGCTAAAAGAAAATGGTGAACAGTACAAGCAAGAAATAAACTATTGTACAATAACCTAAAAAATCAATAAAATAATAACCATGGGTGATCTTAAACATCCCTAGACAACCCCTAGACGTACTTAGTTCAGAACCACATGTCGGTGTATGTTGAATCCCCATGGTATATAACCAACTGATCGCCATCCAAACAAAACCAGCAGTACTCCCAATCTGGCCTCTATATCTACAAGTGGGTACCAACCCATCTAATCATGGTTGGTAATCTACCATCACTAGATTATCTATAAGCTTCTAAGGAACCTATGTTTGTAATATCAATTATATGTAAGTAGGAGGCCAACACACATGTGACTCAACACAGCTATCTCCATTTCACTTGCCAACCCCAAAAACAGATGCCAATAAACAATAAACCCCAAGGAAAATCCTTCCTATGAAGGTACACATATACATACATATTCCTTCCATAAAACAAGGTTCAAAATGGGTTTCTATAACATATAAACATTAAAAAATTTCAGAAAGAATTTAAGGTTTCCAACCGGACACACACATTTATCCAAAACATCATAAAAACACCACATTTAGGTTTACAAATACAAATGGGCCCTTAAGTTCCAAACACACATTCAAACATTTCACAATTATCAAATGGGACTTTACCCTTTTTCAACTCACACCAAAACATGTTTCAAGACAAATGACCAAACCTTAAAGATCCCATTATAAAACATGTTTTTCAAAACACATGAGCAACACCTTATAAAATTCCACTTATAACCTTATTTTGAAACCTAACAAGGGGGCAAACATTATTTTAAAGATAAAATCCACTTAAGAAAACAGAGTTTTTTAGAGAGATTACCAATTTACAAGTACAATATTCATTTGAGGGCACATCCATGTGTGCCCCTAGTGCACTCAAGGATGTTCCAACATCCAATGGAACCTCTTTAAACCAAGAAACCATTTGAAAACCAAATCCAACCATTACTTATTTAAAAGAACAAAACCATCCCATTTTTTTCATAAAACCCCTTTCAAAGACCTTTTCAACCCACATATCAGGCTACACCATTGCAAAATTACACACAAAAAACCAATTTCACAACAAAATAAGCACTATAAACCAACATAAGAGTTAATAATTTCATAAGATACCTAATTCCACTTTACATGAACAAGGAAATTAAAAAAAAGCACCATAAGTGCCTTAAACCTAAACAATTCACACAAATCTCATTAGGAAACTATTTTTAAAAAAATCAATCAAAACCAAATCATAATTTATATCAGTCCATGGGTATAATAGAGGTTCTAATAACATTTAAGAACAAAATGAAAAAATGTAAGTTCCAAAGGATCATTTTAGAAAGTAAAAGTTGAATTCTCCTACCTATAATCAAGTGTGAAAGTGATAAAAATTCTTGGTGACGGAGAGTAAAGTACCATGAATGATCTACAAATACTAGATCAAAAGAAACATCACCCACACCCAAACCCTAGACATTTTTGTTTTTCTAAATAGAGAAAACCTCAAAGAGAAACAAATAAAGGAAGAGAGGAGGAGGAAGAGGAGAGAAAACCATGAAAAACCAATGACCTTGTTAGGTCCACTAGGTCGAATACCCCGAGATGGGGGTAAATCCGGGTATGAAAGATTAAAATTTTTACCCCTATGAATCTTGTTCCATTGTTTAAAAAAACTCAATTCTCTCTTACTCCTGTAGCAATATATGAAAAGATATAAAATCATGCACCCAATTCAAAAAAATTTACTTGGTTCACCCTCACAGGGATACATCCAAGGAGCATACAAAAACGACGTGCCTATGTACCAAATTCACTAAGGATCACTGCTAATAATGATTAAAATGTTTAGGCTTGATCTTTTATGACCAGGCTCAATGGATTTACAAAGTTTAGGGTAACCTCACTACATTCTCAAGGGTCAATATCTATGCCTCTTTATTTGGATCACTATTGGTGGAAAGGGTCATTATCTTCCTCTTCCTTCATTCACTGGTCTTGGAAAGGAATCCACACACAATTTATAGACTTTTGTGTCAAACACAGTTTATAGAAATTTTGTTCCCTTCATTTTCATGAATTCATGCATCCTTAACTATAGGTAGATGCTCTATTAAAGTTCCTTTTTCACCCACAGACGAATTCCACCTTCCCAGGTACTACTAGGTACCGGAAAATACTTTCGCAAACTGATTTGAAGTTGTTTCAAGCTTCCTAGTGAAAATCGAGAACCACCTCATTGCACCACATATTGTGTAGCGAGTTTGGTATGTGGGAAACCTTCTTCGTCTACCACCATTGTTGTCACGAACCTCCCTTCATCTGCAGACCGCCTCCACCTTCACGATCATGAACCGCTACTGTGTATTGATTCCGCAAACCTCCTCTATGAAACCCCTCCTATCCGTGAATTGTTCACTATTCACAGACTGTCATCGCTTCTACATACCAGAGATCTCCCTCCGTGTACCTCTCGTGGAATTTACTCTCTCGCGTACCAGATATTCCTCCTCTCTGTACTGAGTCTTAAGTAGATATAACTTTCTGTTTAAATCTTTCACTGGAAATTATTCCACGTGAACCACTCTAGCCTTCACGAGATTATCCCTCACGAACCACCATCGGACTTTACAAAAATACCATATCAAAAATATGTTATAATGACATTAGATCTCCATAGTAATCGGTGGTATTAGTTATTCTTATATAGGCAACTATATCCAAAAAATTAGATAATCCGAGATTTACCAAATCTTCAATATAGCCTCCACCGCTTCCCGATTCTTCAGCAGCCGCGAACCGCAATCCAACCACGAACCGTTTTTCCATGCCATCCACATACTACCTTTACTCTTACGTGGTTTATTTACTTTTCCAACGTTAATCCATCCGCATACTACACCACCTCTCAGCTACGAACCATGTTCAGTTTCACAAACTGCACCCACATACTGTTTACGCCACTCTGCGTACCATTCCCGGAACATGGTATGCGACCAATGTATTATGGTATGTTATTCTCACCCTTTTCCTATTTTCTTCAATATTCTTCATAAAATTAAATCCTATGAAGAAATAATTCATTTTCCCACATCAAACTCCCAATTTTTAGGCCCAAAAATTTGGCAAACACTGGGGAACAACGCCACCTTAAAAATATGTCTTTAGAAAAAACCAAGCATACTCACTTGCAGTCATCTGGATTTATATGAAAAACCATTATAACGACCCATAGTTTACATAAATTGTTATTACTTCCGAATTGAAGCACACTTATTACAACATATAACAAAACCAATAAAGGACCGTATAGGTATAGTGTCTTTAGAATCTAGGAAACATAAAAAACTGGTTCATAAAGCATCTAATTTGCCTCCCATTTATTTAATCATATCTAGAGTCCCTTTTTGGAATATTCTACTTAATAACCTTCTTCCTGACCTGGGGAAATAAAACATACAAAAGGGTGAGCTCAAATTCTCAGTAAGGGTAAACAAAAGAAATATCAATCACATCATATACATAAGAACATAACTTTTGGAAATCTTATCCTGCAAAAGAGATCATAATACCATAACGTGAGATAAATCATAGAAGTGAAATGTAACCCCAATAATCATAACTTAAAACCTGAAACTTTGTGGCATACACACATAATCATAGAGAATCATTTCTTATTAGTCAAGACTGATTGCCAAGACTATCTTAGTGGACAAAGTCCATTTCTGAACCGAGTTCACTCCTCGTTTCAGTCCTGTTTCACTGAACCGGTATAACCTACCGTTACAGCCATGTTTATCTCATGAGATATAAAATCTTTAACCAATGCATTGGAGGGAGATATAGGTCCCACCCATCTCATAATGATACCATTCTTATGTGTGCCACAAAATCATAGACCATACATCATAGCATAACCCATGTAATAAAAATGGGATTATTAAACAACATGACATCATAATACAATTCATATAAGATAAATGAATTCATAAAAATATTTCCATCACAACATAATCAAAACCATGTAATAATAGGGATAGAAACAGAAACCAATATTATCTTAGATGGAAAATAATTTTGATAAAACACTTGAACTCCATTCTTGAGGAAAATATCCTTTCTACTTCAAAAACACTTTTCATTTCTTAACATGTCATAAAATTATAACTAAAAGAAGTTGATTAAAAATAAACTTGGAATCTTGTAAAGGAATCTTCTGGGAAAATGTTTTAAAAATCCATTAATGCTGTATAAGTTAAAAAAACATTCTTCGTACTTTTTTCGGAAAAGTCAAAAAGTACCTCGTACAAAAAATGACAAAAGATTCCTTTCATATATTTTACTAAAAACTTAGTAAAATTGGATATGAACTATTTTATAAGGATATAAATATTACATATTGAGGAAACATGGATATGGATGATAAAATACACCCCAGTGAATACCAAAGTATAAACAATCTTAGATAAAAATGAGATTGTGATATTTTCCCTTACCTTGGGTTCGACTTGCTTTGTATGTGTCCTAACCTCCTGTATAATGATTTAAATAATGTTATTGACTTATTAAATAATAATACTTATTTTTATGATATCATATATGGTCATATTCTTAGCTTCTTAGTAGTAATATTTCATTGCTACTTGTTATTCGGGTGTTTATAACTTTTTGTTATTATGCGTGTTTTGTCGAATAAATTCTTATTCTTCTCTTTAGGTTATATATACCTCATTTACAGAATGGTATTAGTGTAATATATATCATATTAATTCATTCAATTCATTTATATAATAATTATGAAATGAAGATCATGTAGAACGAGTCGCATCACATCGTGGAGACGGTATTCCGTACGTACGCACGAGTGATGATATCGTTCCTATGATCGTGGAATTGTATTGGAGTGTATGTATACTATTTCATAATCAATATCACTTTATAATAGTCATATATAGTCATTATTTACACCATTATACCTATCCAAGTAAGGTGGTGGTGGAAAATAGATTACACCACGACGTGGAGACGGTATTCTGTACCTACGCACGCGCGGTGATTTCATTTTCCGTAGGATGGATAGATAGTTAAATAGGGTTGTTTCATACTTATAATAACATATAAGTATATGAGTGATACTGATGTTATTACTTCATAATGAAACAACTAAAGAAGAAGAAGTTGAAGAAGAAAGAAATTGGAAAGGATAGGTAATGGATATTACCTCTTCTTTGAAGTGCTTCTTTGAGACCTCCATTTAGTGCACTAAAATTGGTCTTTTAAGAAGACCAGGACCTATAGGATGTCTCTAGGGAAGTGGAGAGGAGAAAATGTCATGGGTTGGAAGAGCCTGAAGGCTCAATGTGGTGTGAGGAAGAGAGGGAGGAGGTGCCCTTTTATTAGGGGGGAGAGGGGCACCTTTGGAATAACTAAATATATTATTTTATTATAAAGTCATGTTCAGTTTTAAATAGCTCCAAATTGATTTATTTAGAGGATAAGGTGGGTATGGGTCTAAATCCTCTCATCCAATATAATTTAGACAAGTTTAGGTTCCTATTTTAACCTTATCATTTAGATTTAACATTAATTTAAATAATTTTACATTTACCGTGTCTTCTTGTGTTTTTATACTATATGGTTAATAAACTTACTATATCAATCCAAAATAACCCCAAGTTGTTTATTATTAATATAGATACCCTTATCTTAGTCATTTGGCTGAACATTATATTTTTAGGAATAAAATAACAATTAATAATATAATATTTGTTTTAAAAACTATTTTATGTCAATTTTGACACTATTTTGTAATTGATTTTTGTGGAAATCATAACAGAATGATAAGTTCTAAAAAAGTTAATTAAATAAATACTAACATGTCATATTGACCTAGAAAATTAGTTTAATTCATAAAAAGTCTCAAATTATATTTATTTGGGTATTTATAACATCAATTATGTCAATATTTCATTTATAATATAATTACTACATCATCGTTGTGTCATAAATAAATTAAATTATTTAATGTCTAATAATTAAAAATAAAATACCATTATGTATGAAATATTTTTAGATTTCTAATTAATTTTTATAGTCGAATTTATCTTATGTATAACCCCATATTAAAAATGATTTAGTTATTAAACATTGATTTTAACTATTTTAACCCTTCTTTAAATAAATTAATAATAAATGTCATAATCTAATACAAGTGGGCCTAAATGGTCATATTTTATTCCTAAGTTTATTTTTGGTCGAATTAAACTTTTCCAATAGAATTAGGACATGTGTTAGGGTAATAATAATATAATTTTTACCCTTAATTACCCTATTTACTTTTAACTGTGGTAAAAAAAGTAAAAAGTTTCTATTCACCAAAAAATTATTTTCATCACATTGAACCAAATTTTACTTACTGACATCGACCGTGTCTCTCGGATTTTTGAAATTCCACTCATAGAAGCGGTAAAATTAAGTTTTATGAAAAATTCAGTTTTTTTTAACAGCCACTTAGTAGTTTCACTATTCATCAAAAATTGAAAGTTTTCAGAAAAATACCAAAATTTCACCCTAGGATAATTTCGATATTCCGAGTTCAAAAATGAAGTCCATTTTGAAAAATAAAATTTAAAAAATTTAAAAAAATGGTTATTACTATTCATAACGGTTAGTTTTAATAATATTTTAATAGCATATCATTGTTTAGTGAAACTCGGTATTGCGTACGACGCAAGCTATCGAGGAAGGCCGCAGTTGCGTGTAAAGAAAGCCAAGCTAGTGTTGTGTGTAGTGAAAGATTCCTTTGATGATTTATATAACATAAAAACAAAATATTTCACAGAAAAGTCTCGGTTGTTACATTCTACCCCCCTTAAAATGAATTTTGCCCTCGAAATTCGTCACTTTGTAATAAACAGATGAGGATACCTCTCCCTCATCATATCCTCAAGATCCCATGTTGCTTCTTCTAATTGGTGGTTCCTCCATAAAACTTTCACCAATCGAGTGGTCTTGTTTTGTAGGACTTTTTCGCTACGATCCAGAATCTCTATCGGTTGTTCTTCATAAGAAAGACCTTACTCCAGCGGTACAACTTCTAAGCTAAGTACATGTGAAGGATCAGGTATGTACTTTCTCAGGAGAGATACATGGAACACATCGTGAACTTGAGAGAGATTCAGTGGAAGCGCCAATCGGTAAGCTACCTTCCCAACACGATCCAGTATTTCGAAAGGACCGATATATCTAGGGCTCAACTTCCCCTTCTTTCCAAATCTCAGGACTCTCTTCCAGGGAGATATCCGTAGGAACACTTTATCGCCCACTTCAAACTGTAGGTCTTTTCTTTAGCTGTCGGCATAACTTTTGTGTCGACTCTGAGCTTCTATTATGTGTTGTTGAATAGATCTGACCTTTTCTGCCATTTCATCAATGAGATCAGGTCCTAATAGCTTTCTTTCCCCAACTTCATCCCAACAAGTTGGAGTCCTGCATTTCTTTCCATAGAGAACTTCATAAGGAGCCATCTGAATACTGGAGTGAAAGCTATTATTATAAAAGAATTCCACCAAAGGTAGGTGTTTATCCCAACCACCTTTGAAATCCATAGAGCAAACTCTCAACATATCTTCTAGAGTTTGAATTGTTCTCTCAGACTGACTGTCTGCCTGAGGATGATAAGCAGTGCTGAAACTCAACTCTGTATCCAGAGTATGCTGAAGACTTCGCCAGAACTTCGAGGTAAATCTCGGATCCTGATCAGATATAATAGAAAGAGGTACTCCATGCAATCTTACCACTTACTTTACATATATCCTGGCAAGCTGATCCAGAGAGAAATCCTCTCTAATAGCAATGAAGTGTGCAGACTTTGTAAGATGATCCACTATGACCCAGATAGCATTATTTCCTTTGGATGTTTTAGGAAGTCCTGTGACAAAGTCCATAGTGATGTTTTCCCATTTCCATTCAGGTATGGGTAATGGTTGTAACATCCCCTTAGACTTCTGTCTCTCAGCTTTAACTTGCTGACAAACCAAGCATCGAGAGACATATTCAACAACATCTCTTTTCATGCCATCCCACCAGAAGTATTCTTTCAGGTCCCTATACATATTCGTTCTTCTAGGATGAATAGAGAATGAAGAACTATGAGCCTCATCCAGTAGCTCCTTCTTTAATTTGGGGATGGGAGGAACACAAACTCAATTCCTGAACTTTATTATCCCATCACAATCAAGGTTGAATTCAGGAACATTTCTCACCATCTTTTGTAACTCGACATCTTCTTTCTGTGCCTCTTTAATCTTCACATGTATAGATGGTTGAACATTCATTTGAGAAAGATAAGATTTCTCCCCTTCCATTATAATTACAAGATCCATTCTTTGTAAATCCATAAATATTGGATCTTTTGTGATCCTCATCATGGATAAACCGGCATGGTCTTGTCGACTTAATGCATCTGCCACCTTGTTTGCTTTCCAAGGGTGGTAATGGATTGAGCATTCATAATCCTTAATCAGCTCCAACCATCTTCTTTGGTGCATATTCAGCTCCTTTTGTGTGAAAATATACTTTAAACTTTTATGATCAGTATAAATATCACACCTTTCACCATAAAGGTAATGTCTCCAAATCTTTAATGCAAAGATTACCGCAGCTAACTCCAAATCATGAGTTGGGTAATTTTGCTCATGTATTTTCAACTGTCATGAGGCATAAGCTATCACCATATCATTTTGCATAAGAACGCACCCCAATCCCTTCTTGGATGAATCACTGTAGATCACAAACCTTTATCCACTACAAGGCAGTGTGAGCACAGGTGCACTGGATAACCTTCTTTTCAACTCCTTGAAATTCTCTTCACATTCATCCGTCCAAACAAACTTAACTCCTTTCCGAGTCAACTTGGTGAGTGGATTAGATAATCATGAAAAATCTTTCACAAAATGTCGATAATATCCATCCAAACCAAGAAAACTTCAGATCTCAGTCACTGTTGTTGGTCTCGACCGTCTTTCGATAACCTCTGTTTTTGCTGGATCCACAGATATCCCCTCTTTTGAGATTATGTGACCCAAAAATGAAACTTTTTGAAGCCAAAATTCACACTTGGTAAATTTGGCATAAAGCTTATCTTTTCTCAGGGTCTTAAATATAATTCTCAAGTGATCTTCATGTTCTTCCTTGCTCTTTGAATATATAAGAATATCATCTATAAAGACTACCACAAACTGATCAAGATAGTCTCTAAAGACTCTATTCATCAGATCCATGAAGATAGCAGGGGCATTAGTAAGACCAAATGGCATCACTATAAATTCATAGTTTCCATACCTTGTACGGAAAGCTATCTTTGATATATCGTCCCTTTTAACCCTTAATTGATGATACCCTGAACGAAGATCAATCTTGGAGAAGTATTGAGCTCCGCATAGTTGGTCAAATAGGTTATCAATGCGCGGTAGAGGATATTTGTTCTCGATAGTGATCTTGTTAAGTTCTCGATAATCAATGCAGAGTCTCATTGATCCATCTTTCTTCTTAACAAACAGAACAGGTGCTCCCCAAGGTGATGCACTAGGGCGTATGAACCCCTTATCAAGATTCTCTTGGAGTTGCTTCTTCAATTCCTACAACTCAATTGGGGCCATTCTATAAGGTGTATTTGAAATAGTCAAAGCACCCAGTACGAGTTCTATTGAAAACTCAACTTCACGATTCGGTGGAAGACCCGATAATTTCTCCGGAAAGACATCATCAAACTCTTGTACAATGGTCATATTCTTAATTGTGAGTTTCTCACCAACCATTTGAGATAAATAACCTTCATTTAGTGGAATCAAGACCCATAAGATGGAAGGAATTTCCACTGGAAGGTTATGTTCATCCTTGCATCGATAGACGATCATAGATTGATCTAGAATATGAAATGTGACTTCCCTTCTTTGGCAATTGATATGAGCTCCATGTAGATAAAGCCAATCCATTCCAAGAATAACATCAAATTCCACTATAGGAAGGATCACAAGATTTGCAGGAAGCACTTTCCCACAAACTTCAATCGGAGAAGAATTATAAACTTTTGATGCGACTATTGTGCCATTAGGGGTTGTCACAGCTAACTCAACATCTAACTGTTGAGGTAATAAGGTGTTATACTTAGAAAATTCTTCAGAAATAATGGAGTGGGTGGATACAGAATCAAATAAAACATTTGTTACTTTAGAGTGGATGGTAAGTGTACCTTTCACCACATCGTTATCGTACTCCACATCACTGATAGAAATTGCATGTAACTTTACTTTGTCTTTAGCCTTAAGAGTTTGTTGACATCGACCATTATCATCAACCCTTGGATTTGGGCATTGATTGGCATAATGCCCCATCTCCTTGCACTTGAAACATTGAAGTGTAGTAGGTTCATTCTGTGTATCCCCTCCTTTGTTCGCATCATTAGACATCTTCTTCCCATCATCGCGGCATTAAAATGCCCGATGACCTTCCTTTCCACATTTGAAACATTTACTTGTCCCTTTAAGACAACTCCCTCCATGTTTCGTTCCACACATTGTGCATAAGGGAAATCTCATCTTCATTTCAGTGTGCTCTTTAGATTTTCCTTTGAATTCCATTTTCATCTTCTTATCAAACCCATATGACTGATGGGTTACTCCAATCTCCATCTCATCTTTGAGAGCACATCGAATGATTTCCTCATAGCTATTGAAGTCCCTTATGGCTAAAGCCCTTCGAAGACTTGGTTTTAATCCACTAATGAATCGATCGACCTTACTCTCATGTTGGATAATAATACCTGAGGCATACATTGCAAGTCTTGTAAAATTTTCTTCATAGGTACCAACAGATTCATCATCCTTTTTCTTCAGTTCAAGAAACTCTTTCTCCATCTTTGTTCGGAGAATAAGAGGGAATTACTTATTGAAAAATAAGTTCTTGAACTCGTCCCATTCCATGGACTCAATTTCATCCCTTTGCCTCGTATTCTTAATAAGATTCCACCATTGATCAATATCACCCTCCAAACGATATACTTCTAGGATGACTTTATCATGCTCAGAACATTGAAGAACTGAAAATATCTTTTCAGTAGTACTAATCCATTGTTCAGCAACTAATGGATCAGTAGACCCGCTGAATGAAGGTGGACGCTGTCTCATGAAGGATTCAACAAAATGTTTCTCCTTCCTTTGCTCGTTTGGAAGTCCTACATGATTCATAGCTTGAGAAAGTTGTGTGATCATGGCTACAAGATATTGCATTCCAGCTCCCATAACGTTTGGTTGCTCAGTGGGACAATCATTGCATTGCCCGTCGCATTCCGCATTAACACGATTCCTTCGGGTTCCATCCATTGACTAAAACCAAGAAGAATAGTTTGAGAAACACTAATTATAATAGGAAAACAACATAATCAAGAATAAAATTTCACACTTAAGGTATTATCCTAGGTTATTAATGGCCATTTCTAAAACACTAAGATTGTGTTCTATGCTTAGACTTATCCTTAGAGTTCTTACTAAGGCTTTCACATCCTAGTTTCCAAAGGTTTACTATACCTTTCCCCTGATACCAAATATAACGAACCATACTTTACATACATTGTTATTACTTCAGAATTGAAGCACACTTATTACAACAAAAAACAAAACCAAGAAAGGACCGTATAGGTATATTGTCTTTAGAAACTGGGAAACATAAACAACTAGTTCATAAAGCATCTACTTTGCCTCCCATTTATTTCATCATATCTAGAGTCCCTTTTTGGAATATTCTACTTAATAAACTTCTTCCTGGCCTGGGGAAATAAAACATTCAAAAGGGTGAGCTCAAATACTCAGTAAGGGTAAACAAAAGAAATATCAATCACATCATATACATAAAAACATAACTTTTGGAAATCTTATCCTGCAAAAGAGATCATAATATCATAACATGGGATAAATCATAGAAGTGAAATGTAATCCCAATAATCATAACTTAAATTTGAAACTTTGTGGCATACATACATAATCATAGAGAATCATTTCTTATTAGTCAAGACTCATTTCCAAGACAATCTTAGTGGAAAAAGTCCATTTCTGAACCCAGTTCACTCCTCGTTTCAGTCCTGTTTCACTGAACCAGTATAACCTACCGTTACAGCCATGTCTATCTCATGAGATATAAAATCTTTACCCAATGCATTGGAGGGAGATATAGGTCCCACCCATCTCATAATGATACTATTCTTATGTGTGCCATAAACCATACATCATAGCATAACCCATGTATTAAAAATGGGATTCTTAAACAACATGACATCATAAAACAATTCATATAAGATAAAGGAATTCATAAAAATATTTCCATCACAACATAATAAAATCCATGTAATAATAGGGATATAAACAGAACCCAATATTATCTTAGATGGAAAATAATTTTGATAAAACACTTGAACTCCATTCTTGAGGAAAATATCCTTTCAACTTCAAAAACACTTTTCATTTCTTAACATGTTATAAAATTATAACTAAAAGAAGTTGATTAAAAATAAACTTGAAAACTTGTAAAGTAATCTTCTTGTAAATAATGTTTTAAAAATCCATTCATGCAGTATAAGTTAAAAAAACATTCTTCGTACTTTTGTCGGAAAAGTCAAAAAGTACCTCGTACGAAAAACGACAAAAGATTCCTTTCATATCATTTACTAAAAACTCACTAAAGGGTAAAATTGGATATAAACTATTGTATAAGGATATAAATATTACATATTGAGGAAACATGGATGTGGATGATAAAATACACCCCATTAAATACCAAAGTATAAACAATCTCGGATAAAAATGAGATTGTGATATTTTCCCTTACCTTAGCTTCGACTTGATTTGTAAGTGTCCAAACCTCCTGTATAATGATTTAAATAATGTCATTGACTTATTACAGAATCATACTTATTTTAATGATATCATATATGGTCATATTCTTAGCTTCTTAGTAGTAATATTTCATTGCTACTTGTTATTCAGGTGTTTATAACTTTTTGTTCTTATGCGTGTTTTGTCGAATAAATTCGTATTCTTCTCTTTAAGTTATAGATACCTCATTTAAAGAATGGTATTAGTGTAATATATATCATATTCATTCATTCAATTCATTTATATAATCATTATGAAATGAAGATCATGTAGAACGAGTCGCATCACATCGTGGAGACGATATTCCGTACGTACGCACGAGTGATGATATCGTTCCTATGATCGTGGAATTGTATTGGAGTGTATGTATACTATTTCAGAATCAATATCACTTTATAATAGTCATATATATTCATTATTTACACCATTATACTCATCCAAGTAAGGTGGTGCTGGAAAATAGATTACACCACGGCGTGGAGACGGTATTCCGTACGTACGCACGCGCGGTGATTTCGTTTTCTATAGGATGGATAGATGGTTAAATAGGGTTGTTTCATACATATAATAACATTTCAGTATATGAGTGATACTGATGTTATTACTTCATAATGAAACAACTAAAGAAGAAGAAGTTGAAGAAGAAAGAAATTGGAAAGGATAGGTAATGGATATTACCTCTTCTTTGAAGTGCTTCTTTGAGACCTCCTTTTAGGGAACTAAAATAGGTCATTTAAGAAGACCAGGACCTCTAGGATGTCTCTAGGGTAGTTGATAGGAGGAAATGGCAGGGTCTGGACGATCTGAAAGGCTCAAAGTGGTGTGAGGAAGAGAGGGAGGAGGTGCCCTTTTATAAGGGAGGAGAGAGGCACCTTTGGAATAACTAAAAATATTATTTTATTATAAAGTCATGTTCGGTTTTAAATAGCTCCAAATTGATTTATTTAGAGGCTAAGGTGGGGATGGATCTAAATCCTCTCATCCAATATAATTTAGACAAGTTTAGGTTCCTATTTTAATCTTATCATTTAGATTTAACATTAATTTAAATAATTTTACTTTTACCGTGTCTTCTTGTGTTCTTATACTATAAGGTTAGTAAACTTACTATATCAAGCCAAACGAAACCCAAGTTGTTTATTATTAATATATATAACCTTAGCTTAGTCATTTGGACGAAACTTAGATTTTTAGGAATAAAATAACAATTAATAATATAATATTTGTTTTAAAAACTATTTTATGTCAATTTTGACACTATTTAGTAATTGATTTTTGTGAAACTCATAACAGAATGATAAGTTCAAAAAAAGTTAATTAAATCAATACTAACATGTCATATTAACCTATAAAATTAGTGTAATTCATAAAAAGTCTCAAATTATATTTATTTGGGTATTTATAACATCAATTATGTCAATATTTCATTAATAAGATAATTACTGCATCATCGTTGTGTCATAACTAAATTAAATTATTTAATGTCTAAAAATTAAATATAAAATACCATTATGTAGGAAATATTTTTATCTTTCTAATTAATATTTATAGTCTAATTTATCTTATGTATAACCCCATATTTAAAATGATTTAGTTATTAAACATTGATTTTAACTATTTTAACCCTTCTTTAAATAAATTAATAATAAATGTCCTAATCTAATACAAGCGGGCCTAAATGGTCATATTTTATTCCTAAGTTTGTTTTGGGTTGAATTACACCTGTATAATAGAATTAGGACATGTGTTAGGGTAATAATAATATCAATTTTACCCTTAATTACCCTATTTACTTTTAACCGTGGTAAAAAAAAGTAAAAAGTTACTATTCACCAGAAAATTATTTTCATCTCATTGAACCACATTTTACTTACTGACATCAACTGTGTGTTTCAGATTTTTGAAATTCCACTCACAGAAGCGGTAAAATTATGTTTTATGAAAATTTCAGTTTTTTTTAACAGCCACTTAGTAGTTTCACTATTCATCAAAAATTGAAAGTTTTCAGAAAAATACCAAAATTTCACCCTAGGCTAATTTCGATATTCCGTGTTCAAAAATGAAGTCCATTTTGAAAAATAAAATTTATAAAATTTCAAAAATTGGTTATTACTATTCATAACGGCTAGTTTTAATAATATTTTAATAGCATATCATTGTTTAGTGAAACTCGGTATTGCATATGATGAAAGCTATCGAGGAAGGCCACAGTTGTGTGTAAAGCAATCCAAGCTAGTGTTGTGTGTAGTGAAATATTCCTTTGATGATTTATATAACATAAAAACAAAATATTTCACATAAAAGTCTCTATTGTTACACCCATACACACCCAAAACATACCGAGAGGATGCCTTGAGGGATTTTTTCCCAACAATATCCCCCGCTGGGTTTATTGACAACTCTTCTCATAATGCCAACAATATCCCCCGCTGGGTTTATTGACAACTCTTCCCAACTATACAGTATTTCTTGGATAAGTTCTAGGTACCTGTAATATTTCTTGAAGGAAATATCTAGGGTTAGAAACCCTAGTAAACCAAGCTTGTTACTAGCCCAATTATGTTGCCAGAAATTGATATCTCTATGGTTGATGATCCAGTGCACATGGATCTCGAGAAATTGGATGTGATATTGGATTGTGTGTTATAAAGTATAAATCCTTCCCTTATATGACCACAAATCAGTCCCATACTTTTCACCAATGATCTTTCTCAAAATATCCCTCGATGACTTATTTGTTCATGTATGGAATGCATCATTCCAGAGATGTGCCTATCATTGATGCCACTCTCCCTCTTCAGCCTAGCCATCCCTGCCCACAAGTCCCAATGATGTTTACCCTCAAAGTGATCACCCTAAATGAAATTGATCATTGTGTTTTCAATAACCCAGGTGATGGTATTTGACACATTGAGGGCTAACAAAATGTGAATGGGATTAGAGGTGAGGATGTTGTTAATTGAGGAAATTATTCCTTCGAATGACGAGAAGTGCATTTTTTATTTTGTGATGTAGTTGGTAATCATGTCGACCACCATTTCAAAATGATGAATATGAATAATATTCAAGGAGATCGATGCCCTGAGTTATTCTATAGGAAAGATACTCCTGTGGATACCTAGACTCAATTACCAAGCCCTCACCATCATTTTTGGACATCAACTAGAGATAAAGACGTTTATATTATGCTGGTTTAAAAATTTTCAACTCCATTTGCAATAATATTCTATGACTTTGCCAATTCAGTAGATTGACTTACATTAAAAAAATTATTATTTCATCTACAAACATGTGGTGGGATATTCCATGAAAATGAGACATGTACATAAACTGAATAAAGCTACCATCATGGAGGATCTTATTGATATATTTACTAATAGTATCCTATATCGGGATGAATAGGATATGAGATATAGGGTATTCTTTCCTTAACCCATAGATACATTTGAATAATCCAAAATTCATCCCCATGAATGAAATTTATAACCATGGATAGATGAATCACCTTAACGGAATATCAGTGATCCCAAAATAGAATCCAATGCAGTAGAGAACCATTAATATAAAGGACCATTCAATCTGATTATAAGATTTTTCCAAATCCAAAATAATGACAATATTAGATCCTATAACCCCTTAGTCTGAGTCTTTAATAAACTATTAAGACAAATAAAGGGTGAGATAGATTGATCTACCCTTGAAAAAACCATGTTATTCATTTGAGACCCAATGGTTAAGGTTCTTGGGAAAATTTTTGTTGATCATGCTATCCAAAAAATTATATGTGAAATTACACAAACATGTAGTACTGAAATGTTTCAAATAAGAATGGTTTTTATGTTTGGTGATGAGAACTAGGGAAGTGGTGCTCTCCACATGAGGGATACTTTCACTGAGAAAGAAATATTACACAACTTCCATGAGATTACTCTTAAATATATCCCAGAAGGTGACATAAAAGGATCCTGTAAAACTATTTAGACCAAGTAAATTGGAAGGGTAGAATGTTATAACTACCTCAAAAATTTCATGTTCTTATGGAAATAATTCTATTCTGGAATGATGACTAGCCAACACCACATGATGGATAGAGTCAAAGAAATCTACATATCCACTGCTAACGTTCAGGAATGTGAGGGTTTGTAACTATAAGAAGATAATTCAAGTGAGATTTTATCATACCTCCATCCTTTTCAAGATAATTTATGAAGGATCCATACTCTTAGTGAATATTGGGCATGGTGATCCACCCGTTTTCCTTAATTCAGGAGTGGAAACATTCATTTTTTCTAGCTCATTCTCTAATCCATTTAACTATGGATTTCTTGGGAGTCAAAAGTTTATGGTCTAGGATCCATTCCTATATGATTTTATTTTTTTTAACTAGATAATTGAAGATAACCTCATCTTATCTTTTATATAGCATTTACTATATCCATTCTATAAGCCTATATTAGCTCCAATCTAGTCAGTGTAAAATTTGATCCTTTTCTTAGTGATCGACCTATAGTAAAAAAAATGGTGATGAATTTTTGAAATTAAAATTATTCGAGATGTCATTAAATGTCCAAAATAATTGAATCATATATCAATTCCATCCAAAATATTATAACAAAAGGTTATAAACTCATTATTTATATAACCATCAATAATAGATCCTTATGGTTAAGTTTTATTTCTCATTGATGGCTTCAAATAGACTGAGTTCCTAATTAAATAAATATGAGAAACATATTAAAAATTTTATATACTTATTTTATAAAATTGAATCTATCAATGAAAATAAAAAAGTATTAATGTAACTTTCATTAGGACAAATCCATTAATAATGAATCAACCCACAAAGCTTACTATCCTCATCCAATTTAACAGTCAAATGAATCATTATTGTTATATATGAAGGTTGAATAACCTCTAAAAATGATAAAATGTCCTTATAAATATATCTTTAATTTTTCATGCTCAATTGGTTTAATATTTTTTCTAAAATATTTCTGAAGAAGGTTCACAAATCAAATATAACTACAATCACTTATTTAGGTACCACTTTATGAAATGTTAAGGGAAACAACTACTTCATCATAATATGTGAGTCATGACTTTTAAATACATGTAAATTTGTATATTTTAATTCAATATAACTTGAAATATTACATAAATATCTATCTATAGCGTTTTGTATTCTTTAAATTTAAAATAAATATGATTTGTCCATGATTTTACATTATAAAAACCATTGTAGGATATTTACCACACTCATTTACCCATAAAAAAGGCATTATCTTCATTGATACTAAGATGTTATGAGAATTAAGATAATACTTCTATTTACCCTTCTCATTATGTAATTAAAAAAAATCACATTTTCATATATTTTCTTCTCAATTTGTCTTACATCCAAATTATAACATATTTTATAATACTCCCTAGAAGGAAGTTTAAAAAATATACACATTTTCTTCCATTATTTTGTACCACAAAATTTAGATGTTGTACCATGAACCATTTTCCCCTTTATTTCAAGTGATTAAATTTCTCAAATTCAATAGTAACAACCATTAATTTTCCGAAACTTTTTCAACCAAATAACACCTTTAGTGACTTTAAAAACTCAATTTATCTATCTAATTCCGACTTTTGAGACTTGAATTTATAAGATGCATCAATAAATAAGTGATGATACATGAAACACCATTTTCTTCAATGAAGTAATCATTTCAATTGAAAATCAAAAATACAAACAGGACCTGCCAAATTGATATAAGTGTTCTTACCAGATAAGTATTTATTTCTAAGAAATTATTTAATTTTCCACATTAATGTATCATGATGTTTTGATATTTTTTTCATTGATGTATCAAATATTTTCATTCCATCATTCAATAATTTTTTAAATTATTTGATTAGAGGATTCTATGAATTTTCATTCCCAAAATGATTATATAAATAATTATAGGAGGTTTGATGTATACACATCCAGGGTGGTAGATTTTAAGGAATCAAAATAACTAGTTTTAAGCTATACTTGGTACTTGAAGTACCAAAATAGTTAAAACCATCATAATCAAATACCAAATTCATATTATTAGGCTATAAATAAAATTATTAATATGATGAATCAAACATATTCAATGGTATTAAATGTTTTGGATGTCCACTTAGGCCACCAGTGTTAAATTTTCTAAGAATGACACTATATTCTATTTGTAGTTTTAGACAACATGAATAGTCTTTACAGTTGTGTTTTTAGAGAAATGTAACACAATTCCTTCACTGGGTTTTTCATCATTCACTTATTCATAATGTTACATTTTCTCTTACTCTTATATCTACACATTAATTTACTTTTACTTTTATAACATATTTTTTATTATTCATTATAAAAATCTTGTCCCTAATAAATCATGAAATCATTAAGACAATAATTTATTTCTTTTTATAATCAAGGCCAATTTTTTTGATGATTTTATTCATCTCCTAGAATAATGTGGGGATTTTAGATTCACCGAATGCAATATGAATAAACTCTATAATCGTGGAAATTTATTTGTTAGTAATTCTATAGAGACACTTGATATGTTACAACTTGACTAAAAAATATATATTCGAATACATTTCATGTCTTTTATATAATTATTTATTTTTCTTCTTTAAATAATTCATAAAACTCATTTCTTTTCTCACCAAAATTTTGAGTAACATTAACCATCTTTGGATCAATTAGAGGTTTTTTTGATCTATGATAATCTTTTTAATTATATCTTATAAATCAAAATGTGTCATTTATTAGGTTTTAAAATAAATTCTCCTTTGGAAAGTGACATTGTGTTTTATTGACAATATAGTCACTAGTTTATCTTTCCATAATATTTTATTATCCATAAAAATCCAATATAAAAATCCATCAAGAAATATTTCTCAATATCAAATGACCATATACTTCATTTTTATTCAATCATATCTTAAATTTACAATTAAGAAATATGAAGTTTATTCTAATATCCACTTATCAATTTTCAATTACAAGACCTAATTTTTTTTCCAAACCCTTAGCATATTGAGGTTTCTTTGAGGAAAATTAAGAAAGATTTTATCCAAAAATATTGAGTGTAAATCATCCCTATATACATTGAAAAAATAAAAATGCTTAATTGAACAAGTACAATCAATTTATAACATCATTATGAAAATAACATAATTCTAGTAAAATAACACACACACACACAGACACACATATATATATATATATTACACTCATAGAAAATTTCACTTTAAAAACAAATTCATTCAAAATCCAATTTAATCTTCAAAACTCATTTAAAAAAGATTTAATCAAGAAATTTTCATTTTAAAATTTTGAATTTAAATTAAAACTAATATAAACAATAACTCAGATATATGATCTCAACCTAGGTTTACTATAGTGAAAAACTGAACCTAAGAACATAATATGTATGGATAATAGTTTCTCTCAAACCATTTAAAGATATATAGCATTTTTTTTCAAATTCATAGAAATATTGTTTTAAACTAAAATTATATTCCTATGATCATTCATAGTTCTATTCTTAAAATTTTTTCAATTAAATATAATAAACATATTATTAAAAACCTCACTTATGATATATTATCTAATGATATTATTGGTTGAAAATGTATTATGTTTTCTTAATCAGTATTTTTTAGGCTAAAAATGTTACATATAAATAATATAAATTGTATTCAAGGTATAATATAAATAATTTCTTCAAATACCCAAATTAAGATTTCATTTTAAAAAATCATATTTATTTTTTCTTATATCACTTATCAAATATGATAAATAATATAAAAAATAAATCACAAATTTTTATTATTATCTAAAAAACACATACTTAAATTTCATTAAAAAACTATTGAAATAAGTGTCTAAAAAACTATTTCTATTATAAATTTAAATAAAATAATATAGAATCAGTTCGAAAACATGATGCATCAAATAGATCTATAATATTATTCCATGAGTAATATAATTATATTTTAAATTTCCTTTTATATATATTCATAAAAGGATTAACAAGACAAATAGATAATCAAATACTAAAAGATGAGAGTGTTGATCCCAGGAATGGAGAAAGTGCTGATAATCTAAATAAGGTATATAAATATAAATGTGTGGATATTATTATTTTATAGTATTCTTTTCAACACATAAATCATGTTAAAAATAAAGTATTTAATGACTTTTAATTTGAGATTAATTTTATTCCATTGTTTTGGGATTACTAGAAGAACATAGAAGAAGTATATAGGTTGAAGAGTGGGGTTCAATGAATTTTTTAAGTACATGTGACATAACAATACTATGGTCATACATGAAATGGGAATGGAGATTGTATGGGAAGAAAAAATAGAATGACTACTCTAAAAATAATAATGTTGACAATTTATGTTCTAATAATAAAGTTCTAAATATGCCATAGTGCAATAAAGAACACATAAAATTAGTTAAATGTGGATATGATAACTAAAATAGGATTTTTAGAAGGCATTTCAGTTGAAAAAATTCCATATAGGAAATGACAGGAAACATAAATACCATTGATGAATATTTCATGAACTAACCTAGGAAAACCCCTAAACTAGGAACCCAATCTTACATATGAAGTATCTAAGGGAAATCCACAATTCTCATTGGATTATTATAAGAGTCTTGAAAATCATGAAATAATCGTAGGGGTGATTTTTCCTAATAAAATAATAAAAATAATGGTCTTGAATCCTGAATCTCATAATGGTCAACTTATATTTCAATGTCACGTGAACATAAGAAATACAAGAAAAAAAACAAGTTAAAATGGTACCTCCAAATAAATATCCAGTAGGTCATAAATACAATAAAATATAAAAATATCTAAAAACATCATAGATTTATAACTAGCCAATAAAACCCAAATAAAAAATTAAAAACCAAAATTCCTAAAAACACCTTCATATGACCTCTAAGGTAACTATCAATTCAAAATACTAACTCAAATTAAGAGAAATCCAAAATTTGAACCTAAACCTACAAAAGATGTTAGGTCTATCAATGCTGAGTGGCACAAGTAGGTTGGGATAATAAAATAATAGTTTTTAAGAACCATTTATTCCAGTCATTTTTTCCCAAAACAACCCATGTAGTCTAGTTTTAAAATACACTATTAAAATTTGAGATTATTATCATTTTATAAAATAAAAAAAATTCTACAAAAAATTCTATTTAAAACTAATTTAAAGCATTCATTATAGATTCTCAATTCCTTTATAAAAAACAAACTTTTCAAACACGTCCAAAGAAACAATTAGTGAATATGAAAAGTAATGTAAACTAATTATGATGTGAAAACAAGAATAAAAAATTTCAAAATATAAGAACCAAAGAATGGAAGAAGAATAAAATAAAAAGAAAAATGGTAAAAAGGATAAATTATAGGTAATAAATAAGAAACATAAAATATATAATCCTAGGAAAGTTCTATGCATCTTTTGTGGAAACCCTATATATACTCGAGTTGGAACCATATGTAGGCGTGTTGATGCATTATTATGTCCACCCTACTTATCTAAACTAGCCTCACTAATGGAACACCCCCTATGGTCTCTAACATTATAGAGGATCTTGTCTATCTCATTGAGAATAAGATATAAACATATCACATACCTCAATAAAACACCTAGGACCCCATGAAGATAACAAAAATGAGGTATGAGGTATCCCTCACATCAAAAATATTAACAAAGAATCCAAAAACTTCAAAAAAAATTCTCAACCCAACTCCCTACGGCCATACTTGTGTCCTTTTTCTTAAAATAATAGGATTCCACGAGAGTGTACACATTTCCAAGAAATAGTTTAAAGGTTCCAATTGGGGATCTGAATTTGAAATTAACAATAGATTTATAAGGAATGATTCATTTCTACTAAACCATTTGAAAATAAAAATGTGGAATCAATCCATTTTCCCTATGTACCAAACAGAACATGAATTATATTTTATAAAAACAAAAAAAAATTAAAAATTATTTAGAAAACATTTTTGATACCAAAGGATATTTGAGAACTCAAGATTTAGTAACGATGCACTATGAAATTTCTATAAATATATTTACATATATATATACATGTTCTCATGAAAATTTATATGTATATGCATTAAAATTAATATATGTATGTGAATTCATAGGGTTTTAAGGAAAATAACCAAATAATGAAATTGAAATCACCCATAAAGTATAAGTAATTCAAAGAAAAACCATAAAGATCCTCAAAATGAAATCAACTCAATAAAATTACAATCTAATCAAAAAACCAAATCACATAATTATTTTAAAGGATAAACATCGATTTAAACACCAAAATCTCTTTGAAATCCTACATAGAAATTTTAGTAAACATCAAGCCTATATGTACCTTTAATATTATATCATAATAATTGGAAATAAATTTTTAAATCAAAGTTTCATCTAATAGAGAACAGTTTTTAAAACGAAATCATTAGTCAATCAATATGGGAATTTCAATAAAAATGAACTTTTAAAGGTCGAAGCATAACATGAAGTGATTTGGAATGAAAAAGGATGGAATCACCTACTTTAATGTTTTGATAATGTGAAGAGGCCTTTGAAGACAAAGAGAATATGGCCCAATGGATAAAACGCACCCCTTAACATCAAAATCCATAAGGATTTTATACTAACCCCACACCCAGGGTTTGAACAAATAGATTCCAAAGAAAAGGTATGAAAGAAAAATGGAGGGATAAGAAGGAAAATAGTACTTCAGGACAAACCTTAAAGTAAACCACTAAATAATGAAGGAAGGATCCTGAAAATAGACAATGGGTGTGAGGTGGAGATCCCATTAACTATACCTTAGCTAAAAGATAGGTAAATGGGTTGAATGGGGTTTAATGTTTGGTGAGAGTACAATATTAAATTCAAGTTTTAGGAAATTTTGTCAAGTCACATTGTATTTCTACACAATTTACCAAATAGTGTGCCAACTATATGACCCCCACAATAGAGAAAAACCAATATTACATAATTCAAATAAATAGTTTGGAAGATATGTTCCCACCATGGAAAATATGTATGTTAAAATTTTAGACACACAATAATGTTATACACAGAGTTTCCACAAACTATGCCCAAGTCTTGTGCCAACTTTGAATCAAACTAAACTCTCACACAGTTCCCCTTGGGTTTGTATGGTTTAGACTCAAATTTCTGTTGCTCATGTGGAAAAAACCTTTAAAGAACAAGGTGAACTAAAAATTCCTCTACATAAAGAATTTCATATGGTTTCCCTCAAATAATTCACACTAATTGTGCACAATGAAAAAAAATCCCCCAAATCTAAAACCTAAAAATTTTCATCAGATCAACCTGAAACTCAATAAACATTCAAATATCACTAAATAAAAATATAATAAGTAATATAAAATTAAATTTATGACAATTATACACATCATAAAACTTTTCCCCAATAAAATAACTAAAATCAAGACATATCAATGAAACAAAATCCCTCAATATAGAAAGATGGACATCCCAAATGGTAACCTCTAAATAAGACTAAAACCAAATAAAATACTTCCCATGGTGCGATTCTTAACTCCACAAGTCACACCTGATGAGGCTAAATGGGAAGTAAAACACTGATACCCATAGTGTATCTCCTCACCATTTAAAGATTTTTCCATGATAGTTGGTTAAAAAAACAAGGCATTAGGATATCCCACTACCAAAAATGACATGAGTTATCAACCAAAGAACTCAATTAAGTTTACCAACTAGAAAAAATACATAATTTAAAAAATACACATACCTCTCCAATATATCATGGGATACAAAATAACCAAAAAAATCAAAAATCAAAGAAAGACATAGAAAAGATAAGAAAAGAATAAAAATTAAAAATATGTTGTTGTTACCTTAAAATATTCAATGGGACAGATACCATGATTTCATATTCATCATGGGATTATTGTTATTCTATTTACATCACAACCCATTGAGTTTTTGAAGGTTTCCAAGATTACTATGGTGACAAAAAGGCTTTGTATCACTAAGGTAATAATACATGCAATGCCCAAACTAACCACATTGGAAACATATGAGAAAACACATCCTTTTGGGAGAAGCAGTTGTTAATAAAGAAGACTCCTAAAAACAATTTCCTTTAGTTTTCACTTATTATTAAATGGGGAACCTTCATTATAACTTAAATAGACATGTCCTACACCTATAATGGGTCACCCTATGGAAACTAACTTGACAAAAAAACCTCATACACCAATTATTTAAACGATACTGTCCAGGATGAGAGAAAAAATCACTATGATATTTAAAAATACCATTAATTAACAAGTGATACTTCAAGGAATCACTTTATATGATCTCAAAAACATGATTTAATCCTAATGAAGTGGTCAACATACTTCTTCTCCACTAGCTAAACACACCAAAGACCCATAAGCACTACCACTTTCCCCACCTTCACCTCCCTATTAATAAACCATTGAGAAAATTGGTCTTAAATAACTCTAACATCATTAAATATTATAAAAGAGATGTAATGATCAATTATGATTGAACTAATCCTGGTCCCTCAAACAGACCTAAAACAACTCTTACTCTCAAGGATTCTGGAGTTCCTAGGGGCCTAAATGTTCCTTAACTTTGATTTAGCCACTCTAAAGTCTTTAAAAGACATCAATACCCATAAAGGATAGGAATACACTTAAAGGAGCATGAATCCACCACTCTATAAGAAATTTGGCTAGAGTAAGCCAATTGATGAGACCTTCTAGGAACCTTTGGGTCCTTTTTGGGAGGCATTCTCCAAATAATACGAAAAAACTAATACCCAATCAAAAATGAACAAAAATAAATCATATCCCACTAAATAAAACTCAATGAAAAATAAAATTGAACAAATAAAATTTCATCATTACCCAACCAAAAATAATATTTCAAATCAAAATACCACATACACAAATCTAAGTCTTAACATAAAAAAAATAAAAAGTTTTCTTTTTTAAATTCATCCATTTAGATTTCAAATCCCCAAATTTCATTTCAAACCCTCTTTAATAATTTTAAACATGCACTTCAAATCCTAATATCCATATTTTCCTTTAAAAAATGTTTTCACCATAAAAGATAATTTACCAATTTTTAAAATACCAAACATTTTTCTATTTCAAATACAAGTATTTCAACGAATAATATTCAATTACATCACATAAAATCAAATCCAATTTTAAGAGAAAATTTTTGTTTGGAATGACTTGGTCACAGGTTTTAACAGACCATTTTCCAATTATGAACCCACTACTGGAAGTCGTTTTGATCCAAACAATCATGCTCCATGTGTCTTGTTAATCCATGAAAGCTTTCTGGTTAATACCAGTTTAACTCCCATTCACATTACTAAAAATTTATAAATCCATAAAACAATAAATAAATATCATAAAACACAATACATAATTCAAAAACTTACTTTGTAGGGTGACTAAAGGAATATGGTGAGAAAGAGATCATGAAATTCTCCTCACACCTACCTCCCATGTTTTCAGAGTTCTAAATCTAATCTACCTTTACATCCAAAATAAATAAGTTCTATATAATACTATTTTATCAGGAACCAACTTGATTTAACCCTTGAACTGGGAACTTGATTGGTCTTGTGGCATACCCGAGGGGTGTCCCCGTTCCGCACAGGTTGATGAAAAGTACCATGGGAATCATGAAAATAATTGGGATAATTTCACCCAATTAATGGATAAAAACATAGACTTGTACTAGGAAGCTCATCATGGTCAATATGTATATCATATTTCATACACATAATAAAAACCATAAACAAAAACCAAAACTAGATAAATTAGGTGTCTCAACATAAATATCCAACTAATCCTAAATAAAATAATGTAGAACAAGATTCATAAATACATCAGACAAGCCACGATGGATGATACACTGCAATGTAAAAACTAAAAACTAAAATGAATTACATAACCTATGTGTGGACTATATGTTTAGAATACATAAAAAATATTGAATTAAACAAATATTGATCCAAAATTTTAACGTGAACCTACAAAATAGATCATTTCTACTGATGTTGAGTTTAAAAAGTAAGGTGTGAATATAAAAAATATCAGCAGGTAAGAACTAAAAAGTCCATAATTTTAATTCCCCAAAAAAACTATACACTCTAGTTTGAAAGTGAACTATTTAAAATACATATATTAATAATTTCCTAAAAAATAATTTTTATATAAAATCATATTAAAAACTAATTTAAATCATTATTTACAAATTCTTGTTTCTTTTATAAAGAAACCACCCTTTAAAGAGAGATCCAAAGAAAACCTCAATGAATATAAAATGTAAGGACAACCAGCTATGATACATAACAATAATAATCAATTACAAATTAGAAGAAGTAAATAAAAGAAAGAGAATGTAATAAAAAACGAAATTGAAAAAATTTTGTGGTATAAGTAAATAGCAAGGCACATGAAAGTTATAATAATGAGAAATTCATAAACATCTCATGATGAGACCCTAGACATACTCATTTTGGAACCCTTTTCAATAAAATTGATGCATCACTATGTCTATAACCACTCAACTACTCTAAAACATCCTCATCAGGGGCACTACCCCATATAAACTCTAGCGCCATAGTGGATATAGTCTGTCTCATCAAAACATAGAGAGAAATGTCTCTCATCCCTCACTAAGATTCCTAGGATTCCATGATAAAAATAAAAGTATAAGAAGAGGTAACCCCCAAGTAATAAATATTAAGAAAGAATCCACAAAAGTCAAAAAATTACTCAGACTATCTACATACACCCATACATGCGAACACATACTCAAAAGAAGAGGACTCCATGATGGTGCACATATTTAAAAGAACCATTTAAAGGTTCTAATCAAGACTTAGTATTTAAAATTGGAAATAAATTTCAAAGAAAATATTCCACTCTTTTAAATCCATTTTAAAATATAAATATGGCATAAATCCATTCTCCCAAATATCCAAATGGGACTTGAAAAATATTTTATAAAACACACATTTTAAAAAATTATTTGAAAAAAAAATTTATAAACCAATGGTGATTTGAGAACTCAATATTTAATAAAGACGCTCTATGAACTTTTCATAAATACACACACACATATATATATGTTATCATGTATATATATGTGTATCGATTCATATGAATTTATGTATTTGAATTTATAGGGTTCCAAGTAAACAACCAGAGTATGAAATTAAAAACACCCATAAGGTGTAAGTAATTTATAGAAGAATCATCAAGATCGTCACAATTTAAACAACTTGAGTAAACTATAATTTAATAAAAAAACTCTTGTAATTATATTTAAGTATAGATAAAAATTAAAGCACCAAAATCTCTTTTAAATGAAACTTGGGTATTTCAGCAAACATGAAGCATATATATACCATTAATACTATAACATTAGTATTGGAAATATTTAAATCACATATTCATCCCATTAAAGTTATAAAAACCAAATCATTTGTCCATAAATATGATAAGATCAATTAAAATTAATTTTTAAACGTTCAAGCATTACATAGAGTTCTTTTGAAAGAAAAATTATGGAAACGCTTAACTCAATTGTGTGTGAATGCGAAGAAACCTTCGAACATTGACCGAAAATGACCAAATAGATCAACTACACACCATAATATCAAAATAAACAATGATTTTAGATTAACCCCATACATAGGGTTTGGATAAATAGAATACATAGAAAATGGAAGAAATAAAAAAATAGGAAAAAAAGGAAAAGAGGAAAAAAGTTTATAACTTGATGGAATACACTAATGAACAAAGAAAAAAGCCTCAAAATAGAAGGTTATAGGGAGATGGATACCTAATCTGGTGAGCCTCAGCCAAAATATATTTATATTCATCAAATGGGGTTTAATTTTGGTGGAGGTTTTAATAAGAAATTTATGTTTTAGAAAAGACATGCAGTTCACATTGTTTGGTCTTATAGTGTACCAAACCATTATCCCTCTACTAGATTGACAATCTAACCTCACATGGTTCATTCACATGGTTTAGAAACCAATCCAAAAATATTTAAAACATTTCTACTAAAATTTAATACACACGCATGCTTTTACTTAGTTTCCACTAATTATGTACTGATTATGAACCAGATCCCAGACACATCAATATCTTTCCTAGTTTCCC
This sequence comes from Viscum album, assembly GCA_963277665.1. Classification (NCBI taxonomy): domain Eukaryota; kingdom Viridiplantae; phylum Streptophyta; class Magnoliopsida; order Santalales; family Viscaceae; genus Viscum; species Viscum album. The sequence goes on from OY728136.1 coordinate 81,249,587, forward strand.
TTGGTTTTGTATGGTTTTGAATCATCCATGTGTTAACTATGTGGAATAAACTATGATAAAAAAATGAACTAACAAATCTCAATGTGTAAATGTACTTTCCTGTTTTCTCCTAAACTATACGCACTAATAATGTATAGGATAAAATTTTCATAAAACATTAACATTTTCATCGTATCGACCCAAAAATCAATAAAAAAATTAAGAACACTAAATAAACAAAATAATAAGAACTATCAAAATTTAGGGTGTTACAAATATATGGTGGCCAACTTGTGATTTTTAAACATTTTAAAAGTCCTCGTATAAGGGATGAATTTTAATAATTGTTTTATAATGTGTGAGAAACTTTACTTTAAAAAAGAATTAATTATTATTTATGAATAAAAATAGGTAGTCCCACATTATAGTGAAGATTTTTTGTCCATTTTGATAAGTCATAAAAAATTATCTTTGGTCCTAGGGAGGTGAAATGGATTGGCTATTTTCAAATATTTATATATATATTTTAACACCCATGAACATGTCATGGTTTATGAAAAATATTCATGTTTAAAATTGAAAGGGGGGAACATATCATCTAATAATGTGTTGAAACCACAAGAATAATGCCCTATAATAAGGGGTTAATTAGGGTATCTAAATTTTCATTTTCATTACAAAATTGTTTCTTTCTATTGTGAGGGTAAAAAAAAATATTTCAGTTATTACACATGTGAACAATGTTCGAATTGAGAAAAGTAAATGAGGGGACGCAATTTTTTACTTGATTCACTACTAAGGGATAGTCCAAAGAGAAAATTTTAATAGTGATTTGACATAATATGAGTTAATGTTTTCAACTATATATATGACAAGTGTTTGGGAAGGATGGACTATTGTTCTGAAGAGAACTTTCTCTTCTTGACCTCCTATGCCCTACATCAAATCAAGGGTTATATAGAAAGATGCCGCATAAATTTTTTTTATAGAATTTTAATTCCATAAAAATGATCACTATACCAGCAAGGGTGTTAGAATTCTTCCATTTTCTTTTTATTTTAGTCTATATATTCAAGATTTACCCCTTTCCCCTTCCTAGAAATCTAATTTTATTCTTAATAACAAAATTTTTTTATCGATGTTGTGGTGATTAAAAATTATTTCATCTTATTCTTATCTTTTTTATTCCCTGAATATTTTCCTAATAATATTTCCATATTTTACAATAAGAAAGTTCCCAAAAAAATGTATCTCTATTCCATTTTTTTCATATTTACTAAATGATAATATATATTTTGATTATGGAATCTCCATGAGGCCAACATCGAGTAACTTCTTACTTTTAAAGTTCCTCAATCTTCACAATCTTCCTCACAAATCATGGTCTTCATTGTTTTGAAAAATTCATAGCTTCCATTTTCAAATTTGATCAGTTTTTCAATCATATATTATGAATGATAATTATCATTGAAATATATTTGTGCATATGTGATTGTTATTCATTAATATATACATTCACAAAACATCCATGTTACTCATCATGTGACTTCATATCCATAATATCTACACATATCATACATCTAAATCACTGGAACAATCATAACAAAAACCGACTTAATACCTGGCATGATCTAATCCACTATCCCATGGATATTTCAATTATAATTTACAATAATCAAATATTATCACTATCTTCAAGCTGGATATTTACTAAAAAATCAAATGAAATGACTCTTATATAATTATGAAATAACCCTTATAGTATTCCTTAAATGGAACTATTGGAATTTTCCTTTTTTTCGTTGAAGGATCCATATGGAATACCTAAATTTTCTCTTATAAAGTTTTTATAATTATTTATGAAATTTCTTTATCATGGAAGGACTCTTATAATGTCTAAAAATGATCCTTGTAGAATGAGAATAATTTATACAATATTCTATAATGAATATTATTAAAACCCAATTTTTTTTACATAAATATAAATGATTGTAATGTAACTATATATTTTGTTATTTTCTTCAACTCACAATAGAGATAACCCATATGTATTGAGTCCAATGAATCTTAAAGAACCATGAAAATTTCATTTTTCAAACTCCTATAAAAAAATGATCTTACAAAATGAGTCCACTGACTCTTATAGAATTAAGACTTAACCATTTTCATTGAAACCTTGACACTGCATATTCTTACACAATTATTTAAAATAATTACATAAATATTTAATTAATTCAAATTGAAGGAAAATATGAATTTACAACACATACAACAAAATAATCTCTAGTTTCATCATTCACCCCTTTGTTTTTTTGAATTATTTCGCATGTTCAAGCTTTCATCCTTGATTACCTTATAGATTTACTCACCTCCTACTTCCATAATCCCCTTTTACATTAAAATTAAAGGGAGTTATTCACTTTTCAGATACGGTCACATCCAAGATTTCAACCATGTTCTTAATTAAGAACCATAAACTATGTATTTAAGACTATTTGGATTAGTTCTTAGTATAAGAAACAAGAAATAGTGGTTAATTCCAACAATAATATTCAAATAACTCATATAAAACCACAAATATTCTTATAGAATACCCCATGTATAATATCCTCTCTTTTCTTGGTATATCCCTATTGAGATTTGGTTGAACCTCTTTTATTTGGGATTTATTTTTTTCTTTAAACCTTGGTGGTCGAGCTTTTTATTTGAGGATCGAGAGATTTTACCCAGGAAAATGACATAATGTTCAGTGATGTGTGTTTATTTCAATTATTGGATTTCATTTATTAACATGGAAAAGGATTAAGAGTATGTCCTTTAGAGGTATTAGTTGAATCAAGTAATTTTTTAAGTATTTCAGCACAATTTGTCTACTAGAAACTTTTATATCGTGAATTGTTTACAAAGTGTGAACCTATTGACAGGAATATGTCATTGATTGGCTTAGAGCATGAAACATTTACATGATTTGAAATGGGTTCATGTCAAGAATATGGTTGATCAGTGTTAATTTAACTTTATATTATGTGTTTTTTGATGTATCTCATTAGTCGTGAAATTCATGATGTGAATTCACTTCACATCATTAATGTTTCATGATCAGTGGTTTTAAATCATAGTTCAAATGTGATTTCTTTTCCTCTATGGTGAATCCTCCTCTATCGAACCCTAAGGAGACTCCAGAAAATTTTGGGAAATTCCATTCCTTTGGGGCATCTCATTATAACATTTAATCTATATTGAGTTTCATATATTTGGTTTACTTCTTTTTTCTACTACCTTTTATTTTAGTTGTGTGATATATTGACCATAATTGAATCAAGTTTTTTATTATGATATTTGTGTGATCTGGTTTTTCCTTTTGATCTCCTTTACCTTTTTTCTTCTTTGGCCTACCCTATTGAGAGTGTTTCTTTGATCACCGGATAAAGGAAGTTGGTCTAGGAAAAATCTCCATATTCTAATTATAATTATTTAAGAGTGTGAAATACAATGTGATCATTTTGATACAAAATTAATGTTAAATAAAGGATAAATGTGTGATTATAATCAGGTCTTAGGATCACTCCTTTGATCCCTTGGGATCCAATAGTATTGAGACTTAGATTTCAACCATCTGTAGGGTGATCCTAACCTTGAATTATGATTACATGGTTAATAGCTTAAAGTATGAATTAACATGACACAATAAGTTAGGTGATTTATTCTGATAAGATCACTTTGAAAAAAGGATTACTTTTCTATTGAAATTAATACATTGATTTTATATGGTTTTATACACTAGCATGATAATGGTATAGACATAACTTGAAAAATGAATGGTAATTGAAAGATAAAAGGTCATTGGATGAATTAACCTTTTGGTTATCATGTGATGTTGCATTCTTCATACCATTACAACTTGTGTAGTATCTTATGCTCTAATTCTTATAGCTCTTGTATTAGTTATGTTGTAATGATTACAAGGATTGTCCATGTTATGCAAGAATGATTATATAGTGGGCATGGCCCGGTTATGCTGTAATGCTTATAGGTAATTACTCGATTGTACTGTAATTCTTATAAGGATTGGCCTGTTTATGCTATAATGATTACTAGGCTTGGCCTGATAATACTTTAATACTTATTGGGCTTGGAACTGTTATAGTGAAATTATTATATAGAGGGTCAGAACAGTTATGCTGAAATGTTTATAAAAAGGGATTTTCTAGGTTATGTGATTATTCCATAGGCTTGTGGTTACGGTTGGAATGGAAATGTTATATGCTTAGAGATATTGGACCATAGTACTAAATAATAATTATTATTATTAGGCTATATTAGTTTATTAATTGATACTCATATTTATTTCTTTATTGCATACACTTACTATGAGACTAGATTTCTTTAGACATAATGGTGTTGAACTACTTACTTTTACTCACATCCTTTTTAGGACTCTATTTTGTACCCAATAAAATTACATGGATGTAGGTTTGGACATGGTTAAAGGGACTTGTTATTGATTATTTCTCATTGAATGGGTTGGATCTTGGATATAGGGCTGACATGGGGTTCATTATTGGATTATTTTTAGGTTATTAGTGTCAAATTGTTATTTAGTACATTTATATTTATCTTGACACTTAGCTACATTACATCCTATAATTAAATTATTTTCATATTTTTGGTTTGATCAATTTATTCACTATTGGGTTTATCTACTATAGTTTTACTATTTACTCTATTTCCATTACTTTGATTTTATTTTTGATGTTATTAAAAATCTACACCATGGGTTATTGTCTACCCACTATGATCTTTACACCCCTGATGCTAGTTGGAATCCTCTGGAATACAAGAAGGAACATCTGAGGTCCAATAACAAACCTGGTTTGTCCATGTGAGAGAGTTTCAGGTCGATGGATTTCACAAAGTGGTATCAGAGATTTAATGTATTCCTTTTTTGTGTCTTTATAATTTTGGAAAGGTGGAAAGGAGGCTAGGATGCTCCAAGACTTGGTAATGATCTTTTTCAGGGGATTATCTATCACATGTATGGGTGGGAATCTGAGTACCCAAGGATGAGATTACTGTTCATGTTGTTCAATTGTTAATTTTGATATTATTTAACCTTGGGTAATTCATATGTATTTTGATGTTGTTTTTTCTAGAGATTTATAATCATGGCTCGGTGTGCTGGGATATGAGTATGAATGCATCATGATAGGCACATAGGGATATGTATCGACAATCATATTCATGATAGGGGAATATTTATTACATGTGATATATTTTTCTATATTAAATGTGAAATGATATCATTGTTATATTAGATAAATAAAATGAAAAAATGGATATGTCATGCTAATTCACTTGTTAAACCATGTTTAGAGAGATTGTGATCTAGAGGTTATCTAGTTTTTTTTTCACCTTTTGATGTTGAAATTGATGTTATCTAACGTTATAAGAAGTGTGTTTGTATTTTAAATAAAATGACTCCTCATAATCTATGAAATGAGCATCATGAGAGTGCAAGTCATCAAGATCCTAACATAGATAAACTAATGCTTCCAAAAGCTTCTGAGGATCAAATGGATGTTCATATTCACAAAATCATCTTGATGTTAATTTGGTCCATGGAAATGAATATTGTTGACACTATTCCATTTATGCCTAAGCTGATGTGTGATTTTCTACTATAGTATCCTCTTGTATTCACTGGGGGGAGGCCCCTGAGAAGTTGAGTTAGGGATTTAGTTAGTCCATATGAAATTTAAAAATCATAACATGTACGTAAATAGGTCGGTGAAGGTTGTTTCATACATTCTTTTTGGGCCAACCAGTAATTGGTGGGATATTCTAGAGAAAGATGAGTAGAAAGAGTAGTTATCTTTGAAGGACATCGAGTAATATTTTCTAAGAAACTTTTATATTGAAACATTGAGGGATGATAAGGATCATGAATTCATGCACTTGATGTAGTAGGGAATGCTAGTGATAGGAAATGCATAATGTTTCATTTAATTTTAGTGATTTTCACTATCTTTAGCATCTGATGAGATTTATGGGGTGAGGCATTTCCAATATGGGATTCTCTATGAGATCAGATCATAGGATAACATTTTTAGTTTGAGTAGTATTTTAGAAATGATGAATTGGGCTATCATAATAATATGAGAGAGGCCTTGAGCAGTGTCAAGCCTATTTCAGTAAGGAGAACAGGGAGCTCTTCTTCTAGTGGAAAGAAGTGTCACTATGATGGTTATTTCCAAGGTAAAGCTAAAAGTGCAGCTAGGGAAGTGGGAAACCATATCATGACCATGATTTATTGTAGTTCTATTAGTGTAGTAATCCTGGAAAAAAGAGACCTCATTTTCCATACTCTACTTTGGAGTGTTGTTCTTGTGGAAGTTTAGGCCACCTAAAGATATTTTATAGGGGGTTTAACAGAAGAGCAGTGCTAGGGGATCCTGATATATACCAGATTCTGGGAAGGACTCAGCTATCCCTTGGCTGAATGGTAGATAGAGTTCCACTAGACATTCAAGTTGAGGTAAAGGACATGGAACACTAGTATAGGAGTGGAAGTACCATCTAGAGTTAGAAACATTTAGGAGTAATACTGAAGAAAAGAGTATTGGGGGAAGTTAGTTTCACACTATGTAGTCTACTCTAGCTAGTTTGGATACAAGACATTATACCAATAGATTTATGATTCGTATATGATCTACAATTTCTTGTGGTTTTTTGATATAAGATCATCACATTCCATTATATATTATCTATTTTTCAAGTGGTTTTTGACTAGTTGTGAATATCATGGATGGTTCCTTGACCATTGACACGTCATTGGGAGTGTGTTCATATAATATCAAATGTTTCAAGGCTTGTTCTCTATAAATTATTGGTTACCATTTCTTTTGGGAACTTTTTTTGTTGGAAATGATAGGTTTTTATTTTATTCTAGGTATGGATTGGTTAGTTCATTACTAGTTACACATCAACTGTTTCTATAGGATATTTAGTTTTCTTTCCACATAAGGTGGCATATATTTCACTTGGTTGAGTAGGATCTTCAGGTTGGTATTGAATAAACAATTTAGTGTAGATTGGATTTTCTCATGACTCAAATATTAGGTCTTTCTCTAGATAATGGTGTAATGCAATAGAATAATTTTCCTCCATTGGTATACCATTTTCAGGATGTCATTCCTAAAAAGTTATATGGCTTACCACCCGAGCAGGAGATCAAATTCACGGTCGAGTTAGTGTTGGGAGAAACACAAGTTTCTATTCCACCTTATAGGATATAACTATAAGATATTTGAGAAATGAAAGTTAATTTGTAATATCTATAAGAAAATGGATTCATATGGCCTAGTACACCACCTTGGGGTTCTCCCATACTTTTTTCCATAAAGGCTGATGAGACATTTCACTTGTGGGTAGACTTTTAGGAATTGAACCAGATTACGGTCAAGAATAAGTATCCCCTTCTATGCATCAAAAATACCTTTGATCAGATGAGTGGTACTTAGATTTTCTATAGGATTTACTTGAGATCAACGTATCATTAGTTGAGAGTGAGTCCATCTGACATACCTCTAATAACTTTTAGGAGTAGTTGTGGCTTGTATGAGTTTGTGTTGATGTCGTTTGATATAACGAACACATCGACGGTGTTCATGGCCATAATGAATCTTATCTTTATTCCTTTTCTGGGTTATTTTGTGGTTTTTTCATCAATGACTTCTTATTTTACTCCAAATCAGTATAAGATCATTCCCAATATCATGACATTATACTAAGTACAATGATAGAGCATCTTTTTTATGCAAAGATAACCAAATTTAGTTTCTAGATTGATAATGTGAACTTCATAGGTCATATAATCTGATAGTCTAGAGTTTCAGTGGACCTAAAAAAGGTGGAAGTCATGGTATTATGGTAGCATCCATATAATGTCTTCAAGATTCACAAATTTATGGGTTAATCGGGTTATTATCGATGTTTCATCTAGGAATTCTCCCATCTGGTAGTACTAATGTCTGGGATAAATAAAAAAGGGGTGATGTTTATTTGGTTAGAGGCTTATGACATATATTTTTCAGAGATAAAGAGTAGTCTGATTTCATCATAGATCCTCACCTTAACTTTGTTGGGTAAAGCATATACCATGTACTATGACACATCTGAAGTTGGACTTAGAGTATTTATGATGAAGGAGGATTGAGTGATTTCTAATAGATCCAAATAGCTAACACCAAATGAGATGAATTAACCTACTCATGATCTAGAGTTAGCAATAGTGGTACATGAACAAAGATTCTAGAGACACTATCTTTTAGGAAAGAAGATTTTGGTGTACACAAATCCCAAGAGCCTCAAGTACATATTTTCTTAGCAGGACCTGAACCTTTTGCATTTGAGGTTGGTCGAGTATCTTTAATATTTTGACATCAAGATTGATTATACATCAGTAAAGTGAAACATTTTTGTTGATTCCTTGATCTAAAATGCATAGAAATAGGTAGTGTGTGAGTCTTGTGATGAGTGGTGGATGGTGGAACTCTTTGAAGACATGAATCTAGATGTTTAGGAGTCATAGAGATGAGTAGATCTGACTTCAAAATATATTATACTAGAGATTTTGGAACGGATCAAGATTGAGCAGTAATATGTTCTGAAAGGCATAACTATAAGGGATAGTTTATATGGTATTGGTCCACCATCAGGATGGTGTCTTGGTAGTGGTATTTATCTTTTTTACCCTATCCAAGTATGGGTTTCTATGAGCTTGTGCAAAGAGATGATGAGAGAGTTTCATGCTTATAGATATGAAGTATATCCAGGGATGAAAAAAATGTATCATTATCTCCATAGATAGTACTAGTGGCTAGGAATGAAATATGAGGAATTTAGATTCATAGTTAGATGTTTCACTGGTCATCAGGTTAAGGCTGAGAATTTGTAGCCTATTGAGCTATTGCAGCATCTCCCAATTCCGGAATGGACATGGTATGATGTCTCTATGGAATTAGTGATGGGTTTACATAAGACACCTCATAAGAATGATGCAGTATAGGTGATAATAGATCAACTGAGTAGGGTATCCTACTTCTTTTCCATTATGGATACCTTCACAATTGATGATCTGGTTAGTCTCTACATGTGGGAGATGGTTTGACTATATGGTGTTCTGAGGAACATTATTTTTTTATAGAGATTCTTGTTTCACATGTTCATTATATAAGGGTCTTCATAAGGCTCTGGGATCATAAGTTCTTATGAGTACAACCTATAATCTATAGAATGATGGCTAATATGAATGAATGATTCCGATTTTGGAGGATATGTTATGATATTTTCTATTTGATTTTATTGGTTTGTGGGAAAAAAAATGGAACTCAAAGAGTTTGTGTGCAATGAAATATTCTATTAATCGATCTAAATAGAACCTTTCACTATTTTTATGGTATTCCATGTTGTTTTAATTTTTTTTAATTGGGGTCAAGTGATTCACTGCCTCTTGGACCAAGTCTCATGCAAGAGATGTCTGAATAGGTTCAGTTGATCAGGAAGTGGTTAGTGACCGTGTAGAGCATGCAAAGATATTACGCTGACCAGTGGATATGACCTCTAGAGTTTGAGGTGGTTCATCATGTTTTCCATTAGGTTTCACCTAGGATAGGTAAATTCTATATCAGTAAACTGGGAACGATATCTCCAAGGTATTTCAACACATTTGAGATAGTGGAGAGTGTTAGTTCAGTGGTATACTAATTGGACCTTCTATGGTGGTATAGTTTCATGCATGATGTGTTTCACATATCGCATCATTGGAGATACAATCCTAACCCTTCTCAAGTGATTCAAATTGATGACATTAATATTGGTGTAAATGTTTCCATTAAGTATAATCCTATACATATTATGGACGGTTGTTAGAAGTATATTTAGGGATAGACTAACCTCTAGTTTGATTGCAATGGAAGCATCGACATGTTTAAGAGGATATCTGGGAGATAAAATTTGATATACAAGTATAGTGTCCAAACAAGTTCAATTATACCCAACAATGATTCATAGAGTAGCTCGGGGATAAGTTGTTATATGGTTCAGAGGATTTAATATCTCATATTTTCGAGGAATGTCACTCTTGATTTTTGGTTGAACCAATTTTAGTTGGGTTTTCTTTACTTATTTAAACTTAAGTGTTCGTGCCTTTTCTTTGGGGACAAAGAGAATGTAATTAGTGAAATTAATTAAAGTAAATGGATGTATATTTTTTTAATTAGTAGATTATGTTTATAAATCTGAATATGTATTAAGAGTATGTCCTTTAGGGGTCCAGGTTGACCTGTGGCCTTTTTATAATGGTTTCAATAGAATCTGTCTGCAGGCCAATTTCATGTTGTAACCTATTTACACAAAGTGAACCTATTTCTAGAAATATTCTATGAACTATTTCAAAGTGTGAAATGTTTACACACCATGAAATGGGTCCATTTCATGAAAATGGTTAATTAGTGTTAAATTAACTTGAGTTGATACCTTTTTGGCATATCTCACTATTCATGAAATTCACAATGTGAAAGGAGTTCAGGTAATAAATGTTTCATGATCATTCCTTCTAAACCACACTATAAGTATGATTTCTTTTCATTCATGTCACAAAATCCTTTCTAAAACACTAAGGTGACTCTAAAAATTTTTTGGTTGATTCTTTCCCTTTCGAACATCTCAGTCTAACATTTAATCTTTATTGAGTTCCTTCTCTTTGGTGTTATCATTTCTTCTACTATCCCATGTTATAGTAGTGTGGTCTCTTGAACTCCATTGAATTGGGTTTTGATCATGATCTTTATGTGATCTAGGTATTCCTTGTGATCTCCATCACCTTAATTATTCATTATTTTTCCCTGGTGAGAGTGTTTCTTTGATCATCAAATAAATGTTGGTGGTCTAGAACAAATCCTTATGGCATGTTTCTAATTGTTTAAGTGTGCTCAATATTATGCCATCTTTCTGACACAACGTGCATGTTAACTAATAGACTAATGGGTGATTATAATAATGTGTCTGGACCACTCCTTATATTCCATTTGATCTAATCATGTTGATACCTGGCTTGTAGCCACATATAGGGTGAGCCTACCCTTGAATGATAATGAACTAGATATTGCATTTAAATATGAATAATCCTGATAAGAGACCTTATGTGATTGCTTGTGATAGGGTCACTTGGGAAAATGGATTACTTTTTTATTCAATTGATTGAAAATAATTTGATATGATATAGTTTTGTACATTGGAATGTTAATATTTTAATACATAACCAGATGAATGAAAGGTAATTCAAAGATAAAAGATGATTGGGTGATTTGACCGTTTTGGTTATGATGTGATATTTTGTTCTTCATTCCATTATGACTTGTTTTGTTTCTTATGCTATAATTCTTATAGGTATTGGCCCAGTTATGTTGTAATTCGTATAGGGTTGGGCACAGTTATGTTGAAGTGCTTATATAGAGGTCTTGGCCCAGTTATAGTGTAATTCTTATAGGGCTTGGCCCTATTATTCTATAATTATTATAGGTCATGGCTAAAATATGTTGTAACTATAATATGGCTTGTCATATTTATTCTTTAATTCTTATAGATCATAGACTAGTTATGATGAAATTCTTATTTTGAGGTATTATCTCAGCTTTGCTGAAATTATTATATATTGTCTTTTTCCCAATTATGTGATTATACTATGGGATTGTGGTAATGGTTGGTATGGTAATGATAAATTCTAAGGTATATTACAATATAGTTTATAAAGAGGTTGATTATTATATTATATTATATGATTAATTAATACTCCCATTAATTACATTTTTTTATACACATACTATCAGACTAGTTTTTCTTAGATGCAGTGGTTTTGACCTACTGAGTTTTACTCAAACCCTATTCAAGCCACTATTTGGTAACTGAGTAGATTACATTGATGTAGGTTTGGACAAGGGAAAAAGACTATGCTATTGATTACTGCTTATTGGATGGTTTGGAGCATGGAGATGTGTCTGATGAGGGTTCAAGACTACGGTCTTTTGATATTTTTGGTGTCATCTTGGTATTTTTTCTATTTACATTTATCTGGACACTTAGCTACACTCCATCTTATCATTACATTATTTTTATATTATTTGTTTGATTAGTTACTTCACTATTGGTTTAATCTACCGTTGATGTATTTTTCTTTATATTTTCATTACTCTGATTTTTTTTCTTCTATTATTATAACTCTATACCAATGGGTATAGTCTCCCCACTAGTATATTTACACCCCAAAATCTATTTGGTAGCCTCTGGGATATGGGGAGGCATGACTAAAGTTCAGTAAACAACCCAGTATATCCATATGAGAGTGTCTCGGGACGAGAGATGTTACACCACCAATATTATATCCTCCCTCTCTTCTCAAATTCATAAAACATAACCTTCTTCATTAAAAATACATTAAATAGTAAAAAAATTAAATTCAATGGGGATAGGGGAACCTATGAAATTTCCTCGGGTGGAAGGAGGTGGTTGAACACTATGGTTCAATATATATTTAAGATGCCATTTTTCCGGTTTATTGGTTGTAATTCCTTGAAAATTTACTTTAAAATAATAATAATCTCAATATCTTTCTTAACATGCAACACTATGATTTAAGTAGATTAAGATATGTTATAAAAATAATAATATTTAAATGTAAACTAGTCACTAAATTGGTGGGTATGAATATGATTAATCAAATTATGAAAAATATTCATAATTTTTTTTATAATCTAAATTTATTTATTAATTCATAATAAATAAGTACTCATATTTTAGTTAAGTCGTTTTAAGCTTCAAAAAAACATTTTCTTCAAAAAAATTATTTCTTTTTTGTACATGAATAATAATTTTAATTTATTACAATTTTATAAATATTATATAAAAAACTGAATTGTATTATTTAAATAATAATGAAATAATTATCATAGAGTGAAATTATGGGATTTTTTTGAAATTTTTTATTTTTCAATAAATAATTATTTTTTATTGAAAACTATATTTTCATTTAAATAATTCAGAAAGTTTCATTTTGTTTTCAAATAGTTTCAAGGAATTTGTTTTTTCAATTATATTATTAATATTACAATTATGTTCTTGGTAAAGAATTTTATACTTTATTTTGATATAAAAACATTTTTATACTTAAAAAAGGCAATTTCCTAAAAAACTTTTTTTCATCACATTTTACAGGTTTAACTTTAAATTATATTTTGTCACTTATGTTAATTGAATATGATAAAATTTATTCCATATTTCTAGTAATCATAATTAAAATTAGTAAATACGGTCAAATTAATTATTTTACAAAATGAATAGTAAAAACAATTAAAATATTTTACCATGGTTATGGTTAAAATAGGTTTACCAGATTGGTAAACTAAATGGATAAGGGTTAAAATGACATAAAACTTGTATAATTTATATTATATGGACATATTTAGAATTTATATTATATTTTATTTTGTAATTTTCCATTTTATTACCCTTTTTACATAGTAATACATTTATATATTTTATTCTTTTTAAAAATTTCAAGTATGCCCTCTCCCCCAATTATATAGGGACACCCACTCTCCTCTTCTATACACAATTAAAAAGCACTTTGGTTTAGAAAATATCATCCACAATCCATTCCTTAATTACCTTTCCATGAACTAGATCCCATTTTTTGTCATAAACTCACTTTAGTAAGGATTATAAGTATAATTCTAAAGAGGTTGTTCGAAGAAGAGTTATAGTTATTTTCCAAGCGTTTTCAGTTTATTTCTTTTTATACCTCTATTAAATAATTTTCAACCATGATAAAATAATAACAAAATTAAATTACATATAATGAGATATTATTATGTTAATTTAATAATATATATCCTTATCCTCTTCCATCAAATAGGAAATGGAACTGTCGTTCGTATGTACGGTGGACTACCACCTCACGAACTGATGTAATTAGTTTTCAATCACCACATCTCGTGGATGGTTATAATGATGTATTTAATTTATATATATGATATAAATTAATTATTTACCATTATATAAATTTAATATATAAAAAATATCTTTACCATTCCATTCATTAAAAAAATGATAACTTTGTTTGTGCATACGTGTGGACTACAACCTCCACAAAGCGATATGATTCATTTTTCACCATCACATCACATGAATGATATATATATAAGTTTATTTTAAGAAATAATATAATATTTATGATAAAATTATTATTCTAGGAAGATAAAAAAATACCCTCCTTTTTTCCATCATGATCATTGAAATATGGAAAACTTACTCATTTGTACGTACAACCTACCGTATACATGATTGTAATGTGATTAATTTTTTTAAAAAAAATTAATTCTTGGTTTAAAATTATAATTAATGTATAAAAAGATAATTATTTCATTATTACTATTCTATATATGATGGAATAATTCCCTTATTTACCATATTCAACCAATCAAAGTCATTTTGGACATATGAACTGTATATCATGAAAACAACCAATGCGAACTTAATTGATTAAGTAATTATATATAAGATGGTAATGAATAAAATAAAAGGAATAATATAATATAAAAGGGTTTTTAATCAATTAAATTGTTAGAATAATTTTATTATTTAGGAATATATGTAACGTATGTGATGATTCAGGCCTTAGGTAAGGGGTTTTTAAACTCATTTTCCATTCATTGGGTTTTACTTCTACATCATCGACAATGTTATGCCATGATTATGCATGAAATGACCTATGATTATATTTTATTTTATTTACAACTATTATGTTGTGTAATTAAATTTTCTATACACAATAAATTATTTGATTAAATTATCCCTCCAATGATACGATTTTTGTAAGGGATTTAATCATAATTTCTGTTCTATTGAGACATATTTGGTATTATACACCTATTTATTTTTCTGTGGTGTATTCACTACCCCTTTGAGGTATTTTACATGAATATATATTTTTTAGTGATTAGGAAAGTTTCATTTTAGATTTAATCTTTCTAGGGGTTATAGTTTGAATGTTACCAAAGAGGTAACAATTTATTTTAAAATATAATTTTGGGATTTCTATTATTTTATTTAATTGAATCTTATAATCCACCCATCTTAAACTCCATATATTTTTTTATTCTCTTTATTTTTATAAGAATTTTTCATATTTCTTTAAAAAATTTCATCTATTTGGAACCTGAATCCACAAAATATATTTTTAAAATAAAATATGAACTTATTTCCCTTTTTAATCAAGTATATTTTTCTTTAATGTCCATATTTTTAAAAATTATTTTTCAAAAGTGATTTTTATTAATGAAATTGTTTGTTAAGGAAATTTTAAGATATACTTTAATTTTTACATGGTTTTAAAGGAATATTTATAATGTTTTCTTGAAAGGGTTTTTGTAACTTTTAAAAAAATCAAAAGGAATATTTTTATTTAACATATACGGTGTTAATGTACTTTCTCACCAACATAATCGTTGTTCTCCCTTTAGCTTATTCTATAAATTTTCAATGGTTTTACAAAGAAAATTTTTCAATGAAATATTATTTTAAATTTTTCACTACAATTTTATTTCATTATTTAAATGAATTTATTTTATTATAAAATCTTCTTATATGATGGTTTTCTCTCATCTATTGATTAATTTTGGGGTCATTAACTATCTCTTGAAATTTTCAGTTTCTTGTGATCATTTTTTATTGGATATTACATTTCTCTTAAATATACATGTTATTTATATCATTAATATTATTATAACATAAATTCTATATGATTTATATATATGGTGTTTTACAATGAAAATTAATAATTTGACTAAGGAAAGCGTTGATATATCAATATTCTTTACTCAATATGAACATTTGTTAATAAGTTATATTTTTTATGAATTTAATTGATCATTAAATATATAATATATTTATTATACATGAAGTGATAGGTAGGTCCTGGTTATAGATATTCCCTCAATGCATCAAAAGGTCTCATGAGACAAATCAGTTGACCAAATTAAATGGAGTTTTGGTGTATACCTACCAAACTATTAGAATATCTTGTAAAAATTTCTTAATTTTAATATATTTCTTGATGTTTGAGATCATTCTTACAATATTAAGCATTTACTTCATTGATGATTTAGTTATTATAATCCATATTGATTATGCCTTATTGATTCATGATATCTTTTGTTGTATGTAACTTTTACTAAGAATATGAGATCACCCTTTATTTGTTTCCTTTTCATTAGGATATGAAAAAGGATATCATAAATAATATCAAGGTTTATATAATTTGTTTATGCTATATATTTTATATTTACAATATAATATGGGAATCGTGCATGTATATGGTTCTTCAAGATTTCTAAACTGATCGGTCCTTCAAGATTATATCCTTCATATCTTATACCAATGTGATAAAGTATACATTTTCACTATGTTACTATAGTTGGGGGTTCTAACATTGGTTATGATATCTACTTATTAGTGATCATTCCTAATATTCTCCACCAAGATAACTCATTAGTCTACTTTTTTCCTTAATAAAATGATACCCGATTTCAATGTATATGGGTTTTGACTACTGAAAAATATTATTTTTGATATTTATAAAAGTATTTTTATCATAAAATATTATCATTGGTTTCTTAAATTCTTGTAACACACCGAGTTTTTATGATTTATTTTTTTCGTATAAATTAAAATTCTTTGATGTCTTTTGTTTCATGCTACACCTAGTTAAGATTGCATTATATGAAACACAAAGTTAATATTGAAATATTTACAACACTAATTTTAGCTTTCGATATATGAAACACTATGTTTGTCTTGTTTTAGACACAATATTGAGTTCCTTTGATAGCTTGTTTTATATGTATGACTGAGTTTTACAAAACTACAATATACTATTTATATTATTATTTAATATGATAGTTTTCACCTAGTAGTTGGAATAGAATTTATTAATAATATTAAAAAAATTATAAAAATATTATTTATAAATTTTTTTATTACTAATTTTTTGTGAACATTTAATTAGAAAAGAAAATAAAACATTTTTTTAAATAAAAAGGAAACCTTTCTGTAAAAAACAATTTTTATACGCACAAGTGTGTTTGGTATCAAGAAGTTATCCAAATAACTTTTGGTGAATTATTTTAATGGAATTTATATATTATATATTTAATAAAAAATTTAACATTAATATTATATGTTTTATAGACAAAGGATAAGAATAAATCCAATTTTACACTTGAAATCGTTTTTTTTCTAAAAAGAAATTTTATAGACTTTTAACATCACACTTATTTTTAAAACTATTTTTCACACTTTAATAAAATATATTTTAAAGAATAAACTTCATAATAGAAATTTTAATGTCAAAATTATTTTAGGATTAATTTTTGGTATTTTTCTGAAAGGATTCATTTTTTTATGAATAATGAAATATACTGAATTTTAACTAAAAACAGACTTTTTGTTTGAATTTTTATATTTTTAAATTATATTTGAAATTATTTTTAAAGTATAATTAGTTCAATTATGTATATATTAATCTATTTTAAGTAATTTTAATTAATTTTACATTGACATTTGATATAAAAAAAATTCAAACGTTTGAACACATTTTGCATTAATACCTAACTGTTTTGTCCCGTTTTTGGGATTAATTTTAAATTAATTTCTACCAATTCAACGAATTGAATTTATGAAAATGGATTATTTATTTTTAATCAACAAAATATATAATTTATAATAAGTTTCAATTAATTTTTTAATAAAATTATAATGGAAAATAGTAAAAATTAATCACATCGATTAAGAGAGAAATGAGTTTACTAAGGAAATAAACATTAAACGTATAAGGAAAATTACCTATGAACTTGTCCAAAACCCACTGTATGGAAACATTTAGACCATATACACTATTTTATCAAGCTTGGTTTATTATTTTAGTAACATTATGTAAGTTATGAAGGTTCCGGGCACAGTTGAAGCGTGGTTGGGCCGTAGCCCAAATTTTATTTTTACATGATCAATAATTATTCTGGGATCAATATGACGATGAATTCCAATCTCCATGAAATAGATTCAAAGATTTAGATAAAGAATTAATATGCCCAAATTTTTTAGATAAGATCTTTCACATCATTTTTATAATTAATTAAAATTTAATTTCTAAAGATATAAAATACCTTATTCTTTGGTACATTCTTCATTGATAATGATGATCGTATGGGATGAGCCTTTCATATTTTCTCATCGAATTTTCTTAGGATCAAAATTATAATACCTCTATTGGTGATACACACATGCTCTAATGGTCCCCGATTGACTCCACTCTCTTTATGGGTTTTAGCACTGAGAAGTGAATGTCTTGCGTCGATCAATCTTGAATGTTTGTTCTCCAATATTAAAGAACGTCTATCATTCTTGAGAGGGACAGATGAGAGGAGTTGATAGAAAATTTCTAACTTGGAATTTCTCTTGAATCACTGGTTTCTTGTACCATGAAAAATATATATACCTATCTATTTATAAACATAGGGATTCAGTTATAATATTTAATTGCATAACATAAATTTAATACATTCATAACCTTAGAGAAAACCCATGATATATAATAACAATAACCACATAATTATTTATAGAGCTCCAACTGGCATAAAACTAAATCATATATGAAATCCCATGCCACATAATTATAATCACATTATTATTATTATTTTTGTGCAAATTAGTTAAATAATTATTTATCATCTTGAAAATAATTATTTTACTACCAGATCATCCTTGGTCCACTCAAACTCCACTTCCATTTATTGAACACCTGAATAAATAAATAAAGAATTTATTCTCTTAAATAAATATTTTATTTTAAACTCATATATAAATATTTATTAAATTTTCAATAAAATAAAATAAAAATTTATCAAAAATAGCATGAATAAATATTTATTTAATTTATGTATTCATTTTAAATTGAATAAATTTATTCCACTATCTTGATAATAATATTTATTCCTATAATTAAATTCAAATAGAATTTTACTGAGACCACCAGAAACACTTAGGGTGTGAACCTCTATGATTCTTTCTCATTGGCATTAGGCGAACATTCCTAAAGTCCAAGAGTACTTTCTAGTATCAGGTCAAGGCAACCAAGAGAAAGAACTTAATGTTTCAAAAACAACATCCAAATACAAATTCACACTGTGTAATATAATACATTTGTCTCAATATATCATCAAGATGGTTTTATGATAGTGTCATTAAAATTTTTTATGGATATGTTGTTCATCGACAACCTGAAATAAACTCTTCATTACACTATGTACATGGAATTATGTGTGACATTTATATTTCAATCAAAGGGCCGAGATATCAACTTCTATAAATGGAATGGGAAAATCCATCCTCTATGTATCCATTAATAACATGTCACTTTTGATGCACCCAATATACCCTACTTCCCACCAACTTTCTACATGAAGGTTTTCATCAGTAAATAAAAGTGTTTGACTCATGACATGTATTAATGATAATATAAAATTCTAAGGACCATTACAAACAATCATAGATTGGAATATCTGATGACCCCAAAACATGTAGAATTCCCATTGGCATGTATGTTCTCGTAATCTCCCTTCTTGGAGATTACCAAGTGAGAACTTCATGAGAATAAGTCTCATCTTCTTACGAGTACATTCACCTGACAGTTAGTATACTATGTGTCCCATCATAGTATGTCGTCCAACTATAGAACTATATTTAAGAATATTTTCATAGCACTTCAAAGTTCTCATCATAGCTGGGAATTTTTATGACCCAATCAATGTGAAAAATAATCCAGGTTATTATTACACTATAGTCATGCAGAAAAATGAACAATATGTAATAATATATTTAATATTAAAATATATTAAATATTATTCTAATCAAAGTTCAAATAGTTTTTTCTAGAATACCAACTCTTACAAACTCTCACTTGGACTGGGGCCAACTGCCTATGAATTTTAGTCTGCTAGACCTCACATGATGATCATGTTTCTGCTGAGTCAAGGATTTAGTCATGGGTTCCTCCGCATTGTATTCCATGAAAATAATTCTCACTAAAACTTCACCTCTCTGAGAAAAATCCCTCAAGATATGATACTTATGAAGTACGTGGTTCTTCTTCTGATTTGACCTTGGCTCTTTTGTAAGAGCCACCACTACAGTATTATCACAATATAATGTGATGGGATCATTACTGGTAGGTAACACATCCAGCTCCTAGAAAAATCTCTACATACAAACTACTTCTTTAGCTGCCTCAAAAGCTACGATATACTCAAATTTTATTGTAGAATCTATAACCACACACTTCTTTGAGATCTTCTAGCTCACTGAACCTCCATTCAAAGTGAATATGTATCCTGTTTGTGACTTCATGTAATCTTGATCAGTCTGGAAACTATAACATTCATATCCTATGATGAATATTTTCTCATATCCTCTATAAATTAGGAACATATCCTTAGTATGCCTCAGATACTTTAGGATAGTCTTGACTTCCATCCAATGGTTTTCACCTGAGTCATCTTGATATCTTCCTACCACACTCAATGCATATACGACATCAAGCCTAGTACATATCACGGAATACATGACTGACCCAATTTATGACGCGTATAGAGCCCTTTCCATTCTCATTCTTTCCTCATGTGTCTGAGGACACATTTTCATGGAAAAAATAATTCCATGTGATGCTGGAAACAATCCCCAATGGGATTGTTCTATACTCAATATCGTTAGTATCATGTCAATGTATGTACTTTGATTTAGGCTCAACAATCTCTTGGATCTATCACAATGGATCATGATCCCAAGATTATATACTGCCTCTCCCAAGTCCTTTATGGAGAATATTTGATTCAACCATGCCTTAACAGACTGTAAGAATGGTATCTCATTTCCAATAAGTAATATGTCATCAACATATATTATTAAGAAAATGATTACACTCCCACTAAACCATTTTTAGACACAAGGATCACATTCATTTTTTATAAAAACAAATTACGTTATGGCTTTATCAAAATGAATATTCCATGACCAAGATTATTTCTTTAATCCAGAAATAGATTTTTGTAACTTTTATACATTATTGGCATCCTCTGGAGTCAAAAATCCTTCATGTTGTATCAGGTAGACATCTTACTAAAGGTTCCCATTAAGGAATTCTCTATAGTTGAAATATTGGTTTAAGGTTGAATTAATAAGGTTAGTTTTTTATAAACCAATGCCGATGGTTTTTGTGAGAAATTTTTGCCATCGGTTTTACTAAAAACAGACATAAAAAAAATTTATGAGTGGTTCTTGGAATCGATTTTACTAAAAACTGATTCCAAACACCAAAATACAATGTTTTTTTGCATCATTTTATGTTAAAACTGATGAAAAAAATAAAAAAATCCTTTCCAAGACATTTTTAAAGAAAACTGACACCATATGTATAATTTTTAGTGTTGGTTTTTTGGAAAACCAATGCTAAAACTAAAAATATACATATTATCAGTGTCGTTTTTGGTAAAAACTATTGCCAAAGGTCATTTAAAAAATGTTGGGATTGGGAAACCCTCATCTTCTTCATTATTTGAAATCAAAACCCACAGCGGCTCCTCTCAACTCACGAAAACTGCGAATCAGTATATATGTTCTTCAACAGCTATTGTTGATTATTTTCTTCCATTTTCACAATCTACGGTCTATGTTCTTCATTATATTCTCTTCTTTGATCGTCTACGGATTATATTTTCTTCCTTAAGCTATTTTAGGTGACTTTGAACCATGGATTGATTTTAATTTATTGTTTATCTTTAATTTTCATTGTTACAATAAATTTTTTTCTAGATCTTTCAATGCTTAATTTTTCAAAGATTTATATGGATAAAAGTTCATATTGGGGATCTATTTTCATGTTAAACTCTTATTTTTTATGTTTTTTTAAATTTTAAAGATAAATTATTAATCATTTTTTTATTTTGATTTTCATCAATTATTAGTTATAATTTATTTTAAATGTGTTGGAACATAGATAATAGTCATCCCTAAGAGTGATTAGAAAATGTTCTAGATATGGATTGGAGGGGGAATTGGATGTTAGGAATATTATTCCCAAGTGAACTAATGATCATTATAATGTCATTAATTGTGAAATTTTTTGTATTGCAGGGGGTATTGGATGTTAGGCGTATTGTGCCCAAGTGAATGCACCATATATTGGATTGGGGGGAATTAGATGTTAATCATATTGTGCCCAAGTGAAATAATGATCTTTATAATGTCATTAATTGTGAACTTTTTTATTGTAGTGGCATTGGATGTTAGGCATATTATGCCCAAGTGAATACACCGTATATTGGTTTTTCTCTTTATTAGGGAATGTTCATAAAAAATTTCCACCTCATTAGAAAGGTATGTTTTTTTTATAAGCTCGTTATGTTTTATTGTCATTGTTTAGATATGTATTATTAGTTCATATATATGAAAATGAAGTTCATGCAAAAAAAATAACATGGAATACAAATAGATAAAGACACCTAATAAAATCAAATATGTGGAAGTACAGGTAGTTAGTTTTTATATTAGAATTTATTCTGGTTTTTTGTTATATATTAATTTTTATTAACAGTTTAATGTTTTATAACTATAGTGTCATCGTTAAAAAGGACATGTTGAATGTGGTTATTATATTCTACGATTCATGTATGATATAATCACAACTGGGGAAACTAGTTAATTTTATAAGGTTAGTTGTATTGATTTTTTTATATTTTATGCCATATTATTATATTTTTTCTCTCATATCATTCAATGTTATTATAGGAATTCAATGATTCACAGTCTTATTCCCTATCTAATATAACTCATATTCAATCTATTTTTGAGAACTATTTGTTATGTATGATTAGGATTTGAGGTATGTATATTCTAATATTTATAAATAATATTACATATAGGTCCAAAAAACTAACTTTTTTGATATATTAGGTGTTTCAACCTACTAATAATCAAATGAATGCTTCAACAATAACAAAAAATGAGCTTGCCATAAATTTCAGGTACATGTATTATAATTCTACTTTATTTTGGAAAGTTTAATATTCTGAATTTTCTAAAAACAATTGTGACTTTCGGCATAGGTTTTTTTGTTTATGCTTGGTATATGAAAGAATAAATAATCAGTCAACCATGTTATGGGAGGCTATGTACTATCTAAGCTGAGATGAACCCATGTCGTACCTGCTACAACTCCTGGCCAAAAGGATAAAAAATGCATTAGAAGTGACCAAGAACAATCCAAAAGTGCATTAAACATATTACATGGTATCCTTAAGAAATTCAATATTGAGTCAGGCCAAAATGATGATGAGTGAACATGTACTTGATATCCACATGGAATCAATTTCTTTCATGGTACATGGTATCCATAATGAATTGAATTTTAGGTATATCGATAGGATTATCATAAGTAAATAGTAGTCATTGTCTCGTGTCAGGTCAACCACAATGGTATAATCATATCATGATGGTCCACTTGTTCGAACTACCAAATAATGCTTCCTTAGGTAGGGTAATACATTCAATAAGAAATATCATTAAAGGAAGCATAATACATGTCATCGTGAGATATCTGTAGAAACATACATAAACATGTGATAATTATGTAACATGGTAACAATTTAAATAAAAATTTTTAGGGAATAAAACATCAAATATGGTCTCATGGGATCCCATGCACATTAGTTACCATATCAAAAAATGTCTCTCAAGGCCATACACACACATAGACCATTGTGCATAACAAAAAAATCATGGAAAAATTAGAAACACATATATTTCGATATATTCCAGATTCACTAGAGGTTACAAAGAAAATAACTTTCATGTAATGAACGTCATTCCCACCAATGTATATTATCAACCTAAGTTGTAACAGATTGATGAGGTATCCTATTCAACTACTTTTTCAGCTTATCACTCAAATAAAAATGAAATAGAAGAAATTTATGTACTTCTTCCCTGATTATTTTTAACATTACACATATTTCTATGAAATTGGAGACATGGTAATTTGGGTATTAAATCAAAAAACCCCTAAACATACATCCTAGTATACATCTATTCTAAGAAATGTACATACACTCATCCATCATGGGATATCAACACACACATAAAGGGAACCAAATAACTAATTTAAATGTGAAATGATGTTCTTCCACTAAGTATATTAATTATATATCTCATTCTCATCCTACTTTATCTGATCATCCATTTTAGCACATTTTACCATCAAACCATCCCATTCAGCCTCAACCACAGAAGCCGCATTGCCTACAACATCATATTCATCCAACATTTGATACTAGAATTCATTGAGTTCTCTCAAATGCCAATGTAATGTATTTGTCTAAATTTTTATAAGATTTATTGATTCATTGATCATTAACTGGAATCCATGTAAATTTTTCAGTGACTCAAATGTATTGTCTTTGATAAAAAATAATAGTTGGGCGGTGTGAGAACTGAAAATGCTAGAGTCATAGGACTTTCCAAGGTCACAAACTTTTTAAAAGAAGTCATTTATTTTAGGTATGTGTATTTTAATTCTACTTTATAATAAAATGCATAGATAATTTATTAATTAACAAGATAAAAGTTTGTATGTTATATATTTTTATTGAATGATAAATATTGTTTGGTAGTTGTATATTGTGTTTTTACAGGGGTTTCAATTTTATTGGAATTGTAGTTTTTATGATCTTTCTAAAATAATTTAACTTACATCGTTAGTAATTTTAAAAAAACAATGCTGATATTTTTAAAAAAAATGGGGTTTTGGCATCATTTTCGATAAAACTAACACTATAAACCCGTTCCTATTTGATTTTCGGCATCTGTTTTAGGTAAAATTGAAACTGAAAATTGGTTATCAGTGTCCGTTAATTTAATAAATCGACACTAAAACCCTTAAAAAAATTATTTTCGATGTCAGTTTTTAAAAAACTAATGCTGAAAATAATATTATTTATATCTCCTTTATAGACACTGGTTAAAAATCGTCATCAAAAATAAAAACAAAACTGACGTTAAAATGTGTTTTTTCACTAGTGGTTGTTTTTACATCCATTTTCCAAATCTCATAGTCATGGTAAGCGGAAATTAAAAATATAATTATGATGGATTTCATCATTTCAATTGGTGAAAAGGTTTCTTCATAGTCAATGCATTGATGCTACTTAAACCCTTTTGAAACTGTTTATACCTTATAGTTACTGACTTGTTCTTCTATATCTGGTTTCTTCTTGAAAACCCATTTGCAACCAATAGGCTTTACATCAACTAGAGGATCTATCAAAATCCAGACTTGGTTTTGGTATATGGAATCTATTTCATAATTCATTGATTCTATCCACCTAGAAACATTTTCTCCACTTACTGCTTCCTTTTAGGTTAGAGGAGCATTATTATCAACTAATAATGAGTCACCATCCTCATTAACTATAAAACCATACCATTCCAGTTCTATAACCTCTCTTATACTCCTATGCGGTTCTTGTGTCTCTGGAATAATTATTTCTTCCATAGGGCTTTGTGGAATCTATTCTTGTACCAACTATTGTGTACCTTGAGCCTTGACTTCATCGAAGTCTATCTCACTCCCACTATCTCTTTTAGAGATATTATCCCTATCAAGAAAATGGATTGTCTTGTTACTATAACCATTTTCTCTGAGGGGTTGTATATGTTATATCACATTGTTTCCTTGGGGTATTCTATAAAGGTACACTTTGTTCCTCAGAGTGTAAGTTTGTTACCTAAATAGGCCTTAAAAATGATTCAATTCCCCACACATTTAAATTTTATAACATGGATTTATTTCCTCTCCATAAATCTTATGGAATATCATTTTCTAATTTTTTTGGTAATTGGTTTAGTATGTGTGCTTATATTTGTAACACATATCCTTAAAAGGATAGTGGAAGACTTACATGACTCATCATTGATCTCACCATGTCTAAAAAGGTGTAGTTCCTCCTTTCTCTAACATTGTTCTAGTGGGGCATGTAAGGAGGAGTGAGTAGAGATAGGATACCAAACTCCTATATGTAATCAATGAAGTATTGATTAAGATATTCTCTACCAAGTTCTGAGAAAAGTTTCTTAATCTTATTAAAAATATGGTTCCCAATTTCATTCTCATATTCTTTGAAATTATCAGAAGAATCTGACTTATACCACATTAAGTAGATATATCCATATCTAATAAAATAATTAGTAAAAGTTATGAAGTATTTTTACTCCCCACTTTCTTTAATTTAAAATGGTCCACACACATTGGTATGAACTAATTCAAAAATTAATTTAGCTCTTTCACCTTTCCCACTAAATGGGGATTTTTTATTTTTCCTTGTAAACATGAATGACATACTCCAAGTGGTTTTAGTTGGAAATAATCTAAATATCTATTTGAATGCAACTTTGTTAAGAGTTTATCATTTACAAGACCTAGCCAGTGATTCCAATGTTAGGTGTGGTATGAGCCATGTGAAGTATCTTTGTTATCAATTTTCATTACTTGGTTTGTGTAATCTTATATATAAATCTTGTTGTATAAATGTGCCCCACCAAAACAAATTCAATCTTTGTAAAAGAAGAAAAATTCATTTCCAAACATGAAAAAAATGTACCAAATCAGGATATAGAAATAATGTTTTTAGTAACAGAAAACACATAATAACAACCCTTTAACACCTAGATCATCCTAGTTGGAAATGTGAGGTGGTAGTCCCCAATAGCTAAAACAACAAGTCTGGCTCCATTTTATGCACGTAGATCTACCTCCCCTTGGTCAATATTTTTAAATCTACTTGGTTCTTGTATTTGGATACATATATGAGCACCACAATCTATATCTAATAACCAATTTGTAGAAAAAAATAGATTTCATTTGATAACAAATGTTTCTGATGCTTCCCCTTGCTTCTTAGGCTGGGTACGGTTCTTCTACCAGTGGCCCTTCTTTCCATATCTGAAACAAACAGCTTTCAGTTTCCTTTCCTCCCTTTTGATCTTCCTTTTCTTAGAAGGGCGTGAATAAGTTTTGGGCTTAATGATTTTTTCCTTCCTTTTCCTCTTATTCACCATAAGGGAAAAATGATTTTTCACTTCATATCTTTTTCTACATGGATAATGAGGATAAGAATATCATATAGAGACATCTCAATTTTGTTCATATTGAAATTAATAACCAATATAGAGAAGCTCCGAGGGAGTGATGTAATAATGAGATCGATACCCAGTTCTTTGGGGTGTTTAAACCCTAGAACCTCTAGAACCTCAATGTATCCAATGATCATAACTACGTGAGGCCCAGTTGGGGAACCCTCTCCATGATTACTATGAAAGAGTTACTTGGATATCTCAAACCATCTTTATCTTACTCTCTCCTAGTAAAGACCATGGAGGTTCTTGAGCATGCTATAGGCATCCAGGTTTTCATGAGACTTCATGAGATCACTAGACATTGATGATAGAGTCAAACATTGAATATAGACTGTGTTTTTCATAATTTTCTTGTAGAACAAGAACTATTGATCACTCTACTCTTCGAAAGGAATATAAAGTAATTCTAACTATAGTACATAACACTTCTGTTCATGGCATAGAATAACCCAAGGCGTATAAACTATTCCTAGAAGTTACTGGCAGTGATGATTTTGTCTTTATCCAGAATTGATTGTAGGGATAGTGTGGTTGAAGAGGTTTTCATTTTATTCTAAAATTAAAAGAGAATATTATTATTACTTTCTTCATTACATTTTATGAGAAATAATAAATTAATTTTATTATGTCTCCCACTATTTTATCAAGTTCCAATGGCCCTCTGCATTGAACCCATAATATCCAGTTTCCATGACATTCTAGTGGAAAGGATCCATATTCCCCTTCCCATAACCCTAATATGGGTTGGTCAATCTATTTGAAGGTATTTAGGTATGAAGGTCTTTTTCTATTATCCGCTTGTAACTCCTTGATCCATTGAGTGGACTCCCTGATCCTGAAATCATGACTTAGATTTCCTCAACACTTTCCTGCAATATTACACCAAGTCTAGAAAGGACTACTCCCCTAGATGAAATGTGGTTAAGTCAACCCAAAACTTTTATAAGGTATTTTTATATAAAAGTAGGTTTCCCATCATGGGTTGGTCAAATACATAGTTTTATTGAGTCATTCCCTTAATCAAGTAATGGAAGTCTTAGTCTGATTTAATATTTTATTGAGGGACTTCTATCCCTTATGCGTAAATTACTTATTATCTATATCACATGATTTTGAATATTAAGTGGAACTTACTTAAGTGATTAAACATTTCATGATAATATTTACATATAATCCTGGTTTATGTTAGATCCATCTTGCATGCTTGTTTTATTTATCAATTATGTGATTGTGACAACACATCCATAATGATAAACCATGCAACTATCAGAAATAAAATAAACTAAAGGGAATGATCATGATATTTTCTAATGGTTAGTTTATGTAGAGGTTCATAAACTAACCCTGACCGAGGGTAGAAACACATTGAACCTTTTGGTTTCATTTTTACAGCTTTCCTCCTATCCACCATTGTACCTCATGGGATTGGTTTCATCTCAATTAAAGTTTGAACCACCTCCACCAACATGGGACCTCCATCCATTACATATTCTTTTTAAAATCACATGAAAGTGTTGGGTAAAAAGGGGTTTATATAAAATAATCCATGGGAACGCATTCCCTATATATTAATGAGGATATATGGTGCACATTCCAATAATTAATTTAATATATAAATAAAAAAGGAACCAATCACACACAGAGGTCATGGTCTAGCACATGATCACCCACATATATGAAATGAGTTACACATTTAATAAAACTATAATTCAATTATTTAATTGTTCTTATTAAGAAAAATTATTCGTGAATTGATTAATTTTTATCTTTATTTAATCTGTCATTTTATCTTCATAATTTTCTGAATTTCCTTGAGATTCTCATCCTTATACATAAATTCACCTTGGAGGTAACCTGGTGAATACCAGTTCGAATCTACCTAACATGTATTATATTCACATACTATTTAACTCATATGAAATATGGAATACAAGATGTTTCAATTCATAATGTAACAACCTATAGTATGATTTTTACATGATATGTAGTTCTGAACATTATACAAACATTAAAGTTTTAAATTTGTGTAATTTGGTAAAGTACAAGGAGTGTAGTTACAACTACAAAGCATGTAATACATTCACCTTTTTTCCTAAAGTACACTCCTAGGGAATCGGTGTGTGAAGCGTACTTTGGAAATTTCGGAGTACCCAGCGTGTATAGTGGGATACACATTGTGTTGTCTCCACGTTACATGGTTACCGGTCAGTTTAGTCATGTATGGGATATAGGGTTTATTCCCTAACCGGAAGGGAATATATGCTGCGTGTAGTGGGACATATGGTGTGTAATCCAATAAGCATATGCCTATTTGTCCCAGTCAACGAACAATATAAAATTACCAACACTGCATGCAATAAACGCACATGGCTTGAGTAATTTATGAATTACTCCCGATGTGATGAACACAACTACATGGCATATAGTATATATTAACCGGTGTGTATGTAAAAGAACACAATCTATAAGTCCTAACACATAGTGTATACTTTTGTTTCACCTAGGAAAAATTGTCATCACCTCTTGATGACTTCTCTGTTATAATTTTAATTAAAAAATCATTCATTTTTGTGAAATCTGTGAGAAACGAAAAGTGGGAGAACAGATCTCGAAATCTAGATAAAAAGAAGGATTAACCTCCAATTGAAAAACTAAATTATTAAAATATAAATCATCAAAGAATTATTTAAATTATTATAAACTATGATGTGACTGATCTAATACGACTTGAAGGTTCCGGATGCAGTACAAGATTTGTTGGCCCAGTGCCCAAATTTAACATTTACCATGATCAATGATTATTCCGAGATCAATACAATGATGAACATTAGTCTCCACAGAATAGAATAAAATATTTAGATAAAGAAGGAAGAGGCCCAAAACCATTAGAGAGGATCTTACATATTATGTTTATAATTAATTTAAGTTTAATTTTTAAAGAAATAAAATACATGGTTCTTTAGTAATGTCTTCATTTATGATGATGATCATTCGGGATGACCATTTCAGATTGTCTCATTACGTTTGTGAGTATCCAAAATTGAATCTCTCTAGTGGTGATCCACACATTCTCTAAGAGTCTCTGATTGACGCCACTCACTTTCTAGGTAATAAAATGGAAAATATAATGTCTTTCATCAATCGATCTTGATCACTTGTTCTTCAATATTGAATAACATATCTCATTCTTGAGAGGGAGAAATAAGAGGAGTCGGGAGAAAATTCTTAACTTGGAATTTATCTTGTGTCACCGGTTTCCCATACCTGGCACAACATACGTACCTGTCTATTGATTAACATGGGGATTCAGTTATAATATTTAAATGTGTAATAGTAATTTAATACATTCAAAACCTTAGAGAAAACTCATACTATATAATAAAATTAATCACGTCATTATTTGCAGCGCTCCAACTTGTTAAAAATAGAAACATAAATGAAATCCAGTTCCTCATAATTATAACTACGTTATTATTATTATTTTTTGTGATAACTAGTTAAAAAATTATTTTCCATCTTGCAAATAATTATTTTACTATCGGATCATCCATAGTCCACTCAAACTCGACTTCCATTTAATAAACTCCCGAATAAATCATTAAATAATTTCATCTCTTAAATAAATATTTTATTTACTAACTTGTAAGTAAATATGTATTAAATGTTCAATAAAATAAATATATCAATTTTTATTCACAATCTCGAGAATAAATTTTTATTTAATTTATGTAATAATTTTAACTTGAATAAAATTATTCCACTGCCTTGAGAATAATATTTATTCCATTAATTAAATTCAAATAGAATTTAAGCAAGAAAACTGGAAACACTTAGTGTGTGACCCTCTAGGATTCTTGCTCATTGGAATTAGGAGAGCTTTCCTAAATTCCAAGAGTACCATCTAGAAACGGGTCAAGTCACACAAGATAAAGAACTGAATATCAAAAAAACAACATCCACATGTGAATACTCATTATGTAATATAATTCCTTTATCTTAATATCTCATTAATTTGGTTTTATGATAGTTTCATTAAACTTTATGCTTGATATGTCGTTCTTTGACTACCTCAAATAAACTTGTCAATACACCATATCCATTTAATTTCATGGTCAATCAAAGGGTCATGATATCAAATTCCATAAATGGATTGGATAATTCCTTCCTCGACTTATCCATTAATAACATGTCATTCGTGACGCACCCAACGTACCATACTTCCTGCCAACTATCTACGTGACGGTTTTCATCGGTAAATTAATGTGTGTGAGCTATGAAACATATTAATGATGATCTTAAACACTTAAGACCATTACACACACTCATATTTAGGAATACCCGATGACAAAAAAAAATATTCAAAAAATTGTACTGGTGGGTATGTTCTCATAATCTCCCATCTTAGAGATTACCAAGTGCGAACTTAATGAGAGGAATTCTCATCTGCTTACGAGTACTCACACCTAATGATATATATACTATGTGTCCCATAATATTATTTCATACAACCATAGAACTATATTTAATAATAATGTCATACCACTTCATGGTTCTCATCACAGTGGAGAATTTCTATGACCTTGTCAATGCGACAAATACTATTGGACATTATTACACTATAGTCATGCAAAACAATGAACAATATGTAATAAGGTGTTTAATATTTAAATATATTAAATATTAATTCAAAAAAAGTATAAATAGTTGGTTCTGGAACACCAAATATTACAAGTTACACTTTTCAATAGTGTATGCCTTTTTGGTATTTACAAGAATTCCACTCCTCCTCCACTATAAAATGGAACTCACCCCTCACTTATTCACACCTCTAAAGCCATTTTTGCCATAAAAACCATACCCAATTCACTTATCAAATTCCATAATCTAAACCTATAATCCTTACTTTGGTTATAAATCCCACCAAGGATTTCCTTTGGTGCAAACCAAAATGAGATAATTGAAAAAGAGGTAACATTTATCAACAAATGTTTTTGTTTTATTTATTCCTCAAACCGCTTAAATCATTTTTATATCATTATTATATAATAACATAATTATATTAAATATAATTATATATTTTTTATATTAAGTGTATTACCTACAATTATAAAAACTACCATAAAATGGGATATGTTGTCATCGTTCGTGTGTACAGAAGACTACAACCTCATCAACAGATATTGTTCGTTCATACATTAGAACCTTTAAAAGTTAGTAATAATAATTTATCTATATTTTGTATGTTATATTTATGTTTTTTATGATTTTATTATTAATATTTAATGGTTATATAACACATTCCTTCATTCTTTCTATTTTTCTTGGAATATTATAACATCGTTCGTGTGTACGGAAGACTACCACCTCGCAAAGCGATGTGATTCGTTCACGATTTACATGGAATGTATTAAGGGTGAGTTTAATATAAATATGTCACATATATAAAATAAAAATTATACTCAAATTATAGTATAAATTTATATCATTTAGTCTTATTTCTCACAATATGATAATAAAACAGAAATATTGTTCATACATATGTACGGCCTATCGTCTCCATGAACGGTGTATTTCATTTCCATTTTCTGTATTTTATAGATTATTATAAATAAATATATACTGAATATATATGATATTTATATAATGTTTTAGATTTTTTAAATGCGAAAAATATGATCAAAGTATGAGGACCAAAAATAAAAAATCAAAACTTATACAAAAAACAATGTGATTATTACCTGAAATGTGACTTTAACATGGTGTTCTTAATAAACGGGTAATAAAAAGGTCATAATAAAATCATATATCATATTATATATATGAATGTGGTTATATTATATATTTATAATAAACTTATATTTATTATACATGAGTTATAAATTTTTATGAAGGAATTCAATACTTAAGGTAATGGATTTTTGTCTCCTTTTTTTACTTTTGTGAGAAACGTGTTATATTCACCACCTCTTTCAACTAGGTGGTTTATATACTCTCTATGAATTTATTTTATGATTATTATCCTAAATATATTATTATTTAGATATTCATTTTATAATCTCTCTTTCATGGGGTTTAAGGTTCAATAGTTACTAAATTAGTAAAGAAATTGTATCTCAATTTTCGTTCATTGAGATACATGTTATGTTATTCATTGATATTATTTTAAAAGTTGTATGTACTACCCATTTGAAATTTTTTATCATGAATATAATTATTTTAATGATATTTTAAGCTTTATTTAATGTTTTTTCAGGTGTATGTTGATTCAGTGTTCCCAACGTGGTAAGAGTTAATTTCTAAAATCTCATCATGTATCGGGATTATTTATGATTATACTTCCATTGATGAAATATTTTGATACACCACTCAATAATTGTCATGAATTATCTTAAACTATGTCTATTCCTAATAACTTCTTGAAATATTACCATTTTTTCACTCTTTTGTTCTTAAGATAATTAAGAATTCTTTTAGGAAAACCTGACCTTATTTCACTCTTTAGTCAGAAATATGCTCTATTCAAAAATAATGTTTTCTTAAAATGTTTTTAAAAATATTTTTAAACATTATTTTAAACTTATTTTCAAGGGAAATGATTTTAAAAATGATTTATGTTTTAAATTTTGTGTAAAATGATTTTAAAATACTCCTTTATAAAATATCAAGGTTATTTTCAAAGAAAATGATTTTCAAAATGTTTTATGATTTATAAAGAGTTTTTCAAATAAAAAAGGATATTTTATTCAAGAAATGTTTTAGATGACTGTTAAAGATTACTTAATAATTTTTCAAAGTGTTTTTTAAAGAAAAGGATTTTGAAATTTTTTTCTGTTTTAAAATTTTATTTTTAATGAAAGGTTATTTCCCTTAAGAAATTATCCAAGTGATCTTTTAAAGTTTTCCTCCATCTAAGATGAAATCATTTGATAAAGTTTATGATTTAATAGGGATAGTATCCATGGGAACTGTTATTATTATTTATTTCAATGGTTTATTTTTTATATGCAATGTTTTCTATGATACTTATTTCATTTCTACAGGATATACCATGATGAAACGCACTTCTTTTAATGGGTTATGTTATGATGAAATGATTATGAGACCTGCCTCTTAAAAATAGGTTATGGTATTATGAAATGTTTATAATACCCATTTCAATTCATGTGTTATGATATGGTGAATGATTTATGATCTTTTTGAACACATAAATATGATTTTCATTATGTGATGGGCGGGACCTATATCTCCATCCAATGAATTGATTAAATATTTATATATCTCATGAGATAGAAATAGATGGAATGAGGAGTGAACCTTGTATTTTAAGATAGGGATTCCACTGGGTATGGTGGTATGTCCTACACATGAGGTGTAGCTACCTATACAAGAACCTGATTACATGTTTTCAATTTAATGTGAGAACTTGATTACATGTTCATAATGTTATGGGTGAACTGGATTATATGATCACAATGTTATGTGTGAACCTGATTAAATGTTAAAAATATTATATTTGAACATAATTACATGTTCCAAATCTTATTCATGGACCTGGTTTCATGTCCAAATGTTTATGAGAGGGTTAGAATCCTTCTCCGGTTCTTCAGTGATTCACTTATCCCGTGCTCTCTCAGATAACACCATGCTTCTAGTCTAATTGAAGAAAGGGAGATAGGATAGTAAACCTTGCATGTACTCATCCAACTGGCACTGATTGGATCGGTTCATGCATAAGATTAAGTGCTCGTGGGATCCTGAGTTATTTGGGCGGGCATGGGTTGGGATTTCTGGGTGTTTAAGGTGTCTCAAGGAGGATATGAGCAGGTAGTTTCTTGAAAACACTATGGTGGATAATTTTTTGGAGTCATTGGATGGACTGGAGGATGAAATTCAATAGGGTTGGGATGATAGTACCTTCCTAAGGATCTGTGACAAGCATGGTGTTATGGTAGAGAGGTTTTTAGATGTGGAAATAGATTACAAGAAACATTCTAGGGTCATATGGTTTAAGAAGGGTGACCATAACTCTGCATTTTTCATACACGTGTTAAAGAACGTTAGTCAATGAAGATCAAATTTAGGATAATAGATGGTTCTTATTCTTATTATATCATTGTCGCTGGCCAGATAGCCTTTGGGAACATCAAGTCACTCCTTGTTGGAAACCTTTAGGATCCTCCTGGTTTTCCTACAGTGTTAGAGGGGCATGCGACCTTCATGGATGGAATTTACAACAACATTGGGGAAGGGGAGAATGACTTCCATAAGGCTCTCCTGAATGGGGTTGAGGTCTGGGAAACTGTCTGCCGCATGTCCCTAGATATTTCCCTTGATCTAGATAGATTTTCGGCTACATTTTATGTGGTGGGTTGGGATTTTGTGGGGGTTTAGGTGACTAAGGTAATTTGAGATTTCTTCTAGAGAATCACATTAAATAGGTGTACATTCACCTACATAGTGGTTTTGGTTCCTAAAATTAAGGATCCCTTAACTGTTTAACATTATAGACCCATCTTCTTATGTAATGTTTCTTACAAGATTTTGGAAATCTAAATTTCTAGAAGGATGGGCAAGGTAATTTTGAAAGTTATCTCTCAGAAGCAACACGACTTTATCAAATGTAAGGTTATTGAAATAGAAATTAGGATATCTAAAGAACTTGTGGAAGATGTTAATATAAGGGTTATTGGGTCCAACATTATAATTCATGTTGACATGGATAAAGCTTTTGATAAATTTGAGTGGAGCTTTATTATTCAGACCATAAGGAAACATGGTTTCCACGAATGGGTTTGTGATCTCTATTTATGATGTTATTCTTCTTCGTGGATAATTGTTTCTCTTATGGGGATGTTTTTTGATTTATTCAAAAGTATCTAAGGTGTGCTTCAAGGGGGTCCCTTATCTCCCACTATTTTCATTATGTCTTATGAGGCTTTGTCTTAGAATATGCTCAATGGATGGCTGAAAGGAAGATCCTTCCTTATCATTCACGCACTACAGATGGTACCTTCTCTCACCTAATGTTTTCTAATGATATAATTCTGTTCATGAATGGTAGTTGGTCTTCTCTTCAGAATAATATGGAGGTTATGATAGTTTATGGTAGTCTTAGTGGTCAGAAAATCAATTTCAGAAATATTAGTGTTTTTATTTCTAATAAGTTCTCTAGAATGAGGGTTCAGGAAATCCAAGAAATCTTGGTAATTCAGCGAAAGAAGTTTCCAATGATGTATCTTAGAGATCCTATCTTAAATTATTGGGTGAATAAGATGTTCTTTTATAATCTTTTCAAAAAAAATTCTTGGCATGATTCTTAGTTGGAAAAATAAGCTTTTATCCTTCAGTAGTTGTATCCCCCTGATTAATAGTGTCCTGGTTTCTATTCCAGTGCACATTTTTTCCATCATCACTCCTCCCAAAGGGGTCATTTGTATGATGGAAAATATTCTGAATAAGTTCCTTTGGGATGCCAATGAAATGGGCTAATGCCACTGGGATTTGTGGAGTCTCCTGATGAAACTAGTTAAAGAGGGTGGAGTAGGCCTCCGAGATGTTTTGTCTTCCTTGCACTCCATGAAGAGGTGTCTAGCATGGGATGCCATTGAGGGAAAGTCTCTTTAGTCCAAGATGGTTAAGTCTAAATATGGGAAGTTCTGGGAGGACTCGGATAGGTGGAAGCTCTCTGGAATGGCAAAAACAATTATTTCTCATCAAAAAATTTTGAACGAGGCATCTCGTCGGGTGGTTGGGAGATGGGACATTAACCTATGGCATGAAAAGTGGGTCGGGGAGAAGTTGTTCTTTCACAAATTCCCCACATATGATATCTCTATCAATTATTATATCTGATTTCCCCAAATTTTTGAGTACATCCTAAATCAGGAGTATTTGTCAACTTTTAATGAAATCATTTTCACGAAAGAGGATAACCAATGCTACTTTACTGGTTTGGGCTCTGGGTTTTAAAACAGTCATGATTATCAGGATCTGATCCAAACGGGTGGTGTTCGGAATGAGTGGGAACCTAGATTATGTTGCAAGGAGGTTCCCACAAAGATGGAATTTCTGGTTTGGTGGGTGATAAATATAGATATTCCTACATAAGAGAACGTTCAATGAAAATGAGTTTATTTAGATTCTAAATGATTCTGTTGATTATCTCCCAAAATTGAATCAATTTTTTACATGTTTATTTCAAGCGATTGGGTGGTTAGTCTTTGGTATGCTTTGGGTCAGTGGGGTTGTTTTGATCCATCGAGTTCTTCCTGGCAATAATTCATCATTCGCTGGTTTTTGAATGTGGGTGTTCAGGAATCGGAGTCCAAGGTGTGTGCCATCCCCTTCATCGTTGTTGTTTGGACCCTTTGGGATGTGTGGAACAAGGAAAGGTTAGAGATTCATAATTTAGTTTATTTTTAAAATATAATATTGAAGGTGTTGTTTCATGAGTTAGGCTCTCTATTTAAGGGTTGCTTGCATTCCCCTATCATTTGTAGTCTTCTCAACAGACCAGTGGACCAGCCCAAATTGCGTGGAAGTTGGATTGGATGGTGGCCCCAGTGTGTGGTTATAAACTCAACATGGATGGATTCTTTATGAATGGTCATATGCATGGGGTTGGGATCCTGTGTAATGGTAATGGATCAGTTTTGGTGTCTTTCTGCACCTATTATGGCCTGGGGATTTTGTTGGGCGCGGAAGAGAGAGCATTTATCTCTGGAGTTAATCTTTGAAATATCCTTACACTGGTGGTTGCATTGGTCAGATCTAACTCAGAAAATATGGTGTGGAGTTTTCATGGTAAAGTTTTCCCACCATTGTATTTGATTTTTTTGGTTCATATGTTCATTTTGGAGATTATCCAGGGTTTTTTGGTTCTGCATGTTAGAAGAGAGGCCAACTTTGCGGCAGATTCTCTCTCCCAGGGGTGCAATAATCAGGATCAAATGATCCTTTACTCAAGTTTGGGTTCATTTCCTATAGATTTTAGTACCTTTTTCCAATGGGATTATTTTGAACTTCAATATTTGAGACCCCCTTATCTTTGGTTGGTTGTTGGGAGTTTTCCCATAATGCTTTATAAATAAAAAAAGAAATTATCATTATAACTCAATGAGTGAACTTGTTTCTATTTAAACATGTTCAAAATGCTATTAGTTGATGTCTATGGAACAAGTATATGTATTATGGAAATGTTATACTTTCATGACTCATATTTTTTCCTTATGATTTATGTATTAGGAATTTCCAATCATTATAACATGATTCATTTTTATGGACTTTGATACGCATCGTACAGTTTTTGGATATTATACTCATGATCTCATAATGTAATTCTTATGTATCTTCCTTGTTTTCCCTTACTAATCATTTGACATCACCCATTTTTATGTTTCCTTTCCCTATATAAAGACCTGAACCCGAAACCTGGGTTCAACCCTTACAAATGTTGTGTATTTTTTTTATAAAAGAAACATGAATTAATACACAACATTAAGTACAACAGAGTACCTTTTACTGGTCTTGGTTCTGGAAATTTATATACATGACTTAGATTTCAAAAAAAATATAAAAATTAAAAACAATGATTCTTTAGCATATTCCTTCCACAACAAAGTTTCAAAGCAGCAAGTATGCTAAACCTGGAAAGTGTTTATAATACATAGGGTGAGCATAAAATGCCCAGTAAGGGGTTTCAAAACAACCAAAAAATATTTCTCAAAACATTACATGAAATAAAAGTACATACTTAAAATATATTTTCACAAATACTTGAATATATATAGAAAAATGGTATTTCCCAAACTAATTATGTTTGAAAATACGTTGGGAATTCTCCATTGAAAATATTATGTTTATGTGGGTCGTTAATAATACTTGGCAGACCATTATTAAAATCCATACACATCTCAACTTGTCTTCACTAAAACTTATGGGTTCACTCCCCATAATGTCACATAACCTACCGGTTACAATTTTGAAAACATTTTCTCATGGACTTGCCTTTATTATTCTAACCCAAAATGTTTCAAATTACATACATAATATTATTTTCATTAAAAGGAAATAATATTTCACATGACATGTCATCATAATTTTCTCAATAATTTCTAAAAACATTTTTAGGAGAATACCATGATTGATGTACCTATTATTATTTGAGTACAATAAATGTATGAAAGAAGTAAAAACTGCATACATGATCTCATGATGCTTGGAATGTCACATATGAGCAAGATGACTGTCATACCTATCCATGCATGACATGTTAGGGGATGCAGATACAAATTTGCACATGAAATAATAGTGTGTCTTATAATTGCACATGAAATGATAAGTATATGTATATATACATATAAATACACATGTATATATGTGTGAATCCTTGTAAAATAAAAATAGATTGACAAAACAATAAAACTCTTACAAAAAATTGGTTTTAGAAATTATTTTAAAAAAAACCCTTAAAATAATAATTTATATATGTGGATATATGCATGTATAAAAACACATGTGTGTGTGTATATATATATATATAACACCTTTATAAAACAATAACAATTTTTTTAATCTAAAATGAACCATACATACATAAGTTATAGGAAGAAATTTTGAGACAAAAACCCTTAACTCATGTATACATACAGAAATAATAAGTTATATATGTGTATATATATACATATATACACACATATATATGTAACAACCATAATTTGATAAAAATACACTATTTCACACCATTGGATTTATAGATAAATATTTAGATGAATAAAACCTTGTCATTCTAAAAAATTTAACTGATAAAAAGGGATTTGATTTTATATATAAATATATATATATAAGTATATATGTGTATAAAAACATAATTTGAATAAAACCATTACACCCTTACATAAAAATAAATGCTTTTCTTACAACATATTAGCTTAGAGATAAAATTTAAACCCTTAAATGATTTTATAAAATTAGAAGAATGAAATAAAAATATACTCATATAAATTGTAACATAAGAAAACCCTTACAAAATAAATTTGAAAATAATAAATCCCTTACTTGCTAGTGGAGAACGAAGTAGAGAAGAAATCTCCTACTTTTTTATGAAAGGAGTGGTCTGGATTATGTCTCATGACCATGGTGGAAGGTTTCTCCATATTAATAAAAATTGTGGACTCCTTAAGATTCCTAGAGAAGCTGAGTTATGTTGTATAATATTTTTTTATAACAAAATAATGACCCAATAAAACCCTATGCTAACAAAACAAAAACATGAGTCATTTTTTTTCCAAATATGTTGTTTTTATTATTATTATATTGTATATAAAACCAAAATGGTGAGTTATTACTTATATTTATATCTTATTATATTATGTGTCAGCTACATCAATTCTTGAACTATTTGTATATATATATATATATATATTATTTATTCTCTTCTTTTGGCCTTTCGCATTATTTTTTTTAAAAACATCTATCATTATTTTTTTATCATAATTTATTTATTTTTCTTTATTTTATTAATTTCATTTATCATTTTTTAAAGTAAACATCATTCCACGTTTTTTATCTATTTTTTAACACACAATTTTTTTCTTTCCTTCTATCTCACATTTCTCTCTTTATATTTTCTTATCTCACATGTTTGACTTTTTTGTCATGTCATCATTACCACTACAATGATATATTATTAAATTATCAATTTTTGTCAAGTCATAATTAATTTAACAATATATTATTACATAATTATTTATTAAAAAAACATGTTACTTTTTTTAATTCAAATCACGTTTTTATATATAACGTTTTTTTCACTTTTTTTATTTTTATTTTTATTTTTTTGATAAAAACCACATTTTATTTTAGTATATACATATGAAGTGCATTTTTTTAATAAATAAATTTCTATATACTTATAAAATATTTTATTTTTATAAAGTAATAATAAATCCCTTAAAAACTTTCTTACCATTAATTATAATTATTATTATCATTAGTATTATTATCATTACCAATAAAATATTAATACAAATTATATTTATGTCAAAATAATAGTAAAATTAGTGTCATAAATATTTTCATTTAAATATATACATGTAAAATATAATAATTTTATATTTTATAACAATTTTATTATTAAAAATTTATATTTAAAAGAAAAAAATCAAGTAAATATATTTATATTTAAAAAACAAATTTAAAATTAATACCATATTAAATAATATTTGTTTATAATTTTAAATCAAAATATTTTTTATTTCAAACTAATAATATATTCACAAAATTGTATATTAAAACATATTTTAAAATAAATAATATATTTTAACTTATTAAAAAAACATTTATTTAATGAAAATAATATTTCATTAAAAGTAATATTTTATAATATTGAATAAAAACTTATTTTGATTACACAAAATAATTTAGCATCATAAAGGTATTAATTAAAATTTCTTTAAAATAAATATTTAATTAAAATATAAGTACGATTTGAAATTATTGGGGTGTTACATTATCCCCCCTATAAAAAATGTTTTCCTCGCAATTCATTCATATTCACAGGGAAAATAATTTTACATAGAAGACGTATTTAAAATTATTAATTTTGTTCTAATTTTCCAAAATTATCTAGACTGTTCCTTTGATACCAATTATAAGGACCCGACCCAAGTTTCCTAGAATCGGTGCCATATTTGATTACGTTGGCATACATAAAGGAATACAAATACTAAAGGACCGAGTAGTTTAGTATTATTGGAAACAAGTTACATACATAAGTTCAACTTTATATATGGAAAGGAAAAAACGACACTAAATTATTCCACTAGCAACATCATGTCTTCTAGATTATGCTTGCATGTCATTCATAATTTACTTCTTAATGTTCTGAGAAAAATAAAACATAAAGAAGGGGTGATAATAATCTGCATTACCATTTTTTTTGACATAAATATAATCTGTATTAATATTTTAATGGTAATGATAATAATACTAATGATAATAATAATTATAATTAATAGTAATACATTTTCTAAGGGAATTATTATTAATTTATAAAAATAAAATATTTTATAAGTATATAATAATTTATTTATTAAAATAACGCACTTCATATGTATATACTAAAATAAAATTTGATGTTTATCAACAAAATAAAAATAAAAATAAAAAATGCAAAAAATGTTATATATAAAAATGTGATTTGATTTAAAAAAAGTAACATGTTTTTTTAATGAATAATTATTTAATAATATATTGGTATATTAATTATGACTTAAACAAAATTGATAATATAATAATATATCATGGTAGTGGTAATGATGATATGGAAAAAAAGTCAAACAAGTGAAATAAAAAAATATAAAGAGAGAAATGTGAGATATAAGGAAAGAAAAATAATGTGAGTTAAAAAAATAGATAAAAAATGTGGAATGATGTTTACTTTAAAAAATTGTTAAAAGAAATTATTAAAAAAATAAAAAATAAATAAATGATGATAAAAAATTAATGATAGATGTTTTTTTCAAAAATAACCTGAAAGGCCAAAAGAAGA
Organism: Viscum album; assembly: GCA_963277665.1. Classification (NCBI taxonomy): domain Eukaryota; kingdom Viridiplantae; phylum Streptophyta; class Magnoliopsida; order Santalales; family Viscaceae; genus Viscum; species Viscum album. The sequence continues at coordinate 81,292,467 of OY728136.1, forward strand.
GAAGAAATAATATATATATATATATATAAATATATATATTTATACAAATAGTTCAACAATTGATGTAACTGACACATAATAAAATAAGATATAAATATAAGTAACAACTCACTATTTTGGTTTTGTATACAATATAATAATAATAAAAACAACATATTTGGAAAAAAAGGACTCATGTTTTGGTTTTGTTAGCGTAGGGTTTTATTGGGTCATTTTTTTTTTCAAATATTATACAACAAAACTTAGCTTCTCTCTGAAGCTTAAGGAGTCCAAATTTTTTATAAATATGGAGAAACCTTCCACCATGGTCATAAGACATAATCCATACCACTCTTTTGAGAAGAAAGTAAGAGATTTCATCTCTAATTCGTTCTCCACTAGCAAGTAAGGGATTTATTATTTTCAAATTTATTTTGTAAGGGTTGTCTTATGTTACAATTTATATGAGTATATTTTTATTTCATTCTTCTAATTTTATAAAATCATTTAAGGGTTTAAATTTTATCTCTAAGCTAATATGTTGTAAGAAAATAATTTATTTTTATGTAAGGGTTTAATGATTTTATTCAAATTATGTTGTTATACAAATATATAATTATATATATATATATCTTTGTGTGTGTGTGTATTTATATATGAAATAAAGTCCCTTTTTATCACCTAAAATTTTTAGAATGATGAGGTTTTTTTCATCTAAATATTTATCTATAAATCTTAGTGTATGAAATGGTGTATTTTTATCAAATTATGGTTGTTACATATATATATGTGTATATATATGTATATATATGAATATATAACTTATTATTTCTGTATGTATATGTGCGTTAAGGGTTTTTTTCGCAAAATTTATTATTATAACTTATGTATGTGTGGTTCCTTTTAGCTTAACAAGTTGTTATTGTTTTAAAAAGGTGTTATATATATATATACACACATGTGTTTTTATACATTAATATATCCACATATATAACTTATTATTTTAAGGGTTTTTGTTTTAAACATAATTTCTAAAAATGATATTTTGTAAGAATTTAGTTTTTTTCAATCTATTTTCATTTTAAAAGGATACACATATATATACATGTGTATTTATATGTATATATACATATACTTATCATTTCTTGTGCAATTATAAGTCACGCTATTATTTCATGTGCAAATTAGCATCTGCATCCCCTAACATGTCATGCATGGATAGGTATGACCATCATCATTATCATATGTGAAATTCCAAGCATCATGAGATCATGTGTGCATTTGTTACTTCTTTCATACATTTATTTTACTCTAATAATAATAAGTACACCAAGATTATGATTCTCCTAAAAATGTTTTTAGAAATTATTGAGAAAATTATGATGACATTTCATGTGAAATATTATTTCCTTTTAATGAATATAATATTATATATGTAATTTGAAACATTTTGGGTTAGAATAAGAAAGCAATGTCTATGATAAAAGGTTTTAAAAATTGGCACTGGTAGGTTATGTGACATTGTGGGGAGTGAACCCATAAGTCACAGTAAAGACTAGTTGCGATATGTATGGATTTTAATAATGTTCTACCAAGTATTATTAATAACCCACATAAACATAATATTTTCAATGGAGAATTCCCAAAGGATTTTCAAACTTAATTAGATTGTGAAATACCATTTTTCTATATATATTCATGTATTGGTGAAAATCTATTTTCAGTATGTATATTTATTTCATGTAATGTTTTGAGAAATTTTTTTGGGTTGTTTTGAAACCCCTTAGTGGTCATTTTATGCTCACCCAATGTATTATAAACACTTTTCAGGTGTAGCATACTTGCTGCTTGGAAACTCTGTTGTGGAAGGAATACGCTGAAGAATAATTGTTCTCAATTTGTTTATTTTTTTTGAAATGTAAGTCATATATATAAATTTCTAGAACCTAGACTAGTAAAAGGTCCCCTGTTGTACTTAATGTTGTGTATTAATTCATATTTTTTTATAAAAAAATACACAACATTTGTAATGGTTGAACACAGGTTTCGGGTTCAGGTCTTTACAGTTGGTATCAGAGGATGTTTAGTAGAATACTTGGAAACTAGATTTAGAAAACGTAGAATTAGGGAAGAGTCCCTAAGTTAGTCTTTGAGGATATACATACAATAATGTCCAGATATTTTGGTAAGGAATAGATTATGTAGAATGTTTCTAGAAAATAAATCCCTGTCTGGATACGAGAAGATAGAGGCAGCTTTGGCATAGTTGTATCTAGGGGTAAAACCCGAAAAAACCACATTGAGCTAGACTCGAATGGGAACTGGTACATGACAATGGGCCTTACTACACTCTTGGTTATGACAATCATGCGGTATATGCTTAGGATAATTCACTTTTTCCTTAATAGACATTATGAGGGAGTTTAATGTAAATTTTCCTTAGAGGATTTGGTTTGGATAACTCTGGAAACTAGAACTGAACAATAAAAAACTTACCTAAACAATACTAAGAGCTATGTTTTCTTAATTTTTAGATGGAAAATGAAGGTACTTGTCTTTTGTCTCTTCCAACTAAAGTATTAGAGACCATAGTGGGAAAATCATGTGTATAAAACTATGAGACTTTTAAAAATTTTTGTTTATCATGCAAAACCCTCTACCGAGTATCCAACTCTCCTCAGGTACTCCAACTTCACCATGGAGCATACTTCATCTATTACCTCATGATGAGCACACAATTAAAGTTCTATGTACGACAAGGGAAATACTTCAAGGTTATCTTTAAATGTTTTACCCTAGCTATTAATTTCTTTTCTCTTGAGGACTTTAAGGAGGCTACATAAGGGGGCGACCTTCGGGCATCATATCTTTGTCAGATTTTGATCTACGGACTCCGTGGTCGAGTTGTGGACTTCTAATCCCTTGAGAACGAGACTACCCATTTGAATTATCAGAATCAAGTTCATACTAATGTTGCTCAACTTGATACCCAACATGCTTTTCTCAATCTAAATTCTAAATGTCCACACACGGTTGACCCCAGTTGCACACGTTGCATTTGGACAAACTATATAGAGGAATTTGGAATCGCTTTGGGGATCTATTTTTCTGAAAACTGGGGAAATCACCGCCATAAGTGGAATCTTTGAGAAGTCATCTTAGAGGACGTCAGGAAGTCCATACTAGTGTTTTGTGAAAGGGAGCAAGAGATTTTGTAATTTCTTTAGTTTTATAAATCATGTCTAAATGAATTCTCTATTTTGATATGTTTTTATATAAACAATAAATTGGTTTAAAATGGATTTTCTATACTGAATATTGATTTACTAAAACTTTTCAGATAGAAGATATGAGTCAACCAACCAATATTTTATCACTACCTACCAAGTTGTTAGAGGCTATAATTGTCAAGACATGCTTCGAAGAGGACCAACCCTATGCCAACATACGTCTGACTTGTAAACTAGTCCATCAGGTATCAAATCATCCAAATATTCTCCATCTTTACCAAGGAAGAAATATGTTCTATTACTATATTTCATATGCACAATTTTCTACATATAGTAAAAGAGGGAAGTATCATGAAGCTCTTTTTCTATGTTTCACTCTAGCTGATAACTATCGAGCTGTGGGTAAATTTCTGGAAGCTGCTTTGGATGGTGACCATCGACTGACCTACCTATTACAGATCCTGAGTTTTAGTATGTATGGAGAAATTTATAACATCAATATCTTTAAGAATTATGTGGTGCATGGGAATTATAAGGATTTAGTCCACAATAAAATTTCCGACCTCCACACTTCTCATTCCTCTCTATGGAGGCCTGAGTGCTTTAAGCACAGATTCTACCTTAGCTATCTGTAGTGCATCTGGGCTATGGAAATAGAGCAGCTGAATACTAACTTAGGAATCCACCTGAGGTCTTCAGCACCCTAGCATCCGTGGTGTTCCCAGTAAAGGGACTTCGAGAGTAACATGTGTCTATTGTTGCATATGGTTCTGGGAGATTGAAATCTTTGAACTAGTTTGGAGATTCGTGTATTGGGGGACTGGGGGAACAATTATCCATGTTTTACCTTTTTAACTAGTGGTTATATAAGAATATAACTTTTTGTCTCTACTTTTTGTTATCCTTTCATCAGTTATACTTTTGAATGGGTATCACTAAGTGAACTTTCATAATAAATTTTCAGATGGAAGGACAAACCCTTATGTTATCTCTTCCTGTGGAGGTGCTGGAGATTATTGCAATCAAAACCTGTGAAGAGGAATACCTACCAATCACAAAATTGAAAAATATGTGTAAACAACTATATGAAGTGAAAAACAGTTCAGACATTCTCTGCACCTGTCAAGGGAATTCTTCCATTTACTACTACATAGCCATGACACAATTGGATGAGTACAGATGAGGAGGAAAATTCCACGAAGGGCTTTTCTTATGTTTCACCTTAGGCTGGAACTACACATCCATGTTATGTTTTCAAGAGGTTACTTTGGAGGGAAACCTTTGTGCGGCCTACATGTACCAACTCCTCATTTTTAGCATGTACAACAATGTCTATGACTTATATGTCCTCAGTCGAGACATAGTTTGGCGATTTCTTCATGTGTTGGTCCATTCATACATTTACAAACATTGCATCATTCGAGACTCCCTCTTGAAGCCCGAGTGTTCTATGTAAGAGTTCAACCCCTTCTATCCGAGGTGTGTCTAGGTTAGAGAACTAGAGGAGTTAAGCATCTATTTGGGTTTTCCGTTGAATACACCTGAGGATCCTCTACGATTGGAGATATGTTAAGAACATCAGAGAGAATTCTTTTGTGGTTATGAAATGAATTGTGAGGACTCAATTCTTTGAAGGAGGGAATAATATAACACCCCAAACATTTTATGTTATGATTTTATTAAATACATTCTTTCTATCACTTTATTACTTTGAAACAACACTAGGTTATTTAGGAGATAGTCCAAACCTAGCCATTAAATATAAATTTTCCACTTCTATGTTTTGAATTTTGAAAAATGGTTATCTAGAGTTGTGTTCAGTAAGTCATTAAGAGTCTGATAAAACAAACATGATTTTTGGTGAATAGTAACATACCCTTATGAATAGTAATATAAATAGTAATATTACCCTTATGAGTAGTAAATAATTATATTATTTTATTTTCATAAGGTAATATGATAATGGGATCTTAATTATTTTTTTAATGTCACATAAAACTAATTATAACTCTATGATTTTTATTTTTAAAATTAAATATGAATTTATTTAAAAGTTAAATTAATAATATTTAGAAAATTATATTTGAAAAATGGAGTTCACTTTTGAATTCTACACATCCAAAAATGGTAGGGGTGATTTTTTGGTTTTTTTCTGAAATTCTAGAATTTTTTACGAATGGTGAAATACGATAAAATACTATATATACAATTTATCAGTTAAATACACTATTCATGACATCACAAGTGATGCAAGTCCACTTGGTTCGAACTCACCTGTGCTTATTACTATTAGGGGTCACATGAAACAACACTATTGGTTGTCTTGAGGGAAATAAAAAAATAATGAATTAAATATTCAAAATTTACTCCTCTCCTCACCTCCTATTTTGAAATGATCATGATAACTCCAATATCATCTATATACTGGAATTATATCATGTGAATCGAAGAACCATCATAAATATTCTTACTCCCACCCTTTTATTTTTATAAATGAAATAAACGTCCATGAGGTTCCAATATATTGCCATCGTGGACGACGAAGTTTCATTCTTCAATTTATTCATCATTACTGGTCATGAAACCATATTTATGGTTGAACCAGACTATAAAATATGTGTTATAACATAATTAATATTCTGGAACTAGAATATGTACATATAATTATGTTATATGTCAAAAATAGTTAATAATAATCCAAAATACCGCCGAATAATCGAAGTGGTTGTCATCTAAGGATTCATCCTCATTCCATGTAACCAAATGATATAAATGACCAATAACAATTATTTATGTTAATAAATAATATATAATTACAATCTTGGAGATTTATAACCATTCCACATGAACACCATTACTTAAAAACAAGTTAACCGATTATGAAAATAATGAAAGCAAATACCCCAGAACAATAAAATTCAAAATAATAACTTAGAAGTAAGGGTATAAATGAACTAAGAAAAATTATGATAAACTAAATACATATATAATAGGTTCTTAAATAAGTTATTAATAAGTATAATTTCATATTCTTGGAGCTTAATTTCAAGAGTGGAACACGTTTGGAGTTAAGGTAAGGGTTTCTTCATCTCACTTCAATTTTCATGAGATTTTCCATATTCACTAGTATTACTTTTTATGGTGTATGTATACAGACCATTGATGCCACATATCATGAAAATCTTTATCTTCATGGTATTTAATCTATCACTTTTATGTTATTAATTTTTGGGCATACTAATCATTTGATTACAAAGTGTAAGAGTTTTCCACCCGAACTTCCATTTTCCTTCGGGTTACTTTTATTGTCTAATTTCCTCAATGAAATTCTTATGTATTGTTATGTACTCCTCATAAATTTTTTGTGGGTATTATATATATGTACACCAACCAGAATCCTTCCCCATTTTCTGGATAGGTACATGTTTTAAAATAATCTCTCAAAACTATTTCAAAAAAATACGAGCCCGATACAGGGGAATTTCTCAAATTCATATCTATTTTCAATGGAGATCTATAATCTGTTTTTGGAAACCATTATTCTTTTAAAAACAATAGTTTCATTATGAAAATAATATCTTACTTCACTTCTGGTTTTATACAAATATTTTTCCAAAAGAACTCTTCTTTTCAATATAAAAGAGTATTTATCTCAAGAATTGCTTGATGATTTTATAAGAGTGTTTCCATCTAATTCAATGCTCTTGTTGATTCCATGGTATTATTAGTTTTAATCATTTATGAAGTCATCTACCATATATTATTTAATGTTTTACGACTAAATCTATTGTGAATGATATATCCTAAAACCATTCACCATATTATTCTGAATGGTTAGTGTTTTATGTTTAATGATTAGGGAAAGTTAGTTACATTTCATATGATAGTTTCAATATGAAAGTATATGTTGTTTATATTGATCCCTACTCATAAGAGGAATGCATTGGACTTATTATTTGATGGGTGGGGCCCTCTATAGCCCCTCTATGCATCGATAGGTCTCATGAGACAAATAGACGTGGAATTGGCCGAGGCCTTTCCCAATGTGATTTGGATTTTGGCTGAGGCCTTAATCATTAGATGTCTTGGCCGAGGCCTTGACAAAATGTTTCAGAATGTCCGACATATTCACTTCCCTCATTATGAATCTAGTAATTGTAAGTTCATGCGGTTATTTGACTAATAGAATAACCATGATTATGTTTTATTATGGCATTATTTACTCATCTTATATCCCTGCCATAATGTGTTCAAGTTTATTATTAAAGGCATGTGTTTTCAATTATTCACAATGTCTAATGTTTATATTATCTTCTACTGTATTGCTTACTCTTACTGAGTGTTTGAGCTCACCCGTTCTTTATGTTTTATTTTTCTTAGGACATGAATAATTAAATTATGAATGACATGCAAGCATAATCTAGGAGACATGATGTAGCTAGTGGAATAATTTAGTGTCATTTTTTCCTTTCCATATGTAAAGTTGAACTTATGTATGTAACTTGTTTCCAATAATACTAAACTACTCGGTCCTTCGGGATTCATATTCCTTGTATGTATGCCAACGTAATCAAATAAGGCATCAACTCCAGGAAACTGGGGTCGGGTCCTTACAACCTAGGTTATGATGAAAAGTTTTAAGTAGGGTATGCTTGTGAAGAGTACTAAATGGGAAAATATTTATGGAAAATTTTGAAGGTATTTCACCAATTTAGATGATTATATTTCCATGTTTCCAATGACACTGAACTATTTTAGTCCTCAAGCATGTATTTGTAGAATTTATTGAATAATATTTAAAAAAATATGTAATATCCATGTATTATAATCTTGGGTCGCTATATTTGGTGTCAATTTAAATGTTGTTTCAACCTTTGGAAACTAGGATGAGAAAAGAAGAGTGAGATCCCTAGGGATATTTCAAAGGATATGCCTAGGTATGTCTATAAGCATAAGTCTGAAATGAGTTAAAGTATAGGAAAATGTCATGGGTTTTTGGTAATGTATTTAGAGAGATGTTTCCTAGAAATAAATATTTGAATGAATACTAGAAGTGTATGTGGATCTGGGATAGATGTACCATGGTGAATCAACCTTGAAAACACCATACTGAGCTAAAATCAATAGAGAGATAGTGCATGACAATGGGTCTTGCTACACGCCTAGTTTGACACTCTGGGGGGATAAGATTCAGAAATTCACAAACTCTTTATGAACCATCATGATGGATTTAAATAGGATATGACTGTGAATAACTTAGTATAAATATAATGTGTCATAGATTAAAGAAGAAGGTGTCTTGATTTAAACAATATATAAGTTATATTTTTATAATTACTTGGTTCCTCACTATGATTAGTGTTACTCACACTATTTTTTGGTTTTAGTAAATTGTTTGAACCCAAATAAACCATGTTAATGAGGAATGTAATGGAAAATTCAATGATTTTCCTCATAAGAAACCAAATTTTATGGGATATGGAATAAAAAAACTCATTGATATTCTCACAAAAAATTCTCAAGATATGAATCATGGTGAACATACAAATGATAAAACGGGGGAACATGGTTATATCATGTCCTTCATGAGGCAACACCCACCTTCTTTCAGTGGATCCACTAACCCATCAGTTTCTAATAAATGGATTAGTACAACTGAAAAGTTATTTTCCTTTAACCAATGTTCATAGGATGAAAAAGTTACTATGGTTATCTACTCTCTAGAAGGTGATGTGGAACAATGGAAGAATATAATTAAGGATATGTTGAAACAAGAATAAATTTACTTCATAAAGTGGGATGAGTTTAAAAGATTTTTTTCATAAGTACTTTCCTCATATTATTCACAAAAAAAATAGAGAAATAAATCATAGAGATGAAGTAGAAGGATGTTGAATTTTTTGTTCCAATGAATCAAATATTGAAATAATTAAAATTTACTCTTCCAGTATTATAATTTGTCTTGAAAATAAGGTTCATCGATTCTTTAGTATCTTGAAACCAAATCTTCGAATGGTGTTATCCATAAAGGAATTTGGATGTTCTGCATAAATCATTTGATGTACAATAAAATTGGATATGGAAGCTAGAAAACATCTTGGTTCTGGTGATAATTAAATGAAAATGGGGTTTCATGGAAAATCCAATGATATGTCACATTGAGGAAAGAAAAGGTTATAAAGTCATACTTTCCAAAACTATGGGAAGGAGAACATGGGTGAGTACCTAAAACGAACAATAAGGTTTTTCAAGAGTGGTAACCCTAGTCATCAAGAAAAAAATCTATTAGTGATGTAAATAGGTTAATCAATAAAATTACTATGGAGAGATCTCAATAGAATTCACCCCCAACACATTAGTATTTTAAGTGTAGGGATTTTAGAAATTATGCAAATAAATTCCTCAATCCAAGGGATAAAATTGATGATAAGCCAATATAACCTCTTAATAAAAAGTACAAAAGGAAAACTTATACGATCAAAATAAATGAAGTGAATTATGATAATTAGGGAACACTTATCCTTCCATCCTTAGTTAGAAATTTCATGTTGGATTTGGTATGAATAATATATATGAAGATATTATTATTTATCATTTGTAAAAATTTCATGTGATTATCTAATTGGATTATGGAATAATGAAATAACATATTATATAGATACAAGGATGTAGAGTCCTGAAAATTCCGCAAGGGGGAAATCCAATTATCCTGAGACTTGGGAATGGACGGAACCGGCCTGCGTACCGGCTCCCAGCAATAGTAGACAGCCAGTTCGGAGAACCACAATTCCGCGGACCAATGTCATCTGCGAAACGGAGGTGGGAATCCCGATGTGGGCACTAAGAAGGACGGACGCCAAGCCAGTTCACCACCGCGAACCACGCCAACTGACCCATGCCATGTGCGCCGTCATTCGTGAGACGGAGGCAGAAGCCGTATGAGGTTGCGAATCTCATTGTTCACGAAATAGAGGCGGAGTGGTGAATGGCCGCAGAGCAATTTCATGAATCTCAGTTCCAAAAATCCCAGGTTGACCAAGTCGTTCACGGGTGGGGATTCCATCATGGGCTTCGACAAAAAAGTTCTGTGTGCCCATCGATATATCCCTTTCGTTACTCTATAAATAGTCACTAAGGAACACCAAAAATGCATAGAGGAAAGGACGAGTGAAAACTTGTGGGGAGACTCTGGAGAAATCTCTCCCAGCGTTAAAGTTCCGCGACCATCAGTGGATCCCATATCGTTCGTGGATGCACTCTTACGCATAGAGAAGAAGCCAAACCGCGAACCACACGTGTCCATCTCCTCTATAAGCACCCCTTCACGGCCATCTCCTCCATGTGCACCCATTCTCGGCCTGCTTCCACACGGCCTACCCCCTCGTGGCTAGCTTCTACACGGCCTGCCTCTTCCACAGACAGTTCCTCCGTGGACACCCTTTGTGGACAACAAAACCACGAACTACATGTGGCCAGCTCCTCTGCGGCCAACCCTTAGTGGCCATTTCCTTCGCAGACATTCTAGGCGGTCAGCTTTTATGCGGCCCGCCTCCTTCGCGGCCAACTCCTTCACTGATACCCTCCACGACCATCTTCTATGTGGCCAGCTCCTACGCTAGCCGCCCCATGTGGAAAACCCCATGTACTCAATAGTCTATACCGTGGGGGCTACACCCATGAAAAATGGAGAGTCGCACAGTGAACTTTTCGGGCCGGGATGTCAGGATTTTCCATTGTTCCCTTGTGTGCACCCATATTATGCCTATGGAATACCATGATTTGAGATACTCCTCCACACACCATGAAGCACCTTGAGCCAATATATTCCTCTTGGTATCATTCCCATGTCGTGAGTTGATATTCTCATCATCAATTCCCCGAGTACCTTGAGACAAACCATTCCTTAGGAAACTCCTCCACAACCAATCACTTGTCTCACATGTCAGGTTTAACTAGAAAGAGAAGCTTCCTTGGTGTAAGTCCATAGCCCTTATTGCAAGAGGTAGCACCCATGCACCTCCGTACTTCCCCGGTGCCAAGAACCAAGAGGGGAGATGGACACAGGGGTATCCTTTCCCTCTCCCTCTGGACTTTGTCACCATCGGGCCTCCATCCTAGAGTAAGTCCCAATATCCATTTCCCTGGGCCTCCCCATGCGTAATCCCCACTCCGCTTCCCATGGATGAACCTTTCATGAAGTGATAGTTAGGTCTCTGTTTCCTCTTGTTTCTCACACCGAGCATGACTCACGTGGGCTTAGAGTAAGCACTGACCTTGACCCCAACCTCATGCGAACTATGAGGACTTTGATCCATGTCAAGGCATGGTACATAGGAATCCTCCACGAGGTTCAAGTCCATTACCCATCGGACTACCGGTCCATCTTCACGTCGGTTCTCCGACACCACCTCCTACGAAGTACGAGGACTTTGATCCATGTCAAGGCATGGTACGTAGGAAGCATCTACAAGGTTCAAGCCCACCACCCGGTCATTCCAACCCCTTTACGTTGGTTCACCAAATCTATGGGCTGACACAGAGTGTAATCCCCATCCACCATCTCATCAGGCCACCTCAGAGTGTAAGCCCTGATCCGTCTTCCCACATGACGTTAAACTGCATTACTGGACTATGTGGACTCTGATTCCTCTCACGAGGATACGTACGAAGCCCATATCACGGGTTTGATCCAAAGTTCAAGTCATTATCTGTCCCCCCTAGATGACAATAAACTCTAGAGCACCCAGTTATAAGTCTTCAAACCAGTGTCATCTCAATGATTCCAAACTCCTCGGAGTCATTAATCCAATGAGGGATGGTAAAACTCGGGCCTAAATGATTCTGAATCCCTGCGTTCAGCTGACCATTTCCAACCATGAGTAATCCATGGATACTATGCTTGGGTATAAACCAAAGATTTGTGAACATATGAATACATCTTAAATCTATAAGAGGGTCCCAAAACAGGCAATAATCCCCCCTCCCTAAAAAGGTGCGATGAGCCCGACTTCCCATCCTCTCGACCAATGTGAGTTCTTAAGCATCGCTGGCCAAATCAACCAGCGAACACATACCTTTGGAAAGCAGGTCCACGTATCGCTGGATATGGAACCATTTGGCATTTAAAAACGAAGATGGATATACCCAATTCGAGCGATTGAGCAGGGTTCAGCCCTCCGTGAGATCGACAGTCAGGCACATCGGTCAACTCCACCCGATTCGTCGCGCAACAATGGATGAACCCAAACATCCAAGAAAAATTATTTTTTATAATATAATAGATTATTTATGTAATGAATAAGCATTTATATTTTCAATATGGTTTTACAGTAAATCAGGTTATTTATATTTTTCAATAGAATAAATAACGAAGGTATTCACATGTTTCATATGTGAAAATCAAGAGATATTTTATGATATATTGGGGATCAATGATAGATGATTTTGAGAAATTTAGCAATTTTATTTCTAAACATATATATTTTAATCTTTCAAAATGGTCAAAAGGTTATCTATTTATGAAATGGATTATATTGAACTTTGAGTGGGGTTTTAGAGATTAATATATTATTTCATCACATAGAGATTTATACATATTAGATAACCTATTATAACCATTATTTTATGATGATAACTAAAGATAGATATAATTTGTTATCATTTTATATATGGATCTTATGATCCAATGGTACTTTAGAAAGAAAATCACCTTCATTTCTTAGAGTAACAAATGAAGTGTAAATTGATCAAGGAATAACCACAGGGTGAGATTGAGTTTATGAAATGGAATGAAATCAAGTAAGTATATCTTCTTGTGAAAATTATTAAAATTTAGGAAAAGGATCATGAAGCAAAAATATAATCCCATTACCTTTATTTCTGACGAATCAAATGGTCCCTTAGACTATCACATATTTAATGATTTATAATTTTTAAATTTTTCTATATGACACACTTTCTTATGATCGTTGATCACAATCACTCTTCATAATTATTTATGTTTTTCTTACATTTAAAAATCTTCACTTCCAACATATGTTCTCATTTTTGGAATCCTATTTATGAGTAACTTTGGGTAATAATTATGTTTTGAAATTTATTTTTCAAGGAATCTTTAGTATTAATTTCAATGATGTGGGTTTCTATTAAAGTAACTTTCAATTATTAAACCATTGATGAACTAGACGAATTTCTAGGGTGAAACTCATTTTAAGGGGGGTAGAATGTGACGCCCTGGGTTTTTATGATTTTTTTTTGAATAAATTAAAATTATTTAACGACTTCAGTTACATGATACACCTAGTTAAGATTTATTTATATTAAGCACAAAGTTAATATTTCACTACAAAACACTAAGTTTTTATTTAATTTCATGAAACAATATGTTTGTATTGTGTTAGACATGATACCAAGTTCGTTTGATAGCTTTCATTACACATAAGACATTGTTTTATTGTTTTACCATACTACATTATACTATTAATAATATTAGTTAATATGATAGTTGCCATATTTACATTGGAATGGATGTTATAAATAATATTAACTAAATTATTAAAATATTATTTACACATTTTTATATAATGAAATATTTTTTGAAAAATTAATTATAAATTAAAAAAATTTAATAAAAGGAAAAAATTCTCTGAAAAACTTTTTTTATACAGAAAAGTTTGTTTTATATCAAGAAATTAAAAAAATGATTTTGTTGAATGATTTTAATGGAATTAATATATTAAATATACAATACAATTTTTAATATTAATCTTATATGTTTTCTATAAAATATATAAGAAAAAACCCAATTTTAAAATTAAAAACTCTATTTTTCTAAAAAACAGTTTTACTGCCTTTTAATGGTGCAGTTATTTTGAAAATAATTTATGAAACTTATATTAATTATTTTTATAAATAAGAATTAATTTTTTAAACATTAACTTCAAAATTATTCTATGGTGATTTTTTTTGAATTTTCAAAAAAATTCATTTTTTATGAATAATGAAAAATACTGAATTTTAATTGAAAATAACCTTTTTGTTCAAATTTTTTATATAGTTAAATTATATTTTAAATTTATTTTATAGTATAATTAGTTCAATTATACATATATTAATACATTTTAGTTCTTTTGAATAAATTTTATATTGAAATTGGATATAAAAACTTTTCAAATGTTTGAACAATTTTCATTTTAAAATGCTGTTGTATCGTACCATCTACAAGATTAATTTTATATAAATTTCTTCTACTAATGTGAATTGAATTTTGAAAAATTAATTAAATATTTTTATTGAGAATTATTTATAATTTATAATAAGGTTTAATTAATTTTTTACTAAAATTATTAATAAAAACAGTTAAAATTAATCATGACCATTAAGAGAAAAATAAGTTTACAATAGAACTAAAATTTAAACATAAGGGGAGAAATGAACTAAGAAACTTTTAAAAAACCTATTTTAGGGAAATATTTCGACCATATACCCTATTTAATGAAAATAGTTTCATTATTTTAGGAACATGGTGTAATGGAAACCTCCCAATAATTTTTACCTTTTTTTGTATTTAAAAGAATGTCACTTTTCCTCCACTATAAAAGGGAACACGCCCCCTAATTTATTCACACCTCTCAAGTAATATGGATCATATAATAGATAAAAAAATAACTTATTCACTTCCCTACTCTCAACCTATAATCCATACTTTGATCATAAATCCAATCGAGGAAATCCTTCGGTGGAAACTAGTAGGAGATACCTGAAGAAGTGGTAACGTTCATCAACAAGCATTTTTGATTTATTTCTTCCTAATATCACTTCAATTATTTTAATGTAATGATTATATAATAACCTAAGTATCATAAATATAATTATAAGTTTTTATGTTAAGGTTATAACATTCATCCTCACACACTTCCATCAAATGGGATATACAATCATTGTTTATGAGTATGTCAGACTACCGCCTCATGAACTGATGTCATTCGTTCTTCCATTAACACCTTTAAAGGTTGGGAATAATGATGTATTTATATTTTATATAAGATATTTATGATGTTATTATGAATTTTTAATTTTTATATAACACATAATTTTATGCTTTCCATTTTGTGGGAATACGATAATGTTCTTTGTGTATACGGCAGACTACCGCCTCACGAAGCGATGTGATTCATTCACAATTTACATGGAATAGGTTAGTATGGTATTAATAGAAATACATAGTATATATAATATAAAAAAATATAATTTAATTATAAAATATATATAATTTACACTTATTTATTGAAATATGATAAGAAAATAGAAATGGTGTTCATGCATACATATAGCCTACCGTTTCCATAAATGGTGTATTTCATATCGTATTTCTATCTGCTAGAATCACCTATTTTGATAATCCCAAATAATTTTTAAATATTGTTCATGATATATTAAGTCATTTACTAATCCTTTTTAATCTGTATTTATATTATTTATCCTGAAAAATTTATATTTTTAGTCTCATGACTTTGTTGCATCAGCTTATAGTTTACATTTCTCTAAGTACAAGTTTGATGTTAAAGGCTACTGGTAAGAGAATTCTGTTAAAGGTCACCGTTATAGCTCACTATAACTCTGGGTCACTATTTCTAAAAGGTCACTATTGAAGATCTACTTTCACTGTTATAAGCTACTGGTATAAGGTCACTACCACAAGTCTACCATTGCTCTGATTATCAAAGATTACAGACAAAGAGTCACCGTTACAAGGTCACTGCTATGACAAAACATCTGTTAGAAGTCCACTGTCAGAATCTTTATCAATTAATCTATTAATAACTTCACAGTTCAAGTATATTGTTGGACATGTCTACCATTAGTAGAAGGCTACCGCTAGACACCTCCTACTATCGATTTAGTCCATTGTTGTTCAAGTCTACTGTTAGAAGAAGTTTGCTGATAGATAAACTCCACCGTTGATGAAGTCAACTGTTAAGACAGTCTACCGCTGGAAAGGTCACTATTGAAGTAGTATGATGTTACAAAGATACCATTAGAATTTCACTGATTGAAGTCTACTACTGATCAAGCTTACTGACTGAGGCCTACTCTTAAAGGTTTACTATGAGCCTACCGATGAAGTCCACAGTTGAAAAGCCTACTGTCAAAGTCTATCGTGTGACATGCATCTGCTTCCAGTATAATGATAACCTATTCTTTTCTTTACCAATTTTAATAATACTATCATAACGGTCATGTTTGGAAAATTTAATGCACCTGAAATTATTTAATGATATTTGCAGGCATATCATGAGACAATACGAGGTACGAGTAAGACCACACGTGGTTGAATCATTTCTCCTGTCGGCCCCTACTGAAACAAATGTGAAAACGATAAGCTAGAAAAGAGTATATATATATGAGTAGATTTAGACATCAATATATTGAATATATTGAATATAAACACATAAGAGAGACACATAAAGAACCTAAAATATGAAGAAATATTAACAGCACTCAAGCACTCATTCTGAAGATATGGAGCTTCACAAAGATCTGTTGAAATAACATTTTCAAAAGCTATGGTAGTGTGCTAAAAAGATCCTATAACCCATGAAGTTGATCATATCTACATCTGGAAGTCAGAACCTAGAAGTTACGACACTCTTTTTTAGAGGTAACTTGCAGAGAAGGACCAAAACTTCATTTTCTTCATTTAAAGGAGTCCAGAGTTTATCTCCCAACACACAGATCATTCTAAACTTCTTCCTAATATATTTATCTATACTGTGTTTAATTATTTTAAATTTGTGAGCAGTGTATATTTCATACACACACTGAATCTTGTGCTTGAACTGAGGGATACTGAAAATCCTCATACCAAACTCTCTTTACATTTGTTTCCCACACATAACTGTGGAAGAAGCCTAGTGTGGATTGGTAGTTTATTTTCCCACGTATAACTGTGGTAGAGGTTTCCAAACCTGGATATTTTGGAAAATTTTGTAAAGCCCAATACAGGTTGTGTATCATTATTTAAATATAACTACTTGGTGGCAGGTGATCGCCAAGTGAAGAGGATTAGGTCTTGGATTAAGAATGAACCTCTTGTTTAAATTGTTGTGTTCAAACTTTCAATTACTATGTTTTACATTTATTCACTGATTATATTTTCAAAGATATAAATTTTTTTACATTCACTCTGATAGTTAGTTATGGTTAGTGTGTATATGTAATTATTTTAGTAAACTTGTTTAAAAAGTAAAATTAGTACTCATACTGATTCAACTGAGGATTAATCGACCATTGAGAAACCTGTTGAACAATAAGTCACTTATATATATACTACCTTAATTAACAGGGCTGTTTTGATTTGGGGGATTTTAATCCTAAATGTTTTAACAAAAATTGTAATTAGAACTCAATTCACCCCCCACTTGAGTATCCATTCCAACCAACATTTGGTATCAGAGGGTTTCTTTATTTATTCCATCAAACCAGTTTTTCAATGTTTTCAATTTCATTTGAACTGTGATTTTATTTGTATCTTAAATATCTCAAAATTTTTGTTATATCTAAATTTTCAGTTCTTTAATCATTTAGTTTTATATGGATAACTGAGTTGAGGGTGCTTCTATTAACAGACCATCGTTCTTTAATGGTACAAATTATGCTCAGTGGAAGCATAAAATGAAAATTTATTTAGAGAGTATGGGATTTGATATCTGGACTTCTATATAAACTCAATATAAGATTCCAAAAATTGAAAGAATTACTTGGGATGATCCTACTAAAACTGACTACAACAATAACTGTAAAGCAATGAATTCTATGTACTGTGCTTTAGGGGACTAAGAATTTAATCGCATATCTGCTTGTAAAACTGCTTATGAAATCTGGGACACTTTGGCTATTTCCCATGAGATAACAACCAATGTTAAGGAAATGAGATTGAATACCTATACTATTAAGTATGATAATTTTAAAATGAATCCCGATGAACCCATTTCTGACATGTATCTCAGGTTCGATGAAGTTATCAACACTATGAGCTCACTTGGAGAAGTTGTTCTTGCAAAAGAATAGATCATGAGAATATTAAGATGTCTGTCAGATAGATGGAGAGGCACTTCAGTTTCAATTAGAGAATCATGTGATATTGGTGCTTTACCTATTAAGTAATTAATTGGTAAGCTTATGATGTATGAAAAAGAAGTGAAGGTAAACAAGGAAGAAGATGATGAACCAAGGAAGAAGTCAGTAGCCTTCAAGACATCTGCTTCAAAGAGAATGGATAAGGAGAAAGTACACATACTTTCTGAAATCTCAACAAGTTAATGTTCAGATTCTGACAGTGATGCTGAGATGGTTCAAGTAGCTAGGAGATTTAAGAAGTTCTATAGGAAGAATAAATTCTTCAAAAAATCAAATTATAAAGGAAAGTATGACAATAAAGCTCATCGGAAGGACTGAAAAAAGTTTTATAAGAGTGATGAAGTTGTATGCTATGAATGCAAAAGAAAAGGTCACATTAAAGCAGACTTCCCAAAATTAAAGTTCCAGAAGAAATATGACTACAAGGAAAATAAATATAAAAATTTTATGAAAGCAACTTTGAGTGCTTCAGAAGAGAGTTCGAGTGGATCTAATTATTTAGACTTAAAACAAAACAAACAAGCCAATCTATGCTTTATGACAGAGACATCTGAGGTAACAACTAATTCCCCTATGCATAATACTTATTATTTTGGGAAGGAAAGTGACTCTCATGATGATGAATATATGACTAAAGAAGAATTATTTGAATATTTTGAAATGATTTAGTACACTTTTAATGAACTCAAGGACAAGTATAAGTCATTAAAAATATAGCATGCTTTAAATGAAAATTACAAGTCAAATCTGGATATAGAAAAAGAAAAATTTTCTAAACTGCTAAAGGAAAATAAAGAGTTAAATTTGACTAATGAACAATTAAGAATGGATCTTGAGAAGTTCACTGCTGGTAGGGGTACCTTGACACAGTTTCTAGGAAAAAATATTTCTCCAATGTATACAACTGTTCTAGGATATCATCCTGGACAGAAAAAAATTAGCAAAACCAAATTTGTTCCAAGAACTGGACAGTTCGCTACTAGTTATAGTTCTAGACCATCTTTTGGGAAACAATTTCCTAAAGGACCTAACAAAGTATTTATTTCTCAAAATATATTTTTTTATTTTAGAAAACCAAGAAAGAAAATATGGGTTCCCAAAGTTTTACTTGCTAACCTCTCTAGACCTAAGAAATCTGGGTACCAAAACTGTCTCATGTTTAATCTATTTTGCAGGGATGTTGTTTAAAGACTTCCTGTAAGACCTTATGTTAATTAGACAGTGGATGTTCAATACATATGATAGGATACTATTCGTGCTTCAAGAGTCTAATTAAAGTTGATGGTGGGCATGTCACCTTTGGTGACAATGCAAAAGGAAAAATCATTGACTTAGGCCAGATTGGTAACCCTGATACAATATTAATTTTTAATGTGCTTTTTATTGATGGATTAAAGTAAAATTTACTTATCATATCTCAATTATGTGATGACGGCTTTAATTTTACATTTAAAAATGATGCATGAAATGTTTTTAACTCAAAAAATGATTTAGCTTTCACTGCATGTAGAAATGAGAATGTATATGTTGTTGATCTAAATTCCATATCAAAACAAAAATTTTCCTGCTTAAATTCTTTTCATAAAGAATCTTGGTTGTGGAAAAGAAGGTTAGGACACTACAATGTGCACTCACTTAGAAATCTATCTAAGAAAAGTTTAGTTAGAGGGTTACCTAAATTAGAATTCCCACTTGACAATATGTGTAATCCCTGTCAAAAGGGAAAACAACACAAAGTTTCATTCAAACCAAAGAAAGAAGTTTCAATTTCTCAACCACTTGAGTTGGTTCACATGGACTTGTTTGGACCATCAACAGTTTCATGTTTAAATTGGAATCACTATGTTTATGTTCTTGTAGATAATATTTCTAGGTATACTTGGGTATACTTTCTAGCTCACAAAATTGAATCTTGTTCCTATTTTATCAAATATCTCAAGTCTGTAGAAAATGTTAGTGGACTTAGAATTAAGACCCTGTGTAACGCCCCGACCCCAGTTACCCAGAGTTGTTGCATTATTGCGTAACATTGGCATGATCACAAAAGATCAAGTCTCAAAAGATCGATTAGTTTAGTAGCCTTGGAAACACTAGATACATTCATAAATGTTACATTACATCATAAAGTGAAAAACTACAATAACAAAGTCTCCATAGTCCACACTCATGTCCTCTTCTGACTATCCCTGCAGGTCATTCATAAAATACTTCTTCACATCCTGGAAAATATTAAAACATTGAACGGGGTGAGCTCAGATGCTTAGTAAGGATAAAAATATTCTGGAAGCTTTCATAAATAAACATTAACATTTAAGGCAATGTATAACTAAAACAAAAGCCTTTTTAAACTTGAACTTCAGCATAATATAGCAAAAAGAAAATTAAATAATTCCATTTACTTACTCCCATGGATATTTTACTAGTCGAATAATCTCATGCAATATCAATTACCACTTTCATAATGATGGAATGCATAATGCTAGACTATCATAACCACGTAGCCAAGGCCTCATGCCAAGACCACAAATAAGATTTTTTCAATTCCTCGTGCCAAGACACTAGTTTGTCTCATGAGACCTACCGATGCATCGAGGAGCTATAGCGGGCTCCACCTGTCACTTATTAAGTCCAATTCATTCCTCATATGAACAGGTTTAAACATATCATAAACCATAACATAATCATATCACATAAAACATGCATAAAGGAAACATAAAATTTCCACATTTCAATTACAAGATATCAATACAATACATTGATATAATAAAAACACTTTCAAAACCATTTTCAATACCAAAATAAAAGAAAAGTAAAACATGGTATATTTTTTAAATTAGTTATGGATTATAGAGGAAGCCGAAACTCAAATAATAGTCACGGTGGAGAAGAATTCATTTTCGCCGCATACGTAAAAAACATTCCTTTTGTCGTTTAGTAAAAAATCTTCATATAAAAAGATTCCCTTTTAATAAAAGTAAAAGTCAAAGGGGTTTATACACCGTATAAATGAAAGTTGTGTATAAAACCAAATATGCTTCAATGAAAGGAGATTGAGACGAAGTCCTTACAAAGATCATTTTTAAAATAAAATAGATCTATTATGTGTATTAACTATAAGTACACATAAAGAAAGTATAAATACACGATATTACATAATAATATCATGACATAATTTGAAAGTAGGAGATTAACCCAAAGAATAGAAATTGGGTTAAGAAGTTCCCTTACCTCGTGTCTGAATTCACTCGACCATTCTTTGATCTCTAGAATAATAAACAAGAGTTAATTTATAATTTATTAAGAACCTTTTTCAAGTTTATTATTCATTTTATATCACTTATTACCATGTTATGAACATTATGTAATTATTTATGTTAATAACGGTCGTTTTGACGATCTTAGGTACTTGAGTCAAAAATAAACTTCTTATAATTACACTTTGTTCATGTGGTAATATATCCCTTATATCAATAATTATATTCATGATTTATATATCATATACATCATATATATCCATTATATACACTCATTTATAATATTACATAACATTTAGAGGTAAGAAATGAAATGCACCGTTCATGGAGATGGTAAGCCGTACGTACGCATGAACGCTACTTTCATTTCTATTTTGTATTTAATAGAATGAAGTTATAATTATATAAAGGTATAATATAATTCCAGTATAATATAATTTATAATACCATTTACTCCATCCTTTATACATCCCACATATGGCATTAACGATTCAAATCACTTTGAGGGGGCGGTAGTCCGCACTTCCTAAAATGAAATTATCGTGTTTACCCATAATGGAAATCATAAAGTATGCCACAAATGAGAAATAAAGAAGCATAAGGAAAACATAAACATAATATATATATCATATATGAAAATAGTGTCATCAAAATGGCCACCATTAGAGGTGTTAAAAGAATATTGAACAATCATTGTTTCGTGAGACAGTATTTCGCCACCCACAGAAACAGTGTGTTCTTTAACCATTAGACGAAGGTGTGTGTAAGTGTAAAACAAATCCTTATCATAAAAACTTCCTAGTATACTTTAGATACTAGGGTTTTTACAAAAGAAAGTAATAAAAAGAGTTTAAGGGGTTGGAGAAGCAAAATAAAACAAAAAAACATTAGAGAAGTCATTACCTTAAAATCGGGTAACTCTTTTTGATTTGAGCCAAAGGCTTCCTTTGGAAGACTTCTTCCAAAAGTGAGGCTTCTAGGAGTAAGGGAGGGAAGTTGAGAGAGTATTTTGGCATAGGTGTTTTGAGCCAAAAGGCTTTGAAGGTGTGAGTAAGGTGGTAGCGGTGGGGCCATTTATAAGAGGAGAGAAGGGGCACTTTTGGAAAGATTGAAATGTTAATTTATTATGAAATGATTTTTCTGATTCTAAAGGTCCCAAACTTATATATTTAGAGGATAAGGTGATAAGGGTTCTAAATATACTCATCCAATAGGTTTTTGACAAGTGTATGTCTTATATTTTACATTATCTTTTCATTTTATTTAAATCATTAATTAATGAGGTAATCGCTGCATCATCATGGTGTCATAAATAATTTAATTTATTTAATGTTTAAAAATTATAAAAAAATATACTGATGTAGGAAATATTTTTATATTTCTAATGAATATTTATAGTAAAACATATGACTTTTATAACCCCATTTAAAAATTTTTTTAGTAAAACAACTCATGTTTGTGACATTTTTATTTTAACATTAAATAAAATGTTTTTAATGTCATTTTCCTACCAAAGTGGCTCCATGGGGTCCCCAAGCTGACCCATGGATTTTATTGGTCAGCCAAGACTCATCCAATATGTGTGGGACAAGTGTAAAGGTATTTTAATATCTTTATAATATCATTTTTTACCTTAAATTTCACTAATTACCTTTAATCGCGATTAATTAAACTTAAAAGTTACTATTCACCAAAAAATTATTTTAATCCCATTGAACCACATTTTTATTCATAATGACAACCATGTATGTTGGATTTTTGAAAATAAAATCACAGAAGTGGTAAAATTTCATTTAAACAAAAAATCAGTTTTTTAACAACCACTTAGTGGTTTCACTATTCATCAAAAATTGAAGTTTTTCAGAACAATGCCAAAATTTCACCCTAAGCTATAATTGATATTCAAAATTAAAAAATTATGTCTATTTCAAAAAATTACGAACATATAAGTTGCATTAATTAATTTTATAACTAATTCCTGATGTCACAACAAATAGCGTGTTTTTAAGAAACAATATATATCAAAAGATTGACAATTCTTTATGTCCAATTTCAAAGTGAAATTAATTCTAATGAACTCCATTGGATAAATTGGTAAAAATATATTCTAATTATACTTTAAAACCACTCAATAGTATAATTTATCACTATAAATTATTTTTATTAAAAGAGTTGTTTTTAAGTATTTTTCACTATTCATAAAAATTGGAAGTTCTCAGAAAATTACAAAAAATTCAACTTAAGATAATTTCAATATTCCGAATACAAAAGAGAAGTCCATTTGGAAAGATAAAATTTATAAAATTTCAAAAAGTAGGTATTACTATTCACAACGGCTACTTTGATTGGTTGTGGTGCGTTAGAATCTCAAACTTGGGTACAATGCAAGCCATTGCATTATTGAAAGAGAAGCGTATCGTGGAAGCTCATGGTGTTACATTCTCCCCTCCTTCAATAAATTGTGTCCTTGAAATTTGACATTTTTCTTTGAAAATAAATGGTTGAAAATAGAAAATACCTTTGTGGAAAACCCACATCGTAAATAAGGTTAATAAAAATATAACATTAAAAGAAAGAAAGAGAAGTACAAAGGTCACCCGAGATAGCCCATACTAGGATTCTTTGAAAATATGGATATGGAAGAAAAAAAACCATCATGTTCTGATGGAGAGTTGTAGAAAACAGGATTAGGAGAAAGTTAACCACAAGAAAATCACAAACTTGTGATTGGTTAAACAGTCATTGAATCCCCAGTTGAAAAAGTTAACCGGCAACGTTTTTGTTTTATGTTACCTTTTATAAAGTTGGGGAATTTATTTAGGAGATTTACTAAGAACTTAAGGAAATATACTTACTTTTCATATAGACTTTCATTATTTAATAAATTTTTACCACGAACCCATATTTCACTCCAAATGGTAACAAAACACAAAAATATTCTATTTATCCTAATTGTATAAGGTTCCAAATACTACCACATACCATTTAGATTAGGAAAACTATTTTTTAATAACCAGGGACTTCCTGTAGGCTAGTGGTAGGTAATAAAGGCTTGTCGCACTATGGTTGTGGGTTCGATTCCTACAGTTTTGTCTGACGCGACGGGTTATCCCCCGACCTGCTGGTTGTCCTTTTCCTAAAAGTATAGTATTTTAATATTCCAAAAATACTCTTCATAAATGTTTTAACCTTAAACAATACTATCCAAAGTTCAACTTAATTCATTCCAACCTTTATAGTTATCCAAAATACCTCTATCCAGACTTTCTCTAAAAGGTCTTTATAGTTTTCCCCTTTATCTGTCTCTTGTTCCACCATTCCCTTCTTCTCTTGCTTTGCTTTGTTGTCATAAGACTTAGATAATTCCTTTTCTGTCTTGATAGCACACGAGACAATATATTCGTACGATGAGAACTATTGTGATACTAAATCTCGACAGAGAAATGGTTTTAACCCATCAAAGAAATGATCAATCATACTTCTTGGGTTACGTATATAATCTGCAGCATGCCTCGCTAACCTTGTAAAGTTAGCCTCATACTTTGCGACATTCCCATCCTCCTTCTGCCTCAGACTCATAAATTGCCTTTCCATATCTGCTCGATGGCCATGTGGAAAGTATTTTTCTAATAAAAGATCTTTGAACTCTCTCCATTCCATATTTGATACTTCTTCATCTTCCTTTGTGTTTATAATCAGCGACCACCATTGATCGGCATCTCCAGTGAGGCGGTAGACTACCATGACAACCTTCTCCCTTTCGCTACTCCCCAAGGCATGGAATGTTTTTTCTAAGGAGTTTATCCATTTCTCAGCTACTAATGGATTTGTACCCCCATTTAATGTTGGTGGTTGTTTCCTCATGAAGCGGTCTAACATTGAACCTCCACATTTCATATCAGGGTGCTCCATACGAGTAACGTTATTATTCATAACCTGAGTGAGTTTTCCCTGTATGGTAATAAGTTGTTCAGCACTAGTTGTATCTCCAGATCCACAATAATTATCTTGAGCAGGAGGGAAATCCCTACACGGAGTGCGTGCACTGATACGGTTTCCATTCCTTCCACTAGGCGCCATTTCTAAACAATGGCATAAACTAGATTAGTTTATGAATCAAAATATATAATTCCATACTTTTAAAATACTTAACATAAATTGAACTACTTATAGATATAATCCATAAAAATGTTTTCTTTGAGAAAGTATATACTCATAACCCTTCATAGTGGTTTGTAATGAAAATGATAATTATCCTAAGCATATCCCCCGGGAGTGTCGTAACCAAGAGTGCAGCAAGGCCCATTGTCGTGCACCAGTTCTCGTTCGAGTCTAGCTCAAAGCGGTGTTTTCGGGTTTTACCCCTATGTACATCTGTGCCAGAGCCGCCGCTACCTGCTCATATCCAGACAGGGATGTATTGCTCGGAAAACTCACAACATCTCTATAATACCAAAATTCTAGTAAGTTCTTCTATACTAATCCTCAAATTCTATCTTTGGGCTATGTGCTCTAATCAGAGTTTATCTAAATCTAGCTTCCAAGGTTAGTACTAAACTGCCTCTGATACAAACTATAATTCCCCAACCCTAGTTACCCAGAGTCGGTGCATTATTGCATAACATTGGCATGATCACAAAAGATCAAGTCTCGAAAGACCGATTAGTTTAGTAACCTTGGAAACACTAGATACATTCATAAATGTTACATTACATCATAAAGTGAAAAACTACAATAACAAAGTCTCCATAGTCCACACTCATATCCTCTTCTGACTATCCCTGCATGTCATTCATAAAATACTTCTTCACATCCTGGAAAATATTAAAACATTGAAAGGGGTGAGCTCAGATGCTCAGTAAGGATAACAATATTGCAGAAGCATTCAAAAATAAACATTAACATTTAAGGCAATGTATAACTAAAACAAAAGCCTTTTTAAACTTGAACTTCAGTATAATATGGCAAAAATAAAATTAAATAATGCCATTTACTTACTCCCATGGATATTCTACTAGTCGAATAATCTCATGAAATATCAATAACCACTTTCATAATGATGGAATGCATAATGTCAGACTATCATAACCACGTAGCCAAGGCCTCGTGCCAACACCACAAATAAGATTTTGTCAAGGCCTCGTGCTAAGACACTAGTTTGTCTCATGAGACCTACCGATGCATTGAGGAGCTATAGCGGACTCCACCCGTCACTTATTAAGTCCAATGCATTCCTCATATGAACAGGTTTAAACATATCATAAACCATAACATAATCGTATCACATAAAACATGAATAAAGGAAACATAAAATGTCCACATTTCAATCACAAGATATCAATACAACACATTGATATAATAAAAACACTTTCAAAACCATTTTCAATACCAAAATAAAAGAAAAGTAAAACATGGTATTTTTTTTTGAAGTTATGGATTATAGATGAAGCCGAAACTTAAATAATAGTCACGGCAGAGGAGAAGTCGTTGTCGCCGCATATGTAAGAAAAAACATTCCTTTTGTCATTTAGTAAAAATGCTTCATATAAAAATATTCCTTTTGAATAAAAGTAAAAGTCAAAGGGGTTTATACACCTTATAAATGAAGGTTGTGTATAAAACCAAATATGCCTCAATGAAAGGGGATTGAGACGAAGTCCTTACAAAGATAAATTTTAAAATAAAATAGATCTATTATGTGTATTTACTATAAGTACACATAAAGAAATTACAAATACAAGATATGACATAATAATATCATGACATAATTTGAGAGTAGGAGATTAACCCAAAGAATAGAAATTGGGTTAAGAAGTTCCCTTACCTCGTGTCCGAATTCACTCGACCATTCTTTGATCTCCTGAATAATAAACTAGAGTTAATTTATAATTTCTTAAGAACCTTTTTAAAGTTTATTATTCATTTTATATCACTTATTACCATGTTATTAACATTATGTAATTATTTATGTTAATAACGGTCGTTTTGACGATCTTAGGTACTTGAGTCAAAAATAAACTTCTTATAATTACCCTTTGTTCATGTGGTAACATATCCATTATATCTATAATTATATTCATGATGTATATATCATATAAATCATATATATCCAATATATACATTCATTTATAATATTACATAACATTTAGAGGTAAGAAATGAAATGCACCATTCATGGAGACGGTAAGTCGTACGTACGCATGAACGCTACTTTCATTTCTATTTCATATTTAATGGAATGAAGTTATAATTATATAAAGATATAATATAATTCAAGTATAATATAATGTATAATACCATTTACTCCATCCTTTATACATCCCACATATGGCATTAACGATTCAAATCACTTTGAGGGGGCGGTGGTCCACACTTCCTAAAATGAAATTATCGCGTTTACCCATAATGGAAATCATAAATTATGCCAAAAATGAGAAATACAGAAGAATAAGTAAAATATAAACATAATATATATATCATATATGAAAATATTGTCATCAAAATGGCCACCATTAGAGGTGTTACAAGAATATTGAATAATCATCGTTTCGTGAGGCAATATTTCGCCACCCACAGAAACAGTATGTTCATTAACCATTAGACGGAGGTTTGTGTAAGTTTAAACCAAATAATAATTATAAAAACAACCTAGTAAATTTTATATACTATTTTTGTTACAAAATAAAGGAATAAAAAGCGTTTAAGGGGTTGGAGAATCAAAATAAAACAAAACAACATTTGAGAAGACATTACCTTAAAATCGGGTAACTCTTTTTGATTTGAGCCAAAGGCTTCCTTGGGAAGACTTCTGCCAAAATTTAGGCTTCTAGAAGTAAGGTAGGGAAGTTGAGAGATTATTTGGGCAGAGGTTGGCTGAGCCAAAAGTCTTTGATGGTGTCAGTAAGGTGGTAGTGGTGGGGGCTTTTATAAGAGGAGAGAAGGGGAACTCTTGGAAAGATTGAAATGTTATTTTATTATGAAATGATTTTTCGGATTCTAAAGGTCCCACACTTATATATTTCTAGGATAAGGTGATAAGGGTTCTAAATCTACTCATACAATAAGTTTTTGACAAGTGTAAGTCTTAGATTTTACATTATCTTTTCATTTTATTTAAATCGTTAATTAATGAGGTAATCGCCGCATCATCATGGTGTCATAAATAATTTAATTTATTTAATGTATATAAATTATACTAAAACTGTCCTGATGTAGGAAATATTTTTACCTTTCTAATGAATATTTATAGTAAAAAATATTACTTGTATAACCCCATTTAAAAATTGTTTTATTAAAACAACTCATGTTTGTGACATTTTTATTTTAACATTAAATAAAAAGTTTTAAATGTAATTTTCCTACCAAAGTGGCTCCATGGGGTCCCCAAGTTGGCCCATGGATTTTCCTGGTCGTCCATGACTCATACAATAGGGTTAGGACAAGTGTTAAGGTATTTTCATATCTTTATAATATCATTTTTTACCTTAAATTTCACTAATTACCTTTACTCGCGATTAATTAAACTTAAAAATTACTATTCACCAAAAAATTATTTTAATCCCATTGAACCACATTTTTCTTCCTAATGAAAACCATGTATGTAGGATTTATGAAAATCAAATCACAGAAGTGGTAAAATTTCATTTAAACGAAAAATTAGTTTTTTAACTACCACTTAGTGGTTTCACTATTCATCAAAAATTGAAGTTTTTCAGAACAATGCCAAAATTTCACCCTAAGATATAATTGATATTCAGAATTCAAAAATGATGTCTATTTTAAAAAGTTACAGACATATAAGTTGCATTAATTAATTTTATAACTAATTTCCACTGTCACAACAAATAGCGTGTTTTTAAGAAACAACATATATCAAAAGATTGACAATTGTTTATGTCCAATTTCAAAGTGAAAATAAATATAATGAACACAATTGGATAAAATGGTAAAAATATATTATAATTATACTTTAAAACCACTCAATAGTATAATTTATCACTATAAATTATTTTGATTAAAAAAGTTGTTTTTAAGTATTTTTCACTATTCATAAAAATTGGAAGTTCTCAGAAAATTACAAAAAATTCAACTTAGGATAATTTTGATATTACGAATACAAAAACGAAGTCCATTTGGAAAGATAAAATTTATAAAATTTCAAAAAGTAGTTATTAATATTCACAACGGCTACTTTGATTGGTTGTGGTGCATTAGAATCTCGAACTTGCGTACAATGCAAGCTATTGCATTATTGAAAGAGAAGCGTATCGTGGAAGCTCATGGTGTTACACCCTGAGAAGTGATCATGGCTGTGAGTTTGAAAATCATGAGTTTGAATCCTACTACTCACATAATGGCTATAGTCACCAATTTTCTACTCCTAGGACACCTCAACAAAATGGAGTTGTAGAAAGAATAAATAGGACCCTTCAAGAAATTGCTAGAAATATGCTTAATGAGTATGACTTACCTATTTATTTTTGGGATGAATATATAAATACAACCTTTTATATCATTAATAGAGTTTTAACTAGACCTTTTCTAAAGAAAACCCCTTATGAGACTTCGAAAAATAGAAATCCTAAGGTTAATTACTTTATATTTTTTGGTTGAAAAGTCTTTATTCTTAATACTAAGGATAATCTTGACAAATTTTCTCCCAAAAGTGATGAAGGAATTTTCCTGGGTTATTCTATCTCATGTAAAGCCTATATAGTGTTTAATAAGAAAACCAAATGTGTGGAAGAATTAGTTCATGTCAAATTCGATGAGACTAATCCACATGAGCCTAAAACCTCTCTAAACACCTTGAGGAAGATTTGTCAATTCTGGACCTCAATAGTGAATCCCTTGTGAAAGTGTCTAGTTCTGAATGTTTTCCATAATATGCACCTGCTGATTCTGAACCAATAGAAAACAATGAAGAATCTAGTTCAACCCTTCTTAGAGGTATTAGGACTCTTATGAATCATCTTTTAGATGCAGTTGTAGGTGATTTAAATAGAGGAACACAAACAAGAGCTTCTCTAAGAAACCATGTTGAACATCAAGATTTTCTTTCACCGCATGAACCCAAGAATATTAATGATGCTATCAATGATGAATTTTTGGTAATGGCTATGCAAGAAAAATTAAATCAGTTCGAAAGAAACAAAGTCTAGGAATTAGTGGAAAGACTAAAGGACACTTTGACAATCGGCACTAAATAGGTGTTTAATAAAAAAGTTGATGAGTCTAGAAATATTTTTAGAAATAATGCTAGGTTAGTTGCACAAGGATATAGTCAAGAAGAAGGAATAGACTATGAGGAGACCTTTTCATCTATAGCTAGACTGGAATCCATTAGGATAATACTTTCTTATGCTGCTCATCTTAATTTCAAACATTATCAAATGGATGTTAAAAGAACATTTCTAAATGGGTATATATTTGAGGATGTATTTGTTTAACAACCCCCTTGTTTTAAAAATAACCATTTTTCAAATCATGTTTTTAAACGTTCTATAGATTTATATGGTTTAAAACAAGCTCCAAGAGCATGGTATAAAAGGCTCAGCTCTTTTCTTATTTCAAAAGGTTTTACCAAAGGGATAGCTGATCCTTCTCTTTTTATCAAAAGGATTTCCAAAGATGTTTTGATAGTAAAAATTTATGTGGATGACATTATTTTTGGATCTTCTAAAAATTCTTTATGTGTTGATTTTTTAAAAATGATGCAAAATGAGTTTGAAATGAGTTTAATGGGGGAACTCAAATTTTTCCTTGGATTTCAGATATTTCAAAATAAAAATGGCATTGTTTTGAATCGAAGTAAATATATTAAGGATCTTTTAAAACATTTTACTTTGGATGGTATTAAATGTAGTGACACACCAATGAGTACCACTTGTAAGTTGGATACTGATGAAGCTGGAGAACAAGTGGATCAAACCAACTATAGAGGTATGATAGGGAGTCTACTCTATCTTAAAACTAGTAGACCTAACATTATTTTTAGTGTAATCGTGTGTACTTGCTTTTAAGTCAATCCAAAAGAGTCTCATTTAACTGCTGTAAAAATGATTTTTAAATATCTCAAATATACTCCCATCTTAGGACTATTTTATCTGAAAGAACAATCATTTGATTTGATGAGTTATTCTGATACTTATTTTTCTGGTTGCAAGTTAGATAGAAAAATCAACTCTGGGACATGTCACATTTTAGGCAAGTCACTAGTATCATGGTGTTGTAAGAAACAGAATTATGTTGCATTATCCACTGCTGAAGCTGAATACATAGTTGCTGGTAGTTATTGTGCTCCAATTCTGTCGATGAAACACACTTTACTAGACTATGGATATCAATTAAAACATGTCTCTATAAAGTGTGACAATACAAGTGCTATTAACATTTCCAAAAATCCGTTATCTCATGCTAGGACAGAGCATATTGATGTGAGACATCACTTTTTGAGGGATCATTATCAAAAGGGTGATATCACTCTTGAATTCATTGGTACTGAACATCAATTGGCTAATATATTCACAAAGACGTTGAATTATGAGAGGTAAAATTACATCAAACATGAGTTAGGTATGATTAATTTCAGTATAGGACACCTCACCATTAGACCTCACTGATACACCTCACTGTTGGACCTCACTGATACACCTCACCGTTGGACCTCACTGATACACCTCACCGTTGGACCTAACTGATACACTTCACCGTTGGACCTCACTGATACACCTCACTATTGGACCTCACTGATACACCTCACTGTTAATAACCTCACCGTTGGATACCTCACTGTTTGATTTTTACCGTTTATTTTATGTTGGAATCTGAACTGTTTTTATTCCTATTCGTTATTTCTATTTTATTTTGTTTCAATCCCTAAATGATAAAATGAAAGGATATGAACATATCTCAATCCACAATCTTTCTCAATCTCGAACATTAACTCTCGAAATCCCTAAACCCTTACTCTCTGTTTTAACTCTCCAACCCCTTTCAATCTCTATGGCTAGAACCAAGCGACCCCCGACTATCAATGAAGATATGCAAAGGCCAAAGAGGACTCGATCCAAATCTAGTGGCACCATTAGTAACCCGACGAGACCTGTCAACCCACATCTAACCGAGAGAGAAATATTTTTAGAGAAGGATCTGAGTGAAGAATGGCTGTTGTCGAGCAAGTGATTAGTGCCGGAAGCACTAAAAGCCCAAGGATGAACCAAATGTTTTTCCAACAACAATGGGCCATACTACCCGAAGCTTGTGAATGAATTATATGAATACCTGAAGTTAGAAGATAAATATGATGTGCATAGGCTGGTATCTAGATTCAATAGATATGAAGTCAGTTTTTCATCTGGTGAGTGGGATGCCTGTTTGAGATTTCCTCATGAAGGAGTTTATGATTACTATTATGGAGTGGCTCCTCTAGACAGTGAAATGTATGAGTATGAAAAAGCTCTGGAAGAGTTGATAGGAAAAAAAATCAAGGAAGATTATTGCAACTGAGATTAATGGAGAATATAGGCTATTTTTTAAATTCATTCAGCATGTGATTAGTCCCAGGAGAGGGTATTTTGCAGTGATGAAGTGTCAGGACATATTCCTGATGTACTTTCTGAAGCATAGGAAAAATATCAACTTATGTAGGTTAATAATGGAACAATTGGAGGATATGACTAAGGCAAGCTCTAAGTCCAATTCCCTATTCCACGCCAATCTAATTTTAGTAATGATAAAGGTAAAGGGTGTGGATGGAAATAAAGAGGAAATGATAGTGGATATGAACAATGTTTTTATCTCCAGGGTTATTTGAAAATTCATGAAAATTAGCTGGAATCCTTGGAAGAAGTCATGGGTGAATGATGAAGGAATGGTGTATGAAAACTTTGACCTGACCACTCACCCATCTTGGCCAAAAGACAAGAGAGATCCAGGCCTGAAGCCTGATGAGCCAGAACCGGATTATTCAGATGATGAAGAGGAATTTGAAGGAGCTGTGGAACCTGAATGAGAGAACCCACCCATTGATGAAGGGAGTGATCCTAATTTACCTGAAAATTCTATCATGATAGTAGCTTTCGGAGAACCTAGCCCTCCAAAAGAACTGGGAAGAAGAGATACTATTCTAAGAGATAGTGATATTGAGACTAGTGAAGAAGAAAAAGTATCTCAGAATATTTTCAAAGACACCTCTGAAGAGGATGAGGCTAGTGATAAGGATGAAGCACAAGAGGTTGATGTTGCTGAATCTGATGATGAGGACAATGAAGAAGATGAGCTTTGTTTGAGCCCTCTGATAGATAATACAGACAAGACAGTGTCTAATCAAGAAGAAGGAGTGGAATCTAGTACCATTGAAATAGAGGTCATTGATGACTCAGTGGAGGCTGTGACTCACTCCACTAGTGAACAATTGGAGTGGAAAGTGATTGAATCTGCTATAGTTGAATAGGAGGTTGTAGAATAACTTGGAGCAGAACCAACAGACAAGAATACTCAGGAGAGAGCTCCATGTGAGGGGGATAATTTCGGTTCTGTATCTGTTCTGCATGACTTTGAAGAATGGTCAGAAGACCCTGGATACTTGGTACATGGGATGGATTATGATGATTCAGATTGTGATATGTCAAGTAAAAGACACCATGTACCTACTGTTTTAGAACCTGCAGCAGTTCCTCTAGTGGTTACCATTCCTGAGAACCTTGCCACTAAAGATGATCTGGAATCACTGAAAACAGATCTGCACCATATGTTTGATAACAGGACCTCTGAAATGGAAAATTCAATGGGCTTAATTCAAGAGATGACTGCCTTTGAGATGGATAAAGTTTAATCTTCCATTCAAGCTAGTTTATCCCAAGAAATATCTCAATGTCAGAATCAACTCAAGGATGTGTCTCAGTCTGTGTAACTTCAAAGACAATCAGTGTTGAGATTGACTGCTCTAATGGCTTCTAGGGGCCAATCAGACAAAGACATTCACTACATCAGAAGTGTGGTGCAACAGATGGTTGTATTATTTGAAAGTTTTAAGGAATCCATGAAAGCTCATGTGAAGGGTCAGGATGAAGATTTGAATAAACTTATCAGTGGGTTGACCAAGTCTTTTAAGGAAACTATTTCTTTCTCTATAAAAACTTTGACTACCTCTTCCTCTACTTCCACCTCCACTACACCACCTCTGGACTTTTCACCTTTCAAGATAGTGGCCAGTGAAGAGTTAGCAAATATTTCTGGTGTTAGTGTGCCTGAATCTCAATCTGTGACTCAGATTATCTCCACTAACAAAGAAGTTCATAAGGTAGTTAGTGACTTCATGAGATAGGCTGCCTAAGACCAAAAGAGTATAAATTAACATATTAATTTCTATTATAAAATGATTTACTCCAAGCATCAGATGGATTCTCATTTCAAGCTTCTGTTGGAAAACATCAAGATTCCACCAGCCACTAGAGCCTTTAAGGAATAAGTCACTCAGTTGGGATAGTTTACTCCATCCTTAGTGTAATTTATGGAGGACAATGATGATTTCATATCAGCTATAGAAAGAGGAGGAAGAATTATTATGGACTTTAGAAACCTTCTCCTACCCTTTCTTCATGTGGATTGTACCCCTGTCATTATCCATCATGCCTTACCTACATCTCAACCCAGTAGTTCTTCCATGATATCTCCTGATGAGGCCATCAGAAGCCTTACTCCATTGATACCTCAGATAGATACCCACTACAGACCCACATGAGCTTCTGTTGCTGCCCCTCCATTCATTCCTACAGCAATTCCTAAACCTACTGATCCACCAGCTCATCCTCCATCTTCTTCTTCCAAAGGGAAAGAAAACTTGCCTAAGGATGATGTGGATTGAGTTTTTTTATGTCTTTTGATAGGGTCTGTGTATTATTTTTGGGTCATGTAATGTACTTCCATTAATACAAGCTTTATCTATTATCTATATTTGTGTTTCTTTTTTATAATCACAAAGAGGGAGAAATGATACCAAATGCTATGATTTTATTAATCTTTAATGGAACTTATTTGTTTAGTAACTATACTATATGATTATCTGTGATACCTAAGATTAATACACACTGGCATAATTTTTGATTATCAAAAAGGGGGAGATTATTGGACTCACCTGTTTTGATAATCCCAAATCATGTTTCAATATTGATCATGATATATTAAGTCATTTCCTAATCCTTTTTAATATGTATTTATATTATTTATCCTGAACAATTTATATTTTTAGTCTCATGACTTTGTTGCATCAGATTATAGTTTACATTTCTCTAAGTACAATTTTGTTGTTAAAGGCTACTGGTAAGATCCTTCTGTTAAAGGTCACAATTATAGCTCACTGTCACTCTGGGTCATTGTTGCTAAAAGGTCACCGTTGAAGATCTACTATCACTGTTATAAGCTACTGGTACAATGTTACTGTCACAAGTCTACTGTTTCTCTTCTTATTAAAGCTTACAGTCAAAGATTCACTGTTACAAGGTCAGTGTTGTGACAAAGCATCTGTTAGAAGTCCATTGTCAGACTCTTTATCAATTCTTCTGTTAAGAAATTCACAGTTCAAGTCTACCATTGGAAATCTCTACCGTTAGTAGAAGGCTACTGCTAGATACATCATACTATTGATGTAGTCCACTATTGTTCAAGTCAATTGTTATAAGAATTCTACTGATAGACAAAATCCATCATTGATTAAGTCAACTGTTAAGACAGTCTACCACTGTAAAGGTCACTATTGAAGTAGTCTGATGCTACAGAGCTACCGTTAGAAGTTCACTGATTGAAGTCTATCGCTGATCAACATTACTGAATGAGTCCTACTGTTAAAGGTCTACTATGAGACTACCGATGAAGTCCACAGTTGAAGATCCTACTGTCAAAGTCTACCGTGTGACATGCATCTGCTACCAGTGTAATGATAAGCTATTCTTTTCTTCACCAATTTTTTTAATACTATCATAACGCTCATGTTTGGACAATTTAATGCACCTAACATTATTTAATGATATTTGTAGGCATATCAGGAGACAGTATGAGGTATGAGGAAGACCACACGTGGTTGAATCATTTCTCTTGTCAGCCCCTGCTGAACCAAATGAGAAAAAGCTAAGCTAGAAAAGTGTATATATATATGATTAGAGACAGACATCAATATATTGAATATATTGAATATAAAAACATAAGAGAGACCCATACAGAACCTAAAATACAAAGAAAGAAGAAGAACACTCAAGCACTCATTCTGAAGGTCTTGAGCTTAACAAAGATCTATTGAAAGAACATTTTCAAAAGCTGTGGTAGTGTTCTACAAAGATCTTCTGACATAAGAAGCTGATCATCTCTACATCCAGAAGTCAGAACGTGGAAGTTGTGACACTCTGTTTTAGAGGCAACTTGCAGAGAAGGACAAAAACTTCATTTCCATCCTTTCAAGGAGTCCAGAGCTGATCTGCCAACAAACAGATCATTCTAAACGTCTTCCTAATATATTTATCTCTACTGTGTTTAAGTATTTTACATTTGTGAGCAATGTGTATGTCATACACACACTGACTCTTGTTCTTGACCTGAGGGATACTGAAAATCCCCATACCAAACTCTCTTTATGTTTGTTTCCCACGCATAACTGTGGAAGAATCCTAGTGTGGCTTGGTAGTTTATTTTCCCATGTATAACTGTGGTAGAGGTTTCCAAACCTGGACAGTTTGAAAACTGTTGTAAAGCCCGATATTGGCTATGTATCATTATTTAAATATAACTTCTTGGTGGCAGGTGATCACCAAGTGGAGAGGATTAGGTCTAGGCTTAAGACTGAAAATATTGTTTAAATTGTTGTGTTGAAACTTTCAATTACTATGTTTTACATTTATTCTCTGCTTATATTTTTAAAGTCAAAAATCTATTTTTACATTCACTCTGAAAGTTAGTTTTGGTTAGTGTGTATATTCAAAAGTCAAATTAGTACTCATACTGATTGAACTGGGGATTAATCAACCTCTGATAAACTTATTGAACAATAAGTCACTTATATCTCTACTGCCTTAATTAACTGGGCTGTTTCTATTTGGGGGATTTTAATCCTAAAAGTTTTAACAGAAATTTTAATTGGAACTCAATTCACCCCCTCTTGAGTATCCACTCTAACCAACGCTGTCATATATAGATTGTTATAAATAAATATATAATGAATAAATATGATATTTATATCATGGTTTAAATTATTTAAATGGGTAAATCATGATCAAATTATGAGGACCGGAAATAAAAAATCATAACTTATATGAAAAAAAGTGATTATTACTCAAAATGTGACTTTAACATGGTATTGTTAATAAAGGGGTAATAAAATGGTCATAATAAAACCATATATATAATGATATATATTAATATGGTTATTTAATATATTTATAATAAACTTATATTTATTTTATAGGAGGTTTTAACGTGTATT
This sequence comes from Viscum album, assembly GCA_963277665.1. Taxonomy (NCBI): domain Eukaryota; kingdom Viridiplantae; phylum Streptophyta; class Magnoliopsida; order Santalales; family Viscaceae; genus Viscum; species Viscum album. The sequence continues at coordinate 81,330,539 of OY728136.1, forward strand.
AAGGAAGTCAAGACTTAAGGTAAGGGATTTCCATCTCACTTTTTTACTTTTGTGAGACACGTGCTATATTCACAACCTATTTCTCTTATGTTGTGTATATACTACCCATTAATGTATTTTATAAATATTATAATATAATTTATTATTGTTGAAATATTCATTTGAGTAAATCTACTTCATGGGGTTTTTGGTTCAAAAGTTACCAAATCATCAAATGAATTATGTATCAATTTTCCTTCTTTGAGACACATGTTATGTTTTTCAATGATATTATTTTACAAGGTGTATATACTACCCCTTTTAAATTTTTTATCATGAATATCCATAATTTCATGATATTTTTAGATTCATTTAATTTTATTATTTTATGGGTATTTTGATTCCAAATTACTAAAGCGGTAAGAGTTTATTACTACAATCTCATCATTTATCGAGATAATATATGATTATGATTACATTGATTAAATATTTTGGTATATCTCTCAATAATTCACCTGAATTATATTATCCTCTAGAAATTTAGGATAACATCATGTAATGATAACATTTTTTCTAGGATTTAGTAATTAATATAATTAATAAAAAAATTTCAAGAAAACTCAACCTTATTTCTATTTTTGGCCAGAAATATACTTTATTCCAAAACCATGTTTTCATAAAAACAATTCAAAAAAATGTTTTATTAATTTATTAAAATAGTTTTTAAATATTTATTTATAATTTTCACGATTATTTTCAAATAAATATGTTTTCTAAATGTTTTGGGATTTAAAAAGAGTTTTTAAAATAAGATCCAATATTTTCCTCAAGAAATGTTTTCAATGATTTTTAAATATTATTTTATATGTTTTGAAAGTGGTTTTTGAAGAAAATTATTTTGAAACATTTTATGTTTTAAATTTGTATTTTTAAGGAAAGTTTATTTCCCTTAAGAAATTATCCAAGTGATCTTTCAAAATTATCCTATATCTATGATGACATCCTTTGATATAGTTTATTATTTAATGGGGATAGGATCCAAGGATATTATTATTATTATTATTTATTTGAATGGTTTATTTTAAATATGAAAAGTTGTTTATGAATATCTTTTCTATTCCATGGGTTATACCATGATGAAACTCACTTCATTTCATTTGTTATTCTACAAATAAATTATTATTAAACCAATATATTTTACCTATGTTATGATATTATGAAATGTTTATTATACCCATTTAATTTCATGGGTAATGCTATGATTAATGTTTTATGATCTTATGACACACATAAATATGGTTTTCATTATTTTGAGGGTGGGACCTATGTCTCCCTCCAATGAATTCGGTAAGTATTTATATATATCTCATGAGATAGACATGGTTTTAATAGGGAGTGAACCTTATACAGTATTCTAGGGATTCCATTAGGGATGGTGGTGCATCCCACCTATGAGGTGTATCCACATATGTGTGAACCTGATTACATTTTCACAATGTTATGCATGAACCTGATTACATGTTCATAATCTTATGTCTAAACATGGTTACATGTTCACAATTTTATGTGTGATCATGATTAAATATTCAAAATGTTATGTGTGAACTTAATTACATGTTCACAATGTCATGTATGGACCTGGTTACATGTCTATTGGTTTATACAAGGGCTTGATTTCAAGTCCTTAACTTAATGAGTGTGCCTTTTTCTATTTACACATTTCCAAAATGTTATAATATGATGTGTATACCATGAGTACATGTCTTATGAAAATGTTATTCTCTCATGAATCATGTTTTTTCCTTATGATTCATATCTCATGAACTTCTAATCATTATTCCATGATTCCTGTTTATGATCTTTTATATAAAAAGTATCGTTTCTCAATGTTATCCTTATGATATTGTACCCTTATGCATATGCCATGTTTGTGTATCATACTTATTTTACCTTACTGATCATTTGAGCTCACCCTTTCTTATGTTTTATTTCCCCAGGTTATGAAAAAAGGCTTCAAGTAGGGTATTCTTGTGAATAGTTCTAAAGGGGATGATCTTTGTGGGAAATTTTGGAGATATTTCACCGTGTTAGAAGATTATGTTTCCCTATTTATGAGGTCACTAAACTATTAAGGTCCATAGTTTTGTGTTTATATAATGTATTAAATATTTATCAAAAAGATGAAATATCCATGTTTGTTAAGCTTGTGTCTCTATACTACTTCACCAAAATCTCTTGATTTTGTTTCATCCACTGAAGGTATGTAAAAGCCTTGGTAACTAGAATGTATTATACCTAGGATTTATTAAGATATGTTTTTACTTGGTTCTTAAATAACCAACCTACACACTTAGTTGTAATATAAAATGAACCAATACTCATGGATTTTCTATCCACTACATCACCAACCCAATCAACATCCTAGAAGGATGAAAATTCATTTTTCCTCGATTTATTAAACAAAAAACATGAGTAAGAGTTCCTTGAATATACATCATAATTATATTAACTTCCATGAGGTGATTGTAATGCACCAATATTTTATGATTTGACTTTTTTTTAAATAAATTTAATCTCTTCGATATCTTACTTTGCACAAATTATCAAGCTTAAATAAAAAATTAAATATTATTATTTAATTGAGACCTAGCCATTAGAATAAAGGGAATGAATGAGATTAACTAAGTTATGAAAATATAGATTACATAAGTTTATAAAATTATTTCTCTAATTATTAATTAATTATCAATGAAATCACAAACCAATTGAACATAGAGGAAGTGTTTTTATAAAAAAATATTTTTTTCTTAAAATGGAATTTAATATTAATTAATTAAATTAATAACTATTAGTGAGATATATTAATTAGATTTATATGTTATAAATTTAGTAATTTTTTTTTAAAAATTCATTCAATATGTTTTATATTCTTAAGATAAGAATAAATCCAATTTTAGGCATAAAAACACTATATTTTTCTAAAATGAATTTTTTTCCTCCCTTTAATGGAACATCAATTTTAAAACTGTATTTTGAAACCTTTATAAGATTTAATTGAAAAATAAAACTTCATTTTTGAAAAATATATATAAAAATTATCTTAGGGTGATTTTTTGGTATTTTTTCGATAAGTTTCATTTTTTATGAATGGGGAAAATATTGAATTTTAATTAAAAATTGATTTTTTTCTAATTTATTTATATATATAAATTGTGCTTTAAATAGTTTTTAAGGTATAATTAGTTTAATTAATAGTTAAAAATACTGAATTTTAATTAAAATTTTCTTTTTTGTCTAATTTATTTATATAGTTAAATTATATTTTAGATTTTTTTAATGTATAATTAGTTCAATTATACATCTATAAAACCAATTTAGGTTATTTTAATAAAATTGACATTGATATTGAATATAAAAAATATTTCAAACATTTCAACATTTCACTTTAAAAATCGCTTTTTCATTATTCATAAATGATTAATTTTAAATCTAGTTTTTCCAATTATGTAAATTGAATTTAGTAAAAAAGATTACTTATTTGGAATAATAAGTTCTAAATTAGGTTTTAAGTTAAATTTCATTTTTAGGTATTAAAAATTTGCTGTGGTAAAAAAATTTTTTACTGCAGTATAGGTAAAATAATGACAAGGGTTACAGTTAAAAGGTAAATTCTTAAAATACATAATAAATATAATATTTAATGGTAGTTTGAGGTATTATCAACCATAAACATTTTAAAAACTATTAATTCACAATCTATGTCATGTAAATTAATTCCACCTCAATATTGTTGGCTATAATTATAATATAATCATTATTTTAATCACTTAAACTCATCTCTCCTCAAGTATAAATACCACCCCATTTATACTAAAAAGAATTTAATATCCTAAAATATCATCCCAAAACTCTAATACTCACTCTACGAACTTCATAAAGGCCAAATCCAAGGTCCTCAAGGGTCTCTCAAGAGGGTGATATTCATGAGGTAATTTTCTCAAAAAACCTCTTGTAACATCCCAGATAAATAAATAATATGACATTTTCATATATCCATGAATTAAATATTAATATTACTTTAAAGGATATTCTATGTTCTATGGCGTACCCAATACGCAATAACGAGTTTCTTTGAAATCTTACATTGCACACTAATAATATAATAATATTATTTTAAATGGTAGTTAACACCTAGCTATTAAAATGGTGGGAATGAATATAACTAACTACAAAATGATTATATATGTTTGTTAAATATTGTAACAATTACCCAGTAAATGATAGAGGCTTAAAATGCGAATGAATCCAATTTTAAGCATAAATATTCTAATATTCTTTAAAAGGTTGATTAACCTCCTTTTAATGGTGAACCATTTTTAAATCCAATTTTGAAAATTTTATATGTTATATTTGAAAAAATAAAATCCTTCTTTAGAATCGGGACATCAAAATTTACTTTGTGTAAATTTTTTTATTTTTCTGATAAAGTTCATTTTTAATGAATAGTAAAAAAATACTGCATTTTACATCAAAACTGCTTTTTCATCTAATTTAATTATATAGTTAGATTTTCCTTATAATTTGTTTTAAAGTGTAATTTAATTATATTTTTATCACTTAATAAAATTTTGTTCATTGGATGTAATTTCACTTTTCAATTGGATGTAAAAACAAGTCAATCTTTTAATAAATTTTAGTTTTTAAAAACTCGTCTTTGGTTGTGACAACAGGAATTATTTTTAAATTAATTACTGAAATTTCTGTGTTTGGAATTTGGTAAAATGGATTCCATATTTTTAATCAGAAGGTCCAAATTATGTAATTAAGACTCTTTTGTTTTTAGACATTATGAATAGTAACGACGACAATTATCTTTAATTATCATGATTAATTAGTAATCGGGTAGTTAAGGGTAATAAAATAATATCATAATAATATAAAATAAACCCAAAATGTGTCCAAATCCTCTTTTTTGAGTCATGGCCGACCATGGGAAGATTTTTACCTAACCTGAGGTCCCATGGAGTCACATGGGTGTGATAGTGACATTTATGACATTATTTTTAAAAAGAAGAAAAATATAAAAAAGGTTTTTATATCCTATGTAAAACAATTTTAATTTTGTTTAAATAAATGGTATCTTAAACTATAAATATTAATTGGAAAGATAAATGGATTTCCTACATCATGGCATTTTTTTTATAATTTTTAGACATTAAATAAAAAAATTTATTTATGACACCATGATGATGCAATGATTACCTCATTAATGAACGATTTAAATAAAATGAAAAGATAAGGTAAAATATAAGATTTACATGTGTCAAAAATCTATTGGATGGGTGGATTTCAAACCCTTATCACCTTATCCTCAAAATATATCATTTTGGGGCCTTTAAAATCCGAAAACCATTTTGTAATAAAGTAACATTTCAAGACTTTCCAAAAGTGACCCTCCTCCCTCTTATAAAAGGCCCCCACCTCTACCCCCTTACCCACACCTCTCAAGACCCTGTATCATCCAACCTATGCTCATATTATCTCTCCATATCCCTATCTCACTCCTAGAAGCCTCAATTTGGGCATAAGTCTTCCCAAGGAAGCCTTCAGCTAAAATCAAAAAGAGTTACCCGATTTAGAGGTAATGTATTCTCTCGAGTTTCTTTCTTTTATTTTCCTTATTTACTCACCACTATCTTAATATTAATTGATCCCATAATAAAACCAATATCCTAAATATACTAGGATTTTTTTTATGATAAGGATTCTACCTACACTTACACACACCTTTGTCTAATGGTTAAAGAACATACTGTTTCTGTGGGTGGAAAATTACTGCCTCACAAAACAATGATTGTTCAATATTATTTTAACACCTTTCATGGTGGCCATTATGATGGAACTATATTTATATATGATAAATATTATATTTATGTCCCCTCTATGCTTCTGTATTTTATATTTAAAACATACCTTTATTCTTTGCATGTTGTGAAAATGCGATAATTTCATATGAGGAAGTGTGGACTACCGCCACCTCAAGTGATGTGATTCGTTCATGCCAAACATGGAATTTATAAAGAATGTAATTAATGAACTTATGTTACCTATATAACATATATATTATAATTTAATTATAATATATATATGTTTGATTTATTTTTAAATTCCATTAATATGAAAAAAAATTGAAAGTAGCATTCATGCGTATGTACGACCTACCGTCTCTATGAATGGTACATTTCATTTCTTACCTCCAAAAATTGTGGAATATTATTGAATATATACTAGATATATATGAAATTTAAATAATTAATACCATTTTGGAGATGATGTACTTATAACTACATGGAAAATTCCCTTCAAACAAGTTCATTGTTGACTCAGGTACCGAACATCGAAAAAACGTATGATATGAACTGACATAATTAACTAATTATTATAACATTATAATATGTGATATGAATTGAAAAATAAACTTTAAATTAATTCATTAAGAAATTATAAATTGACCAAAATTTATTATTCAGGAATATAAAGAAATTAACAAGACAAGTCGGACTTGAGGTAAGGGGATTTCTTATCTCACTTTTAATTCTGTGAGATTTCAATTGTTCACCACTTATTTATTGCATGTGGTGTATTGTGTACAGCCATTTGATATATATTATCATTATTCTATTAATATTCATGGTATTATGTGATTCATTTGGTGTTTATTATCTTTTGGTTATATGACTCGATTTATTACAATGAGGTAAGGGGTTTTTATCTCACTATTTATTCCTGTGAGATTCATGATATATTTTTCACTATCACCTTTTAGTGGAGTATTTACTGAAAATTATTATACTCTTTGTGTAATATACATTCATTTATGGGTATATACATCAAAATTTTATAGTCCTTCTTTCATGGGGTGTACATTTCGGAAATAACCCAAATCAGTAAAGGAACCTTTCACCCTCGTCTTTTTAAAAGACTTTTTTGTTAGGTATTTTAATTTACATCTTCTTAATGTTGATATATGTTCTTATATATCCTTATTTCTGTAAATTTTATGTCCAATTGAAAAGATACCCTTTTATCTCTCATCAACTCATTTTATGAAATTTTAGGTGACGTCGTTAGGCTGTCGAATTTCTGTAAGGGAACTTCTTAACCCAATTTCAATTCTTTGGGTTAAACCTCTAATTATTGATTATGTTTTACTATGAATACATTTGGATGAACTCTAATTGTTTTACACTTAATATCCACTTATATTGATTGTATTTATATTTTTTACACATAATTTTGTAAATGATTTATCCTTAATCTAAGGATACTGTCTTTGTACGAGACTTCGTCTCAATCTTCTTTTGTTGAGGCATACTTCAATTTATGTATGACCTTATTTTATTAGTTGTATAATAAACCAATTTGATTTTTAATTTCATTCAAAAGGAATGTTTTTACATGAAGCATTTTACTAAACAACAAAAGGGAATGTTTTTGTCTTACGTATGCGTCGACAACGACTTCTCTGCCACCGTGAACATTATTTAGGTTTAAGCTTCCTCTACAAGACATAAATTTTTTTAAATGAAAAATAAATACCATTTTTTACTTTATTTTTGTATTGAAAATAGTTTTGATAATGTTTTGATTATATAAATGTGTTGTATCGATATCTTGTGATTGAAATGTGGAAATGTTATGTTTCCTTTATGCATGTTTTATGTGATATGATTATGTTATGGTTCTTGGGAATTGTTTATGAAGATGGGTGGTTATGTGATAAACTAAGGGTGGGTGAGCCCGAGATAGCTCTCCAATGCATTGGGTAATGCGAAGGAGTTAAACGCTATGGTTTCTCCGAAGATATTTAGGGAATATACTGTGATGGGTATTCCAAACGTTACCATGAGGGTTACTCCCTACGTAAGAATGTTTTGAATTCATCAAGTTACCTTTATGTATTATGATTTCTATGAGTTATTCAAAAAACTTATGATTTCATGAGGTATGTTAAAGTGATTATGTTTTATGAGTAATGTTTGATTTCATTGATTCTTATGTATACATGGACTAATGTTTTCTCTCTATATTTTTATATCCCCTACGAAGATTTTTATGCTCATCCCAAGTATTTGAAATGTTTTTCACATGAAATAAAGTAGAATAGATTCAAGGATGGGATCAAGGAAATGTCATGCTATCTAAAACAAGGAACCAGACATGACTCTTTTATTCAAGAGTTTTTATTTTGTAAAAAAAATGGAAACTGAGTAGATGTGTCTACTTTGTAATCATTGGGATGTAATAGTTATGTCCTAATTCTATAAAACTCTAAACATGAAAATATCCTCAATGTGAATTATTCATTTAATTCATGATTATGTAATATTTTAAGGTCGGGGCCTTATACCTCTCTTAATTTCATTTCTTTTTCTACTTTCTCCTCATCCCATTCATCTATCGATACATAATAATTCCATAATAATTTAAATAATTTAATTTTATGTTTCTAATGAAATATATTATATCCATATTTTTATTACCTTCTCTTATTCAATGAAATGAAACTGTTGTCCAAATTATGCAGGTTAATCGCCTCTATGAATAATGATTTTTTTCATTTCCCATTACCACCTTCATGTATGGTAATAAAAATATTATTATAATTAAATAATATTTTCATAGGTATATTATAAATTATTTAATATTCTGTAACTAATATATAAACATACTATTAAATAACAGAAACCCAGTTTGTTATGGTCAGAAAATCACTAAATTAAACTAAACATTAATCATTAACATTATATCGAATGAATCATACTAATGTACTAAATAAAAATGATAAATGAGAAAATTTAAACTCTTTAATGTTAATTAATACAATTCAATTACACTACTAGAGTTTTATTTCTATTCTACATGGAAATTCATAATTATACACAAATAAACCGATCATCAAAATCGTGAAACAAACTCACCCAAAACAATAGAAATCAAGAAAATATTATTAATGAATGGGTGGTAAGATGTTATAAAAATATCATATAAGGTATTATAAATATAAATATGGTAATATAATTAATTAATAACATTAATTAAACCATTATACAGGATCCTGAAGTACGCAAAACTAAAGGGAAGCGTGAGTTAAGGGTTTCTCATCTCACTTTTTCCTCTCTGAGTATGTTCCATATTCACTACTTAATCCTTGTGTGTGGTTCATATAATCAAATTTTAAATATAATATCATAAATATATTTATATTGAAGTTATATAATGTTTAATTTTATAATTATTACCTTTATGGGGTATATGATTCAAATAGCCGCAAAGCAATAAGGGAATTCTTAACTCAATTTCCATTAATTGGGTTAAACTATTATTTCCTTGATCATGTCAATCTACGATTATGTGTGAAATTTAATTTTAATATATTATTTGTTATTTAAAATTATTTTATTGGTATTTATAGTGAATAAACCTAATTATTCATTTGATTAATCCTCACTTCAATGATATGATATTTGTAAGGGGCTTTCTAGTCTCACACATATTTTGGAGAGGCTATTTCCATACACACAACTTTTTTTATTTTGTATGGTTTATATACATCCCATGAATGTTATATATAATAATTATCCTTAAATTAATGGTTATTTTCATATCCATTTTATGATCTATATTTTATGGTGTTTATGTTTCAAACTTTACCAAATTAGTATGGTAATTTTGTCTTAATTTTCTTTCTTTGAGGAAAATGTTGTGTTATGCACCTATATTATTTTATGATGTATATATACTTATATTTAAAATGTTTTATCATGAATATACTTATTTTAATGATTTTATATATTTCACTTAATTTTATAATCTCTTCGATCATAAATTTGTATTATTAAAAAACTATGTTTTCGAAAAATGTTTTTAAATGATCTTTTAAGTATATTCAAGGAAAATGATTTCAAAAAATGTTTAAAATGGGTTTTTAAAGCATAATAATTTTTCAAGTTTATTTTAAATAAAAAAATGTTTTAAGAAGGTTTTATTATTTAAAAAATCAATTTTTAAAATAGAAAGGATATTTACCTCAAGAATTATATCAAGTAGTCTCTAAAACATAGTTTCCATGTATGATAAATTTTTTTATGTTACTTATGATTTACTTTTGATATTATTCAAGGAAATTATCCTTATTATTTTATGTTTTCTTTATGTTTATATTTATGAAATATATTTCTTTCACATTGGTAATACTATGACAAAATGTTTATGAAAGAAAATATTTATAGGTTCTGATATGATTTTTGTCGTTATGGAACACATATTTAGGGTTTCATTATGTGAAGGGTGGGAACTATATCTCCCTATAATTAATTGGGTAATTATAAATGTTCTATGAGCTCAAAGGTTAAACGGGAGGTTATCCTACTCCTACAATAAGAGGGTATATAGGAGGTTATCCTAAGCCCGCAATAATAGGGTACACAAGAGTCCATCCTAATCCCATAAAAGAGGGTACATGTGGGTTCATCCTAATACCAAAACTAGAAGGTACTCAGGAGGTCATCACAATCATTTAGTAGGTAAACGAGTGATTATCCTAAGACTAATATACCATAAATGTATTGGTAGGTATCATTGACCTAAGATATTCTATGATTATGTGTATGCCAAAAATTCTATGTCTTATGCTATTGTTATACACTTATGGATCAAGTTCTTTGATTATATTATGATTCATGTCTTAGGAATTGATAATATTTTGATTCAATATTATTATCTTTGATATAAATTTTATGCCTTCCAAATGTTTTTCTTCTTTTTTCACACCCTTATGATCATTTAATGATTATGTATCTTCTATGTTTACCCTAACTGAGCATCTGATCCCACACTTTCATATGTTTACTTTCCCTAGATTATAAAGAAATATTTTAAGTAGGAGTACTAAAGTGGAATATCTTTATGGGATATTTTTAAGATCTTTCACCAAATTCGAAGAATGTGTTCTATGTTTCCAAAGGCACTAAACAATTATGGTCCTCAAAAATGTGTTTTTGTAATATAATAAATATTTGTCTAAAAAAGATGTAATATCCATGTATGAAAATATTGTTTTATTATAGTTGGTATTAGATCAATGGTTTATTAAACCTTTGGAAACTAGGATAATAAAACATCAGTAAGATCCCTAAAGATAAGTCTAAGTATAGGTTACAATCCTATAATATTGGTAATGATCCTGAATAACCTAGGATTAAGCCTAAGATGTTGTAGATTCATAATAATTTACATTGATGATTATTTTTTCCGATTATTATTAGTTTTCCTCACACTATTCTTTTTTTAGTTTTTGATAATGGATGGAACATAAATGAACCATGTTAATGATGAATGCAATAGGGAATGCAACAATTGTCCTTCTAAGCAGCCAAATGTTATGGGATATGGAATGGAAAATATTATCATTATAATCACACAAGCTATGAATAATGTTAGAATTAAAAATAAACATATGAGGTATCAACTTTCTATTGAGTCCTTCATGAGGAAATGTCTACCTTCATTCAGTGGGTCTTCAACTCCAATTGTTTCTAAATAATGAATCGGTACTGCTGAAAATATTTTTTTCTATAATAAAGTGTTTAGAACATGAAAAATGTCATTTTTTATGTTTATATTTTGATAGTAGAATTTTATTAGTGGTTAAATATTATTGATAACATGAGGGGATAAAAAAGGAATTGAATCTTTTGAAATGGATGATTTATGGGGTATTTTTCAGTAAGTACTTCCTTAATATTTTATAAATAAATATGGTGAATAAATTCCATGAGATTAAGAACAATTATGGTGAATATATTGGTACCTATGATGATAATTTTACAAGACTTTAAATCTATATATCCGGGTTAATCATCATCCCTGAAAGAAAAATTGATTGATTATTTGGTGGCTAGAAACTAAGCCTCCAAAAGGCCTTTGATATGAGAGACTTTAGTAGCTATGAAGAATTTTTTCAATGTTCATTGAAGGTATAAATGTAAATTGGATATTCCCACCAATACTTAGGTTTTTATAAGAAAATTACGATCAAGTATCATGAAAAACCTAAATAGTTGAAAGAATTTCTAGGTATCTGTATGCCATAAATATGGGAAGAAGAACTTGGGTGAATGTATGATAGGGATAAGTGGGTGTTACAAGTATGGAAAGTAAGTTCATAGAGTGTATGTATGTGTATTTTATAGTAATAAGGTATATAATGATTTAAATAATGATAAATATCTAAAAAATCACTTCCTCAATTCAGTGTTTCAGTTTCTAGGAGTTTGGGAATTATGCTAATTGGTTCCCCAATCCAAGGACTAATGCGGATGATAATCCAAAAAAACATATGAGTAAAAAGTATAATGGGAAATATTATACTATCATAATGGATGAAGTGAACCATGATAATTAGGGAATACTTGTCCTCCTCTCATTAGTTGATATTTTCATGTCTTATTTTGTATGAATGAACCCTATGAAAATCATATTGTTCAACTGTTATTGAAATTTCATGTGATTATCTACTTTGATTTTAGAGAAATGAAATCACATATTCTATTGGTACAAGGATGAACCAAATCCTCACATTAATTTTTTTATAAGAAAATAGATTATATAAGGAATGAATAATTATGTTTTTATTCAATATGGTTTTGCAGAATACATGATGACGGTATTCACATGTTTTTTATGTGGTAATCAAGAGCCACCTTATCATATTTGGGGGGTTAATGTTATATTTATTTTGATAAATTTAGTAACATTTTTTATATTTTTTGATTTTTTAATTTTTTATAAGGTTATCTATTTATGAAAAGGTTTATTTTCACATTTGAATGAGGTTTTAGAGATTAATGTTTTACTTAACCATATGAAGCTTTATTTGTATTAGATAACATGTGAAAACCATTTTGTTATGATGAATTTTAATCCTATTATGGATATTATGATCCACTAGTTCTTTTGTAAATATAACTTAAACATCATTTCTTAGAGTGAGAGATTAAGCGTAAATTGATTAACACACAACCAAAGACCGAGATTGTACTTATGAGATTAAATAAAGTAAGTATATCTTCTCAAATGATTTTGAAATATAATGTTTTCCAATTATCATAATTTTTTATGATATTAATGGCATTTTTAATACCTATTTGGTACTATGGTTATGTGGTCATTAACATTGTAATGATCATTTTCACTATCAATTATCCATCAAAACATTATAGTTGGGATTCTCTTCCATGTCCATGTTTTAACTTCCCAAAAAATGTTATCCAAATCATAATCTTAGTTATTTTGTGATCTTCACCATTTATTTTCCATATTTTTAAGAGTAATTTTTATTAAACCCTTTTTTAATGGGGGATTCCCATAGAGGAAGTTTTTAAACATACATATTTTAATTTCAAGTGCAGTTCCAAATTTGTGAGGATGCAAAAAAATTCTTGTTTTTTGAAATTATTGATTGTATCGGTATGGTGACTTATCGATTTCCTCCTCCACCAAATATCTCTCCAGTTCAGGATATGTTTCATGTATCTCTCTTGAGTAAGTACATACCTGATCTTTTACATGTACTAAACTTAGAGGTCATACCTTTGGAGAAAGATCATTATAATAATGAAAAATGAGTAGAGATTTTGGATCACAAATATAAAGTTCTATGAAACAATACCACTCACTTGATTAAAGGTTTATAGTGAAACAAACAATTTGAGGAAGCTATATGGGAACATAAGGATGTGATGAGGTATAGGTATCCTCATATTTTTATATATGAGTGAACAAATTCAAGGGAGAAATTCATTTTAAGGGTGGTTGAATGTAACACCCCAAGGTTTTACATTATGTCTTTTTTAAAATAAATTTAATCTCTTTGATAGCGTACTTTTCAGAATTCAATGAGCTTAAACAAACGATTAAATATTATTATTTAATTTTGACCTAGTCATTAGAATTGAGTAAATGAATGATATTAACTAAATCATGAAAATATTGTTTTCACATGTTTATAAAATGAATTAAATGGATACCAATTAATTATAAATGAAATTAAAAACCTATTAAACATAGAGGAAGTGTTTTTATAAATAAACTATTTTTTATCACAATAGAATTTTATATTAATAAATTAAATTAATAAAAATTGGTGAAATATATTAATGAAATTTATATTTTATATATTCATTTTGAAATTTTCAAATTTATTAAATATTTTTTATAGGCTTAATATAAGAATAAATCCAATTTTATGCATAAAAACTATATTTTTCTGAAATGAAATTTTTGTACCTTTTAATGGTATAACTATTTAAAAAAATAAAATTTGACTCATTTATATGTTTTAATTGAAAATTTAAACTTTATTTTTTAAATCATAATATCAAAATTATCTTAGACTGAATATTTGGACTTTTTCTGATAAGTATTATTTTTTGATGAATAGTTTAACTATTGAATTTTAATTAAAAACTGATATTTTGTATAATTTTTTAATTTTAAAATTATGATTTAATTTGGTTGTAAAGTATAATTATTTAAATAATACATCAATAAAAACAATTTATTTAATTTTTATCAATTTGACATTGAAATTGGATATCGAAACATTTCAAACTTTTGAACTTTTCAGTTTAAAAACTTGTGTTTTCATTTTGTCTGCATGATTCATTTTAAATCTAATTTTTTTAATTATTTGAATTTATTTTGGTAAAATAGATTAAATATTTAGAATAAAAAGGTAAAAATTAATTTTTATGATCAACTTCATTTTTAGGTATAAAAAATTTACCACGGTAAAAAAATTATTTACCACGGTATTGTTAAAAAAGGATAAGGATTAAAGTTAAAAGGTAAATTCTTAACATACCAAAAAGTTAAAACATTTATGGTTGTTTGAGGTATTTAAAAACCATAACCAGAATAAAAAAATATAATTACCAATATAAGTCATGTAAATTTATTCCACCTCAATATGGCTGACTTTAAATATATAATAATCATTATTTTAATCACTTAAACCCACCTCTCCTCAAGTATAAATACAACCCCTCACCATAAAATCTCAATTAAAAATCCTTTAATCTAATAAAATATAAACTAAATCCTCTCAAAAACACTCTCACAACTTTATAGTGCTTATTTTATCACTAAAATACCAAATCCAAGGTCTATAAGGGTCTCTTAAGGAGGTGATATTCAAGAGGTAATTTTCTCAAAACACCTCACTTAATTTCTTTTTCTTTTCTACTTTATCATCCCCTAATCCATCCATAATGAAATAATAATTCCAGAATAATGTAAAAAAATTAATGTCATTTTTTTAATGTAATATATTATACCCATCCCTTTTATTACCTCCTCTTATTCAAATAAACGAAACTATTGTCCAAATTATGCCGGCTAATGGACTTTTTGAATAATGATTTTTTTCATTCTATTGATGAATTCATGGATAGTCATAAAACTATTATTATAGTTAAATAAGATTTTAATAGATATATTATAAACTATTTCATGTTCTGTAACTAATCTATATACATAATGTTAAATAAAACAAAACTGGTTTGTTATGGTCGTAAAAATCACCAAATTGAACTAAACATTTATCATTACCATTTTATCTAAGGAATCATCCTCATGTATGAAATAAGAATGATAAATGGGACTGTTTAAAATTCTATAAGTTTATTTATACCATTTAATCACAATTCTTGAGTTTTATTTCCATTCTAAATGGAAATCCATCATTATACACAAATAAACTGATCATGAAAATCGTGAAATGAACTCACTCAAAACAATGGAAGTTACGAAATATTATTAATTAATGGTTGTTAATATGTTATAAAAATATAATATAAGGTTTTAAAAATAAGAATATGGTTCAATAATTAATTAATAATTTTTTTAAACTATTATACATTATGTTGAAGTATGCAAAAACTAAAGGGAATCATGAAGTAAGGGTTTCTTGTCTCATTTTTTCATCTGTGATATATGTGCCTTATTCACCACCTACTCCTTTTGTGTAGTTTATATACTAATATTTGATATATAATATCATAAATATAATTATATGAATTTTATTAAATGTTTTATTTTATAATTTTTAATTTTATGGGGAATACAATTCGACTAATTACAATGTAGTATAAGAATTCGAAACTCAATTTTCATTTATTGGGTTAAACTATTATTTAATTAATTATTTCATTATAACATTATGTGTGAAATGAATTTTATTATCTTATGTGTTTTTAATATTATTTTATATGTATTTATAGTGAATTAACCTAATTTATTCATCTGATTAATCTTCACTTCAACGATGTGATATTTATTAGGGGATTTATAGTCTCACCTATATTTTTCTGAGACTGTTTCCACCACTCATTTATTTTTTATAGTGTATACAATTACCATGAATGTATTTTATCATAATTTTCCTTAAATTTATTTGGATTTACATGTCCATTTTATTATCTCTCTTTCATGGTATTTTTGTTTCAAAAGTTCCTAAATCGGTAATGTAATTTTGTCTCAATTTGCCTTCTTTAAAATACATATTGTGTTATTCACATATATTATTGTATGATTAGTATAAAATTCAATTTTACATACCATGTCCTGAATATACTAATTCTAATGATATTATATGTTTCAAATAATTTTATTCACTCTTTGATCGGAAATTGTTTTATTCAAAAATCGGGTTTTAGAAAAATGTTTTCAAAAATTTATTTAAATGATATTATAATAATATTCAAGGAAAAAGACATAAAATATGTTTCAAATGATTTTTCAAAGATTCATTTATATTTTTTCAAGGTTATTTACAATAAAAAAAATTTCTAAATGTTTTATAATTGAAAAAGTATTTTTTAAAATAGAAAGGATATTTTACCTAATAATTATTTCAAGTGATCTCTAAAATTTAGTTTCCATCTAAGATAACATTATTTTATGTTATATATGAATTACAAGGGATATTATTCATGGATATTTTCATTATTTTTTTTGGTTGGTGAATGTTTATATTTATTAAAACTATTTCATTCCCATGGGTTATTCTATGAAGAAATATTTATTAAACCTATCTCTTTTTATAGGTTCTGATATGATTTATATTCTTGTAGAACACGTTTGTATAGTTTTCATTATGTGATGAGTGCGACCAATATATACCACAAATTAATTAGGTAATTATAAATATTCTATGATCTCAAAGGGTACATGGGATTTCATTCTAATCCTATAATAATAGGGTAAATAGAAGGTCACCCTAAGTCCACAACAATAGGATACATGGGTGGTCATCCTAAGCCCATGAAAAGAGGGTACACTGGAGGTCATCCTAATCCCAATACTAGAAGGTAAATAAGAGCTCATCTTAATATCGAATTAGATACATGGATGATTATACCAAGTCTAACATACTATAAATTTCATGGTAGGTATCATTGATATAAGATATTATAATCTTATGTGTATGCCACAAATTCTATGTCTTATTCCATTTTCATTCTCTCATGGCTCGTGTTATTTGATTATATTATATTTTATGTCTTTTTAACTGCTAATATTTTGATTTAGAATCATTATATTTGATATATATGGTATAATAATAAATTTTATGCTTCTATTTTCATACCTTTATGCTCATGTTTTGATTATATATCATCCGTTTTTACCCTTACTGAGCATCAGATCTCACCCTTTCTTGTGTTTCCTATCCCAATATTATAAATAAAGGTTCTATGTAGGATTAATAAATAGGAAGATATTTATGGGAGATTTTGAATATATTTCACCAAATTAGAATAAAGTTCTCAAATTTTCCAAAGGTACTGAACTTTTATGGTCCTATGGGGCTTGTGTTTAGATAATATAATGAATATTCATGTAAAGAAATGAGATATCCATGTATGAAAATCCACAGTCTTTATATTTATCCTCATTGGTTATTATTTAAAACCAATATACCAAGATAGTATGATAAGAAATTTTGTTCCAATATTTTTTTAAGTAAGAAAATTCCCAATGATACTCATATATAGGGTAGGATCCACTGAATTACTAGTTTTATGCTTTCCAAGATTAGTACCAAATAAAATGGTATGTTTCATTAGTTTTTAATCATGCATGTTTAACTTCTTAAGAAACTAATTTTAACATTTTATGATGAGATAAAGTCATATCTCCCTTTATAAATAATTTGAAGTCTAGTAAAATTAGTGATCTCACCAATCATTGACATATAAAATTGTTAACTCATCAGATAAGAGAGTAATTCCTCATATTTATATTTTTTTCACCAAAAATTTATATCATCCAAAAAAACCAATACCATAAATTTTTCTTACTTGGATGAATTCACATAAATGTTTTTATGAACACCAACTATTTTGAATTAAAGTTTCTTCATATGTGAGTCAAATAAATTATGTCATGTACGTGGTGCCTAATTTACACCATAAAAGACCTTTTTCAACTTTCACACCTTTTTTTCATCATCTTTAATCAAGAATCCTACTATATTCTCAATTTATACTTCCTCCTTTAGCACACTATTCAAGAAATTTGTTTTCATATACATTTTAAATATTTTAAACACCCCTTGAATCACTACTTCTAGGAAGATACTTATTGAATCAAGAGGAGCCACTTGTGAAAATGTTTATTCAACATCTATACTTCTTATTTGAGAATACCCTTTTCATTGTAGTTGAAACTTGTTTCAATCCATAGTAGGATGTTCATTGATTTTTTTTTTCAAAAACCCACTTTATTCTAATAATTTTTTTGTGTTCAGGTATCTCAAAAAATTCTCATTTCTAGTTTCTATCAATCTAGTAAGACACCTCATTCATGGATATTACCCATGAATGATAATTTATAGATTATTAAAATGATGTTGGCTCCTCATTTGAAAGTAGAGAAGAATGTTCCACGATCCTCATTCTTCATTTTTGAGTTGTGATACTTTATGATTAATTATATTGGATAGATAAAATTCAATAATTTTGTATATTATTATAAGTATATAATGACTATATTTAAGGAAAATTTACTACTTCGACTTAGCCTCAAAATCGTTATCACTTAAAGGATTCTCTATATTCTCAAAATTCCCACTAGCTTTGTTTACTTCTTTAAAGTCTTCATCTAGGTTATTGTTTATATAAATCTTTCCTTTGATCTTACCAATATCCTTGACATAATATATTTATATAGTCTTTATTAGTATTTTTTTAATAATATTTAGTATTTACTCTTTTTTTAATGGCCTAATAAAAGTCCTTTATTTTAAGTATCTCCATACTATCCTTGTATGCCTTCTTTATTTCGAAAGTAACACTTTCTTCAAAAAAAAATTAAATTTATTTAGTGATGGATTTCTTCCATGGAATACTCACTTATATTATTCTTAAAATATATCTGTTTTAATTGTATAATTTAACATAAACTACCTCATTCTAGTAGTGTCATGATTACCACTTTTGATAAATAATATTTTATATATATTATTCACCACTCAATTTCTTTATTTAACAGCATCATTCTAATGAGGATTTCATACTAAAGATATTTCAAGTTTAATTACATGTTTTTATAAATATTTATCAACTTCAATATATGTGTAATATATTATTTTATTGGATTTCAATAATTTGATGTTATGACTAGTTTCATTTTACACACTCCTCCGGGAACTCTTTATGAACTCTATAACCTCATTAAATCTTTACATGAACATGATAAAATACATTCTACTATAATAATAACTACAAGAATTAAGTACCTTTATATATGTTTTCCTAAAATATTCATTAGGCCACACAAAGTAGTATGCACCCAATAGAGAAAACCGGGAGATCTCAAAATCTTTTGTCAATGGGGGTTACATACCATCTTCCTTCATAATCATGCATCACATGTCCACTATTGGTCATTGTTCAAGTTATATATGTCCACTACTGCTTTTATTTTGGTCAAAAGTTCCATAATTATTTGGTGAATATATATTTACCATCATTAAAATAAATTATTCTATTCCTCCATCATGTGGAAACACATGTTCTCTATTTTAGCCACCTAGTAGAGGCTTTTTTGTGTTTTCCAACCATTCATGAGGGAATTTAAAAACTTAATTTTAATGAAACATACTTTTTAATCAAAAGTGACCTCAAACATAGAGTCATAAAACGAACTCACACTTATGAGTTTTCACCTCAATCCATCAACTAGGAATACTTATGTTCTCTAGATTTTATCACTTGTTAGTTATGAATTTACATTTCCCTAAATTTTTATGGTTCCATCATTTCCAAAAAATGAATAGTACCATAAACACGCTTCTTTACTTTCCAAAAGATATTTACATTATTATCTTTTGGGGATGATAACCTAGTATAGAGGTTCCATGTGCTAATAATTTTCATCACCTTTAGTAAGTATTCATCTAGTTTTTACTTCTCACTCATCTCTATTTACTTATAAGAGATACCCAATTATAATTAGGTTGTAGATGGTATCTTCCTCCTTTATCCAAAAGTGTCAACATTTCAATATATACATTTTTTTTGTAATGAACAGTATCTATTTTTATGGGAATAAAATTATATTCCCATGAATTCATTCTCCTTTTATTTACTTAGTAACCATTTCTATTTTCTCATTTTTATTAGTTAATGTCTTTATACCCAATGTCAAAAATAGTGAAAGTAGTAGTTATAAAAAATATTCTTCTTTATGATGAAAGATATAACCTAATCCTTATATGATTACTTACATGTGTCTCTACCATAAAATATTTATCTTCCTCTAGATAGAAGGTCATAGTATAGCCATAATAGTCACAAAATATATATTTTATTCAAGATAATATATTTTCACTTCTACTCCTCCACATATCTCATGAATTCAAAAAATTATTTATTTTATTATTATACTTTTAGGATTAATGGTTGTCTTCAACATTTTTTTTATTTTTATTTTGAGTTGAGAATTTTTATTCTTGATATGTACTAAAATAAATAACAAGTACACTTTTACCAATATTATTTGTTCTTTATTCAATTTGCACCTTGTCAACTCCAACCAGTCCTTGATTATCTCTCTCTAATAGATATTTATATAAGAAATTTCCAAAATAAAACTATTTTATTTGGTTCACATAACTTTAGTAAATAATTGAGTTTTCTTCTCTTGGAAACCAATTCTTATTCAATATTTTCAATTCACTTTTATCTTTCCTCCACAAAAGAGTTAATATCATTAATCATATTATTTTTTCTTCAATTTTCAGTTTAAATTACACTACCCATTTTGAGATTTTATATATAGTTTTTTATTTTATGACTCCTTATATAGTCATTTTATTATAGTTTAAATTTGATCCATTTATTCTATAATTATTTCAATAATGTACCAGTTTTTTAATTTTTCTTTCTTTGAATATGAAATTATTCAGGGTCACCTTTTAAATCTACTTTGAGGTTCCAAATACCCTCAGGCTAATGGCTGTTCTCAATTTCATATTTTTATTTTTCAACCATATCCATAATTTCATCTTCTATATCATATTTAAATTTTTTTTCTTTTTATAATGAGTCTTCATCAGCTTCATACTCCTTACAAAGATCTTTCTTTTCAACATATTAAAAGGAAAATGACTGATCTAAAGTCACTTTGGGGGGGAATTTCCTTATTGATTTTGTATGGATCACACCTCACTTTCATCATAATATAATTTATTAGGACACCTTACCTAAATGTTTACTATCTTTAAGAATATAAATCAAGATAGGGTTAGATTTACTTTAAATATTAACTTGCGTATTTTGATATACCTTGCCAGCAGAGAGAGAAACACATCATTTAAATCCTTCTCTTCACCTTTATTTTTAGTTATGTTATGTTTTTTCATAGATATAAATATAATTTAATTATTTTTATGAGAGTGTCGATGATAGTGCCTTTAAATTTAGAATTTTTTGGGGAGGTAAGTACTTTATTAAAAAAATTATATGTATTTTAAAAAAAACTTTTCATTCTCTTTTTCTCTTCTTTATACATTCTTTCCACATTCTCAGTTGTTCTTCTTCACTTTTTTGGACCATGAACTCAAAATTATTATATTTTTATTATTCTCCCCTTTTATTAAATTAATTTTTCTTTTATTTATGACACAAAATAATCATGAGGATATCTTGGATCTTAAACCTATGATTAAATGTATCCTTAGGGATCAAATCAGATTGTCACAACCTATGGGATGTTTCAACATTCACCCAGTGGGGAAATTTCTACATTATGGAAACATTGAAATTGGAATAATTTAAGAATAAAACATAAATCTAGAAACAATGGTTTAAAATAATAATAATTAAATTAATAGAACCATTTGAAAATTAGTTTTAGCAGACATTAACTATCAACCAAATTGTATTGCATACCAAAACCTTGAATCAAAATTTTAACTAAAATATGTATTTATACACCTTCTTCTAAAAATTTTTGTCCTATCTCGTGAGGATCATAATAAACATATAAAAAATTTAATGTATTTTACCTTGAAACCCAGAAATTTCTTGTAAGATAAAATAAAACAAAGAGAATTTCCATTCTCAATTAATGGAACAAAAAAATATTGGAAGTATTATTTACAACCAGAAGACATAACATGTCGGAATGATTTGAAATGAATTTTCTTATAGATATTTTTTCCAGAATCAAGGACAACTTCCATTATAAAATATATATTAGGAATCATGAAATCCCAAGGGGATTTAATGTATGAGTACTGGGAGAAATTCAATAAGATGTATGCAAGCTACTTGCAACACCAAATCAATGAGAAACTCCTCATCCAATACTTCTACAAAGGAATCAAACCTTTAGATGGGAGTATATTGGATTCTTCTACTAGAGGGTAATTGGTAAAAATTACCATTAGATTCAAATGATTTGATTGAAAATATGAAAAAAAAACTCCCAACAATTTAGAGAACTAGATATACTACATGTAAGAGGAGTACATCATGTAAGTTCATATTCTCTTGAAAATCATTTAATTGAATCCAATTTAGATGAATTTATCACTATGAAGAGACATATTTCTTTATCTAAAAAGACACCACAATCCACTCTTATGAGGACTTGTGGAATTTCCACATAAATAGACTGCCTAACCAACTGTTTCCACCAATAACAAGAGATAAAAGATTTTGCGGCCATACTACCTAGGAGACCATGTCAGCAACAACAAAAACCACATCCACATAAGAAGTATGGCTCCTTTGCACCAACATAAAACCTAGGGTGGAAATATCAATCATACATGATTTATAACTGTCGAAAACAATAAATATCACATTTTCAAAAAAAAATTTAGTAGACTCTTCCTTACCAACAAGGTTTTAAATAACCCCAAAAGATATTTAGAGAATAATCCTTAGAAATTAAAAAAATCAAGGTAATTTTAAATTAAATGTAGACTCTAATACTAATGATTATTAATAAAAATATCATGATCAAAATAATGAGCTGAAGAGTCAAGATTCTGAGTTGAGGGAGTTGAAGAAACAGATGATCTAGATTTCCACTACCCACCATGAACTGGTAAGTAAGAACTCCAGAAATATTCCTTCCCTTCATACTCCAAATCCCAAGGGTAATGTTAGTTCCATAAAAATGATAAGTGGGAAGAAATAAATTGATATATCTACACTGACCATTCCACCAGGAGTCACTTTAACCCCAAATAATCTTTATTAATGACCAATTGATGAGTAGTATAAGGAGAAATAAAGATGTAAGAAATATATTGATGATGTTACTCCTAACACCCTCCAATTTAAAAATATATTTATACAAACAAATAATACATCTAATGATGAAATTAAAAATTTTAGATACATTCAAGGGTGTTGAGTTCAATATCCCTTGACTAGAAGCAATCAAGAAAATTACAAGTTAAGCCATGTTTTTGAAAGAACTGTATAAAAATAGAATAGGGATAAAAGGAAATGAGGGGTTCAACCTTGGGGGGAATTTATATATACTCATAACACTAACCTTCGGGAAGCCTACAAAGTACAAGGACTCTAGTACATGAAACATTACATGAACTATAGGGTAGTTACATTTCTATAATGATTTATGTTATTTGGGTGCTCCATTAACTTCAGGCTTCACACTATTTTATCGTCCTTATAGGTTGGAGAGAAAAAGCTGACAAGGGTGGTGGTGAAACTGGAGGTTAAAGACACAACATACCTTGTGGGAGTCATTGAGGATGTACTTGTTCAAGTAATTGAAATGATCATTCCTATAGATTTCTATTTGCCAAATATGGAAGACGATCATGTAAGTTTTCATTATCCCATCATTTAGGGAAGAATATTACAAAAAATAACCAAGAAAATCATAAATGTATATGAGGGTACAGTTTATATAGATTTTGGAGATGATATCATACAATTTAATATTTTAGGCTCTATAAAAGTACCCCTCATAGCACCATTCTTATTTCTTCATCTCTCAGTCTGACCCATCTTATAATGAACCTCCAAAATTTGATTTTCAATTATTTCCAAATAGGGATAATTTCGTGATTAGAGATATTTGGAGGATTGGTTCTAGTTTGATGTCAAAAAATGCTATCACACCTATTTATCATCATCAAAACACAATAATTTCTGATTTTTTTTGTGGATTCTTATTCTGATTCAGAGTATGTACTTTCTGATTATGACTTTGTTATTGATTTTGTAGATGGATTTTATGCACTATTCACTAATTTTGATGATCTATATTCATACCGTAATATTCATTGCTTACATATATCAGTTACCACATTATTTTCATCAATACATAAACCACCCAAACTTGAAATAAAACCATTTTCACAACACTTAAAATATTCATACCTTTTCAATTATGGAAAACTTCATATAATAATTGTTAATAATATCCTACCAGAATAAGGAATACAAGTTTTAAATATTTTAAAGGATAATATTAGGGAAATTGGGTAGACATTATCATACATACTAGGTATTATCTCTTCCATTTGTATGCATAGGATTCGAAGGATGGGGCCAAACTATTTAGAAAACCACAAAGGATACTTAACCCTAATTTATTAGAATTCTTGAAAAAAAGAGGTGGGAAAGTTTCTTGAGATAGGTATCATTTAACCCATTTGTGATTATTCGTGGGTTATCTCTATCCTAGTTTTACCCATGAAAAATAATATAACTATCATAAATGATTCAAATGATTAGTTAATTCCTATGAGAGTATAAAATAGTTGGTGAGTGTGTATATATTATAAGAAACTACATCATTCCACTGAAAAGGGTCATTTCCCACCTTCATTCATTGGCCAGGTGCTTCAGATACTTGTAGGTAGGAAACTTTGTAGCTTCTTGGATGGTTTTTCTAGCTATTTTCATGTTCCCATTGTATCATAGAATCAAGATAATATGACCTTCACCTAACTATTTGGTACATTTTCTTTACAAAGGATTCCATTTGGACTTTGTAATTCCCATGTACCTTGCAGACATGCATGGTAAGTATCTTTTATAATTTAATTAATACTTGAATGGAGGTATTTATGGATGATTTTACTATGTATGGTTCCTCATTTGATGAATGTATCATGTGTTTTGGTAATGTGTTACATCATTATGTTGAGAAGAATATGTTTTTGAACTTTCAGAAATGTCATTTCATGGTAGAGAATGAAATTTTACTAGGTCATATAGTGTCACAACATGGTATTGAGGTTGATATATCTATGTTATACATAATTTCATCATTTATATATCATATATGTGTGTGTGATGTATGATCATTCCTTATAAATGATGGTTTTTAACATCACTTCATCTGATATTTTAGTAATATCCTACTACACTAATCTTTATTACTTCAAAAATATATTAACTTTTTTATAATCCATTTAAGGTATCATTTGAGGATCAAAATAAGTGTATGACCACTCCACTGATCATACATCCCCCATGTTGGGACTACACATTTGATTTTATGTGTGATGCTTCATACTTCACCGTTGGATAATTCTTACCTCAGAGGGTGGAAGGGAGGTCCCATGTGATTTCTTATGCATCAAGGAATTTGGATTCAACTAAAGAATATTACACCAGAATGGAAAAAGTAGTTTCTTGTGATTATATTTTCCTTAGAAAAGTTATTCTCTTATTTACTGGGATCTAAAGTGTTTGTTTTCTCTAATCATGTAGCTTTGAGGTACCTCCTAAATAATCATGATGTAGATCCACAACTTATTCATATGATTATCCTTCTTAAAAAGATTGAAATTGAGAGAAGGGATAAGAAGGGGTCTAATAACATGATTGATGAACACATGTGTTGGATCAATCACATGTTTCAGCATGATACCCCAAACTAGATGCCACTTTAGGACACTTTCTCTAATGATAATATCTATTTAATATCATGTATTAATCATTGGTATAAAGATTTAGTGAATTATTTGGTTTCCTATGAAATTACATCAAACCTAAATAGACACCACGTTGAGAAATTTAATCGGGAATATAGGTTTTATGTTTGAGGTGATCCTTGACATTGGCACATTTTTAATGACAAAGTCATGAGGAGATGTGATCCCGATCATGAGTTTGAGTCGGGTTTCCATTTTTCTCATACAATTTCTTGTGGTGGATACTTTGGACCCCAAAGGACGGCTAGGAAGGTCTTATACTCTAGATTATATTGATAAAACTTTTATTATGGTACCTATGTGTTTTTTAAGTCATGCTTTCATTTCCACCACAATGGAAACATTTCAAAGATACATGAGATTTCCTAACATCCCATATTATTTTGTTATATTTTTTATGTATAGGGAATTGATTTAATGGGTCCATTTCCAAATAATTTTGTTTCTTTTACATTCTTGTCATTGTTGATTATGTTAGTAAATCAGTGTAGTATGTGGTCACTATGACTAATGATTCTCATGTTCTAGTAGATTTTGTCAAGTATAAATTTTTTTATAGATTTTTAGTACCAAAGGATATCATCAATGACCAAGGGACACACTTTTTCAAACATAATATGTCATCCCTAATTAAAAATTATGTGGTGACACACAAAATATCAAACCCATACCACCCCCAAAAAAATGGTCAAGAAAATGTTTCAAATTGTGAGTTGAAGTAGATATTAAAGAAATTAGTGCATCTAAATAGGTAGGATTGGGGTAAGAAATTGGATAATATTCTATGGGATTAAATGGTAGCATTATAAACTCTCATTATTATGTACCCCTACCAAATCATTTTCGGGAAAGCATGTCATCTTCTTGTTGAGGTGGAGCATCAGGTATGTTGGGCTATAAAGAAATGAAACACGGATTTCTCCCAAGATGGAATTAAAAGAAATATAATAATTCAATATAATAAGGATATTTAATAATCATAATATAATAAATCAAGGATATAAAAGGATATATCAAAAGTTTCTCATGAAAGAATGATCCAAAAAGGGAGTCTAATATAAGAGACAAAGTACTTCTCTATAATTCATGACTAAAGATGATTCCTGGTAAGTTTCATGATATATGGTTGCGACCTTATATTGTGTAAAATTTCATTCTTTATGGTACAGTGGAGATCACACAATAGGAAACAAAAATGAGATTTATAGTCAATGGGAAACATTTTAAGAAATACATTGAATAACATCCCACCCATTTAGTAGATTTAATCACCCTAAATCACTGCATCATCACTTGAGAATAGATGATGTCCCTAACCCTTTCACTTTTATATAAATTTTCCTATTTGAAATTCTACATTTCATGTGAATTTATCATCTCATAGGTTCACATTATAGAAAATGAAATATTTTATATGTGGGGGAGGGGACAACATTTTTTTAGCTTCTTTAATTTTTCATTTTTGTGTTTTTGTGTTTCTATTTCGTGTTAATTCTAAAAAACAGACATCATGTAACATTATCTTTTAAATGTGGAATTTATTGGAAATGCATGTTTTTAAAATTTATTGGTAGCAAGATAAGAATGATAAAGATTTAATCATCAAGGTTTTATTTGTATGAAACCTTTTGAATTTTGAAACAATTATTTGTGATATTTGTTAAAAGTAAATTGTTTTATTTATTTCTCCACACAAATTTTCATGAAACCATGAAATTTTAAAGTTTTCAAACTCAATTGAAGGTATATCTTAGTTAGGTAAAAAATTAATATTATATCAATGGTTGATCCATACATTAATTTCTCTTCTAATAAATTTCATTATTGTACAAAATTGACATATTCATGTGTACCTACTATCCAATAGTTGTATTCTATAAAAATTATCTTAATAAAGAGGAGAGTGAATAAATGTACTAAATATGGGGATATATAGTACGTGTGCTTAATGTTTTACTTTTAGAAATTATTTAGTGAGTGGGTTTTATAATTTGATTAAAAAGGAATATAGAATACGTTTGGTGCCATAAAACCATGTAAGAAGAATTATTTTACTTGGCCTGAATATACAGAATAAAGGGTCGAGATATGAGCTTGAAATGGTTAGTAGACAAACATATGGGGAATTAGTGGCATAGTAGACCCATGATTTTTTTGTATAATTAGTTTCATTAGTCTCACTATGTTTTATTTTGATATAATTTATTAGACAATAAATTTAAAATTTATTGATATTGACTCTTGATGAGATTCTTACGTTTCTTATATTTCCATTGTGGATTGGTGGTACGAATATACATATCTTGTCAAAATTTTCTATAATACACAACATGTAACTTTTCCTAGGAGTGTGAAAGGGTAAGTGTGGGGGAGTTGATAAAATATATATTCATAGAATATTTTATTTATAAAAAATGAAAAAAATTTCACACATGTTGTTAAATATTTTTATTTATAGAATATTACAGATCAGATCATTCATTTTCAAATTTGATGAAAATTATTGTTTTACCCATTGAATTGAAATGTATTATTTTTGTCAAAAATATTTCTCTATGAATTATTTGAAATTGAAATATTACAAAATAACCCTTTAATTAATGTTCTAAAACATTCATTTAGTTCGTCTGAGATGTATCATGCATTTCATTGGAGTAAATGGTCCATGAAGTCAAAGTTGTCCTGGACTCTCTAGATTGGTCATTTCTTAACTATTTGGGCTATAAATTATTCATATAGGATTGTATTGGGATGAAATTTATATTTAAGATATAGGACACCATTACACATATATAATCTTTCAATAAGGACACTTGGTTCATGTATTTTATTGTTCAACAAGTTAGTGAAATTTGGATCAAAATATTTGGGAAAATTTATCATTAACACTTATAAATTAATTGAACCCTATCCTAACATCCCTTCTATAAATTGGTATTGTGTAAATTAGAGGGTGTTGGATGTGAATTATGAGATTTAGAGAAATTTAGAATTAGTTTCATTCCCTTTCCTTGGGCATTTCAAGAGGGGGATCTCTTGAAGTAATAAACCCTTAATCGAAGACTCATTCTTGTTCTTCAAATTGTAATGCTAATGTTTTCATAATAAACTTATTTTTATCTCTTAAATTTATTTTGATTCTTTTAACCTTTAATATTCTTTAATTCACTTATTTGGGTTTGAAATCAAGAGTATAAATGTGATTGTATTATAACCATTCTAAACCTTTGTGAATGTAATTTGTTTCTATGATGACTACACCACCCATGGAAGGGTAGTTTTTCATAGTGGTAAACCTACCTCTAAACTTATTAATTGATATATTTTTTAATCAATGGGATTATATAATTCACATAATATTATCTAGGAATTGATTTTATACTAAAAAACTAATAAAGTAATCAACCAATTAACATACAATACACAAGTTTGAGTAATGTGTGAATTGTGAGAGTGTGATATTAATTAGTAAAAAAACAACATAGGATCAATTTGTAGAGATAAAATATAATCCATAACCTCAATTAATCCTCACCTCTAGTATGGATATGAGACTAAATTCACAACTGACCATAACCTATCCTTGGAATGGCAATCAAAATAGGTTGTTATGATTGCATGTTTTGAAGCTAGCCTAGGGTTTAATTAATTTCATATTTGTGGCTAAGGTAAATTATCATAGTGTTAATTGGTTAAAAGATTAGGGTATCATAATTAATTGTATTTTAATTTGTATGATAATTATTAATAATTAATTGAATTGTTATAGTTATATCGATTACACGTTTTTAAAATATTTTTTAAAAAACTATTCACATTATTTTTTATCAATAAAATTTCAAAAAGAAATAAAAAAATAAAATATTATTCCATTATACTTTTTATAGTTTTAGGAACATTAAACAACCCCCACCCTTTTAACTAGTGTGTGTCTTTTATTTTATTTGATTTTCAAAATTTATTTAATATGTTATTTTAATTACATCCTCCATTAAGAGATGACTTTGGTCAGGCACTCTACTACACCTTAATACCCAAAAACCACACATCATTTGAGATCCACCATAAAAAATTAATTCAATTATAATTAAAGATTTTGTGAACAGATTTTTTAAAATATTTTAAGTCTATAAAAAGAACACCAAACTTGTAAGGGTGTTATTATTCCCCTTTATTCTTATTATTCTTCTCCAGATCTTCAATAGTGATCCATTTCCCCTTTTTCACAATATTTACTTTTTCTTCTACAACTATACATTTTTATAGATGTAATGAAAAATATAAATTCTACTTTATTATTTTAATTATCCTTATTATTCCCTGATTAATTTTCCTAAAACTATTTCCATATTTCCAAATATGGAAACCCCCAAGAAATCATAGTAATGTTATATTTATATTTATTAGTATTTTCAGCGTATTAATTACCTTATTTTCACTATAAATATTCCATGAAGTAATCACTGGGTAATTAATTTCTTTTTATCATTATATAGACTTTTTGATTTTCCTAAAAAATAAAGGTCTTCATTATTCTAAAAAATCCACAACATCCATTCTAAAATTTGACTGAGATATAAATCATATAGTATGATTGATAATTCTTATTGAAATATAGATGGACCTCTGTGATTTTCATATATACATGTATACACCTTCATCACTGACATCTTACACATTATATGAATTTAGATCCATAATATTTTCATAGATAATGAATTTAAATTGGAAGAAAAATCACATCACAAACCTCATTAATACCTATCATGATCTTCTCCATTCTCCCATTAATATATAAATTAAGATTTTAAAATGGAAATGATTATCATTGAATTTGAGTTTGATCTTTAACCAATGTTTCAAATTAAATGAATCTTATTAAATTTCAAAATAACTGTTATGGTATGTAATAAGGCGGCTTTCATGGGCTTCACAACAAATAGATTTTAAACCCATGAAAAACATAGTGAATAGTGGGACTTAGGTTTTATATAAAGAATATGGGGTTTTAAGTTTAAATTTATTATGTTGTTTGGATTTGGTTTGGTGAAAAAGGTGATAAATTGTGTTTGTTTTATTTAATCTAAGAAAAATGGTTTTTGAATTTAGTTTTAATTTAGCAGTTTAACCTAAGATATTACCACACGTAACTTTTAAATCATAATTAACTAATATGTTCCTTTATTTATCTCCAACTAATTGGTTAATACAAAAACTAATTTCCATTATTTGGTGATTTTGGTTGAATTAGGGGAGTTAAAGGACAAATATGGACCCTGATGTCAATAATCCTAGTAATCATATATCTCTTATTACTGGTGGATAAAACCATTTTCCTCCATCTTATGGGAATAAAATAACATGATAGAATTAACAATTAAGTACAAGAAATCATTAGAGGGGATGGTGTAAATCCTCTTATCTCGACCAATATGGGTCTACTGTACAATCACTAAGGATTGTAGAAATGAAAGAATAAAAAATATTTAGGAGCAACATCTCAACAACCCCTCCCCACCAACTCACACCTAGTTCTTCCTTTAATAAGGTGAACAAAAATGAAATGTATTTTTATCACTTTGATATCTTGATCCTCCAATTTTGTGGAATTTATTTCATCGTCATCCATGATTGAGTTCAGTGTTCCCTCAATGCCTTTAGGTAATTCTTGTGATTTATTTCCCTACAAAATCATTCTCCAATTAATTACATGTGTGTTTCTCAAGGGTGTAGATTATTCAAAGAATAATTTCTCAATGACTCCCATATTTTGAATTCCTTACCACTATCTTCATATTCTTCTTTAGCTGGATGGGTTCCATATAGAGGTTTTAGAATAATCTTTCTCGGTTTTTGTATATCAGATTAATGTAATTTTTATTTTTCTCAGTATTTATTTACTTTAAAATTCCAAGTTTAAATTCACTCATTTTCATATTTTTTGAATATTATAATAGTGATGTGCATGAATCTACATTGGTAGAATTATATTTCTTATAACATTATGCTAAAGACAAATGCTGTGTATGCTTCTACCTCTAAAATATTATCTCATGTATTAGCTTTCTTGAAATCTCACTAAGTCCAAAATGATATATATCTTCTTACACTATGGGAAATATGTTTTTTATCAATTCAACAATATTTTTTAAAAATAAATATATTAGTTATCCTCCCAAATTCAATAAATATCCTATATTGTATCCATGTGTCTCAAAACAAATATCATAAGAATGACCTTCAGTGGGAAAAATATGTTACATGTCTCCTTTCCCCATTAAAAAATATGTTACGTATGAATTTTCATTATAAAATATGTTATGTATGATTATAATTTTCTAATTTATAAAATTTCACAATAAAAAAAGTTATTTTTAAATGATTACACTTCAAAAACCTTAATCTTTAACTTCAATGGTATAGAATATATTACCTATCATTTCTTCTTCTCATAAAACGTTATGTATGAAACTTTTTTTATCACAATATATTCTTTATGAAGTCACAGGGATGAAATATCTTATGTATTGATCCACTATCTCAAAATATGTTATATATAAACATCACATCTCATTAATCAGCCTATATATTCCATAATTTTAGCCATTCATCTCATAAATTCCATTATTCACCTAAAAGGTGTCCAAAAACTAAAAAATCATTATAGGATTGTTTAAATTAATTCCAAAATGATAAAATAGATTGAAACATGAATATCAATCCTATTTCTATTTAATTACATATTTTAAATTATTCCATATTCAAAAAATTTGATCTAAATTGAAGGTAATCAAAGGTGGAATCCCTAAAAATTCATAACAAATTGAAAATTTATGGTATGATTATTCTCCCTCACTTAAAAAAGAACTTTTCCTCAAGTTAATATGGCCTCTATTTTTTCTCATGTAAAATTTCTAGTAAT
Source organism: Viscum album (assembly GCA_963277665.1). Lineage (NCBI taxonomy): Eukaryota > Viridiplantae > Streptophyta > Magnoliopsida > Santalales > Viscaceae > Viscum > Viscum album. Next base: position 81,363,997 of record OY728136.1, read on the forward strand.
AAGAGTTAAAAGAAATGAAATTCAGTGTGATAAATATTTTAACCAGAGGAAATTTCTTAAATTACTTTCTCTTGAGATCGTTATCCCAAAGATCATTTTCAATCTTCCGTGATACTTCTTAAATGAAATATAGATATATCATCTTCACCTTCTTAATACAATATTGTAATTATATGAATCTTTTCATCTCCTTTTCCAATTGGAATTTATTAGATTTCTCAGTTCTCATTTATATAAAGAACTTACTTGGTGGGTGTATCTAAACTTATAACTAAACCATCCCAAGATAGTAGTTATCCAGTGGGACTTATTTTAATAGTTAGAGCTTAGATGAAATTCTTGGGAAGTTGGCACCCAGGCTTGTCTATATCTTATTTTAAGGATAACTCACTCGTATATTCTTTTTTTACTTATGAATATTTTTAGAACAATTATCATCTTATTTTTTTAATCTAGTTCATATACTCTACCCAAATATCCTTTAAGGAGGCTACCAATGGTTTTAATAAATCAAAATGGATATGTTACCTAGGATTAAGTACAAATTTTTAGTTTCCTCATGTTATCATTTTGATTCCACTTAATTCTTTTCCATTTCATTCCTTTTTCAAATTTAGAGGAAAAAAATTTTCATGGTTCACACTATGCCTTGGTTATCTAATTTTAGTAAAAGGGTGGTGAATTATTTTCCAAAAATAAATTTTCATTTTTATAATATTTTTATGGACATAGGCATACAAAAAAATAAAGTTATAAAATCTATTTAAATATTATCTATTTATTCCTCTCCCTAACACATATTTTAGAAACTACCACTAATTGATTTAAATTTGTTGTTGGAAATGAAAGTTAATTTTCAGTAGTGAGAGTCTATACTAGTATAAAGAAAACTTACAACCCGACATTTCTAATTCATATTCAGTATGGGGGAGTTTAGACTTCTCCATTACATCCTTTCAAAAATCCTCATGAAATTGATTTATCTATTTCCCATTAACTTTAATAATTTTGTGATTCATATCTTCTAATATAAAGTACACCAAAAGGAAATGTGTTAGTTATTATAAATTATCCATTAAATTTGAAATGATTCTTACCAGGCATGAATTTCATCCTAGAAGTGAAAAACATAATTTTTTTACCAATTTGGAAAATATTTTATTTGAATAATCCTTCCAAGTATAGGATTATTAATTTATTTTTATAGTAGGTTGTTCTCATATTCTTACCTTATTTTCTCTTCCAGTTCCACTATTTATAGATTCCTTTTCTCTTTAGTCTTATTGAATTCCATATTCACTTTCTTTACTAACCATTAGGATTTATGCTACATTTCAATAGGAAAGTAACATCATTTTTCATAAACTATTCTTTAAGGGGACATGATTATGGGGTTTTGAAATCAGTTATTTAGGCCCATTGTGCATCCTAAAGCTTCTTATATAGTCTTTTATATTGAGATACATTGTCCTTTCTGGATTTATTTTTATTTTTAAATTTTATGAATCATCCTACTTATTTGTCTGTCGATATTATAAAGTTGAGGTATTGTACTGAAATCCATATCTCTTCATGCAGTCTTCCATTATATGATTGTAAAAGTGTGTGCACTGATTACAGATTATTTACCTAGGTACTCCAAACCTATAAAAAATGCATGATCTTAGAAATTCAATACCAAATAAAAAATCCTTAGTTATCTTCAATCTATTTAGAAACATAATCTATTACTAATTGAATATAGGTAAGTACAAAATAAACAAGAAATGTTCCCATGAATTTTATACCCCATACATCAAATATTTCATAAAAATCTACAGTTATTGGGGAATTTCCTATATTTTAAGAATTAATCTAGTAAATTTGAAATTATTAAATTTTCAAAAAAATTATATTCAAATTTAAAAAAAAATTAACCAAAACAAACCATCTTCCACCATTTTTCTATATGTTCTCTAAAGACCAAAGGAGCCTCCACAAGAAATAGTATGGTATAATTTAAGCATTGAAGTTACCACTTCATCCATTATATATGTTTTAATTTCATAATCATTATATATTTTATACAAAAATGGATCCTTCGAAACATATTATTAGGATTAATATTTAATATAAATAAAATCATGCTTATAAAATAGGTAGGGTACCTCTAATGTGACTAAATAATTCTTCATTTTAGCTTTAGGTACCTTTGTGATTTTATATAATTTCTCAATAGGGAGAGAATAATCTAAATATGAATATGTGGGTGTTTCTACCTTAGTAGTGTGGTGAAATCTTCTCATGTGGTATAAAACTAGGTTCTCATGTCCTTTCTTATCCTTAATATATATTTTTAATTATCATAGGAAAAAGTCAAGCATACTATTCTTGTATTTGTATCAGTTTTCTTGATTAAATACCCGAGAGATGTATAATAAGAGTAAATAGTTTCTTTCCTCCATAAAAAATATTAATTAAATTTTTTCTAATGAAAATTATAAATTCCAAAAAAACTTTCTCTATTTTTATATAATTGATTTTTGTTTTTTCCAGGGTTTAGTAATCATAATCTATCACATGGGAGTGTACATTGATCTTTTGGGGAAGACCTTGCAAATTGGTTGGAGGCATCACACATCACATCAAAGGGTTATTCCAAGGATGGTGGTCTAATTACATGGGTTTTGGTTAGGCCCTATTTTAGTTTTTGAAAATATCTTTTAATGATTCATCAAAAAAATCAGCATCCTTCATGAGCATTCATATCAATGGAAAATCAGTTTTTCTAAAATATTTAATAAATATTCTATAAAATCTAGTATTTCCAACATTTAATATAATATGTTTGATTATGTTGAGGAAATAGAGTGTGTAAATGATGTCAAATTTTTCCTTGTACACTTTAATTCTTTTTTTATAAATGATGTGTCTTCGAATGGTACCTTTCACCACCTTGAAAATACACATTTCAAAGTTTAAAAATAAGTTATTTTAATTTAATCACTTTTAAAAAAATCATATTTTCATGAAAGATTTGAAAATATGTTCTATACACATTAAATTAATCAATAAATACCTCTAGGTTTCTTTCTATTATATCTTATAAAATACTTACCATGCATAATTGGAAAGTGCTTTGGAAATTGTATAACCCAAAAGGCATCCTTAGGTATGAAAATGTACCAAAGGGATAGGTTAATGTAGTTCTGTCTTAATCTTACAGTTCTATGGATAACTGAAAATAACTATAAATTTTATAAAGGAAATAATCGTGATCCTTTATATCTAGTCTTGCTAACATTTTTTTAATAAAAGTAATGGTTAATCGATCTTTTTAAGTCACATGGTTCAGTTTTCTATAATCAATATAGTCCCTCAAACTATTCTTAATGCTAATGGGTACTAGTTTATTATTTTCATTTTGGATCACAGTGATTACAATATTTTTTGGTACAATATGAATGGTAATCACACACTTGTAATATGAAATGGATTATTTTATTCCAACTCCTAAAAATATTTCAATTTCCTTTTTTAAAACTTCTATTAAGCTTATTTTGAGTCTTATTTGGGGTCATATCATGGGTATTGATTCATTTTCTAGGAGGATTTGGTGTACATGGATTGTGGGTATAATTAAAGGAATATATATTATTTATTGGACTATAGTCTTATTATTTTATTTTAATACTTTTAATAGTTGTTTTTCAGGATTGGATCCAAAATTATTTGAAATTATCATTGGTAGTTTTCATTTTCTTTAAAAATGCCAATTTAAAATTAGATGATGTAAGTTTTAGTTTTATTTTAGGCGGGTGTGTCGTTGATATTTTCATATTCATTTTCCAATGATTATAAACTATATATTAAAATCATAATTATTAGTAAAAGATATATTTAGATCAATAAAGTAATCTTAATCTAGTTCTTAAAACTAGTCGCTACATAGTTTTCAATCTATATTTATTTCATTTTCAAAAATAGAATAATCAAAATGATTTGATGACTCTATGTATTATATTAGTTTTATTATTTAATCTAAAATTTAAATTTATTCCTATTAATATAAAGAGATTTTATGATGATGTGGTGTGAAAATATATTGTTCTTATTGATGGTATTTCATTAAATTATTAATAATGAAATTAACAGCTTCTTCTTAAAGATCAAATAAAAGGTTTCCTTCATGAACATTTATTATATTCCTAGAAGTTTTTAAAATTTTTATAACTAATATAATAGGTGGAATAGATATATCTCTTTCTTTATCCATTTTGAATTCATAATAATTGAAAGGGAATAGTAGGCCTTTTACTCTTATTGTTATATTCTTCAACACTCATATTGGGTAGGTAGTGGTTCGGTTGGATAGTTTTATAAAAACACATGTTTACTTGAGATATCATATCTATTGGGAAGGATAATATGAATGTGGTATAACATTAATTGATGCTCTTAAATCACATGATGTATTAGTTTGTGTAATATATCCTATAGTGAAGGTGTCATGACCCCATCCCCCAAAGAGTACCCCTCTAGGGTCAGTAATGAGAGAAGGAGGATAATGACTGCCAAAGTCCTACCTCCAGTAGTTCATGGGTTAGATATAATCACCAAGGGTATAATTATCATACAAATAGGTGGAATTACCATCTAATATAAATATTTAAGAGAGAGATAAGATAGATACATCAATAAACTCTTGATTAGATAGATATATAAAATAAAACCAAAGTGTATACATGTAATTTCATAAAAGAATAAATAAAAAACGAATGGAAAAATAAAAGTACCAAAAGGTAAATGATGAAGAAACCCCAAATCATAAACATATCTTGAAAAACCCATAATCTAGTAAAATCTAAATTAATCTCTGATCACACGGTGATTCACTGTTTCATTGTCACCCTTACACCACTATGATAAAATAGTTTTGTATTGAAAATTACAAAAATAATAAAAAATTTAAATTCAAGTTTCATTCAATTATTTTGTGTTTATCACAGTTCAAAAGGTAAATGTTACTTGTTTTGATAATTTCATTGAAGTTATAGGGGATTTGGAGGGCCCATGATGATGTTCAAGAAAAATGGGCCAAACTGCACAGGATCCATGCATACTAGTGAAATCAGCCGTATACTACTACTAAAAACTATATCCAAATGGGATGAATTTTTTTGGTTTGGTCTTAAATTCAATGAGATAAATTTAATAAGGAGAGAAACAATACTAATTCATCCATCTTATCTCCCATTCGGACTGATCTTTCAAGCACACTGAATCTGCATGAAGTCAAAAGTGGTCTGTTATGTTCTGTCAATATCTCAAGCTGTAATTGTCCAAATAAAACCATAATTTCAGTGGAGATAGTAAGTAGGTTGTGATTAATCTTTTTATTTTTTTTCAAAAGTGATATAATATTGTATTCCCATTGAAAACCTTTGTCCAATTGGTTTCTCGAAATCAGGGTGCTCAAAACCACCTTGCAATTTTCCTATAAAATGAAACCTTGGGATCCACATTTGTAAGTTCAACCAAGAGAGTGAATTGATACCAAATTGAAGTTATATAGGATTCCTTTCATCCATTTAGAGGTTGTGTATCTCCCTATCCTCATAGAGATATATGAAATGAAGAAATAGTTCCACCCGAGCATCCTCCGCCTCCTGATGCAGAGCTAAACGGTGGGTGTTCATTTTGAGGGAGATACACACATGTCAAGGGAGTTCTGAAACATATATTAGATACTTTTTTGGAGTGATTTGGGTGTTAAAACATTTATTTCCCTATATATTAAATTATTTATTATCTTAATTCTTCTTTTTATTCATGTGATTGATTTGGTCTTAATTTCTAACTGATCTGTGTGAGGTTTTGAGTGTGTGACTTGTGTTGTTCTAATTGGAAAACAAAAGATTCCTTTTCTTACCCATTTTCTTGATATTTCAGTATGATATTTAATCTATTATTCCATTCATAAGTTCTTGACCTTGACAATATGACTTTTATGTCAAGGTTTGGTTCTTTAAGCAATGAAATAAAGGCTTAAGAATTAATCGGGATTGTAATTAACTTCAACCAAAGAATTACTCCAAAACTAAATTAATATCTATGAAAAATGAACTTTAAATGTGTGTAGTGAAATAAAAATTACCCCTTTGTCTCATATTTATCAAAATACACTTGGTTTTTCAACTATTAAACTCTTTAAGATAAGTTATTTTCTTTAAACTGTTTCCAAAATCACCCACCTTATTTAGTAATTTTTATTAGAAACACATAATCTAAACCTATAAATGATCCTAGAGAGAAGACCTAGGGTCTTCCATATACTATAAATCAACATTAAAATCATAATAAATTTGACGCATCATGAAAACATGGTCAAATTTTGGCACCATTTCTAGGGAGCGCTAAGTTAGTTAGTGCATGTTTTTAAAAATATTTTTGTAAATTTTATGAATATTTGCTTGTTTTTTTATCCTTTTCCAAATATATTTGTGTTATGATATATATATTTTGTAGGTTTAGTTCATGAAGTGCTCTTCTCTAGTATATTTACCTCCTTTCAAACTTGAACCAGAGAGGATCCTACGTCAACGACACCAAGACACATAAGAAAACCCTTTGAAGGAGGACACACCACTCAAGACTTTTCTTAACCCATCTTGTTCTGAAACCAAATTAGAACCAGAAATTAATGTGTATAACATGGCTGAAAACAATTGAACACTAAAAGAACTAACCTCAACAGATGTTGATATCAAACCCACATACATTCAAATACAAGGTGAGGCACCCAATTTTGAACTAAAATCTAGTTTAATTCATCTATTACCAAGATTACATGGACTTCCTGGTGAGGATTCACACAAGAATTTAAAAAAAAAATCACAATGTGTGTTCCACATTAAAACCTGCTAATGTGGATAATGAAAAAGTAAATCTTTGGGAATTCTCATTTTCATTATAAGAAACTCCGAAATATTGGTTTTGTTATATTAATTCCCTAATTAAAGGCCGAGTGGACATGAAATTCCTTTTTCTTGAAAAATATTTCCCAGCCTCTAGAACATCAACAATAAGGAAATTTGTGGTATAAAGAAATATCAAGGGGAAACACTTCATGAATACTGGGAAAGATTTAAAAGGTTTTTTAAAGTTTCCCACACCACCAAATAAGTGATCAACTTTTAATTCAGTGTTTTCATGAGGGTTTAATCCATATTGATCAAAATATGATCAATGCTTCTATAGTTGGGAACTAGTGGATAAGACCCTAATTGCTGCAAGAATACTAATTGAGAACATGGCATAGAACACTCAACAATTTGGTATGAGGTCTAATGTACCCATTTGAGGTTTACAAGAGGTGAAAAGTACCGAATTCAAGTAGAAGGTGGACATAAAGTTCAAATAGGTAAGTACTATTCTTAGACATCATTCTCTTTCCCAAGGTTAATCCCAATCTCCACCTCCCATCCATTGTGATATATATTCTTCTAACACCCATTATTCTAACCAATGCCCCAAATAAGAGAAAATCATAAGAGTTCTGAGGATATATTTTTAGTACGCCCCTATAACCAACCCTTTCGGCAAGAACCATACTATCCATACAACCCTGGGTGAAAAGAACCAAGCTTATAGGAAAGGGGTTATTCAAACCAACCTCAACAATAATGGAACCAATCGGGGCAGAGTAGTAATCCAACACCACCACCAAGAAATACCCAACCACCACAAAGTCCTTTACAACAACCCACAACAAAATCCGAGCCTAGCCTATAAGATATGATGACACAAATGGATGCAAAAAGTCTCCAATTCCAAAAAACCACCCAAGATTCTATACAAGACATAAACCCCCAATTTGGAAAACTGGATAACTCGGTGGGGAAATCTAATGTCATTAGTTAGGTAAACAACCCTCTCAACCAGTAGTTAACCCTAGGGATAAATGAAATGTTAGTGCCATCACCCATGGGAGTGGAAACCAACTTAAACCCCAAATCAACCCTCTATTAGATTTATCCACTCTTGAGGAAACCACTATCCCAACCACTGCTATAAATAGTCCAAGAGGAGAAAATCCTCGCCCTGAGAAAAGACCTTCCAAATGAAAGAGTGTGTCTATTGATGAGTAACCTAGAACAACCATTTCTAATATATTTACCCAAAGGGACAGCCAACTAAGAAAAAAAAGGAAACTGAACTTGATATGGAAGTATTGGATACATTCAAAAAAAGTGCAGGTTAACATTCCTTTGATTGATACCATGAGTCAAATTATAAGATATGCCATTTTTTTAAGGATATGTGTATGCACAGAAGAAATCTTAGAGGGTATGAGAAGGTAAACTTGGGGAGAAACGTCTCATCATTGATAGATCTATCACTTACTACCAAATGCAATGATCTAGGAACATTCTCAATTTTGTGCACCACAAGGGCGTATTCATTTTCCAATGATATGCTTGATTTAGGTGCCTCTTTAAATATGATGCCTCACTCCATTTACTCTTTATTTTGGGTTGGGTAATTTAATCCCATAGTAATTTTTGTTCAACTTGAAAACTATAGTACTTCATACCCCTCTGGTGTGTTAGAGGATGTTCTTGTGTTGGTGAAAATTTTCATATTTCATGCTAATTTTTATGTGCTTAAAATGGAAGATGATAAGATGAATGTACATGCACCGATTATATTGGGGAGACCCTTCTTGAAAAATTCCAAAACCATAAATCATGTCCACAATCGTACATTATCTATAGAGTATGGTGGTGACATTTTCCACTTCAACATCAGTGATACCATGAAGCACCCCTCAAAAGAACATTCCTATCTCTATTAACACTATGGATGTACTCCCTTCCCCTAAAAACACTTATTTTCATTCAATTGATCTCCTTTATGAGTTTTCATCATTTATTGACATGTTAGGTAATGAATCATGCATTGAAGGTTTTAACAATCTAGAAAATTGTCATCCGTGTTTTTTAATTTATGATTTCTTGAACACAGGGGATCACATGACCATCGATGATATTGATATGCTTGTAAAATCTCATTCCTCATATGAGGATGATACCATTTAGTAGATATACTAGATTAGTGGCCTCTCACTTTCACACACACTCCCATCAGTTCAAAATACACCAGAATTAGAACTAAAACAACTGCCTCAAGATTTTAAATGTTCATATCTTGAGAATGGAAACAAGTTTCTTGTTATAATTTCTATTTCACTCCCTCTTGAGCATGAATTGTGATTGCTTGATCTTTTTAGGGAGTATAGACAAGCTTTGGGATGGAGACTTACTAACATTCTTGGTATTAGCCCATCAATTTCCACACATCATATATTTCTAAATGATGATGCTAAACCAGTGAGGTAGTCACAACGTGGACTAAACTCGAACCTCTTAGATATTTTTAAAAGGGAGGTAACAAAATTATTGGTTGTTGGAATTATTTACCCCCTCTCTAATATCCAATGGTTTAGTCCAATACAAGTGGTTCCTAAAAAACTGGTCTTAAATTAATTATTAATGAAAATAATGAATTGGTTCAAACTCGTGTGTAGAATATTTGGTGTGTCTGTATAAACTATCACTGATTAAACAAACATTCTAGGAAGGACCATTTCCTATTTTAATTCCTTGACCAGATTCTAGAGAGGCTTGCGGGGAAGTCCCATTACTATTTTTATGGGTATTCTTGATACTTAAAAATCCATATTTCCCCTAAGGATCTGGAAAATACAACCTTTACTTGCCCTTTTAGAATATTTTCATATAGAAGGATGAAATTTTTTCTGTGCAATGCTCTAGGTACTCTCTAGTGATGTGTAGTTTGTTTTTTTTAAGATTACCCAGATAATTACATGGAATTTTTCAAGGATTATTTCACTGTTTATGGATCCTATTTTGATGAATGTTTGAGTATTATTTCTTCAGTACTACGTCCCTATATTGAAAATAATATCATATTAAATTATGATAAATTTCATTTCATGGTGTGATAAGGTATATTTTGGGACATTTCATTTCTAGGGATGGTATAAAAGTAGATAAATCAAAATTAGATTTCATTTCTTCCCTAACATTCCCCAAAAATGTACAGGATGTGCAATCTTTCCTAGGTCATGTGGGATTTTACCGTCATTTCATTTATGAATTTAGAAAAATTGAAATCCCCATCTTCCAATTTCTCTAAAGATAAAAATAATTTGTTTTTGATAATGAATTTGAGGAATCTTTTAATAAGTTAAAATGGAGTCTCACATCACCCTCTGTAATTCAACCACCTAGGTGGGATTTACCATTAGAGCTCATGTGTGATGCCTCTAACTATGCAATTAGGTTACTCTTAACACAAAGGGTATATTGAGCTCCACATGTAATTGCCTATGCCTCACATACACTGGACCCTACCCAAGAAAACTACATCACAACTGAAAAATAATTTCTTGCTATTTTGTTTTCCTTGGATAAATTTAGGTAGTATCTTTTAGGGTCCAAAGTCATTGTGTACTAAGACCATGCTTCCCTCTGCTATCTCCTTAATAAAATTGATTCCAAACCACATCTCATTCTATAAATGATCCTACTCTAGGAATTCAATTTATAAATTTGAGATAAAAAGGACAAGAGAATGTGGTGGCTAACTATATTAGTAGGATTCCCCCATCCCCGGACATTGACTCATCTCCCTCTATTCTAATAAATGACATATTTCCTTATGGGAAACTGTACCGAATGAAAGATGTTATTCTTTAGTATGATGAGACTATAAATTATTTTGTATTATCCTTAAATCCTACTAATTTCAATAAAAATAAGGTCAACTATATGAAACATGATTGTCATTGGAAAATTTGGGATAACCCCCACCTTTGGCACATATATAGTGATCAAGTCCTTAGTCATTGTGTTCCCGATATAGAGTTTCATTCTATCCTTAAGTTATATCACACTCTTGATTTTGGGGGCAACGTTGGTCCCCAATGGACTACTCACAATGTCCTTGATTCTGGTCTCTTTTGGACAAAACTTTTCCAGTATGCCCATAAATCTTGTCCTCACTATCAAATAATGGGTAATGTATCTAAAAGAAATTAAATTCCACAAAAACCCTTACTCTTCCATGGAATTATTTATGTTTAGGGAATTTAATTAATGAGAACAATCCCTAATTCATTTGGTAACCATTACATTCTTTTGGAAGTGGATTACGTTTCAAAATGGGTAAAGGCCTGAGCTACAAGGACTGATGATTCTAAGGTAGTTGTGGAGTTTTTGAGAACCCAAGTATTTTATAGGATTGGATTACCTAGGTTTATAATTAGGGACTAGGGTTCTCATTTCTACAATAGAACAATGAAATCTCTTTTTCATTGATATGGGGTTGGGTATAGAGTGTCTACTGCTTATCACCCACAAACAAATGCTCAAGTTGAGTTGTCGAATTGAGAAAGAAAATTATTCAAAAAAAGGTTCAACCCAATAGAAAATATTGGAGTCTTGGACTCAATGATTCATTATAGGATTAAAACACTCCATTTAAAACTCCCATTGTAATGTCTCCATATTGTCTAGTGTTTGGAAAGAGTTGTCATCTCCCTGTTGAGATAGAGCACTAGGCCTATTGGACCATTGAACAATGCAATTCGTGACTTTCTAGTGTCGGTTCTCAAAGGAAGTCCATGATTAAAGAGTTGGAGGAGATGAGAAGATATTAATATGAGAAATCCAAGATTTATATGGAGAGAACCAAGGTTATCCACGACTGTCTTATCCTTCATTGTCAGTTCCACAGTTGGAATAAGGTCATTTTCTATAATGCAAGGCTGAATTTGCATCCAATTAATCTTCGTTCCTGCTAGTTTGGCCCATAAATTGTTACTAATGTATCTCTATTTGTTGTTGTTCAGGTTCAAAATGAAGAAACCAAGAAAACCATCACTATCAATGGGAAGTGGTTGAAGCACTTCCACAAAGCCATTTCAGAGTCCCTAATAGAGGAACTCCAAGTTCCAGAAGCATTCTATGAATGATAGGAACTATGTTTTATCCTTACTTACCACATTATATTTTTTTATAGCAAGGAAACTTCACACTCTAGGTGTGGGGGGTGGGTACATTCCTAGGTTAGGTAGAAATTTTCATAATCTTTCTTCTAATTTTCCTTTTAGATTATTGAATAGTATTATTACATTCCCCCTTTCCCTCACCCTCACCTTTGTGCCAGAATATTATTTTTTTATTCACATTTTATCTAGGAAAATTATTCCCATTTAATCATGGACATTATTGAAAAATCATGTGGAGTTTCTATATTTTAGGTTGTTTTAACATTAAAAAAATTATGATGAAATGCGCATTTCAGCAAGAATTCAATACTGTGGTATGAAATTCTTTTTGAAATTTAGTTCTTTGTCAATGATATAAATTGTTTTATCATTTTGAAACCTTTGAGAAGAATGATTCCCTTTTTTATGAATAATTTAAAGGAAAATTGTATCCCTTAATTTATCCACACATTTTTACACCAAACCATGAAGTTTAAAACTTTCTTAATTAATTGAAGGTAAATATAAGTTAGGTTAAATTTTATATACCTTCAAAAATGATTTTTCCATAAATTTATTCCTTATTCGATCTATTTTATTACTCTACCAGAATGACCTATGTGTGTGTACCTATTATCGGACTGTTGTACACACTAAAAAAATTGTTGTACATTTTGAAGGTCAAAACCCACCCTTCCTTATCTTTTTATCTTATTATAACTATTACAATTAGTTTCATGAGGAGATAAAACAAGGGTTGGGAGAAGAGTGTGATATTTGTTCCAAGTGAAACTTTTGAAAAAATAATAAATAAGGTGAGTGATGAAATGTGCAACATATGGGGATATCTAGGTCAGGAGATAATGGTTTATCTTCTGGGAATACTTAAGTGAGTGGGTGTTGGAATTTTAATGCAAAGGATATAAATAAGGTTCGGTGGATAGGATCATATAAGTAGACAATTTTTAAAATAACATATATTTACATGATATAAAGTGGAAAGAATAGAATGAAATGGTTGTCACACACACATGTGATGAATTAGTGAAATGGTTATATTTTGAACTTTTTTCTCAAATTGTATCATTCAACTCCTTGAATTTCATGCTGATACAATTTTTGAGTCATTTTTTATTTACTAAGAATAACTCCTCAATGTGATTTTTTCTTTCATTTCATTTCAATTAGGAATTAAATTTTCATTGAATTTTAAATATTTATGAAGTTAGAAATATCTAAATTCATAATTTTTGGAAATATGACTTTTCCCAATAATTCATTTGTTTTTGTGTGGGGTTGTGATTGCACTGCGATTCACAGTTTCATTTTCACCCTTACATCACTTTTCTAAACAAGTATTGTATTGAAAATTATTAAAATAATAACAAATTTTACTTCATGTTTGATTCAATTATTTTTTGTTTATCACTATTAAAAAGGTAAATTTTATTTATTTTGATAATTTCATTAAAGGTGGAGGTAATTTGTAGGGCCCATGATGTTGTCTAAGAAAAATGGGCCAAACTACATAGGATCCATGCACACTAGTAGACTCAACCGCATACTTCTACTAAACCGTGAATCCAAATAGGATGAAATTTTTTGGGATGGTCCTAAATTAAATGGGATAAATTTCATAATAATAAACCCATGAATAATTCTATAATATGATTTTCCATCTGAACTAATATATCTAGCACACCGAATCTGAAAGAAGTCAAAAGCAGTGTGGTATGTTTTGTCAATATCTAGGGATTTGATTATCCAAATAGCACAAAACATTAAATAGAGATATTCCTAAGGTTGGGATAAAACTTTTTTTTTTGTCAAAAGTGAGATAATACTGTATGGACATCAAAAACCGTGGTTCAATTGGTTTCTCAAAATCCGGGTGCTCAAAACCACCTTCCAATTTTCTTATAAAATGGAACCTTCGGATCCACATTTGTAAGTTCAACCAAGAGAGTGAAGTGATGCCAAATTGAAGTTATATAGGAGTCCTTTAATCCCCTTGTAGGTTCTGTACCTTCCTATCCTCATAGGGAGAGCTTAAATTAATAAGGAGTTCCACCTGAGCTTCCTCATCTTCCAGATGTCGAGCTAAAAAGTGGGTGTTCATTGGGAAGGAGCTACACACATGTCAAGGGAGTTTCAACGCATATATTAGCTAATTTTTTGGATCGATTTGGTTGTTAAAAAACCTCATTCCATGTGTATTAAATTATTTCTTATTTTAATTCTTGTTTTGATGCATGTGATTGATTTTCTCTTAATTTCTAACTGATCGGTGTGGGGTTTTGAGTGTGTGACTTGTGTTGTTTCAATTGGACAACACAAGAATCCTTTTTTACCCAAATTATTGAGAATTCAGTCTACTTTTTAATCTCTTCTTCCATGACTATGTTCTAGAAATTGATAATATGATTGTTATGTCAAGGTTTGGTTCTTCAAGAAATGAAATAAAGGCTTAGGAATTAATCGAGATTCCAATTAATTTGAACCAAAGAATTACTCCAAACCTAATTAATATCTAATAACAATGAATATGAAATGTGTTTATTGAAATCACAATGACCCCTTTTGTATCATATTTTTCAAAATCCACATGGTTTTTCAACTATAAAACTCTTTAAGTTAAGTTATATTCTTTAAACTGTTTTTAAAATCCCCCCCCCCCCCCCCTTTATGGTAATTCTTATTAAAAAGGCATACTCTAGGCCTATCTGTGATCCTTGAATGACGACCTAGGTTCTACCCTATACTATAAATCAACCTTAAAATCATAATAAATTTGATGTGTCACAACAATGTGGTAAATCTACAACCTAATCCTATTGAATAGAAAACTAGTTTATATATACATGGGGTGAGAATGATAGTATACTCTATAGGATCCACTATAGAGCCTATAATATAAGAGATAAAGACATCATAGAAAAGACATTGAATAGTAGGTGAAAATATATCATCACCTAAATAGGTATACTATGTTCTTAGCCTATACATGGCTATCACTCACCAAGTAACACATACAAGAGATCTTAAAATAAAATAAATCAACAAGGGTGCCCAACTACCTCTTCCCTACTGATTTTCCACTGTTCCCCAACATCACATGTCCTGGACCATCTCTCTTTTAAATAAGCCAGCCGAAAAACACTTGGGCTATGTATCACAACAAGAACATCATGCATCACATTATCACATAATTCATATCACATCATCATGTAGTAACCATTTATTTTTTAAGATCCACCACATCATGTACAACGTGTATCATACATCAAGTATTATACCTCAATCCACCATATCTCATACACTGAGTAAAGTACCACAATCCATCATATTCTATAAATTCCATACCTATAATAATCCTTTGGATACTATATTCAGAGACACATGTGTGTAAAATAACCAAAAAACGTTATATCACTCTACACATATATATGGAAAACAAACCACCATTAATACCAACACGTAATATTACTAGAATAAAAGAGTGGGGGCTTAGAGGATATTCAATAATTTATCCTCACCACCGAGATATTAGGGGAAACACCTTCCCAGAGCCCACTAGGTTTCATTCATCCTATCGACATGGATGGGGTAGCGTATGAAATCAAAAAATGTATAGGATATAATATAGTTCACAACCACACTATGGGAATAACCTAGTCCTAATCTCAATGATGGCTATTTTCACTCAGACATACAGCTACCATTGTTAAGGACAATATATCCTATAATCACAAAAGTATTTAATAAGACTTACATTAATATATTTATTTCCTTTTAACGTTTCTTTAATGTATATTCATTCATTATCCATTAATTTTCATTTTTCCAAATTACATGTCATAAACCATCAAGGTAAAGTCCATGCACTCCATGTATAAGTCAACTGAGTCCAAGGTTCTCAAGATCATCTCATTTTCATTACAGTATCCCCAACCTAATGTGTCAAACCATTTAATTAAACATTATTAAACTTTCAATGATTCCAGGCACTCTAGGAAAACATCCTAGGCTACCCCCAAGAGATATGAAACCAAAAACATCTAATTGCCTCAATAAATGGGGAAATGAATGAAGATAAATAAGAAACCTAGATATTAGTCCTTATAATAGATTCATCAAGCAAGTATCCCAGATATCGACATCATAATAATGGGTAAGCCTAGCTTCAACCCATTCTATCATTACGGTGTCATCCCTAACACCCTCATACATATCCTCATACATCTCGCCTTCACATGCATCAAATCCTTACACAACCTCAGGCCTCCCCACCTATATCTCATCATCCATACTAATATAATCCATCCCAGTCTCATATCACATCACAAGTATCATATAAAGAGAACACATAATCCATATATAAAATAAGCATAGTTAACTGGACATTTAGCCTTTATAAGTAAACATGTTCCCATGGCCTCCCAACATATGGTATCCAACCTTTATAAACAAATAGGCACTCTCTTTCCCAATTATTTATATTTATCAAAATAATTGGTTTTTACTCCATCCTGATTTAACCAATTCATTATTTATATGTTTTGACTATGGGAAACCTATAGAATAGGCTATAATAATCTATCAAAAGTAATTAAACATTTTTTATATAACATTCCCTATTTAACAAGATTTAGAGAAGAAAAGTTGTCCATTTCATGACATTTAATTATTATCATCAAAAATAATTAACATGATTCACATTATTTATAAATTACATTAACACATATAATAACAACTTTAAGTAAATATGAATTTAGCATCAATTTGATTACTATCAAATTACAACATGCACTGGATTTATTAAACATGCCTCTTTAAGATCCTTAGCCAAGAAAATAATTATGGATTTATATTATTTAAAAGTTTCACCAATTTCAACATGTTAAACCAAGAAAAACATTATAATAAACAAATAATAGTATAGATAGAACACAAGTTATTAAATTAAGAGGTAAACCATTATCACCGTATAAAACATTTACATGTTACCTCTATCCTTAAACTAATTCCATTATTTATACAGGTTTAATCATATTAGGTAATTTCACTACCATAAAAGGCATAAACCCTAGTCGATTTATGATTTCACATAAGTATTTAGAATAATTAATGATTCCCCTGCCTCAAAGGCATCAACAATCTTCGCACGAGAATATACCAATGTTATAGATCTATGATCGCCTCTCCTGTGAGGAAACTAAAATCTATCAAAGACTCCATTCCATGATCACACTAGAAAATGAAAAAAAAACTCTATTATATTGATGTAGATAAAACTCTATAACATCGAAATAATAAATGGGAGGAAACAATATCATTGGAAGAGAAACTTCAAGAAAATTTAGGTAAAACTCACCTCAAATCATAACGAATCAATCACAGGAAGTCAAGGATTTATCCTTATTGAAAGTGGGTTAAAATAAATTGAAGAAAAATCTAGGACACATCGGGTTTGAGGGGAATAAGTGTGATAAAATATTGGTTAAGGGGTCTTGGGGTATTTATAGACCCACTAAAAAATAGAGGTCCACTATGCAGCCCTAAGGACCATGTTGCAGAACTAGTGGACACATTCCATTTTATGACACACAATAAGAGACCACACTAATTCCACCCTTGGTAAATTTAATGTCCAAAATCTATTTTAAGATCCTAAAAATGGGATATAGGGTTATAGAGTATCGCTAATATCCACACCACTGAAGCCCCATCTCCAAAATTTTGGCTACGATACAGCCCAACCACTACAGCACAGCTACCCCCTGATTTGGTAGTGCCCTCAAAAACATGTTATAGTATATCCACCTTACTCCACACTACATATCTTTACATAATGGAAGGGTCTATTCTACATCCAACTAATATAGAGTTTCTTTTCCTAAAATTGAAGTAGCCTTAAATTATATTTTTATTGAACCTACACCATACCAACCACAAACTAGGACACCTCCCTAAGGCTCCAAACTACAACCCATACACAAAAAGGTAATGACACCCCACCCCACCATTTACCCACCAACATCCTTTTAACCTCCTATATATTACTATAACATCTAAAAAATACAATTAAAGGGCTTATAAGATCCTATCCCTTACATTAGATACCTATTAATCCATTCTAATCCTCGAGAATTGAAAACCAAACATATAGAGAAATAATAAAACGGGTTATCTAAACAAACACCTAAAATATACCTCTTAGGGATCTTTTCATCATATGAGATCAACCACTTCACTTAGAGAAATAAATTTCAAAACCAAGAAACAACATTAACCATCTCTAAAACCCTTTCTAGAGGGAGATACATCTAAAATGTGATAAAAGTTACCAAAAAACAAGGAAATAAGAGAAAACCATCTCATAAACTAGAAAAGGTAACCAACCAAAAAATGAGAAATGCTAAAAGTGAAGTGCTAAAAATATCTTTTGGTACAAATAATGTATCAGTGACTCACATTTCCATATACACTCTTCCATGAAACCATGCTACCATAAGAAATTAACCAAGGTAATAACATGACCACACAACACATTTTTCTGGTGGTTTTGGATCTCCACAGACCACTCCCCAAAGTTTTCATCATCGTCAACATCGATATCACCCAAATAAATTATGTGAGAGTAATTGTGAATTTAAAGGAGTATCTATGACATGTGAAAAACATCATGTATTTGGATCATTTGTGGGGGAAGTGAAATCCAATATTCCATGGAGCTCATAGCAGCCAACACCTCTAAAGGATCAATAAATCGAGGAGACTACTCACGCCCATGACTAAACATTCAATACCCATGATAAGGAGTCACCATAAGTAACACATGATATCAAACATAAAATTTAATAGGTATCCTCTTATGATTGGCATAGGACTTCTAATAATCTAGTTCTACTTTCATCCTTTCATGAATTACCGGAACTATCTTTTTCATGTTCTGCACTAGCTACAGCCCCAAAATTTCTAACTCTCTAAACGCATTATATTATAATGGATAATGAAAATATCAACAATATAAAGAATAAAATGGTTACATACTAATGGTTTTGTGAATACTATTATTGTAATAAAACTCAACTAAAGGTTAGTGCCTCATCCACGAACCTCAAAAATCCAATACAAAAGAATGAAGCATATCGTTAAGATTTTGGATCATATTCTCTATATAAACATTCATCTATGGATGAAATGTAGTGTTAAGAAAAAACGTATATCTAAAATCATTATTAAGACCTCTCTACACCTTAGAGATAAAATGAGGATAATGATCATAGATGATAATCCTTAGGTCTCCATAGAGTCTCACCACCTCCTCTGAATACATCCTTGACAAAACATCCACTAAGCTTGACTCCTTAATCACTATAAATTGTTATGATTTCATAAAACTATACACCATCACAAATAAAGAATCAAAGACACCCTAAGCTCATGGTGAAATGGTAACTAAGTCCATCTAGATGTCCCCCATTTACATTGATGAATATGTAATGGCTAGAGAAAACCATTAGGAACACTGTGTTCATCCTTCATCTTCTAGAAGACCAAACACTGAGAAAAAAAATATTTAAATACATGCTTCAACTCAGGACACCAAAACTAACCTCTCAAAGCTCAGTATGTCTTTTTAATTCTAGGATGTACAAGTAAGAGTGAGCTATGGAAGTCCTAGAGAACCATATCATCCATCACTAAAAGGATGAAAAGATCCATTTGTAACAACACTCGGTCATATTTATCCTCAGCACAACCATCAAGGTCATCACTAAAAATAACTTGGTCTCTTCGAAACTTCACCTCATAATCCCCCATCTAGGACTCCTCCTATTATAGCACCAAAGATGAATACACTATCATATGTAAAAGAAAACATCTCCCTCCAACCTCTCCCATATCTAGATAAATCATTGTATGTTCTTCCATATCTCTCCAAGAATATCTATATTCATGCATGTCATCACTAATAACTTCCTTCTTAGCACATTAGCTACAACATTACCATTTCATGGTGTATATGAATTATAAAATCAGTAATATTCTAATAATTTCACCCAATTTTGTTTTCAAAAGATTAATTCACACTAGTAGAAGACATAACTTAGGCTCTTATGATTGATAAAAATCACAAAATGCTTTCTGATGCAGTAATTTTTCCACAAATTCAAGGAAAACATGACTACAGACAGCTCAAGATCATAGGTGGCATAGTTACATTCCTGGGGATGTAACTACTAAGGCCCATAATAAAGAAATAATTTCTAATATATCAAAACATATCGCAACCCAGGATGTGAATAATAATTAAAAACCTCAAACTAAACTCCCTATTATGGAAATAAAATGATTGGAGTGCCAACCAACTTCTCCTTCAAGAACTCAAAATCCACCTGACATTGGTCGGTCTATAATAGAACCGCGTCCTTTCTGGTCAAATATTTTAGAGGAGTCATAACCCAATAGAAATTGGCTACAAACCTATTATAATATCCTACAAGACCAAAGAAAATATACCTCTCTTCACAAGTCACACAGTTTCTTATGAACATTTTCCTCTCTATTTAAAGGATCCATAGATAATCCCTAATGGGATATGACATGACCTAAGAAACAAACTTCACAATTCCTGAACTCACACATTTATAACTTCCCAAATAGATTTTGAAAATTATGAACTCTCAAAACGGAACATTTATGCTCTATATGCTCCTACTTATATGTGAAGTACACAATGATTTCATCGATTAAACCCACCATGAACGAATCCAAGAACTCTTTGAACACTGAGTTCATTAAAACCATGAAAATTTCTAGAGAATTTCTCACATTTAATATCATCACAACAAACTCATAATGCCCATGACAACATCATAAAGCGGTTTTCAGAATATCCTCATCCCTCACTTGTATTTGATGATATCCAAACTATAGATTGATATTTGGGAAACCACTTTATTTTTTTAGTTCATCAAATAATTAATCTATCCACTAAAGAGGATATAATTTCATCATTTTCATTTGGTTCAATAAACAATAATCAATACAAAGGTGAATTCTGCCATCATCCTTGTTTATAATGAAAAGTGGTGCACCCTAAGGTGAAAAAAATCATCCAAAAAAAACCTCGCTATAATAAATCATTGAGTTTTACATGAAACTCGTGTACCTTATAAGTAACTATCCTATACAAATACATTAAGATGGGAGAAATTACTATTTTTATCTCAATCACAAACTCAATCTCCCATCGATGGGAAAATTATACAAACGTCTTTCAAAAAACATTAGTGTGGTCTACAAAAACCCTAGGAAACACCAATGGAAGAACATCCTTTGAAATCATCATAAACTTATCCATCAAGGATGAAAATTTCAATACATTCCTCTGGCCCATATAAGTGTCTCCCTTTATAATAAACACTGCTAGCTCTCCAGCTGTATCATAGAACACAACCTGCCTCATAAGGAAATCCATAATATCCAGCACTAAATAAATCCATTCAATATGGAGGATTATTTAGTATGTTTTTATTTATAAACATATGAAGTATACCAAAGAGTGGTGTTACCCCAACACTAGCTCATATTCTCTATAAACTTCATACAAATAAGTTCAACATCCAACTAGCATAGTCAATGCCAAGGGCACTGGAATCCTATCCACCTTATGTCCCAAAGAATGGATAAGGTAATGTGATATAAAAGAGTGTGTAGATCTTGAATCAAAAAATAATAATACATCCATGTATAAAACAAGAAAAGGGTCCCTCAAATGACATATGACATGCCCAGTACTGGCAACACAAGAGCATGAATCTGGTCATGACCTGCTACATATCCTCTATGAACTTATTGAAGACCACATAGATATTCACTATATACTCTATGAGGATGAGGAGCATCTCATGTTTGTACTCTACCTTTCCCATTTCCTCTATGATGATCCCAAAATAGAACATCCTACTACTACTGCTTTGGCCGAAACTACCACAATAAAAGAACATAAAGATGAACACCTGGTGAACACTGCCTGATCAGAAAGGTTGGTCACTATCTCTACTGATGACCACATCCTCAAAAATAAAAGAACACATAAGATACCTTGGCATAGGAATGAGAACCACTACCCTGGGAGAAACAAGATGATGATGTCTGAGACTTACCCCCAGCTATATGAAAACTCTTCTATCCAGGAAAATGGGAACCCTAAACCACATCACTTCTTTATGAGGAATCATGATGAATCCTCTCTTGGGATGATTTTTTTCTTTACAACATCCACTAAAGAACCTCTTCTCTCACTAGTACCTTGATATATGACAAAAACAAGAATGGGCTAACTGGAAAAGGGATCTCTATATGCAAAGCCTCCTCAAAATTCCATGATCTCACCACCTCATCTAGAAATAGGTATAAAGTGTATCATAGAAGGGTCATAAAAAAGATCTTGAACCCTTTCACACTTGAAATACCCTATCGAAGGGTAATAAACTCTTATAAACTGGCTACATTCATGATCCAATAAAGAATATCTACTCAAAACGGATCTCTATACTTCCCCTATGAGACCATCAATGCCTCACGATCATTGAGGTACAATATCTACCACTACCACACTACTCTATGATGTATCATCACATATAATGAATCCCATAGATCCTTTCAAGCAAGAATCGAACTGAAATCAATATCAACATCCTAAAACTAGTATCATATGATTAACTCAAAAATAGATCACTCATAATTCTACATACGTTATCATTAAAATTCTCAAAGTTTCCTCCTCCAAGTGCCATCAGTATTTACCTCTACTATTCAACAATCATCTATCATAACCAGCTGAACATCTTCAGTGTGAACCTAAAAATGATGTCAACTTGGATTCATTCCTGTAAGAATAAATAACTCTTAGAGACTTATAAACGTATAATATTGAATAATTAACATTAATTAATTAATTAATTAATTTTTTCATTTAAATATTTTAATGTTTAACCTATCCCAAGGTCTACCCATTTCAAACACAGGTACAAAGAATAATGATGCATGATCATTTCCTAGGTCTCTACCTTGTAACAAGTATTAGACCATTTAGTAGGCTTAGTAAACTTAAAGGTCTATGAATTTGGTCGCAAGGGCCCATAAATATCCATTTATCATCTGGTCACCAATATTTGCATCACATACTAAACTTAGAAAACAATATTTCACTTCCAACCCATGTAGTCTAACCAATTCCTATCTCCAAATTCCAACCTATCCCTTAACGTGAACCTCTAATACTGCTCTTTCATGACCCCCACCACTAAATAGTACCCCTACTGGGATGGAAATGTGAAAAGGAGGATAGTTAACACCCAATTCCTGCCTCTAGTAGTCTATGGATTGATGATCAGTATCAAGGGTATAATAAACATACAAAGGGAAGGCATTACCCTTCAAAACAACATATATATGAGATAGATAAAATATATACACTATTCAAATCCTTCTCTGATAGATATATAAAATAAAACCCAAGTGAATAGATATAATTTCATAAAACAACTAATAATATTGGAAAGTAAAACTACCAGTACCAAAAGGTAAACAAGGCAGTGACCATGGAGCCTAAATAGCTCCTGCATAACCCACAAGCTAGTAGAATCCTACCTGATATCCAACCCACTCCAGAATACCTAAAAAGTAGTTTATATATACATGGGGTGAGAAAAATAGTATACTCAGTGGGATCTTCACCATACTCTCTCATGAAAAAATATAACGAAATCATACTAATGTCCAATAAACAATATGTGAAACTAATTCGTCACCTAAACAAATATACCATGTTACCATTATCACCATGGATATCTATCACAAAGTACCACATGAAAGATATCGTATAATAATAGAAAATCAATAAGTCTACCCTAGTAATACTTCCCTACTGGTTTGTCACTTTACCTCAATGTCGTACATCTTGATCCATCTCTCTCCAAAAGAAATCGGCTTGAAAACACATGGGATATGTATCTCAACATGCACCATGTGCATCACATCATCCCATATCACAACATCATGCAGTAACTAAGTATTTTTTGGATCCACTAGATCCCATATGACATGTATAATAAATTGGGTATTGTATCTCAAGACATCTAATCCCATGCACTGTGTAATGCACCTCAAGCCATCACAGCCTATACATGTCATACCTATAATAATCCTTTGGATACTATATCCATAGATAAATGTGTGTGAAATAACCACAATATAATATATCCCTCTAAAAAATATATGGGACACTAACAACTATTTATTCCAGCACATAATACTACCATTAGAAGATATCGGGGCTAGCGGGGTAGTCATCCATCAATTATCACCATTGGAATATTGGGGAAAAGACCCTCCCATAGTCCACTAGGGTGTTAGTCACCCTACCAAATTGGGTGGGGTAGTGTCATAAATCACAAAACATATAGGATATAATATATTTCACAACCATACTATGTTCATAACCTATTCCTAATCTCAACTTCAGAAGTCTCCACTTGGACACCTGACTTCCACTTCTAATGACTAGATATCCTATAAGAACAGAATCATTATAGAAGACTTACATTAATTTATTTCATTCATTTTTATCATTACATTTATTTTAACTAATTAATTTTACATTAATTAAAAAATTTCCAAATTACATTTCATAAACCATCAATGGGAAGTACATGCCCTCCAGGAATAAGTAAACCGAGTCCACAGTTCTCAAGATCATATCGTCTGAATTTCCGCATCACCAAACCCATGGGTTAAAAAATTTAATTAAACATTGTTAAACTTTCAATAATTTCAGTTAATCTAGGAAAACATCCTATTATACCACCTAGAGATATAAAACCAAAAACATCCAACTACCTCAAGTAGTGGTGAAATAATGAAGATAAACAAGCAACCTGGACATCCAGCCTTTCAAAAGATTCAAAAAGAGAACATCAAAACTTACAGTGTAAAAAAAATTGGTTAGACCATATTCAACTCATTCAATCTTCATAGTGTTCTCCCCAACACTCTTATGAATATCCCCATGCATTTAAATATCCCAAGCATCATCTACTACCACAACCTCGAGAATCCCCACCCATATATCATCAGCCACCCCAGGTTCATATCACATTTCAAGGATCGTATCCAAAGCACACATAAGGAAATAAGAAAACAAGAATAGTCATCATGGAATTATATACCCTAAAATAAGGAAATTTTCTTTTACATTCTAATAGGATCTCATGGCCCCGAACACAAGGAATCTAGCCATTATAAAAAAATGGACACTCTCATACCTAAGGACTTATATATATTGAAACAAATGGTTATTACTCTATCTTTAATTAACAGGTTCATTATTCATAGGTTCCAATTATGATAAATCTAAGGAATCATCTATAATAAGATTTTAAAATTAATTAAACATTTTTCATATCACTTCTCATCTTCAATAATCTTTATGGAAGAAAAATTCTCAATTACATGCATTTTTTGTTTTTTCGTATAAAATCATTAACATGCTTCGTGTTATTTATGAATACCATTAACACATGGAATAAAAAAAATTAAGAAAAAATTCATTTAGTATCAGTTTTATTACCATAAAATTACAAGATACATTGGAATAATTTAACATGCCTCTTTAAGATCCTTATCCAACCAATTAATTATGGATTTACATTCTTTACCATTTTTATTAATTTCAAAATTCTAAACCAAGAAAAACTTCATAATAAAAAAATAATATTATATATATAACACTATAAATCAAATCAAGATAAAAACCATTATCATGATATAAAATATTGACATGTGATTTCTATCCATAAAAAAATTACATACTTTATTCTGATTTAATCTTATTATGTTAATTTTTTTGTTATCCAAAGGGATAATCCATAGTTAATTAATGATTAAATATAAATAAATATTATAATACATGAATCCCCTACATCAAACTCATGAAAATTTTTTCATGATAAAGGACCAATGTCATGAAATTATGATCACCTCTCCCGTGAGTAAATTATAATATCTCAAAGTTATTGTTCCACGAGCATGCTAGAAAATGAAAAAAAGCTCTATTTTAATTATAGAGATCAAAATCCATGACATGGAAAGAATAAATGTAAGGAAACAAGATCAATGGAGGATAACCCACATTAAAATAGAGTTATAACACACCTCAGATCACAATGGATCAATCATGGGAATCCAGGGATTAATCCCCATTGAAAGTGGCCTGAAAGCCTTTGATAAAATCAAGGTGCCTAGGGTTAAAGAGGATGAAGTGTAATAAAATATGTGTTCTCGGTTCTTAGGGTATTTATAGAACCACTAAAAAACACATAACCACAACGCAACCCCATAGACCATTCCACATAACTGGTTCATATAGTTAATTATACAGTGCAGTAGGAGGGAACATGTCATGGAAACCTAGGTAAAAGTTTTGTCTTAAATCCATGGGAAGATACAATAAAAGGGGATCTTGAGTTACATCATACCCCTAAGTACCAATCCATAGAACCTAAGCTACAGTCCAACCACCATAGCGTAGCTCCCCCCACCCCCCTGATTTAGAAGTACCCTCAAAACCCATTATAGATCATCCATCTAGATTCATGCCATAAATTTGGACACTCAGGAAGGGCTTAAAATGCATTAGAACACTAAGGTGTATCCATGTATAAAAAGTTAATAGTCCTGAATTACCTCTCCCATGAAGCTATGTCGTATCCATCCCTACTAAACCATTGTATCCACACTATACAATGATGCCTCAAGACTCCAAGCCTCATCCTAGATAGAAAAAAGATAGTGGTACCCCCCCAACCTTCACCATTTACCCTCTAAAATCCTTTGAACCTTATTCATGTTACTCTAGCACCCAAAAATTACAAAGTAAATAGATTCTTGGGTCTAGGGCCTTATAGAAGGGGGTAGTAAAAGTACATGGAGCTTGAAATTTTCTAGGTAATTTTGAATTTATTAAAGTATAAAAATTTCTTCCAAGAATTAAATTTTCATCTCTTTACAGTTTCCTCATCTTGTTAGACATCTACTTGAGAAATTTTTCAAACTTTTGGATATGGATGACTGCATCCAGCAAAGGGATATCGACATCCAATTTCTGTGTCCAAAAAATATTCTTATAGTATTTCTTCACTGGATTTCATAGATGGGTCCATTATTGAAGGTAAGGGAGTTTGGTGTTGAGGTAAAATCTTTACCTTTCATTTTCTATTATAATTGTCCAATGGTTGTGCCTATAAGGGTACCTTTTTATCTTCTTCTATAGGGACTTATTCTTCTTCCTCAGTTGTTCCACTTCCAAATATGGTTTCTAGTGATGGTGTTTCACTACTCTTAACTTCCCTACTACTTATTTAAGAGTTAGAACATTCACTACCCATAAGATTCGGAATTTATTAGCTAGATATCTAACCATATCCTTTATTGACTACATTATTTAGATTGAAAATGATTTTTCTAAATTGGACTTTTTGATCCTTTAATTTAGATCTTTGATTTGTAAGGTTGAATTATTTATTACATTAGGACACCACTAGTGATATAATTATGTATTTTATAAATGTTTCTTGATTCTATGCTTTAGGATAGTAGGTTTTAATGGGTTGAGAATAATTTCTTTATAATAGTGAAGATAAGTATGTTTGTTGAGAAGACTATTGTAAGGGTGGCGTAAATGGATATTGATTTCTAACACCATACTAAATAGTAGATTACTCTTTAAATCCTTTATTTATTTGTGGTTGTAGGTACTATATCTGGTATATGACTTCATAATTTTTAGTCTTTTTCACATGGGTAAAACCATCGGTAAAATGCTATAAATAATAGAATAACTAGAAAATTCTTGGGGTGTAGATGGTAATTAACTATGACCATTATTAGTTCTAATTATCACACAAGATAATTTAGTTCTTAGATATTATTTTCATATAAAAGAAAGTCCAAAATTTTTACCTTATGAACACCACTAGTAATAGACCTTATACCAAATTGTTGAAGGTTATATGAGATTTTATCTATTTATTCCCTAGATTTAGATGGATATTTATCAAATAGTTGTCCTTTTAAAGAATATTCCAAAATGATATATCCATTTTCTAATAGTCCATGGTATAAAAACACTATAAAATAGTGGTTTTAAAAAGGTTGATGTGGGTTGGATGTGTTTGGCCTCTTGAATCTCTCCCAAAACACATATAGAGTCTCTATTTCTTTTTTGATTCTATATATATCTTTCCTTAGTTGTGAACTTATTGAGGTATAAAAGAATTTATAGAGTAATTTTCCCTAGATTTTATCCCATGTGGTGACTTCTCTAAGCTATAGATTGTACATCTACTATTTGTTTGATCCTACTAGGGATAAAGGTAAGACATTTCAACTTATTTGGGATTCTAGGACTCCTTTGGGTTTGAAGTTGTTGCATATATTCCCAAATTTATTTAAATTATAGTTGGGGTCCTATATTTCCAAGCCATGAAACTTAGATGGTAATTTGATTAGTCTATTTTTTATTTCAAAAAAATAAATATTATATAGTTTTAATATCTGATTATTCTTATTTTTGAAATCAGGTGCATAATATTATTAAGTGTTATATTCAATTGAGTTAAATTATTTTACATTTTTTCACTTAATAAAGTAACTCTTATAACCTAACTCACTTGGACCTGTGTAGATGGTGGAAAACTACGCCGCCATAACCCTAATCCTACCTCTACAGGCCAGGGGCTATCAACAAGCACTGAGAAGGCATAACTAAAATGGGGGGCCTTTTCCTAATGTACATGTATGCGCACACCCAATCATCTCTATAAATAAGTCCATAGTAATAAAAATAGAGGATGGTAACATCTTGAGTAAAACTGATGCATGTAATAATGACTAAGGAATAAAAAAGAGTGTGATAGTGAAATATGAAATGGAAAAAGTAAAAAAATACATGAACCCCCCCATAAATTATGTCCCAACCTAAAAACAATTGAAAAATACATCTGAGAGAGTCCAACTCAGAATCTCAAAGCTCATACACTATACATGGACTATGCACCCGAGTACCCCTATGATCCTCTGAAATTACCACCAATTTGTATGTCATTTTTATAAGACATGACATGTTTGAGAAAATCCTATGTCGGTGTGAGTATATATATACCTTGTAGGACACCCCAAAAACTAAATAGGGAGAAATAGAAGAAATTATAAAAGTATTTACCTCAACCCCAAAACAAGAGGGGAATGAAACATAACAATCATAGATATATAAATATATATATATATATATATACGATATGATCATATAAAGATATACAAATGAGAGAGAAAGGGGATATCCATATCACAAACTATCTTAGGTTGAGTTCTATGAGTTTACCAACAATTTCAGGAAGCCCATCATTGATTCCTAGCATCTCATTTGTCTAATTTAGTAGTTTCACGGAGGAACCACACCTTACCAATGTGTCGCATAGTTGAGGGGAAACACTATCCAAGTAGAGGACTCACACCCTAGTGTTCCATGGGGATTTCACTGATTATATGGATAGAGGACCCATTCTCCTATGTGTTGGGGGGGGCTCAATAAGTAGAGGACCCATTTCCTTGTCCATTTGGGGGTTCCACTTAGTATTTATAGGACCCACACCCTAGTTTTTCTAGGGGTTCCACTCAGTTTCTATTGGAACCACACCCTAGTGAATTAGGGGGTGTCACTATGTAAGTAGAGAAACCCATTCCCTAGTTTTTTAGGGGGTTTCACTCAATAGGTAGGGGATCCATTATTTAGTCAATTAGTGGAGTTCCACTAAGTAGGTAGAGTACCCACACCATATTTCATCAAGGGGGTTCCACTCAGTATATAGAGGACCCACGACCTAGTTCATCAGTGGGTACCACTTAGACTAGTGTTAGGAGTATATAGGACCCTCACCCTGGTAAGATAATGGGTTTGATAACCCCAACCTATCTTTGATGGTCCTTCCAATTCACTATCTACATCATGAAATATCTAAAGAAGAATCTTTCTCAAAAAATTCCATGCCATATCTCTAAATCCACTATGAGGGATACCATCACATTATGCATGGAAAACTACTCAAATAGGCTACTCATTGGCCAAATATGAGTCTAGATGAAGGGATATGAAAGGTGGAAGTTTACCAAATAGGGAATACATGGAGTGTAATGGTACCAAATAGTATGTGGTCTTACCCTTTTACCGGGATGTGTTCTCCTCTATACCTAGATTGGAGTCCATGTCCCCATACATGGCATGTTCATGGCCCCCACAACATGTCTCCACCACCTAGGGCCATCCCTTGCACTCCTAGTCATGCATGTGTCCATTAAAAAATGTTAATTTATTTGTCTATTTACTAATCCATTCCCAGGTACGGGACCAAGGCTATGTACCCAAATAGTACATGGCATATCCTCCCACATAGGGTCCTAGGTGTTTGAAGTCGGGACATGGCATGGCTTCCCAGGGAGGGTCACAAGGAATGTGGCCTAAAAGCACGGTGTGTTATCCTTATGTGTTTTAAAAACCCTAATCACTATATTTGGGTGACTACACTATTTTTTCATCATATTACACACCATATAGGTATGATTATCACAAAATTTAGATCATTCTCTTTCGCTGGGATTCAAGGTGTGGATGGGATCCATCCGATGGTTTGATTGTGGGGTATTTGTGTTGTGCATAGTCATGAACATTAGATTGCCATTTTCACTCTTAATAGGAATTTCCAATGGTTACCTCATCTGTAACTGGGTATAGACCAATTTTTCAAAGGCTGGTGTTCATCTATATTTCTAGGCTCGGTGACTCTTGGGGACTTTCACTTATTGAGAGGATTGGAGGTCGGGATCATTGAACCCTTTTGGGGGTAATTCTTGACTACTCTGGGAGTCTTTTATAAATTTAATATATGTTTTTGAAATCCTTCCCAAGATCTAATATAGAGTTGTTTAATCCTGCATCAATAACTTTATTACAAACATTGTATCGATAGAAACAATGGTGCGCATATCAAAGGTTCTATATCACTATTTTATTTATTTACGATGCTTTGGGTAATGGATGTTTTTTGGCATTTTGGGGTTCATTGCTATCCAAGGAGGTAGTTGGTGTCTTGGATATGGGATTGGACCTCTATGAGGTCTCTTTTGTATCTCGTGGAAATAAAAAAGAAAAACCACATAGTTCTTTTGTGTAGTTTAAGGTCATGTAACTGGACCCATCCATGATGCTTAACGTCATATGGTAAGGATGTGAATATTGGGCTGAGAACTCTAGGAGGCTCCTATGTATCCTATTTGAAACATAAATCAGAGTCTATGTAGTTCTTGTAATAGGATGTTAATATTGGGCTCCGAACTCTAGGAGGCTCCTATGTATTTTATTTGAAATAGAAATCAGAGGCTATGTAGTTCTTGTAATGTGTGTATGTGTCATAAGAGATATGAAAATAGAGGCCCTAGGTGGGACTTATCCATATGAGACTGCCTTGGACTGCTTCTTTGATAATGTATCCCTTTGAGTGGAGATGGGATGCAATAAGACTTACATCCCAATGATGGGTCCATACCCGAGGAATTCTCAAAATGATTTTAATATAGTCATCACTGGTCTCTAATCCCACATGATCCATACTCAGTTTGGGAAATATGAGATAACATTAGAGTGATCATATTTCATGGGAGTATATCTATATGGGGTTTACACATTAAAGTTTCCCTTTGAAAGGCATGATTACCCATATCATGGAGGATATGATCTCGAGCTCGGGCCTTAGGAAGGATTCATACATATCTTGGTTATGGAGGGAATCATATTTATCCTATTTCACTTCATCCCTAAACCCACTAAATGATTTGAGGTGCTTGAGGGAACGATCAGGGCTTATACTCCAAATGATACTTGTGTGTGAGTCCTCTTGTAATCCACTGATAGATGAGGAAGAATGGAATACCTATGGATAATTTTATACTATGAGTGATGAATAGTTGGGATAGAAAGGGACTTACATTGAAGTGGATGATTGTTCAAAATCGGGACTTAGGAAAGTTTCATATATATCTTGGTAATGGCAGGAATTATATTTCTCAGAGTTCACTTGTCCCTCAACCCACTGATAGGATAAGGTGGATAATCATGATCAGAGGTATTATTCTTATTCCCAAGGTTCCAATAAAGTCAGAGGATTATACTAAGATGGATTCCCTGTCGATTTGTACATATTATATTATATTAGTAATCATGGCTTGCACACTGTGGCCACCTAATTGGTCGGGGATTACACACAGAGGCTACCTGATTGGCCAGGCCTCACACTTTGAGGTTTCCTGATGACACACTCATTCTTTATCTTCTAATGGATTAAAGAGAGGTGGTAACCATAAATGGTTTGTCCGAGAGCATGATACCAATAGGGTTTTGTGTGTACTTAAACCTAGATCAACAAGGATGCTTCCATTATAAAAGGGAATACGATCAAAGATTCCTAGTTTTGTTCCACATGGAATGAGTCCACGAAGGTCAGTTGGATAAGGTCAACATGTCTTGTAATATTTTCATAAAATGTTTTAGCTGCTTTCTAAGCATGTCCTGGTTTTTTTTCTAATATGTTGGGGAATAATCTTGATAAGGAAGACAGATCAAAGGGGTTCTTCTTGATCAGGTTGACATGTCCTATGTGATCCATCAGACATGTTTCAATTTTCTACTTGATATATCTTCATTTTATTCCCAATATGTTAGGGCACAGATATAACATGGAAGGCACATCCAAGGTTGTCATCTTAATCAATTTAAATGTCTTTGATTCCTTCATATAGGTGAGGGATACATGTCTAAAATGCTTCACATAACCAAAGTAGACATGTATGGGGTCTTGCTTACAAACAAAGTAGACATAACTATGCATTTTTGCATGATCAACTTGACTCATATCTGGACTATTTCAAGAAAATGTGGACATGTCTAGGGACAATATCATGGTCTTACTGACATTCCAAAGTCCCCTTCACATCATCAAATTGCATTTTCTAGAACATCTTCACATGACCAAGATAGACAACTTCAAGGTATTTTTAATGATTGATATGACATTTCCTAGGGTTGTCACATGACAATGGTGACATGTCAGAAGCTACCTAATGATGTCTTAAGTACCATAAAGACCATCATGATCATTTTTCCTTGATCCATTCATGTATTGGGGTCTCGTGGATATGATTATGGTCTCATGTTTCATTATGTGCCCCAAGTGAATGTCCAAAGGGATCATTCCCTAAGTCTATGTAGAATATTATATCCCTATGCAAAGGTTTCTTGGCTATTTTAAGGGTATGGTCATGAATTATCTAGTGGGTCGAGGCCATGTTCATGATGGGGAATATCAACATGAAGGAATCCTATAAAACTACATCCTTCAAGCAATTTACATGACCTTAATGACTTCTTTTGAGAGATGTTGTGGTCATGCACGGTAATGGTATACACTCTATGGAAAAGAGGAGGGTTTAACATCCCAAACCCTACAATGTGAGGCTAAGTAGGGGTTCCATCATGAGACTCAGGGTATGGCTCCTTAACTCCTCTTGGAAAAGATGTTCTTGTCCATTCTTCACTTATTCACTACATGGTCACATGGCCATCAAATGAGCATGTGATTTCTAAAGGATCATGTGAGGGATTATATGAATGCACAGTGTGGATGCCCAAAAGTTCTACATATACACATTGGAGCTCTCTGTTGAGTACTATCAGACTTACTTTAGACATGGAATTCACATCCTCGGTACTTCCTCCACACAAACAGAGACTCATGAGTTGTTTCTCACTGAATCCATTACTTTTGAGGCCATGTTTGGGCATCATGAGACTGAGGGTCCACACATGTCTATTGATATTTGGTTTTCATGAACAAGTAACTACAAAAATGGATGACTAATGTCCCACATATCTATTGTTGTAAATGTAGGACCCCGAGACACCCTGAGAGGGGAGGGGTGAATCATGGTGTTAACTTTTTTTCATTCATAACAAGGATCTTGTTCCCACGTTGGTAGGAACTCTTTAAAACTATAATACTGATTAGAACATAAAACAAATAGTCACATTTAGAGACACCACACAACACTTTTACTTGGTTCACCACTAAGGGATGTGTCCAAGGAGCATATGCCGACAGTGTGTAGGTCATACCAAAATCCACTAAACTTCACTTGTTGTGGAATAAAAAGTTTTGGTCATATTAACTCTATGGTAGGATCACTATATTTAAAATGGTTTAGGGAAATCTCATTGATTCTATCGGAACACTTCTATCGACACCCCCAAGGTCACTGCTTTGTGAGAAGTTCGAATCAGTTTATCTACTTGAAGGTCGCTTCAATGATTTGGCATTAAAGACTTTGTCTCTGTCATAGCACAAGACTCTACTTGCACCATAGACCAGATTTAATTACCTTTATGTTCTCTATTCACTAAAAAAATATGTTCAAAACTGCTCTTCATGAAGCCTCTTTGCGAGACATACTCCTTCATGAAGCACCCCTACCTTCACAAAACAAGCTGCCTTCATGAAGCATCCCTGCCTTTGTGGAACTAACTATCTCTGTGATGCTTCCATTACTTCAAAGAAATAATTTCATGAAACTCACTGAGTCATTGTGGAATACCTCATTTTCACAAAGTACCATTTTTTCAAAAGCATGGGAATCAATTAATCCTTATAGTCTCTTCGCGATGCACTAGTTCTCTTAGAAATCCCTATCTGTGAAGTACTTCACAAACTCAAATAATCTCTATATTTTCCCTCAAAAATCTGATTCAAATTAAGAGGGGTAGCCTCATATTTATAGTCATGTCCATTCTTTAATCTCTAGTACCACTTTGTGAATTTTTTAGATCATCAAACACGTCTTTGCGATACTCATCCCTTCG
Source organism: Viscum album (assembly GCA_963277665.1). Taxonomy (NCBI): domain Eukaryota; kingdom Viridiplantae; phylum Streptophyta; class Magnoliopsida; order Santalales; family Viscaceae; genus Viscum; species Viscum album. Next base: position 81,399,084 of record OY728136.1, read on the forward strand.
TAGAGAACCAAAGAAATTATCTACTCGCAAAGCTCATCATTCTCACGAAGTCTTCCATCAATTCTCTTCGTGGTGTCCATCAAATTCACAAAGAATTCCATCAACGACTATTAGATGATGTTCCAGACACACAGGTATCCTCTATCGCTTGGAAACATTTTAAGGATAATGCTTCTAGTAGGATCAAATTTCTATTCAATGGTTCTGTAAATTCTCTTGATGCTTGAACTGGGTGGTTTCTCACTTTTACCTTAAAAGTGTTTTTGAAAATAAAAAAAGTTACATTGGATTGTATGATACATTTCCTTGAAATATCCTAGATCATTTATGGAAGGATAGACAACAAACACAAACCAAGCTCCATTTACAGCAAAGAACAACCTTGGTTCCTTCAATCTACCCATTTGGGTTTGTTGGCAATCTGTAGATAAATTCAATAGAGCACCATAAAAAAATAAACACATCAAAACCAGATACACAAGAAAAAACTCATCCATCAATCTATGTCTACGTGACCAAGTCTCATTGTAGAAAACAAGAGGAAAGACATGAATTGTGTTCTCATGTGTTTGAACTCACTTCACACTCCCCTTTATCTCCTTGAATTTCTATTTTAATCTTTCACACATTTTATATCCCTCATTAAACCACATTGAATTTATCCATTTCTCCCCCATTGGAAAAAGACCTCAAGACTGGTATTTGCACATTATAGAGCTCAGAACATACTCCCCTAGATCGAATCTCCCCCATAATCTTGCATCACAATCAAAAATAGATTAATACAATTAAAAAAATGGGGAGAGAGAAAATACATAACCTCCTCATGTAATGTGAGGTGTCTGAACACCAAGTTTCAACAAATGTTTCTCAAACACAGCCACTGACAGTTTCTTGGTCAGGATATCATCTACTTGTTCATCAGTTCCCACATTATCAATTTTAATCACTCCTTGTTCAACTTTTTTTTGATGAAGTGATATCTTATTTCAGTATGTTTTGTATGAGAATTATGAACATGATTCTTCATAAGATCAATTATGGTCTTGTTATCACAGTAGATCACCATCGGTTGTTTCACCTCATCACCAATGTTAGTAAGTTTCTTCTTTATCGAAAGTAATTGAGTGAATACCTTTGTAATGGATATATATTTAGCTTCAACAGTACTAAGAGAATTACTTTCTTGTTTTTTTCCCAGTCAACCCACACATTTCTTTCTAATATTTAAGGTTCCATAACTGGTTGAATTTCTGTCCACCATATATCCAGCCCATTCAGCATCTGAAAAGGCTGATAGTACACTATCACTACCTTCACCAAAGTATAATCCATAATTGTGAGTACCTTGAATATACCTCCTGATTATTTTCACTGCTTCCATATATTCTTCCTTAGTATTACTCTGAAAGCAGGCTGCTAAGACTGTTGTAAAGACAATGTACATCCATGTTGATGTCAGGTACAATAAGCTACCAATGATCATCCTATACATTATGGGATCTACAGATGTCCAATCCTCATGATTTCTAAGTTTTGTTCCAACTAAAATTGGATTCGAAATTGTTTTGGAGTCATGCATATTAAATTTATTCATCACATCTCTTGCATACTTTTTTTAAGAAATAAATTTATAATTATTCTTATAAATCACTTGTAGCCCTAATAAATATGTATGTTCACCAAACATGGACATTTCACATTCAAATTTCATGTGATTGGAGAATTCATTCACTGATCCCTACCTACTTCCATTAAAAATTATATCATCAACATATACCAATACCATGAACTAATCCTTCTGATAATTTTTCACATAGAAGTTATGATCCACTCTCATCTTTCAAATTCAAGATTTCTTAGATAAGAATCTACCCGAGAGTACCATTCCTGTGGTGCCTGTTTCAAGCCATAGAGTGCTTTCTTTAATTTTCAAACCTTCATTTCATAATTTCCAAGAAATATCCCCATGGGTTGTTTAATGTATACTTCTTCTTCCAAGACACCATTTAATAGTGTTGTCTTAACATCCATTTGATACCCTTTATAACATCATTGGATTTACAAGGCTAGGAATAGCCTAATTGACTCCAGTCTCGCTACTGGGGAAAATTTTTCCTCAACATTGACACCTTCAATCTAGGAATATCCCTTGCACACCAGTCGTGCCTTATTTCGGATCACATTACCATGCTCATAATATTTGTTCTTAAATATCCACTTTGTACCAATCTCATTGTGACCTTTGGGTCACTAGACCAGATCCCATGTCTGATTCTTGTCAATCTGATCTAACTATTCCTTAATGGACATCACCCATGACACATCCTTTGCAACTTCTTCAAATGAGGATGGTTCCACAACTAATAGTAATGCAGATTGTGCATTACTCCTCATTTTCATCATTTTTTTTTTGGATGAAGTCCAATCCCCAATGATGTTGGATTGATCGATTTCTATTCTTCAATTCCTCCTTTGAGGTTCAACTAGATTATCTTCAGCTATGGTTTCACCATCAGATTCTTCTTCTGAGTCAACATCACAATGTGACTCCTGAGAGTTTTTTACACCTTCCTATAGTTCAATATTTTCATTTTCTCCATGTTCACATTCTACCTCATCTTTTATCTCATTAGCATAGGAATTCCGTGAAGCATATGTGGTTTTATCTTCAATGATCTTAACATCCCTAATTTCCACAATCCTTCCCAATCACTTATTGAAAAACTTATATGCTTTTTTGTTCATTGGATATCCAAGGAATATTCCTTCATTTTCATTGTCACCGTACTTCCCTTGATTTATTTATTTATTTCGGATGAAACATTTACTTCTGAAAACATGAAAGTATTTCAATGAACGATTCCAAACATGACACAGTTAATATAGTGTCTTTGTATCTCCCATATAATTAACTATTCGATTTTGAATGTGCACAACAACTTTGACAACTTCTTTCCAGTAATGAAGATAGATATGACTCTCAATCAGCATAGTACTAGCCATGTTGCTGACCTATCGATTCTAGTGCTCAACTAATCCATTTTTCTATGGAGTTCTCACAATGGAAACCTCATGTTGTATTACATGTTTTTATGGGTATTTTTCAAACTCAATCGAAGTTTATTCCCCTCCATTTTTAGATCGAAGAACTTTGATTGTCCGCCTAGTATCATTCTCCACAATTCAGTGATAAGTTTTCGTGAAATCAAGTACTTTATTATTCTTTTGAATAACCATTACACAATCCATTATAATATAATAATCAATGAAAAGGTATAAGTACCTATATATATTACTTACAACATCATTTATTGGGCCACATACGTCTATATGGATGAGATCAAGATGTTGTGATTCCATTTTCTTCTTTGGCCAATATGAACTACAGGCCAACTTCCCCTGTATGCAACCATCACAAGTCTTTTCTCATTCGTGTTTTAGAATGAGGATAACCATGAATATATTTATCTTAGATATCTTTTCCATGTCTTGTTGGTTAATTTTCCTTAACCTTTAATTCCATAGGTTGTTTTCTTCTTCAACAGGCAGATAGAAAGTGTTCTCTTTACTTTAAACCTGATATAAGCTTCCATTTGTTCTACAACCTTTCATGAGATAATTCATTATCTTTCCTTTCATAGTGAAACCTTTTTGATTGAAAGTTACTATAATACCTGATTAACAGAGTTGACTCACACTAAAAAGATTGTGACTTAGACCATCCACATAAAGAACTTCAGTCCTCATCATCTCTTCATTGGACAGTGCATTATCTCCCCTACCTTTAATCTTCAAAGATCAATCATTAACAAACCTCATTGTTCCATCAACCATATTCTTAATTTTCTTTAAAAGGTTATCATTTTCTATCTTATGGGACGAGCATCCGCTATCAAGAATCTATGTTTTTATGATCTTTGTAGCTTTTAGAGATACTTATACAAGATTGGATTTCTCAATTTTATTCTTCTCTTTCCCTGAGATATTGGATTGAGCATAGGACACTAATGGCCTTTCAATTATTTCTTCCACATAATAAAATTCTCCATACCCATACTCTTGATCCAGATGAGAAAACCTGTTTGTGAGAACAACATCATTTGGTTGACAAGTATTGACCTATCTCTGATAGTTGTATGAATTTATCATGTCATACCTCTGCCTAAAATACATAGATTTATGGACAAAGTTAGAACAGTGAAAATAGTATCCATAGAAACTATTTCTTCTATATGATGTAGGATATTAATTTGTTCTCCTTTTTTGACTTCCCATATCTTCCCCATTCAAATAGCTCCTTCCCTCTTAACAATATGACATGGTATGATCCAAATAGCCATATAACTGACACTTCATGAGTGTAAATGTCCTCTCACATATATTTCTCCTCATGCATTCTTCCTTGGGAAAATAATTTGACTACTTTTCATTTATGAAAGATCGAGGATAATCTATAGTTCCTCTTACAGTTTGGATTGATGTTTTCTTCTTCAGCACTTTAGGAAACGTTTCAATGAGTCTAACATTCATCTTATCATTCTATTGGATAACTTTATTTCTAGTAGTTAATGTATCAGCTTTAAAACCAATTTCACTATTTCCCATGAAATCAGGTCTTTGATCACTCAAGACTTTTTCAACCCCATATGACCCTCTCTTAGCTCTTTCCAGTAACTCAACATCTAAGAATTTTTCAAATTTTATTTTCTTCCTTCCTTATATTGGGTTTGATTCACTCTCATGTTTGATCCTAAGAGTAATAAATTCCTTTTAAAGTCCCTCTATGGACTTGGAATTATCCTTTAGTCTAGGGGTAAGTTCATTGATGACCTTTGACTATTCTTCAATTCTAAGCATTAGTTCCACTACATCATCAGTCCTTTCAAGAATTTTTTACTGCAATTTCACCAGTTCTTCTAGTCATTCAATTTCATCTTCAATCTTATCAACATATTCTGATGACTCTTCTACCATTGATTTCCACTGGTTACATCTCTTACACTTATTCTAAATCTTACCAAAATCATCCTTAAGTTTCATCTTGGGGTCAAAATTAGTTGTCAACTGGTTATCTCAAGATTTATATGTCAATGGTTCTGACTTTTCAATGGTATCCACCATAGAGGCATGGTTTCCATTTTTAAATTGTGGTTCTTATTCTTGGTAGAATTCATTATCATCAACTTCCTCTTCACTGAAAAAATATTCTTCTATAATTTCTTTCCAGATTTAAGGTCTCCATTTTTGAAAAAACTTTTCTAAGGCTTCTCAATGTTTTTAGCTTCTCTCTCTTAATCTTTGAATCTTTATGAACATTTAGAGTCAAGGTTCCGAACTCTGCCACAACAAAAGTAGGCCAGAGGTAACATAAGTTCAAATTTCCCTTGTCCCTTTTTGAACTTTTTTGGAAATGAGACAAAGAATTTATTTTTCTTCATCGTCTTCACCACTACTATCTCTTAAATTTTTTAATTTTTACATGGATTTGAATTCTATTTCCTTGGTCACACATGTCATAACATCTTCTATTTGGACTCTCATTTCATATGCCACCCAGCTTCTTAGTAGATCATCCCGAGAAATTTTGGAAATATCACTTTCCTCAAGGGTAGATACCTTTACATTTTAAAAAGGTGGAATTATTCTCAAGATTTTCTTTACAATATCAATATCATTGATTTATTCACCTAGACCTTGAATTTATCCTACCACTTTAGTAATTAGATTGAAGAAGGAATCTACATTATCATCAGGATGCATCTTCAGATCGTCAATCCAATTGTGCAGGACTTGAAGTTTTTCATCCTTCAGTTTTATATATTCTTCATAAATATTTTCATTTTTATCCCACATAGACTTTTTGGAGGTCAAACTCATCAATTTTAGATATATATGATCAGAAAGATCTCTAGTGAGAGAATTCTGATCTTTCACATCTGCATCAAGAACTTTCCTGTTTGTATTAGTCATAGAAAGCCCTAATGGATCAGTAACCTGTATTCCTTGCATAGTAAAAAAGAGGAATTTCATTCCAAGAGATCATAGATGAGATCTCATTCTGTTCTTCCAATGTATTAAAATTACTTACATCTAAGAGAGGGATTCCCCTGGCATTATCTAAATTCTCCCTAATAGAAAAGAGACTTATCTAACATTAGTAACCTTTACGCTCTAATACCACTTGTAGGACCCTGAGATACCCTAAGAGGGTAGGGGAAAATCTAGGTTTTTAATTTTTCTTTTAAAACAAGTATCTTGTTCCCATGTTGGTAGTAATTAGTTAAACTTGTAATACTTATGATAACAGAAAACAAATAGTCACATGCATAGAGACCACACATAACTTTTACTAGGTTAAAAAATAAGGGCTATGTATAAGGTGCATACACCCACATTTTGTCAGTTGTACCAAAATACACTAAAATTTACTTGTTTTGGAATACAAATTGTCGATCATAGTCACTCTATGATAGGATCACTACCTTTATAATGTCTTAGGGATAGCTCACTGCTTCCCTCGGAACACTTCCATCGACTCCCCCAATCTCACTACATTGTGAGAAATCAGAATAAGTTTATTTATTTGAAGGTCACTTCAATGATTTGGAATTATAGACTTTGTCCCTATCTTAGAATGGGTCTCTTCTTGAACTATAGATCATAGTTGATGCTCTTTGAATTCCCTATTCACTAAAAATAGATTTTCAAAACTACTCTTCATGAAGCCTCTTTGCAAGACACACTCAATTGTGAAGCACCCCTACCTTCACGGAACAAACTACCTTCATGAAGAACCCCTACCTTTTCAGAAAAAACTATATTCTCAAAGATTCCTTGACTTTGTAGTACTAATTTTGTGAAACTCATTTTGTCAATGAAAAATACCTCAGTTTTAAGAAATAGCATTTTTTCAAAATCATGGGAATCAGTTAAGACTTATATTCTCTTCATGATGCACTAGCTCACTTAGAAATCCTTGTTCGTAAAGCTATTCTAGAAATCAAAGAATATTCATATTTTCCCCCAAAAATCTGGTTCAAATGAATAGGAGTAGCCTCATATTTATAGTCTTGTCCATTCTCAAAACTCCACTGCCTCTTTGATGATTTTCTGAATCATCAAACACATATTCTCAATACTCCTCCCTTTGTAGAGAACCATGGAAATTATCTTCACACAAATATCATCATCCTCAAAATGTCTTTTATCAATTACATTTGTGGCACATATCAAATTTTTAAATCATTCTGTCAATGAATGTAGAGACCCAAACTCATAATCGCGAAGAACTCTGTCTTCAATCGTGAAGCCCATCGTAATCACGAAACACGCCATCATAAAAATTTATGTATTCAAGAAACAAAATTCAAAATTCCCATATTTTCAAATCTCTTGAATTTTCTATATTTTCATAAGGCATCCATAAAAACCCACTTTGTACTTTGAAATCCAATATCCATATTTTGGACCCCAAAAATTTGGACAAAACTCAGAAATGACGCCACCTTCAATATTGATTTCGTCTTGAACTGTATGATACCTTTCCATGAAATCTCCTAGATTATTCATGGAAGTATTGACAATATACACAGACAAAACATAATTTCTAGAAAATAAAAACCATTGTTCCAATAGTAAACTTGTGAAAATCAGCATGGACATCGCCTAATAAAAGGAGTCTGGTCAAGGAATGCTCACGTGATAGGGCCGCCCAAACCACAACCATCCATCTACAACCACATGAATTCCATGTGGTCGTGTGAGGAACTCTCTAACTGGGGTGGTCATGTACAGAGTCATCTGCAAATACTGTGAGACAAAGGGTATCTTGTAATCATGAGATTGATGGAAAAAATATTACATCGCGTGAGATTATATTACTCATGTGATCGCAAGATATAAAGGAAGGTCATACATGGGGTATCATGAAAAAATGTGGTGGGTGCACACTAGGGATATTCCTGTAGAATAAGGTCTCTCCTGACATGATTTTGAACTCAACAGGGTATCACACGATCATGCTAAAGCCTTTCCTGAACTAGGTATCACATGATGCTCAGTTCTTCATGAGACCACTTGATACTCAAAAATCCATACAGTGGGATCTTGTGATCACTTGAGGGAGTTCTCTGAGGATGGTTGTGGGTGCACTCTATTCTGCCTTCCTTAATTTATAGAGCACTCCTCCTTCCTTTTATCCCTTATTTTTCATGATGGGAGAGAGGTTCATATAGTCCACAGGAGGCCGAGTTCGATTCTTCTTTGTACAGGTTAGATTCCACATGCACCAGCAAGGCATTGGAGGATTTCACATGATCTTCATTCCTAATATCGCACGATCAGAAAAATATGAGTTAATTCATAAATAAAATAACTAAAGGTGGAAGGTCTTGTAGTGACAAATTTATTACAATAACTTATGTGATTTTCTTCTCATTGGTCGCATGAAGAAATAATTATCATGTGATTGATTTGATCACTTTTCAGATATCTCACAATAGGTTATTGGAATTTTTTATTAGATCTCATAGTGGCTCATTCTAATTTCCTCATTCTCACTCAGATATCAATGAATTATTGAATATTGTGGTGATTTTGATCACCAATTGATCATTTGAGAGGTGTCATAAAGTTTCCATGTCGAACCAGTCAATGTAGGAGGTTGTAGATGTAGGTATTATGCTATGCAGGATCAATTGAGTTCAAATTCGTGAGGTGTGGAATGATTTTTTTAACATGTGATCCACATAATTGAAACAGACAGATGAGGTTAGTGAGAGGGATGATTGTATGGTCTAGAATTGATGCACCCCATCCCACAATCAAATATCACCAGAACATCCCTCTAGTATATAATACATTATGTTACTTCTTCTTCATCGATATAATAATGGGTTTGGAACTCATACCACTCACATCACCACCACCAAGGATTCGACCCTCTTAACTTCTAGATCAAGATATGAGATCTAGTTGGATCATGAACCTAGGGCCATATACATGGTCCCATCTGCATTTTATGGGAAATATGTTTCCTCCTCTAGCCGTCTATGTTGGTTCCCACTAGGAGTGGTTGTATCTAGTCCCACAAGTGTCTATGGTTGAGTTGGTATGGATGTCTAGTGGAGGCATCAATTTTTTTCAAAGTCAAGTTTAAATTTTCATATATCCACTTATGATAAAAATTCTGAGATGAGCATTGGATGTATCCATTTAAAATAAGCCCATTCCACCATGTATTTCATAGACATTTCATTTATAAAAATTATATCAATTTTTTTCATGGTATTAACATTTCTTGGATATTTTATGGAAAAGTGAAAGATGCAGAAATATGGGTGACAAAAAAATCCCTCCCCCCCATAGAATGATATTTTTTAGAATGAAAAGAATGTGATTCTAAGGTAAATGTAGATCACTTTTCAGAACATTTGAATATTGATGTTTTTTATACCGATCATTTTGAGAGGATCTGTCTTGAGTATATCTATGGGGAATTCGAGGTGTTATCCATTGGAGACTTTTGACCATGTGTACCTGGCTGAATCTAATTCAGGAATTGGATTTTTCTTGAGGAATTGATACCCTGCAATTTCTATACATATGAATTTTAGTGTGGAACAAGGATTTGGTGAAAAAGAACTTTTTGTGAGATCTGAAGTAATGTACTCGTATGTCACTACGTATCCCATGTGGATGGGAATGATTCCTTTTTTAGTTATGAAATATACCACTTTGGGGATCAAACTCATGAATTGGGAAAATGGGTTCATATATAACGAACTCTATGATGAATGTCCTTATGTAGATCTATCTCATACATAGGAGGTGGATATCACAATTTTGTGATGAAATCCTTGGTAGAGATCCATGTTTAGGTAGAGACATTTCTTGGATCATCCATGATGTCCACCCTTTTTTTGTAATACCAAAACGATCCAATCACCTGGATTTTTGTACTAGACTTTCCATAGGTTTCTCTTTGAGAAATGTACATGAATTCCTACTAACAATAAATTATTCATTGATGTACCTTCCCCATTATTCCTAAGATCTTCTAGTTTATAAAGAAAATTTTGACATGGTATCCTTTCCCAAATTCTCTAACTTCTGCCTAAGACAAGGGACTTAGCGAAATTATCTTAATTTTTTATAAGGCCATGTGATGGGCCCCACAATATTTGTATCTTTTTATTTTTTTCTCTTAAATTACTTATAAGTTTTATATGGAGGAAGACCTAGAGGACATGGACTTTGATTTTTCTCAGGTCACCTTACAGGTTTTTGACCTGACAAGTTTATGTGAAATTTCTATTTTATAAATTCTCAATATTTTATGGATCACACAAAGTGTATCTCCTATGAGAATATACTCAAATATTTCCTAGGATTCCATTACCAGATTTTCATCTTGGTGAGTATCACGTCTCTTACTATTTTGAGGTCTTGCAAGCTAGACCATCCTTATGATAAAGTTTAGGGTCTTTGATCTTGGACCTTTTATCACTACAGTTTAAGGAATTCTAGATCATACATTATTATCACTATAATTTAGTTTATTCCAGCTCAAACCTTATGTAATATGGGGATGGAAGTCCCAATATGACTCAAAACACAATAGGGTGTTGACTCCCACCATTGTGTTTATAGGGCTCATAGGGATTGGAGTTCCTTTCTTACAAGGAGGAAATTCTTTTAGTTGGTGGATTAAATACATTATGCATTGATAGAATAGACAATAAAAGATGATATCCACTATTATCCAAGGGATATGGATGATTTTTGGGGGTAATATGGTTGATGGTGAAATACTAGGGAATATTGTCCCACCCGGGTAGTTGCAATGTGGGTTGTGTAAGTCACGATCCAAAAGTCTGATCCATGTAATATGAAATGGAGTGGACATGTCCGGTTTTCCCCTTAACACTATGAGGTTCCAGGTTCTGACTTGGTGTCACCGAGGCTCATAGTGATTGAAGCTCCTTTCTTAAAAGGAGGAGATGCCTTTAGTTGGTGGATCAAATCCCTTTGACATCGAGAGCATGGCCAACAAAAGATGATCTCTATACTTTTCTGAGGGCCATGAAATATTTTTGAAGACTTGGAAATCTAGATGATGAAGTTGGGTATGGAAGGAGGCTATTCGGGTGGGGTAATGGCAACCTAGGGAAATCCAGCTCTTATATTATGAATCATGATCCCTACACCTTTTGGTTTCAAATCATGAGGTGTGGGCCATAAAATGTTTAGGAATGATGTTTTTCATTCCATCCTTTGGAAATGGTATAAAATATGGTGATGCAACATCAACGATGTCAGATCTTCTTGAATAGTATAGTACATAGATTGTAAATCATAGTTTAAAGTGCTCAGTTAATGAGGAAGGTATGGGACAGTCTCATCAAGGATATCTTAAAATACTATTGAGTGCTAAGTTCCACTGTGATGATTTCAATCTCAAAAGAATTAGAGATACCTTTAAATCAGAAAAAGATATCTATGTTTGGAGGGTCTAATCCCTCCTACATCGATATCATGGTTAATTAGAGAGATATATTTTCTTTTTTAGAAGCTATGAAAGGTTTTTGATGAACCAATATTCTTTAAATCATGAAGTGCGATTTATGGAAAATGTATGATCAAAGAAGGGTTTGAGCACCCTAAAAGTTGTACCACCACCTAGTGAACAAATTATCATGGTGATAAAGTGTTACAAATCATTTCTCTTAATTTTTCTGGGACCAGAGTTTCTAGTGAGTATATATTTTTTTTTATTACGGAAAAAAGTGGACCCTATGATATTTATGCGTTATACATTTTCACCGTAATTTTTTCCTAAACTCTAGAGATGAAGAGTTTAGTGAGTGAGTACTTTACTTTCTCATAAGTTTCCCCTCACGAGTTTTCAGATTAATATGTTTTGTGTCTATTTTTCTAGTAGTTTATGGTCTTGTGATTTAGACCATCATAGGATAGAGTTTAAGGTTGTTTATATTTGACCAGATTTTAGGAAGTTTAAGGTAATGACTCGCATGGAATTATTATGGGAGATGTTACAAAAGATCCTAAATAGGATACCCAAGGTTAAGATCACTCCAACAATCTTCTTAGTGGGAGATGGAAATGTTTTAAATCATGGATTGAGGTTCTAAATACTTGATTAATGATATAGGGAATACATGTCAGGTATGTACCATAACACTTTGAGATGTCTGGTTCCACTTCAGTGTCACTGGGGCTCACAATAATTTTAAATATCTTTACATTGGACCAAGATGTCATTCGTTGGTGGGTATCAATCCCTTTTGATTAAATATCATAGACAATATGAGAGATCTATTTTATTTTACAATGACTATGAAAGGTTTTCAGTGACCTGAGGTGCTCAAGTCATGAAGTGTGGTATATGGATTGAAGTTCTTTTAAAAGATGGCAGAAGCACCCCATACTCTGGTTGACATAGGTAATCCTATTTTGGTACATTGATAAGTAATGAAAAATGGGTTATGGTCTACATAGATTATCATTATGTAGTGGGGATGTATTCTATGTAGTTTAACATCATGTAGTAAGGACATTTTCTTTTTATTTTAACATCATGTGTTAAGTACATTTTTGTTGTTCATATTTAATGTCATACAACCAAGATGTATTCCTTGTATTTTAACATCATATGGTAAGGATGTACTTATATGAAGTTTATCGTCATGTGGTAAGGATGTAGGAACTGATTTTAATGGATGGTAATGTTGCAGTTGGGACTAAGGGTGAAAGTTCAGGCATCACTACATATATCATTAAAATGAGAATCAAACCATGTGTAGTTATGAAGAGCTATGTGGTATAACAACATACAGTGATGACTTGGATCCCTTGAAGTGAAATGGTTGTATCTCATCTAGTCCCATGAATCAAATTATGGGTTTCACTATGTATCCCATGTCAATGGGAATAAATCCATATGTTGTTATTAATGAGTTTCCCTATGAAAGTTTGACACATACACATAGAGGTGGAAATTTTTATACTGATTTATTGTGACTGGGCATGATTTTGGAAATCCAAGAATCACTATATATCCTGTGAGGATAGGAATCAAGTCATATATAGTTCTTGAGTGGGAAATACTATACACACGTCTGAAAAAAATGTAGAGGTGGGCATTATTTCTATTTATTGTTGTAGTTTGGAAGAAGGATAGAGGTCTAGGTGTCACTTTGTATCTTGTAATGATAATAATCAAGCCACATATAGTTCTTTGAGGAACCATGATGTTTAAAATCATGTGGTAATGAAAAATATGGACCGACATATAAAAGTGGTGATACTACGGTTGGGCCCATGGATGGAAGTTTGTGTGTCACTATGTATCTCATGAAAATGTGAATCAAGCCACACATAGTTCTTGAATAACCATGTAGTTTAACTTCATGTGGAAAGTGAATGAGCTCCCAAATGTGAATAGGGATGGAGTGAATGGAGGTGTGGTTGAAGACCAAAACCAACTGTAGTGGTCCTCTCAAGTGTGGTTCAAAGGAGTGTGTAGTTTCATGTCGTGTAAGGGATTTTAACTATGCAGTTTAATGTCATGGGGTGACGAATCATGGTATTCCTTTTATGGTGTTTCATTCAAGACTGATATGGGATTGTTAAAAGTTAGTATACCTTGTTTTTTTAGGGAATGACTTACTAATATTCCTAATCCAACATGACCTATGCCCAGTGTGAGAAACAAGAAATGGAATAGGTTCCTCTCACCATACATAGGAATTTAATAGCAGGACATGTGCATTTTGTATCACATGGTAGCTATACCAAAATATAGGACTGAGGGGTCCCTATGTATCTCATTATAAATGATAATAAATCCATATGTAGTTCTAGTAATCCCATTTATTTTAACATCATGAAGTAATGTTGTGGGTGACTAGACATGAATAAAGATGGATATTATGGATCCATGTAGTTTTACGTCATGCAGTAAGGAAATTTTCCTTTTATTTTAAAGTAATGCAGTAAGGACATTGGATCACCTGACATGAAAGGAAAGTAATCTAATGGATAGGCCTAATAATAGTGGTTCAAGAATCACTACATACCCTTTGATAGGAGGAATCAAGCCACGCGTATTTCTTAGGGAACCATGTAGTTTAACATCAGGCGAAAAGGATGAACTCTGTACAGTTTATCATTATGTGGTCAAGATGAATTTGTATAGTTTAAAATCATGTAATCATGATGAATAATGGTTCTTACTCTTATGTGGATTCCCATACCATTCTTCAATGTTTGATATGGAAGATTTATTCCTCCCGATTAGGATCGATCAGGATGGTGGTTGCATTATCCAATGCATTGGCATGAACATTCTATGATCGGGGAACATGATGCAATGTTGGATCAAAAGGGAAATATATAATCAGTCCCTTTATGTGGTTAGTGAGGGGGCTATTTCTTCCATTCAAATGTCATATTCACCATTAATCTACTTTATCACCAATTTTGAGTCCCCTTTGATGTTCAAGTAGGTTATGTGTAGCTTTAGGGATAGCTCCAATCTAGTGATGAGGATTTTATACTCAAACTCATTATTTGTGCAGTCTTCAGATAGTGAGAAAGAGTAGGGAAAATTGATTTATCAGAAGATAAAAATACAATCCCTATACCAACCCAATTGAGATTTGAGGTTTCCATCCTTCTACCAATAGGGCTTTGGGAGGCACCATCAAAGTACATCTCCCATGTTCGAGTAGTGTCATGGTCATAGAATACCTCCTAGTATGGAAGCTCAGTGTATTCCAATTTATTTTATAGGGAAGGATGTTCTGCAAGGAAATAAGCTAGGTCTTTCCCTTTCATTATCTTCTGTGATATGAACTGAATGTCATATTTCTCATTTTTTATCTATGAAGATGTGTTCAAGGAAGTTCTTCTCGACGTCAGAGTTTCTAGTCTTAGTACATTTAATTGTTGAGATGATGTAGTAGATACTACTCGCACTTCTCGTGTCATTTTTCTATGTGATTATAGAACCCATTGAGTGATCCATGGCATCCACATATAAGATGAGTGGACTCCCTTCCACTAGAAGCATCAAAATTGGGGGTGGGGGTGCAATAAGTTCTGATTGAGACTTTTGAAGGATTTTTGACATTCATCATCACAATGATAGGTGATTCCCTTATTCATTATAAAATTCAAGGGTAGAGGTTTTCTGGTGAAGTTCGATATGAATCACCAAATGTAGGTGAGGTTCACTTGGAGTCTTCTACGTTATTTCATATTTCATGGTGTTGAAATTTCTAAAATAGTAGTTTTATTCTCTAGATCAACCTCAATGTCATGGTGGTGTACCAAAAAGACAAGGAACTTTCATGTTGTTACCCTGAAATCATATTTTAGAGGATTCATCTTTAAACTATGCTATCACCTCTTGTTAAATATTTCCTGGAAATCCATGAATTAATCACATCATTTTCGGGATTTAATAATGAGGTCATCAAAATAATAATTGGAAATCCTTACTAGGAATGTCTTGAATATGTGATGCATAGCACACTGATATGTAGCACCAACATTCTTTATTCCAAAGGGAATGACATGTTACAAGAAGATTCCTTGAGGCACTCTGAATGTAGTGGTTTCTTCATCTTTGGGGTTCATTTTGATCTGATTGTATCCCATGTTCCTATCCATGAAGTATAGGGCTTGAAAGCTAGAAGTTTCATTGATCAAGAGTTTTGTGATTGAAAATGGGAAATTTTCCTTTAATAAATACCTATTAAGTTATCTAAAGTCAATTAAGATCCTAATTTGATCGTTCATTTTCTTTATAGGGATTATTTTGGAAATCCATCTTAGGTATTTAACTTCTTATAAAAATTTGACTTTGATAAACTTGTAAACTTTTTCCTCTACATTGGTGGCATGCGAGGGGTGAATCTACTTGGATTTCTATTTGAAGACTCTATTCCTATCAGGTAGTCCAAGATGGTGTGTAGCCACATAGGAATTTATTTTGGGCATTTCTATATAGTTATAAGAAAACACACATCAGTGCTTCTTTATAAATGTAATATACATCTCTTTCTCTTTGAGGTGAATGGAGACACTAATCAGAGTAGGCCACAGGTCTTCTTATGTTCCTAGATTTATTTGTCTAAGCTCATAAATGGTGGTGGAGACACCCTCCTTGAATTTTGGAGGGGGATTTCTGAGTTCATACTAATCCACCAATTCTGATTCTATGGAGGAATTTTCAGATGAATCTATAAATATGGGGACTTCTCCATCACTATCAGGGTGAGGGAAGTAAATATAGTATACATTATCATCACTTGTTATCGGATTCATCGCAGAGAGATTTCAAAGCTGATTTCATTTTACATAGTCACTAAGGACAAGAGGGTCTTGAACATCTGGGATAGGATATGTTACCTCAACCAGACATATGGGGAGAACATAGTTGTTGTTGAGAATACTCTAAGGGTTTGTAGGGGCGGTTCCCAATCCATTGGGAGATGAAACATGTACATAATCATCCTCTACTGGTTTCTTTCCTCCCTTCTTGTATATACTTTATTCAACATATGTGAATCCACATGTCTCGAAGGGTAATTTTCACCATGTATTATGAAAACCTTTCTATCTGATGCTGATGATATCTCCCAGAGATTGATATTCCACATATTTTTAGTGTCATGTGACTGGGACGTGTCCCGTGTAGTTTTTCTTCATGATGTAAGGATGTGAATGTAGGTGGGTGGGCTAGGAAATAGAATCTCGGTGTCCTTACATATCTCATTAGAATGAGAATCAAGTCGTACCTATTTCTATAATGTAGCTATGGTAGTAGACTAGCAATAGTGGACCTCTCAGGTGAGGTCCATGGGAACGTATAGTTTTATGTCATGTAAGGGAAATTGACCATGTAGTTTAATGTCATGTGGTGATGAGTCATGGTATTCCTTTTATCATCTTGTATCCAAGACCACAAGGAGATTATATCAAGCTTTCATGCCTTTTTTGTGGGTAAACCCTTATCAAAATTCCCAATCCCACATGATCTATGCTCGGTGTGAGAAACAAGGAATGACTAGGGTTCTTTTCACCACACAGAGGAAAGAGAGGATTATATAGGAGGATTTTCATCATGTGGTGGATGGAATAAGATATATGATTAAGTTATCCCTATGTATCTCATTTAAAATGAGAATCAAGTCATATATAGATCTTGTAGTTCCATGTAGTTTAACATAATGTGGTAAGGACATGAGCCATGTAATTTAATGTCTTGTGGTAAGGATGTATGTTGTGCAGTTTTAACATCATGTGGTAAGGGCATGATCCAAATAAGTTAATACATTTCAGTAAGTACGCCATCCATGTAGTTTAACATCTTACAGTAGGGGATTATGATCATGGAATTTAATTTCTTTAATAAAGGACTACAGCTATACTGTTTTAATGTCTTGTAGTAAAGAAGAAATATATGTAGTTTAATGTCTTTTGGTAAGGACGTGATCCATGCATTTTTATGTCTTGTGGTAAGTAAATAATTCATTTAGTTAAATATCTCAAGGTAAGGATGATATTCATGAAATTTAATGTATTGTGGTAAGGACATCAACCTTGTTGTTTAATGTCTTGTGGTAAGGATGAAATCCATGTTGTTTAACATATTATGTTAAGGATGTAATCCATGCAGTTTAATGTATTGTGGTAAGGAAATAAGTTGTGTAGTTGGCGAAATTTGGTATGGAATATGACCATACAATTCAATATCTTGTGGTAAGGACATCACATATATAGTTTAATGTCTTATAAAAAGGATGATGGTGAATAACCTATCAGGATAGTGTCTCTTTTAAAGTATTTTAGAAAAATATAATTCATATTGCATGAGTTTTAGGATCCTTCAACTCTATCAAGCCTGCAAATACATATTCTTCCAACCGATCTTTGAAGAAAAAGTAGCTTTTTATTGTGTGCCAGAGATTTTGATGGGAGGGGAAATGGTTTTCATGGCCTATCAACCCTACCTGATTTGTATTCCTCATTGTTGGGAGTTCTATCAATCTGTTCTCTATGGTGCAGTCAAGAATACTTAAAACATGTTTATTTGGGAAGGAATATTTTTTGTTTAATTTTTTATTGAAATATAGTCATTTCTCCCTGGGAGGTAGGCGGCTCGTGCCTCTTTTCACAATTGGTGCACCCTTTTTAGAGTGATTAGATGATTGGAGTGGGGATTCAAGTGTTGGTGGTTCCAATATCCCCATGTCTATATGCACTTGAATCCAGTCTTTAAAATAAAAAAGAAATCTTCTATTTGGTTCCTGAAACGTTGATGGTAGGGGGAATGGTTTTCATGTCCTACCATCCATGACTCGCTTTTTTCTCATTATTATAAGCTCTATCAAACCATTTCCATGGAATAGTTTAAATACCTAGGGAAAAGTTTGGCTTGGAAGGAATATACTTTTTGTTTTCTGTCTTCAAGAAATGGGGGATTAGGATACTTCTCCCGCATGTTATTCATACCTCCATTGATTTGGGTTCATGGTTGAGTTTGAGGTCTAGGGTACATATCCCTAGTCTTTATTGGTCTGGGGGAAGGTGCTAAAGTATTGGGGGTCTTGAATGACGCAGATGCTTCCCATTTATTAAAATTTCCTGAACCACATGATGGTTTTATGAAAACATCTGAGGGTAGATAATTTCTATAATATCCATGAGGAGGAGTTGGAAAATATGGAAATTACCCTAGCACTATGGGAAATGGTCAGGTGGAACAATGTTGGGTTTTTTCCTGATGAGGGGATGTAAAATATGAAAATTACACTATCCCTATGAGCTAGGGTACTTCACTACAACATACAATTTCATGGGAAGACACTGGAACATCATCTTGAGGTAGTGATATCAAGAGTATTCCTACAATTATTTCACTGAGATCCCTATTATCTTTTTGTAGTTTAGTGATCGTTTCTTTTGCAAAAATTTCCAATTCATACTCAAGGAGCTACCTGGAAGGATCCATAAAAACACCCTCTCCTCTATCGGTGGTAGGGTAGGTGGATGATGATGGTAGTTCTGATGGGATCCTAGAGACTGAATCCACTACTTCCGCTATCCATATGATCCATTTTTATTACCCTCTGAAATACCAAAATGGTCGGTAACACCTTTTATGGATTTCTAGTAGATACCATTGATCCTTTTTACTCTTATTCCATCAGCAGAAGGTAGGATAAACTATTGTGACTTGTATGACTTCAAGAAGGTATGATTGTACCCTTTAAGAGCATGCTCATCCAGATCTTATGAGGAGTCTTCAAGTCTTATTGTTATCTTATTACCTGATACAAAAATGATCTGGTACTCCTCCTCAATGCAGAATCCCATTTGAAAGGTTGGTTCCCATGAAACTATTTGAGGGTTTGGTGTCCATGATTCCATTTTAATTGTAATTTCCCATGATATTGTTTTAGGGGTCGATTCCCATGAAAATGTTTGAGGGTTAAGTTCCCATGATTTTGTTTGAGGGGTCAGTGCCCATGATTCTATTTGAGGGGTCAGTTTCCATGATGCAATTTGAGGGGTTGGTTCTCAAGATGAAGATGATCACATTGTAGAATATGGTAAAATTTCCCCTAGTCCTACGGGCTGGGGTGTTACTAGGAATTCCACAGTCACTGAGACTAGCTTTGATGAAGTCAGAGGCTCTTGGCTAGCGATGATCTAGGAATGATTATGTCCCACTATTAGGATACACTCGTGGACCTTAGAAATATTAGTGTATGTTGGTATATAATCCTACCCTGAAGTTTCATTGTTTGGATACCCCTGGTGGTATCTCCTTCCAGGTTCCCTAACTTGGGTTGTTGGTGTAGGCACAACCTCCTCTACATCACTTTGCAAAATAATGCTCATACATTAATGATGATTACTTGAATAGATGGGATCCCTTCTAAGTATATCTTGGGTGATTGAGTTTTCCTGATGACTATCCTCATTCACCTCCCTAAGGTAGGTAAAGTATGCATTGTTGTTCTCTAGGGATAGGCTCCCAAAGTAGTTGAATGTGGTTACAAGGGAAACATTCTCTTTAGTGTCATATTATGGGAAAGATGGATTATGGGAACATAACCTTTGAATGATTTCATGATCTCATTCTAGATTCATGATGGAGTTTTCAATGTGGAATTATTAGACCAAGATTTTCACCAATGGATGCTGGTATTGGTGTATTGGTGACAGTGTACGTTGTGGCCTCAAGGACAAAGTAGCATGTCCAGTGATCTCAAAAAAATTTGGAACATTCAATGATGTAATTTTGATTTCAAGGAATCTTGATCATTCTTGTGAAGAAAACAATACACCTTATTAGTGCGGCATCATATATAAGATTATATGCTCAATCAAAAACTTTCACAGTTAATGGATAAAGAGGCAGTCCCTTTTTTACCTGGGGTTTAATGTTAAAAAGACACGTGTTGGATTCACTATTTTGTTGTGTAATGAGCACAACATAAACTTTTATAATGGTCACTATACAACCAATCCTTTTTTACTTTAAAAAGGGTGACGTAGTTACAGGATTTCACGTCGGGTTCACCATTTGTGTTTTTTTAGGATTAGAGGCGTGGATAGGATCTATTGGACATTTTGATTGTGGGGGATTTGTGTTTTTAATAATCATGACCATTGGATTACCATTTTTTCAATTATAAGAAAACCCCAATGGTTCCCTCATCCATAATTGGGTATACACTTGTACTCCAAAGGTAGGAAGCTACCTATATTTTTAGGCCCAGTGACTCTTGGGGACTCATATTGGTCGAAATAATGGGAGGTCGGGCTCATCACACCCTTTTGGGGGGAATTATTTCATACTATGGGAATCTCTTATATATTAAAGATATGTTTGAGAAATTATTCCGAGACCCTGATATGGAGTTAGTTACTCCTATGTCAATAACATGATTATGAACAAGTATAGATATGAACAATGGCATGAATATCATGAGTTCTCTATCACACTTTTATTTATTTATTATTCTTTGGGTTATGGCCATGTTTCATTATTCCAGGGTTTATTTTCATATAGGGAGGTGGTTGGTGTCTTTTATATGGGATTGAACCTCTATGAGGCATCCTATTTATCTTTTGGAAACAATAATAAAAAACCACATAGTTGTTTTTCATAGCTTAAGGTCATGTTACTAGACCTATCCAGGAAGTTTGGCATCATACAGTAAGGATGTGAATATTGGGCTCAGACATCTGTGAGGCATCATATGTATCCTTTTTTGAAGAGAAACTAGAGCCTACATAGTTATCATAATGGGTGTCTGTTTCATAATATATGTGGAAATAGAGGCCCTAGTTGGTAATATGCATATAAGACTGCCTTAGAGTACTTCTTTGAGAAAGTAGACCATTGAGTGGAGATGGGATGTAATCATACTTACATCCCAAAGATGGGTCTATACCTGATGAATTCTTAACATGATTTTGATATAGTAATCACTGGACTCTAAGACCATGTGATCCATGCTCGGTGTGATAAAAAAGAGATAGTGGTGGATTGTACACATTACAAGGGAGTACATCGGTATGAGGATTACACAATAAAGTTTCCCTTTGAGAGGCATGACTACCCTTCTAATGGAGGATATGGTTCGGATATTAGGACATATGAAGGAATCCTACATATCCTAATTGTGGTGGGAATCAGAGTTCTTATAGTTCACTTCATGCCTCAACCCGCTAATGGATTTGAGGTACCAGAGGACATCATTAGGGATTATACTCAAAATGATGCTCGTATATGAGTAGTATTCTCATCCATGGATGGATGTGGATGAATGGAAGACCAATGAGAGAATTTAATCTTGTGAGTGAGGAATACATGGGACATGAGGGGACTTAAACAAAAGTGGATGCCTATTAGAACTCAGGCCTTAGGAAGGCATCCTACTTATCCTGGTTATGGTGGGAATCAGAGTTCTTGTAGTTCACTTATCCCTCAACCCACTGATAGGATAAGGTGGATAATCATGATCAGATATATTATTATTATCCCCAAGGTTTCATGAATGTTAGGGGATTATACCAGAATAGATTACCTATTGTTTTTCACATATTATATTATGTTGGTAATTGGGGATTACACATTGAGGTTTCCCAATTGGTTGGGGATTACACTCTAAGGCTACTCAATTAGTATGGGATTACACTTTGAGGCCTCCTGATGACATTCTCGTTCTTCATCTTCTAAAAGATTAAAGAGAGGTGGTAACCATAAAAGGTTTTTCCAAGAGAATGAGACCAATAGGTTTTTGTGAGTACTTAAACCTATCTCATCAATGGAACTCACATTATAAAAGGGGAATATGGATGAAGATTCATGGATGGGGTCCACATGAAATGAGTCCAAGTTGGTCTACCGGATGAGGTTGACATGTATTGATGAATTTTTCTAACATGTTTTGGAAACTTTATAGGCATGTATTGATTGTATTCTAGATATGTTGGGGCATCATATGGATAAATAAAACACATCCAAATGTGTCTAACTGATGAGGTTGACATGTCCTAGACAACCCACCTAACATGTATCGATTGTCGGATGTATATATCTTGATTGTCTTCCCAATATATTGGGACACCAATCTAACATGGAAGACACATCCAAGGGTGTCATCCTAAATAATTTAAATTCCTTGGATGACTTCTCATAGGTGAAGCAGAAAGGTCCAAAAAAATTTACATACCCAAAGCATACATTTCTGGAATCTTGCACATGATCAAAGTAGACATAACTATGTGTTGTCTCATGATCAACTTAACTCGTCTCTAGACTGTCGCATGATAATGTGGACATGTCTATGGATAGTTTCATGATCATCTTGACATACCAAATTCCCCATCTCATAATCAAATTTCATTTTCTAGGTCATATTAGCATCACCAAGATGGAAAACCTCAAGGTGTTTTTCATTACCAATATGAATTTTCCTGGGGTTATCGCATGATAAAGGTGATATGTCATAATCTGCCTAATGACATTGAGAGTCCCATGAGGAATCTCGTGATCAAATGTCTTTGAACAATTCAAATGTTGAGGTCATGAAGATATGTTTAGGGTCCCATATTTGTTTATGTGCCGCAATTTCATGTCCAAAGAGATCATTACCTAAGTCAATATAGACTACAATTTTCATCTGTAGGGAGTGCATGGATATTGGAAGGGTCTTCCCATGAGTTCTCTAGTGGTTTGATTCTTTGTTCATGCAAGGGAATATTTATATAAAGGAGTCATATGAAACTCCATCCTTCATAAAATTTATAAGAACTTAATGTGGTATTGTGAGGGATATTGTGGTAATGCATGGGGATTGGGTATCACATCCTTTTCATGCAAGGGTAATGGTAGATACTGCATGTTGAAGATGAGGGGTGAACATATCAAAACCTACACCATGAGGAAGATCAGGGGTTCCATCATGAGACTCAGGGTGTGGCTTTTTAATTCCTTCTGGGAAGGAGGTGATTTCCCAATTTTCACCTATTCACTTCACAATTGAATGATCATCATATGACTGTGTGATATCCAAAGGATCCTATGAGGTATTCTTTATATATTCACTAGGGATGCTCACTAGTGTTATATATACACACAGGGGATCTCGGTCCGGGACTATAAGTCCACCTTTAGACATGGATTTCATGTCCTTTGTACTTCCTCTAAATGAGTATATAATCATTATCCATTTTTCACTAAAGTTGTTGCTTTTGAGTCCATGTTTGAGAAATAAGAAACTAAGGTTTCACAGATGTCTACTGATATTTAGGTTTCATGGAAAATGACATACGACACTGCATGACTGAGGTCCTACATGTCCATTGTTTTAAACTTACAGACACTATTATAGACATTTTCTGATCGAAGGATTTTGATCAAGTAATGCTCACATGATGGGGCTACACAAACCCCAAAAAACCATCTTCCATCACATGACCGCCATGTGGTCCTGTGATGAAATCTCAGAATGGGGGGGGGAGTTCAAGTCCAGATTCGCCTTTGAATACTTCAAGAGAAAGGGTCTCTTTTTATCATGAGATTTAAGGCTAGAATTTTTCTTTAAATGAGACTCTTTTTCTCATGTGATCATATGATCTGAAGGAAGATCCAACATGGGGTCTCACTAACAAGTGCAGGGGCGCCCATTGGTGTTGCCTATGTGGAAGAAGGCCCTAGATGGTGAGATCGTAAACCCAATGAGGTATCATGAGATCATGAAACATCCTTTCCCTAACTAGGCATCACATGATGCTCAATTCATCATGATACCACTTGATCTTCAAAAATACATATAGTGGGATCTTGAAATCACTTGAGGGAGTTTTCAGGGGATGGTTGATGACATGCTCTATTTTTCCTTCTTTTTTTCTATATATCTCTTCCTTATTGCCTCTATTTTTTATGGGATTTGGGTTTATATATTTTGTGGGAGTCTAAGCTCAATTCTTATTTGTATGGGGTGGATGTCGCATGTACTAGTGAGGCGGTATAGGCTTTCACATGATCTTCATTCATGACATCACATGATCAGATAAATTTGAGATAATTCAGATGGAAAATACACAGAATGAGGAATTTCTTGCGATCATAAATTGATTGTGATATCTTCAGTTATTTTCTTCACCTAAGTTTAATGATTAATGTTTGATCATGTGATGACTTCGAGAACTATCAGTAGATCTCACAATAGGCGATTGGCGTTCGTGATCGAATCTCACAAAAACTCATTTTGATCTCTTCATAATTTCTTGGATATCGGTTAAGTATTGAATATGGAGGTGATATTGATCCCCAATTGATCATTTGAGTGGTTTCTTCGAGTTTCCATGTCGAACAAGTTGGTGTAGGAGGTTGAAGATGGAGGTCCCATGCTACATGAGATTAGATGAGTTCAAATTCAAGAGTTGTAGAATGATTTGTTTTGAATATGTGATCTGCATAAATGAAATGGATGGATGAGATAAATGGGAGGAATGACCATACAATCCATATTTTATGTGCCTCATCCCTCATTGAAATATCACTGGCACATCCCTCTTGTATGTGATCCATTCTGTGACTTCTTATTCTTTAAGCCGGTAATGGTGTCGACACTCGTACCACCTGCATCACCTCCACCCAGGATTTAGCCCACCGTGCTTCTGGCTCAAGCTATGCATGCCTATGGGATCGTGAACTAGGGACCCTATACAAAGGTCCTTCAATATATTGTGGGAACTATGTTTCCTCCTCTATCCAGTCTAGGCTAGGTCCCACTGGGCATGGTTGACTCCGGTCCCACAAGTAATTGTGGTCGAGCTAGTCTGGATGGTCAGTGGAGGCCTTAAATTTTTTCAAAGGAATGTTTAAATACTCATATATCCACTTAGGATAAAAATTTTAAGATGGTACGTGGATGTATCCATTTAAACCAATCTCATTCCTCCATTTATTTCATAACCAATTCATTTATGAAAATTATATCAATGTTTTTCATGTTCTTCATATTTATTAGATCTTCGATGGAATAGTGAAAGATGCAAAAAATATGGGTGATGACACTTTTACATAGATTCCATATCTGAATATCCCACTGCATTTTCCCCCATTTAACCCCCTAAAATCAAACAAAAAAACCTCTATCCATCGATTCATGATCTCCAATGGCTAGAAATTGGATTTTTGATCCTCCACTCAAAGCTTCAAGTTCCATATCCTTCTCCCATCATCGTTGACACTCTAAATCCTAGATTCTTAGATTATCACCCATGTTCTATTCCAATATATTCAAAAATCACTAATATGGTCATTTTTTGCACATCCACCACGAATTTGTGGGACTGGTCGTGCCCAGTTCCTCCTATTAATGTCGAACCATGGCCCTATAGCCCAATAATGAAGAACTTGAAGAACAGGTGAGGGAAAGGAACAATAAAAAAAATTCATCAATCATTACCCAAGTTCTCTTAGATAATAATCATATATTATATATATTCTAGGTGATAAACCTAGAACAATCAAGAATAAATTGAATAAAAATTTTATTTCAACACACAGGCTCATTTGAAAGATTAAATTAATCGTAGATCAAATAATAACAGATAAGAACATACTCAATATTTAATAAAATTTAATAGACCAAAATTGATGATACCAACCTTAATTATGAATTGATCATTGGCTAATAACATGTTTTTTAGTGATGAGGATGATTTGATTCATCTTTTTTCTATAGATCCACTTCAATCTGATCCCCAGTTATTGTTAGATCTCAATTCTCCAACAAAGACTGATGAAACCTCCACTTAATGATCTTAGGGTTATGTGGATAAACCTAGTGATTTCCCATAATGAGATATTTATATAGTTAAATAGATCAATATTTATTAATTTAAAAAAATTAATTAATTAATTAATCCACTAAACATACCCCCTAATAGTTGCCTCATCCTAACATCCGGTGTTGACCAATTCCTGGTCACACTTAGGGTAAGATCCATGATTTGGATTCAAATTTGGTCACATATTTCAAATTAGAGACTCTGTTCATGAGATAATCCATTATTTATAAAATAATTCACACATGTGATGTAAAATATATTTAATATTTTTGAAATATCAATTCCAGGATCACTAGACCTCGTAATCTCATTCATTCTCAACACCTAGATCCAAAAATATTCTTTAATATATTTCATAGTCTTACATGTAAAAATCATAGTATATACAGTAATTCTAGATGAATTAAAAAAATAGGATAAATCTTTTGTTAATGGGATTATGAAACTCCCCCTCTCCACTTGTTTGATAATTCTTAAATTTCAGACTCTAGATAGAAAATTTTGATCAACCAAGAGATAAAATCTAAATAGGTGATCCTAAATAGACCCAATCATATATAAAAAAATATTAAAATAAAAATGAATCAAAAAATAAAAAACAACATCATCATCATCCATCCCTATAAATAGAATCAAGATGATGTGGCGGGTATTATGGGCCTCATAAGAAATAAATTTTGAACCAAAGTAAAATGTATTGAACAGTGGTATTCTATTTTCTCAAGATTGGTTTTATGTGTGATTTTCTTATATTGTGTGGGTTTGGTTTGGTGGAAAATAATGATCAATTGTATTTTTTATTAAAGCTAAGAAAAAAGGTGTTTTAATTCAGTTTAAAATTACCAGTATAACCTCATATATTCTCACACTTACCCTGTAAATCTTGATTCACTAATATGGCCCTCTTTTTATATACCACACTACTAGAAATATGACTTATACCAATGGTTTTGTCCAAACTGTTGGTATAGTTCATTAATTTGGACCTATACCAACGGTTTGGCCAAAACTATTGTTATAGGTCACTTATATTGACCTATACCAACATTTTTGGAAAAATTGATGGAATAGGGGGGACCTATACCAACAGTTTGGCCAAACCTTTGGTATAGGTCCATTATAGAGGACCTATACCAACGTTTTGGCCAAAACCATTGGTATAGGTCCATTATAGATACCCTATACCAACAGTTTGGCCAAACCATTGGTATAGGTCCCAAAATCAAAGGACCTATACCAACGGTTCTCAAAACCGTCGGTATAGGTACATGTATTTTTAATGGAATCCTCTTACAGAGAACATTAAATAAATAAAAATTTAAAATATTTATGATAATAAATATATATATTTATGAAATTATGTTCACAAAAATCATATTAGGTTAGTTGTTTGGTCATTAAATCTTTATCTATAGGTTCTGGGATTAAATCCCACCAGATGTTTTTTTTAAATACATATACTAACAGTTTTATGGAACCGTTGGTATATATTTTCATATTACTTATACCAACGGTTTTCAAAACCGTTGGTATAGACCTATCCTCACAAATTACTTGGCCACGGTCCTCCAATACGTTGGTATAGGGAATTTTTCTAGTAGTTCCACTAATTGGTCAAGACCATAACCAATTTCCCTTCCTTGGTGATTTTGATTAAAATAGGGGAGTTCAATGTCCATTTCACACCCTATTATTGCCTATTATGGTAATTAGATATCTTCAATTACTCCTAGATTATCCCACTAACATCCATCATATGGTTATTGGAGAAGATACATGGGACTTGTGTGTGAAAACTATAAATAATGAAAGGAAAATAAATCAAAAGGCAATAAATAATGAAAATATCATTTTTAATATAGAAAAAAATAAATTTAATTAGGATAAAACTAGAGAGAATTAAAAATTAATGACAATAATTAATTATAGGGGGTGGTAGAAAATTTCATTAACTCCACCACTATGGGTCTAGTGTTCTATTACTAGAGAAAGATTATAGAAATAAACAAAGAATAAATCTCCATAAATAGAAGTTCACCCCCCCCCCCAACTCATAGAAGTAACTTCCTATTATGAAGAGTAAACTAATTAAATTTACCTTGTATGTTTTGATATCTTGATCCCCCATGTGGGTGTCATAGGCTTCCACTTTCTCCTTGCTTGAGTGAAATGTCCCCTTGATGCCTTATAAATATTCCTATGATTTAGTATGCATCTATAACATTCTATGATGGTTTCCATGTGTACAGCTAGGGGGTCTAGATTATTTTTTAATATGTTTCCCT
This sequence comes from Viscum album, assembly GCA_963277665.1. Lineage (NCBI taxonomy): Eukaryota > Viridiplantae > Streptophyta > Magnoliopsida > Santalales > Viscaceae > Viscum > Viscum album. Next base: position 81,427,784 of record OY728136.1, read on the forward strand.
AGGAACCCCATCTTTATAATTCATTCCCACTTAATGTGTATCCTTATTCAGTTGGATGGGTGTAATATGGATGCTTTGGAATCAGCTTACCAGATTTGGGTTGACTAGAAGAGTGTATTTTTTATTTTATGTCGAGCCTTATTTATTTTAGGATTTATAGGTTTTAAATCCCTCATTTTCATATTTTGGGTTAAATATAATAATTTTAATGATGCCTCAACACTGGTAGAATTATATTACATATATCTTTGTTCTTTAGAAAAATGTTGTGTATTTTTTCACCTCTAAAAATTATATAACGTATCAACTTTCATAAAATTTCAATAAGTCCAAAATGATATGTATCCTCTTCTTGTATGAAAATTCTATTATATATTTGTTCATCCATATTCCTCAAGATCTAACATTTTATTAATCCTCATAATTTTAATAAATATGTTATGTGTCAACCCTGTGTCTAATAAAAAATATCATATGCATGACCATCAGTGGGAAAATATGTTACATATATCCTTTCCCCTTCAAAAAAATATGTTATGAATTTAGTTACATAAAAAACAATTTATGGTACTTTATCCATTTGTCAATTTTAAAAAGTAATATTGTTACATATAGAGGATTGAGATTAAATAACCTCACATATAAATTTCAACAACTCAGAATATGTTATTTATCATTTCTTATTCTATGAATATGTTACATATGAACCTTGTTTCCTCCAAATATATTATTTATAAAGGAAAACATAGGAAATATATAACATATTTCTTACCCATGTTATAATATATTACATATCAATATCCCATATAAGTTCTTATCCTATATAATCTTTAATATCATCCTTTCATCTTCTAACATCCAACGTTCACCTAAAAAGTGTGGGAAAACTAAAATTGGTGTAGGCTTGTCCAAATTAGTACCAAAATGATAAAATCAATTGAAAAAATGTATTTCAATACTATTATAAATTTTATTCTATATTCAATATTATATTAGATTAAAACCTCTTATTCTGAATTAAAGGAAAACAATGATGAAAATCAAAAAAAGTTCCTAAAGTAAAATTGAAATTTTTTCACTTGATTGGTATGACTTAAATGACTCTTATAATATTTATATTTTTCAGGGAATGATCCTTATGTAATACCTGAAATAAATCTTATATATTTAATATTATTCTTATAGATCTTCACTTGTCATGTAATGACTCTTATAGAGTCTATAAATGATACTTACAGATTAGGAATGTGTCATGAACCAACTCAGACTACCTCAGAATCAGGTACCTCTATCAGCCTGTGGCATAGCCTGAAGGGTGTTCCTGATCCACATAGGGTATAAAATAGTTCCTGAGAATCAAGGAATCACACTTGTGAATAATTTTTCTCAATAATTATTTAATATACTGGGACTTACACCTGAATATTTGGTGTACCACTCTGTATTTCATATGATCATGCATAAAAATAAACAGTTTCAAAAAAAGCAACAAACTAAACAAGTCATAAAAAAAATAAACTATTTCAAATCTATAAAACAAAACCCAAGATGCATAAGAAAACAAATCATAGAATATAGCTAGTTAAATTTTATATTAAGAAAAAATAAGGATATATTAGAAAGTAATCATTGATGTGTCATAATAAAAGAGTACGATAAAATATAAAAATAAAACAAGATGTATGATCTCCATCTACATATGTCAAGAAACGATTCTCACATACTTGGCACCACCACCATACCTAGATTAAAAAACCCACAAACAACCACTATATCCATATAGATCATGAAAAAAATTAAAAATAATGATAAAAAACCTAATAGGTAACCTCCCCATGCCCCATGCATAGCCTTTAAAAGTAAATCTATGTCATTCTACTTTGAAAATACAGGTATAAATGTTAAATTTTATTTTTTTAATCCAAATAAATCACATGATATCACTACTTAAATTTAATTTTTACCAAGGTAATAAATAAACCCATTTATGTAAAAACCCAACCTTAAAATGTTTTAATAAAACATGGCATCTATAGTGAAAGAAAAAATTTCAATAATGCCTTTAAAATACTCAAGTTTTTTATGTAAACTAAAACAACCAACTTTTCAATTAACTTTTTAAATCTTCTAATGAATGTGTCGATATATTAAATAAATACTTTTTAAATAAATTGAAATCAAAATAATAATAAATATCAATATAATAGCCACAAAACAACTTGCAAAAAAGAAACATAATAGTGGGAGAAAAACACTATAAGATGACAAGAATAAGAAATAATTACAGTACTCAATAAAATAAAAATAAATGGACATAAATAGAAATTTTACAATCAATAAATATAAATTAAATAACCATATTCATGGGATCACCCTAGAAAACTATTGTCAATGAACCTTAGGATCCCTACTATCTCATGATCAAACCAATTATATAATCATCGGAAGGCCATTAGGTAAGGATTAATCATCCCTAATAATATATATAAATAACCAACTAAAGGCTTTTGGGATAAATATAACATTCATGAAATATATATATAAATAAACACCCAATGGTAATGGGGGTAAATGTAACATCTCTAGAAATGCACATGATCTGGTATTTTGGAGTAGAAATGTTTACTAAGTGTGGAATAATCTAATTCTAGGTATAGCATAACTAGATGTCTTTAGGTACTATATGTAGTCTTCCCACCTATGTACATGGGGTTCCCATGATCAACCAATAGAGATGTGTAATAAAAATCATTAAATAAAAAATAATAAATCTCGATGACATATAAAAACATATAGCAACTAGGAATCATACACTCCCTAACCTCTAAACACCCTTCACAGAAGAATCCCCTTTTCTCATCCAAAATAAAATATAAACAACACATACCCAACTTGAGATAATCCAATAAATTCAAAAAACATCAATACAATTTTAACTTTAAGACAATTGACATAATGGGGTTCTCTTCAAGGAAATGTATACATCAAGAAAATATTTTTTATAAAGTGATAATAAGGACTTTGAAAACATATCTAGGAAATCCAAGTTATAATTTCATTTCATTGAAATATAAAACCATGAGATAATAATTTTAAAGCCTTTAAATACATCTCATTCCTTTATAAGTTCCTCTTTAAAATAATTCAAATTCCAAATGGCAAACCAATATCAACAAAACATATCAAATAGGAATCAAGGAATAATAAGACTCTGGAAAAGACTAACTGTCACACCCATGAAGCCATTTTTAGGAAAATGTATTATTTATTTATTTTTATTACCACCCTTAATTTATAGGTTTTTTTGGAAAATGATAAATAGGAATTGTTGCATAATTGGTGCATAGATAGAACTAACATTGCAGGAACAATATAAAACCTTCAATTTCCTATCAGTTGTGACTTATATAGTTGGTGAGTGGTTTTCATTACTATGTATCCAAAACATGTGGATACATAGGTGAAACCAATTCCACTCACATAGTTGGTTCATAGTTTGGAAAACAATGTGTCCAAACCAAGTAGTGTTCCCAGAACTAAAAAATGAAATAACCTAACTACCCTTGATCAAATAAAATACCAACCCCACTCATTTTTTCCTCACAAAACTTTTAGTTCCTCCTACATGTGACACCCTCCTCTACCCCTCTCATTATCTAAATTTGAAGGGTATTTTTTTTTTATTCTTCATGAAATCACTTGGTGAGTGCTTCCTCTCCTTCTTTTGCTACTTTTATCCTTATTTAATTGGTTTTGATTCTACCTTAAGTTCATAGTGACCTTGGATTCATGTTATCCAAGCCTAATGATGTAGTTTTTTTGTTTAATGTCTTGTTATGACCTCTTTTTTACCTATATATACTTATTAAGTGGATTCCCACCATTGTAGATTGGTTTATCTTGGTAAAGGTGGGTAGTTTCATAAGTTGTATTTGTTTCATGACCCTTGATTGCTTTCTTATTTCCAAATAATGTTTTAAATTATTTTAAATAATGTTTTATTATATTTTAGATATGATGTATTGGTTATAAATGTTTGTAAATTGTTCCTAATTCGTTTTTGTATTTAAAATGTTTTAAAATTCAAAAATATAAGGTCTTATTACTTTGTGTTTGTTAAAATTCTCCTTTGAATTGAAAATAGTTTCTATTAAAGCGATTTTGATTTATTATGTGGGGGGAATAAATCATGGGTGCCTAGGTACTTAGGTGAAAGGACTAGGAAAATAATTATTATGAATGACATGCGTTACCTAGAAATGTATTGAGGCCACAACACTAACTCAACACTATGATGATATGTTTCTGGAGTCACTTTCATAGCATGGCCCCTTCCAACTGGGCCTTGCGAGAACTCTCACTGGTGGTGGTGAGTATCTATTCTTTTTTTACACGATCTCCATGTTTTTTGAAGATTCTAGATTTCTCATACCTTATATACCTTAGTTCTTCCCCATGGTGCTAATTTCTTGTTGATTATTTACATGTCATTACTTCTTTATTTTAAATTGATCTAAAATTATGAACTAAATTTATTTTTATTCAAATTTCAGAAGAATAAATTAATATAATTTATTTAAAAACTCTCATTCTTGGTTTTATTTAATAAATAATGCTTATGAAATTCTTAATGGGGTACAACCAGGCTAGTTGTTCTCAAACCCTACATACATATTGACTATGTTTTTATAGATATAGGTTGATAAAAGATACTATTTGGTGGTGGTGGTTCTTCATAATAGTAGTGTCTGGTTAGATACTGGTGACATGGTGGTATTTATCCCTCACATCATATGGATATTAGAAGCAAATTTTTTTATTTTATGTTTTGGTTTTTGTATCATATTCATGTATCTCTTATTTATCTCCCCATCCTGTCTTATTTTGTGTATGATTAAATTTGGATAACCCTCTTAAATTTGATAGGGGTGTTTCCATGTTTTTTTATTTATAGTATTACTCTTTCCTTAAGATTTTATGCATGTTTCTTCTTAATATCTATGGGATGAATTAGTTTCATTTGATTGGGAGCATGAATTTTCAAGGTATGTTAAGGTCATGTTGGTTCATCAGTTCAAATCCAATTATTGGATTTATTTGCTGAAACTATTCCCAAGGAATGTTCGTGATGCCCTGAAACTAGTTTCCAAACCAACTTAGGTTCCTTGATCAAACCCACTCACATCCCTTGATCAAGCATATCATGGGTTGGTTCAAGAAAATATTATAACAACCCTACTCTTTATTTCATAATTAAACATAATTTATTACAAAAAATATTCACTTGATACAATATAGAAGATCAAGAGGTCTATTGTATTTGGGGATTAGGAATATTACATAACAATTTAAAACAAAGAATACACATCTTTATTGAAAACTTCTTTTACATTACCACACACATTCCTTCGTACTTAGCATTACGTGGTAAAACCTAAGGACATACATAAAAAAAGGGTGAGGTATAAATCCCATTAAGGGATTAAACAAGGCATAACATGAATAATATAGTACATATTAGGTAATTGGCATATCAGTGGATCATAATAGAAGCATGAACATAAAGGCATGATATATCATGATTATCATTACATGGAAATGTGGCATCAACATTTAACATGATATTAGCATGATCCAATGCTAATTTCATATGGATCATGATTAAACCATCATTACAATTGAATTATCATGATTAAAGCCTCGTTGAATTTGATGTATCATAATATTAATCTTTACCCAATGCATTGGAGCGTTATCAGGGATCACCCTTCTTAATCATTTCATTACATGCATAAGTGTCCCACATGGTTCATATAACATGGATTCATTAAACATCATCATTTATTCCCAGATAAATGAATTTGGAATTCATACATGAAAATATATAATAAATAAGTAAATGTGCATAAAGTTGAGTACCCTTGATAGAGAAATGGGCATGGTATTTACTATATAATGACTTTGGCTTGGAAAATCGTAGTGCAATTTCGGCAGCATAAGGGTGTGACATAATAATTCCTAAAAATTATTTATAATAGAGAAAGTGGTATCATAAAATGTACATTAAATGGATAGTAATGGGTTCATATAGATATATGTCCCAACATATGTAATGGAATTTAGATTCACAATACAAAATAATTACTTGAAAGTAAATGCGTAGAGAGAAATTCCTTATGGAATTTTGGCATGGTAACAGGTGTACATGGGAAGAATTAATGATAGAGAAAGACTTATATCATCATTCAAACATAATGAGGGAAGTATGGAGGAGGTGACAAATCATACCCCAGCATTTTTAATTGAAAAAATGGTATAACAACATAATGAAATTTGGACAAAAATGAGAAAGGAAGAAATCCCTTACATGGAAGTGTGATCCAAAGGCTTGGTAGAGGTTTGATAGAGGATTTGTGGATGATTGGGGCACCTTGGGAGGATACTAGAGAAAGGAGGGTGGAGTAGGGACATGTTCCAAGGGTTTTGAGTGAAGAGAAGTGGGAACTTGGATGAGTTTATATAGGAAAAGAGAGGGAATTATTTATTATTTAGGTTTTGGACCCCACAAATTAAACTAATAAAAACAACAAAACAACCCAAGGTTCTTGAAAAGGGGGAGTGGAAAACATTATATTATAAGGACAATGGTCGAACATATTAAAATATTAGGTTTTCTTATGTGGATTTGAGTCACACTCTCAAGGAAATCATTTTAGAACTTAAAATGTTTTATAAGTCTTTGAGGGTCAACTAAGGAACCATAAAATTAATAAAAAAAATCTAAAATCACATCATTTTAAATTTAAAACATATACTTTCCATACATATATTTTATATTATTTTATTACATCACTATTGTGTCATTATAGTGTCATAAAACACATTATATATTTAAACAGTATTTAATTTTTACCCATTTGACTATCTCAGAAAGTAATGAGAAATTCACCATTGGATAATTTTGACATCCTGATTCCAAAAATAATATTCATTTTATCTAAATAATTATATAAATATGTGAATTTTTACTTTTAAAATAAAAAGTGAAATTTATTAAAAATTCATGGGTTTTGACAAAAATAGTTTTCAAACATTAATAAAAATTACAATTATATTCATAAAAATTATACAATCATTTATAATTAATAAAAAGTAATTTAGTAATAATATTTTTTATTAAAATATTATTTAATTAAAAAATCCATTAATTCATCAAAATTGGTTTCTTAATTGAATATTAATTAAAAATACTATTTGTGATTTAAAAACCATTTACAAAGTAACAATAATAAAATGAATGTATATTTTTTATTCTACACAAAAAAATGCACATAATCATAGTGTTGGGGTCTTGATACATAACCCCTTATAACACTCGCATAAGACCTAAGGGTAAGGTGTGCTATGGTGATCGACTCTTGGGGAGGCTCAGATAACATCGCTTAGGTGGTAATCTTAATTAAATTCCACTTCTCCTATATGCAATTCCGTTCAAGCTTAACATGTTGAATCTTGGATTGTTCTTGTTGAAGAGAAAATCCCATTGATGCCACCTCCTTTCTGAGCTCTGATAAATGGGCTTCGTATGGATAAATTCTACTGGATGAGTACATCACTTCCTTTTTCTAAGTAAATTGGATTTTTTAAAGCCCTATATTTATACTAATCATGTGATCACTGCTCAATGACTATATTAGCAATGGTAATAATTCTAAACTGTATTTTCAAATCCAAAAACATAAACCCAAGGAAGTTCATATGTTTTATATAACCATTTTTTATAATAATATATTTAATTAGATCAAGATGAATTTTGATTAGTAAAAGTTTGGGTCGTTACAATCTTCCCCCTTAAGATATTTCACCCTCAAAATTTTCTTTTCCCACACTAAAACAGATGCGGGTAGCTCCACTTCATCACTTCCTCTTATTCCCATATTGCCTCTTCAAACATGGGGTTTTTCCACAACACTTTGATGAAGGGAATTGTTTTATTTTGTAGAACATTTTTTCTATGATCTACGATCTTCACCAGATTCTCTTCATAGGAGAGGTCATTTTCCAATGGTACCACCTCTAGATCGAGTACATGTTATGATTCAGGTATGTACTTCCTCAAGGGTGATACATGGAAAACATCATGTACTTGAGACAGTTTCGATGAGAGTTCTAGTCGATAGGTCCCTTCTCCAATGCGATCAAGGATCTCAAAAGGGTTGATGTACCTTAGACTAGGATTTCTCTTTTTCCAAAATCTCATAACTCTCTTCCATAGTGATATGTGGAGGAATACTATGTATCTGAAATAAAACTCTAGGTATCATCAATGAATATCAGCATAGCTCTTTTTCCGACTATGATCACCTTTGATATGCTACTATATGGTCTTAACCTTCTCCACCATTTCTTCGACCATTTTTGGACCTAGGATTTTTCACTTCCCAACTTCATACCAACTTGCTAGTGTTTTGCAACTCTTCCCATAAAGGGATTCATAAGGATTCATTTTGATGCTTGAGTGGAAACTATTATTTTAAGATAACTCAACCAGAGGAATATATTGATCCCATCATCCTTTGAAGTCCATTGAGATTTCTCTCAATATGTCTTCAAGTGTTTTGATAGTCCGCTCAGATTGGCCATCAGTTTGAGGATGATAAGTTGTACTGAAGTTCATCTCAGTATTCAGAGTGTGTTAAAGACTCTTCCAAAACATAGAGGTGAATCTTATATCTCGATTGGATAAAATAGATAGTGGTATTCCATGTAGCCTTACCACGTCTATGATGTTTATCAATTCTAGTTGATCTAATGAGAAATCCTCTAGAATCTCAATGAATTGTGCAGTCATTGTAAGATGATCCACAACTAACCAGATAACATTGTTTCATTTGGATGTTTTCATAAGTATAGTGAAAAATTACATGGTGATGTTTCCCCATTTCCATGCTGGTATAGGTAATGGTTTCATCATCCCCTTATAAATCTAACTCTTAGCCTTAACTTGTTGACATACCAGTCACTTTGATGTATACTCAGTGATCTCCTTCTTCATGTTATCACACCAATAATCATCTCAGATATCTAGATACATATTTTTGTTTCCTAGGGGAATGGAGAAATTCAAACTATTTACATCATCCAAAAGTTATTTCATTAACTTCAAATATGTTTGAACACATAGTCTTGACCCAAATCTCACAATTCCTTCTTCATTAACATTGAACTCTGAGGATTTCCCTTTTCTAATATTTTCCACTTTCTTATTAATTCCCCCATCATCCTATTGAGAATCCTTTAACTTTTCCAAAAGAGATGATTGAGTAATAATTTTTGAAAGGATTGATGATATTCTCTTCTTTATGATTCTCATGTTCATCTTCATCAAATATAAGAAGATTGGATCCTTCTCAATTATCATTAGTTATATAATTTCATTTTCCTTTATACTTAGAGAATCTGCCACCTTGTTCGCTTTCTCAGGGTGGTAATGGATTGAGAAATCATAGCCTTTGATCAACTCAAACCATCTTTGTTAGCGTATGTTCAACTCTTTCTGCGTGAATATATACTTGAGGATTTTTTGATCCGTATATATTTCACACTTCTCTCCAAAGAGGTAATGTCTCCAAATTTTTAAAGAAAGGATTACAGCAACCAAATCTAGATCTTTTGTTTGATAGTTTTTCTCAGGAGATTTCAATTTTCTTGAAGCATATACAATGGCTATCATTTTTCATCAACACACAACCCAGACCCCTCTTTGAAGCATCACTAAATACCACAAAATGTTCTCCACCTGTGTGTAGGGTGAGCACAGGCACAGTGATAATCCTCCTTCTCAACTCCTTTAATATATCTTATCATTCCTCACTCTAAGAAAAATTTACTCCTTTTTGAGTTATCTTGGTAAAAGTGTTGGACAATCGTGAGAAATTTCTCATAAATAAGTGATAATATCCATCTAACCTTAGAAAGCTACGGATATTTGTTACTAATGTTGGCCTCAACCATCCCTCAATTAGAGTTGTCTTGGAGGGATCCACATATATCCCATTACTTGTGATGATATTACCCAAGAATGAGACCACCTTCAACTATAACTCACACTTGTTGTACATTTCATAGAGCTTCTCCTTTCGCAAGGTCTCTAGTACAGTGATTATATGCTCTTCATGCACCTCCTTGGTTTTGAAGTATATTAGAATATCATATATAAAGACTACCACAAATTTGTTGAGGTAATATCTAAAGACTCTATTCATCATGTCCATGAAGATTTCTAGTGAATTAGTAGTCCTAAAGTCATTACAATGCATTCATAGTGCCCATATCTTCTACTAAAAGTTGTCTGGGGAATATCCGCCTTCTTCACCCTTACTTGGTAATATCCCGACTGAAAATCCACCTTGGAGAATTATTGTGCTCCAAGTAGCTGATCAAACAAGTCATAAATTCATGGCATAGGATACTTGTTCTTTGTAATGATTTTTTTGAGCTAACAATAATCAATGAAAATTTGCATTGACCCATCCTTCTTCATGACGAAGAGGACAAGTGTACCCCATAATTAAGGACTTGGGTGTATGAACCCTTTATCCAGATTCTCCTATAGTAGTTTATTTAGCTCTTAAAGCTCCATAACAGCCATTATATACAGACTCATGGATATTGGAAATGCCACAGTTATAAGATCAATTGCGAATTCAACATCTCTTCTTGGAGGAAGACCAGGAAATTACTTAGAAAACATTTCTGTGAATTCCCTCGCAATAATCACGTCTTAAAATATGGTTTCTTCGTCAGAATCAATCATCTCATCAATATATGTATGCTCATAGGTCATTAATATCCATGATCGAGATGATGGTGCTAAAGAAAATTATTTTTCATCTGTGAACTTGTACAGAATCGCGGGTCGATTCTCCATATGGAGAGTGATTTCTTTCTCATGGAAATTTATGTTGTCTCTATATAAGTAAAGCCAATCTATGACAATAGTTTCATCAAATTCCACTTGAGGGAGTATAATGAGGTTCTTCGGGAAGTGCTATCCACAAATTATGACCAGGGAGCAGTTATATTCATGGGATTCAATTATTTCCCCATTTTCTGTTTTCACCAACATCTTTAATTCCATGATTTGTGGTGGTTTTGGGATAGTTTTATTAAACTTTCAGGATATAAAAGAATGCATAGAACCAGAATCAAAAATTACATTCTCTATTATTGAATGAATAACTAGCGTACCTTTAACCACTTCGTTGTTGGGGTTTCCTTTGTTAGTAGTGATGGAAAAATCCCTTGCTGCCTTGGTGGTTGTTGGTTGCCTCCAAAAACCCTTGGCTTAGGGAACTGGGTTGAAAATTATCATGGTTATTTGTAGTTTAAGAAATTAACAATGCATTGAGGATCAAACGCAGTGTTCATCTCCTCTATCGTAGCCACAGGTTTTTCTTATTGATAATTAATGGATAGGTGCCCTTGTCTTCCACACTTAAAGCAATTCCTTATCCACTTCAGGCAATTTTTGGGGTGCTTCTTTCAGCACCTTTGAAAAGTGGGGTGCTGGAATTTCTTAGAACCATTGTATTTATCCATCGGAGTGCCATAATTAAAGTCCACCTTATGCTTCTTATCCCCATTATACCCCTAAGATTATTCGATCTCTATTTCAAACTTGAGGTAACATTGGACAATTTCCTCATATCTCTCGAAGACACGGATGTCTAGGGCATTCTGTCGGCTAGGTTTTAGCCTACCAAAGAAGCAATAAACCTTGAATTCAGAGGTAATGGCAAATCCATAGGAATATCTTTCAAGACTTGTGATGCTTTCCTTATAAGCTCTGATGGATTCATCATCTTTTTTTCTTTAGATAAAGAAATTCAATTTCTATCTTAAGTCAGATAATGTGAGAAAAATATTTATCAAGAATCATTTTCTGGAAATCCTTCCATTCCAACACCTCGATTACTTCCTCTGGTTTCATATTTTTGATCAATGTATAAAATTTATCATATTCACCTTCTATATGATAGGAATTCATAAGAACCTTCTCTTATTCGTAACATTGAATGATGAATAAGATCTTTTTAATGGAGTTGATCCATTGTTCTGCAATTGAGGGATCAGATGTTCTATTAAAAGTATGAGGACTTAGTCTCATAAAGTTATCGATTGTGACTTGTTCTTTATTGGGGGGTGGGGTTGAATGTTCTTCTAGACCCATGTTTCTAATCAAAAATTGAGTTAAATGAGAGAGTATCATGACAGAGTTTCTGATTCCCGCTCCCATTGGATTGGGCATCTCATTAGAACAATCATCACATTGATCTTTGAAACAGTTGTTAGCCTAATTCCTCATATTATCAGCCATTAGCTAGAATAAAAGGAAAGTTAGGGGTGACACATAAAGGGGAATCAAATAAAAAAAGGGATAACTTATAAATTAAATTTATTTCCTTAACTTAACTATATTATCCATGATCCAGTTCCCAACATATAGTTTTAGGGGATTTTTTTTAATTCCTTTAATAATGGTTCATACTAATATTATGAGTTTACCAAAGATTATCCACCAGGAGTGTCATAACAAAGAGTTCAGAAAGGCCCGTTGTCGTGCACCAGGTCTCGATTGAGTCTATCTCAGAGCGGTGTTTTCTGGTTTTACCCCTAGATACATCTGTACCATAGCCACCTCTACCTACTCATATCCAGACAGAGATGTATTTTCATGATGAACCACTTACTCAATACTCACAAAAATTTAGGTATATTTTTATTATACATAGTCTTATCCCTAAGGCTTTCACTAGGGTTTTCTAATCTTAATCACAAAAATAACTAAACATGTCCTCTGATACGAACTATAAAAACCCTGCTATTAATTTCACATTTAAACATAATTTATCACATAAAATCTTCACTTGATATAACATATAATATCAATAGGTATAGTGTCTTTGGGGATTAGGAATAATACATAACAACTTAAAACATGGAATACACATCTTTATTGAAAACTTATTTTACATGACCACACACATTCCTTCGTACTTAGCATTGTATGGGATTACCTGAGGACATGCATAAGAAAAGGGTGATCTATAAATCCAATTAAGGGATTAAAAAAGGCATTACATGAAGAATAATTTACATTTTAGGCCATAGGCATATCAATTTATCATAAGAGAAACATGAACATGAAGGCATGATATAGTATTATTATTAAAACATGGAAATGTGGAACCAATATTAAAAATGATATTAGAATGAGCCACAACTCATTATAGATGGAGAATGAGTAAACCCTCATTGAACTATAATTATCATGAGTAATAACTCATTTCACTTGACGTATCATGATACTAATCTTTACCCAATGCATTGAAGCACTATCAGGGTGCACCCTTCTTATTCATTTCATTTTATGCATAAGTGTGCCACATGGATCATGTAACATGGATTAATTAAACATCATCATTTATTACACTATAATGGAATGTGGAATTCATACATGAAACTATATAGTCAATAATTAAATTTTCATAAAGGTGAATATCCTTGATATATAAATGGGCATTGTATTCACTACACAATTACTTTTTCTTGGAAAATCGCGGTGCAATTTCGACAGCATAATGGCGTGACATAAGAATTCATAAAAATGGTTGATGATAGAAAAAGGGGAGTCTCATCATATATAAATGAAATTTATAATAAGGGTTTCATATAGACATATTTCCCAATATATGTAATGGAATTTAGATTCATAATACAGAATAATTTCTTGAATGTAAATGTGAAGAGAGAAATTCCTTATGGAATCTCGGCATGGTAACAGGTGTACATGGGAGGAATTAATGAGAGAGAAATTGGTATATCATCATTAAAACAAAATAAGGGAAGATTGGGGTAGGTACTATATAATACCCCAACATTTTCAATTGAAAAAAATGGTATAACAACATAATAAAATTTAGACAAAATGAGAAAGGAAGAAATCCCTTACTTGGAAGTGTGATCCAAAGGCTTGGGAGAGGCTTGAGAGATGCTTCTCGGAAGATTGGGGTGCCTTGAGAGGATACTAGATAGAGGATTTAATAGTAGGGACGTTATATAAGGGATTTGAGTGAAGATAAATGGGATCTTGGGTTGGTTTATATAGGAAAAGAGAGGTAATTCTTTATTATTTAGGTTTTGAACACCACACATTAAACTTACCAAACCACAAACCAACCCATGGTTTTTGACCATGGTTATTGAAAAAGGGGATTTAAAATTATTATTTTATAATTTCAATGTCCAAACTTCTTAAAATATTAGGCTTTCTTATGTAGAGGTGAATCACACTCTCAAGGAAATCATTTTAAACATTAAAATGTTTTATAAGTCTTGGAGGGTCCACTAAGGCACCATAAAATTAATCAAAAAAATCATAAATCACATTATTTTAAAGTTTAAACATATATTTTATGAACATACATTTTATATTATTTTATTACAACACTATTGGGTCATTATGATGTCATAAAACACATTATATTTTAATATTGTATTTAAGTTTTACACAAAATTTCAACTATCTCAGAAAATTATGAAAAATTCCCCATTGGATAATTTCAACATCCTAATTCCAAAAATAATATTCATTTTATCTAAATAATTTTATAAATATGTGCATTTTTACATTTAAATTAAAAACCTACATTTATTTGAAAATTCATCAGTTTTGACAATAACAGTTTTCAAGCATTAATAAAAATTACAATTGTATTCATAAAAATCATACGATCATTTATATTTAATAAAAATTATTTTAGTAATTATTATTTTTATTAAAATATTATTTTATTCCAAAATTCTATTAATTCTTCAAAATTTGTTTCTTAATTTAATATTAGCTAAAAATACTATTTTTGCTTTAAAAACCATTTACAAAGTAACATTAATAAAATGAATGTATATTCTTTATTCTATAAGATAATAATGAAAATAATCATAGTTATAGTGTCTTGTTACATAACCCCTTATAACACCCGCACAATACCTAAGGGTAAGGTGTAGGATGGTGACAAACTCTTGGGGAGGCTCAAATAACATCGCTTGGATGGTAATCTCTATTAAATTCTACTTCTCATGTAGGTGGTTTTGTTCAAACATAATGTGTTGAAGCTCATCTTGGGATTGGTCAAGAGAGAATCTTAGTGATTCCACCTCCTTTCTGAGCTCTGATAAAAGGGCTTTATATGGAGAAATTCTACTGGATGAGGCCATCACTTCCTTTGTCTGAGTAAATTTGATTGGTTAAATCCCTATATTTATACTAATCATGTGATCACTGTTCAATGGTTATATTAGCAATGATAATAACTATTAACGGTATTTTGAAATCCAAAAACATAAAACCAAGTAATTTCATATGTTTCATATAACCCTTTTACATAATAATACATTTAAATAGATCAAAAGGAATTTTCATTAATAAAAGTTTGAGTCTTTACAAATATAGTATCAAAGTCCTTGTTTTTGGTCTATGATATTTAGGAATCCCCTATAGGAATAAGATAATTTTTTGGGTAGGTTATTATTGGTTTCTTGGTCAAAAATCATTGTAATAAGTCTTAATTCAATAAAATATTTCAATTAATGTGTATTTTTAATTTTTTCCCCTTTATTTTGAGTTTTGAGAGCTTTTGGGTTAGAAATGGGTGGTTAAGGGACTTCCTCCAGGTTGTATATTTGAGGTACATTGGCTGCAGAACACACATCCAAACTTTTCTGACCTAATTTTTGAAGTTACAAAGTAACCCACATGGTTGGCACATGATTTACCAAATCATGTGGCCAAACCATGGTCAATTATATTTTATTTGGAAATTGTTCGATTTCAAATTTCTTAATGCGCTGTTATGATCCTTAAAGTTTTTTAAATTTTATATTCTCTTCCAACTAAGATTGTTTACCTATTTTTGATAGCTTCCTGCCTTCTTATTTGGTTTTATTTAATGTCATTCCCCCTCAAAGACCTCTTGTGACCCCCCTTAGGTTCTGTGGACAATTTCCATGTGTAAATTCCCTGATGGAATATAAGATCATTTAAGTGTAAGCATGGATATTTTGAGCTATGGAACTAAGAGATAAACCTTTACTAACTCAACTTTAAGTAGTAGGTTTAAGCTCAAGTTGAGATAGGGAGCAGTCTCAAGAATTTCATCTCCACAAGCCTCCATCCTTCCAAGGGACCAACGATCCTCAATAAGTAAAGGATTGGATGGAAAATACAAAATTATATTTTAATTTCATGAGATTTTGGATACTAACAAGTTGAATTGTGATGCTTTTATATTGGAAGGTCCCATACGAAAGTGGTGGGAGATGGTGGTCTAGGCCAAATAGAATTAGAACTTATATTTGAAGGACCTAAAAGTTATATTATCTAGGAAATTATTCCTAGAAATCCTGGTACTAAAAAAGTATCAATATTTTATGTGTATTTAATAAGGTGATCAAAACATCATAGAGTATGTTAATTGGTTCACTGATTTTTCCACTTTTCTCTTAAGATAATTTCTAATGAGGAGTAGAAATCCAACCATTTTGAAATGGGGTTTCGATCTGAAATCTAATATTAAGTCAAATTTATTAAGCTCAATACGTATTCTAGAGTGGTTGATTGGTCCTTTATGGTATTAATTTTCTATGATGAAATTTTAGGATTGCATGGGATTCCTTTCAGTTCTAACTTCAGGAAAGATGGCTCCTCGGAAAGACAAGGAAGTGAGATGAGGCTGGAAATGGAAGTGGTAGTGGACTTAGGCTTCCCCCCTTAGTCTTCCTCATTTGTATCTAGGGTAAATAGGGATATCACTTTATATTAGTGTAGTAATACTAGGAATATAGAACCTTAATTCCTAGTGAACCCTAAAACCTATCACTCTTTGGGGTGTTTTGGCCATCTATTGAAGTTTTGTAAATTTTTTTTCTTCCCCAAAGTGGTTTAAGATTTCTAGCTCCAAGAGGATCTATAATGTAGTATGATTATTCAAAGGTCATTGTATCTTGGCCTCATGGGTACTGAGTTGGGACTAGTTCTCTATATGGGTAGATTTAGTTGAGTTTTGATCCCCATTCCACTAGCAGACCTCAAACCCATCCCGATGTAAGGTAACTACATGTAGTAAATTATATTTTAGTGAAGACTATAACAAGACCAGCAACGGATAGAGGTACTATTATTATTTCATCATATATAGAAACTAATTTTCCAAAAATTCATTGTTTTTTCTACTTATTTCATGGATCAACTAAATCTTTCCACTGATATTATTCCTTGTATGATGGAAATATCGACCTCTCTTAGGAAGATTAGGGAGAAAATATTTTGATGCTTTTCATGTAATGACACGTATTTTAATGAAGTCTTTGATCCTTAGTTTTTTATTTTTAATTCCTTTAAAGGACCAAATATTGATGAATAATAAATTTAAGGGGGTCATGGGTGCTTTTGGGGATCACTCAGATCCTGGAGCCATGAAATGGGAAGAAAAGATTGGGGTTCATGGTTAGAGAAAATTGTGCAGCCCAACCCACATGGTTAGTCTAAAATCATGTGTTTATAGATATTGGGAACCTATAGGCTACATGGTTTATCTAAAACCATGTGGGCATAGGTGCATGGACATGTATTTCTTCTAAGATTTGGGACAAATCCTTTTTTCATGTTTTTCATGTGGTTAGATAAACTATGTGCCTACCATGCGTTGTGCCCCTCAGTAGTAGTGAACTGGCGCATGGTAGAAGTACGGTTTTTGAAACTGTGTGGCCAAACCATGTACCATTATGTTTCTGGGTGAAATGACCATTTTCCCTCATATAAACTTATAAACCTTTTAATTTTTCTCCTCTTTCCTCTAGAGGCTGGAAATGGATTCTCCTTCCTATTGAGCTCAACACCCTCTCAACCTAGGCTTCCAAGTATCTCCCATGTTCGGTGTTTGATTCATGATCCTTAAAATAAATTTATTTCTTTAAGGTAATATCTCCTAGTATCTTACTTCATATCTAAGTTTATCTTCGGATCTATCATGATATTTAGTAGCAAGATCATTTTCCCTATTTTCAAGGCATTAGACTATTTCTCATATCTCTTCCAACCTACTCTGAATATGAGGCTGATGCTAAGAAAGGAGTCATCTACAGCCATAAGGTAGGTGTTCACATCATTTTCCCATCAAGTTTTGATGATTCGTAGTTATGTCGTTGTTCCGCATAACAATTTTTTTTGTTAACCCCCATTAAATGGAGTCATTTATATCAAATTTATCATCAAACAATGATATACACCTATTAGTACTTATTTTGGAGTTTAGAGGATGGTTTCCACGTTTATGGACACCCCTTGGGTATGCCAAATCGATTTGTCCCTTGTGGATAATTTCTTAATTTCCCAGAATTCCTTTTTAACTATCACCTAGATTATTAAAAGGGATTTCCCTCGATATATTAATGTTTATGGAACCTAAGGAAACTATTTGCTATGAGGTTTAACATATAATTGGAATTTCCCATGTAAGTGATTTCATTATTTTCCCATGTATCCTTATAAATGGGTTTCTGGGCTTTATAACATGAATTTCCTTATTCTAGTAAATTTTATAGGTTAATTAAGTGTTTTTGAAGATTTATTCCGGGAGCGCGCGTCCGTCTAATTCGGGGGATGACGATGTTGTTTGTTTCCCCACATTTTTTCTTTCCAAAGGCGGGTGACATCTCTTCCTTTTTCATGGATGTTTGATCCTTGATCGAAATGAGATGATGGGACATCAGTTCTTTCTTCTGTGGGTTCCTCCTTGAAACTCATCACCTAGTCTGGGTGTCCCTTATATATTTAATACTTTTTTCGTGAAATTATTCTGAGAGACATATCTTCATGGACACTGGTTAATTACACAGCTTTTATCAGGACATTCCAAGGGGTCCAGTCAAGGCAGTAGCCTTCAGTTGGGGGGAGTAGTCACGTTGGATATCACTGGCATGTCTAGGCGCTGGAACACTGAAGCGACTGGGTGTCTTCCGCTTATTATAGGGCTTCTTGAGGGCATAGAATCCTGAGGCATCCTGCGTTGAATGCGAGGAATTATATTCCATAGGCATGTATCTGAGGTTTTCCTTAGCTTCCCTTGTTTATCATATGGTATTCCACGAGTTTAACATCTAGTGGAGACAGATCAAACTAATCAAAACACTGACTAGAGTGGATTACATAGGTATATCCCCTTGAAGGAAAACTGATGTCAGGGCTAACGTGTGGTTAGTTACCCAGTTACTGAAAGGAGTAGAGAAGAGGTGAATTTTCATGATCTCACTGGAATGTGGTGGCCTGGGTAAGAATCGGGATGGATGATGGGTGGTTAAGTGAATTGGATGGAGAATGTGATAGAGTCGACTCATGGGGACGATGATGGTGGGATGGAGCCTCGAAGAGACTTCCTATGTATCCTTATGGCAGGGAATCAAAGTATGCATAGTTCAGTGAACACAATTCATATTGACAATGGCTTATCACTGGTTGGGTTTCCAAAGGCTTACCACTGAAAGGGGCTGACAACAGCTTACCACTGAAATGGGTGAAAATGGGTTACTACTGAATGGGGTGGCAATGGATTACTGCTAAATGGGGTGACAATGGATTACTGCTGAATGGGGTGACAATGTATTACCAACGAAAGGGGTGACAACGTCTTACTGCTGAATGGGGTGACAACAACTTACCGATGAAAGGGCTGAAAACGGCTTACCGCTGAAAGGGGTGAACCTGGGAAACGCTTCCTACGTACCCTTTCTAGGAGACAGGGGTCAAAGCCCACATAATTCATGATGGTGTGGGTGAATTGACATGAAGGGGGTCAGAATGACTGGGTGTTGGGCTTGAACCTCAGGGATGCTTCCTACATACCATGCCTTAACACGGATCAAAGCCCCCATATTTTGGGAGTTCGGGGTCGGTGAACCAACATCAATAAAGACCTGCGGTCTAGATAGATGGTGGGATTGAGCCTCATGGAGGCTTCCTATGTACCTTTCCTTGGAAAGGATCAAAGTCCTCGTAGTTTGTAATGGTTTTTGGTGAACCGATGTGAAGGAGGACCTGGGGCCTAAATAGATGGTGGGATTGAACCTCGTGGAGGCTTCCTACATACCTTGTCTTGGCAAGGATCAAAGACCTCATAGTTCAGGATGGTGTGGGAACCAACATGAAGGTGGTCGGAATTACCAGGTGGTAAGCTTGAACCTCAAGGAGGCTTCCTACATACCTTGTCATGGCAAGGATCAAAGTCCACGTAGTTCAGGATGGAGTGTGGTGAACCGATCTGAAGGTGGTCGGAATGACCAGGTGGTGGGATTGACCCTTAGGGAGGCTTCCTACATACCTTTCCTTGGCAAGGATCAAAGTCCACATAGTTCTGGATGGTGTGTGGGGATTAAACTCTAGGCTTCCCGTAGAGGATGTCATGGTCGATGCTTACTCTAATGCCACATGATTCAAGCTCAGTGTGAGAAACAAGAGGCTGCAAAGACCTAACAATCATGTATCGAAAGGTGCATATGTGGTAAGTGGGATGGGTCTTACATGTGGTTAGCAGCCCAAAGAGGAAATAGGGGCTTATGCGCGGTACACAACCCTGGGAGATGGAGATTGGGACTTACTCCAGGGTGGAGGCCCAGATGGTAACAAATCCCAGAGGGAGAGGGAAGGGATAACAAGATCTATGTCCTCATCTCTCCTCTTAGTCTTTGGCACGGAAGAGAAAAAAATTAGGGGTACTACCACATGAAAGAAAATTTAGGGGGCTTATACTAAGGTGGTTTCCCTTTCTTTGTAGACAGACGCCACTCCGATAAAGAGGATTTCATTACATGTGAGGAATGATCTCACTCTTGTGGGGACCATTGGTCGTACATAATGTCTAAGACAAGGCACCCCACATGCAAGTCATGGGGCGAGGTCACAGTTTAACATCATGTGATGAGGATGAAGGTTCTTGGCAGTTTAACGCCCTGCAGGTCAGACGAGGTGGGTTCACTCCACAACCCTAGGACTTACATGACTGGTACCTTCAACACCTTGGGGAAGGGAAGGCATCAACAACACCGTGGTTGGGGGGTTTCATGAGGTCATCCCATTGGGGGTCCATGTTAGCGTGGATATGTGAATAAGCGATAACCGTTAGTGTACCTATGCGAAGAAGTATGAGGCGAAGCAACACAACAGGAAGTACTGTCCAAGGGACTTTGAAATCACTCCATGAAAACCTTGAGGGTTGCATAGGAAAAGGAATTGAAAAGAAAAGAAAATCATAGGTAGGGGACCTTTGAAGCTCTGATGCTCTATGTAGTGGAGGGGATTTGTGAAGGGGTATGCTTCACAAAGTGTAGTGTCACAACTTAAGCATAGGGAATAGGTGCATGTGGAAGGTGCTTCATGAAGTGGAGAGGGATTTGCGGATAAATTCCTCGTGAAGAAAGGGTGCCTCTCAAAGTGTAGGGTTGTGAATCAAGGTGCTTCGTGAGGCATAGTGTCCCTACCTTAGTATATGAGTCACATGTGCGTGAGGGGTGTTTTGCGAAGCATAAACGCTCTACAATCCCCTTCCTTCACAGAGGCCCATAGGCTCCACAAAATACATCCCTCTCTAAAGAGGGGAGGAATTAATGCAAGGGGGGGAATTTCGCGTTTCATAAATACCTCACATAGCTCATGGTTCGTATATCATAGAGTGCTTAAAAATTCAAGAGATAGGAAGTTTAAAGGTTGTATCATCCATATTTTGGGCTCGAGGGGAGCCCTGTATTTATAGGAAAGAGGCGTCGTGAAGCAAATATCTTCAGCACAAAGAGGGATTTTTCTTCGTGGCTGATAAGTGAACGTCAAGAGGGTTTGCAGAGCGTCCCGCCTCTGTGTTTTGTGGCGTGCTCGCGAACATCAAATCGGCTCGCGGAGCCTCCCTCCTCCTTGCTCCACGGCATGCTTCGCAAATGTCAAAAGGGTTCACGGAGTGTCCTGCCTCCTTACTCTACGGCGAGCTGGTGAACATCAAAAGGGTTCACGGAGTGTCCTACCTCCTTGCTCCGCGGCAGGCTCACGAACATCAAATAGGCTCGTGGAGCCTCCTGGCTCCTTACACTAGGGTGGGCTCACGAATGTCAAATCGACTTGTGGAGCCTCCCATCTCCTTGATCCGAGGAAGCCGCGAGGCCATGGGGGCTCCACGAATGGTCTTCATGAGGCATCCCTTGGATGCTTTCATTTGTACTTCTCCATCCCCAATTTTGGTGTCAATAAATTCCCCCCCTTAGACTTGGGGTCGAAGATAAATCAAGGGTAAAAATATGAGGTTCAATTGCCAAAATCCCTCGGTCATTCGCGATGTTCTCTCATGAAGGATTCTCACAAATCGGGGAAGTGACGGGCCAGCTGAGCGCGCTTTGGAGCTCGCTGTAATTTAGACGCACCGCGAAGCTCTGAAGATTGTCGCCTATAAATAGGGGAGATGACCTATCTTTTTTACTTTATCTCTTTTAGGATTTTTGCATTTAGCCCTATGAATTTGCGAGGCCCCGTGTACTCCACAATTTCTCTCCATGAATCGAGTCTTCTACTTCACGATGCACAGAGTATCTTGGACTCTATGACAATGCTTTGCGATCTTTAACTTGAAGGCTGGGCAGGGGTCCGTGCACATTCTTTGCGAACGATATCTTTGAAATTACTCCGCAAAAGGGCTTCACGAACCAAAAACTGGAAACACCCAAACATCAAACTGAATGGCTCATAAGGAGGCTACTAGGGGGCTCATTTCGAATTATTTTCGAAGGGAGGAGATGGGAAATAGTTTGGGATTAGGGGAGTTAATTCAGAGCCACTCTGAACATGGTTCATTGGTGGAGCTGCTATCGAAGAGCCAGAGGAACTACACACTGTGTAAGAGGTTTCCTCTATATGGATTCGGCTGAGGGATGATGTCTTCATCCTAGAAGGCAGTCGAGAAAAGCCAGCTTACTAGTTTAGGAGCACACCATGCCAGCACCGATGGTTTAGGGTGACTGACAACCATACCCGAGAGGAGTTCACACCCTCATCATCGACCGCCTATACAATCACCTAAATAAAGTAGACAGGACGTCATTGCATCCGAAGACGTCTCACCCTTTATACTAGATGTTATTGAAGGCAACGTTGAGGAACCTAGGGAAGGGGTGGTCCTAGGAGTGAGACCTGTTCCAGGGCGGCAACTTCACAGACGATTGTCCATGGGCCTACTGGGTTGGTGCCTCATGCGAGGAGTTCAGGGAAGATCTAAGGAGAGTGGGTTTTTATGAGGCAACGTGGGCCTCCCAATTACAAATATATCAACCAAAACAGCTGATGCCAGATCTGTTTAGCAGATGGTCATCGAGGACCAATACCTTCCACTTACACTACGGGGAGGTCAGTATCAGCTTGTGGGATGTTCACCAGATCTCAGGGGTCCTGATACTCGGGGCTATTTATGATGAATTCCTCCCTGATATGGGTGCATGGGAGGATACCGATCAGATTTCACTACTGGAAATGTTATTGATGGAGTTGGTGTCGGGAGAGGACAAAGAAGCAGTGAGGGATGTCCACTTTAGACGGTGGTTCAATCAGTTTATAAACTTCCTAGAAGAAAGAAAGTTTTCGGTGAGGCCTCAGACTTTCCCGAAGGGGGATCAATGTGGAAAGGGACACTCATTCTAGAAGCTCTTGGACGATATCTAGTGGAAGACCTATGGATTTAGCGTTAGCACTGAGCAGCAGCCAATAGTTAGGCTGGCGGTGTTCATTACGGCTCTCATCTGTGGTTGGATCCTTCCAGTGAGGGATACAAACATGGGCGTTCGACCAAGCACATTCATCATGGCATCCATGTTGGCGACAGGAGGGCGATTCAACCTTGGGATCCTGATGCTCACTAAGTTATACAAGATGGTGTGGCACATCAGTGAGGGGAAGAGGCCACAGAGGATATGTGGGCCATTCCACCTCCTGTATGGGTGGATAGCGGTGCATTTGGGGGGGGGGGGTTATGAATACCTAAACCCCATCTCGCCTCCTGGATCGAACTTCCTCCCATCGAACCTGAATGTGGTCGGAAGCTTTCTGGTCAAGTTGACCACACCGTTAGTACTAAATCGGGTGTGGAAGGTGGAGGAATTCAACTTTCACCTGTTTCTATTTCCAACGGGTGCTTTTACCAATGACGGCCAAGGAACAGAAGTGAACCAGTCCTACTTCCTGGCCTTTTGAGGTGGAGTCCTAGTGGAAAGGGTGGAATGTGATCCCTTCTATGAGTTGTACACCTCGCATCAATTTGCCCGGCAATTTCTGTGTATGCAATGACTGACCCAGAGGGTTTATCTAGGGTTGTGCCATGAAGAACACCCATGTGTGATTAGGCGTATGTGGACCATGTTTACACGGGATGACAGGAAGATGCAGGATGAGCTACCTCCACCTAATGTTGTCTTTGGGTTGGTATAAAAGTATACCCAAAGCTGGGAGGCGGCATACCCGGGGGAGATGATGAAGAAGCAAACCATTCATGTCACGACCCGCCACCTCGGGCCATAAACCTTCTCATATGACCCCATGGGTCTCCTGTAATACCTTGGTAGCCTTCCCACCACACCATAAGCTATTACTCACTAGGGTCGCTTATCATACAATTGACAACCGGGTCCCGGTGACAGCACAGACACCCCGCCTTATCAAAGTCGTCGGGTCCTGACCTACCATGTACCACCAGTTTCCCCCACAGACACGCGGGGCCCACCCTAGGGTCCACCCACATGCCTGAATGGGTCATCTAACTAATTACAGTCCCCACAGGACAACACATGTCCTTTCCAGCATTCTTTTTCCTCACTCACACACACCCTGAGAAACATCCCAGAAGGTCACCCATCTTGATCACTACTCCAGGCCAAGCACGCTTAACTATGGAGTTCTAATCAGGCATTCTCTTGAAAAGGAAGGTTGACCTTGTTGACATGAGTCAAATAATTTAGTCATTTAACCCTTTATCATTCGGGGGTGTTACAATCACCCCCCCCCCCCCCCTTTAGGGCACAACGTCCTCATTGTGGACCCCAAGCCTCAAACCCAGGCAGTGACTAGGAAATTTCGACTAGGTATTGGCTCTGATACCATTTGTCATGACCCATCCCCCGGGGCCCGTATCGTGACTACCCCAAGCCCGCCTTTCATAGGTCTGGGGCTGGCGACTAGCACCAAAGGCATAATTTCCCAAATCTTGGAAGGTGTTACCTTTATAAAATGTAACACAC
This sequence comes from Viscum album, assembly GCA_963277665.1. Taxonomy (NCBI): domain Eukaryota; kingdom Viridiplantae; phylum Streptophyta; class Magnoliopsida; order Santalales; family Viscaceae; genus Viscum; species Viscum album. Next base: position 81,453,158 of record OY728136.1, read on the forward strand.
ACAACCAGAGTACAAGAGGAAGAAAACACTAAGTAAAGTAGTATAACAAGTGTGTTGAAAATACAAAGGGGCAAGAAATACAATCCCAACAAAAAGATACAACTATAACTGAAAAAGACAAACAGCTGAAAGGTGAAGAAGCTCCTGGATCGTCCTCCGGGTTCCTACCTGAAGGGTAGGTACAGATAGCCTCCTGAGTGCTCCAAGTCCATTCGTCTTCTCCGGGTACCGTCTCGTCGTGAGGTCCACCTACGGGTACCATCCAGTCCTCGTATGCTCCACTTCGGTCAGCGCTGTCCGTCATCTGTATTTAACACAATGAGGTGCGGGCATAGCCCGTGCAGGGGTGAGTATAACGATACTCAGTAGGGACCCCGAGGCCCTCAAGGTCTCACAAAATCCAACAAGGATTAACCAAAAAGTATGATTTCGAAGGATAGCCATTACATAGGTATATTCCCATACATCTACCTAAGTTATCAAGTAAACCATCTCAATCATGAAGAAAACACAAAGGTCATTGACTCAGCTCAAACCAGGATTTTATTCATGGTGTCGAAACCACGACTGCTGGAGAACTCCTCCACTGTCGAGTACAATGGCTCTACAGCTACAACAAAGCACTTCCCACTAACCTTGGACTAATGAAGGACTCCACCTTTTGAGTACTGTGGGAATGATGCTACAACCAAGCCCTTCCCACCATGGGTCTGCCGCTACAACCAAACGCTCCCCCTCAAAGCCTACAGAGGTACTCCTTTTGTTGATTACCGCGGGTCTGCCGCTACAACCAAGCAATCCTCCACCGTGGGTCATCTTCTACAACCAAGCGCTCGCCACTGGGCCATCCGAATCACTCCGATTCAATCGATCAGCAGTCATCGGGTCTCAGCCAGCCACTAGGTCTCTGCAATCTGTTCGCTCGTCACCGGGAGTGTCCTCTCCATGAGCTACAAGAAGATACTCCAAGTGTCACTAAGGCTCATGAAGAAGTATCACAAAGTAACGCCTCATCATAGGGGTCTCAATGCAACAGACGGAGCGTCAATCGGACGCCCGGTCTATGATTTATTGACTTTTCTGTTCTAGGGGACCGATTGGTTTTTAAGCTAAAACCAATCTGACCATACTCCAAATGTGTCCAAACCTCAAGTGGAGTATGCCAAAAGAACCGTCTCCTCAAAAGGAATCCAATGTAGTTGACGGCACATAAATCGAACGCCTGGTCCTTATGTTATAAGCATTTCCGTTCTGAGGGCCCGGTTGGTTCCAGTTTCGAACCAACCCGGTCGTTTTTTCAAAGCCGTCCAAAACTCAATTAGAGTATCGCAAAAGGGCCAGCTCGTCATGAGAATCCTAGTGCCACAGATGGCGCATCGATCAGACACACAGTCATGAAGTTATTCGCATTTAAGAGAAACGGGCCCGGTCCGTCTAGCCCAGTGGGCTGGCGGGTCGGCCCGTTCTTGCTCGGTGGGTCTGACCCGGTCGGCCGACGAGCCGGCCGGTTCTCCCGCCGAAGCGGCCTGCCCTGTGTGGGCCGCGGTTCTCCGATCTGGACAGTTACGGCCGACCGGTTCTTCTTCGGCCGTGTGGCCCGGTTACGGGTCATGGTCTCTTCCGCCCGCACAGCACCCGGAGCTGCGGTTCTCTAACGAGTCGGCGTGCGACTGCTGTTGTTGTCACTGCCTCTGATCATCATTGCCAAAACAAACAAGAATTATTCGGAGGGTCATCGGGTTGTGTTTTTTCGGCTCGCGTCCTACGCATAGGCGTTATCAATTGTCCATAAACGATCACTTTCTTTTAACAACGACAAGGGTATAATTTATTCAAATTAAATTATACAAACACCCTACCTCGTAATTGACGCCGCATGTTGACAAGTCACGGAAGATGAGCGGCATGGTATTCGGGCATCGTGGAAGATGGCGTCACGGAGAACGGTGTCGTCCCGTCAATGTTGGAGTAAGAGTCATTGACATAGGCAACGCTTCTCGCGAGTGGTGTCTTATTCCTTGACGCGGAGGAAGAAGAAGTTAGGAGAAGTTGTGGAGCGTTCTTCACTGAGAGAGGATGATGTTATTCATGGAAGAATGAAGCTCCTCTAATTTTTCAAAGGATCCCCACCAAAATATTTGTGAATCCAAATATTATAATAGACTTCACCAATTTTAAATAATTGCCATGAAAATCAAATTAATTCAAAAGAGAGGTGCCAATTAATTAATAAGGTTATTAATTAAATGGCTTGGCATCATTAATTCTTGGGAGGTGGAGAGGCTCCACCCTAATGAGGGGAAGAGTTAATTAATTAAGGGGGATTAAGGGAGTTAAGGGGATATGAGAGGATTAGGGCTTGTGTGGGCCCCACCACACTAAATCCTCTCATGGGAGGTTATGTGGGTGTGTACCCCACCTCTAACTTCTCTTAAGAGGAAATAACCTCCATTAAATAATAAAATTGTGTACCAACAATTTTATTAATTTAGTATGAATTCCTCAAAAAACCTTTCAACCTGTATAAAATGCAACTACGGTAAAGGTCCTCCTAAGCGAATACCTTTGCTGTGAGTTCATCGGTGTCCTCGGTTTTCAATTCCGTGCCCCGGTTCAAAATATAGAAAAACCCGCACGTACGTTTACTGAACGTACCTGAAAAAAAATTTAGAAATTGATTCTGGGCACACCGGGCCTCGGAATCAAATGCCGTCAGAAACCACAGACTCGTAAAATTCAAAAGTATTTAAGAAAAAATTTCCTTCAAATTTTTGGGGCTTTAAATTCCTCCAACCTCAGGTATTTATGTCCCTATAAAGCTACAACACACACTAGGGAAACAAATGGGGGTACTGAGATCACATCGGAGCCTCCCGCTCCCAAGTGCTCTCCTAGAGGTTCCTGTGCTGCCATTGAATGTGCACCAGAGGAATTGACCGTCCACTTAGGACCCGCTCCTGTCGATCCTCTATCTCCACTGGGACCTTCGTAAATGTCACCCCGTCATCGATGTCCATCTCCCCATGGTCGATGATGTGGGACGGGTGGTGCAAGTATCTCCTCAACTGAGATATGTAGAATATGTCATGCACCCCGTGCAACTGAGGTGCAAGGGCCAAGTGGTAAGCCACCTAGCCTACTCTGCTGAGGACCTGTAAATTTCTGAATAATTGTGGAGATAACTTTCCACCTCGGCTAAATCTCCATAGACCTCGTCGAGGTGAGACCCATGGGAAAATGTGGTTGCAATCCCCAAACTCCAGTGGTCTCCGTCTCCTATCAGCATAGGACTTATGTCTGCTCTGTGCAGTCTTCATCCGCTCCTGGATGATATGTACCTTATTTGGTAGCCTCAAGATGGGCGCAATGGTCAACCTTTTCCTTAGCTCCTGAAAGATCTGCTGGCATCTCTCTGACCACATGAAGGGTTTCCCCTTCTTCGTCAATGCTGAAAGCGGTGCAGCAACTCTGGAGATTTCGGGAACAAATCTAAGTCGGGCTGACTCATGAGTGATCGACTGCACCCACTTATTCATGATTCTATCCTGTGTTTCTTGGGGTTTGCTTTTTTCCAACCAAGGAAAACCCATCCAAACATTGTAGGTAAACCACAAACTTTTTTCCTAATACTATCAATTTGTGTATGAACTGTGGTTTCCCAGTCCATAACCAAAATAACATCGTAAGGACTAGATGATGCCACCAAGAGGTTCCAACCGAAACTCTCGCCTCAAGGGTCAGATCACAACATCGGCGTAAGTGTTATTATCGAGTTTCCTCTCAAAGGTATCTCCAGACGTGAGGTTCAAGTCAACGGTTTAACCGGAAACTCTTGGTCTGGGACAAGATCCATGGTACGAAGGAATGATTGGTACCTATTTCTATTGATATGGCAGCTAGTAATAGAAATTGACCATACCTTGAATCATTCCTAGAGCCCCTGGGTCACACTCTTTAATAGAATGCATCTACTCTCTTCCCCTGCCCGCCAGCTCCCTAAGCCTTGTGGGGACTACAATGGTGAGTGGTTGTAACATGTAGAAATATAAATCACCACATGCTGCCCTCCTAGCTCTGCTTCCACATATGCTTCTCTGCAGATTCATCTGTCCTTAACACTTCCTCTTCTTAAAACATTTTACATGCCAAATTCTTTGAGACTAGTGTTAGTTCCCTGCTTTCCCACTGCTAACATTCACTAGTTGTATCTATTCAGCCAAAGAACATTCAACCAAAAAGGATCTCTCTAGCACCCTAGCATAAGTAGGAATTCATTGAGGAAAAATGATGGCTCAGATATCCTTTAGACACACCTCATTAGGTAGTCCGAGCCCCAAATCACTGATCGTATCGTATTCATCGAGTACCCAGAATGATCGGTATGCCTCAATGAATACTCAGTTACCGACATGTCATCCTAACGAAGCTGTATAAGTTCTAGAGAACTCTCAGCCACCTCCACAAACCAATCCTTAGCCGCCTGTTTGTCGGGCTCACCACGGAACCTGTGGGGTATCTGATACTGAAACACATGTAAGGAACTATGCCTACAAGTGTCCTCTACCAGTACTTCCGGTCGTAACTACTAATAAACGGGTAGTGATATAGCTGTCACACTACTCGAAGGTTCTATCTCAGGCATCGGTCCATGTACCGAAGCCTCATCACTAAGCGGACCAACCTCGTGGTCACGCACGGAAACAGTCTAGTAGCTAAGATCACCATCTGCTCTACTGGTGTCTCAACACAGAGGAAAACTCTAGAAATCACCTCCATCCAGCCCTCTACTGCATGGGAATCTGTCTCACCTCGAAACCTCAGAGGCCTCTACTGCTGGAATTTGTCCAACATGCTCAGTCATCATGCACCGCCCTCTAGTGCGGCTGGTGGTATCTACTGTGCAATGGGTTGTGGTGCTTCTGTTACACCACCCGAAGGTGCCAACATAGAAAGAGGGCCTTGCACCAGATCCTTGTCGCTTGGTGGACCGTCCTCGGGTACTCTCTCAGAACTCCAACTGACTGTCTGTGTGGAGGCATCTTGAACAGATGCCACACGGTCAAAAGACTATACCTGGTGAGCTGACCTAGTTGAGTTGACTTAAAGAAAACTTTTGAAGACCCACACGCAATCAGTGTTTTTGTGCACTGAGTTGGAAATCAGAAGTCAGGGTTCTGATGTATGGATATGTCGGTCGCTGCACCAAAACTGGACTCCCAGAAACAAAAACCACACTCGGTACCCTTAACACTATTGCTTCATAGAAAGGAAATATCAGAGTTCTAGGTTCTGTGGTAGAACCGACTCCTTTGATACCAATTGTCACGACCTACCACTTAGGTCCATGAACCTTCTCATATGACCCCATGGGTCTCCTGTAATACCTTGGTATCCTTCCCAACACACTTTAGGATATTACTTACTAGGGTCTCTTATCATACTAATGACAACCGGGTCCCGGTGACAGCACATACACCCCGCCTTAACAATGTCGTCGGGTCCTAACCTACCATGTACCACCAGTTGCCCCCGCAGACAGGTGGAGCCCACCCCAGGGTCCACCCACATGCCTGAACAAGTCATCTGACTACTAACAGTCCCCATAGGAAAACACATGTCTTTTCCAGCGTGCTTTGTCCTCACTCACACACAACCTGAGAAACTTACCAAAAGGTCACCCATCTTGATCACTACTCCATTCTAAGAACACTTTACTATGAAGTTATAATCAGACATGCTCATGAAAAGGAAGGTGCACCTTGTTGACATGAGTCATATCATTTAGTCATTTAACCCTTTATCATTCAGGGGTGTTACAATTTAGGTCGGTGATGGTGAGCCTCCCTGACCTTGGGTTCGGGGCTGGAAGGTAGAAAGGGCATATCATAGTGGTGGGGCAGCCATGGCGGTGATACCCACACCAGTTGAGGGTGAGGCAGTGGTGATAGTTCCAACAATGGTAGGGGACCCGGCGGTTCAGAAGAACAGATCCATCCAAAGGGGAGGCTGCCGAGAGGACTCCGTAGGAGACCCACCCAGGCTCTAGGGAAGCGGTTTCTCCATATAGACATGCCACATAATGTTCCTAAGGTCCTGGGACATCATCGAAGTCAATCGGAAATTCCTTGGCACATCTGAGATGTGGAAAACTTGAACCATCTCGGGATGGACTTGTCGGGGATAGGCCCTATCCAGACGGCTTTGCGGTGCCCGAGGTGGAGGTGAATCAATACCTAGTATGCATTCCTGAGGTGGCATGTGTGCAATAAAAGACTGTGTCAAGGTTCTACTGGATCGTAAAATCCCTCTTCAATTGTCGGACGCTGAACTGAGAGAGTGGTTCCCCCTGCCGGAAGAATCGGACGAGTCCTCCTGGGGGGATGAGGCCAGTAGAGGGAGCCTTTTGGAGGAGGGTGAAGTCGGCGATCAAGCCTTGGACATAGAAGTGTTCGCAGAGGCCCCCAAGTTAAAATCCTGATCCCCTTTCTCAGGGTCTACTTCCAGGTCATTCTAGACTCCTTACTAACATCTGAACTGTGTAAGAGGACCTCATACACAGAACTCGTTCTCGTCCCTTGGTGGATGTAGATTCAGGGCCTTTGGGATCAATGCATATGTCTGCATCCATTGCTAAGTTCATTGGGGCCAGGACACCTAAGGTGACCCATATGGATCTTTCAAATCTTCCAATAATATATGGGGGACCATGCCTTGGGGTCCTGACAATATAAACCCAAGAGCGAGACCAGGAATTTAATCTATGTAAGTCCCCTCTTCCAATTTTGTGAATTCCATACCCTAGCTGTATTAATCGACATCCGTTCTCCCCTTCTTGGTGTGTACAGTTCTCCTATTGGAATGGGATGCTACAGCGAGGTTGGTCGGGTCTTCTGGCAGCGCCTTTCCCAGGGGAATGTTGATGATCATGGAGGCAGATATCCAGACTAACTGAACTGTGGTGCTACCTATCTCTGGAGGGACCGTCAACGGGGTTGTTCCTGAGATTATTGAGATGGGATCCGATGATGAGGATCGATCAGATATCCCAGGTCCCACCACACCTGATCAAACGCCATACGCGGACCCTATTGACGAGTTCCTGAGGGCATTCCCCGCATATGATCCGGCCAACCGTGATGACTGGGACGAAATGGACTCTGATGAAGAGGACGGAAAAATAGTCGGTCGCCAATCATGGAAGCTAATCACACACTTATTTAATAACACCCCCAAGCACAATGGCTGGATGAGATGGACATACTTCACTCACGACTATGTGAACTGTGTGCTGGGGTAGTGGATTCCTAGCGTCGTCACATTCTCATCCGAGATCTTATGGCGGAGAAGATTAGGGGGTATGATCATGGCCTCAGTGTGGTCTGGAAGCGGAGGAGATCGGTGAACACCAAGAAGCTCTAGGAAGTTGAAAATGATGTTCAGCAACTGCAAGTCTGGGCAGATGATTACTCAGCCTCCATCCATGCACAATCAAAGATAATATTATGGTTGAAGGCCCAGCTGGAAGAGGCCAAAGACGGAATGAAGGGAGCCTTTGAGGATATGATTGTTATCTGGACTGACATAGAGCGGGCCCAGACTGCAGCCGATTAATTGTGCCCCATCGCTGCTGAGGAGGAGCAGGAACTAAACAGGTGGCAGAAAATCCTATATGCCCCAAGCTAGAGGGTGGCAGAGCTATAACTTTCTTTTGATGGGATTAACCCATCCATGGGAGGGATAAACTCTCAGGTTTTGTAATGCACGTGACCTTTGAACTTACATTCATTATTTGATTATTTTATGCTAGATGCATACATGAGTTACATTATTTATGTTGGTTTATTTCATTCCTATGACATTTGTGGAGTGTCCAGCGATCATTCCCTAAGCTCACGTGGGTCGGGCCCGATGTGATAAACAATGGATGACCACCTTATTACTCCATTCAAACGTGGGAGTGTAAACCAAGCTCTAGGTATCTCAGGGTTTGGACAACTGATTTAGCTTTCTAAAAACAAATGGGGGAGACCTGATCAAAGAATGAAGCTCTCAGAATAGTCAAATTACCGTTTTCCCAGTGCGCTCTTGTGGACGGATGGGGTAACTCCATGGGCGTTGGAATTAATACGAATATAGGGGAGTGGAACATGTGAATCACGATAACCAAAACTCATAACACTATAAGGGTGGTGGGAAGATTATGGATAACTATTAACCACATTCGAAACACATTATCCTAATTTTGTTAGCTTGAAATGGGGATAACAAATGAGGGCCTACCGCTGACCATGTCCGAAACATAGGGCCTAACTCGAAATGTTATCCATTTGTCTTACATAACATTAGCCCAGGACAGTAGGTGAGCCATATGAAAAGAATCCATACTGTTAGGGGGTTCCTTAAGACGTAAAAGGGGATAAGGGTCTGAATAAAAGGTCATGAAAAGCATGGAGTGTGGAGTGATGGGTTGTTCGACTGGAATCTGACACTCTTGAAATTACGCCACTGTGGTGGAGACACATTGGGTGGGAACATCAATCTGATCTGGGATCAAACATAATTCTGGATAGGACCTCTCCAGTAAGGACCTAGAATGATCAGCAGTTTTATGTCATACTAATAAGGATGATTGACACATAGTTTAATGTCATACGGTGAGGACAGTGCACATAGATTAAAGGTCATACTTCCTGGACAAAGATTGGGGTCGAGGTTCCAAAAAGGTTAATGACTGAGGGTATGGTCCTAAGGTAGAATTCATGGGCATCTCTATGTATCTCATAAGGATGATAATCAATCCAAACGTAGTTCTGAGAGTGCAGTTTAACACCATGCAGGACGAGGAAGGGCTTGGTTGCGCTAGTACACATCCTACCAAAACTACTAAACCCAGATGAGTCGTACTCAATGTGGGAATCAAGAACAGATGGTGGGACTTCCGTGATATAGGAAAGAATGTTTTAGGGGTGAAGGTACATTCGGTGAATGTCATCCCAATGATCCTAACCCATCCATGTAACACACCTAGATGCCTAAATAAGTAAAGCCGAGTATGTCAGAATCCCACTTGAACATAAGGAAGTGGAATTATGTGAATATTGATTCTAGAGATCTGGACCACAATGATGGCTTCATGATGATAGGGGATGGCTATTTACCATGTTTGAAACATAGCATCCTAATCGTGTTATCCTGATATGGGGACAGACAGATGAGGGTCGACCACTGACCATGTTCAAAACACAGGACCTATCACAAATTTCATCCGAGATCTTTAGGGACATTGGCCTGAGATGGTAGGTGATCTGAGGTGTCATGATACCAGGCTATGAAGGGGGTCCCTTAAGATGTGGAAGAGGATGAGGATCCAAATAATGGGATCATGAATCTTGGACATGGAATGAGTGGAATGTCCCTTTTAAAATTCCACACTTCGGGCTCTTTGTCAAAATGCATCTGAGTACAACAATGAGACGAATCAGATAGAGGGAGTCTAGTCCCTTCCCAAGGAAAAGGGTCCTAGGGTTGCACGCTTTCAACCTAAGGTCCTAGGGTGGACTGTTAAGGGGGGATTGATTTAATGGACTCTGCACAGGGTGGTGAAAAATCCAAACGTGACGTGCAGTTCCCATGGGGAGATCTTTGTTTTGGGTCATAGAACTCGGACCGTGCTGGGAAAAGACATGGGAACCACATGGTGTGGCTATTGAAAAACCCGACGTGAAAAAGAACCTAATTGGTACTCGCCACACCACATGTTCCAAAATGAGTTTGGGCCAAGGGGATGAAAAAGAGAGGCAGGATTGTAGATTTTTGGGGTTGGACCTAGAGAGAAAAATTTCTGGGTGTTCCTTTGTATCCCATGAGGATGTAATCAATCCAAACTTAGTTCTAATAGATGTCAGGCAGTTTAACATATTATGGAAAGGACGTGGAGTGGTCTTAGTTTATGTTCATAGAGCTCAGACCATGGATGGTAGGAAATGCAGGAGACACGTGGTGGGGTAATTAAAAAACCCGACGTGAATTTGAACCTGGGGTTCTAACCATCATTTGTTCCTTGGGGAGGTTTTAGGTCGAGGGACCGAAAAAGAAAGTTAAGTTGGGCCCAAGGAAAAGTGAACAGGCATTCCTACGTACCAAATGAGTATGAGGATCAAGCCGCATATAGTTATTAGGATGGAATGGTGGGATTCCAGTGCCAGGTATAATAAGGTTCTGCGGGTCTGGCCCATACACAAAAAGAAGCGGTATTTGATAGAACTTGTTTTTCCTTTAGGATGAATGAGTGTTTTTTTGTGTATCAATGGACCTGGTATAGAAATTCTAGGTATTTCTACAAAAATAAATCCATGTGTAGGAATTGAAAAATGGTATGGTGTGTGACCAATACCAAACATGATGCATCCTAGAGTGAGGATATCACGGTGAAATGTCGTTTTTCATCGTGCGGCCAGGAAGATAATGTCATGGTTTAGGGTCATGTGATGGGACCAACCATGCATTTTAATGTTGTGAAGTATAGACGTAACAGTTTAGAGTCATGTGGGACTAGTTAGCATAGTCTAAAGTCATATGGATTAGACATATACAAGAAGTATGAGGTTTGAAATGAAATATTCATGGCATGATAAAGCATACTTGATGTGAATAAGGACGAGGTCCACATCATACCGTTTGTGATTCTATAAAAGGAACCTCAGGCCGAGGGGTTAGGAAATATTAGAGGATATGGGATAGGAGAAGCTGTCTCTCAGTCGAGCTTGACCTGAAGACGAGATGTCCAGGTGTTCCTACGTATCCCATGATGATGGGAATCAAGACACACATAGTTCTTGAAGGTTCCTTTTAACATTGTGTGGGACAAATAGGTTGGAGGGGATAACTCCAAGAACGACGTTCACGTGGTGTGGCTATTGAAAGCCCAGCGTGAATGAGGGTATAAGCCCACACTCGCAATGCCACGTGATCTTATAAGTGTCTGATCCCCAAAAAGGGCATAACAGACAAGAGGAACCATCAAGAGATCTTAGTTTAAGGTCTTAGATCTCTGACCAGAGAGAAGTGAAACTCTTCCAAATAGGTGCAGACCTTAATCCAATATCTAAGCCCACGTGAGATAAGATCAGTGTGGGAAATAAGGGCAGAAGAGGTCTTGGAAATACTTGGAATATATGTAGGGGAGAGATTTGTGCGGAGTCCTGAAGAATTCCTTACCATGGTTTTTTCCTCCTACCTTGCAAATGTGCACTGAGGGATAGTACCAAGAGTGTCAAAATTCAACTTTAGAAAATATGAGGTGGAAAATGATGTGAATCATGCGACTAATATTTTGGTCTTAATGGGGTTAGTGTGATGGTGGAGGATAGATGTTGACCATGTTTGAAACACAGCACCCATATCGTGTTAGCCTGAAATGGGGACAAACAAATGAGCATTGACCACTAACCATATTCTCAATGTGGTACTTGTATCGATTTGTTGTCTGAAACCCTCATGGATGTTGGCCTATAATGGCAGGAGAGCCCTTAGGCCTAGCATCCATGCCATTTGTGGGCCCCTTCAGGTGTGAAAGATTATGGAAGCCCAAATGAAGGGGAACATAAAGCCTAAAAAATGAGTAAAAAAATGTCTAGGTATAATATGACACTCCAGGTTCTAGACCAGATTACTCATGGGCCAATTGGTGAATCATTGTAGAGGGTCAAGGGGATCAACTTGAGAGCAGCAAATTTGGAAAGATGAGTATAGAACAAAGAGACGAAGAACTCTCAAGAGAAAGAGGTACGTGGAGTGGTTGTTACAAACCCAACGTGAATGAATACATAAAAACATACAACACCATATATCCCTCTCATTGAAGAATGCAGGCCAAGGGGTCTAGATAATAGGGAGATCTCTAAGAGATTGGGTTGGACCTGAAATCTTTACATTCAAGTGGTCCTATGTATCCCATTAGGATGTAAATCAAGCCACACATAGTTCCAAAAGATGTCATTCAGTTTCACATCTTGTGGAAATGATGTGGAGTGAGGAAAAGATACCCCAACGTAGGTTGTGTGTGGTACGACAAGTAACCTGGCGTGAATGAGGGCATAAGACCATACCATACCACACGATCCCAAATGGGGATTTGGGTCAAGGGGCCTGAAAGGGTTGAGGGTCCTGAGGCCGGGTGTCCCGGACGACTGTAGCCATATGACCTTTTATGCGAGTATCACCTCATAACAACTCTTAATCCCACACGAGCAATGATTGGTGTGGGAAACAAGGAGTGGGACTTGGCTTTCCCCATCATATAAGGGTTGGATACCAGGAATCACACGAGGGAGGCCACAACTTGAAGATGTAGTGGGGAAGGATGAACTACTTCACTCAGTGTTTGGGATATATGGGGTAGTGACCAAGACAAAGGATAGTTCTTGACCATGTTCAAAACACAACTTCCTTATAGTGTGACCTATAATGGGAACAACAAATGAGCATCGACCGCTGACTGTATTTTCAACGTGAGACTCATATCAATTTTTTGTTTGAAATCCTCAAGGATGTTGACCTATAATGGTAGGAGGTCCCTTGGGCTGATCATCCATACCAGTCGGGGGTCCTTTTGGATGTGAAAGATAATGGAAACCCAAATTATGGGGCTCGCAAAACATTTTGGGGCCTATGTTCATGGAAGGGGAGATAAATGGAGGGAGGAATGTCTTATGGGGATGTGTGGGGTGTGGAAAAATAGAACATTGTGAATAAGGACTTGAGGTTACACCACACTGCACACTCCCGAATGAGGACTAGGGAAAAGGGGCCAGAAGGGTCAAGGGACCAAAAATGGTCGAGGGGCCCGAGGGTCGAGGGACCTGAGGCTGGGAATACCAAACAATTGTACCTATATGACCCCTCATGCGGGCATTGCCTCATCATAGCTCCTAAGACCAATGTGAATGAGGGGAATCTGGCATCATATCATATGTTTTGACCCAAGTTGAGGTTCTGAATTTTGGTCTGGGACAACAGACAAAATGTATGGGCGGTCCTACATATCCCATGAGGATGGGAATCAAGCCACCTGTAGTTCTGGAAGGGCATGTAGTTTAAAGTCATTCAGTGAGGAAATGGGAGAATATAAGATCAGAAGGGAGCACATGGTGCGACCATCATCCTCCTGGAATGAGTGGTTCTAAAGAATCCTGCACTACACCCATGGGGAATAGTCGAAGAAAAGAGTTTGGGGATGGAATCATGATGTAACGTATGAGAGTTCCTACATATCCCATGCGTATGGGAATCAATCCATATGTAGTTCTAAAAGATGACTTTTAATGTCATGCAGGACGATGTAAAATTTAATGTCATTTGGGACAAGGTAGTTTAAGGTCCTGTGGGACCAACAGTTTAGGGTCATGTAGGACCCAATAGTTTAGGGTCATGTAGGACCATACAGTTTAAGGTCATGTGGGATCGTGTGGTTTAAGTTCATGCGGGACCATGTTGTTTAATGTCATTCGGGATCCTGTGGTTCAGGAAAATTATTGCCTGAGGAACTTTGCATTGGTGGGAGGACTTATATGCTCACCATCCTTGGTGACCAGGGAGTATGCTCCATTGGGGTAAACCCTGTGAACAATGTAATGTCCTTCCCATTTTGTCTCTAACTTGGGTGTTTTCTTTCTAGGTATCATTGGTGTCTTGAGGGCCAATACCATGTCGCCTTGCAAGAATGAGCAGAGGTGAAATTTTTTGTTGAAATCTCTGGCCATCCTATTCTGGTGCCTTTATAGATTTCATAGGGCACAAAGCCTGTTCTCGTCAAGTGCTTCCAATTTGGCCAGACGGATTTCAGCCACCTTATCTGGCATCTTCTAGTCATAGACCGTTGTACGTAATGAAGGAAACTGAATCTTGATGGGAAAGACGACCTCAGTGTCGTACTCCAAGGAATATGGAGTCACCTGGGGGGAATTACAAGTCATTGTCTGATAAGCCTAGAGGGCGTTGGGGAGGTTGTCAAGCCAACTATTCTTAATCTGACCAACCATTTTCTACAAAATGATAAAGAGGGTCTTGTTGAAAGCCTCGATCTATCCATTTTCTTGCATGTGGTAGTGAGAGGTATGGTTAAAACGGATGTTTTACTTTTCATACAATTTATTTAGCTCATATTCTCGAAAGTTGGTGTCGTTATCAGTATGGATGGTGTGAGGGACTCCAAATCGGTAGATGATATTGGAGATCATGAAGTCAACCATGAAAAGGGTCATGACCTCCTTGAGAAAAACCACTTTTACCCACTTGGAAAAGAAATACGTAGTGGTCTAGATGAATCAGCACTAGTGATCTGTTGTCGGTGGATATGGTCACACCACATCGAGTCCTCAGACTATGAAGGGACAAGAGTACTTGGTAGTGTAGAGTGGATTCAGTGTCCCATGCATGAAGTTAGAATGAACTTAGCATGCATGGAACCTCTTGGATAACTCAAGGCATTCATGGATCATGGAGGGCCAGAAGTACCCCTGTCTCTAGATCTGGTGAGATAGCTTCGGCCTAGTCTGGTGGGCGCCGTAGGAACCGGCATGAACCTCCTACATGACCTGAGAAATATCGACTCCTTGGATGCAATGAAGGAGAATACCATCAAACCTCCTCTTATAGAGGATCTTATCAAGACTAGGACCGTCTTGGAGGGTAAACTGTAACACGCAACGTCAGATTCGCTTGCACTCAACCTGATCATCCGGGAGGTAACCATTTTGGTGATACTCGACAAAGGGGGCCCTCCAGTCGAGAGTCACTTAAACCACTACATCTGGGGGTCCTCACGTGGATGCTCCAGCAGTATGATGGCTCACATACATTCTATTGTCATCATCTGGGGTGATAGGGACAACGACTCTCTGATGTTCCACATGGATAAACAGATCATCCTAATCGGGTTTTGAAAGTTATGTAACTAGGTCAGCCAGGGCATCAACTCGACCATTCTGATATCAAGGGACATGTGTGACTTCTAGAAAATATGGGAACTATGACATTAGATGGAGAGTGTGATCCAACAATGGTATAATCTATGGCTTTCTAATGATGTAGTCACCATTAATCTTCTTGATGACTAATTTTGAATCCCCTTTCACATGCATGATGGGGCACATCAATCTCGAGGGCCATCTCGAGGCCAGTGATAAGAGTCTGATACTCTGCCTCATTATTAGTCCAGCCTTCTGACAATAGGAATGAGTACGGTAGAATGGCTTGTTCCAGGGTAATAAAGACAATACCCAAGCCTTCCCTATTGAGTCTGGGATTATTGAGCCTCCTGTCAGTTGGGCTTTGGGAAGCACCGTCGAAGTGCATCTACCATAACGACATGGCTTGGTCTACCGAGAGGATCTCCTCATCGGGGAAATCAAGATCCATGGACTGGTCAGTAGGAGTGAGATGGTCAGCAAGGAAGTTTTCCAATGCTTGCCCCTTAATAGATTTCTAAGGGAAAAACCTGATATCGAACTACTGAAGAATCACTACCCACCGAGCTAGATGGCCTATCAACGTGGGGTAGTTCAGAATGTACTTCAGTGGGTGTACTCGAGACACTAGATGTACCTCATGGTCATGCAAGTAATGTCACAATTTATATACTATGAATACCAGCACAAGGCAGTTCATTTTTATGGGGAGTATCTGGTCTCTGTATCGATGAGCATACGACTAAGGTAGTAGAGGCTGTTTTAAATCCCCACATTGTTCTTCTGGGTAAGAAGGGCACTGAGGGATCGTTCCAGGTTGGTTACATAAAGGACCAATGGATTTCCAGTGAAGGGTGGAATTAAGACTGGAGGCTGGAGCAGATATTGCTTGATTTCCTCGAACATGGTCTGGAACTCTTCCTCCCACTCATAGGCTATTCCCTTCTTCATGATCCTAGAAAAGGGCTTACCCTTGCCGACCATATTCACAATGAATCAATGTATGTAGGCTAAGTGGCCTTGAAAACCTCAAATATTCCGAATATTTCTCAGGGGAGACATCTGGATGATGGCCTTGATCTTATTAGGGTCAATATTGATACCCCGGAATCTGACAAAAAATCCAAGGAACTTCCTATAGGTGACCTCGAAGGCACATTTCAATGGGTTCATATTCAGGTGGAGGGAATGGAGGAAGCCAAACACTTTCTGAATGTCCTTGATATTGTTCTAGCACTAGTGAGATTTGACCACCAGATCATCCATATAGCATTCAACCAATGTCCTGGGGACTGGATAGAATATGTAATGCATGGCCCGCTGATAGGTGGAACCTACATTCTTTAAGCCGAAGGGCATGACCTGGTAACAAAACATACCTTGTGGCACCCTGAAAGTTATCTAATCCTCTTCCTCAGGTTCCATTCGAATCTGGTTATACCTGGAGTACCCATCCATGAAAGAGAGGGCTTGAAATCTAGTTGTAGCATCAATCAGCAACTCCGTCACAAGAAGGGGAAAATCATCCTTCGGATAGTGATGATTAAGGTCTCAGAAATCGATGCAGTCTCTGATCTGTCCATTATTCTTCTTGAATGGAACAATGTTGATTATCCCTTTGGGGTAATGGAACTCCTTAACAAAATTGGCTCTAATGAGCTTATAAAATTTTTCCTCCACCACGACACCGTGAGATGGGTGAGTCTTCCTTGGAGGCTGTTTGAACCCATGATAATTTTTAGGGAGACTGAGGCGGTGGATGGATACCTAAGGATCTAGTCCGGGTATCTCATTGTAGCTCTAGGAGAACACATCATGATGTTGTTTCAGGAAGTCTACATACCACTGCTGCTCCTCGGGGGACATGGTAGAACCGATCAATGTGGGTCTCAGATCTTCCTCACTACCAAGGTTTACATGCACTAACTCGTTGATGGTGGCATAGATTCCCTCTTCAAAGGTGGGGGGAGCATCCTTCAAATCCTCTTCTTTTCTTGGAGAGGAGTGATCCCCACTGGAAGGAGCTTCCACTGGGTCGGAAGATTTCGACGGGAGGCTGGTACCAGCCTATGTAGCAGTGGTCACTTCATCGGGAGATTCTAGTGTTGTCAAAACCATAGGAATGCAGGTTGTTGACCCGATCTCATCTGGTCTTCAGCCCAAGGGGACACGCTTGATGATATCAAAGAAATATTGGTGTGTCATCTTGATCCGGTTAATTCTAGCCTAGTGAAACCAGAAAGTATGATGTATCGTCATTGCCATGGGGCAGACATCTCGTTACCTTATGGGAGTAGGGGGATCAGGGATCACCGAGGCTTGATTCATATAAGAATACGATGTGATCTCCCGAAATCTCTTGGACCCAAGAATATGATTCACCCTTGTACCAGAGACAACAAAACATTGCCCCATATCGGGGGTTGTGGCTTCCAATTGATGGATCGGGAAGACGTAGGCGTCGTCCAGACCTACCAAGGGGTCAGTTGCAACAGTGGAATGATTGACCTCATTTTCCTGAACCTACTTGTCCATGCTCCTGTAATAGTTGGAATCCAGGTAGCAGGATTCACAAGAGGAAAAAGGAGACTCTTCACTTTGGAGCATGCCCACTCGACCATTAAGGTAGTACTTGAGGCACTGGTGATACAATGATGGAACCACCGCGTGTAGGTGGAACCGTGGTCTACCCATCAATGCATTGTACGCGGTGTCTTAGGAGACAACCATAAACTCTATACTGGAAACTAAGCCACTGAACTGGGTCTTTAAATGGATCTTACCGACTAGGGTCTGCTCTGTCCTATCATATCCCTAGATTTTTTGGTTGGGGGGAGTCAATTCACCTTTAGATAACCCTAACTTATACAGTATATGTATCGGGATAACGTTAATCTCAGAGCTAGTGTCAACAAGGTAATGATGAACCTCCATGCCATTGAATTGGCATGTGATGTACAGTGGGCCAGTGTGCCCCTGTATGGAAGAACCTTCATCTTGTCTGTAGAATGAGATAATGTCTTCGCATTCATAATTCTATATCACTTCTGCATGAAAGACCTCTGTAGCTGCTACCTCCATCTCAAACTGGAGGGGATTATTAAAGCCTCAGCGAGGGCCTCACACATATCTGCCAATAGGTGAAGGGAATTGAGGATAGAAAGCCTTGATGAGATGCTGGAAATGTGATTGAGAGCATTTTACTTCCATAGTAGGCGTGAACTTCTACTTACAAGAGTTACAGTGGCCTCTGTCTGCTGGACCGGCGGCTGACTGGTGTTGGGAATGTCCCACTGCTCACCATTCAAAGCATGTAGAGTACCTGTCGTACTGGGGCTATCTACCTGGAACCGGTTCAGGGTTGAGCATGGCTGATCACGACAAGGCCTAAATGGCTCTGCTTGGTCCAGTAGCACAAACGACGATGAAGGCGGGCCTAATGACACTAGCTGAAGAGGCTGCGCATGTTGAGCTCTGCGCTGGGCCTGTTGTCTGGTCTCAGTGGCGTGAACGGCCTAGCTAGAAGTGCCAACTGATGTGACTCGATGACCCATATGTTCATGTCTTAGCCGACGTTGGCATCAGCTAGGGATGTTGGGGAGATCCTTTGGGCACTCCCCGTCGTCGGGAGTCTTGTAGGGGTTTACCATCTCCACGGTGTTAACCAAAGTGTACCCTTGACTATCACTCCAAAAGTCATCCACTACTGGGCGAGTCCTAGGAGGAATCCTTATCTCCGGGGGCATGAAGTCACCAAGAGTATGGGATGAAGATGACATTGGCGGGGCGTGTTTCTTTCCCTTGCACCGCTGGTGTTTTTTCCTCTGGGAAGAGGCCGGCTGAGATGATGATCTAGAAGTGGTGGCCATAGCTTCTAAAGGCTCTGACTAATTTAAGTGTGAAAGGATAATACCCAGGGAATAGGAGGAATTTTTTCAAGCCATCCAGTCATCATAATTCTGGGATCCACGATTGGAAACCTAATGCCACTCTCCCTCACTATCGCTGCTACTGTCTGGCCCCCCAAAGACGAATGCTACCTGCGCTGGGGCTGGGCCCGACCTGACTATGCTGTTATCGACCTAGTCTTGGAGACAGTCTTTGAACACATATCACTACTTGAGAGTAAGCCCCAGGATACGGTGATAGGGGTAGTATTTGGGGAAATCGGTGAGGTTCGCCTCTTCTGGCCTTCTGCACTCTAGAAAATGCACAATCCCTTGTTCCAAGGAAATTTGTAAATAGCCAGGAACTTAATTATCATTAAACAAATAGGTTTAGTTACTTTTTTCTGGAAAGGGGGGCTTGGATATTAGCCCTGGCGAGGAGATGGGGGAGCCTATTTATCTCTCTTAGGTAGTGGTGGTGCATTGCGTGGGGAAATCTGCCGATTCTATAGTGGGCACTGTTGGGTGGGAGGTTGTTCCTAAGGTGGAGGACCTCTGTGAGACTGTAGAGCTGGATCCACTAGAAGAAATTCTAGTTTCCTGGGGGCCTCTATTTGGGCCATTTCGGTGGGCTCATATCTGGCGTCCCTTCTCATAGGAATTACGGGGGGAAACAGACGTGCCTGGATAACCTGTTGGAGGGATGCGTTCAGAAGTTGTGCCTTATCATAGAAGTCTCGTAATCCCATGGGGTAGTTCTGGGTGATCAAGGAGTGGACCAATTCTGTATTTACATTCACAATTCACATCATCATTAGTTTCTCTTGAGTCAGTGGCATGTCAAGAGAGTATTTGAGTTCTTTCCACCATGCGATGAAGTCCGCAACATGCTCATTAGGCCTCTGTTTTCACTTGAAGAGGTCTGCGATGCTCATTTTCCGCATGGTGGAGATGAAGTGGTAGAGCAATTGCCTGTGGAGGTCCTCCCATTTGGTCACTAATTCGATGGGGAGGTGGTTGTACCAGACAAATGGAGGCCCCTCTATTGTCTGCACAAAACATCGGATCTTGGCGGCTCCTAATATGTTGGAGTCCCTAACATGGGCCCACACCTTAAGGTGAAGTAGGCCAGATGCTATGGGGGTCCCATGTCCCATTTAAGGGGGGTAAAGGTGGGATTCTCGAAACCCGAAGGTTCTATCATATCATCCACCCATGCTGGATATGGATTGCCATCAGGTGGGAGTGCCACCTATCTTGTTTCCAATGCCTCAAGGCGGGCAATGAGTGCTGCCATTAGATCATCTAGACAGGGTCCCCTATCTTGATAGGGATCCCTAACCATGAGTGTGTTGGAGTGTTCTTTGACATGGTAAGGTGGATCATCGGCCTGTGTTGAAACTGGTGGGACAACCTGTGGAGCATCTAGGGGAACCCGTGCTTGGTTCCTTGGATTGATGCGTCATTCCGGAGGGTTTGGCGAGACATACTGCACCCTCTTGTCTTATGTTCTGGCCTCAACCCTCTCTGCGGGGGCAGGATGGTCAGGGTTAACTAGAGGCAGCTCGCCAAGGGGATGTTGTTCCTGGCCCTGCAGCCCTGGCCTAGGATTGTCATAGTCTGGACATCGCTCTACAACACGTTCAGTGAGGATGTCATCGACCAACTTCTTCTATTCGGAAAGTTGCTGATGCAATGTAGATTTTTTGGGGTCTTCCTCCATCTTCTTCACTGAGATGGACTGGTCAGAAGTTTTGGTGGCTCTGAGATGTTCTTTACCCTTATAATGATTTTGTTTAAATACCAATGCCTTGGTGGGGGCTAGGAGACCCATAAGGCTCCTCTGTTAAATATTAACCCTCTCTGAGGGGTCCAGTAGCTATAGAACGCCTTTAGGGGGAAGGTCCTCATCCAGATGCTCCATCTCATTTTCATCTTCTGATAGGGTGGCCATGTTGATCGTGACTCTACCTGGGGGCATGTATTCGATATCGCCTAGTGATTCGGGCTATCGTCGGATAGGACTGAAGAGGAGGGAAACATACTGCCCCAAGCCACAGATTTGCACATGGGGGAAGCCTCCTTGATAATCCTATAGAGTACCTTGAAACATTGAATTCATTGTTGTTGGAGGGCCTTATGGCAGCCTGGTGACTCAGGGAACTCAGCCACAAGAAGTGCAGCCAGGTCGACCAGACAGCATTGCTTACTGATTTCTTCAAAATGCACTTTTCTCCTGGGAAAAACCACTCGTTGATGATGAAGATGAAAGTGTGTCGCCCAGAGGCTTTGACAGAAACACTGAACTTCCACTGGGGTGATGGATTCCGGCACACTGAAATTCGCCACTGCAACTAGCCACAACATCTCGGGTAAGTGGTCAGCTACGAGGATCTTCCATAAGCTCATTGGCTCAGATTCAGGGTCTTGTACTTCATTACCCCACTCATCAACCGGAGGTGGCTGAGGAATTGAAAACAGTACTAAGGAAGACCACTAGGACTGCAGGCTAGCCAGTGAGGAATACAGTGAACGGGCTGACTGGCCGCCGAATCACGGGATGTCCTCTGAAGAGTTTAGTGACATGGCCGCTATGTCATGATAAGATGGGCTGGCATCCGTAGTTATGATTTCAGAGGCTAGTACTACTGGTGATAGGTCGCGCTACTGCTCTCCCACAATTGGTCCCCAGAATAGATCTATGTGATCTCTAGTGGAGGTAGAGAGTGCTTCTGGTGACTCTGGTGGGGATTGCACGACCATAACCTATGAGGTTTCGAAATTTTAATCCTCCTAGATATACCTGTGGAGGGAGGTGGGAATATGATGGACCTCGCATTTTGGGAGTACTAGGATGATGTGCCTCATTCCTACCCCATCCCTTGACTCGGATGATCCAGGGGAGGTTTCCCACGCTAAGTCATATTCTTCTTCAGAGTCTAAGAAGTGGACTGGTTTGATCTCTATCTGGACCTTCCCCGAATCCTTCTTATGGCGGCGACGACCCGCCTTCCAACCTCTAGATGGATCTTCTAGATAGGGTAGATTCCACACATGAGGAGGTCCTTTAGCTATACTGGTGCTGGGGTGAAGAGGTTTTCTTCCTGAGCAAGTCAGGGTGTGAGGAGCACCGGGACAGATATCAAATGGTACATGGGGAGGACCTCCATGGGTAATGCTGGAGTGGTTAAGACCTCCACTGGAACTGGTAGGAGCATGGGGAGGTCCTCTATTATTTTTTCCCATGGTTATATTAGTATGAGGAGGGTCCTCGTACCGGTCAAGCTGAACATGAGTAGGACCTCCATTTTAGGCGCTGGTGAGGTGAGGCTGGCTTGCACCCCTCTGGTTACTGAGGTGAGGAGGACCTTCACCAGCTACTACGAGGACATGGGGAGGGTCCCCACGTTGAAGAGTGACGAGATGTGCAACATCCCCATACCAACAGTCTATGGAGGGAGGAATGACTCCATATACGTTGTAGTGAGTGTGGGAGAGACTCACGTATCGAGTGTTGCCATTGTGGGGAAGACCCTCATTTGGGTTGAAGCTGTCCCATGACAGACCTCCATCCGAAGCCTAGAAGCGGGGAGGACCGGCACACTCCATGGTGGCAGTACAGGGAGGACCTCCGTACTAGGTTTCATCACTGCGGATTGGTCTACAGCGGCCACTGCTTGTGTCGGCGATCAAGAGAGTTGGCCCAGCCTGCCCATTGGGCGGTTGGAGTCTCGATTCGGGTCGGGCATATAAATTCCACTGCTCAACATATGCAGGGGTCTGGTGATATACTTTAGCGGTGGGTCAGGCCATAGTAGCTTCTGACATTGACGACCCTTGGCGGGCATCCTCTTCTGCTTGTGCCCGACGCTGGCATTGGGTCTGATGGACCGGGGCCGACGGTGCAGGTACAAAGCTTACCTTCTCTTAAGCTCGGGGGATCGGGTGGCGGTATAGGCACGACCTGGTAGGGGCCCTCTTTGGGGGCCCCTGAAGCGGGATCCCAGCTAGGCTATCCCAGACATCCCCTACCTCGTCAGTGTAGGGGAGGGAGTCGTTGAGGCATTCTTTAGAGAGGCTCCCAAAATGATTGTACGTCAGAGTGGGGATAAGTGGCTCCCCGCGCAAACCATGGCGGTGGCTATGGCGACGAGGGGTAGACACCTCCAGGTCTTGGTGGTCTATATCCCTAGTCGGGATAATCCTATCCTTCTTATATCAGTGTATGAGGTCATTGATACCCTCCATTGAATGACTTCAGAGGGGGAGATGGGGTGTGGGCTCCCAGTATCCATGGTGGTGGAAGTCATCGTTGAAGTGGAGGAGTCATGCGGGATTATCGTACTGGCATTTACCCTGCCCTAACGTCTATGGGAGGGTGGCGATTAAACTCCTAGTGCAGTAACTTGGATCCTGAGAAGTCGGGAGATTGAACCATTAGTTCATCCACAAAGAAATCAACGTCCATTTCCCCAACATCATCCCATCTTCCATGGCTAGTAAGAGGGATCCACACTGACAACATCACAAACTGAGATGCCCAGCGTTTGGACTACCCTAACTTTTGGTGAGTTTCACGCCAGGCCTGCTATTTTCTTAGCAGGACAAGCCAACAGATAATTGGATCCAGTGACACGTCAATCCACCAATGTCTCAAACACTACTCATCTCCACATTGAGGAGAAGAAATTCACATTGGGTTCACCATTTCTATTTCTGGCGCTTTTTCTAAGGCGCGCGTGTTCTTTTAATTCGGGGGGGATGATGACACTGTTTGTTGCCCCGAATTCCCGTTTTCCAAAGGCTAGTAGCATCTGTTCCTTAATTAGGGAAGTTTTCTCCTTGATCAAAATAAGATGATGGGACGTCAGTTCTTCCTTCCGTAGATTCCTCCTCGAAACTCGTCACCTATTCTGGGTCTCCCTTATAGATTTAATATGTTGTTCATGAAACTCTTCCTAGTTCCATATCTTCATGGACACCGGTTAATTACGATGCTTCTGTCAGGACATTCCAAGGGGTCCAGTTAGGGAAGCAACCTTCAGTCGGGGGAGTAGTCACATTGGATATCACTGATGTGTCTGGGCGTTGGAACACGGAAGCATCTGGGTTTCTTCCCCTTATTATAGGGCTTCTCGAGTGCATGGAAGCTTGAGGCATCCCACATAAAATGCGAGGAATTATATGCCATAGGCATGTATCTGAGGTTTCCCTCACCTTCCCATGTTTAACATAGTGTATGCCACAAGTTTAACATCTAGCGGAGATAGATCAGACTGATCGGAACACTGACTAGAGTGGATCATATAGGTATATCCCCTTGAAGAAAAATTGATGTTGGGGCTAATGCATGGTTAGTTACCAAGTTACTACTAGGAGCAGCGAAGAGGTGAATTGGAAATATCTCACCGAAATGTGGTGGCCCGGGTAAGAATCAGTATGGATGATGGGTGGTTAAGTGAAGTGGATGGAGAATGTGATGGAGTCAAATTGGGGTAACGATGATGGTGGTCTTGAGCCTCGAAGATAATTCCTACATATCCCCATGGCATTGGATCAAACTATTCTTAGTTCGGTGAATGTAGTTCATCTTGACAATGAATTATCGCTGGTTGGGGTTTCAACGGCTTACCGCTGAAAGGGGCTGACAACGAATTACCACTAAAAGGGGTTAAAATAGCTTACCGCTGAATGGGGTGATGACGGATTATCGTTGAATGGGGTGACAAGGGATTACTTCTGAATGGGGTGAAAACGGCTTATCACTGAAAGGGGTGACAACGTCTTGCCACTGAATGGGGTGACAACGGCATACCGCTGAAAGGGGTGACAACGACTGATTTCTGAAAGGGGTGAACCTGGGGAAGGAATCATACATACCCTGTCTAGGAGACAAGGATAAAAGCCCACATAATTCATGATGGTGTGGGTGAACTGATGTGAAGGGGGTCGGAACGACCAGGTGTTTGGTTTGAACCTCAGGGAGGCTTCCTACATACCGTGACTTCGCAAGGATCAAAGTCCACGTATTTTGAGAGTTAGTGTTCAGTGAACCGACATGAATAAGGACCTGGGGAATAGATGGATGGTGGGATTGATACTCATGGAGGCTTCCTACGTACCTTTCCTTGTAATGGATCAAAGTCCTCGTAGTTCGTAATGGTGTTTGGTGAACCGATGTGAAGGAGGACCTGGGGCCCAGATAGATGGTGAGCATGAACCTCAGGGAGGCTTCTTACGTACCTTGCCTTGGAAAGGATCAAAGACCTCGTAGTTCAAGATGGTGTGGGAACCGATGTGAATGTGGTCAGAACGACTGAGTGGAGGGCTTGAACCTTAGAGAGGCTTCCTACGTACCTTGCCTTGGAAAGGATCAAAGTACACGTAGTTCAGGATGGTGTGTCGTGAACTGATGTGAAGGTGGTCGGAATGACCGGGTGTTGGTCTTGAACCTAAGGGAGGATTCCTATGTATCTTGCCTTGGCACGGATCAAATTCCTTGTAGTTCAGGATAGTGTGTGGGGCTTACACTCTAGGCTGCCCGTAAAGGATGTCATGGTCGATGCTTACTCCAAGCCCACAATAGTCATGCTCGGTCTGAGAAATAAGAGGCAGCAAAGACCTAATGATCACATCATGAATGGTGTGTCCATGGGAAGTGGGATGGGGCATAAACGTGGTTAGCAGACCAAAGAGGAAATAGGTGCTTATGCACTGTTCGTAGCTCGAGGAGATGGAGATTGGGACTTACTATAGGGTGGAGGCCTGGAAGGCAACAAAGCCCAGAGGGATATGGAAGGGATAAAAAGATCCCTACCCTTATCTCTCCTCTTAGTATTTGGCATAGAATAATAAATGAGGAGTAGGGGTAATACCTCCTACAAAAAAAGCTAGGGGCTTACACCAGGGTGGTTTCCCTTTCCCTACGGACAGACACCACTCTGATAAAGAGGATGTATTTTCTTGTGAGTAATGATCTCACTCTGATGGGGACCAGTGGGAATAAATAATGTCTGAGATAGGGAACCCCATGTGCAAGGCATTTGGCGAGGACATAGTTTAATGTCATGTGCTGAGGATGAAGGTGTTGGAAATTTAACATCATGAAGCTTAAACGAGGTGGTCTCACTCCACACCCCTAGGACATACATGACTGGTACCACTCGACCCTTGGAGAAGGGAAGGCATTCACAACGCCATGGTTGGGGGGTGTCGTGATTTCATCCCATTGGGGGTCCATGTTAGTGTGGCAATGTGAAGAAGAAATAGTCGTTAGCGTGCCTATGTGAAGAATCATGAGGCGAAGAAACAAAATGGGAATTAATGTCCAAGGGACTTTGAAATCACTTCGTTCAAACCTCAAGGGTCACATGGGAAAAGGAATTTCAAATCAAAATAGTTTATAGGCAGTGTCCCTATGAAGCTCTGATGCTCCACGTAGTGGAGGGGCTTTGTGAAGGGGTATTCTTCTCAAATAGGAGTTTCCCAGATTAATCATAGGGAATAGGTGCATGTGGAAGGTGCTTCGCGAAGTGTAGAGGGATTCATAGATCAATGCCTCATTAAGCAAGGGTTCCTCAGGAAGTGTAGGGTTGTGAAGCAAGGTGCTTTGTGAGGAATAGTGTCTCTGCCTTAGCATATGGGTCATATGTGTGTGAGGGGTGTCTCACGAAGCATAAATGCTCAACGAAGACCTGGGTCCCCTTGGGGATCCTTTTCCTTCACAGAGGCCCATAGGCTCCATGAAAGGCATACCTCTCTAAAGAGTGGGGGAATTAATGCAAGGGGGAGGCATTTCGTGATGCAAAAATATATCGCATAGCTAATGGTTCACATAGTATAGAGGGATTCGTGATTCGTGAGCTAGGATGTTGAAAGGTAGGATCATCCGTCCTTCGGTCTTGAGGGGAGCCTTGTATTTATAGGCAAGAGGTCTCGCAAAGTAGAGCTCGCTCAGCGTGAAGAGGGATTTTTCTCTGCGGTGGGCTCGCGAATGTCATGAGGGTTCACAGAGTGTCCTGCCTCCATGATCTGTGGAGTGCTCACAAACTTCAAATCACCTCGTGGATCCTCCCACCTCCTTGCTCTGCTGCACACTTCATGAATGTCAAAAGGGTTCGTGGAGCATCCCTCATCCTTGTTCCGCAGCATGCTCACTAATGTCAAAAGGGTTCGCAGAGCGTCCTTCCTCCTTGCTTTGTGGTGGGCTCACGAACATCAAAAGGGTCACGGAGCATCCCGCCTCCTTTCTTCACGGCGAGCTCACAAACATCAAATCAGCTCGCGGAGTCTCCCATCTTCTTGTTTTGTAGCGGTCGTGGGGCCATGGGGGATGCACGAATGGTCTTCATGAGGTAGCCCCTGGATGCTATCATTTTTACTTATTCATCCCCAATTTTGGTGTCAATATTAAGTTAAGTGGATAATTCATGAAGGTTTCCATTCTATAAATGAATTGATTTAATTAAATGGAATGACTTATCAGGGTGGTGTATCCACACTTATTCATGTTTAATCAAATAAAATTCAATTAATTGTGAAGCCTTTTCTATATTGAGCTTGATAAATGAGGTTCATGGGAGGTAATGCCTCATGAATTAATTTATAAATGTAATTATTCCTTGTTATGGATATGGTATGATGGTAACGTATTTTTGAGCACGCTGATATCACACTCCCTTACATCGGGTGTTGATAAAGATGTCTCACACCATTAACATTATTAGGACGGTGGGCTTGTTGCCCCACTTTACTCTGTTAGAGTGATGAAATTATGTATCACTCACCATAATAAGTTTCGGGCATGGAATATCACACTCTTATTAGAATATAGTTCATATAATATATTTCATGAGCATATAGGCTCATTAGACTGGTCATGGATGTCTGAGTTACCCCCGGTCTATCTAGTAAATAGTATTCCAACTATATGGAAACTTATGGCTGCACATACTTGGTTCATATAGGTGGGAGAAATATATAATTAAAATACATATATTATATATATATATAGTAACTGATAAGACTTCCATTCTAGCCATAAAATGAAGTAGGTAGACCCATCAAGTGTCCAATCAGAACCTGAATGGACTAGTTATTTATTTCAGCATTTTTTTTCTTATTCTATTATACCTACACACTATTTAGATACTATCACTACTTGGATTTCATATATACACCGTTGGGGGTGGACAACTAATATTTTTATCACACACCCTACTCATTATTCCTTTGGTACTCGAGAATATTATATATCTACAGTTATCGATAAGGGAAAGGGCCCTAATAATGGTTGTTGATAAGCTTCCCTATAGTTAGAGATTATGAGTATATAACTGAGTATGTGCTCAAGATTATAGTGGAGAACCTTTTTATTCTTTTTTTCTTTTTTATAGCATAATTTTATGCTTGTTCCCACATTCCCCTTTTTTTATATTAGCATTCCAGGCATCTATCTAATGAAACTTCCATAGAGTCTTTTGAAATTATTATCAGTTGTTCAGTTCTATTTATTCTTCATCTGTCTTGTCATTTAGTTTGTTCATATATGATTCTACCATGGTTTCATGTTTATGATTTTTTTTCACTCTAATTAGAGGGTATAATATACCCACCGTACCACCTTCACTAACTCACTGCTAGTCGGCAACCTCTGACATACAGGAAAGAACGCTTGGGGCCATCTGGTCAATCAGGCTTGAGGAACCTTTTAGTGGAATCTGGGTTTGGGATTTTACAAATTTGTATTAGATCATCAATTTTTCCTTTGTCTTACTTTTTGGGTTTTAAATAGGAGACTAGGAGTCAAAGAAATTTGGAATGGACCCTATTTGTTATGAAATAGTCTGGGTTCCCCCAGAAACTCAATAACTGAGTCAGTCCTAACATATCCCGTAAAGAATTCCCAATCCCCCTGGGTTGAAGAATAGCACATGGAATCATAAAACATGCAAGTGGGGATGAATTTTCTACAAAGCATATCAGAATCAAGATAAGAAAGTCAATATGCATATAAAATAAAATATAATGGGATTAATGTACCATAAGTCAATAAGGAATTTAATCACAAAGCACTACAACCTAAGTACCAAAATAAGAAAAAAAACAACCCAAGTCCCTTGGGACACAACTCCCCATGTCCAAGGTTCAATAGCTGGATCCACCTCCAAGATATCATTTCCCCCTACTTAAACCTAGAAGGAGATTATCTACAAACACTTGAATATATAGGTAGGGTGTGAGATAAAATCCCTATATGGTCTCACTAAGGATTCTATAACAGATTCCTATAATATATTAACCAAATAAATTATTTCAATATTTTAAATAAATAGGTTTGTAAATTTAAAGAATATTTATCCAAATCATGCTATACAGTTTGAATGATGAAAAAAACATTAATCAAATGATTTAAAAGTGATGGGATATTTCTAAAACGGTTGATTAAATAAAACATTTATATAAAATAGTTTATATAAATTTATAATTCATGTAAAATAGTTTACCAATATTGGTATATATTTATATCTCTAATATAAAGCAAGCGAGTAACATGGCCATCTGTCAAATAAGTATGAAAGTTCTAAGCTATATGACTCCTCATTATCTAAGTGATCATAGAAAAATGTGTATAAAAATTTCCCTCTGACACTAGCCAAAGGTGACTCATCATCATCTCATTAAGGATGTGACCTACTGCATTTGTGTTTTAGAACATTGTATAATCGTAGAGTGTATCCAAATAACTCACAAAATACCTAAGGATTTCATGTGATCTTACAAAATAAATGATGGGTAATTTATTTTAAGACTACTTAAAATAAAATTAAATCTCATTCGCCCATTTCAAATTCCAATTTTCCATTTAAAACTAGAACAAGTTTTAATCAAAAACATGTTTTTTAACAAGATATAACAACTAGGTTTCTATAAAAACTTTTTAATCCATTTTTACAAGTTTGAAATCAATTAAAAGAAAATTCCATCAATTTCACAATAAATTTCCATAATTAAATTCAAAATTTTGATTGAAAATGATTCTATCAAATAAAAAATTTAAATAAAAAAATTTAAATCAACCAATTCCCATAAACACACCCCAATTTAATGGAATTGGGGGTTTTCAAAATTGTCATGTCAAAACCATTTCAAATCTCCCAATTCATTAGAATTGGGTTTTAAAAAATCAACTGATTGAATGTTTAATCAATTTAATTTAAATAAAAAATTGAAATAAATCATGTAATTCAAGATTATTCTATTTGGCAAAACATGATGGAATCACGTACCTTTTTCCCAAAAATCAACACTCTCAATGGAACCCGTCAACAAGAATGAAGGTGTAGAAGACCTCAAAACTCAACCTAGAAACGAGATACAACATCATGGAGCATATATCCATCGATTTTAGGATAATATATTGAAATAACCAAGGAAGATAAAGAAATAAAGACAAAGAATAAGGGATAATTCTTACCCATGAATCACACCGCAATAGCAATGGCGATCGAATACCAAATGAATGGATTCATAAGGGTTGTAGAGATACAAGTTCACTTGGGGAAGGCTTCGGTTTGAGAGAAATAGATTTGGATAGCAGAAAGAAAATATAGATCAGTCGTGATGACTATTTAAAAACCGTAGTCCGGGTATTACACGACGTGTAATCCCATTACACGTGGTGAAATAGTAAAGTTTCATAATCTCCGAAAAACATGTATCTTTAAATGATAAAACTATTAATTAAATGACTCATGACGTGTAAAATATTTTCACTTCATGTAACCTTTCACAGTATGAAACCATCGACCATTACACGTTGTGTAACCAAGTTACATGGTTTGTAACCCTTCTTTCACCTGTAGAAAAAGCGGGTTAAAGCTGAGAGCCCAAAAAATCTCTGACTTCACCATAATAGGTGTCCTCAAAATTCATTCTCAACCCTAACTAATTAATGAAAATGAAGAACCATGGAATGTTTTAAGAAGTACCTATTATATTAGTAATAGGATGTTACAACCTCCCAATCATAAAAACTTTTTATCCCCAAATATCCTGTGAAGAAGCTTCCATGCCAAAAAGATGAGGCCATTGTTCTCTCATCAGTGCCTCACATTCCCATGTCTCATGATTATCAAAACCATGATTCCATAGCACATAGAACAAATGTATCATCCTCCCATGAAGTACCTTGGTCTCAGAATCAACTATCCTGACTGGCCACTTAGTCAAAGATAAATTAGGTTCAATCTCAAAATCACTCTAGCTCAAAACACGAGATGGATCAAATAAATGATTTCTCAGTTGTGATAAATGGAATACATTATTTATCAATGTCATTTATGGTGGAAGTGATAAATGGTATGAAAATTTCCCCACCTTATCAACAACCTCGAAAGGTCCCACAAAATGAGGAGTATGTTTTCCTTGCCTCCCATGTTTTCAATGACCCAACTGGGTGAACCTTTCAAGAAAACCCGGTCACAAACCGAGAACTCCAAATATCTATAGTGACGATCAACATAAGACTAATATTGTATCTAGGCTATTAAAATTATATGATGAATAATTGAATATTTTTTGTCATCTCATGCCCCAAACTTGGTCCAACCATAGAACTTTCACTAATCTCCATCCAACATAATAGAGATATATAAGGATGATCATACAAGGCCTCAAAATGATCCATTTTGATCACGAACTAGTAACTGTTGTTATAAGAAAACTAAACCATCCCCATGTGATCATCCCAAGCCCCACCTAAGTCAAGAACACAAGCATGAAGAATATATTCAAGAATCTGTATAGATATCTCTGGTTGTTTAACCAACTACGGATGGTAGGAAATTCTCAAATAGACCTGATATCCCAGTGCCTTTTGAAGGCCTCTCCGAAAGAGATAAGTAAAACGAGAATCCCTAGAAAAAACTATTACATATGGAACTCTATGAAAATAGACGATCTTATTCATGTAGAGATTTCCCAACTCCTCAAATTTGGTTGTATCATGAATGGGTATGAAGTGAGCCAACTTGGTTATCCTGGTAATCACAGCCCATATCGAGTTCTTATTTCTATAGGTACGAGGCACTTCAACCAAAAATTACATAGAGATTTCATCCCAATTCCAAGTAGGTACTGTAAGTGGCTGAACTAAACCTGAAGGTTTTTGGTGCTCGACCTTCACATGCTGGAATGTATAACAAGGAGAAACAAACTCAGAAATGCCTCATCTCATAACTAGACACTAGAAATACCTTGGCATATCATATGACATATTAGTGGTTCCTGGGTGTACAACCCATTAAGAATTATGACAGTCCCCCATCACAACCTTCTTTTCCACTAATGGAACAACCAAGCAGCTTTGATAACATAGAACACCCTCTTTGTAGAACAAACACTGGAAAACTATCTCCCCACCATAAATAGAGTCTCTAATTCTATGGAATTCATCATTAATCTATTGATCATAAAGAATCATATCAAGAAGAGCATAAGATAATTGGAAAATTAATAAAGAAACTTCATCCCCTTTCTCTTGAACTCCAATATGTAGCTACAAATAGAGCCATCAAATTACACTCTTCTAAATATTCTTTCACTGCTTGGGTTGGAAGATTCCTAATCAAATCATCTGCAATGAAATTCCCTTTCCCTAGGGTGTAGGAGATGTAAAAGTCAAAGGATTGCAGGTACTCCATGAAACACCTCTTGAAAAGATTAAAATATTTTTGAGAGAAGATATAACTCAATATTTTGTAGTCTTAATAGATAGTAAATATTTCAATGAAAATTTAGTAATACCAACTCTTAAGTGTGTGCATCAGAATAGAAAGTTCAAGGTCATGGGTGGAATAATTATTCTCAAGTGGCCTAAGATGAAGAGATCCATAAACAACTACATGATTTACTTACATAAGAATGCAACCCAATACTGAAACTGATGTATCATAGAAGAGCACATAGCCTTGTATGACCTTCGGAATATTGAACACTGATATAGTTGTCAAAATACATTTCAGCTCAACAAAATAAATCTAACAACTATCATTCCAAGAAAACTTCACTCCCTTACAAGTTAGAGTAGTCATCAGAGAATCCAACTTCAATAAGTGCTTCAAAAATTTATGATCATGTTCGGATAAGCCCAAAAATCTCTGAATCTTGAAGACGTTATGTGGTTTATCCTAAGTCATTAAATCCCTAACCTTCTCAGGATAAACTGATATTCCTTGTTTCGACACCACATGCCCCATGAATTTCAATTCCAAAATCTAGACATCACACTTCAAATGAGTGGCATAAACTCGGTAATTTCTCAATAGACTCAGAACTATTCTCAGATGAAGTACATGATCCTCCTCAAACATAGATTAAATGAGGATTTCATCCACAAATACTACCACAAAGGTATCCAGATACTTGTGGAAAATACTATTCATCAAATCAATGAAATCTTCAAGAGAATTTTTAGACCACTGTTCATAACAAGTTACTCATAATGGTCATACCTGCTCTGAAAGGTAGTTTTTTTAATGTCGTGTTCTTTTATCCTTAACTGATGGTAACCAGATCAAATTTTGATATTTGAAAACCACTTCTCCCCTTTCAAATGATCCAATTGTTCATCAATATGTTGAAATGGATACTTTCTCATCACTATAACTGAATTGAACTTTCGATAATAAACACATAAGCGAAGCGAACCATCAAAGTTCTTAGTGAAGAGAATCGGTTCCTCATAAGGTGACACACTCAGCCGTATACAACCTTTATCATGAATATGATCCAATTAGGACTTCATATTTTTCATTTAATTTGTAGAAATATGTTAAGAAGGAATATAAATTGGTTGAGTACAAATAATAAAGTCAATGGAAAACTCAACCTCCCTTACCAGTGGAAAACCGAAGAAATCAGAAGGAAACATGTCAGAAAACTCATCAAAAAATGGAGGGATATCACCAATCCAATATTCATTCTTTAGATCAAAATCAAACACTAATATTACTTTCCCTAAATCTGGGTAAGAAGGTCTTTCTCTTCTCGAACTTAGTTCCCATTCTCCTTGAAAGACAAGAGACACACCACTAGGTGTAGTAAGGTAGACTCTCTGAATATAAAAATCAATCTAGTATTTATTGGAAATGATCCAATCTATTCGGAAAATGATGTCAAGAGGTTTCATGTTGAGGACAAGAAAACACCAAGCCATCTCGAAATCTGATAGAGAGAAGACACAAGTGGGACTATGGAGACCCCACTCTCTCTTTATTCCAAGGGGTGTGATAATATCCATAACATAAGATAAAATCTCTGTAGTAAAATTTATTAGATTAACAATACAGTTTTAAATAAATGGATGAGATGAACCATTATCAAATAGAGAAGTCACTAATAATTAAGATAATGTAATGGTGCCTCTCATAGTTGTTGGACCTGTATCAACTTCCTATGGAGACTCTTCCACTGTGTGAAGTAGCTTCGTTCTGGATGTCTATGGCTAGAACCCTTTTAAACATGTAACATCTTATTACCTCAGTGTTTTAGGATGATCTGATGATCCTGTTCATCTGCGTGAAGTAGAAAATATATGGAATAATCTTTGTAAGTGTCCTAAACATCTACAAAAGCTATATTTCTTGGGTGCCTCAGTAAAAACCCTCTTAGAATGTCATGAATTTCCACACTAATAGAAAGTAAAAGGAATTCCTCCTAGAATTGGAGGAGTTATGGAATGAACCTACCACCAAGAACTTCCATGAGAATCATCACACTTTTGATTTCCCTTGAAGGAACTCACATTTACACTGGGAGAAAAAGGAACTCCCGTCAACCATGAATGTCCGACTAGGTTCATCCCAAACATCATTTCACTATCCAGAACATCAGAATAAGTGGACATATTTTTCAAGAAAATATGAGAGAGAATATCATATTGAAGTCCCATTTAGAACCAACAAGCCTTCATTTTATCATTTGATAAAATATATGGTGCAAACTACATGAGTTCATAAAAATGATTTGAATAATCATTCATGGTTCGGTCGGCACTCTCTTGTAATAAAAAATCTATAGCCTTGGCCAACACCATTGACTTTGGATAGAACTGGTCAGTGAAAAGAACCTTAATGTATTTTGAATCTATGCCCTCATGTTTCTTTGATATCACCATTGTGTCCCACCATCTCTTTCTCGTTCCTTCCAGCACGAAGGTAGAACACTTCACCTTGATCTCATCTGGTGTCTCCAAGAACACGAACAGACATTCTACCCAACCCAATCATTCTTCATCATTTTGAGGATTAGTATATCCATTGAAAACTAGTGGCTTCTAGAGAAGGAACTCTTGAGAATGATTTTTAAGAACACCCCCTGAGGATCCATAGCTGGTTCCTAAATGAGAACTGATGGTGGTGCCTATCCCAAATCATGGATAGTATGCATGATCACCTCAACCAGATTCAACTCTACAACAGGATTCATGTGTTGAGGTTCAGTAGTATCCTATTCCTAGATTCAATCCACACATATTCATGGAGGCATGATTCTACACAACATTATAAAATGACAATGAATTCATCAAATTAACACACAAATTGAACATCAAGGGAAGTTATTTCCAACAGATGGAACAACCCGATTTGGATTTAACTCTCTCCAAATAAAAATAGGGAAAAGACTTGAACTAATATAGAAGAAGTATTCCCTTAACCACCCATGGTGAATTAAGGTTCATTATAGTGATATATGTCTATGCACTCAATCACACCTACCTCTTACTTCCCGACAAGATTACTTTTCATACTAACTTTAAGATAAAATCTCTATGACCTCCTCTAATACCACTTTGTCACGAACCAGCCCAAGTACCCTGGTAACCCGATAATGGATCCAGTCCTAACATATCCCAAAGGGCATTCGCGATCCCCATGGTTTAATGACTAGCACCTATAATCATACAACATGAAAGTGGGAATGAATTTTCCCCAAAACATTAAGGAAACTAGATAAGAAAGTCAATATAAAAACAAAAGAAAATCTACTGGGAGTAATGTAGCAAAAGTCAAAAAGGAATTAAACCCCAAATTAATACAACCCAAGTACCAAAATAGGGGGAAAATAAGTATTTAGGGGCACAACTCACCAATTCCAAGGTTCAACAGCTGGATCCACCTCCATGAGATCCTTTCCCCCGACTTGAATATTAAAGGAGATAATCTACAAACACCTGAAGGAACATGTAGTGTGTGATCTAAAACACCAGTATGGCCTCACTAAGTATTCCATAACAAATTTTAATAAAATATTAACCAATGGAATTCTTTCAATTTTTAAAATAAATAGGTTTGTCATTTCAAATCATGTATAACCAAATCATTCTATATATTTTGAATGATAGAAAATACTTTAAGAAAATGATTTACAAGTGATGAAATATTTCTAAAAAATTGGATTAAATAAAACATTTATATAAAATATTTTATATAAATTCATAAATCATGTAAAGAAGTTTAAAAACATTGAATTATATTTATAGGTCAAATATAAAACAAGTGATAAACATGGTCATCTTCTAAATAGGTATGAAAATTCCAGGCCATAGGACTCCACACTCTCTAAGTGATCATGGAAATATGTGTATACACATG
Organism: Viscum album; assembly: GCA_963277665.1. Taxonomy (NCBI): domain Eukaryota; kingdom Viridiplantae; phylum Streptophyta; class Magnoliopsida; order Santalales; family Viscaceae; genus Viscum; species Viscum album. The sequence continues at coordinate 81,489,665 of OY728136.1, forward strand.
TCCCTCTAATTCTAGCCAAATGAGACTCATCACCATTCCATCGGGGATGTGACCTACTACATTTATGTTTCATAACATTGTATAATTTTAGAGTGTGTCCAAATAACTCAGAAACTAGCTATGTCTTGCATGTGCTTCTTACAAAACCAACGATGGGTAATTTATTTTAAGACAGTTTAAAATATAACTATATCCAATTAAACCATTTCAAATTACAATTTTCCTTTTAAAACCAAAATATGTCTTAATAAAAAAAACATTCCTATTTAACAAGATAAAATCAATGGGTTTCTATCAAAACATTTTAAGCCATTTTCTCAAGTTTGAAATCAATTTAAATCGAATTCCATCAACTTATAAATCCATTTCCATAATTAAATTCAACAATTTGGTTTAAAAAACCTCCATAAAATCTAAAATTTAAATTAAACAATTTAAATCAAAAAATTATCATAAACACAGCCTAATTCATTAGAATTGGGGGTTTTCCCATTTTTCATTCAAAACCCATTTAAAATCTTCCAATTCACTAGAATTGGGTTTTATAATATCGATTTAAAGATAGTTTGATCAGTTGAATTTAAATCAAAAATTGAAATAAATAAAGAGATTCAAATTTATTCAATTTTTTCAAATAAGATGAAATCACCTATATTTTTTCCAAAAATCAACACTCACAATGGAACCTGTCAGTGTGAAAGAAGGTGTATAAGACCTCAAAACTCAACCTACAAACAAGATCCAACATCACAAAGCATAGATCAATCAATTCCAGGATGATCTATTGAAATCCCAATTGAATAGAAGGATGTAAAGATGAATAAAAAGGGATATTTCTTACCCAAGAATCAAACTACAATCACAATGATGATCGAATGTTGAAAAAAAAAAGATTTAGAAGGGTTGGATAGCTCCAAGATCACCTGGGGATGGCTTTGGGTTGATAGAAATGAATTTAGAAATGATCTAAAAGAGATATATGAGTCATTATACTTTTTTAAAACCCACATTTGGTGTATTACATGACGTGTAATCCCATTACATGTGGTGAAATAGTTAAGTTTCATCTCCTTTAAAAACAAATCACTTTAAATGAAACCCATTAATTAAACAACTCATGAAGTGTAAAGGATCATCACGTCGTGTAACCTTTCACGGTGTGAATATTTCATGGTATGCACCCAGCAACAATTACATGTTGTTACATGACATGTAAATTTTCTACCATCTATAGAAACTACTAGTTAAAGATGAGATTACACAAAATATATAACTTCACCATTATAGGTATCCTCCAAATTTATTCTCAACTATACCCAATTAATGAAAAGGAATAACCATAATAAGTTTAAAGATATAATGATCAGATCGGTAATGGGATGTTACACTCTTCTTGAATGTAGCTAACCCATGTATAGGGGAAACCCAAATTACCTAGGATGGTAATTATTTTATTGATCATTCCATTTATTGTTGATAAGACTTCATCATTTGGTGAAAAACTTGTTTTATGATGTTATTATTATTACTATGATTGGAATGCTATTTCCTTCCATGGTCCAATGAAATGAGGGCATGGATTTAGTTCATGCATCGTATTAGTAATAGTATGAATAATATTCCATGCATTATTCCATGCCACATTAAGTTTTAGCATTCACTTTTCAGTTACATATTTTTGTTTCCTTAACATGTTTTGAATTTTACGGAATCTTATTATAGGTATTGGAAAATAGAATTGATACTTAAAGTTTTTTCCTTAACCTAGTAGTGTTTTTTAAATAGGTTAAATCATACACCTTAAGCAGTAAATTATGGTATGTTGGGATATAGACCATTGGTCACATGAGATGGAATTTGTTATGGTGTTTGTTAAGTGGATTCTATATTTTGGTTCATAAGGAGTATGGGCCCTTATGGATCAGAAATGGTAATCCACTAAATTAAATAATTAAAAGTTTTTTATATATTTAATCGAGCATAATATTATAATTAATACGAATCTTAAATTAAAAAAATACATCATATATATACCTGACACTGCGACTTAGACCTAAACCTATGCTTGGTAGTGGGTAGTGGGGTATATCTTGCATTCTTATGACCTGTTGTGGTATCTTTTACTTCCTATACATTGATTTTTGTTTTGCAGGAAGAGAGGTATGGTCATTTCTATAAGATGGATTTATACCTGTCTTAGTGTCTTATATGAAAACATTTCAGTTTTTTAAATATTTTCTATGGTGTTCATTTGGAATTGTATCATTATGCCACTATGAAGTCCTCTGGCCGCACACCCAAAAGGCGGTGATGACCACATACCTGAGGTGGAGGGACATGATCCACCGATGATTCATCATATATATCCACTTATTTATTCTCTTCATGTTCCAAATATAGGCAGTAACACCCAGTTCTGAGATGGGTTCCTATATATGTTGTTGTTTATCCAAGGATTTGTTCAACCTGCCTCAAGCGTGATAGAGTTGATTCGTGAAATTTATCAACAGTAGCATCCCACTATTTCTAGGTATGTAAGACCTCATTATGATGAGTCTTGGTTCAAATAAACCCTTTCTATATTTTATCATCTTGAGATTCCTCTAGAGTGGAGGATCAATCTGCTTGCCTATATGCTATATGATTCTGCTAAGCGGTGGTGAGATGTTATCACACAGGTAGATCAGCATTATCATTTGGTTTGGGTGGATTTTCATATGATATTATATGAATATTTCTTTCCCTAGACTAGTATGAATGATATTTATAGAGAATTAAGGAGCCTATAATAATGGATCACATCAGTTATGGAGTAATCTTCTCATTTCACAGTGTTGTAGTGGATCTCTCCTACTCTAGAAAGTGACGATCTTATGACTACTAGGAAATTCATGGATGGGTTTGTATACAGAATCCAATTTCAGTTAAACATGTTTAGGTTGACTACCATTTCTAAAATATTCATACATACCCTTATTACAAATCAAAACTTGAGGGAAGCTGATGGTGTGACTCAAGTTGGTTCGACACTTATGGATACCAGTGGTTCTTCTTCTGGGTGAAAGATATGTTTTGAGGCTACTCGCGGAGGTAGAAGCAGTCCGGACCCATGAGAATATATCTTTATGATCAATCACCAATGAAGGAAGCTGGGGCACATGAATCCTTAGTAATTGCATGATCAAGTGGAGTGAATAGGCTTCAAAAAAATGGGGCATATCCATCATTTCTAAATGACTTTCCCTCTAGTGGAAAGTGAGTAGGTGTCTACTCCAACCCCACATTCTAGAGAAAGACCAGTAGGATCACATTAGGTAGGGAGTTGGAATGTAACTGGTCAATTAGGTTGAGGTGGAAGAGAAGACAGATGCATTCAGTCTTATGATTCTTAGCGCCAACAGAGCAGACTTGCTCAAGGTAGTTACATAGTAACTCAGGGTTGTTGTATAGGCCAGTTAAATACAGTCCAGCCTATGCTAGTGGATCAGAGCACCAGACCCTGTACTATATAGGTACTATTCTAGTTTCCTTCACTTTAGTGTTTTCTTTATTTGACACAAGTGTGTCTTTCTCTTTTAAATATGAGACTATTATGGTAAGTATGGGACTCGAGATCGAACACTTCCATGGATTCATAATGCTTGATACCATATTAGGTATCAGATCTGTGGGTGTTCTTCGTTGTAATAACTATCCCCTTGAGATAGTCAGCTACCACTTCATGTGTAATCTTCATGTCCTCGACATGAAGGGATTTGACAAAACCATTGTGATGGAATGATTAGTTCCATATTTATGCCACATTGACTACTATCGTCAGAGGGTGATGTTTACTTTACTAGTGGTCATTAAGAATGTGCATAAGTAGGAATGGGATGTCAGTACGACTAGAGATGGACCCGAGTAGCAGAGGGTGGGTAGTGTTGCAACACAGATTTCTAGTCTTTTCCTAGATGATCAGGGGTTACGAAATTTTGTGTTTCCTCTGGTATTGGATTATTTAAGATATTTCATTCCTGATGTCTTATCTGGTCTACCTTTGGTATAATAGGTATAAATCACTATTGAGTTAGTTCCAGGAGCTACACCAGTGACCATTCCTCCTTATATGATGGAACATAAGGAGTATATAAAACTCAAGTAGAAATTGGATGATCTTGAGGGTAAAGTATTCATATTACCCTATCACTTCTCTTTGGTTTTCACTGGTTCTTTTCACCAATATGGAAGACAGTACCCTTAGTCTCTTCATGGATTATCTTTGATTGAACCAACTCACAGTAAATAATTAGTTTCTACTACCTATAATAGATGAACTCTTTGATTAGATTTGAGGATTGAGAGTGTATTCAAAGATAGATATGATTTAGGGATATCAATATTTGCATGTCAGGTACTAAAACAAACCTCACATAGCTTTTAGGAGCTTGTATGGCCTTTATGAGTACCTGGTTATGCCATTTGGATTCATGAACTCACCTACAATCTTTATGGATATTATGAATCCAGTTTTTAAACAATATATTGATTCATTTTTAGTATTATTTGTTGATGATATATTTATGTATTCACATTCTAGAAAGGACCATTCCAATCATCTTGAGATCATTCTAAATATAGTGAGAGATAATCAGCTCTATTCTAATCTCACTAAATACCACTTTTGGATAAAAAAAGTCCACTTCTTATGTCACTTTATCTCAAAGTTCGGAGTTTCAGTAGACCTAGAGAATGTGAGAGCTATAGTTTATTGGGGGAAACCCAATAATGTCTTTGGCATACAGAGTTTCCTGGGGATAGATGAATATTACAGATGCTTCATCCAAGATTTTTCACGTCTTGCAGCATTGATTATGGTCTTGACAAAGAAAGGTGTGAAATTCATATGGATAGAAGCTTATGAAGTAGCATTTCAAGAGTTGAAGGGATGTTTTAATTCAGTGTCGATAATGATTCTTGTGAATCTAGAAATGAGCTATAAAATATACTGTGATGAATCAAGTATAAATCTTGGAGTTATTATGATGTAGGATAGAAAAGTCATAGTGTATTGGTCTCATCAGTTGAGGCTTCACAAGAGGAATTACCCAATGCACAACCTCGAGCTCACTATTTCTGTGCATGCCTTATGCTGTTGGAGACACTATTTACTTGGAGAGTATTTTTTAGTGTACACTAACCAAAAAATCATCAATTTTATCTTTACATAGCGGTATCTAAATCTCTGGAAGTGAAGGTGGGTGGAGTACCTACAGTTGTTTGATTTTGATCTTTCCTACATGCCTAGAACGGGAAATTCAGTGGCCAATGCTCTAATTTGGAAGACTCAGACACAGGAGGTTCAGGAATCTAGTAGATAATGGATATTATAGCCTTATTTTTTGAGATACACTTTGGGGTTTAGGAGGAACATGGATAGAATATCCTCTCAGCCTTAGCTGTGACTTCTAATATTTTGGAATGGGTATGATTGAGGTAGTTATCTGATCCTGATGGCCTTATCCTAAGGTAAATCGTTTAATATGATGATACATCTTCAGGTTAAATTGTGGATGGGGATGATACCTTATTGTTTTGTTGGTGTGTGTTGGTCTTAGTAGATATCATAGAAGAGATGATGTGGGAATTTTACACCGTAGCACGGGTAGTTCACCCTAGTGTCACCAAAATGTATTGAGATATACGGCGCCAGTACTGGTGGCCTAGTATGAAATGTAAGATTGTTGGATTCATCACTTGATGTTCCACCTATCAATAGGTGAAAGAAGAACATCAATGACTATCAGGGATTCTATAGCCATTGTCCTTTCTCGATTTGAAAAGGGACAACATTTCGATGGATTTTTTACTATTCTACCCTGATAACCTTGAGGCAATGATACAATGTGGGTTTTCATTTATCATTTGATGCAGGTCTCATAATTTGTACCTATTCGAGAGTCCATCTCGATAGATGATCTAGGAATAATGTATATTAGGGTGGTTATACGTCTTCATGGGGATCCTTGTTCTATCATTTCTGATAAAGATGCTCATTTTACTTCATGGTTTTAGTAGGGGTTACATAAGGCTTTGGGTATAAAGGTTCTTCTGAGAATGACCTATCACCCACAAACCAATGGATAGAGGGACCATACTATTTAGGTGCTAGAGGAAATTGTCTATGCATGTGTCCTTTTCATTGGGGGTTCTTGGGAGAAACACATTCCACTTATTGAGTTTTATTATAACAATAGCTTTCAGTATACCATTGAAATGAATCCTTATGAAGTCTTATATAGTAGGAATTTCCACTAACCTCTGTGATTTCCAGAGGTAGGGGAGGTGGGTATACTTGGGCCACATCTTGTGCAGGAGACTATAGAATAGGTATAGTTAATCAGAAAGTTCACGATGATAGCTCAGTCTAGATAGTAATCATATTCCAATAGTCTTTGGTGACCTCTCAATTTTTAGGTTAGAGACTACCTTTTCTTGCAAGTCTCCCACAGGTTGTGTCATAGACATATTCATAAGTAGGGTAAGCTCTCACTAAAGTTTTTTAGACCCCTCAAGACCATGAAATTAATTAGACCAGTGGCTTACCAGTTGGAACATCCTCGGAGATACCAATCTATGAATTATTTCTTCTGTGTATCTCATCTTCTATGATACAATATAGACCCATCAAATGTCTTTTATCCAGTTGAGGTTGAGCTGGATGTAGATGCTTCCTTTAAAGAGTATATTGTCTGTATTGTTGATTAGACCATAAAGACACTTTAAGGTAGGTCTGTTCCATTGGTACGAGTGTTATGGAAGCACAACTGAGTATAGGATGAGACCTGGAAATGGGGAGCTAATACACGAGTTCATTGTCCAGAACTCTTTGCTGATGATACCACATTACCCTCAGAAGGCCAACTCAGGGGAGTTTGTAATCACTATATTTTCATGAAGGTAAATATCCTTAGTTTTCTCAATTTTAATTCCTTTAACAGACCTAATATTGATGACTAATCAATTAAAGGAGGCCATTGGTGCATTCGGGGCTCATTCGGAGCTCGGATCCTCGAAATGGGAAGAAAAGACTGGGCGATAAGGTTAGAGAAAACCATGTATTCCATCCCACATGGTTAGTCAGAAACCATATGGTTGTAGACAGTGGGCACCTGTAGGCCATATGGTCTTTTTGAAACTATAAGAGTCCAGGCACATAGTTGTGTGGTGCTTCTAGGATTTGGGATATATTATTTTTTATAATTTGTGCATGGTTAGATAAACTGTGCACCTAACTTTGTAGTATATCCCTATGTAGCAGTGAACTGGTGCATGGTTGGTGCATGATTTCCCAGCCGTGTGTCCAAAAATTGTGCCCTTATCTTTTTGGGGTGAAATAAACATTTTCCAACACTTAAACTTATAACCCTTTGTCTTTTTTTCTCCTTCTTCCTCCAACAGCTAGAAATGGATTCTCCCTCCCATTGAGCTTAAGATCCTCTCAACCTAGGAATCCAAGTATCTCCTACTTACGGTGTCTGATTCGTGATCTATCCAAGGAGTTGGATTCCTTAAGGTAAGATCTCAAAGTCTCTTAACTCATATCTAATTTTATCTTCGAATCCATAGCTATATTTAGGTTTAATATCATTTTCCCTATTTTTATTGTGTTATACTATTTCTTAGATCCCATCTAACATACTCTAAATATAATTCCAATATAGAGAGAAAAGTATTATACCACCTTGATATAGGTGGTCAAATCATTTTCCCATGATTTTTGATACTCCATAGCTACGCTATTGTGCCACATGTAAACTTTTGTCAAGCACCACCTATAAACAGATTCCTTCATATTAAATTGATCATCACACCTTGATATAAGTCTATTGATCCTGTTATAGGAGTTTATAGAACGGTTTCCATGTTTATTGACACCCCTTGGGTATTAAAAATCGATTTGGCCCTTATAGCTAATTTCTTAATTACCCAAAACACCCTATTAACTGTAGCCTAAATTATTAAATGAGATTTAACTCAATATATGAATTTTTATGGAACCAAATGAACCAATTAGGTGTGTCTATCAACCTATAATTGTAATTTTCCATGTAGGCAATTGATGTATTTGACCATGTATCCTTATAAATGTCTCTTTGAGATTTATAACTTCAATTACCCTGTTATAGTAAATTGAATAGGTTAATTAAGTTAAGTGGATAATGTATGATGTTTTACTATCTATAAATGAATTGATTTAATTAAATGGAGTGGATTATAAGGGTGTTATAACCATACCTACTCATGTTTAATCAAATGTAATTCAAATAATTGTGAAGCCTTATCTATATTGAACTTGATAAATGAGATTCATGGGAGGTAATGGATTATTCCTTATTTAATAAATTTAATTATTCCTTATTATGGTTGTTGTATGATGGTAAGGGATTGTTGATCATGGCGGTATCACACTCCCTAACATCAGGTGTTGATCATGACGTCTCACACCATTTACACTATTAGAATGGTGGTCTTGACGCATCACCTTCCTCTATAAGAGTGATGACATGATGGCTCACTCACCATACCAACTGTTTTGAATGATGTCTCTCAATTTTATTTGGATGTAGGACACATACCGTATTAATTGATCTTATAGAATCATTCAAATAGTTCTAGATGTCTGAGTTCACCCTAGTCTAGCCAGCAAGTGGTATTCTAGGTATATGGATGCTTACATCTGTAGGTACTTGATTCTTATAGGTGGATGAAATATATGATTAAAATATACATATATTATTAGTATACATATATATTAGCTATTTGGAATTCCATTCCATCCCTAAACCAAAGCAAGTAGACTCGTCAGGTGTCCAACAAGAACCTAAGAAGACTGGTTATTTATTTCAGTGTTTTTTTCTTATTTTATTATACCTTTACATTGTTTAGTTATGAGAGCTACTTGGATTACATGCATACACCATTGGTGGTGGACTACTATGATTTTTATCTCACAACCTTCTTAGGATGCATTTAGCACCCAAGAATTTATCTGTCAGTAGTTATTGATAAGGGAAAGGTTCCTTCTTTAGTTTGTTGATAATATTACCTATAGTAGGATCTTTGGAGAATAGGATCAAGAATGCACTAGAGATTCTAGTGGAACACCTTTTTATTCTTTTTTAATTTTTTATAACATAATTTTATACATGTTCCCCTATTCCCATTCTTTATATCATCATGCTATGAATCCCTGTATTGACACTGACATATAGGCAATTGATATTATTATCATTTGTTCAATTCTATTTATTATTTTTCTACATTATCATTGAGTTTGTTCATATATATTTCCTCTATTGTTCTATGATTTTGATTGTATATATTGGGCCTCTCCTATTAGAGGTTATCTTCTCCCCAATGTACTACCTTCACACCCTCACTACTAGTTGGTAGCCTCTAGTATACAGGTAGGTGTGTATGAGGCCATATGGCCAACCGGTCTCAAGTCACCTTTTAGTGGAATCCTAGTTTGTGACGTTACACTTCATGTGATATCTAAATATTAGATGTCAAGTTAGGGTGGGATTCCATAGTTCTTAAAATTTACCTCTTCAATAATATTATTAGGATAGAAAAGATGGTTTCCTTTAAGGAACATATTGATTTATCCTCATTGAAGGTGACCTTTACCAATTCAAATGGGAAAATTCATGTGTTTAAAGGGGAGTATGATATGAAATAATTTTGGGAAGGACCACCCCTTATTAACGTGGTAATCTTGTAATGTTAGATATAATACCTCTTGATTGAGGATAATAAACGTAATTTTGTAATTGAACTTACTCAGATCATAAAGGATTTTTCTAAAGTGTTTGTGGATAAATTCTTGGGGTTATCCCTAGAATGTGAAGTCAAGTTTATTATTGATCTAGTTTCTAGAACCCAAAAGATTTATTTTCCATCCATTTTTTTTCTATCAAAGTGTTATAAGAGTTTAACATCCAACCGGATGATTTAGAAGCTAAAGGATTCATTTTCATTAGCATGTCTCCTTACTCTGGTTCTATTTGATAAGAAAGAGTATGGGTATCTTCACTTGTGTATTGATTATCAAAATTTTAACCAAGTGACTATTAAAAAAATTATCCATTTCCCTATATATATTAACTCTTTGATCAACTAATGGGTGAAATGTGGTTTTCAAAAACTAACCTTTGTTCAAGTTATTGTTAGCTCAAGATGAAAGAGACCAATGTTCCCAAGATTCTATTATGAAGTAGTTATGGCATTTTTGAGTATATTTTTATACTTTTTATGTTAACCAAGACTCCAATCGACTTTATGGAACCCATGAATCATATATTCAATCGATACCTTGACTCCTTTATCATGGTTCCCATGGATGGTATCTTGGTGAAGTTTAAGATATAAAAACATGAGTATCATCTAAGAGTTGTTTTGGGGACTCTTCATGATCATTACCCTTATGCCAATATATCAAAGTGTAATTTCTGGACCAAAGAATTGAAGTTCCTTGGACATGTGGTTTCATAATGGGACATCATGGTTGATCCTAAAAATTTAAAATTCATTGTGTCTTGGGATGATTTCAAGAACATATTTGAGATAAAAATATTATTGTGTTTAATAGGCTATTATTGGAGATGAATAATGTATTTCTCTAAGATTTAATAATCTCTGGATGAGCTTTACTAGAAGGGGGTGAAGTTTTTATCAATTTCTAAGTGTTAATAATCCTTTAAGGAATTGATGTGACGGTTTACCCTAGTACATATTCTGATTCTTCCTAAAGCTGGTCAGAGCTATGTTGTGTTTGGTGATGCTTCAGGGATGAGATTGGGAAATATGCTTATATAGAATTGAGATGAAACAATAATTTCATACATACATACATAAATATATATATATATATATATATCTGTGTGTGTGTTGTATAATTTTAATTGAATATTCAATACATCTCATAATAATACATGGCCAAGAATCATAAATATTTAGAGTCTTTGAAGACTAGAATCATAAATCATCTTATTTAATGAAAGATAATTAATATCTCCTATAAATATCTTCTCACGTCTTACACTTATTTTATATACCCTATTTTAAATATTTCTTTATAACTTAGAGAAAGGAAATATAATAATGTGTGAGGTTATTTTATTAGTAAGGTTAAACATAAGATATATCAATCAATGATCATAAGTGAGCATAATATAAGCATAAGGGTATGATATCATTATCAAAAATTATAATAATAATACATAATAATTCAACTATCATTAATCATAAATCATGAAATAAGTATTTTTTATAATAAGAGACATAAATCATAAGTGTGTGAAGTCATTAATAATCAATCATGATCCATGAGATCATATCATAATCACAAGGAATAAGTTTTAAACATACATATAAGTATAGAAAATTATTTCCTTAGTCAAGGATCACTACTAAGGATATCATAGTTGATTGGGTTCACTCCTCATTCCATCATTTCATTAGTTAAGGTTCACTCCCAAGACTATCATAGCGGATAGGGTCCCTTACTAAATAGTGTTCACCACCTATTATAATCCTTATTATCTCATGAGATATTCATATTTACCCAATGCATTGGAGGGATATATAATTCATGTCCCACCTATCTCAAAATGAAAATAATATAATTGTTTGAAAGAATTTTATAAAACATTCATCATATCATAACCAATTGAAAGAAACTAGGTTTCATAAAAATTTCATCATTTCATCATAGACTAACCTGTGGAAAAGAAATGAGTTTCATAATGGTTCATTTTAATTTAATTAACCTATCATAAAGAAATGGGTTTCATGGAATTATAATTAAAACATCATTATCATAATACACCCATAGAAATAAATTATATGGTATCATAATATCATATTCCCAATGAATCATACAAATCCTTAAAGGATGTGGACATAGAAAAACCATACCTTCAAATGATCATTTGGTCATTTATTTGAAAATATGTGGAAATAACATTTTCTTTTGATAACATTTTAAATAATGATTCCCATAATATTTAGAAAATTATTTTATTTGAAAACAATGAAGGAAAATTATAAAGTAATATTCAAATAAAATAATGGTAATGATGGAGGGAAAATATGTTTAGTCCATATATGTTAAAAGAAAACACTCATTTCACACCTTTGTAAAAAGTCAAAAATTACATGTTTAGAAAAAACATTTATTTAAAAAGAATCCATCTAAAAACATTGTAAATAAAGATAAATGTAGTGAAAATGAAAATTTTAAAACATTTCAAGTATATTTAATAACTTTCATGAAACAAATTTCAGGATCACGGACATGGAAGAAAAATTTCATCTACCAAAGAGTAAATAAGGTCGAATTTTATTTAAAAACATCTCTTAATAATTTTAAGTATAAAAGAGAGGAAAATGGTAATAATAAAAAAACTCCCCAAATAACCAGATTAGTATAAAATATATGGGTTTTAATGTTAAATATCTATATAATTTCCCACAATTGAAATTTAACATAGACAATCCCAAAAAGAAATAAGATCGTAACATAAACATTTGTATCAAGTTTCTCCTTGCATCATATGCATTAAAATATCCTATATAATAAATATATATTTATTATAAATTTATTAAAAAACCATATTCATATATAAATTACTATTCACCATTCCTTTATAATTTCCAATCATACTTTTATTAATAATTTTTTCATTAAAATGAATATCCTGGTTAAAAATGGTTCGCTTTCCATACATGTTTCAGTTTGATGGCTCTGTTACATGCACCTTGGTCATGGAATCATAATATTAAAAATGTTTATAATTTTATAAATATAATAATTATTAATAATATTAAATTTTATAATTATTCATATAGAATGGTGATGAAAAATGTATCGCATCACTGCGTGGAGGTGGTAGCCCACACATACATAGAGAGACATTATCATTTTCCAATGAATGAAACAGTGAGAAGGTAGATAATATTTTTCAAATAAAGACACATATTTATGTCATAAATATAATATATAAAGATTAAATACATTATAATAAACAACCATGAATTATGGTGATGGAAAATAAAGCATATCTCAACATGGAGGCGGTAGTCCACACGTACGCTTGAGTGATGCTTTAATTTCTATATTGATGGAAAGGAGGTGGAAAATTATTGATCCATCATCATGATAAGTGTTAATTATATTTAATATATTTAATTAATTATTTTAAAATGGATTCCATGTATTTATAGGAGGTATAAGAAGAAATAAAATTGAAAGTTCTCGGTTAAGAGTTATACCTCTTCATTAAAAAACCTCCTTTGACTTACACCTTAAACCTTGAAAGGATGGTATTATGATAAAACCAGAACCTAAATAAGGTGTATAGGGATGTTTGTAAGGTATTATGGTAGGTATTAGATGATATATAAGTATTATTAGTGTGATTAAGAGATTATAAGTTCCATCCATTTTGTATGGGAGGGAGAGGACTCACATAGAATTTCTCAAAATATTAAAATGTATTAATGTATAACTCAAGTCAAATAGATAAAAAATTTCAAATACTAGAATATAGAAATACTAAGGTTGAAATAAAATCAATAAATAAAATTAAATTAAGTTTTTTGTGATATTTTAAACCTAATGTCGTAGGTTAACACCCAATAAACCCCTTTTAACCCTAACCATAGTAAAAAAATTACTTATTTTACTATTGATTGTGAAAAAAGTTGAATTTATTAAATAATATTAATTATTATTATTATAAATATGGAATAAATTTTAAAATCTTTAATTTATAAAATTAGTATAAATTAATTTGAAAATATGTTTGTAAAACACAATAAAACCATTTTTAACAAAATGCATTTTTTAGAATAAAATTGAGTTTACCTTTATTCCTTGTTATGTAATATTATTAGATGAATGTTAAAGTATTTGATATAATATGTAATATAAAAATTTCATTAAAATAATTCATCAACATATATTAATTTTATTTATTAATATAAAAACACATTGTTTGCATAAAAATAGTTTTTTATAAAAAACACATCTTTTTAACTTCAAGTGATTTTATTTTCATTTTTAACCAATTTATAACAAATGAATTAATTTTATACCTGTATAAATAAAACATTTTCAAAAATTATTTTGTATTATTAATACCCTCCAATAAAACATCTAGATGATAACTATTATATTAAATAATAATATTTTAATAGTATATCGCGGTTTGTTTAAATTTGGTGTTGTGTGTAAAGAAAGTTATTGAAGAAATTAAATTTATTAAAGGAAAATATATCATAAAATATCATGGTGTTACATTATGCCCCATTTATAATAATTTTTCATTTAAATTCCATCATTATGATATAATAAATTAAGGATGATTCTTCATCATCACATATTTGGGTTCCCACATAGCTTTCTTAAAATTATGATTTCACCGTAAGAATTTGACCAAGTGAGTGGTCTTATTCCACAACACTTTCTTTATTCGGTTCAGAATATCCAATATTTTTTCTTCATAAGATAGATAATTATCTAGTTTTCTGAAATATTATTTCATTACATATTAAAGATTAGGTATGTACTTTCTTAGGAGAAATACTTGGAACACATCATGAATTTTAGGGAGATTCCGTGGAAGTTTTAAGTGATAATTAATTGTCCATGCATGATCAAAAATTTATAAGTGACCAATATATATAGGGTTGATTTTTACCTTCTTTCCAAATATCATATCCTTCTTCCATTTATAAATTCATAGGAATACCTTTTTACAAACTTTGAACTCCAGATATCACCACTGATTATCAAAATAACTTTTCTATAGACTCTAAACTACCTGATGTGTTGTTGAGTAGTTCTAACCTTCTCGTCCATTTCCTCATCAAGCTTAGCTCTTAATAACTTTCATTCTATACAAAAATCTCAATATATTGGAGTTCTGTACTTCTATCATATATTGATTTATAAGTATCCATCTATATACTCAAGTGAAAGCTATTGTTGTAAGAAAATTCAACCAAAAGAAGGTGTTAATCCCAACTACCTTTGAAATCCATATATAAAGCTCTCGATATGTCATATAAAGTTTTAATGGTGCTCTTATATTGAAAATCTATATGAGGATGGAATATAGTATTGAAAATCAAACCTATATCAAAATATTCTTAAATACTTCTCTAGAACATCAAGGTAAATCTCATATCCTGATTAGATACAATAGAATATGGTACTACATGAAAATTTACCAAGTCATTAATGTATATCTTGTCAATATGGTCAAGAGAGAAATATTATCTGATATCAATGAAATTCCATTATTTTATAAGGTTATCTACTATAAACCAAATATAATTGTTCCATTTATATGTTTCAGGAAGTTTGGTGATGAAATCCATGGTAAAGTTTTCTCATTTCCATTATGGAATGGGTAATAGTTGTGACATCCCCTTAGATGTCTATCTTTTATACTTAACTTGATGTAATACCAAGCATCTATATATATATATTAAAATATCCCTTTTCATGTTATCTCACCAAAAATACACTTTCAAATCACTATAAATTTTTATAATTCTAGGATGAATAGATAATGATTAACTATGAGTTTCATCCAATAGCTCCTTATTTAATTCTAGTATTGATGGGACATATAATTGGTTCTTAAAACTAATAATTCCATCACAATCATGGTTGAACTTAGGAAACTCTCACCCTATTCTATAGTTCCACATCCTCCTTTTGTGTCTCTTTAATCCTCACATGTATTTATGGTCGAATAATAATTTAATAATGATATAAAATTTACACTTTAATTATGATTTCAAGATACATCTTTTGTAAACCCATAAATATTAGATATATTTCAATACTCTTCATGGAAAATTTTGCATGGTATTTCATATTAGAGAATCATCTGCCCTATTCTCCTTTCTATGGTGGTAGTGTATTGAGTAGTTATAATTTCTAATCAACTCTAACCATCTCTATTTTTTCATATTTTCTATGTGAATATATAATTAAATATTTTATGATCAGTATATATATCACACCATTCACCACAAAGATAACACCGACATATGTTTAGTGTAAAAATTCCTGCTACCAACTCCATATCATGAGTCCAGTAATTTTTCTCGTGAATTTTCTATTGGCATAACGAATAAGTTATCACTATATTATTATTCATGAGAACACATCACATTAACTTATTTTATGTATCAATAAAGATTAAAAACCCTTCTCCATTGCAGGGTTTTGTATATACATGTACACTAACCAACCTTTTTTTCAACTCCTTGAAATTTCCCTCACATTTATATTTCTAAAGGAACTTGTCTCCCTTCCATGTCAACTTGGTTATTAGATTAGATAGATATTACAAATCTATCATAAAGCATCATTAGTATCCTACCAACCAAAGAAAACTATGGATCTTAGTTACCATGGTTGGTCTATGACATTGTTCAATAACTTCCATCTTTAAAGGATCCATTGATATACCCTCACATAAGATTATAAGACCCATGAATGAAACTTTTTGTAATTAGGGTTAACACTTTCTAAATTTTGTATACAGATTCCCTTTCCTTAGGTTCTTCAATTAAATCATAAAATTTTCTTCATACTATTCCTTTCCCTTAAATTATATAAGAATACCATATATAAATACTACCAAAAACTAATCAAGTTAATCTATAAATACTCAATTCATTAAATCCATGAAGATAGATATAGCATTGATAAGTCTAAATAGAATCACTATAAATTCATAATGATCATATCTCATACGGAAGGATATATTGTGTATATCCTTCTTCATTACCATCAACTGATAATATCCATAATGAAGGTTAATCTTGTAAAAGTATTAAGCTCTACAGAGTTTATTAAATAAGTAATAAATGTAGGGTATATGATACTTTTTCATGATAGTGATATTGTTATATTATTAATAATCAATTCAAGGATTCATTAACTAATTTTCTTATAAAAAAGAATAGGTTCACCCCATGTTGATACACAAGGGAATATGAGTCCCTTATCAATATTCTGATGGAGTTACTTCTTTAATTCTTACAACTCAATCGGGGATGTTCTATATAGAGTCTTTAAATTAGGTGTAGAATCATGTATGATTTCTATTGAAAAATCAACTTCATGATTTAGGGGAATAATAGGAAATTATTCAGGAAATACATAATCATAATCCTAAAAAATAGTCATATATTAAATTATGATTTTATCTCTGACCATTTTTTATATATATCCCTCATGAATAGGTAGTAAGACCTATACAATGGAAGTAACTTCCAATGGAATTTTATATTCATCCTCTCACTAAAATACGATCATAGGTTAGTTCCAAATATAAAAAGTAACTTCCCTTCCACAAAAAAATGATATGGTATCTATATATATATAGTTAATCCATGCCAAAAATCACATCAAATTCATCTATAGGGAGAATCATAAGATTTATGAGAATCACATTCCCACAAACATCTATCTAATAAGAGCTATAGACTTGAGATGTGATCATCATACCATTAGAAATTTTCACTACTAATTCAACATCTAATTGTTGAATTAGTGATGGTATACCTTTAGAAAAAAAATTACATATAAAAGAGTGGGTTGATACAAAATAAAATAAAACATTTACAGTTCTAAATTACATGAAAAGTGCACCTTTCACCACATCATTTCATGACCCACTTTAGAAGTTGTGATCATATGAGATTTCAATTTTTCTCTAGACTTAAGAGGATTCAAGTGTTGATTGTCATTATTAACCATTGGATTCATACATTGATTTTTATAATGCCGATACCCCTTTCAATTATACCATTGGAGTGTGGGTGGAACATTTGGTTTCACTTTCCACCATTTTATTCATTGACTGAACACTTAACATAACTTCACCCTTCTTTTTCTTATTTTCCTTATTTTCTATAATTAAAACATTTATCATACCCCATAATGAAATTTCATCTAGGATTCCTTCCACAATTATAACAAGAATTAAAATTAATTTTCTTTCCACTATGATTTTTATTATTGGAATTTCCTTGAAATAACATCTTTATATTTTTATAATTGAAACTATATGAACACTGAGAATATCCAATATCCAATTCCACCTTTATAGAACATCAAAAAATTTCTTCATAGCAATCAAAGTCTATTATATCCAATTATTATTAGTGATTTGGTCTCAATCCAATAATTAATCTATAAACTTTTATTTTAGTGTCAATGATAAAATGAAAATCACACCATGCAAGTTTTGTGAAATTTTCCTCAAAGGTACTAATGGATTTTTTATCTTTATACTTTAGTTTTATAAATCCCATTACCATTTTCTTTTAAGGATTTTTAGTAAAATAATTATTAAAAATACCCTCTTAAACTCTTATTTCCTTATGTTCTTGATATGATTCCACCATTGATCAGCTTCTCTTTTCAAATGATATAATTCTTGGAAAAACTTTTCAAATTAGAAACATTAGAGAATCAAAAATATATTTCTACACTACTACAAAAATGGGCAAGGGAAGCGATACACTTTTATCAGCGCTAAAAAAAATCACTCATAAAGGGGGGATTTATCAGTGCTTTTTCCAATCGGTGATAAATTTTATGTTTTGAACAAATCATGAATAATAATATATTGTTATATAAGTATATTTATATTGATATAAATATAATATATATTTTTTAAATATGTTTTAGATAAGTATAAATATAATGTTACATTTAATATATAAGACATTTAGTGAAAATGGATTTAAAATATTTTTAAAAATATTATTAATTAATAATTTTCTAATTATTATTAATTAAAATCATTTAATAACAATTTGAAGACACAAAAAATCAAAAAAAAATCAATAAAAGATCAAAAATAAGTTGAAAATGTAACTCAAACTTCAAACGGCCATAAATTTTGATCCGGGTGTCCGTTTGAGCTCTACAGCATATAAAATCGAAGACTACGATGAGATCTACATGCTAATGACCCAAGAAAAGCTTCTATCTCATTTTTTTGACGCCAAAAAGGGCCCATAAGGCCTCAAAAACTAAGTTTTTAGTCGGGTTACCCCGATTTGTTAACATTAAAACAAGTATAACTTCTGATCGAGATGTTCGTTAGGCTTGTACCACATATCATATCGAATATTGTTTCACTTTATTCAATTTTACTAGATTTGGACTTGAAACGAGCTTCTGGATTATAAGTTATGGTTGTTTTAAAATTCTATGGCTTTTCAAAGACACGTATATATGTATTTATTCATAAATATATATGTATCTATGTGTGTGTGTGTGTGTGTGTGTTGTATATATGTATATATGTATGTATTTATTTATTTATAAATACACATAAAAAATTATTTCTTTAATGTATTTAAAACTAATCTTATAAGTATATATTAATATAAAAATAAATATACGGATAAAAAATTATAAATAAATATATATATATAAATATATATTAATATATATTAATATACAAATGAATATATATATATTTTAATATATGAATAAATATATTTATATTAATATGAATCTATATTAATAAATGAATAAATATAACTATATATATATATAAATAAAAAGATATATCAGTAAATAGAGAAAAAACGGAATGGCTTTGTGGTAAAGGTGCAGCAGTGAAAGGGGGGAGGTCTCGGGTTCAAGTTTGGGTCGAAGAAAAGGGGTGCACATGTGTGGGGATGTGTGTGAAGGACAGTGCGCGGGATAGTGTAAATGGGGGGTCTGCCTAGCACTGTTAAAGTGGTGGTCAGGTGCTATTAAAAGCTCTCCCCCCCCCCGCATTATATAATTCTTTTTTTTATTTTTTTTACTTTTATCTGTGCTTTTTAAAAGCGTTGATAAAAGGGGCCTTTATCAGTTCTTTTCAGAGTGCTGATTAAAGGGACCCCCCTTTATCCTTGCCTCGATTAACAGTGCTTTTTTAGCACTGTTAATCTACTTTTCTAGTGCTGATAAAGGCTATATTTGTAGTAGTGCTAGTGGTATGGATCCATTGGTTAGAAATTAATGTGTTAGAGGAAAAACTTAATGAAGGTGTAAATTTCAACATAAAAGGATCAATTGTGAATTATTACTTCCTTTGTCCATTTGGATGATCATCATAATTCATGTTACTATTCATAGGTTGAGAGGTTGGCATGAGAATAGCTACAAGATTTTCATCCCATGTTCCATTTAATTTGGTTGATCATAATTATAATAATTGAATTGTCATCACATTCAGTTTTAACATGATTCCTCCAAGTTCCATCCATTAACTAAGACCAAAAATCATAGTTTGAGAAATAATAATCATATTGAGTAATCAAATAATCATGAAAAGTCATTCAAAGGATATTTGAATCATGAAATCTTATTTTCAATATGTGAAACCTTAGGTTTAATCTAAGTCATCCATGGTCATTATTAATAAAAATCCTTTATAATGGTTCATAAAGAAAATAATATTTGACTCAAGCATATACTGTGAGAGTGTTTATCCAGGTGTGTAGTCTCAGACCCACTTAACGTGACCTGATATCAAATGGGTTAATAACCAATCCACCCCTTTCAGAGTAATTAACCTTAGGTACATCTGTTACACATCCACATCCACATGCCAGTATCCATAAAAGGATGTATTTTTTATGAAAACCACACAATATCTACTTTAACAAATCTTTATGATACTATCCCACACTTAGACATGTCCCAAAGTTTTTTAATAAATTTATCTAATCCTGATCTCGAAATATTTTTAAACAATCCTTTGATAAAAACCAATTTAACCCAATATATATATATATATATACCATTTTAGATTAGTATTCAATATATCTCATAACAAAACACGTCCAAGAACTGTGAAGTTTTAAAGTTTTTTTAGACCAGATATATAAATAACCTTATTTCATGAAATATATTTATCATATTTTACAAATATCTTCACACATACTACAATTCATAGACATACCCTACTTAAAACCATTATTCATATCCTATAGAAATGAAACATAAAAAATGGTGATCTCAGATTCTCAATAAGGGTAAACATAAGATATATTATTTAATGATCATAAGTGATCATAAGATAAGCTTAAGGGTATGAATTCATGATCATAACTTATAATAATAATACACAATCAGTTAAAGATTATTAATCATGAATCACGAAATAATTCTTTTTCATAACTAAATACAAAATACATAAGTGTGTAGAATCATCAATAATCAATCATGAGACATCACATAATATCATAAGCCTTACATTTTTTTGGGAAAACCTATAGGTATAGAAAACCATTTCCTTAGTTAAGGATCACTTATAAGGATATCATAGTGGATTGATTTCACTACCTATTCTATAATTTTCATAGTCAAGGTTCACTCATAAGACCATCATAGTGGGAAAAATACCTTACTAAACTAGGTTCACTCCCCATTACATTCCTTATTATCTCAAGAGATATCTATTTTTAACCAATGCATTGGAGGACTATAAATTTTTTGGCCCACACATATCACAATGAAAATCATAAATATGTGAGACACAAAATTATAAAATATTCATCATATCATAACCCCTAGAAAGGAAACATATTTCATAAAAATTTCATCATTTAATCATAGTATAACTCGTGGAAAATAAATGGGTTTCATAAGGGCTTAATTATAATTTAATTAACACATGGGAAAGAAATGGGTTACATAGAATCATCCTTAAATAATCATTATCATAATTCATACAGAGAAATAAATTTCATTTTATCATAAGATCATATCCCTAGTGAAGCATAAAAGTCTTTAGAGTATGTTGAAATAAATGAAAAATACCATTAAAAGATCATTTGAACATTTATTTGAAACCATTATAAAAATAATTTTATTTTGATAACATTTTAACTAAATATTCCCAAAATATTGATAAAATAATTTTATTTGAAAATAAATAATTAAAATTTTTAATTAATTTTCTAGGAAAAAAACTTTTATGATGATGGGAATATCCATTCATGTTTTATATGTTAAAAAACATTCCTTTCACACCTTTGTAAAAAGTAAAAAACTAATTGCTTGGAAAAACAAATTAAAAGGATTACTTTTAAAACCTGTGTAAATAAAGTCAAAGGTAGTGAAAATGAAAATATTAAAACATTTAAAGTATAAATAATGAAATTTACAAAACAATTTTTAATATGATAAAAATGGAAGAAAAAGGTTCATCAACCAAAGAGTAAATAAGATCGGTTTTTCTTTAAAAATATTTTCTCAATAATTTTAATTAAAAATAGAGGGAAATGGAACTAATAAATAAAATCCACATAAATAAATAGAGGAGAATAAAATGGATGTGGTTTAAATTATAAGATCCATACAATTTCCCTCAAATGAAATTTACCATTGACAATCCTGAAAATAAATGAGATTATAACATAGACCCTTACCTCAAGTTTCATCTTGCTTCATACACATTTGGATATCTTGTATAATAAATATGAATTTATTATAAATATATTCCAGAAATATATTTATACATAACTTACTATATATTATTCATTTATAATATATAATTATTCTTTTATTAATAATTTCTTCATTAAAACAAACATCCGAGTGAAAAATGGTATGTTTTCCATGCATGTTTCGGTTTGATAGTTCAGGTAATTTCACCTTGGTCATGATTTCATCATATAAAAAATATTAATAATTAAATAATTATCATATTTATTCATCATATACAATTTTACAACTATTCATATAAAGTTGTGTTGAAAAATTATTCCTATAAGTGTGTGGAGGTGGTAGTCCACATGTACGCACGAGAAACGTTATCATTTTACAATGAATGGAAATGTAAGAAGGTAGATGATATATTATAATTATAGATGAATATTTATGTCATAAATATCACATATATATATATATATATATATATTTAATCCACCATAATAAATAACCATGAATGAATGTGATGGAAAATGAATCATATCGCTTCATGGAGGTGGTAGTCAACACATACGGATGAACGATACTATCATTTCCCATTTTATGGAAAGGACACTACACCAAATTTTGAATTTAGAGGCAGTTTTTTTCATTTAGTGGTGGTTTGAACCGCCGCTAAATTATGTGTTATCAATCAATTAGAAATAGTTTTTTAAAACTACCATTGAATTATTTAGTGTTGTTTTACTTATTTACTTATTTACTTACTTACTTATTTACTTTAACACTCGAACAAACAATTCATGCGGTCAATAAATTGAATTAAATATACTTATATATATATATTAATTGAAAAAATAATACATAACAAATAGATACACACTAAACAATTATTAATCAATAATTATTAATCAATAATGATTAATCAATAATCAATAATCAATAATTAATAATTAATAAGTAATTACTAATATTTACTAATTACTGATTACAAATTACAAATTATTAAATATAATATAAATGAATAATAAATAAATATATATATAATATAGAAATAAATGGTAAATAAAAATAGTAAATAATATATAGTAAATAGTAACTTGTAAATAACAAATAATAAATACTAAATAATATAATATATAATATATAATATATAATATATAATATATAATATATAATATATAATATATAATATATAATATATAATATATAATATATAATATATAATATACAATACATAATTGATAATATATAATACATAATACATAATACATAATACATAATACATAATATATAATATATAATATATAACACATAATATATAATATATAATATATAATATATAATACCTAATAAATAATATTTAATATATAATATATAATATATAATATATAATACATAATACATAATATATAATATATAATACATAATAGATAATAGATAATAGATAATATATAACATATAATATATAATACATAATACATAATACATAATACATAATATATAATATATAATATATAATATATAATATATAATATGTAATATGTAATATGTAATATCTAAGTAATGTATAAATAATAAAATAATTAAAAATTAATTTAATATATAAGAAATAAATAATAAATAAATAGTAAATAGTAAATAATTAATAATTAATAATTAGTAATTAATAATTAATAATTAATAATAAAAAATAATTCATAATTGATAAAAAAGTAATAATTAATTAACAAACAATGAATAAAGAATAATAAATAAATAAATAAATAAGTAAATAATTGATTTATAAACAATTAAGAAATAATTAATTAATGATTAATTAAGAAATTAAAAATAAATTAATAATTAATGTTTACATAATAACTAAATAAATAAATAAATATTAAATATTAAATAAATAAGTAAATAAATTTAGTAATAAATAATTTGATAAATATATAATAAATAATAAATAATAGATATTAGATAAATACATAATTAATTAATTAATTAATAATTACTTATAAAGATATATTAAATAAATAAATAAATAACAAATAATTAATTAATTAATTAATTAAATCATAAAACGTTAAAAACCTCTAAACATCCTAAAAACACTTAAATGACCATAAAATCTGATTTGGGACTCCTTTTAGAACCACAACCAGTCAAATCAAAGATCATGAAATGAGATTCGATATGATATGTGGTACAGGCTGAACGAATAGTTAGATAAAAAGTTATAACTGTTTAAATTTTAAAAAATCAGGGTCTACAACTAAAACCTCTATTTTGTATGCCTTTTGGGCCATTATAGAGAAATAAAAAGGGGTAAAATACTCAAAGAGTTGGTACTAGACCTAAATGGCATAGAATTCCTTGCAGGCTTTGATTTGATATGTGGTAGAGCCCAAACAAACTCCCAAATTAAACGTTATGTCTATTTGAAGTTCGAGTTCGATATTTGTCTTTTGAAATTTAAATATATTTTTTTCATTTGATTATCACATGATTTAAATCTCACTTAGTTTTAAATCATTTGATAAGCTTTGATTTGACAGGTTATAAAGCTGAAATGGACTCCCAGATTAAAAGCTATGGTCATTTGATATTGAAATCTGTTTTTCAATTTATTGAAGATTTTTTTTTAGTTTTAAAATATTATTAACTAATAATTATAAATATTTATAAATTGAAACATTATAAATAATTAAAATTATATATAATAAACAATATTTTATTTTAAATAACAAATAAATAATTATAATTAATAACTAAATAAAATTTTTAATTTTTTTTCTCCAATTTTGTGAAGGTCTTGGAAATACCGCCACTAAAAAATTGGAATTTTTTTTGGAAGAAATATTAAAACATTTATAAAAAATATTTTAAAAAATTTTAGCGGCTGTTTTGAAAACTGCTGGAAAAAACCCACCGCTAAAACACTATTTTCATATCGTGGGAGGTGTAAAATTATCGATACATCATAATAATAAAAATTAATTATATTTAATATACTAAAATATTTATTTTATAATGGATACCATATATTTATAGGAGGTTGTTGAAGAAATATGATTGAAAGTACTCAGTTAAGAGTTATACCTCTTCATTGAGAAACCACTTTTGGCTTATACCTGAAGCCTTGAAAGGATGATATTATGAACAAAACAAGATCTCAAGAATGTGGGGAGGGATGTTGGGAAGGGATTAGGGCATATATTTGATGATATTTAAGGATCATGAAATGTGAGTAAGAGAGTATAAGTGATATCCTTTTACAAGGGAGAGAGATGACACACTTGTAATATTTCAAAAGATTAAAATATATTAATGTATTACTAAAATTAAGTGGCTCCAAAATGAAAAATATTTGAATATAGAAAAGATAATATTAAAATAAAATCATCTAATAAGATTAAAATCAAGTGTTTTGTGATATTTTAAACCTTATCTCTTATGTTAACCCCTGGTAAACCCTTTTTTACACTATTTATGGTTACAAAATTATATTGTTTTTACTATTAATTATGACCAAAAATTAATTTATACTTATTAAACAATGATAATATTATAATTAAAAATATTGAATATTTTTTAAAATATTTAATTTCTATAAATGGAATAAATTTATTTTAAAATAAGTGCGCAGAATGCAATAAAACCATTTTTAGAAAAATGTATTTTTAAGCATTAAATTGAGTTTAACATTATTATTTTCCATGTAAAAACTGTTAGATGAATGTTAAAATATTTTATTGAATATTTTATCTAAAAATATCATTAAAATCATTCATAAATAGAGATTAAATTTATTTATGATGATAAAAACACATTGTGCGCATAAAAACATTTTTTTAGAAAAACATCTAATTTTACCTTTTAGTGATTTAATTGTAATTTTTAATCAATTGATAACCAATTAATTAATTTTATAAATGTTTAAAAAATACGTTTTAATAATTTATTTGGTATTATTCATACTCTCCAATCCAACATAAAGTTAATAACTATCACATTAAATAAAAAAATAATAGTATATTGCAATTCGTTTAAACTCAGTGGTGCATACAAAGAAAGATATCTAAGAAATAATATGTATTAAATAGAAATATGACAAAAAATACTGAGGTATTACAAGAAGGAAAACATGTTGGTTTATAGTTCTCCCAAAATTTGACCACATATATGGAATTACCCAACCCATAACCTTAAGATCAATTTGTAATGTATGATCTTAAGTGTTATAGAAACTATTTGTTTGGTGAGAGATTCATAGTCAATTATGATCATAAGTGTTTAAGATATAAATTTTCTCAATGATAATTGAATCCCATATAGAGGAAGTCAGTTTATTAATTTCAAGAATTCAATATTTACATTGCATATACACTAGGTTAGGCTAATTTAGTCATCAATACTATTAGAAAGAAGTTATATTATAAATATATAAAGGATCTCGGTAATGAGTGGAACTTCAGGGATCTCTTTTTCGGATGAATTTTGAAGTAATAGAGGAAAATGAGAATATGTTTCTTGCAAGAATTCAGTTGAATCATTCACTTATTGAGCTCATTATCTGTAAATAAGCAATATATGAGGAATTCTAGTGGATTTAAAGAGTCTTAAATAGTTGGAGACCACCAAATTAGTGGTCTCCAACCTCAAAGGGTGTTCTTTGATTTTGAAATAGTTATGATGTTCCTTTTTCTCTATAAAAGGTTGTGATATAGTATTTATATCATTCTCAGTAGTTCATCCAATTTATTTCTACCAAGTTGTATTATGAGATGAGACATTGATACCTATGTACAAGTATGTTACAAGACATAGAATATTTTTTTATCACAATTCCTTATCATAAAGTCAAGGTTTATCACAAAAATCTCATTGGTCAGTTGTATGACCTTCTGTTTCCTACATAGAAGTGATACAAGATAGAAATTGACTTTATTATTGGGTTGACTCATACTCCTCATGGTAAGAACACTATTTGGGATGTGATTGTTCGGCTGAGAGAATTTTATCACTTTATCCCAATCAGATATTTCATAAATGTAATGGATCTTAGGAGGTTTTATGTCTAAGAGTTTATGAAATTGAATAGGGTTCCATCTGTTATCATTTTCGATAGGTACCCTCAGTTCACCAAGATGTTTTGGAAATTCCTCTAAGAGGTGATGTGGAAATAGGCGAGTTGGATCATGGCCCACCATCCATAGTTATATGACCTAATAGAGGGAGTGATCTAGATTCTAAAATGCATGCTCTATGAAAATGTCTTGGAATTTAGAGGTTCATGGGATATACATTTCATAATATTTGTGTTTTCTTAAAATAGAAGATACTAGTTATCATTTAGAATGGATACTTTGTAGGCTCTGTATGGTCGACCTTATCATTCACTCATATTTTTAGATGAGGTGGAAAGACATCCTTAGTGGGATGGAGTATCATATAAGAAATGTCGATGAAGGTTTATACTGTTTAAAAATAGTTGGTGACAACTAAGATTATATATAAGTATTATATTGATTATAAATATCATCCCTTGGAGTTTTCAGTGGATAATTGGGTGTTCTTAAATATATTCCCTTGATTGGGTCACTATCGACTTGGAAAGTAAAGGAGATTTCTTTGGGGGTATGTTAGACCTTTTTAGATCACTTTGAGAATGGGATGGTTTCTTATCAGTCTCCATTATCACTTCATTTTACATCAATCTATAACATGTTCTTTATTTCCAAATTAAATAAATATAATCTAGACCCTTCCTATGTTCTGAATTAGGAAGTTCTAGAGTTGAAATTCTATTGACTTAGTGGCAGAGTAGCCCATTTAGATTATTGACTCGTGTGAAAAATATATTTGTGGAAAATCTATATCATTGTTCCAAGTGGTTTAGAAACATGTGAATGAATCCCATGAGACATGATGGCAAGAATATTTCATGATTGAGTAGTGGACTCCCCTATTTGTGGATTTACCATCTTTGAGATAACTTTTAGGGGGGTAAAGTGGTCTGGTGAGTAAATTTTCCAAACCCATGATGTCATTTTTAGGTACAACCTGTATTATTTGTTTATTTTTATTACCTTCCTTCATTTCCTATTATTTTAATTCAATTAACTTTGAAAAATGGAAAAAATTAATTAGCACAAAATTAGAACACAATTAGTACTAACTATAAAGTAATCATATAAAATTAGTATTTTTTTGTCTATGGTGATTTGTACAATTAGCACACAATTTTCCTAACCAATATATCCAAACCATGAAACTTAGTAGGTGAAACCAGTGCCACCTTCAAAGTTGAAAAATGGTTTGGAAAAACATATAGTCTTCCTAGAAAGAAAAAAATTAAATTACCTAACTCAACTTTCCCAAATTAAATCACTAAACCCTCTCATTTCTTCACCATTATACCCTTATTACCCATAATGCATGACACCCTCCCCTCCCTCACTCTTTTGGGTTGATTTAAAGGGATATTTTTCTTTTTTTCTTCAAGAAATCACTTTCTAGGTTTTTCATATCCCCTCCTTTGGTACTTTTCTCTTTCCTATAGTTTTAATTATACCCTAATTCATGGGAACCTAGGTTTTATGTTAAACAAACAAAATGATTTTTTTAGGGTTTAATGTATTCCTATTTACTTTTTGGATCTATCTTCACTCCTTAAGTGTATTATCACTATTATTGATTGATTTATCTTGGTAAAAGTAGGTGGGTTTGTAATCTAGCTTCATTTCATGAACCTAAATTGATTAATTATTTACAAATAATGTTTTCATTTATTTTAAATTGTGTTTTATGGAATTTATAATATGATATATATGCTATGAATGTTTAGAAAATTTCACCTTTGTTTTTGGTGTTCAATGTGGATTGAAAGGCATGAATATATGGCTTTATTTCTTTTTTTTTTGTTAAAATTACCCTTTTAATTGATAATGGTTTCAATTAAATCAATTTTAATTTATTAAGAAGGGGGGATAATATATGGAAGACTGGGTACTTAGGTTATAGGAATAATAAAATCACACCATTTATGATATTACCTACCTAGAAATGAATTAAAACTACAAAACTAACTAAAGATTATGATGACATGTTTTAGGAGTCACGTTTTGGGATTACCCTTCTAGCTAGGCCTTGAGAGTACTCTCTATAGTTCTGGTATGATTTTTTTATTGATTTGGATTGATCACTTAGTAGTGTGAGGATCCTATATTTCCTAGACCTTATATACATTAGGGACTCACCATGGTGTTAATTTCTTGTTGACCCTTTACATGGGATTGCCTTTATAATTTAAACAATTATAAAATTTATACCATTCATTATTTTTCTTAAACTACCAGAATCATACTTTCATATAGTTTATTTGTAAACAATCATTCTTGGTTTTATTTAATACAGACTACTTACAAAATTATTGGTGGGATATTATTGGGATAGTTGTTATCATACCCTACAAACACTCAATGGGTGTATATAGACTATTTTTTATAGATATGTGTACAGGCAAGAGACTATTGGGTGGTGGTGGTTCTTCCTTCTGGTGGTATCTAGTCAGATGGTGGTGATAGGTTAGGACTGATCCCTCATGTCACATGGAGATGGGTAATAGTTTTTGTTTTATTTTTGTTCTAATTTTCATATCATATTCATATATTACATATTCATCTCTCCATACCATCTTATTTTATATGAGTATGTTTGTCTCACCATATTAACTTTGGTATGGAATTTTCCCTATTCTTATATTTGTATTATTAATAGTTCCTTGAGATTTTATTCATGTTTATTCTTATTATCTATATAATTCTTCAGTTTCATTTGATTGGGAGTATGACTTGACAATGTATGGAAAGATCATGTTAGGACCGCAGTTTGGATATGATTATTAGATTTATTAGTTTAAACCAATCCCAAGGTATATTATGGATGCCTAGGAACAAGTATCCATCCTGTGGGGATCAAGAACACCCTTTAGACCTTTCCATAGACTTTCTAGGGTGCCAAGGATGTGGGTACCTTAGGTTGGTTCATAACACCATACCCATCCTTATTTTTTAAAACCATTTCTAAAAACATAGGTTTTATGCTTTTAAACCCATTACAAACCAAACACTTTATTTTCATTTCTAATTTCCCTGGAAATTCCCCAAGTAAATTTAGTAAACACTAAAAATTACATAATATACAATTTTTCTTTAATTATTTCAAATAATTGATTAAAAATTAAAAATCAATCTTGCCTTTAAAATTAGATACTTATTCATGGAGCCATCTACCTCAACTAATGACCTATATCTCGATTCCAATATCATAGTGAGATCCCTATAGTCTAAAAAATCTAACTATACCTTAATAAATATTTAATTAATAAAACACACCCCAAAACCCAAATTCCATATAGCATAATTGATTCCCAACTTATTGGATGGATTAATGGAACTGAACTAGAAGAAATGAGGTTCTGATCCTTATTGGACATATAACCAAACCCAATCCATGTGATATCTATTTTTACAACTAAAACAACATCCAATTAAACCTATAATCATCCAAAACCCTAAATAAAACCATAGTGGGACACACATAAAGTTAAATATTGAATGGTTTCTGGAATATCCTATATCGGTACCTACTTTATAGGCCACAATCAAAAGACCAATCAATCCATAATGATTCCACCATTCTTAGTGTAATTGTCCCCCCAAAACCCTAACTAGCTGAATAAAAATAGAAATAGAAAAAACAATAAGAAAACAAGTGATAAGGGGAGGGATCATTCAAAAAAATGTGATAACCCCCCCCCCCCTAAACGCCCTAGGTAAAATGAAGATCAAGGGGGAATGAAACAGTTAATAGGATCCCGAATCCCCTTTCTCATGCATCCAAAATGAGAAAATACCAATGGGGTTTAAAAAATAGAGAACTCCCAAATGATCATCATGTACCATAAAATAGCCTAGAGTACTAGTTGAGTTGAAACTCTTGTGGGTCACAATGTGATCACCCCAAGAGAGAGGATCCAAAACTAACACGACCTCATCCAAATGTGACTAACCCCTTTTAGAGGTTCCACCCTCTAACTAAATTTGGTTGGGGAGAAACCCCTCGAGGTCATGGTACAACTAATCCCAATATAAGGAACTAAAACTGGCCAAGTACCATCATGATTTGACCCACCTAGGTTGAAATGTGGCCACTACCAACTGCAAATCCTAGCCACCAATACCCTAGGACTCACTCTGGTCATTCTTCTACTAAACTA
Source organism: Viscum album (assembly GCA_963277665.1). Classification (NCBI taxonomy): domain Eukaryota; kingdom Viridiplantae; phylum Streptophyta; class Magnoliopsida; order Santalales; family Viscaceae; genus Viscum; species Viscum album. Next base: position 81,521,449 of record OY728136.1, read on the forward strand.
CCACTCTTAAAACATCCCAAATTCCATTTAAATAATATTAAAGTCTCCCACTACCTACACTAAACCCAAAAATTCAGGTTCCCTTGGACTTTAACAACCTTTTTCATTATAAACACCCCAACATAAAAAAACTCCATCCAAATAAAGTCTCACATACGTTTTTTGGGGTAAATCACTCACACGACATGGGAAAATTCATGTATTAAATAGATTCATATAAAAACATCATAAAACTGAAAACCAAAACATCAAACATGAGTGGGGTTCTCCCCACCTTAAAAAAAATCTTTTACTCTAACACTAAATATCAACATATGATAACCTAACCTAATACATCACTAGGGAACTCATCAAAAGATAATTAGACCTATAAAAACTCATCAATAAGAGGAATCTAAGTATAAAAGGAAAGTTTTAAAAGACCAAATACTCTTAATAAAGATAAATCATAAAAATAGAATACTATTGAAAACATAAAATATATTTAACATATAAAATGATCCCAAGACAAATGAGTACTATAGAATCATAAAAAAATCAGACCCTTTAAAATGAACGAGCATACTAATTTTAAAACCAAACATGAAATAACCCATAGAACACTACTTCAGACCAAAATATTCAATATTATTCTTACATAAATAAAATAAAAATTTCCAATGATATAAAACAAAAACACTTTTAAAATCCCAATATCAATTTCCTTTAGTAAAATAAACCAAAAGAAAACATTGTTTTCACATAATCATTTATTACCAATATAGCCAAAATCCTTTTTTGAAAAACATAACTTTTTGAAGAAAAAAATAAAATCCCTAACTAAACACATGTGTATTGTTTTTTCTTAAAAAGAAACTCATATAATAAAAAATTAATATAATCATATCAAACAAATACCAATAAGATACCATAGACCTCCATGTTTTAAAGAAACACTAGTCTATAAAATGAACTGGTAACCCCTTTCAAATTTGGTTTCCACTAGGAAAAGTTATTTGGCCCGATATATTTTAATTATTTAGTGATGATTAAGTTTTTTTATGTATTATTCCATTTATAGCCTCCTACCACAAGCCAATAATTCATGTTCTCAAGAAAAACATTAAAGGAAATTCATTTTAAATTATAATGGTTATAAGTACAAAAAAATTAGAAAAGTAAACACATGAATATAAATTATTTTCCTAATTTAGTGAAAATGTTTTACATTTTTCATAAAAATTGCTCAATATTTTAAAACACCGCTGGCACTTCAATTAAAATTCCAAATTTACATAATATTAATATTCCCATTAACTCTATCCCCAATAACCAATACCTTTATTAAACTATAAAATATTTGAGAAAATAGAAACCATTAATTTAAAATCTAACCATAATATCAAATAACACTCTCTTTTAAAAATAAAAAATCATTGTCATAACATATGAAATGAGGCCTGATAAAATTAAATGAAAATAATTCAAAGAAATAAATTCAATCAATCTTAAATTTAAATTAAACTAAGGAAAAAGTAACTTGAGATCATATATACACCATCAATATCAATCAAAATCAATAATTAAGATCAAAAAAATAAAAATTAAAACAATAAAAAACTACACAATTATGAGATACATGGATTGTGTGCGTAGTCTGTAGACCATGTAATCCACCCATGCAGCTCATTGGTTATTCTTCCAACTTCCTTTAAAGATAGAATTATACCCATATCGATGGATAAATAAAACCCAAATATAAAATTATGCATTCTAGAAATCCCCTAGAAATTCAAGGTTTGGTATGAAAAGTGGTGTTAAAGACTCTAATTGCAACCTACCACCCACGTTTCCATAGTCCTACATCAAGTATACCTTGACTACCCAAATATTAGAAAAGAACCTATCTCTGATACCATTTTTTCATGTACCAACCTAGGCTACTTTCAACATGGGTACTTGAGATTTCCCATGACATGGTTGTAAGGGTGTTCCTAATCCCCATAGGACATAAACTAGTGCATGGTAATTAATGAATCACACTTGAAATGGTTTAACCCAATAAAACTAGAATATAATTTAACTTCCACAAAAAATTATAGCAAGAGAACTTCATAAATTGGATGATCAAACACACAAATATACAATTTCAAAATAAGATAAAAACCAAAAAAATCCATAATTGGAAATAAAAATACATTCCACATCGATAAAAAACCCCAACTAGTATAAAAAACATATCAATATACAATATTTAAAATTTAATACAAAGACCAATGTAAATAAAGAGATACTGGAAAGTAATCTTTGATGTTCTATAGTATAAGTAAAATGCGACATCCCAGACCTGCATGAAATTGAGAGGTTCCCCTAGACTGGTTGGCCACATGGACTCAAGCACATCTCCCCAAATTATAGAGGCTTCCGACTAGCAGTAAGGACATAAGGTGTGTTTGTGGAGAGACTATGCCCTTATTACTAGAGTTTCAGACAACAAATGATTATGATAACAGCAGGTAAATAGTAGATGTAGTGTAAATAGATTGATAGCACAATATAAGTAGGTAGGAATAATAATTAAATATATGAAACTAATATAAATATACAAAATCTAATGATATAAAATTTCATGTTTCTAGAAAGCTGGAAAACATCGATACAAAAGAATTAAATAATAAATTCTATACCAAAGTAGAAAAAATAAATTCAAAAACTATCCCGAACATCCCGATCTCCAACTCAGTCATATATTACCAGCACCATCCTAAAAATCCAGAAATCAAGTGTCTAGATTGATACACTTCCCTCTATCAACACATGAATACATATAATCTAGATAGGTACCAATGGATTCCTGAATAGGGTGTGAGATAAATCTCAATAGGTCACCACCAATGGGGTCTATAACATATTTTATATTTAATATAAACTAAATAGTGTGAAATCATGTATATATAAAATTAAATCAGTACAGTAATGTAAATACCCAAGTAACTTATTCAACCCTCAGCTGGCTTCTGAACATATAACCAGTTCATTAATTAATTAAGTTATAATTTATAAATTTAAGTCACATGAGGCGTATCCAGCACTAACATCCTAATGTGATAATTGTACTATAGGTTCCAATATGTAATAAAGAAACTATGATTATTATAATACTGGCATAGTTACAAGGTAATAAACAAGGAAACCAAGAACTGAAGGGTCACCAACTTAGTAGTAACTATAGCATGGATAATGGATAAGAGTGTAATCCAAGGAACATTGTGCAAGGAATTCCACAATAATGAATCTGACTGATTCAAAGGAAAAAATCCAAGGTAAAATGGGATAATTAATTTCTAGGGACAAGGATGTAACTAAGGAAACTCATTTCCATAAAAGATATGAATAATACAAGGTTTGTATCCAAGGAATACTATAAATGATATATAAGGGGTCCTATGGTGTCATACTGAGCATCCACTGATAGATGAGGATTAGGTTCCAAGGTGGGTCTCAACCAAGGCAACTGACATCCTTGAATCGAAATGTCTTCCATGAGTGCTCAAGGAATTTCTCTCAATAATTGAAAATCCAACTTCAGTCAGACCATTCAAATAGTAATGTTGTGGTCCATATGTAATTAGGAATATTACAACTGATTAATTTAATAACTAAGGCCATGTAACTAATCATACCTTTTATTAAGTTCAAGAGGTTCAAGACTTTCCTTTCATTAGTAAGATGAGGACAATAGCCTGAAACCATTACATTAATTCATTTAAGTCATAGTCATTTCATTGGGTTTATTATAATACCTTCCATCATAAGTTTCAAGGGGTTCTATACACATGCAACCAACATTTCATTTAAATTTAATAAGGCTAAGTCATATACATAGTATACTTTCCGATTATAAGTAAGATAGGTTAATAAAATTGAAGAGCTTGCCTTAGGTGGGTTGAGTGGAAAGAATCATGATCTAATCTATTCATCAATTTAAAACTCATATAATTATAAGGGCCTTCCATTAGCGGAGTCAATTCATACACACAAATTGTGGAGCTAAAGGGTTATAACAAACTAATAAGTCATAATTGGCCACTAAAGCATAAATATAGAATCAACCTACTTGGAGTGGATGAAATTTTGGATGTAACCACCAATGATGAATAACATATATGGCATGGGTCATAGAACATGGTTCTAAAGACCATATGCAAGGCATATAAATTAAACATATGATTCTTAATAAAATCAGTGTTCCCACACAATAATTTATAAAATGAAAAATCTTGAGGAATGATTTATAGACCACATACCTTGTACTCATATGACTCTCCTCATCTAGTGTGAGCTACTAGTTCTTCATATATTTGAAGTGATCTGAATAATGGATCAACATCTTGAGAATAGGGCATATGAGCCTACACATAAATAACAACTTCGATGGGAAGAAGAATAAATAAATATAAAAAATTACTCAAGATCATACAAGTATGGATCTAATGAGAAGAACGGTGATCGAATTTGTGTTTGGAAGGATGCTCAGGATCGATTCCTAGAATATTCCTTCAAAGGATCTCAAAAGGGATGAAAAAAGGGTTGTCAACTAGAATGGGCCATAGAATAAGAGGGTTTGATTTCATTATACCATTAAGGTAAAACTATAAAATCAACAAAAAAATGACTTCACACGGTTTGGCCACATGGTTTTACAAACCATGTTACAAATATGCATGGTCATATATAAGAAGGGGGTACCTACATGGTTGGGCCACATTGTTAGGGAAACCATGAACCCACTGTGCAAATCACCTATGTGATTTTTTCTACATTTTTGGCACATTCATGCAGCCCAAATTGCATGGTTAGGGAAAACTATACACCCTGATGCTTATCTTGGTCCAGCCATGCATGGTTAGAAATAATCATGTGTCCCGACTCACACGGTTTTCACTAACCATGAGATATACCATTTTCTCCCACCATATGGGGTTTTGAGCTTCAAACAAGATCTAGAAACCCACAAAAATTTCTTGAACTAATTAGGCATACGTATTAAGTCTAAAATAAAAAATTAGACTAAAATTAATAGGATTCATACCTATGTAAAAAACTAGGTTATTACATTCTTCCACCATTAAAGGAACACATCCCCAAGTTCACCTCTCAAGGGCAGTGAAATACTACCTGAGAACAAATCTGGTCATTGGGCACATAAATCAACCTTTTTCTCCCAATTCTTGTCTCATACATGGCCCTTCTTCCATAGTACACATTCTAAACTGATAGACTGGGCTCTTAGAGCGTTAATTCTCTAGTTAAAAATGTGTATAGGATAATCTTAAAAAAATCATCTACATCTAACTCAAATTCCTTGGGATCAAAAGTATGTTATGGTTCAACATGATACAAGCGAAGTTATGGAACATGGAAGACATCATGCATTGAATTGTTCCTTATAGGTAGTATAAACTGATAGGATATTGTACCAACTCTCTCTATAATATCAAATACCCCCAACAAATCATAGATACAACTTACCTTGCCTCTATATTCATCTATGCCCGAGCTTGTGTGATACACATAGGAAAACACGATCCCTGACCTCAAACACCCTAGGTCATCGATAGTGATCAAAATAATATTTATATCTATACTGAGCAGTATAAAAATTCCTTCTAATTATCTAAACCTCCTCTGATGTATCCTATATTAGATAAAGACCAAGTAAGGATACCTCTCTTTCTTTTATCCAGTACAAGGGTGAATGGCATGAGCTATCGTACAAGGCCTCAAAAGTATTCATCTAAATTGTCACCTAAAATATATTATTATAGATGAATTCAATGAAAGGGATATGCTTCTTCAATGAATCACTAAAATCACGGACACATGTATGTAGCATATCCTCTAGGAATTTTATTTTCTGTTATGATTATCCATCAATCTGAGGGTGAAAATTTGTTCTCAGAAGCATCTGTGTACCCCTGGCTCTATTCAACCCCTTCCAGAACCATGATGTAAAATGAGAATCCCTATATGAAATGATAATATGATGGACCCTGTGTAGTCATATGATATCAAGAACATACAATCTTTCCATTACAGAATTGGAATCATCTATAATAATCCTGCAAGTCTATGAATCTCCACCTTCACCTGCTAATAGGTGGAACACCTAGTGATAAAGCTTTCTATCTATAATTTCATCCTAGGACACCAATATTGGCATCACATGTCTTGATACATCTGGAAGATTTTGGGATGAACTGTCCACTGAGAAGCAAGGGACTCTTGAAAAAAATATTTCCTCCTATATGAAATAACTCAAAAACGTCAATGTATATAATGTATTTTGTCTCTGTCCATAAACCAATCCATAGGTGGGTCATCTCCTGCAATACTCTCATAGAGAACCAATCCCTTAGGATCTGAAAAGTACATGCTCTTCAACTACTCAAGGAAAGAAGAGGTAACCATCAAGGATAAGATATAATACATCTCATGACTATCATGATACTCTATATGTAACCTAGAAATGAGAGACTTAAATTTCCATTTATCACTGGATTCTCATACGGCTTGTGCCTGCATTTTTTGACTAAGCACATCTTCCACCATATTGGTTTTCCTAGGAATATAGGCAAGATCAAAATCAAAGGACTAAAGATATTGGACCCATATCTAATGCTTGAAATTCAATTAACAGTATGTAAAGATATATTTGAGGCTCTTGTGGTATGTATACACCACAAAGTGCTCTACCATTAGATAGTTTCTCCATAAATATAAGGTATGGACAAATGATACTAGCATAAGGTCACACATCAGTTTGTTTCTCTCATGAGTCCTCAACTACAGATATCTATACGTAATGAATATGTCATCCAGCATCAACAATACTCCCAATCCAATGCATGATGCACCACATAACAATATATAACCTTGTCCAGGATCTATACGAATCAAAATAGGTGTCGAGAAAATCCTCCCCTTTAGCTCCTAGATAGATTTCTCACACTCTTCTGAACATAAGAATTGGACACCCTTCCTTAGAAGACCAGTAATAGGTGTAGTAAGGTGTGATAAGTACTCTATGAAATGCCTATAATATTCATCCAGTCCCAATAAACTCTATATATCAAACACATTCTTGGGATGATCTAATGAAACCATAACACTAACCTTATTTAGGTCAGCAGAGACTCATGATTCTAAAATAATATGACCTAATAAGTAAACTTTTTCAATCCAAAAGTTTCACTTATCAGTCTTAGAATAAATTTGATGCTCTCCCAGTGTACTTATAATGGTCTCAAGGTGATTAGAATGGTCACTATGATTATGATAATTCCCCAAGATATCATCTAAAAATATAATGAAAAAAGAATCTAGATAAGGATGGAAAAACATATTCATCCAAGTCGTGAAAATGGAAAGAACGTTCGTAATACCTTACGGTATAATGAGTTACTCATATAGACCATACCTACTATGGAAAGTTGTATAAGGTATTTATGATGTCCTGACTCACACTTGATGAAAACCTGATCTCATTTCAATCTTAGAAAACACCCTAGATCCTTAGATCGAGTAAAAAAGATCATATATTTGAGTTAGTGGATAAAAATTTATAACTGTAAGATGGTTCGACCGTCTTTAATCCACAAATAGATGAAGGGTCCCATCGGTATTCTTAAATAATAACAAGGGTGAACGTCAAGAGGATGTTCTAGGCTATATAAATAATTTGGCCTCTAAATCCTCTAACTATCATTAGAGTTACTAGAGTTCAATAGGTGCCATCTTGTATGGAGGAATAGACACTAGAGATGCTCCTATAATGATCTCAATTGTAAACTCTACCTCTCTCTTAGGAGGTAATCCAAAAAAAACAATAAGAAATACTTGCCTAAAATGATCTAGTACTGGAAAAAATTCAGCCTGATATAAACCCTGATCCCTCATGAAGAGGTTGGAATTTTGGGCGGTCACTCCACCAAGCCCATGATGCTTGGGTCTAGCTCTATTATCCTGGGCATCCCACTCACCCTTATGTAGATAACTTATTACCTATAGTGATGTAAATGACACCATGTGGAAATAGCATTCTACAAAGTCATGATATAGAACCCACCATTCCATATCAAGAATTATGTCGAATCCTATCATCTCAAGAATAAATAGGCACCACAAGAAAGGGTAACTACCTACATCAAGGGGAAAATTCCTACTTTGGTGAATACCCTCTGATCGTACTCCCAACGGTGTATCTAGGTTCATTACACACTAATAACAATGTATCTTCAACCTGATACTTTCCATGATATATAAAGAGATGAAATATTTTTAAGAACCTATATAAAATAAAGAAGATACTATAGTAGAGGATACTAGAATAGTACCTCATATGGTAGATAGTCATGTAACTTAATCCTCGGTATCAGTTGTAATGCATGAAACATACCTGATCCATGGCCCTATGGTACAACTAGACTACCATAATAAAAACTACTCTTCTAGCGCTACTAGTGAACTGAATTCAGACTACCAAGGCCACAACCTCTTACTCGGCCAGTCCTGCTGGTGATACTCCAACTACCCTCCTAGCATGGCATAAAATAACCAACCCCTAAAGGTGGAGCTGGTGAAAAACATATTCTACTAGAATCCAATGGAAAGGTGTGACAAAATCTCTGAAGAATCTCCATACATCCACAAGATCAGAACATCATAAGGTCTCCATCACACTAAGGCTTTAGTTTCCCTTGTCATCCACACTGATGGTGCCCCATAAAGCTACCAGTATGGGTACTTTGGATGCCACTTTCCTGAAGAGAAACCTTAATAAATCTCTTTCTTCAACTGAAATAACTATAGGTCTACTATAGCACTGATCCTCTCTAATTGGTACTATTAACTTACCTTATGTTTTGCTCATTGATAAGAGCCTAAAGGACTATTTCAGAGAAGGTGGGATGGTGAAGTACATTCACCTGTGTATGGATGGAATAATAAATCCCATTCTTGAAGCACATTGCATGTGAAGGTTCATCACTAGCTAGAAGTGGTATTAAGCACTGTAATTATGGCATCCTGACTTTTTTTACATACAAGTTTCATTACATTGTACAAAATATAGGATATTTCAATGTTTAGTTTCTTGGAAATAAGGAATATAATAAATGAAAACATAAAAAATTATTCTAATAAACATGAAAGGATTTAGAATAGGTTCATCCTAAGTACATTAACTGCATTTTGTAACCTACATACCTAAACCTAAGGAAAGGGTGAGCATAAGTCCTAGTAAGTGAAAGAAAGAGAAACCGTTTACATGTGATCTTTAGAAATATCAGTAAGAACTAGAGGAATAAAGGAATAAGAAAAGAAAAAAAGTGACATAACATATTGAAAATAACATTAATCGTAACATGTAAATTTGGATACATCATTTAATTTAGTCATTCATAATAATATCAACAATGTTTTTCACTGAGGTGTCGTAAAAATTATCAAGGTTATTCACCAAGGTATCGTAAATCATGTCATCTCTAGAGATTAAATTCTTTAACCAATGCATTGGATCTCTATCAGGGATCATCCTTCATATGTATTAATTAATTTGATAAACATATATCATAATAAAAAATTATAACTAACCCATGTAGAATAAAAGAAATGGTTTTCATATCAAAATCATGATATCTTTAAGAAGTTCTTAAAGACAAATTCATTATGTCTTTTAAAACCCACAGAATGGAAAATAGGGTTTTATTTATATCATTAAAAGAATAAAATAAATAAATTTTACATATTTTTTAATACCCATAGAAAATAAATAGGTTTTGGTTTTCACAAAGGGAAAATAAAAAGGGAATTTCTTGATGAGAAAAGACAAATTTTGAGAAGAAAAATCGGCAGTGTAATAGGTATAAAACATGGTTTTAGAAATGGGTAAAAGGAGAGGGTTCATGGGTCTCCCATTAATAAAATAGTATTAATATATGAAAGGGATTAAGTAATTTAAATAAGAACATAGTTTCAAAATTTGAAAGATGTACCTTATAAAAAGGGAACATAAAAGGAAAAGAGAAGTTGAGATTTCCCTTACCTTGAAGAGTAGTTCCTAAAACCTGAGGATCAGGACCTTGGGGGATTGAGGACACCTTGAGAGGACTCTTTTGGAGGTAAAACTATAATAGCTTAATGGAGGATGAGTTGTTATTGAAATTAAATGGATAAATGGGTGGGTATTTATAGAAAAAGTGGGGGATTTCTTTATTAATTTCTTAATAAAGGCATTAGGAACCTAAGTAGTGGTAACTACAAAATCATGGGATTGAACATGGTATTTTCCCATGGTATTGTAAAATTGGATCATATTTTATATAATTGTATCCCAAAATAAACTACCATAATTTTATATTACTTATTTTGTCAAGGAAAAGTAATGTTTCCAAAAAAATATCATTTTTAAGTAAAAATTCCCATTTTAAAATTTCTAAAGTAAATTATCTATTTGGATATTGATTAAATATATTAAAATATTTGATATGAATAAAATAAAATATTTTATGTCTTTTATTTTGGTTAATTAGAAATAATCCATTATTACATAATTATGATGTCATTAACATACTGAAAAACTCAAACTTTATTTTTAGTATTCACGAAAAAACAAAGTATTTTAGAAAATTATCATAAATTTATGCTAACCTAATTTAAACATGATGATTTTGAAAATTATATTTATTTTATCATTATAATTCTTTAAATATGATAATTTTAACTTTTAAATATATAAATATATTTTTATTAAGAATAATAAAAAATAGAAAATGCATAGTAAAATTTTTGACACTTAAAAAAATAAAATTATTTATCATTTATTTTTAAATGAAAATATTTTTATCATAATATTTCATTAAAATAAATATTAGTCATAATATATTAGTTTATTAAAATTATTTATATATTTTCTAGAAAGTATTATTTTTTTCTGAAAAATAAAATTATCAAATTCTACATCAATTTTATTAAGAAAAACTATTCTTAAAATAGAAATGATGGGAATTTTTTTTATTTAAATAATGTAATTACACACTAAATTCATGAAATTTTACCACTTTTTACACCCTCGTATTCCCTAATAATAAGGTGTAATGGTCGTAGTTTCATGGGGTGCCTCGACTAACATCTATTGAGTGGTAATCTCTACAAACTTAAATTTCTCATATAGGATATTTCATTCAAGATTAAATTGTTAAATATTTTATTGGGATTGATGAAAAGATAACCCTAGTGATGATACCTCCCTCCCAAGTTCTGACAGATGGTCTTTAAATGGAATGACTTGACTGGTTCAGTCCATCGACTCTTCTTTCTGTATCAATTTTTCTTTTTTCATAATTTTACATAAAAAATCCAATGATTACATTAAAAGTATTATCAAGGGTATAGTTACAAACTGTTATATTGACCAATGTTCATAATTAACCAATAGTCATATAAAAGTCAAAATTATATAGTCACATTTCCCTTTATATTCACTTCATTAATAAAGAGATATAGTTATTTTGTATAAAACATATATTTTTTGGAAACAATTGTCATTAAAAAAATTTGTGTCATTACATTCATCCCTCCTTAAAAAAAATTTCCCTAAAATTTAAACTCATTCCCTCAGTTGATAAATGTTATAGGTACTTATACCTCATTGTTTCCTAGGGTTCTCATGTCGCTTCTTGATATTTTTGGTTTCTCTACAAAACTTTAATGAGGTGGGTAGTCATGTTTCATAGAACCTTGTCCCTCTAGTTCAATATCTTTAATGACTACTCTCATAAGAGAGGTCATGTTCCAGTTGAACCACCTCAGGATTCAATACATGTGAAGGGTCTGGTATGTACTTCCTAGAGAGAGATATGTGGAATACATCATAAACTTAAGCAAGGTTTGGTGGAAGTTCTATCCAATAGTCCACTACTCCTATTAGATCAAAGATTTCATAGGGTCCAATGTACCTGGGGATAAGCTTACCTTTCTTCTCAAACCACATTAATCTCTTCCAAGGTGAAATTTTTAAGGAATAATTTATTTCCAACATCAAACTCCAAGTCCCTTCGATGGTTGTCAGCATAGATCTTATGTCAACTTTGAGCAGCCTATATGTATTTTTGGATAGCATGAATATTTTATCTCATCTATTATAAAATATCATGGCCAAGAATCTTTCTCTCACTAGGTTTATCCCAACAAGTAGAATTCCAACAATTCTTTCCATATAGAGCTTCATAGTGTGCCATTTGAATACTTGAATGCAAGTTGTTGTTGTATAATAACTCAAATAATGGGAGATGTTTCTCCCATCCACCTTTAAATTCCATTCAGTGTTTTCTTAGCATGTCCTTGAGTGTTTGAATAGTCCTTTAAGATTGGAAGTCAGTTTTAGGGTGGTAGGCCATACTGAAATTCAATTCAATATATAGATCATGTTAAATACTTCTCTAGAATTTTGATGTGACCCTTAGATCATGATCAGAAATGATAGGGAGTGGAACACAATGAAACCTTACCACTTTTTTATGTATATATTGGCATGTTGGTCAAGATATAAGTCTTCCTGGATAGGGATAAATGGGAAGTCTTGGTGAGATGGTCCACTATAACTCATATCTCATTGTTTCCTTTAGATGTTCTCGAGAGATTGATGACACAGTTTATAGTGAAATTGTTTCACTTCCATGTTGGTATGGGTAGTGGTTGCAATACCCCTTTAGAAATTTGTCTCTCTATCTTCACTTATTGACACACCAATCACCTTGCAGTGCAGTTGGAAATATCCCTTTTCATTTTATCCCATTAATAATTATCATGAAGGTCCCTATACATTTTAGTGCTTCCAATATATCTAGAGAATGTAGAGAGATGAACTTCATCCATAAGCTCATTTACTTCTAAAATAGATGGAATAAATAGCCTTTTATGAAATTTATATACACCTTCTTAATTAATATTGAACTCAAGAAAATTCTCATTCTTCACAACCTCTATCCTCTTCTAAAAAAAGGATCTTAACTTTGAGCTTTCTTCATCTTTTCTAGTAATGATTTTTGAGAAATCAATATGGATATGTTTGATGATCTCCCTTCCCTTAATATTACCATGTCTAGTTTTACTTGGTCCTTGATCAAAGGATATCCTTGAATCCTTATCATTTCCATCATAATAGGGTCTTTCATACTTAATACATCAATAACTTTGTTTACTATTCTGGGATGGTAATGAATTGAACAAACATAGTCTTTAAGAAGTTCCAACCATATCCTATGTCTCATGTTCAATTCCTTTTGTGTAAAAATATACTTAAAACTTTGGTGGATTGTGTATATATCACATTTCTCCCCATAAAGATAGCTCCTCTATATCTTCAGAGAAATAACAACCGCAGCCAGCTCCAGGTCATGGGTAGGATAATTATGCTCATGATGATTTAACAGTTGAGATGAATAAGAAATAACCTTATCATTTATCATGAGGATGAACCCAATCCCTTTCAGATATACATCACTAAAAATAATTAATCTTTCTTTGATATATGGTAGAGTAAACATGGGTGTAGTAACCAATATCTTCTTCATCTATTGGAAAATTTCTTCACACTCCTTTTTCTAGATGAACTTAACTCCTTTTTGAGTTATCTTTGATAGTGGGTTTTAAATTCATGAAAAAAAATTCACAAACCTTTTATAATATTATTCTAAACCAAGGAAACTACTAACATTAGTTATTGTTGTAGGATGGGGCCACTCCTCCACAAACTTTTTATTTATATGGTAAACTGATATTCCTTCATTGGTTACAATGTTCCCCAAGAAAGTAACTTTTTGTTACAAAAATTAAAATTTTTTGAACTTTCAAAATATCTTATCCTTTGTTAGAGTTTCAAATATAAACCTTATATGATCCTCATACTCCTCATGAATTTTTGAATATATAATAATATCATAAATAAAAACGACCACAAAGTTATCAAGGTTGTCCATAAAGACCATACTCATCAAATCCATAAAAATAGTAGGAGAATCAGTCAAGAAAAAGGGATTAACAAAAAACTCATAATTCTCATACCTTAATCAGATGGTATAATTTGTAATATCCTCTTTATTTACCCTCATTTGATGATAATAATATCGAAGATCAATCTTGGAGAAGAATTGAGCCCCACAAATCTGGTCAAATAAATCATCAATCCCTAGAAGAGGGTACTTGTTCTTTACTGTGATCCTGTTAAGTTCTCTATAATCAATTTATAGACTCATTAATCTATCCTTCTTCTTAAAAAAGATAATATTCACTCACTAAGGAGACATAATTGGTCAGATAAACCCCTTCTCCAAAATATATTGAAGTTGTTAATTTAATTCTCCCAACTCCACATTTTCCATTCTATACGGGGTCTTTGATATTGACTTGGATCCAGACATGAGTTCAATGTAGAACTCCACATCTCTTTTTAGGGGAGGTCGAAAGAACTCCTTTGGAAATATGTTAATGTATTCTTGAATGATGGGGAAATTTTTTGTTCTTATACTTTCATTTTCTTCTTCCTCTTCACTGGTCATATTCATAAAGAAGGATAGGGGTGGTTCTTTTGGAAAGCTATCAAGTCCAGATATATCTCCTTTGAAAACAACTATATGTGGTCCATTCAAGACTATTGATATTCACTTGCTTCTTCAGTTGATCTTAGAATTATACTTTTAAATCCATCCCATCCCTAATATAATTTCGAATTCTAGAAAGGATATGACTACTAGATTTATAATGAGATTGCGCTCTAGAAACTGAATACTAGAGTTTTTATACACTTTTGATGCATGGATAATCCCTCTATGAGTCTTGACTGATAACTCTACTTTTATCAGTTTTGGTATTGATTATATATTATTTTCAAACTTAGATGAAATAAAAAAATATGTAGAACTACAAACAAACGTAGTACTTGATAGATTTGAGAGAACAATGAGGGTACCTTCCACCACATCATTAGGATCTTTAACTTTATCCATCGTGATATAAAAAGCCTATATTTATCTCTTGTCCTATGTTAAATTTGATGGGGATTCCCTTCCACAAAACGTTGGATTTGGATAGTGATTGGCGATGTACCCAATTTTTCCACACTCGAAGCATTTTACTTCACGTAGAGCCTACACCATCTTACCTTTATTTTTAGTGTTGAAAAGTTGAGGGTTCACCTCACTAAGATAGTTTCCACCAATATGGTCATATCTTCCACACTTTTAACATTTCTCTCTATTAATCAAGCAGTTCCCTGAATCCTTTTCCCCCATTTAATGAATGTGGAATGTTGCAATTGCTTTCCTCCTCTTTCGTGATAAAATTTACTCCCTAATATTAGCTCCATTTATCTCTTCTTTTCATTCAATTTGTGGAACCATTGTGTTTGTTTTAACTCTAGCTCAACCATCATAGTAATTCGCATGATCTCCTCATTCCTGTCACAGTCTCAATAGGCTAGATTATTTTGTATATGTGGCCTTACTCTACTGAAGAATCTATCAACCTTTCCATTAGGATCCATGAAAAAGCTAGAGGTATAGAAAGAAAGTATTTTAAAGTTCATCTCATAGCTTCCCATAGATTCATTTTCATTCCTCTTTAGCTGTAGGAATTACTTCTCCATTTTTTTACATTTAACGATGGAATTATTTTTTAAAAAAGTTTCCCTTGAATTCATCCCATTCCATATCTTTAATATCTCTTCTTGGATTTGTTTTTTTAATCAGTTTTCACCACGGATCAGATTCTCTCTTTAAGAGGTACATATCCATAGTGGATTTCTCTTATTTCTAACAACATAGTACATAAAACATATTTTCTATAGAGCTTATCCATTGTTCAGTAATCAATGGGTCAGTAGATCTTCTAAAATATGGTGGTCGTTGATGTATAAATGACTCAACAGAAATTTATTCCCTTTGGGGTGAATCTGGTATATTGGATTGATTCAAGCTATTATTTATAACTAAAGTTATTTGATTCATCATCCTTGTGAAGTTTTCTACTCCATCTTCCATCGAAGGGCCATCAGCGCCTGGTCTATTGTGGTCACCATTAACGTGGTTCCTCCTATTTCCCTCCATTTTCTAAAAGAATAAAACATTAGTGACACATTTTTTTTCTTTTAATAATATTATAATTCTAGAATAATTTTATGTCTTAAAACATAAGTATGATATTCATTAACAACAATTACATTTTCTACAAATCCTTCATAATGGTTCATAATGTGAGTGCCCAATCAAGATAATGTATCGCTGAGAGGGGTGAATCAGTAATATTATTTTTCTTTTCAGTTTCCCTTAAATTGAAACAACCTTCTCCTCCTATTAAAGATCTAATTCCTTACTGAACACAACAAACACACATCCACAAGAACATAGGTATTTACAAGGTTCACTATTCAATAATAATGGTTATATCCTTGGTATGGTTGGAAATAATAATATACCATACAATACACTAGAAAGAAATCCATGGATTACAATGAGTAGGATGTACCATTACACTCATGTAGCACTATGAAACAATCCCACTAGTGCATGTGCACCCTCTTAGTACAATAGGATAAAGCAACTTCTTTTGTAACAACTCATGTTACATGGGCTTCTTTTCAATTCAACATGTGTATACAAGTGTAACAAAATTCTTAAGTTCCATACCCAGAATAAAGGTAAGAACTTCCTAGACATAAGTTAAAAAACATAGAGTCTGAATTTTCATTGTGTTCCTCTCGAATCTGATTCTTTTGTATAATAGAATCATCTCCACAACAAACCCTGAGTACGCCGAACCCAGATCCGTTCTTCTTTAGTCTGAAAATTCTCAGTATGGTAAAAACCAGTAACAAAACTATGTTTCGATTATTCCTTAGTATGAAAATCCTAGTATGGTGAAACCCATTACATAAGTCTCATTCCGATTAGCACAGCCTGTTTCGATAAACAGATTCTGTTTAGTTTATCCCTACACTACAAATAGTAAAACACAACATCCTTCTCGACATAATGTAATCAAAGTAAGGTAGCTGGAATCACTTTCTCTCTCAGAATAGTCAATGTATCTCTCTCTTCCACAATGAACAGTACTCCTCAGATAGACTACACAATATAGTGTAGTTTCTCTCACCTTTTATAGGTGACCCAAAAGATTATGCGGGAATTTCAAACAAGTTTTTCCACCCACTCAAAATTTTTCATTTCCCCCTAAAATCTCATAGCAACTCTAACTTTTTCAATGCTTCTGGATTCTTCTAGAAGCATCTACAACCATTACTTCATCATCATCATAATCCAATTTCTAAGACTAATAACTTTTGATAGAACCATACAGGTCCAAACATTAGGTTCTTATTCACCCATCATGTTTTCTAAATCCAATTCTTCATAATAGATTTTAATCAAAATCTTGTAAGATAGGTTTAGCACTCCCTCAACAATTCATTCATTAATATCCATATCTTTTATTCTTTCTTGTCTTAATTGAGACAACAAACTTCTTATCTACTTCTTTTGACCCACAAGATGAAGATAATATTAGACTAACCAGAGCAATAGTCTTTCTGGATACAATCATCCTAGGTTCTAATCATCTTGGGTACGATCATACGGATGTTGTACATCCTTTATCTTGGAATCATTTCTCATCATCATAGATTCACACTTCTCAGTTACACTTTCATCAACATCACATTTACAAAGCTTATCGTCACTACTCTTTTTACCAACATCATCAGTGTCACTCTTCCTTCCTTCTTTCTTCCATCAAGCTAGTATCAAGAGTTCCCACATTAACTCATGATTTATGAGAAGTAAAAATAAGAAAATAATCATTACATTTCAAAACATCATAGTCTTAGTGACTCTGATTCTCCATCACAACAACCAATTCTTCCACTCTGACTCTCTTAAAAAATAGCCTCTGATTCCTCTAAAAAATAGTCTCTGATTATTTTGAAATTTAGACTCTGATTCCTATGAAAATTAGGCTCTAATTTTTATAAAAATCATCCTTTTATTCCTATGAAAATCAGGCTCCAATTCTTCTAAAAATTATCCTCTGATTCCTATGAAAATCATGCTTTAATTCTTCGAAAATTTAGACTGTGGTTTTTTTGAAAATCAAGTTATGTTTTCTATGAAAAATAGGCTTCGTTTTCTCTGAAAATCAGGCTCTGATTTGTTTAAAAACATACTTTGAATTCTTTGAAAAATAAACTCTTTATTATTTGAGAAATAGACTCAGAATTCCTTAAAAAATGACGAATTCTTTGAAAAACATACTCTAATTTCTTTGAAAATATGATTTTGAATTCCTAAAAAAACAGACTCTGAATTATTTAGAAAATAGACTCTGAATTCTTCAAAAAATAGGCTTTGATTTCATCAAAACATATGCTCTAATTCCATCAAAAATTAGACTCTGATCATCTTGCATGCGGCACAGATTCCGATTCTTTCTTTCTCACAAAACAGGATATGATCCTCTTAACTAAAAATTGAGGTGACTTCCTTTCTTCATACCTTATTCTTAGATAAAGAATATGACATAAAAAACCACCACCTTATTCATTAGCTTGGTCCTAACAATATACCCCTTTGTATATTTTTTTCAACCAAGTATTCATAAATCACTGAACTTTGAATCCACAAGAAATGAATTACTTATCAATAATTCTAAGCCTACCTAAGCTAACTAGTTATAGGAAACAAGAATCATAGATAGAAAAACTAGGTTGTCCATAACTAGTGATTTTGACATTTTCTTACACATCACTTCTTCATTATTCCTGCAAGACAAACCAAATTCTTTCCTACAACCACTCCAAAAAATATTTATAATATTTTTCACACAAAACAATGTTGAATTCACATCTTACCCACAAATATCTCTTTAAAGCATTTGATTTATGGAACAAAACAATTCTCCCACATGAAAAAACAATCCAAAGGTAAGAAGATAGAGGGGATGGAACACCAAACCTTATCCTTGAAGAGAAAGAGGTTGGACACCCATGTTCAACCTCAATTTTGAGAAAAATTCCATTAGTATGGGTTTTGTGAAAATATCAACCACTTGTTCTAATGTTGAAAAAAATCCAAGCTTTAATTAATTATTCTCTACATGCTCTTTGATGAAATGGTATTTATTATCAATATGATTCCAACATGAATGCTGAACTAGGTTCCTTGTGATATTAATAGTTCTTTGATTATCACACCCCAAGAACAAGGGAAACTTCACTTCAACAAGAAAATCTTCCAACTGTGTCTTCATCCACATAAGTTGAGTAGAAGCTTGAGAGGTAGAAATATACTCAAATTCTACCGTACTGAGAGTTACTGATCTTTTTTATTTGAATAAAATATATCACAATTCTTCCCCCTAAAGAACACTCCACCAGATATAGATCTTCTATCATCAAAATGTCCATACCAATCTGTATCAGAATACCAAAACAAGTCAATGTTATCTGAGATTAAATACCTAATTCTGAATTATGTTATGCCTTTGATGTATCTAAGAATTATTTTTCTAGCAATAAGATGTGATTCTTTAGGAGCACTCTGAAATATTTCACATATGGTTACAACATAAACAATATCAGGTCTTGAGGTAGTCAAATACAACAAACTTCTAATCAACTTCTGATATTCTTCCTAATCAACTTATTTACCTTCACAATATTTACTTAACTTTTTTCCACTAAAATGGGTGTGGAAACAAGTTTTGAGTTTTCCATACTGAACTTCTTAAGAAGTTACTTAGCATACTTTTCTTGGGAAATAAAAATGTATTCTTTCTTTTGAAATATTTGTAACCCAAGAAAGTATTTCATTTCCCCCAAAATGGAAATTTCAAAAACCCTTCATCATCTCTTTAGAAAATCTCTTACAAATTCATTCATCATTCCCAGTAAAGATAATATCATCAACATAAACTATTATAATGAGGGATAAATCTTGACTTTATCTAATATACTGATTTAAATCCATTCTTCATTTCATGAAGTTCAACTTCATTAAGAAAGTATCCAATTTGGAATACAATTCCCTTGGTGCTTGTTTTAGCCCATACATGGCTTTCTTTAATCTACAAACATAACTCTCATTTTTCCCAAAAACAAATCCACCAGGTTGTTCAATATAAACTTCCACTTCAAGATCACCAGTCAAGAATGTGGATTTGACATCCATTTGAAATATATTGTATCCTAATTGTAAGTAATAGCAAGAAATATTTTTATAATTCCCAATCTAGACACCAGATCAAATGTTTCATCGAAATCAATTACTTCAATCTAAGAATATCCTTTTCAAACCAATTTTGATTTGTTTCTGGTAACTTCACCTTCTTCATTCATCTTGTTCTGGAAAACTCATTTTGTGCCACCAATGTTTTTGTTTTCAAGATTGGTTATAATTTCCCATGAATTTTTCTTTTCAATTTGATCCAATTCTTCATTCATGACATGAACCCATTCTGGATGCTCAAAATATTCTTTCACATCCTTTGGTTATACTTTTCAATATAATGAAGTATGTGAAATGGATTTTGTGGTTCTTCTAGTTTTAACCCTTTAATGTTGATTTCCAATTATATTCTTAACTTCCACCTTCTTCCTCATTATAGGATGATACATCCAATTATCTTCATCATCAACGGAAATAGCTAAGTCTGATTCTTCTTATTGAGAATGGGATACATTTGTTTGTGTTCTTATCAGAATCAGTTTATTTAACTTTCTCAACTTCCTCTTCAACTTCAGCAGGTTTATCTTTCGCACTTTATTTTATAACCTAAACATAAACAGAATCAAAAATTTTATTTGTTTCTTTGTTGAATCATATATAACCTCTTCCTTCAAGAGCATAACCAAGAACAATTCCATCTTTACTTTTCTGCTCAAACTTACCATCATTTCCACCTTTCTTATTAATAATGCATGGACTTCTGAACACTCTAACATGCTTAGGACATGGAGTATTTCCATAAAAAAAATCATATGGGGTCATATCTAATTTTGGCCTATAGAAACAGTGGTTCTGAAGATAAACAACAGTACTCAAAGCTTTCCTCCGAAAGTAATGAGAAAGGCCATGTTCAAGTAAAATGGTTCTTCCCATTTCCACTAAGCTTCTGTTATTTCTTTCAGTAACCCCATTTTTTGGGGTGTGTAAGGGGAACTATATTCATGCATAATTCCATGCTTCTCAATATATTCTTAAAATTACTTACTTCTATACTCACCACCATTATCAGTTCTCGACTGTTTCACTGGATACTCACATTCTTTCTTAGCTTTCCTTCTGAAACTTTTAATCATTTTCAAAGCATCTAATTTGTGTTTCATATACATGACACAAGTAATACAAGTAAAATCATAAATTAAAGTGATGAAATACTTATCTACATCTTTTTATTGTTTTCTTATTGGACAACATATATTAGAATTTATTAGCTCCAGGGGTTTCTTAAAACAAATGTCAACTTTCTTATGCACAATATTCGTAATCTTTCCTTTTTGACAGATAATGAAACACCAATCTCTTATTCTTATAAAATAAGTAATATCTTGAACATTGTCTCTTATAGATAGTTTTCTTATGTTTCTATGACACATGTGTCCAAGCCTTTTATGCCACAACTGATTTTATTCCACCATGCTCATGTAACAGGAGTTTTGTGTATCACCAATCTAAAACAAATTTTTTATATATACTATTATCTTGTAATAATCTTCCCATATTATTCACTTTTAACAACAAATACATATTTCCTAAAGATAACTTTTTTACCCTCATCACACAATTGTGAAACACTTAGCAGATTGTGCTTTAGTCCATCAACATACAATGTTTTCTTGGACTTTATCTTTTCTTTCCCATTAATGGCTGATCCAACACCTTTCATATTCAATGTTTCATCATTTCCAAATGTCACAGTGAATTATTTAAACTCTTTAACATTATTCAACAATTTCAAGTCTCCTATTATGTGTGAATAATACCCACTATCAAGTATCCAGGGGAATTGTCCTTTTGTGGATTTCAATGGAGTTTCAATAAAATAGCTTTTTATTATTTCATTTATTTATTCACCTTCATCTTCTGAGAATTAATAATCTTTTGTTGTGCTGAAAAAAAAACAAGACATTATTTCATAATATGTCCAGGTTTTTTTCATCTCTCACAAATAGTTTCTAGTGGCAGTAAGTTATTTTCAGTCTTCAATTCATTCATTTCAACCTTCTTTTCAACGTCCTTTACATTCTTCTTTATTTGAGTATATTGACTCCCTCTCAATATCTTCCTTTCAAAACCTATGGTATAATAGTAATTTTGTTTTTTAAACCAACACATACTTGTTGTATGCTCGAATCCACCACAATACTAGAAATACCCATAGAAAGAGTATTTTCCTCTGAACCTTCTGTCCTGATTAAAATCATGCATATTTTTCTCAGCCACTTTGTTTCTTGAGCCACTAAACTTTTATTGAGACAATAAGGTTTCGTTTTGACTTTTTCATTCCTCTATGTTTTGAAAATCACAAACACTTTATCTTAATGAAAACAATTTTTCCCTAAGGATTACTTTCATAAAGAAAATTTCCCATATCTAAGGAAATTTTTATCCTTGCATTTTTTTCATTGTTTCAATTTATAATCTCTAAAAATCAAACTCATTTTATTACAATGACTAAAATTTGGTTTCTTGTGAAAAACCTCAAAATCATATAATTTATTGGATATTGAGTGTTCTATTTTTAGACTCTAAATTCTCTAAAATTAAGACTCTGAATTCTCTAAAATTTAGACTCTGTATTCTCTAAAATCCAGAATCTGAATTCCATAGAATTTAGAATCCAAATTTCTCAGAATTCAAACTCCGAATTCTTCAAAATTAAAATTCTCAATTCCTCAGAATTCAAAATCTGAATTTTTTCTTAAACGGAATCTGAATATCCATGTATTATAGACTCTAAATGTTTATTTGGATAGACTCAGAATTCTATTTTTCATTAGACTTCGAAAAATATATTTGGTCAAGTAACTTCATTTTTCCTACAGTTGTTATGAAACAATATCATACAATCTCTTTTTAACTAACTGTTGTTTGAGTGAAATGTGTATACGTCCCTCTGAGATTCAAGAAAAAATATGATTGTTGGAGGAGGATGTAGACTATTGGAGATGTGCCTATAAATAGGAGCTCATTCGAATGATCTCAATAACAAGTTCCATCACTCTAGAGATTTCATGCTACAAAAGTGATTTGTAGGGAGAGACTCTCATGATTTGTTCAGTTTTGAACATCTTTTTTCAAATTGCTTATTGCAACTCTGATTGTTGCTGAGTACAATCAAGGGCTTCTGGGGATAAGAAGAAAGAGGTGGATACTATCTTATAGTTTTAGGACTTCCAGGGATAGAAAGACATAGGTTCCGACTACCTTAAAGTTCGAGGGATTGTGGGGATAGAAAGACATATTATGATATTTCTATCAAGGGCTTACCCTAGTGTGGGTAAGACAGACTTTCATGAAAGTATAAATCAAGGGACCTTTATCCAAGGATGTTTTGTACCCTACTATTTGGGTTGAAATATTTTATACTTGTTACTTGTTTTGTTTCAAGTTTGTTTCAATTATATTTTGATAAAGGAAGAAAGTATAACCTTCTTATACTTTATTATTATTTTATTTACTCTGATAAATAAGATTCTATATGCTTTAAGGATTTAAGGTAGAATCTTTACCTAAGTAAACTTTTTTATGTTTTCTATCCAGAGCCAAATTTTTGGAACCTAGCATGTTTTTCTTATAGAACTATTTTAGGGTTTGTGGATTTACCTTGTTTAACTTTGTTAAACACAGTTTTCCTTATGTTTAAAAATGAAAGTTTTTAAAATTACAATCCACCCCCCTTGTAATTGGGCATCTACATTCTTATTTCGATCCTATAATTGGTATCAGAGAAAGTATCTGAAATACTTAAATTCACATAAATTTTTTCATTCTCATGTTTTCATTGTTCTAAATTCCTTCTTACTTAAATTTTCTTGCTTAATTTTTTCTTAGATAGTTTCATATCTGTTTATAACCGTTTCTATTAACAAGTTTTGTGGAAAGATATTTTCTTATAGAATGGTAGGAATGAATGTTGGGTAAATTAAAAATATAAATCCAACCAGACCACCTATATTTGATGGGAATGATTATGAATACTGTAGAGATGGAATGAATACCTTTTTCATTAACACTGGAGTAGAAAATTTTTTCTTGCTTATTGGAGATTACAAAATTCCTGACAGGGAAGTCAAAACCTTCACCAACCAAGAAAAATCAGAAGATCAACTAAATTACAAGGTACATAATACTTTTTTGTGTTCTATGACTAGGAATATATATAGTCAAATTTCTTCTTGTGAAGCTGCTAACTGAATCTATAAGAAACTTTAAGTTACACATTTTGGTATATCTAAAGTTATAGAGACTAGAAGAGCTATTCTTAGAGATGAATATCATGAATTTTTATTTCCTTATGGATAACTGGTTTGCAAAGTGAAATAAAGATTTATGGATATTGTGAACAGTTTACAATCTATGGGAGAGAAAGGTCTTGATGATCAAGTTCTTGTGGACAAGATAATTGATATTATTCCTAATGAGTGTGAATCTAAGAGGATAGATATTGATGAAAATAGGAAATTATCTCAAATTACTCTTGATAAGATTTTTGGAACTATTCTTCAAAAAGAAACCAAAATAAAAATAGATGCTAAAATTAATAAAAAAAAGAATGGAAATGGAAGTGTAGCCTTTACTACTACTAAATTCAAGACTCCTGAAGGGGTTATAATATCCAAGTCCAAGAAAATCAATGTTTTATATAAATCTAGTGAAAGTGAAAATTCTGATAATGGGATAATTAATCTTGATTTAAGGGTGAACAATATAGTTGGAAAGAAATAATTTCAGTACAGATATAAGAAGAAAGAAAGAAAAGAAAAGAAAGACATAGACATCACTTGCTATGAATGCAAAAGGGCAGGGCATATAAGGCCAGATTGTCCTATGATTGAAAGAAAAGATAGGAAGTAAAAGCATTATAAGAGGAATAGAAAGAAGTATTATAAGGATAAGGATAAGAAATTATTGAAATCCATTGATACTTGGAGTTCCAGTGGTGGTTACTCATCTGATGAATCCTTAGAGTCTAAATCTTCTAGTCAGAAGAATCTTGGTCTACTAGACATACTACCCATTGAAAATAGTTGTCTAATGGCCAAGGTACACAATGCCAAATCTATAATAATGTATCTTTAAAATAAAATTATAATGATGATAAATATTATGAATTTTTAGATGATGAATCTTCTTCATCGTAAGATAATACTTTACCTTCTTATGAATAATTATCTAGGTTTTCTAAACACCATGAAAATGAAAATTGTAAAATAAAAAAGAAGTTAGAGAAAGAAAATTCTAGAATATCTATTTTAACTAATGAAGTATAAGATCTTTCTAAGGATCTTGATTAGAAATTTTTTTATTTTGAATGTGCTTCAAAAAACATTGAGGAAGTTAATTTTGAGAAGAATAAACTTTCTAGGGATCTTGAAAATGTAAATTATAAGGAAAAATATTTTAGAGGCTAACTATAGTTCTAAAACTAATGTTTTTGAGGAAAATTTTTTTTTATTAAACTAAAGTCAGAAATATTTTCCTTAAGAAAATGTTTGTCAAACCTTACCTCTAGTAAGGAAAATTTTGACAAGATGTATTCCCAAATCCATCTTTTGATGAGTTGTTCTAGATTTGGTTATACCTATTCTAAACCTGTTTTTAGTAATAACTATTATGTTCCCCAGATTGCTCTATTTTGTACTACAAGTCAGTGTGGTGGAAATTGAGATAGGAATTTTTCTTTAAACCAAACCCAGTCTTTAGGTTTTTATAAAGCTTATTTTTCCAAGAAAATGTGGATTCCTAAAATCTTACTTTCTGAAAATTCTAGATCCAAGAATGTTTGGATTCTGAAATTCTAATTATTTTATTATTGGGGAAATAAATGAAGTACCCACAAAAATACATGTTACATGGATAGTGGATGTTCCAACTTATGACTGGTAATAAAAACTTCTTTTAAAAGATTATCAAGACGAAAGGAGAAAAAGTAACTTTTAGAGATAATGCTCGGGGAGAAACTGTTGGTATAGGTAACATTGTTATTCTTGGAAAACATTAATTTCAAATGTTTTATTTATTAAGGGTCTTAATAATAACCTCATTAGCATAAATCAATTACGTGATGAAGGTTACCTTGTGAATTTTAGGAATTATAAGTGATTAGTACATAATTCCAAGGAAGAGTTTATTCGTTCTACCCATAGGCAAGAGAATGTATACACACTAAACCTAGAAGACCATAGGATCGAAGATCTACATTGTCTTAGAGAAATGGAAGATCAATATTGGTTATGGAATAGATGGTTAAGACATTGTAACCTTTTGAACGTATGAAAACTCTCAAAGAAAATACTTTTTAAGGATCTACCAGAGATTATATTTGATTATTAAAAAGATTTTGATCCTTTTCCATTTAGATACAACATAAATAAAGTTTTAAATCAATCACTGAAGTCTCAACTTCTGATGCATTACAGTTAGTGAATATGGATATTTTTGGTTCAACACAAACTGGAAGTATTGGAGGAAAATATTATGTATTTTCCTTAATTGTTTTTTACACTAGATTTACATTGGTCTATTTTCTAGTAAAGTAATATGAAGACTTTTCTTATTTAAAAATTTTCAAATCTCATGTTAAAAATTAGAAAAACCTTCCTTTGATAACTATTCATAGTGATCATGGAGGAGAGTTTCAAAATTCTGATTTTGAAACTTTTTGTAGTACAAAAGGCATTACTCATAAATTCTCAGCTCCAAGAACTCATCAATATAATGGTTTTGTTGAAAGAATAAATTCGATTCTTCAAGAGATAACTCAAACCTTTTTGAGTGAATATTATATAGTTAAACACTTTTGGGATGAAGCTGTAATTACTTCTTGTTATACTATAAATTGAGTTTTGATTAGAACTTTTCTTAACAAAACCCCTTACGATTTGTGGAATGGTATAAAACCTAGTCTTTCCTACATCAAGGTATTTGGTTACAAAGTATTCATTATGAATACTAAAGATAATTTACATAAATTAACACCTAAATATGATGAAGTAATTTTCCTAATCTACTCTAAAAATTCTAAGGCTTATAGAATTTTTAGTAAAAATACTTGTACTATTGAAGAAACAGTACATATTAAATTTGATGAAAATGATCTTTTGTTTTTAAACAACCCCAACCTATATATTTCAATGTGTTTTCAAAAACTTATTATCAAACCTTGATAGAAGATCCTTCTGATAAGAAAAATGTTCCAGATAATATTTCATAACCATTTACCCTAGAAGATTTCCTACCATATGTTGATGAATAGGTTTTACAAAAATCAAATCAGTCATTTCTTAAGAATCATCGCAGTGATAGTATAATTAGTGATGTAAATAAAACTTTAAGGATAATAAGTTCCTTAATAAATGAAGTATAAAATCTATCATTCCTTTCCCAATTAGAATTATAAAATCACTGATGAGGCTTTAGGTGATGATGATTGTATTAAAGTCATGCAAGATGAGCTAAATAAATTCGAAAGGAATAAAGTCTAAACCTCGGTTGAAAGACCTAAGGAAGCTTCTGTAATTGGAGTAAAATGGGTCTTCAGAAATAAGTGTGATGAAAATGTAATCATATTAAGAAATAAATATAGATTAGTTGCTAAAGTCTATAATCAATAAGAAAGAATAAACTATGAATAAACCTATGCTCCAGTATCTAGACTTGAATCTATTTATAGTTTACTTTCTGTTACAACATTATTTAATTTTAAACTTTTTCAAATGGATATAAAATGTGCTTTCCTTAATGGATATGTTCAACAGGAATTTTATGTTGAACAACCTCCTAGTTTTGAAGATAGAAAATATCCTGAACATGTTTTCAAACTTACCAAAGCTTCATATAGACTTAAACAATCCCCTAGATCCTGATATGATAGAATTATAAGATTTTTTTACAAAAAAATTATGCTAAGGGAACTTCGATCCAACTCGTTTTATAAAGAAATATATGAAAAATTCTTTGATTTTTTAAATTTATATTGACGATATTATATTTGGTTCAACACAACAATCTTTAACTAATTAGTTTGCAAATCTAATTAAATCTGATTTTGAAATGAGTATGATGGGTGAGTTAATATTTTTCCTAGGTTTTTAAATTTCTCAAAAACTAGAAGGAACTTATATATACCAACATAAGTATATTAAATGTCTTCTTAAAAATTATGGATTTTAAAACACTAAGAGTATAAGTAATCTCATTGGTAACTCAAATTTTCTTGATATTGATAAAGATGGAAAACCAGTAGATCAAACATTATTTAGAGGTATGATAGGAAGTTTACTATACTTGAAAAAAAGTCGTCCAGAATTAATGTTTTTAGTATGCGTATGTGTAAGATATCAATAAAATCTAAAGGAATCTCATTTAAAAGAAGTGAAAATAATTTTTCACTATTTAAAGGGAACCATGGATTTAGGTCTCTTCTGTACTTCTAGAAATGATTTTGTTTTAAAACGTTTTTTAGATGCTGATTTTGGTAGATGTAGAATGGATAGGAAAAGTACATTTGGAACTTTTCATTTCTTAGGAGATTCATTCATTTCTTGGTCATGTAAAAAGAAACACTCAGTATCACTTTCCACTGTTGATGCTAAATATGTTGTAGCTGGAAGTTGTTGTGCTCAAGTGTTGTGGATACAATACACACTCACAGACTATGGATTGAGTTTTAACAAAACACATATATTTTGGGATAACACTAGTGACATTTCCCTAAGAAAAAACCCTGAAGATCACTCTCATTCCAAACACGTAGATATTAGGCATCACTTTCTTTGGGATCACACACTAAATGGAGATATCGTTATTCAGTTTATCAGAATGCAAGATCAACTTGCTAATATATTTACCAAATATTTACCCTTCGATAGATTTGAATACATTAAAAAAAATTATGAATTATCACTGTATGGTAATCATCCATATTAACTTTTTGTTGAAAGCGATCCCATTACATTAAGAAACTCCTTTTTATAAGGGTATTACATTTTCATTCTTTATCAAAAAATTTCATAATCAAAATTTTTCTAAATAAAATTTTTCTTAATAAAAAATTTTCTAAATTAAAATTGTTGTTAACCAAAAAATTTCGTTATCAAAATTTCTCTTAATAAATTTTTTTTTATAATAAATTTTTTTTGTAATTAAAGTTTTTTGTAATCAATTATTTTCTTCATAATCAAAATTTTTCTTTGAAAAAATTCAAAATCAAAAAATTTCATTATCAATTTTCTAGAATCTAAAGTTATTCAAGAAGAATTTTTTCATTACTGATAATTTTCCTAGAAATCTTGAAGGTATGTTTCCTCACTTAAGTTTTCGTAATTAAACATTTTACTTATTGGTATTTTTATCCTGCTCAAGAAAATTTTTCAGATTCACTTTCCTTATATCTGAATTTTTACCTTAAAAAACTCAAAAGATCAGAACCTACCTAATCCTTCTTTAGATTTCATCTCAACTGTTAGATCATATAGAGATTGTTTAAACCATTGGATCAATCTAGGAATATGAATCATCGCTTCAACGCCTATATAAAGGCCCCTCTAATGGTTTTCCCACATCGGTTCTCAAGATCTTGCGTATTGAATCGCTTCTGCTCTACTTAAGGGTCATTTCGAATTTTCTGGTTTTCTCAAATCGAAATGTCTTTGGAAGCATCCCCACGAAAGAAAATTTTGTCATCTAAGGAAATTTATGAATGGTAGGTCTACAGAGAGAGGTTAGTAGATCTGAAGTTCTACACTAAGTATGATTCTCTTATTTTGAAGAATATCATGTTGAATGGCTAGGAGAGTCTATGTGTATTCAAACCAAAGGCACAAGATCTAATTTATCTGGAGATTATGGTTGAATTTTATGAGACTATAAGTTTTTTTGTTTAATATGGGAAAGATAAATTTTCTTTTTAGAGTTATGGGAAAACTTATTATCTTTCCTTTATCTTAGCTGCAATCATTATAGGAATTTTGTATGAGGGGAATCTGATTTCAGCACCCATAAGCTACCAGATATATCAAGAAATTTTGATACGAATAAGGCCATAGAGTTCCTTTGTTTATCAGGGGTGAAGACACCAAAAATCAACCATCTCTCTACAACCTCAGGATCTTAGAATTATGGGTTCAAGGATATCTCATTCTGAGGAAAGGTGATAAGGATACCCTAAAGAAGAGTCATATCTATATTCTGGAACTTATCGTAAACCTGAGGAAGATTAACTTGGTCCAGTATATCTTGCTGACTACTTCCAAAAACAAAAAATGGGACCCTTAAATCTCATATTATTATGTATCCGGATATTATTTCCAAGATCATTGTCCTTTTCCTAGATTTTTTCAAAATCCAATTTACTTCTAAGACAAGTAATTTCAAGGTTATTTTGCTATGTGATGATACCATTAGAAGGATGAAGGATTGATTTAACAGCAGATCCAGAGAATTTTATGACTTGTCTGAAAGAGAGATCGAAGGATTATCCAAGGAGCCAAAAGCAGCTGAGGCTTCCAAGAAAGGTGACAAGAAGAGAATGTTGAAGGAACCAAAAGTAAAAGGAAAATATCCTATAGTTCAGGAAACCCAATCAACACCTCCAAAATCTAATAAGTCGAAGACATATCTGAATTAATTTGTTGCTAAGTGTAGATAAGATAAAAAGAATTAGAAG
This sequence comes from Viscum album, assembly GCA_963277665.1. Lineage (NCBI taxonomy): Eukaryota > Viridiplantae > Streptophyta > Magnoliopsida > Santalales > Viscaceae > Viscum > Viscum album. The sequence continues at coordinate 81,552,424 of OY728136.1, forward strand.
GAAGGAGATCCTAGCTTTGTCTTGGACCCTACTAAGGAAAAATCATTGAAGTTTAACGGTGCTGAGGATTATGAGAATCAAGAAAAAGAGAAGAAGAAAAAGAATAAAATGTTTGAAGCTGATATTTTTCAATATATTCTCAAGGCTACTGAGAAAGCTTCTGAGCAGATTCAGATACCAAAATCATTTCTCAAATAAAAAGTATCAGTAGAGACTCCAGGAAAGAAAATGGTCATTCCGGAACCTGATGAAGAGGAAGAGATTGTGCAGGAAGAGGAAGTGGAAGGAGAAGAATAGGAATTAGGGGATGATACTGAGGATGTCTTAAGAAAAGTTGAGCTATATTAAGATAAGGATAGTCCTTCTAATAAATTTTCAATCTGTAATTCCCAATCCGAATCCACTAAACTTTCTTCCCCATGAAAAGAATAAGAGGGTCAGGAAGAAGTAAACAAACAAATAGAATATGAGAGAAGCAACCATGGATTGGTTCAACCCGAGAATATGGTGGAAGATAATGAAAAAGAATAGTTTGAGGAAGATAACATAGTCCAACTATCAAATAGTGAACATGAATCACCAAAGGCTAGTGAGATCATTCTTAGAGCTGATAAAGGAAAATAGGTGTTAGCTGATACACCTAAGAAGGCTATGGTGGTTAAGAAAGATGTTGGTGGATATTCAAAAAGAAATAATGGTGATATTGAGAAAGAATCCTCACTAATAAGATAATATGATTCAGAATTGTCTTCTATGGGTCATGATTATGTGGTTAAATCCCTGAAGAAATTGGTTGATACAATTTCTCTAGATCCAAGTATTGACTAGAGATGTTAGATGCTTAATCATTCATTTAATCAGAAATCAGATTCTGTTTCCATGCTTATGGACAAATTCTTCAGGATTGAGGCTGATTTTAAATCTTCCTACATCGGGTATGATGCTCATATGAGTTCGTGAAAGAAACCACTAAGTGTTCCAAAAATACAATTGAAGAGCTTATAATCCTTGATTACTTTCAAGATAATGTGAAGGATTATTTTGATACTGAAGATAAAAAGATAAATGATCTTACTACAAGTTTCAATGAGAATATCAATCTTGAATAAACATCTCGGAAGAGGGAAGACAAGGATCTAAATGGGAAACTAAATTCAGTTTCTTTGAATCTGAAAAGGGAAAGAGATATCATAATCGAGTTCGAAGAAAATTTCACTAATAAAGATGATAATTTGAAGACATGGGTAGAAATTCTAAAGGCTCAAGAAGAAAAGATCAATGCTCTGGAGAAGAAAAATAAAGATCAAGATCAACTACTCAAATGTTTTGAAGAGGATCATAAGGATCATAAGAATTTGAAGACCATTTTCAAGAATCTTATGCCGAAGGAAAAAAGAAGGATGATTTTTTTTATTAACTCCATTCTTTAATTGTATTACCTTCCTTGTAAAAAATATTTCCAATCGTAATAACAATTTTGGTTTTTTCATATGTTTTGTTGTATAGTACTAATATTTCAGGTACCATATTTTTTTATATTCCCTCTATTCCTTTTTTTAAATCTCCAAGGGGGATAAAGGAATGATAAAATGGAATTCTGAATAAAGAAGATAAAGCCCTAAGTATGGGGGAGTCTATCGTAGGGGGGATTTTTTACATAGAATATTTTTATTTTGTAAGAAAAAGAAAAATCTCTTTAAGGAAGTTAAAAATACGATCCTTAGGGATTCCAAAACCTAAGGGGGGTTATTCATATTCACCATGATATATAAGTAAAGGGAGATAAGCTTTTCTTTCAAGTTCATAAAGTAAAATTCTATGTCCATATATTCTTTTTCATAAGGATGTTTTTGCTTTCCAAAACGGGGGATATTTTTTAGTCAATAAGGTTTCTTTATGACTTTTTCATTCCTCTATGTTTTGAAAATCACAAACACATTATCTTAAGGCAAAATTTTTTTCCCTAAGGATTATTTTCATAAGGAAAATTTCTCTTCTATAAAGAATTTTTTATCCTTACCATTTTTTTCATTGTTTCATTTTATAATATCTCTAAATCAAACTCATTTTATTACTAAGAATAATATTCAGTTTCTTATGAAAAACCTCAAAATATTATAATTCATTCGATATAGAGTGATGTGTTTTCTGACTCTGACTGAAAATCAACATTTTTATTGATTTGAAAAAACAAAATACACAAAAGATCATCACGGTGGTCAAAAGTACTGCAAGCCCAAATAATCATTGAAAACAAACTTCATCCCCTCACTAGGAAAAGACCCCCAGTTAAAGAAAAAAACATACTGCAATCAGGGGTTTCCATAGAAGCCAAAAAATCATCCACCATATTTCCGTCCCGCCAAGTGTGAGAGATCTCTAGGTGAATCCCAATAAGCAGTTTTCATCTCTTAAAAGTGTATGCAATGTTCCAAGGAACCTTGCCTTTGCCCAGCATCACATTGCACAATATCACAGAGTCTATCTCCACCGCTGTCAGAAAAATATACCTATAAGAACACATTTCCATACCTGTAGCCAAGGATTGGGCCTCCTCCTAGAGAGAATCACCACTCTTGAGCGTGCTTGCGAATGCTTCAATCACAGACCCCACATGGTCTCTCATGACACCCCCCCCCCCCCCCCCCCCGTGAATCTCCCTCATGATCAATGACCCATCTGTTTTAAGTTTTATCCCCTAGCTAGGAGGGCTCTAGTGAACCCATCGTCCCTACCCTGAGATACCGACCTAATGATCGGTTAATATATTGGAGACAATGGAGCTCACAGATTGTGCATCGTGACAATCGAGGCATAGTCTGACCAGACCCAAAAAAGAGTTTTCATTTTGAAAATAATGCTAACCTGGGATCCAGAAATTTTATTGTGGTGAATATCATTTCTTTCCTTCCAAGTTGTCCAATGACCAGCAAGTAGAATGAATGTCCCAGCTTTCCTCTTAGCCCCATGATTCCCAGATCCTCTAAAACATGAATTGAGGAAGTTACCATGCGCCCCATCATACCCATACCAACTGATGAAAGATCTGAAATTACACCATATCTTTCTAGCCCATTCACTATCATAGAAGAGATTCCCCACTGATTTGTGGTTGAAAGACCTACAACACCAACATCTTGAAGCAACGTTAACTCTGATTCGTTGCAAACTTTCATCTATAGGTAGTGCCCTATTACACATACGCCATAACAGAAAATTAAATTTGGAAGGGATTTGCTTGCACCACAAAGCCTCCCCCCACAGATCATCATTAGCAATGTTCATCGTCACCCGAGCATAATCCTTTATTTAAAAAGAACTTGATGTAGAAATAGTGAAAATAATCCTATCATGCTCATCACTAGCAACTATGTTGTTGAAAAAATCCATTTGGCTCTCATCAAGTATGGCCTGAATAAACTGTGGATGAATGCTTTCTTCCTTCAAAGATAAATCTAGGGTGGGGTGGCTCGAAAACCACAGCCTTCCCACCCCACAATATAGCTACCAAAAATTGATGTTTCCTCTTCCAACTAACCATCGAGAGTGATGATGTAAGACCTCCGGGTATGGGTGAATCAGATTCCATATCCTAGAACAATGTGTTCTCTGAACATTCACATTCAAGCCATATAAGTCCTGTATTGTTCTACCCCAAAGAGACTAACCTTCCAGTGCCTCCCATGAAATCTTAGCATATATCCCTTTCATGGTTGAAGAGACACTTCTCAAATTAATTCCCCCTTCAGATATAGGTTTTGCTAACCATTTCCCCGAAGACCACTGATGTCTGCCTTCTATCTGCCCATCCCATATGAAGGATACTATAATCTTTTCCAAGATGGAAACCACACTCTAAGGAACCTTTAGAGTGTAAATAATGTGCATGGTAATGGAAACTAAAACACTATTCACCAAAGTAATGTGACCTCTAAATGATAGATATCTTTTCTTCCAATTATAGATGTGCCCCATGTTTTTTCTAATAAGTTTGTCAAAATGATGCACCCGAAGAGAAGAAGGGATAACTGGTGCCCCAAGGTATTAAATGGGGAAGGATCCTTTTTCCATATTCTAACTGGCCACCAAAACCCTCTACCTCTTCATGGAGGTCTTCTTGGAAGTAAAGAAAGGGATTTTATATTTTTTTCACCACCTGCCCACTCCACTTGCAATATTCCCCTAAAATTTCATTCATCCCCTACACTGACCTTCTAATACCATTGACAAAAAGGATTATATAATCAGAAAAAATCAAGTGTGTGATGACCATAGTGGCATTCCTATTATGATAAGGTAGGATTTTACCCATTATGAGGCCTTGATTTATGTAACAACTCAAAGAATTTTGTGCAAGAATGAAAAGAGTAGGGGACAGAGGATGCCCTTGCCCGAGACCATGACAAGCCTTGAAAAATCCAAATTGTTTACCCATGAATGAAGTATAGATACAAACCAACATGAATCAATAAAAAATAAGGTCACTATTCCAATTGGAGAACCCCATGCAAGACAAGAATTTTAGGACAAACCTCATTCCAACCTATCATAGGCCTTTCTCATGTATAATTTAACCACCAAATTTCCCCCGAAAGACTTGTTATTGATTCCACTTACCATTTCTTGGACCACTCCTATCACACTCTAGATTTACCTCCCTTTTATGGATCCATTATTTTCAAAATTCATCCAAGAATCTAGGTGAGCAGCTAGTCTCTTGTTGAGTATGATATCCAAGACCTTGTACGATAAATTTCACATACTGATGGGCCGGTATTGATCAATGGACTAAGGATTTCACACCTTAGTAATAAGAACCATTTTGGTTGCATAGGATATTCGAGACATGTCCCCTCCCAGGAATAAATCCTACAAAACATGTACAAGATCCCCATTAATAATATCCCAAGTTGCCCTGTAAAAAGAACCAGGGAACCCATCAGGCCATGGTGCACTATCCAAGTTCAAAGTCCACATCGCCTCATGCACCTCATCTTCATATGTAGTTCTTATAACGCCCTCATCAATGACCTCCAAAACATTGTTTGAAATATTGTCAAAAATATCAGCCCTACCGCTCAGGTATCCCCCTAACCTACTAGGATTGGGAGCAGCTAGTAAAGACTGTAGGGATCCATTGACCATGAGCCCTACCTCCTCTCAGGGAGTGGAAAATGATCCATCATCCCTATGAATGTTAGACCTATGAACACGCTGGAATTCTCTAATGCAAGCATAAAAGTATCCCGAGTTTTGATCCCCCTCGAGAAGCCATTTATCCTGTTCTCCTTCTCTGGAAATCCTTTCCTGCCTCAGAAGACTATCAGATAGATTATCCATTTTAGTTCTCAGTTCAAAAAACATAGAGTCATCCCAATCCTATTCCAAACAATTATCCAAGCATTATACCTCAACACTGATCTCAAAAAAGTCCTGATCATGATCTAGGATCTTCCTTATCCAGACACGAAGGAGATTCTTTAACTGCCTAAGCTTGTTTTGAAAAGAGACCCACATATTCCCCTAGTGTTACAGGTCCCAAGCTTCCTTGAACACCATGAAGAAACCTGGTTCCTCCATCTGTGATTTTGAAAATTGAGCATGCTCCTCCCACAGTGACCCTGCACCAAGAGATAGGCAAAGCAAAGAGTGGACAGACAGACATCTTGGCAAGTGAACAACTTTGGAATCCGAGAACATGGAAATGGAAACATTATTCATGAGGAACTGGTCAAGCCAACAGTAGGAACGTCTCCCCCCGCATTGATTATTACACCAAGTAAAGTTACTACCCTCATAACTAGCATCCAAAAGGCCACTTCTTGCCATTAATGAAACAAAATCCGAATATCCACGTATTACAGAATCTGAATGTTTATTTGGTTAGACTCTGAATTCAAATTTTCATTAGACTCTTAAAAATATATTTAGTTAAGTAACTTTATTTTCCTTACACTTGTTATGAAATGATGTCGTACAATTTTTTTCTAACTAACCATTGTTTGAGTGACACGTGTATAGGTCCCTATAAGATTCAAGAAAAAAAATGAGCATTAGAGGGGGAAGTTGTCCATTGGAGAAGTTCCAATAAATAGGATCTTATTAAATCGATATCAATAAAAAGTTCCATTACTCTATATATTACATGCTGCTGAAGTGATTTATAGAGAGAGAGACTCTCATGCTTTGTGCGGTTCTGAACATCTTATTCAGATTCCTTCATGTGACTCTAATAGTTTTTTAGTACAATCGAGAGCTTCTAGGGATAGGAAGACAGAGGTTTCAACTACCTTAAACTTAGAGGACTCCTCGGGATAGGAGGACCGAGGTGCCGACTACCTTAATGTTTAAGGGCTTTCACGGATAACAAGACTGATTCTGATATTTCTATTGAGGGATTACCCTGGTGTGGGTGAGACAGAATTTCTTGAAATTATAAATCAATGTACCTTTATCTAAGGTTATTGTATACCCTACTCTTTGGGTTAAAATATTTCCTACTTGTTACTTTTTTTGTTTCAAGTTTTATTTGCATTGTATTTTGATAAAGGAAGAAAGTGTAACCTTCTTATACTTTCTTATTCTTTTATGTACACTAATAAATAATATTCTATATTCTTTAAGATAAAATCATTACCTAAGTAAAATTTCTTTAAGTTTCCTTCCCATAACAATATTTCCAGAACCTAGAAAGTTTTTCTAATAGAACTATTTTAGGGTTTGTGAATTTACCTTGTTTAACTTTGTTAAACATAGTTTTCCTTGAGATTAAAAACAAAAGTTTTTAAATTTACAATTCACTCACCTCTTGTAATTAAGCATCTACATTCTTATTTTGATCTTACAAATTTTTCTTATCAATAAGGTCATTCTGATGATCCCAAATCCTCCTCATCCAAAGGTAGCCCAACCTCCTATAACTGACAAAATAGATCATTGTCTATCTAAGACATAAAATGATTATTGTTAGCAAATATCTGAAAATAACTATTATATATATATATATATATTATTTATGATTATAACTAGAATTTAATTATGTCAATTTTCACCTTCATCGTCATCTTTATATCTCATGATGTCAATGTCTTCATTTTCCTCCTCAGTGTCATCAATATCCATATGAGTTCCAGTTTCATCATCTCTTTTCATTTCAAATTCATTTGTAACATCATTAACATCATCATCACCATAAACACTTAATTGCGGGGTATCATCATCGATATTCATGTGTCTTTGTAAAAAAGATGTATTTTGAGTTGTCTCTCAAAAAATTTCATTTCCTTTCACTTCAGTGAAACAACATTCACTTTGAGTAAAATGATTTTCCCAAAAAAAAATTATTATTCTCCACTAATCACTCAGGTATCTAAAAGTTTCATAGTACTTTGCGTAATAAATTTTATGTGCTTGTTGATCCAGTAAAAATGGTTCATTATAGCAAGAATAATTTTATATTTAATATCAATGATTCCATGAGTCAGATGAACACTCAATCCTCTCTCATTATCCAAACACCGACATTTAAACATCATTATGAAATTTTTTCCTACATAACACAGTTCAATAATTTCATCCAGCATGCCGTAAAAGTCAACTTTAGTTTCTCTATGATGATATTCTCTCAAGAAAATTCCATTGTTCATTTTTTTGATTCCCCATATGCATGTGTATGAAATCAAAAACCATTCACCACATATGCATTGTAATATTTAACCATTTTGGATATTGTGTTACTTAATATACACAGTCGCTTATCAATTTTATCATCATATTGAGACACCTGAAAATTTGACAAAAAATTATTAATATAATAAATAATAAATTGAATTTCTATGTTAACCCATTAATAATTTATGTTTCCAGTTTTTTAAACCATTTAGAAATTTTTTTCCGGCGTTCATCAAGAGCAGCTACTATAATTTGTGGAAGCTATTTCTTGATATTAGTATCATATAATCTAAAAACAAAATAAGTTTAATTATTGAAATATAAATTATAGAATAAGTTATAGAAGAACTCACAATACAAATGATGTCATTTCCTTACAGTTTATAAGAACATATATTTGAACTCTCTGATGTTCATCATCTGAAAGCCATTGCTCATGAACTCCACCAAATCTAAGATCTAGATGATTAAAAACTAATAATTGATTTTCCATTTCATCATCAACATTCCCCTCATTCCATCCCATGCAGCTATGTTTTTAGGGATATTCAGATTCAAAATAATGAGAGCAGGAAAAAGAAATTTTCTCTTTCAAATAAGCTTTATCAATTGAGAATTCAATGGAGGCTCTGTTATGTACTATTTTCTTCAATTTCATGCATGCATATCTCGAGAGGTTACATCCATTGAAATTTTATCGGACCTCCATATTTTTCTTAATTTTTAAAATTTAATATCAAATGTTTCATTGAGTCAAAGAAATACGGAGAAAATATTTTTTTTCAGTTTAAATATAATTAAAAAAACATCTTCTTCCAGTTTTCTTAGTGCATCGTAGTCTGTTATCACCACACAAATGTATTCGAAAAATATCATATGTCTATTATTGAATCCAAAATCATAGAATTAAAAAGAACATCTTAATCCAATCGGCATAAGTCATTCTATTATAGCATGAAAATCATGAATTTTCAATCCGGTAATATGACCATTCTTTTCACATCTTCCCAAATTGGAAGAATAGCCATCTATAAGTATCAAATCTACAATCCACTGACAAAATAATAATTGATTCTCTTTGGACAGGGTATAAGCTTCTTTTGGCTTCATTAAACTGTGTGGTCTGATATGTTCAAACAATTTAAGTTCTGTTCTCCTGGAAATTTGGGGAAGATCTAATCGTGCCTTTAAATTATCATTGGTCTTACCTGGTGTATCCAAAACAATATGAAATAAATTATCAAAACAGTTCTTCTCAATATTCATGACATCTAACATGTGGTAGACCAACTAATCAGACCTATATGGAAGATCCAAAAAATGCTCTATTTTATCTAATTGTGTTATTTCCCAAAGCCATGAATTTTATATTGGTTTATTGTTGGCCCAAATGTTATGGGAGGTAATGAAAATAAAAATAAATTTAACTCTATATGTGAGATCATTTTTGGAGGTCCATCCCTTTCAATTGTTCCTTTTCTGAAATGATATTTTTTCCTCTGAAAAATATAGTCGGTTGGAAGAAATTTGCAATGACAGCCAAAATAGCAAGGTTTTTTCCATTGATGACCATAAATGCTTTTTTATCTCTCATACAGTAAAGACATGATTTCAAACTATGTTTAGTCCAGCCAGATAACATGCCATATGCTGGGAAGTCACTAATTGTCCACATCAATCTAGATTTTAGTAGGAAATTTTTTTTCGCAACAACATTATATGTACTAACACCATTACTCCACAATAAATTTAACTCTCCAATCAGTGGTTTTAAATAAAAATCACTATTCTTTTTTAGATTTCCTATGATTAATAAGGTCAAAAACATATAAGGATTCTTCAACAACATCCATGGTAGTAAATTGTACGGAGTTATAAAGACAGTCCAACATGAATACTGACTACCATAAGAAATAAACAGACATAAACCATCAGTATAAAGATCAAATCACATGTTCTAGGATTCTAAAGAAAAAGATAGATGTACTCTGTCAAAACGTTTCTATGAATCACCATCAGATGGACGATTCAAGCTTTTACCGGTTGAAATCTTGGTTTTGTGTCATGAAATCATTGTTGTTGTGTTCTGAGACATAAATAAACTCTACAACCTGGATGTAAGTGGGAAATATCGCAACTGTTTTACGAGAATCAATCTAGACTTTCCCAGTTCATCTTCTTTATACCTCGATTTTCCATATGTGGGACAAATATCTGACAACTCATTTTCATCAGAATATAAGATGTAATCATTTGAACATGCATGAATCTTTTGATAACTAAGGCCCAGATTACGAACCAGCCTCTTTCCCTCATAGTAATTTGTAGGAAACACATTTCCTTTAGGTAACAGTGTTTTAACCAAAGAAAATATCTAATAAAAATAGTTTTTTGACATTCTATTAACTGATTTAATAGCCATAAATTTTTCAACCACTTCTAATTTTCTTATATGTAACTAGGATATAATGAATCATCAGTAGATCTCAACGGCTCATAAAATTCATATGGTTCCAACTTAAGAGTTAAATTAGTATCATCCTAAGTTTTATTTTGTTGAACAGATAGACCTGCAACATCATGTACTAAATTTAGAAACCATGATGGATCCAAAATCAAATTATTTGTATATTCTCTAGAACTATGTTCACCATGTTGATAACAAAAAACATAATCTAGTTGAAAACCAAAATGCAAGAGATGTCCCCCAATGTTGTCAAATGTGTCAAACGTTCTCAGAGAACATTTTTTACAAGGACACTTAATTATTCCTTCTGAAACAAATTGTAGTTTTGATGATAAAAATGATAAAAAAAGTATCAACACCCTCAATATATATAGGATTTAAAATAGAACCATTTGGATTTTTGCACTGGTTTTTTCAAGCGTGATCATCTAATAACGACGGTTGTTGACGTCCTTGTTCCAAATTTTTCTACAAAATATAAAATCATTAGTTTTTTTGAATAATTTTATATAAGAAAAACAATATCTAAATAAGAGCAGATAAATAATTATATTTACTTCTTAAAAATTACCACTAATTACGGGTGACACAGTTTCCAGTGGATTGTTGGCTTCTCTTTTATCTGACGGCTCATTTACTTGCAACTTTCTCACACTAAAATCACAATTAATAATCAGCTCAGAGGTATGAATATCCATTCATGTGAATATTAGAATGCATAAGCGTACCTCTAACCAGATTCTTAATTGTGAATTTAGTGTGAGAAAGATGCAAGTTAATGAGCGGTCAGAAAAAAGAGCCCCCTTTTTGTCAACGAATCATCTTCTTACAACTATCACCGCCTGAAAACATTATGAATGAATACATATCTCATCTCATGCATATGAGATTGGATATGCATACATAAGAGAACATTTTTCATAATTTTCTGAGTTAGAGAGAGTTGAAAGGAGAAGATTCATCAAGCAAAAGGAGTGTCATCATTCCACTTGAAATTGTGCCAAGTTCTTACAATTTATTAAAATTATCCCTATTTATTACTAATTCTTTTAATTTATTACTAATTCGTTCAATTTATTACTAATTATTACTGGTGATTATTAATTATTACTACTTATTACTATTTATTACTAATTATTAATATTTATTACTAATTATTACTAATTATTACTAATTATTACTCATTATTACTAATTATTACTAATTATTACTTTTTATTACTATTTATTACTAATTATTACTAATAAATCCTAAATATTACTAATAAATCCAAATTATTGCTAATTATTGCTAATTGTTGCTAATTATTGCTAATTATTTCTAATTATTGCTAATTATTGCTAATTATTGTTAATTAATGCTAATTATTGCTAATTATTGCTAATTATTTCTAATTATTGCTAATTATAACTAATCATTTCTAATTATTACTAATTATTACAAATTATTGGTAATTATTTATAATTAATAGTAAATATTGCTAATTATTACTACTTATTAGTAATTGTTGCTAATTAATAGTAATTATTGCTCATTAATAGTAATTATTTTTAATTAATAGTAATCATTGCTAATTATTACTATTTATTCATAATGATTACTAATTATTACTAATTATTACTAATTATTACTAATCCTTGCTAATTATTACTACTTATTACTAGTTATTACTAATTATTACTAATTATTAGTATTTATTACTAATTATTAGTATTTATTACTAATTATTAGTATTTATTACTATTGTTTTACTAATTATTACTACATATTACTAATTATTACTAATTATTTCTATTTATTACTAATTATTTCTATTTATTGCTGATTATTACTATTCATTTCTAATTATTACTATTTATTGCTAATTATTACTATTTATTGCAAATTATTACTATCTATTGCTAATTATTACTATTTATTGCTAATTATTACTATTTATTCCTAGTTATTAGTAATTATAGATAATTATTAGTAATCGTGGCTAATTATTAGTAATTCTTGCTAATTGTTACTATTTATTAGTTTTTATTACAAATTATTACTTATTATTTCTAATTATTACTAATTATTAGTATTTATTACTAATTATTACTAAATATTAGTATTTATTACTAATTATTAGTATTTATTACTAATTAGCATTAATTATTTTTAATTATTGATAATTACTGTTACTAATTACTAATTGCCGCTAATTAGTTATATTCATTACTAATTATCATTAATAATTCCAAATTACCAGTAATTATTCATAATTAGAAATAATATTTTCATTTTATTACTATAAATAAATACTGATAACAAAACAATCTAAATTTAATTTAATTACAACTAATTAACAATAATTAAAATCAATATAAAAATGAAATAAATATTATATTAAATAAAACATAAATACCTTTAAAGTTGATCTCTTATAGATGTAGACAACTTAAAAATCTGTTCGTAAAAAAAATTAACTCAGAGAAATTTTAACTCTAGAATTACAATTAAAAGAGAGAGAGCGAAAGTAGGAATATAGAGGAAGAAGGAAAAAATATATGGGGAGTATATATAGGTTAGTTTATTTGTGATAGGACAATTTTTGATGGGACTCCCATTGCAAATACATTCGGCCACATTAATTATTATCAGTGGTTAAAGGGGTATTTGCGACGGGACCTGTCACAAATAGTGACATGTCGACACACTATTTGCGATAAGGGAATATCCCATCGCAAATAATATTTACCACCATCGGGTATTTGCGACGGGGAGGCACCCCCTGTCTCAAATACCCTTCCCACAGTTTGGCGTGCAAACCACACCAAACCTTTTGCAATAGGACCCCTTTTCCCGTTGCAAATAACCCGTCGCAAATAATGCGTCGCAAAAGGCCATTTTCCCGTAGTGAATCATATAATTTCTTTAAGGTCATTAGGTAAGGTTTTATCATCACTAAATATATATATATATATATATATATAATCACCTAAAGGATGCTAGGGGAAATGTCAAATCCATAAAAAAAATATGAATAAATGCCCAATGAATGATAGGGGAAATATCACATCCCTAGTAATATATAATATTTATATCATGGAAGTATACTTTTTTATTTAGTATAGTGTAACCCAATGCTAATTAGAGAATATTTAGATTCTTAATGATACTTGACCTAGTCTTATCACCTAAGTGCTCGATATTACTATGATCAACAAAAGGATATGGGTAATAACAATCATAAAATAAATCATAACAATTCTCAATGACATATAAAAATTGATAGAATCCAGAAATCATACACTCCCTCACCTCCAAACATCGTTTATAGATCATCCCCTCTTCTCATCAAGAATAAAATAAAAACATCATATCCCCTACCCAAGGTAATCCCATAAATTTTCATAAAACTAATACCATTTTAATTTTAAAATAATTAACTCAAAGGGGGTTTATGCAAGGAAATTTTTACCTAAAGAAATATCTTTTTATAAAGATCCAACTAAGAATTTGAAAATATTTATTGGAAAATAAATTTATTTATTTTAATTCATTTAAAAACCTTGAGATAGTGTTTTGAAATCATTTCAAAACATCACATTCGTTTTTAATTTCCACCTTAACAGAATTCAAATTCCAAATATCAAACCAATATCAGTAAAACATATCAAACAATCATCAAATCATAATATGACTCTAGAAAAGAGAAAACTCATATTTAGTTTGTCAATAATTTTCTAATAACATGGTTTTTCTCATTTTAAAAGTATTATAAACAAGAAATTTTCTTTTTATTTCTAATTTCCTTTGAAAGATCCCTTAAGGAATTTTAATAGACGCTAGTAACTACACATTGTTTGATTTTTTTATGTAGTTAAAAATATGGATTAAAAATTGGAAAATAATCAATGATTTAAATTTAAATATTTATGCATAGATCAACCTACCTCAATTGAAAATCCCTAACTCAATTATAAGTTAATGGAGACCTCTCTCAGGTCCATGAGCACATAACCTAACCATAACCAAAACTAAAATAATAAAATGAACACCCCAGAACCAAAATCCCATGAAATATAATCATTTAAAAAATTTACAGATAGTCTAAGGACATTGAACCATAAGAAAATGGATTTTGGTCCACATTGGACATTCAATCGGTCCCAATCCACATGAATGAGCCAATTAATCCACCTAAACTGAAGTCTAATTAAACCCAAAAATCACTAAAAACTCAAAATAATACCATTATAAGAAATACCTCATTGAAAGCGTCTTGAATATCCCCTCCTAGGATCCCCAAAACAAGCCACACATTAAATCCCCATAAAGGGTAATGATTTCATTGTGACTTTATAGAATATCTCCCCAAAACCCTAACCAATTGAGGAAAATTTGAAAGAGGATAAAGAAGAAGAACAGGGGATATAAGGGAAGGGATCTTACCAATAATCGATGTGATGAAACCCTTCTGAATACCTGGATCAAAGGAAGATAAAGGGGGGCTGAAATGGGGTATAAGAGCTTGGATACCCTTTCTTGTGCATCGTAAATTAGAAAATACTGAGGGGGTTTCAAAATTATAGCCCCCACTGCCAAATAACTATGTCACCCCTTAAAAACAACTCAATGCACCAGTTGCGATGTGTTCCTTATAAGTCATGGTGTGACCACTCCCGGGCAGAGGGGCCAACCCCAGCCGAACATTATCATGGAACAACCCATCTCGGTCATGATAAAAACAAACCCATGAAGAGGGACCACCCTCTAGCTATACTTTCTCAGGGACCAACCCCTCCAGGACATGGCTTGATTATTCCTAGGAAGATATATTACACCCAAGAAAGAACCGTGTAACGTCCCAAACCCAAATGCAACTCAATAGTGTCCCAAGCCTGGTGGGTCAGAAGTCCTCAAGCACATATCCATGAATTCCAGAGGCTTTCGACTAGCAGTGAGGGTCTATTTGTATTAGTTGGGAGACTATTCACTCATCACCAGAGTATAGCATAAAGAAATGTCAATAAAATGAAAGTAGAAGAAGCAAAATAATTACTAGATAAGAAATAAATAGTGGAATATTGATATATAAACAATGCCAAAGTCATATCATATTGAATTGTAGCCAATTGTCTCCTATAGACCGATCAAGGTTCTGATGCTCTTCTACTATGTATAGCAACACTCGGGTCGAATCCTTAATGATGATACTTTTTAATATTCAATTGTTTTTAATTGATTGTATTTTGATTGGGATGGTTTGTTTGCAGAGCATAAATGAATTGATTAATGGTTGGTGTTTGATTAAACAGTTTGATAAATATTGGGGTGAGTTCTTTATTAGCGAGTTAATCTTGTGATATCCTTGATCTTTCATTTATATTGCATTAAATTAAAACTCATCTCACAAGATGACGTTGATTGGAATTCCCAATTGTTATGTCTTTAATCCAAGGCTTAACTTAACTTAGGGTTCTAATCTCAATCAGTACATGTTTGTGGTAGTGTATTTATGGTTTGAATAATCCATGGAATCAATACGTTAATCAAAATATGTCATTAATCCATGACATTTTAATCTTAACATACAGAGTGTTAATTTAAAGAATATTCATCAAGAAAATACCCTCAATCACTTAACATCCCTAAATTCTGACTCTCCCAAATGAAATATTTACTCATCCCTTAATATGATTAGTAATTTGGTTTATTATATTTGTGATGATGAATTAATAATTGAAGAAAAATAAAGGGATATGAAAATAGTTGTGAACTAAACACACACACACAAACGATGTAGAGAATTAAATACATACTTTTGATTGAATGAGGAAGAAAAATAAGGGAAGGGGATTCAAATATATTTAAACTATTTTAAGAACTTAGTATTATTTAACAAAAGTTGTATGATAATAATAGATGATTACGAAGAAACATTTATTGAAATTCAATTGAAAAGAAAACAAACATACATAATTAAAAATAAGAAGAACAAAAAAGAACATGAAAACAAAGAGAGAAGGAAGGGTGTATCAAGTGAGAACTTGAGTATAAAAGGCCCCCCCAAAGACTTTTTAAAGGCTTTGTTTGTTCCAATGTATAATCCTTTCTTCGAAAATGCCAACCCCTTGCAAGAAGAAGAGGGAGGTGTATTTATAGCCCCATGGTGGTGGACTGTTTTCATTCCAAATATGCTCCTCCACTTACATTACCAATTTGATAAATTATACAACCGAATCTCGAGATATGATCTCATTACAAGTTTTAGATAGGGATTTGATTTGTCTACTATGAAAATTTTGAAGCTATTGGACTTAAGGATCCATAGTTATGGTGTTTTGATTTATCCATTTCAATCTATACTTTTTCAACATCAAAATGTGAATAGTTTATTTAATTGTAATATGCCATCAAATACAAACACATTATACAACAAAGTTATCCACCTATATCTTCTATTTCACACTAAAAAAATATCAAATCTAATGGATGTATTTATCTGGATAAATTTCAATATTTGTGTGTTGATTTCATTTCCCAGACAGAATGGTAGGTTGGACTTCATTGAATCATTTGGGACCATTTTTAGTGGAATTGGGCCTTGAAAGTTTTACCCGTTATGAATAGTATTTTCCCCCCTACATTAGGTATAGAATATACAATTTTGGACTTTTATATAAAGCCTAGTAATTCAGTTTTTATGTCCGGTCCATTTTCATCATAGATTCTATAGACCTTCTTGTGTGGTCCATATGACCCTTTAAATTACAGAATTGGACAACTATTCCTTTTAATGATATGTTATAAATTGAATAAGGGATCCTAAAAAACAAGAATAATGAAATTTTGATAATCATGTTGAGATTAATAATTAAAAAATTAAACCGACTTAATTGGACTACTTCAAATAATGCTCATAAATTATATTTAGTATTATAACATGATTATATCACACTAATTATGCACTTTTACATAAAATTTATTAAAGTGAGTATAAAAAATATTTTGAATAAATTAATATCATTGCATATAAAAAATGATGATACATGTAATATGTCTCTAATATAGCATATAAAACATGTATACGTAGAGGGTGTAAAACACATGGGAAAAAGTAAAAAATCCCAAAAGCTATCCACTATCATTGTGAACCTTAGTTCAGTCTTATTCTATCCTACTCCCAAGTACAAATCAAGAACCTATATTAGGTCCCTTTAACTTATCAATACCTATAATCATATAGTCTTTTTTGGCCCCCAAAGGTGGCCTAAACTAAGTGTGAGATAACATGCCAGTAGGAAACCACCCAAGGCCAGGTTTCAATCAGTGAGTGAATATATATATATATATATATATATATATATATATATAATAGATAGAGTGCATGAAATAAAGAAACAAGTAATTTAAGTACTCAAAAGTAAATATAATCGAGGTTCTCATTTCATAACCAATTCATTTAATAAGTTTCATTTTTAAAAGACAAATATCTGATTTAACAGTAAGGATTGTGTCACTTATAACATACTCATGTAACTAAATGGTTCATTTAATCGTAAAGTCTCAGAACCAATCATAAATCCTAGAATTCCCCATAATCACAATTAACCAAGGATACCTAAGTAGGCCATATAAAAATTTTATGTCAATTCTGAATCCAAGATTGTGATTTGGACTGGAAAACGCATCATACAAGTCATTTCATTCATTAAGTATTCATAAACCTGAGCCAGTACATAGAATTCCTAAGTTGGAATCTTAGTATCACTCCAGTTATAATATAAACCAGCACCCTATAAGCCCATATGTTGTGAACCTATCAAGAACCCAAGTATCTCTCTAGGTGTGGTAAAACATGCCTACCATTCGATTTTGTCCTTGGTGGTCCACCTAGAGAGCCTTAGTATCACCCATGGAATATAGATCAAATGGTCGTTGAGTCTGACCATGACATTCTCATATGAATCCATGTACCACTCGACATAAAATAGTTAATCCTCAATGAGTACATCCATGTAATTATTCATTTGAATCCAATTATCACTTGGGTATAAACAAGGTATAGGATAATTGAGTCCATACATGGAATTCGTCATTGAATCCATGTGTCACCCAAGTTATATCAACACTTAATCAATTTCAACCATTTAATCAAGTTAATTTAAACATGTCAAGGTAAATTACAAGAACATTTCAATTCAAACCTAACCTCAGAAGGTGGCTAAAGGAACAATCCAATCTTAGAAGTCTTGGCTCACAATTACTCACATGGGAATTTCAATTAAAAGAACAAGTCATGCTTAATCAAACAGTTACATAGCATAAAAAACAATTAACTCACATGGTAATTTCACCATAAATATGAATTAATTCTTAATAAATCATTTAAATATCATGGGAAAAGGTTCATTCTCACCATCTGTTCCCATTAATCAATTTAATATGAAATTCACAGCCCATTTTGAAATTTAATTCACAATAAAAATCACAATTGAAAATTATCATTTTAATGTTCAACATCCTAAGGCATGGGGTAAAATAACACCTAAGGGTATCCAATATTCAAGGCCACCCATGGTGTTCTATTTATTTAACCAATTCACCTTAATGGGTGGTTCAATTTAATTCAAGGTTTTCAACCTAAAAAACATTAACAAGCCTCTTTAATTGAATAGTACATGCCTAACAATTCTAGGTTTCAATTTAATTTTAATGAGATGACCAGAAAGTGGACATGTGGCATATAAACTATATATAAACATCTATAATTTAATTTAAAGGCATGATACCACATACCATAGCTTAATTGTTGATATCTCATCCAATATCAGCTTCTAATTCTTCATAGATCAGGAGAAAATCGATGAATGGATTGAAACCCTAATAATAAGGAAATTTAGATTACACCTAAATAGTGCAGCTAATATTTAGAATAATGGATAATGGATAAAAATGAATCAAGGTCTTACCATTGTGGATCTAACGAGACAAATAGCCTTCGATTTGGAGATCGAACGGCGAATTTATCTTGAATCCATGAATAGTTAAAGAGGAAAGATTCCCAAGGGTTCTCTTGTTATGTGGGAGAGAAGAAGAGTGAAAAATAATTTTAAAATATATTTTTAATTGGGGTAAAAATTGGAATTCTACTCAAAATAGGGAATCACATGGTCCAAATACATAGTTTTTCTAAACCATGCACCAATCGTGCATGGGTATCTATAGGGTAGGGGCACCCACACAGTTTTCTTGCATGGTTTGACTAATCATGAAAAAACTGTGAAAATATCCACTATCAAAACTCCAGAGGTGGTCACATGGTTGTGTGAACCAAATTTTATGGTTTGATATTACTATACGTCCTCCTCCTACTCTCTTCCCAAGCCTCGTATAGTTTTTCAAACCATGTGGTCTACCCTGCACGGTTTGCACTAAAAATGCTCCAATAATTTTTCAACTCAAAATCTGGGTTACGGGATTTGAATGAGCCCAGAACACCCCCATTACATTTATGACCTCCAAGGAAATTAATAATAGTACATATTTAAACATTCAAACTGAGAATTGATATAAAATAAATTATTTATACCACAAAGAAGAATTGGGTTCTCACAAACTTCCCCCCCTAAAGACATTTGTTCCTCGATTTCCTTCCCAAGGGTGGTGGACCGTGTTATGAGAACAACTCTGAACACTATTATCATACATTGGCCTCCTACTCCCAGGTCTCTTCCTGCACTCAGTCATGCTTCCATAGTACTCATACTAGAGGAACATACCAGCCTTAGAGAACCTTCATGATACGATCCACAATGTGTATATGATACTCCTAAAAGGACACATCTACCTGTTGCTCAACCTCCTCAGGATGAAAATAATGATATGGGTCTAAATAATAGCATTACATATAAGAAACATGGATGACATCATGCATGGCCTGATACCTCTGAGGTAACTGCAACTAATAATCTACCGACCTAACTCTTTCTATAATCTCAAACGGCCTAACATACCGTGGTGAAATCTTTTCCAGTCTCCTGATCGTCCTGTGTCCCATCCTCGTTGAAACATAAAACTAAATCCTTGACCTCAAACTCTATAGTTTGTCTATGGTGATCGACATAAGATTTATGATGAAACTACACAGTAGCCACCCTCTTCTGAATCAACAGCACCTACTCAGTGGTTTCCGGAATAATACGATGAATAACCATAGTTGCATCTCCTAACTCTAACCAACATAGTGGTTATCAGTATTTCATACCATAAAAATACTCATAAGGTTCCAAATTAATAGTATCTTGAAATCTATTGTTGTAGTAAAATCCATCCATGAGTATATGCCTCTCCCAAGAACCCTAGAAATCCTGGATTCATGCTAACAATATATCCTCCAACATATGAATCATGTGTTATAACTGTCCATCTATATGGGGGTGGAATGTTCTACTCAGAATCACCTATATACCCAACACCCTATGTATCCCCTTCTAGAATCATGAAGTAAACTGAGAATCCCTATCTAAAATGATAGTATGCAGGACCCCCTGAAGTCGTACTATCTCAAAGATATAAAACCATCTAAGATTATCCACACTAAAGGTTTCCATGATCATTAGGTAATTTGAAACCTTCATGATCCTATCAATAAAAAACCATAAAAAATAATTACCTCAAGGTGACCTCAATAAACCTGTCACAAAATGCCACACGACATAAACCCATTTCCACTTAGGGATGATTGATTGTTGTAGAATTCTGGTTGGTCATTGGTGTTCCACCTTCACCCACTAACAGGTGGAAGACCTCATAAAAAACTAAATACATATCTTTTCATAACTGACCACTATTAATATCGATGTAAATCTTGATAAATTATAGTGACACCAGCACTACTACCAAATAATCCTTTAACATTGCTTAAAAGTCTTTTATCAGCACAAGAGAAGCGATAACTACTGGAGTGAGATTAAAAGCTTGATTATTTTATCATTGATAAAAAAAGCATGCAGATAAACGGATAATTTATGAGTTCTTTTAAAAGTGATGATAAATATATCCATTATTAATGTTTATAGAAGCACTGATAATGGACCATTTATAAGTGCTTGTAAAAGCACTGATAAAGGGGCATATTGCAGTGTGATGTAATGGCACACTACAACACCATTGTTGGGTGCTGTAATAGCACACCACTGTATCAAAAAACACCATGAAATCAGTAAAATCATGTACGAATATAGAATTTAAATGAATAAAAAACAATCTAGGCTCGTTTTCTCAGTTTTGGCGATGTGATGCACATTTTAAACTAAAATGATACATATATATAGAAAAAGACCACTTGGACTCATACTGGTCACACCGTGTGTCGGATTGAGGTGCGGATGATTCTTACATGTCTCAAATGACGTATGGATTGTTTTCCTAAAGTATCAAAACAATCTGAATGTGTTTTCTTGTTTTTGAGTATGTTGTTTCTCTTTTTCACTAAAATGTCATTTTAAACTGGAAACCCACACTTTCACTCATACTAGTCACATTGTGTGTCATTTTGATGTGATACTAATCCATACACATTACAAATCACTTATGAATCATTTTCCTAAATTATAAAGACAATCCAAGTGTGTTTGCTTAGTTTTCAGTGAGTAAAACTTTTTGAACTAAAATATTGATTTTAAATAGATAACGAACACATTGAGTCATACCAGAAAAATCATGTACCGTATTGAGGTTCGAATGATTCCTACACATAAAAAATTTCTTATGGATCATTTTCCTAAAGTATCAAAACAATATGAATGTGTTTTCTCTATTTTGAGTAGGTGACTTGTTATGTTTACTATAATTGATGTCAATTTTAAATAAAAAGATCCACATGGAGTCATATCAGTCACACTCTATGTTAGATTGACAAGTGGATAATTATTACACATCCTAAATGGCTTATTGTTTATTTTCATAAATTATCAAAACAATATGAATGTGTTTACTTAGTTTTGAGTACGGCACTTACCATTTTTACTAAAATGTCATTTTAAACTAGAAACACACACACTGGTACATATTGATCACATCGTGTATTAGTTTGATATGATACTAATTCCTAAATTTCATAGATGACTTATGAATCAATGTCCTAAATTATAAACAAAATTAGAGTGTGTTTTCTTGGTTTTTAGTGAGTGAAATTTTCTAAACTAAACTATCAATCTTAAACTCATAACAGTCACATTGGGTCATCTCAGGCACACCATGTATCTTGAGGTGTGGTTGATTATTACACATAAAAAATGACTTATGGATAATTTCTATAAAGTTTCAAAACAATATGAATTCTTTTTCTTGGTTTTGAGTGGGTTAGTTTCCCTTTTTACTAAAATTGATGTTATTTGTAAATAAAAAGATTCACT
Source organism: Viscum album (assembly GCA_963277665.1). Taxonomy (NCBI): domain Eukaryota; kingdom Viridiplantae; phylum Streptophyta; class Magnoliopsida; order Santalales; family Viscaceae; genus Viscum; species Viscum album. The sequence goes on from OY728136.1 coordinate 81,574,960, forward strand.
TGGAGTCATATTAGTCACACCATGAGTCAGTTTTAGTTGAGGCTAATTATTACATGTCCCAAATAGATTATGGATCATTTTCATAAAGTATCAAAATAATCTGAATGAGTTTACTCAGTTTTGAGTATGTCAATTGTGTTTTTTAACAAAAATTCCATTTTAAACTAAAAACACGCACTTTGAATCATAACTATCACATCGTGTATCTATTTTACATGAGACTAATTCCTACACATCAAAAATTTCTTATAAATAAAATTTCCTAAAGTATCAAGAAAATCAGAGGCCATTTTCTTGGTTATCAGTGAGTGAATTATTTTGAACTAAACTGTCAATTTTAAAGTGGTGACCGACACATTGAATCATACGAAGAACATCATCTATCAGATTGAGGTGAAGTTGATTCCTACATGTCAAAAATGACTTAATAATCACTTCCCAAAATTATCAAAATAATATGAATGAGGTTTCTCAGTTATAAGTAGGTCATCTTTCCTTTTTATTAAAATTAATGTCATTTTTAAATGAAAAGATGAACTTGGAGTCATACCAGTCACATCGTTCATCAGATTTACATACATCAGATTCCTACACATCTAAAATGACTTATGGACCATTTTTATAATGTATGAAAACAAGAAAAAAGTGTTTTCTTGGTTTTTGAGTATGTCACTAGTTTTTTTACTAAAATGTCATTTTAAAATGGAAACAATCACTTTGGTCTGTACTGATCACATCATGTTTCATTTTAACATTAGACCAATTCCTACACATCAAAAATGACTTATTAATCGATGTCCTAAATTATAAAGAAAATCTGAGTGTATTTTATTTGATTTTAGTGAGTGATATTTTTTGAACTAAAGTATCGATTTTAAACTCATAATGAACTCATTAAGTCATAGTGGTCACACCATGAATTGAATTGAGGTAAATCTAATTCCTATATGTCCCAAATGACTTATAGAACATTTAACTAAAGTATTAGAATAATCAGAATAATTGTTTTCTCAGTTTTGAGTATGTCAGTTGTCATTATTACTAAAATTAATGTCAATTTTAAATAAAAAGAAGCACTTAGTGTCATATTGATCACACCATGTGTCAGATTGAGGTGCAGTGGATTCCTACTTTTCCAAGAGTCGTATTTTTTTTCTACACCCTCATCTCGAGTGACCTCTTAAATATCTTCCGAAAAGAAAAATGTAAATCCCCCACCTTCAGACTCTTTTAGCTTTATCTTGTTAATTCAAGATCCTTTGAGCTCATCTTTATAAAAAAAACATTTATATTTTTTTCTATTTCGAACTTCCAAAACTACATATTGACTCGATTTTCATAGATGAAAATGATTTCTCATTGTTGAAAGTCAAAAGAGAAGAGGAATCTCATGTGACCATTATATCACGAGAAGTCACCACAATATTCACATGAGATTTCTCTAATCTCCTAGATTTCAACAAAAAGAATTTTTTTTAACTAACAACATTGAATCAATATATAGGGTTGGCATTTCGACAAAGAAAGGAAATGAATATGGAAAATGTGGTTACATTGGCATAAATAATCATTTTATTTCTTTTGTGGCTTATTGGGGATAGTTGAAAGAAAAATATGACTTCCCAAAAGATTTGTGAAAAAAAAACTAAATAAGTATTAGATAAAAATAATAAGGAAATTAATTTAAAAATAGTAGATAAAATGATGAAAAAATTATTTAATTAAATAGTATTAATTCACCTTTTATTGATGGTTGTATTCATTATTGACGAATTTCTTTATTGACATTATCTCAGTTGTAGGATTGAAGTCCAATCAGTCACGATCATGATAACCTTCGAACAAACCACCCCAACTCAAATAAAGCAATAAACTTGTACAAGTAACTAATTATTATATTAGTAACACTAAAAAGAAATAAATTAAACATAAATATGAAACAATACATTAATTCTATGGATAATTATTTTACTATTCAAACATTATTGATCACAAGGATATGATAACGCTAAAAAATGAATGATGATAAAAAATAAAAAGAGATCTCTCAAAATAATAAATCAATGAGTGAGGAGGATGAAGAGAAAATAAGATACATTGGATTGAAACTGTGAATCATATGGTTGAAAGTAAATATATCATATTGGGTTTATAAAATATTCATTATGTACAATAAATAAATAAATACATATAATATATTCATTATCAAAGGTGAATGCCTCCCACTTTTGAGAATTACATGGATGGTAATCAGAGATTCCTAAGGGTGGAACCAAATGGAAATGTTAATGAATTTTATTTTTTTATATGGATTAAAGTAAAACATATATATTATTTATTATATTTTTGGTGAAAGAAATGAAGTAATTTTTAATAATGATTAATGAGTGGGTTATAATTTAAAATATGTCTATATTTTTATCAACTATAAGAAGTACAAGCAAGGATAAAATCAAGGGATAAAATTTCATTGGCGATCATAAAGTTTTAGTGAAAACTCGAAGGATTAATACTCTACAAAAAACGCATTTTTCCAAGTTGAGCCTAAATAATTTGGAGAGGTTGACAAGGATGATAATTGGGTCAAATATATTCATGATTATCTTGAACTGAATATGAACACTGTGACATAAGAAATTATTCCAAGGATGGAAGATAGAAATGTTATCAAAACCAAGTGGGTGTTCATTAATAAATTCATTGACTAAGGAAAGGTGACACAAAATAAATAATGGATAGGGTGATTTTAATGTTTCTTTCATGTCTTCTAGATAAATAATTTTCATGATTTTGGGTTTTTTTATTCATATTTTTCATTTTGGATAGATTTAGGATCATTTATAGCTTCCTTGTTGGTCTGAAGGCCACTCCATTTTTTCAAATCAATATAAATATACCTATTATTTCGTTTAGTGGTCCCCAATAATTTTCCCAAATATCAACCTTTGAGATTTAATGAAATTTAATTCATTTTTGACTCATGGTTTTTTAAATCTGTAATGTATTTTCAATTTATCTTAATCATATAGAAACTTTTGTGATTCAAGCCATTGTATTATATTTTGAAACGTTCCCTTGAAATCATATTTATAACCATATTTTTCATCCTATGATTGTAATTAAAATAACAACCTAGATTATTGTTGAAATTCAGAAAGTAGTGGTGGGTCTATACACTTCATTCTCTCACTAGGAATGGTTTGACTGTTAATGGTAGCCCTGGGAATAGTTATAAAAAATGGATAATACTTTTTTAAAATTCTATATCCATTCAAAACTAATTTTTAATTCTTAGGGATGTAGGATGGAACATCAAAAGTAGAAAAATGAGAATTTTAATTCCAAAACATGCCCTTGTGGAGTCATTTCTCAATAAGGGTGTTTTTAATATCTTTAGTAGAGAATCCAGTAGATTGATCCTTATTATATAGATAAATTGTGTTTTGTCTCCTAGAAATGGTTCTCAACCTAGAATAAATATTTAATGAATTTTATTTTATATTGTTAAAAATATGTTATATTTATTTCAATATTTTATCACAAATGTTCCCTCTACAAGACTAATCCATAAAAGTTTATTATTATGGGATTAGACTTTCATAAAATTTGTCTGTATGAATTTTTAGATTATATTGTTGATTGCCATATTTCATAAGTGACCCCTAAATATATCCCAAGACTCATGAAATAGTTCCCATTCATCCTAAATAAGTCCATTAAGTTTACACTATATTTCAGTTCTCAGTATCCTAGGAAAAAATATCATGAAAATTCATTATATAGTTGTTCCCATGTGTCAGATATTTCATCATACATTTTTTGGAAACAAATTCTAGAATTTCATTTCAAATAGAACAGAATAAACTTATATTTTAGTTTCTCCTCACTCAACCCTCTCAGCTTCAATTACTGTATAAAATAATATAAGACCCCAACGACGTCAGATATTTCATCATCCAAGTGATTTTCAGAGTAATATTCTAAAACAATTACAAAAGAAAATGCTAAATGGATGAAATTTTCAAAAGTTAATGATTAAAAGAAGGTAGATTTCATGAAATATAGGTATTGGGATCCTATTATACCACACAAAAACCTCACCTAACATTAGGTTTGATATATTTTAAGTCACACGGTACTAATGTTGGTCCAAGGACTACCAAATGCTATCGGGGAAGATGATACTTCAATATATCTAAACAATAATGAATTTTGGGATGTTTTATTATAGGATAGTGCAACTAGAAATGTTGGGATACACTAATGTGGGAAGATAAGGTTTAGTGGATAACCGAGGGAATTAGAGATATAAAGAAACATAGATTTCGTTCGAGTTGTGGTTTCGTTCAACCCTTGAATCGCTCAAGACTTGGATTCGAGCCTTGAAATAGTTCGAGCCTTGATTCTAGACTAGATTCGAGTGTGGATTCGATAGATAGAATCCCCAAAAAAGGTCTCATCTTTAGAGGGCTTTGGATATCACAAATTGGTTCACGATGGTTAGGGTTCTTAAAATAGTCAGTGACACTTTTATCAGTGCTTTAGAAAAAGAGCTGATAAAGATACATTTTATCAACGCTAAGTTAATAATCGCTAATAAAATGAATATTTATCAATGTTTTTAGAAATAATAAATACATACAATAATTTTTTTAAACAATAATTTATTTAAAAAGTATAATTATTATATATAACTATAATACTTATAATAATACTTTTTATAAAAGAATTATTTTATAATTATTTTTTTATAATTAAATAAATAATTTTTAAACAAATATTATTTATTTATTTATAATTATAAATGTATAAAAATAGTAAATATACATTTATAAATATATATATATATATTGATAAATATTTCTCTACAAATGTATTTTTAACATTATTAATGAATATTTAATCTTAAGTTCATGCATGTTAAAAATGAGTAAAAATGATTAATTAAAAATGACTACAATATTGAAAATTTGGACAAGTTTTATTAATAAAAATCCTTAAAAAATGGATATATATTGAATTAAATATGAATACATATTGAAAATATTAAAACATTGTAAATAAATATATATAAAATAAATAATATAAATTGATTAAATTCACAAAAAAAATATTTTTGTGTGTGAGTATGTATATAAAAATGAATTAATTAAATTTATGTGAAATCAATATAATACGTTTGATCTATGTTATAAAAGAAAAAATAAAATGACATTCATTTATTTTCATTACTCAATGTAATTAGTCATCATTTTGAATTCATATTAATTTTTAATTATAAACCATTATTCACACAATATATTAATATTTAATGTAAAGCATAGATAATATTTTATATTATATAAATCATATTTATATACATTAATATATATATATATTTAATATATACCATTTATTATCATTATCAATAATTATCTAATTAATAAATTTTTTAATATTTTTTCTCAATTTACTTATTTTTACTTTTAATTTTTTTGATGTTAATTTTTCATATATCTATATATCTAATTCATAATATTTATTAGAATTTATAATTTATATATAGTATAATCAATTTATTCATTTTTATCAATAATTATTTAATTAATAAAAAAATTAATATTTTTTTTAATAAAATCATTTTTTATTTTTTATTTATTTTTTTATTTTATTTTATTTATTCAAACCTTTATCAGTGCTAAAAAATAACTAATAAAGGATACCTATATGAGCATGAATAATATAACACTGATAAATGGTACCCTTTATCAGCACTAAAAGTGAAGCATTAATAAAGGGTTAAATTTATCAGCGCTTTTTTTAACACTAATAAAGATGCCATTTATTAGTGATTTATACTAGTGCTGATAAATACTGGTGCTATTAAAGGAATGTTTTGTAATAGTGCAAGATTCACTTCCTAAGAAAAATCATGAAATTCCCACATCAGCTCCTCACTCATGTTTGAAGAGACCCATACGTGACCATGTACTCACAGAATCTCATCCTCACTGATGGTCCGACCAGAAGGAAGGTCCTCACCTACCACACTCTCTCATAGAACTAATCCTTCTGATTTTGATAGTTTCCTCATCCTAACTCTATCCAGAAGGGTAAAGTTAATAGCTAAGGATGAAAGAAAATTCTTCCCTTGACTTTCCTGCACCTCCAAGTGCATCTCGGAGAAAAAAGACATGAACTACCACTTGTTTTTGGCATAATAAAATGTCTTTATTTAAGTTCTCATGCTCAGTTCATCAGCCACTACATTTCCTTTAATAGGTGTGTTGGAAAGCTCAAAGTCAAAGGACTATAGGTACTCCACCCACCCTCACTGTCTCAGATTCAGATCACACTGTGTAAATATGTACTTGGTGATTTTTTGGTCCATGTACACCATAAAATACTCTCTAAGTAATTTCTCCAACATCACGATGTGTAAAAAACTACAGCTAACTCGAGATCATGTGTCAGGTAATGTCCCTCATATGGCCTCAACTACCGAGACACGTATTCCATGACTCTATCACCCTTCATAAGAACTTATCCTAGCTTGATATTTGATGCATCACAATACATAGTGTAACTCCTTCTTGGATATGAAAAAATTAGTATCGAACCTGAAGTCAATATCCCTTTTAACTACTAAAAGGTTATCTCACATGAATCTGTCCATACATACTCCACACCCTTCTTTGTCAATCTTATCAATGGCACTTCTAAGCATGAGAATTCATGTATGAGATTTCTATAGTAACCAATCATCCCTAAGAAACTCCATACCTCAAATACATTCTTGGGATTCTCCTAGGAAACTATAGCCATCACCTTCTCTGGGTCTAGTGATACTCCTCTCTCAAAGATAATGTGACCTAAGAAGTGAATTTGATCTATCCAGAAGTGGAACTTTATGATATTATCATATAAATAATGATATCTCATTATATTCAAAATGATCACAAGATGTTTGGCATGGTCATTTTTATTGTGAGAATACACCAAGATATCATCCATGAAAACTATCACAAATGAATTGAGATAAGGTTAGAACACCGTGTCATCAGTTCCATGAAGACCGTTGGCATGTTCGTGATACTTAACGACATAACTAAATAATCATATAGACCTTAACTACTATAAAGAGTTGTGTGAGGTATGTATGATGGTCTAACACACACCTAATGATAACCAGATATCAAATCAATATTTTAGAAGATCTGGGCTCCTCAGAACAAGTCGAAGAGATCATTTATCTGTGGTAGAGAATACCAGTTCTTAACTATCAACTCATTCAATTTCTGGTAATCCACACATGTCCTGAGAGTATTGTCAGTCTTTTTCCCAAAAAGACAGACGAACCCCATAAGGAAGTATTAGTTTAGATAAAAATATTTTCCTCTAAATCATATAGTTTCTTCATGATTTCTTGCATCTTATTAGTAGAAATACTATAAGGAGGAATGGATACTGGTGCATCTCTAGGAACTAGATTGATAGATAACTCTACCTCTCTCACTAAAGATAACTCTAAAAATTCATCTAGGAAGACATCCCTGAAATGATCAACTACTAGAGGGAAATAATTTGGATGTGTTCCCTGATCATCAAGATATAAACTCATAATCTAGGCTATCATATTTCCCAACCCACAATGATCAGGTCCAGACCAACTTTCCTAGACATCCCATTCATATTTTTGAATAAAATCTCTATCATCTGCTGATGTAAAGGTTTCCTTGCGGTGAAATCAATAAATTAAATATTGAAAGTTTACAAACTATTCCATCCAAATAATGATATAAAAACCTTCCATATTAAGAAAAAATAGGTCCCATATGAAGTGACAGCCACCAATCTCAATGGGAACTCCATGTACTGATGTATACCCTCCGTTCTATTCCCCAATAGAGTGTCAAGTGTCATAACTTCATCATAGGTCTGGACACTGATCCCAAGGATCTCTACAATGGGCACAGATATAATGCTATGTGAATCCCATGTATCAAAAAGTGAATAAGCGAAAGAGAAGCAGACTAGAATAGTACATCTAATAGTTGAAGGTTTCGGATCCTGCTCCTGATGTTTCTGTTTCACTACGTATATCTAGATCATACCACAACCCTGTGATACTGCATAATGACCTTGAGCAGATCCACCCTGTTATCACTATAAGTTTGTGGTCTAACTACCACAACTATGACAACCTCTTAGGCCTGACCAGACAACTGTACTCCAACTTCTTGCTTAATGACAAGAGCTTAACCCTACACTGAAATGTGGAGTCATTTCATACACTCTCTCACTATATTTCATAATAAACATTCTATATAAGTGCTATAGATGGACCATATTTTCACAATATCTGCACTCGAGTGGGTCCCTCATAAATTGTGGCCTCATATGTCCTAGCCTACCACACTAGTAACACCTCACCTGGGTACTTGATTATGTTCTATAAATACTTTTATTACAACACAGAATCTCTAGGTGATGCTTCCTATTGTTGGTTGATGCAGTGCTAGATCTAGATAAAGAACCACCCTAGCTCTCACCTCTACCCTCTCTCAGGTTACATTCTATGATAAGCACCATATTCACTATTCTATAAATGGTAGTCAGTTGAAACACATTCATCTATGATCAGATTTCATACCTGAGACCTTACTCAAATAACCTAGTTTTTAATAACTTTCCACCCATAAAAACTGGTGTGAAGTGATGAATATCAATAAAATGGGTCGAGTAATCCATAAATGATAGTGTACCCTACTCCGGGTGCAAAACAATTCAGGCTCTATAACCCCTCAGTGTCTTAGGATAGAAGTACCTATAGAGGGGATTGTGAAAATACCTCAAGGACATCTCCTAATGTAGTTCCATATGAGTTATAACATCCCACTATCTCTTGGTGGAATCACGCAGTATATACATAGAGAGATTGACCCTCCTATCAAGAGGCGTCTTAATATTCTCAAAGATAGACAACATGGACTCTAGCCATGAATATTTTGCCTATGATCTACTATACCCTAAAAATGTGGTCGGATTATATTTTTGGAACTCACATGTCAACTATACCATAGTTAGGGTAGGTTACGGTGCTCCATGAACAGTCTGTAGGAACTGCATAAAGCCTTAATAGAACTATCCAACATCACCTATTTCTGGTATAATGACTGTTTTTGTAGCTAGGATTACTAGAGGATCAACTGGTAGTACATATTCCACCTCCTCCAATGTATGATCATCTCCCACCTCCTCGCATACCACTAGAGGTTATCATGGTGGAATTACGCTATAATTTCAAACACACTCTTTATATTGAGATTTTTTTAACAAAGTTCACATTTCAAAAGTGAAAAATATAAATAAGATAGGTACAAGCCTTTATGTATAACAACATGCCCCTCTTCCTACTCCATGAGTCGGGTCTGGGTGTCAAACGAATCACATATAATCAAGAGACACTACCCATATTCCAACTACTAAGGTCAAATCTATTCTGGTTCTATAACATAAGTTACTTGAGTTCCCTTTTCATTTCCTGTTTCATTTTATCACAATTCATTTCTCATTTAACATTATATCACCATTCATTTTAAAAGGTTGAACCAATGGTTCTCCAAATTATGATCCATGAGGATCCATACTCTCCAGGGACCAAATCTTGGTGTCCATCTAATTCACGCCATAACACATAGGAGTTAATTTATCACATCATCAAGAATAACTATCACAAAACCTATTAGAAAACCATGAAATAAGTAATTCAACCTAAATGGAATGGAAAATTCATGGCATGTGATTTATAGAAAGTGCCTAATATGATGAATGATATGGAACATCCACATCTCATCAGGCTAAAACACAATAAAACTCATAATCATATCAATATTAACATCTCAATATAAGTGCATCACCCAATGATGGAATCAAATCAACTATAATAGTCAAAATCTAGAAAAAAACAATTTAATTTGAGGTAGTTTGGATTTTTCCAATACACGGGGTAGCTACTCCCAGGAAAAACTTTTTACTAAACCCCTATTCATTTATATCCCTCTCTATTGTTTCCAAATATTAAAGAATACTTGAAAAGAACCTATGATACCAATTTGTAACATCATATACCTAGATTCCACTCAATAATTCCCCGATCCTAGTGGGTCACAATACATAAAGAATATATCCCCAAATGCCAAAGGATGAAGAATAGTAGTGAGGTCCTAGGTGTGTTAGTGGGGATACTATGCCCTCATCATCAGAGTAGCATAGTGTAATATCAATAACATGAAATTAGTAGTAGAAATATAATAACCAGAAAAGAAATAAATAGTATAAGACTGATATATAAATAATTTCAAAGGCATTTCATATAAATAATGATGATACATGTCATATGTATCTAATAAATAATCGAAAATATGTATACATAGCAGGTGTACAACACATGGAACATAAGTAAAAAAAAGAAAAAATCAGTCCACTATCATCATGAGCCTCAACTCAGTACCATGCTCCCCTACTCGCAAGAATAAATTAAGAACATGTATTAGAGTGCTTTCCCTTATCAATACCTACAATCATATAGTCTATTTGGGTCCCTAAAGGTGGCCCAAATAGGGTGTGATATAAAATCCCAGTAGGAAACCACCCAATGTTAGGTTCCAATCATCCAGTGAATGTATATAATAGACAGTGTGTAGGCAACAAAGCAATAAGTAAAGGAATTACCCAAAATTCAACATCCCATAATCTAGGTTCTCATCTCTTAACTAATTTATTTAAACAATTTCATTTTTAAAATGTAAGTTCGATTTAACCGTTAGTAATTTTTCACATATAAAATTCTCATTTAAATAAATAGTTCTTTCAATCATAAAGTATTAGAACTGAGAATAAATCCCAACATTCCTCATAAAAACATGTAACTAATGATACCTAAGTAGGGAATCCAAAAATTTTAAGTCAAGACCAAATCCAAGATTGTGCATTGGCTTGGAATATGTGTCATATAAGTTATTTCATTCATTAATTATTCATGAACTTGATCCCGACCTTGGAATTCCAAAGTTGGAATATAATTATCACTCTCGGTGTAATATAAACTAACACCCTGCAAGACTATCCATGGTGAACTTCTCAAAATCCCATATATCGCTCTTGGTGTGGTTTAACATCCCTGTCATTTGAGCCCATCCTTGGTGGTCTACTAAGAGATCCAAAGTATCACCCATAGAATATAGATCAAATTCACTGTGATTTCGTCCATTTAATTCTCATATGAATCCATTTACCACTCAATAATAAACAAGGTATAGGCCAATTAAGTCCATCCATGGAATTCGTCATTGAATCCATGTGTCACCCAATGCATATCAACACTTAATCAATTCTAAACATTAAATCATGTACATTTAAACATTTCAAGGTCAATACCAAGAACATTTAAATTCAAACCTCACCTCAAAAGGTGGATAAAGGCATGATCCAACCTTATATGGCTTGGATCACAATTACTCACATGGGAATTTTAATTAAAAGAAAATTCTTTCTTAATCAACCAATGTCATGGCATAGAAATCACTTAACTCAAATGGGAATTTAACTATAAAGAGAAATTCATGATTACTCAAGAATTTACATAGCATGGGCCAAGGTTCATGCTCACCATCCCTTACCATTAATCAATTAAATATTAAATTCACATATCATGTTGCAATTTAATTCACAATTCAAATCACAATTGACAATTATCAATTTAATTTTCAACATACCAAGGCATGGGGTAAAAGAAAACCTAATGGAATCTAAGAGTCAAGGCCACCTATGGTGGTCCATTTATATAAAAATCACTCCAAAAGGGTTGGTTCCATTTAATTAAATGTTTCTAACCTACAAACGAACATTAACAAGACTCTTTAATTGAATATATCACGCCTAACAATTCTAGGTTTCAATTTCACTTCAAGGTGATGCCCGAAAAGTGGGCGCACGTAAAAACGGTTGTATATAAACAACATTAATTTAAGTGAAAGGAATGATACCACATATTATAGGTACTTATTTGATATATTAGTATCATCTCTTGATTTAGCTCAGACCAGGAGAAAATAAAAGAACAAATGAAGAACCTAATCATAAGGAAAATCAGTTTACACCTAAATATCACAACTAGTATCTAGGAGAATGAAGAACAACTAAAAAGGAATTGATATCTTACCATTGAGTATACAATGAGATGAATGGCCTTCAATTTTTAGATCAAATAGAGAAGTTATATTGAATCTAAGAATAATCAAGGTGGAGAGCTTCCTAAGAGTGATCTTGTAGTATGAGAGAGAAGAAGAGTGAAAATTATGTTTAAAATAGATTTTTAATGAGGTAAAAATTGTAATTTTACTTAGAATATGGAATCACATGGTTTTTCCACATGGTTTGGCCAAATTTTTTGCCAACCGTTAATGGGTGTCTATAGGGTAGGGGCACCCACACAATTTTCTCACATGATTTGACTAACCATGCACAAACCATGCAAATATTGACTATTAAAACTACATATGTTTTTTGCAAGGTCATTCTACCCAAATCACATAGTTTGATCTAACCATGTGACCTTCTCCGACTCTCTTACTAAGCCTCACATAGTTTTTCAAACCATGCTCTATATCCCACACAGTTTACACTAATCATGTGCCAGGAATTTTTCACCCTAAAAGTTGGGTTTTGGGCTTCAAATGATCCCTAAACACCCCCATTAACTTTATTTCCTCCAAGGTAATTCATAATAGTCCATATTTAAACATTAAAACTAAGAGTTGAAGGAAAATGGAGGATCTGTACCACATAGAATAACTGGGTTCTTACAGACCACTACGGTATAACCCACCCTAGGTCACGGTGTGGCCTATTCTTACTACAGATATCAGCAACTAACACCCCATGAATCATTTTGGGAATTATTCTATAGAACTACCACTCCCAAAACATCCCAACATTCATTTAAACCATGGTCAAGACTCCCTCTCAACACTTATTATCCAAAAATTTAAATTTTATCATACTTTACTAACACCTAATGACTTGCTTTATTATATAATATTCCACATTATCTTCTCTAGTGACTCTTAAAACACAAAAAATTATTATTAAAAAATTATAAATGATTCTTATCCAAATATATAATTTTTTAATGTTTCCTAAAAACCCCAACATGACTCCATCATGGAATTTTGAGTCAATGGGAACATGCTTTCTAAAGGTAGATGGGCACTAGGACTTTTCCAACAACACCTTATAATGCATGTTGTTCAATAGGTTGGGATTTCAAGCCCATAAACATCTTTTAAGGGGTAATTTACACTAAATCTAGGACTCTCTTATTGATTTCAGACATATTCATGAATCCTTCCTGAATCCCACAACATGATTGGTTATCCATGTACTAACAATTTATTGCTAACTTGTATTGAAGTGAATATCTATAAAAATTAGAGGTTATCCCTTAATGTAAAAAACTAAATGTATTATAGGTTATCCATGTTAATATTTGTATATATTAGACACTATCCAATTTTACCTCATAAATTAATCATTTTTCTTTAGTTTATATCCATATAGTTGGGAACTCTAGGGTTTATCGCCATCCAGGAAGGAAGCAAGTGTTCATGGTGTTAGGACTGAGCCTATATTAAGGTATTCTTATGTATCCTTATGATAATAATCAGAACTCATGTAGTTCGGTTCCACTTAACGAGACATGACGTATATTTTATGGTCATGTGACAAGGACAATAGTGGTTCCTTTTTTATCTATGTAGTTATGACTAGTTAGTTACCAAATGTAAGGTTCCTAGAGATGGTTGGGGTGGAAATTATACATGAGCGGCCTTTTTGGTCAAAATAAAAGGGAATATGGCCCAATGATGATGGTTTTGTTTTCCAAGTAATATATCCTTTTCAAATATCTAATTATTTTTTATGGTGGGTATATGGATGACTAAATATGATATGGTCTCATCAAGAATATGGCCTAAAGTGGAAGGTTATTTGGGAATATGTACCAGGTCATATGAAATATTGAATAATTATGAAATAGGTTTTCATGATTTTAGGTTAAAACCTTAAACATGCATCTTACTTATCCTAATTGTGAGTCAATAATTAGGTATTTTACCTTGGTGGAGGCCTAGAATGTTTCTCATTAACTGGGAGAATTTTAGTGGGGTTTATGTATGGATGTATGCTGCCCATATGTTAGTTACCAAAGATAATTGATTATTCAAGGTGATAGAATCATCAATGAGGACATTGATGGGGTTTACACATATAAAGAAAGACAATACCAACATGGCTCACTCGTTTGAATCAAGATATAGGGTGAGTATTCTGAACTAGGATAGATCACTTCAATGTCTCTACGATAAAGACCTTTGTTATCAAGGGCATCCATGTCTTTAATTCCCCCAAGGGTTTTACCTATCTGGGATGAAAGTCCTCAATCCTATTTTTATCAAGGGAATATATGATTGAAGGGGTGCACATGGGTGTACAAGATATGATCATATATGTCGATTGGTTTAGTATATTGTATCGTCTTAGACTTTTAGGGGTTTTAGACCTAGCAGAAGGATTCCATACAGATCCCTTAAAGTAGTTTTACTTGGGGGATAATATTGATTATATGTATGAAATGAGAGATTTCCAACCCTACCTCATATTAGTGATGATCTGTAAATATTTCATGAGCCTAATAAATGATTAAAACATAGAAGGAGAGGAGGTGTGGTTTGTTGGGAATGTGTGAAGCCTACTTGAGTTGAATAAAGTTTTTTGATTGGAAGGAGTGGTTTTGGAAGATCTTTAGTGTGTTGAACCAATGAAATTTGTTTTTTCTCATTATTCATTTTATAATGAGTTTTCCAGAATAAGGTGGTTCAGAAGGAGGTTCTTATGAGGAGTTCACTATCAGTCAACCTTATTTCTGAAGTTTAGTTAGGACTTCTAAAATTTAGGTATGTTAATTTTCTTTATTACAATGTGGTGTATATTTTACCTAAGGAATCATTCACCTTCATGATTTCTATAGGATATCATCATTGAAAATAGTGAAATGGATAGACTCCCACTTTTCTCAAAATTTAGTGCATCTGGATTAATAAAAGTTACTCTCTATATATAGTTGTTGGGGCTACCTTTCATTGTGATGTAATGAACACTTTTTGAAAATCATGATTACTTATTTCTAGTAATCCAAAGAGACTCTTTGGTCCCTAAGTTGAAAATTTCTCTCTCTGTATAAATGAAATACAATAATGTTTCTCCTGTCAATGTAGGGAATTCAGTATGAACTACATAAAACCAAAGTGTTATTTCCTTTCTTACATTTAATTTCACTACACAAATTTTTTTATCTATTGGACTAAACATGTGTGAATTTATTTCAAATTTGTGTGGTTATTCGAGTGAACTTTTTTTATTAAAAGTTTTATAATATTAAGTTTGGATAGTTCCATCTAAAATATTTTTCTTTTATAATATTCTATAATGAATTATTCTAATTGATTTTCAGAAGGAAAGTGTGTAGGAATTCTCATCAAGTGGTATCATAAAAACTTGGTTCTTAAGAGTCTCGATAGTTCACTTGTAAGTTCAGGTAAAATTCTCTTTCTCATACATTTATCAAATTTAAGTGGGAGTCATTTTTTTCAAAAGGATGGTGTTGGAAGAAGAAAAGGTTTGGATTGATTATTTTTATGGAATATATTTTAGATTTTGTAAAATATATATATAATACAATCTCATTTAGAAATATATGGAGATTTCATTGGAGGGTTCCAAACCAAAATTAATTGAAAAGGGTGAATAAGAAAAGTTGGATTGGAAGGAACTTGGTTTGATATGAATATCTTCAGTCTAGAATGTGTATTTAAAAATTTGGTAGAAGAAAACCATAATATATTTTATGAAAGGCCATGAATATATATAATAGAAGCCTAAAACACTAAATAAGATATGCATTATGTGGAGGTTATTAATCATGAGGTTATCAAAAAGAATATTTTCATCATACCTCTTGAGTGATTTAAACCAAATATAGATCCAACTAGATTCAATGCAGGTTACATTTGAAAAAGATGTTTGGGAAATTTTATTGTAATCATATCTACCAGAATCTTGGGAGGTCATAGATACGGTTGTAATTAGTTTACTCAGAAAGAATAATTTTTTGTTCACTGATGTTTAGAACTTGATTCTCAGAAAGGGGATATGAGGAAAAGAGAGTAATGAATCTTTCAGTGAAGTATCAAATGTTGAAGAAAGGGTACACTTACCTCATTTGAATAATTTAACATAGACAAAGATAAAATAAAGGTATATAATTATATGGAAGTATTCTAGAAGTAAACTCATTTGTTGTCATTATAGAAAGAGAGGTCACCTCATGAATGATTTATATGAAAACAATACAACTTATGGAAAGAATTCTTCTGGAAAGCTGATTTTAGCAGTAAAGGCTAGTGTAAATCTACTTCAAAATATTTCTACACAAATTTGATCATGGATTGTAGATTTCAGATCCACATTCCATTCCATAAGAGAAAATGGGTAAATAAAAAATTATGTATCTAGAAATTTTGGTAGACTGATCTTAATAATGATGAAGCTATTATCATTTTGGGAAATAAAAAAGTAAAATTTCTATTGAAGAATTATATTTTTCTTGTACTGAATGAAGTGAGGAATGTCCCAGGTCTCTGAAAGAACCTAATTTTAGTGGGCCAATTGGATGGAGTGGGTTTCATAAAAATATTTATGGAAGGATTATGGAATTTTACCCAAGGTTCTATTTTCATATCTAGAGTTTTAAAATATATTTCATTGTATCTTACCAAATGGATAATGGGAGCTAAAATCACCAGAATGAAATATTTTAGAAGTTTAAAACTTTGGAATAATAGGTTTAGGGATCTTGGTTAGAGAATTATAAAGATCTAGTAGAAATATGAAAACTAAAGTTGGGTTATTAAAACATAAGAATATATGAGATTTATATACTCGGGAAGTAGCAGAAGAAGTCTTTCAATTTTTTGAGAAGAACACCATAATACCAAAATCTAGATTTTGTTCATAAAAATGGTTGGGGACCTATCTCATATCATTATTATAGGATATATAGTACTTTTTACCTTCATAAATTATTATGAGAGAAATATATAGGCATACTTTCTAAAAAATTAAAGTGGAGTGTTTGGAATATTTATTAAATAAAAGGCTATAGTGGAAATAGAAACTGAAAGAAAGCTAAATTTTTTCGGGTTAGAAAATAGTGGTGAGTTTATTTGAAGGAGTTTTTAGAATTATAATAAGAAAATAGGAATCCAACATGAGAATAGTATTCCATGAACACCTGAATAGAATGGTTTTATCAATAGAAGGAATCAGATATTGATGGAGGAGTTTTGGGTGGAAGTAGTAGGAATAGTAACTTACATAATCAATATAAGTCCTTAAGTACCATTTAGAAATAAATTACTAAAAGAACTTTGGTCCATAAAAATTCAAGAATCTTATCATCTTAGAGTTTTTAAAATTTTATCCTCCATTCATATTCATGACCAATAAAGTGATAATATTGATGAGAAATCCCATGAATGGTTCTTCATAGGCTTTGGATATTAAGAATTTGGTTTTTGAATTTTGGATAATGAATATATGAATGTTTTCAAAAGTCAGAATGATCTCTTCAATGAGAATATCATGTGTCATGATCAATACATGAATGAGAATGAATTTTTTAATAAATATTCAACTTCAATTCAGGTTGATATGAATATTGGTTTCAAGGGATCACATGTTTTTTAATGTTTTCATGTCACTAAATTTATCAGAAGGTCTCATATTTTATAATGCAGTTGAAAGGGTATTATAAAAAAAATTTAATTTCATCCAGTTGAAGATATATCCAAAAATTGAAGAATTGGGGAAGCTCAGTCTATAGTTCTAAAAGGTGGATATTAAAAAGTTACAGTTATGAAATAAGTTAAATTATAAGTTGACTTATTGATATCTTCAAGGGTCAGATAGTTGGTCAAGAGTTATGAATCTATTCTAAGTTTCTTACTTTTAACAAATTCAAGATAACTAAAGAGTCTGGAATAATTGGATACTCTGGACGATTCTAGTAATTGGGATTTATCAATGTAGGAGGATTTGGATTCAGTATGAGTGAGTAACACCTAAGAGATAATGGAATTAAAACATTGCAATAAAGGACTTTAGAAAAAGTGGGTATTTCAGTTGAAAAAATATTTTAACATAATGAAAAGATATAAATCAAGGTCATTTTTGAAATGATTTAAATATAAGTAAGGTATTGAATTATCTAATATATTCTCATTGATCATAAACATACTACCATACAAACTATTTTAAGGTTAGTTAATTCTAGAAATTTTTACCCCAAACAAATGGATGTAGAGATAGTTTTTATTTAAAGGGATTTGTAGGGATAAATTTTTAATAAAAGGTTGTTAGTTTTGTGGACAATCGGAATTAGGGATTGGTGTGAAAACTAAAAAAGAAGTCTTTGTGGTTTGAAAAAAGATATAAGGTATTGGAACTAGAATTTTAATTCATTCATGGAAGACAAATGTTTCACCCAAAATAATTCTGATCATTATTTTTATCAAAAGTATTTCAAAAAAAATGAGTTTATTATATTACATTTGTATACACATGATATGTTGTTTCAAGGTTATGATATTCAGTAGATTTAGAAGTTGTAGGAGGATCTATCCGGAGAGTTTTACATAAAGGATCTTGGATTTATTAAAAATATATTGGGTATAAGGATCGAATAAGATAGGAAAATAAGATTCTTGGTTTTATTAGAAATAGATTACATCCATAAGATCATTTATTTATTGGAAATGAGTGCATGTAAGAAAGTTTCTACTCCTATCACTGGTCACTTTAATCTTTCAAAGAATCAGGCACCAAAAATTGAATAATAAAAGAACTATAAAGATAAATTTTCTTATTCCTCAGTAGTTGAAAGTTTGATGTATTTTATTGTGTGTATATGTTCGGATATTTCTCATGCAATTGGATGGTTCAATTGGTTTAAAAAAATCCAGGGATCGTTTATTGGGAATATATTAAGTGGATTATTTAGTATCTCAAAGGAAAAAAGGTATAGCTCTTTATTATAGATATGATGATATATTACTTGTATTTGTAGATATAATATTTTTAGGTGATTCTGATTCTCAAAAGAGAACAACCGAATATGTTTACACTTTCATGGGAAGAACGGTCAGTTGAATATTCAGGTAACAACTTGTGATTTCATTTTCTACAAAAAAATCAGATTATGTGGATGTGAAAGAAAGGATATTTTATGTTTATGATGTTTAGTAAAAGAAATAAAATAAAACCATGGGAAAGGGTTTTTATTCTATTATAGTCAGAGTGTAATTAATTAGGCTAAGAGTATTTTATTTCATTCAATAACTAAACACATTGATCTAAAGTACCATTACATCTTGAATATACTAGAAGATGGTTAGTTGGAGTTATGGAAGGTAGATGAGAAATAGAATCTAGAGGATATGTTTACCAAGATTTTGGGTCTAGAAATACTGAGGAAACAAATATCATCATTTTTTCTTGATCGAGTGGAAGGAGGTGGAGAATCATTTTATGAACTGGAAATAGAAGGATGTTTTTTATGTAATTTGAAGGTGTTGTTATGGTGTTTTCTTTAAAGATGTCTTAAAGTGGGATATTTTTGGTAATTTCTAAATCCTACTTCATTTTAATGAATTTTTTCATATATAAATAGTGGTTTTATAAGATCTTTATTTTGTTTAAGTAGTGGCAGTGGTTGTTTTCTCCTTTAGTGTTCTGAAAGAAGTTTTTTAAAGAATGTGGTTCGAAATGAGTTTTATATGATGAGTTCAGTGTCAAGTAGTATTATTATGAAAGTTTAGTTGGGACTTAAAAAATTTGGGATGTTCATTTTTTGTTGTAATGTTATTGTTGGTTAACATGAAGAAGCATTCACCTTGAGTATTTCTATAAAAAATTGACAGTAAGAATAGTGGAACAGATGGAATCCTACTTTTCATAGAGGTCGGTGCAACTGGATGTCCAAAATTTACTTTCAATATTTATAGGTTGGGGACACATTTTGTTATGATGAAACAAAAAATTAGTGAAAATTGTTATTAATTGTTTCTATTAATCCAAAAACAATTCCATAGTTACTAAGTTGTAATATTTTCTTTCCAATAAAATGAAATGCTACAATTTTTCTCCCATTGAATTAGGAATTTTTTATGAAAATTGTAAATAAAAAGTTTTTATTTTCTTGAAAACATTAAATTTTACTACATGAATGTTTTTATTATTTATTTTATTGAACATGTTTCATGTTTTTTAACTTAGTGTGGTGATTTTGGTGGATTTTGTTTCTTCTAAATTTTGGAACATTAAGTCTAGAGAGATCCATCTGGAATTTGTTTCCACCAGGTGATTACAGAATGACTTCTTTGGATTAATTTTTTCAGGATATTGTGAAGAAAATATCATCATGGTTTGTGAATGAAAAGGATATTGGCCCATGTGGTAAGCTAGTGATGGACATTAATCCATGCAGTTGGTTCATGAAGGTGTCTTGTATGAGGGAAGCTTACGAATTGGGTATGTGTGAGGGAATTCATGGGATATCCTTGAAAGTTTTTGTATCTTGGGAATTACCTATGGGTTTCTCCGAAACCTCAAGAAAAAATTATTTACTCCTTTTCTCAATTATTCCTTATTCCTCTCAAACCAAAATCCCTGGGTATATATATGTAAGGCTTAGGTAATGAAATTTCAAAAATGGGAAGACACACAATAGAGAGTTCATGACCATGGAAATTATTTTACATGTTTCCATGCATTAAGAGATTAATTCATGGATATTTCATGCTTGTAGAGGGTTTCATCATCATATGATGCATAATGGATTCCCCGCGGGCTATGAGGTCAGTCGAGGAGGGTTCCATTATTTTTCCACACATAAAGGGTTACTACCTACTACGTAGACTTATTCCAACATTTCCACCAAGGAATCATGCATAAGAGGGATGAAATATAGTAACTATGTTCTTCTGGGGTTATCCCACATACCTACTTCATTCTATCTTCAAGAAGTACCATATTATGTTCCCATGTGGTTTCTAGGTATCCACAATATGGTCTTCGAGGAATCTCCTTTTCCAATGTTTCTTTGTGGGGAAGAGGGGATAATGATACTTTATTAGGAAGTAAAAAAAATTTATGGGCATCAAAAAATCCCCCCCCCCCTCAAAATGGAGTCTAATAAATATGAAGAGGTATCAATTTCAAGGAAGTAATAGAATCATGTATCATTACCATGTGATCCTCTTAGGAGGCCCATAGTCCACTTCAGTAAGTGTGTGGTCAGTAAAAAATGGTATGACTTATAAATATGGAGGTCCTTCCCCTTTAAATTTATTCTTCTTTCCCCTCACTGATCCTAAATTTGAGGAATAATTAACACCTTGTATAGTGTATCTCGGGAGATTTCTTCTCAAATAAATAGGCTCTGCAATCTTATTAAGTGATATCCCACAACTGCGTGATCATTGTGTTTCCTTCTCAATGACTCAGTGGCGTTTTCTATAAAATTCTCCATGGAATCATTCACTTATTCACCAATAATCCTATCATATTTACCATGACATGTCCTATACTTTTCCATTTTTTACTTGTGATCTTATTTTTTTTCTTTTATGTTTTTTCAGAAAATGAACTAGGAATAACATGAGTATAATTGTTCTATTTCTATGTGGTGGGATGATGTTATTGATAGTTCCAAGGATTTTAATTACTAATTAATTCATTTGAATAATAATTTCCTCTCATAGATGATGGTAATGGGTCTTTGAGACTATCCATTATTATATAGGTTTCCCTTGTATAGATTTAGATTACTCAAGGATACCCCAATCCCCATGTCATGATTGTTAAATCTATTGATTCAATAGATTAAATAGATCCAACATATCATTGATAATATGTTTCATCAAGGATATTAGTCATATCAAAGTTTCTATTCATAGTTATACTACTTTATACATAGAGGAGAATCCATGTACACCAGAACTAGATGTGCATAGTTATGGAGCGATTGTGAATAAGTAGATATTAAGTCAAAATCTTAGATGGTAATCAAGTTGGTACTTCTAATCTGGAGATTAATTTAGAAAGTATTGGGGTTTTACTTCTTGGGTTTAGTAGGGATACAAACAATTTAAACAATATCTCAAGGTGGTTGGTTTGTATAAAGTTGTTTGGGTCTCATAAACCTTTTCTCATTATAACAAATATTTAATCTTAGATGTCATCGCCAGGTAGAGACTATACAAAAACATGTCCCATTTAATACATTAATAGGTGTGAATAATCCTATAGTATGTTCATATGATTAGTGGGTCTTTGGTCGTATGGAAAATGTATGATGATTTTCTTCATCTGGCTTTTATATGGGATGTCATTCCCAGGACTATACAGCTCACCAAGGAGCTACTCGATCTAGAAAAATGTGTGATGGGATAAAATATATATACCAAGGATGTTGTTCTATTTAGATAATGGTTAGGACTATTCAATAAGATAATCAAGAAAAAACTAAATCACAATTTACCTCATACATGCTTAATTCACTACAAGTTTAGACTAACTCTAGAAGGTGTCCCACTCAATAACTGGGGATCGAAGGTTATCTTCAAGGATTACAGAATAGTTCACTTTGTGGGATTATTTGAAACATATATTAGTGGATATATTTTTCTAACATGATAATAAAATGTTGGAGTCCATTTTAGGCTCTTCTTAATGTTTTCCTAACTAGAAAGTTTCCAATAGATTAGTTTGTCAGTGATAATGCTAGCTAAATTATACTAGAAACTTATGTACATCTATAAAGGGAAATCCCTATTTCATATTTTTAGATCCTTTTAGGTAATGTGTGGGTGTATGGTGGCTCATGATGGAAGATATTAATTTATAAATTCCTAGAAAATCCCTAGTGGATATTTATGACCATACATGCAGAGCATAAGAGGGTTCAGTCTAAACTTACTAAATGAATAAGAGGTTAAGGTTAAGCTAAACCATCATAACAAGTTTTTGTTTGAACCACACATATCTCTGACTTGTACTATCATTGATAATGCATGTGAGAATGTGTCCTAGTGTTTATGATGGATGGAAAAGGGCATATGGGTTTGGGAGGAAATTTGTATGTGTCCAAAAGAAATACCCCACTCCTCCTTCCAATATATGAACTGAGAAACATCCAATGATATCACACTATTTTAGGTTGATGATGACATGGGAGGAAATGAGTGCACAAGAGAATATTCCCCCAATTTTTGTATTCATTGGGCTCATAGTGGATTATGCTAAAATGTGGATCTAATCCAACCCCAATGGTCAATTAGTTTAGATAATACCCAAATTCAAAGGCCTATTGGAAACTAAAACTAAAGTGGTGTAAGAGATATAGGTGGAGAAGACAATACTGGGTAAAATTGTTGCTCAGAAGATAGCTAAGGTGGAACAACCTAGGAATAAGTTCACTTATAAGGGGCTATTATCGTCTTTAATGATAGAAAAATTGGGTGAATCATATTGGTGGTATGCCTTCAAGGAGTGAAGTATCCACCATTCCCTCAATTCTCACTAACACTAGGTATCCAGAATCTTGGAGAGAATGGGGCTCATAAAGAGAATTCTCTTCTACAAAGGAGGTTTGGTATGTACTTCAGTGGATGGACTTCATCCTGATAGGATTGTTCTAGGTCATTGTTCCCCTAGATGTTTCTTATGAATATAATCCTCATGAATTTGAATCTTACATCAAAGATATATAGGATTCCATATATTTTTTAATGGATATTACCTTCCAATCATATTGACTAATGAATTTATTGGGAATTTAATAATGCAATGGGGATGACAACATCAGGCAAATCTCATATTGGGAAAAGGTAGGTATAATATATCCACTTGGATATGATATTATAAGATTGATTTTTTCATGTTAATAAATTTTTTTTGAATTTTATTGCTGTTAAAATAATATATTTCACCTATTATGTCCCCAATATATATCATTAGAGATACAACAAACATCTATGGTGTGAATTTAGATGTCAGAAATGATAAATAATGAGGCACTATGGGCTTGGAGGATCACATCAGAGCAATGGTCTCCAACACTCCGGAGGTATTTCTAGTGTCACCACTGGTTTCTCATCCTATGGGGCCATCGACCAAGGATATCTGTAAGGGGATAAGTCCTTGTAAATATGACTCCACCCATGTCTGGTTATTAAATGTTTCTTTTTTCATTGTTAATTCTTCATCTTAAGGCTACTTCCTTAATGAGACATTTATTTGTGCAGAAACTATCCCAATATCCATGAATTTGGGGATGTTAACCCCTCGGGGTCAGGAGGCTCTAATCCCCCCTCACCTGAAGGGGTTCCTGTTAAAACAATGAAGGGAATAACATAAGAGGGGATTTACTTGTTCCTTAATTTGAATATTTAGAACCCAAACCTACTACTGAAGTAGGATATGGTTTATGTATAATGACAAAACTCAGTTTTTATGTTGTGTAACATATATTGATCTTAATCCACATAACATGTATCATTACTTTTTATGATTCTCTAGAAATTATGGATGGATTATTTTCAACCATTTATGACAATGAATCCCTATAAGATTTATGAAACTTAAATATAGATTTAGAAGGGAAGGCTTTCTATATTTATACTTGAACTGATCACTTATATTCATGGTGTATTGAATTATCTTTTTAAATCATTCACTTTTATATATAGATAATATTCCCCAGATACATCATAAGTGAGAGACCAGGACCCTCCCTAATATTAGGATAAAGGTGTCACCAAACAGGTACTCTAAAAAGGTGGATCTCATTGGGATTCATAAGGAAAACATTATCCTTGGAGAAGGTTGGCTTCACAAGGATTCATAATCCTCATAGACTGATGAGGCTATAAATGTTTAGTAAATCCTAAATATGAAAAATGACCCAACCATGACAAGGGATAGTAATGCTCATGGTGATCCATCAATAAAAGTTGGGGTTTCCACCATCATAACCAATAGAACTCATATAGAGGAAGATTATTAGAATACACCCCTGACATAGGTGGAAGAAATCACAGACACCCAAAATCTATAAATTAGTGATCTTATAAAGAATTTTTGACTTATCTCTTTAAGACTTTTTGTTTCAAATGTATGTTTTTTTGTCATCTATTCCAATATGACCAACCCAAGAAGTGAGGATTATTTAAGGATTACCTTCTTCCATGATTCAATCATCAGGAAATATGGGCACTAGGATTTCCTTAGGACCCACAAACTCTATGGATACAATAAAATTAGTTTCCATGATCAAATCAGTTCCATGATATATCTCACCTCCTGTGAGTGGATCTGAATTGGATCAAGATACCAAGAGTAGTTTTCACACCACCCATCGATATGTCTAGTGGGATATATCGAGGTTGGACTTAGTGAATCCCATAGAATATCTACCCCTGAAACTTCATAGGTTCATAGTATATTCACAATGCTAGGATATAATGGATTTAATTCACATGCCTTCTGTTATTCCAAAAAAGAGGTTATATAAAGGTAAGAGTTAGAGTAATAATTTTAATGGATATTTATTGAGTTGAGATTAATTTCAAAATACATTAATCATTTAACTATAATGTCCCTATAGGAATCCCATTATACCATTGAAACGTCATAACTTTATAATTTTTTTAAAACAAGAGACTCTCCAAATGATATGTCTTTAACATGAGTTATATTATACCAATGATATACTATTAGAGTACCACAAGATACTTGAAGAAGCCCAAGATATGGGTAGGAATGTTTTTATCTTCCATAGTAGAAAGCCATTATCTCACTGAAGAAGATTAATTCATGGAACATATTAGGCTTCAATGAAATGTTGATGAAGCCTGAGATTCACTTTCGAAAATTCAATACTATATAGATTTTTTTTAATATTCCACTATCATGGAGAGAGAATCCAACTTGTGGATGCCCCACTCCTCTCTTATTTTTTGAGAATAAATGGAAAAAAATCATTCTCAATCATCTTTTAATTCTTCAATTATTTCTTCACTCTGATTGTCTCTTTATAATAATCTATGAAACTCTAGAAGGAAACATCAAGATACCATGAATCCACCTAAACATTTAATATGAATGATACGAGTCAATAATGATCATCAACCATCTAATTCATAAATATTTCATATTGGGTGGAACTCAAAGACCAGTATAGGCATGATACTGTTATCATAACACTAGATTTTGTCTATTTGGATGTGGATGATTTCATTTAAGGAATGAATCATGTATGGGTGCATTCATAACACCATGACAATAATACTAGAGTTGGATCATTTAGATGTGGATGATTTCCTCCTTGGCATGGATCATGAATTGGTATAGGTATATCATTATCAATGTAACACTATAATTAGACTATTTGGATTTGAGAGGAGATAACTCAAAGTAATGAGGATTAGGAAGGGGAAAAATAAAAATGAGTAATACAATGTTTATGAGGGTACAAGAACCCTAAGATTATTTCTTCACACATTTCTCATAGATCTTAGAGATAAATATGTCCTAGATAAAGTAATGCTCTTAATTTTTTCTAGTCCAATATACCAAGAAAGAATAGATTAATTTTTTTTAAAGTCATTTGTTGGACCTCATGAAATGTTTTTATTTCACAATAAAGCTATAATTTTCCTAAGAATTAGCTGGAGGAGACTTAGAGGCTAAGAACTCAACTTTTTCTCAGGTTTCCCTTTGTGAATTTTCATCGAGATATTTGTTATTCCTTATCAATTTTTGAATTCTCCATTTTCATTGAATCATATGGAGTGTATTTCTAATGAGAAAAGACTCAAAAATTTTCCAGGTCACACTTTATGAGTTTTTGACCTTTTTATTTTTGCATCTCTTCCCTTGGGAAGTTTAATTTCATGAATTTCAGACCAATTTGGCTAATGTTTATGTTTGAAAAACTTTTAATGAAAGGTAACTTGCCCATTATAGAAACATGGGAAAATATGGCGTGAATAAAGATCCCAACAACAATAATTTAGATAAGCTCAAGGAATGCTAGATATAGTTGTAAGGTCCCAGTTCTTGGACCATAGATTATTTGGGTTTTAGGTAATAACATTGAAAACATATTGTTATAGT
This sequence comes from Viscum album, assembly GCA_963277665.1. Classification (NCBI taxonomy): domain Eukaryota; kingdom Viridiplantae; phylum Streptophyta; class Magnoliopsida; order Santalales; family Viscaceae; genus Viscum; species Viscum album. Next base: position 81,602,293 of record OY728136.1, read on the forward strand.
TTATGGTCATATATCTTTAACAAAATGAGTGATAAGTCTACATAACAGAGGTAGATAAACCCAGTGTGAATGGAGAGCACATCATTAATATAAAATATCCCAGAAAGGGGGTATTTAGTTTATGGTTATAAAGATCATACCATAGTGTCATATAGTTTAGGGTCACCTGATGAGAACCAAAAAAAGGCTCAAGGAAGAGATATCATATCTCCAATTTGAATGTGAGTATGATGAATGAATGTGTAACATCAAGTGAATTGAATCCACTTCAATAGTTAGATTTTTGGTAAAGTAAATCATGACTCAAGAAGATTGAATTGGGGGTGATGAGATGGGAAATGTATTTCAAGGATGAACACTGACAATATTTGAATGATAGGTTCTGCTGAAATGGTGTCAAGTTATATGGATATTAAATGAGATTATCCTTAGGATGAAGACATGTTCTATTTGGTAGTACATATTTGGGGTGCATATATAGATCCATATTGGGGTTCATATGAAAATAAAAAAAGAAGTTTCCTATGGAGTCAGATATACTCATTAGTAATATTCATGGAAAAATTATGAGGATTCAAACACTTTTGAAATGTAGTGGTTTTATGAAGGAAAGGAAAATTCATGGAGTTTTTGAGCACCATATAAGTTACACCACTATTTATAGAACATATATTCAGGGTAGAGAGATATCATACAAAATTGCACTAACTTTGTTCCATTAAAAGTGGGTCTAACAAGCATAGATCAACTTTTTATAGAGCCATATGGTTGTCCCCATGAGATCTATTCCTTTTTTTATGATCTAATTTTGGAATAATCTATAAAAGTGGTGGGTTTAGAGAATAGAGATTTACCTTTTTCTTAAGTTACATTGCATTGGTTTTCAACTTGAAAAGTTTTATGTCTCTTTTTCCTTCAGTTAAAGATATTTCATTCTAGAACTACTAACATCTATAGTTTAAGGTTACATATATTTGACCAATATGGTCATGATATAAGGGTATGATTCTTAGACCATAGAGAGAGAAAATACATATAACAAAGGCATAGTAAAACTCATTGTCAATGAATATTATAATGCTAGAATAGACTATCTTTGAGGGGAAAATATAGTTTAAGTTCATGATGTTTAGACCAATGGGATAAAAATGATAACCTGGATAGGGATCAAGTTATAAGAGCTCCCAAAACCTTTTAAATAGAGAATAATGAAATTCTAAATCATGACTCTATGTTTGTGGACTAAGGGATGTGGGACAACTACATAAGGGATGAACACTGACCACATTTGAATGATAGGTTCTTCTATGATGTTTTGGATGTTTATAAATATTATAGAACTTTATCCTCAAGAAAAAAACATGTTTCTTGTCATAAGCTCATATTGGGGGATAACATATTGATCCATATTGGTGGTATGTATGCATAGATAACCAGAAGTTTCCTTTGGAGTCAGATGAAATTGTTACTAAAAGTCATGGAATTTTTATAGAGATTCAAGACACTACTGGTATGAAGTTTGATTTAAGGAAAATGGGTGTTCAGGAAAGGAGATAGAGTATTCTATAACTGTTCTATCTAGGAATAGGTTTTAATAATCCCTTAATGAGGGGTAATAATGGAGGAAAATTTTTGGTTGGATCCGGAGTATATGGTTTGGATGTCACTACACATCTTTAAATGATGAGAATCAAGCCATGCGTAGCTATTATATGATAAATAGACCCCACAGTGATCTATTTAAAATATAAGGGAGGGTTATTTTACATCTTTTTAAAGGATTATAACACCAATTAAACTCAATATTTTCAAGCTGATGACTCGATGTATGGTTAGTTATGCATGTGAGGGACCCAAACATTGGGAATTATAGGGACAAAATAGACCTTTAATCCAAGTATAGGGTCTCATATGTCATGTTATCATACTTGTATATAGATATTATGCAGGTAAGATTAATCATATATCATTAATTACTCTGATCAGTTTATGTTTATGCGATGAGGATAATATGTAATTCATTTAAATGTTGTGCAATAAGGAGTCAAATGATTTGTAGTTTGAGGTCATGAAATGAGGACCATATTTTTTATAGTTTAATATAAAGTGATAATGACTCAACTTTTAGGTATTTTAAGGTCATATAATGAGTAACATGTGTTGTGAAATTAAACATCATGTGACAAGGAATAAAAGTTTATACATTTTAAGGGAATATGATAAGGACCATGTGTCTTTTAATTTTACATCATGTGATAAGGACTCAAATGTTCTTTAGTTTAAGTTTATATGATGAGGACCATGTTTTGTGAAGTTTAACATCATGTGATAAGGACTCATATAAAAATATTCAATTGTGGGGTAACTTTTTCATCGAAAAGGTTAATGGAAATAGATCCATACGCCAGAATCCTTTCATTTGGAATTCCCACACACAAAATGAAAAAATAATTCCAATCATCAACTGAGGAGTAAAAACCTCAAAGAAAACATCTAAATATATTGAGGCTTGAGTAGAACTTTTGAATCAGCCATAGATAGAGGATACTAAAATTACTATGTATCCTATAGAATATGAATCAAGACATACATAGTTATTATAATCTATCCCTATACCTATTTGGATCAAATATAGGGAGAGGGATATAATATATTGTTTCCTGGTATGAGAAGAATATTGTAAATGGGTTCCTTAGACCCAACTCTTATATTTACTTTAATTACCTTTTTATTTATACAGTTTTATATATGTTTGTTTTTCTATTAGCATGATAGTAACATTACTTCTTTGTGTACTATACAAATGGTAATTCCCATAGATTAATTTTCATATCAAAAGGTTATAGAAAATCCTAAAAATAATGATAATCTCGAGATACAATAATATTAATCATAAACATATGTCCTATAGTCTGACAACGAGCCTGTATCCTAGTGGTACATGCTTCTTCTTGGCATCCAAAAGACCCAGGATCAAATCTAGGCAGAGGTGAATTTCTGGGTTTCTGTAGCAGTATTGTAGTAGGGCACTGTAGCAGTAATGTAACAGTGGCGGGACTGTAGCAGTGGCAGCACTATAGCAGAAGATGTACTGTAGCAGTACTGTAGCGGCGGCTGTACTGTAACAGGTACTAAAGAAACGTGGGTACTGTAAAAGTACTATTCACCGAGGGGTCCTTTGGGGAAAAATGGGCTTTCAAGCCTTGTATTGAGGCCACTTGGCCTTGGGTCTTTGGGATATGTAATGGGTCTCCCTCTACCCAGTCTAAAGAGGTCTTTTATTTAAATAATAAATTGAGGCTTCAGGCCCAACCTTTTAAAAAAATATTTCCTATAGTCTAGATACATCATTCCAACAGAACAAAAATAATGTTTCACTATTAGGTGTCAGGGGATCATAATCATTGATTATTCTTATCATTAAGTTTAAATTTTGTGATCTTAAGTAGTTGAGATCATAAGGACAAACCAACCTATAAGAGCATCACATGTTATATGTTTCATTGGTTGATCCTATCTATGAATATTTGTATTATTCTTTGGACTTGAGATAATTATAAATATGCATCATTTGATCACATACTTTGATGTGTGAAAAGAAATCATAACACATTTATGTTGCGATGAGGTAGCCTGTGTTGTGTGTTTCATTGGTGGTATGGTATTGGTTGAATGATCAAGATAGGATTTTTCACTTCTATGTAAAGGAAGAGATATATCAGACCCATTTGACCAGGATGGCACTAAATTCAATAAATCCATGGCCATGGAAGAAGAGGGTAAGTCTATCTCGTACGATCATATAAAGAATAAACAAATCAGGTAAATATAGTGACATAATTTTTGTAATTTTCTTTTTGTGACATTGTATGATAAATAGGTTATATTACATAATTTATGTTCAGAGTAAATGTTTTCATTACTATAACTACACCTTATTTCCTTAGGGACCTTAGTGGGTTTCCAGACTCTACTCATAGTCTATGAGTGATAATCACAAATTTCAACATAATGGAATAGCAGCTCACACAATAAAAATATTCAAAAATCTAGTTTATTCTTGTAAATAGGACATGGTGCTCCCTACTATGGAGTCCATGTGATATCTGAGTTTGAACCATTTCCAATAATTAAATAAATTCAGTATTATTCAAGTTTAAAATAATAATCCTCAAATTTATTCACTCACCATATTCAAAAGTTATTAAGTGAATACAAAAAAAATATTTTCCAAGATAATATTATTATACAAGGTTCATTAATTATTTAATGGGAAAAGTGAGTTGAATTACTAGACTAATTTTATCACATAACCTATGTTTGATGTTACAAGTATGCAATAAAATATAAATGGAAATTATGATAGATTTAGTATGTCATTTAGTGCCATTTAGGGATTATTTAGAAGGTTTATGTCATATGGGGGCCTAAGTGTAATTTTCAAGACTAAAAACCTACATATATAATCCATGAGAATCCCAAATTCAATAGACTATTTATTCCCAAGAATTTCAGAAAACCTATCCACTCTCTCCCAAATTCTAGAGTGAGAAAAAGGATATCCGAGCACACTCGCTATTAGAAAAATAGAATTTTTGTTTGGATTTTAACATAGGTTATTTAATAACCAATGTTACAAATGTTTTGATGTCTGTTATATAAATAACTAATGTTAAAACTCACTGAGAAAAGGTTTTAACCATGGTTACTGATATAACCAACATTAAAAGTAAAATTTTCCATCACATTAAAATGATGTTTCAATTTTTTCACAACATGATTTCAATTTTTAAAATCCCACCTAAAATGTATTACACCTTAGGAAAACATTTTCAAGTACCCAATAAAATTTATAATTCTCCCAATTTATATATTTCTTCTCTACTCCTATTCAATATTCATTTTCATTCCACCACTTTTTCAATCAATAGTTTCAAAATGGTATTTATCATTATTATCTCATCATTTAGTTTTTTATTAATTTTTTCTTTATTGGTATACTTGTTTATGATTTTCCCTTTTAGGAAAAACAATTCTTCTTTTGATCAAGTTGAGAAGATAAAGATTAAATGGTTTTTACTAATTAAAGTTTAAAATTTCCTACCAAGCATAGTTTAGGATGTCACACGAGTTCTTTACTCAAAATAAAAGAATATCAAAAATTGATATGGTTTTAAGGGACACCATCAAAATAAAATTAATTAATTAGAATCTTCAATATAAAATTTATTATTCATATTTTCTTTTTGTAATTTTATCATCTTTTCATCTAAGCGAGTAAAATGCATTAAAATATTTAAAAAAAATTAAGACACTCTTGATCTTAGTTATTTTTATAACCAATTTTTAAATATCTTATAACATTGGTTAACCTTATAATTGGTATTATAAGTGACTTTAAACATTGGTTATCAAAAACACTAATGTCAAAAGTCCTGAAAGTCACAATTTTGACATTAATTATAAGAATAACTGATGTTGAAAGTCTCCAAAATATTGATTTTAGCAGTGGTTTTTATGCCCAATTCTAAAAACAACACTAAAAATGTTTTCTTAATTTACATTGGATAAAAAATTATGTCAAAACACAAAAAAAAATTGATGTTAAAAGTTATTTTTCTATCATTTCTCAATCAATTTTTTTATTTCAGATTGAAGATATGGGTCTATGATGATCAAGTAAACACCAAAATCATATTTTTTTATCAATGCTAGAACCCTGATATTGAATATTGATGTAAATATAGAATCTTAAAGTATGTTTGGATTATATAAAGGGATATAGACTTGTTTTTTTCAAGCAGATATCACCAAAAATGAGTGTAACACATGTTCGATCAAAATTGAATAAGTTACTATTTCATTTTTTTAGATTAATTATATTGGAATATATTTTTATGTTATGTATATGGTGTTTCCTTCCTGTAACAATATTATAACATTGATCACGATGAAAATTTTTAATTTCTCATATTTTCATGCTTTCATTTCACACCTCATACTGATAATTGGTATCAGAACGATCATGTGATTTCTTAAGTCAAAATTAAAATTAAATTTTCATTAATTTGATTAGAGAGAGTTGTAATAGTCCCAATGCCACTCACGGTAATCAATTAGAGGTTTGATGGATGATAAATGACTATATGGAGATCTAATTAAATGTTTTGGAGGTTCAAATTAATTAAAACAAATAAATATATGTTATAAATATTTTTATAAAATATAAATAATGGAAGTTTAAACATGTGATATATAGTGGATAAAATAATAAAAAAATATTTTAAATATCATATTGAATGTGGGTGTGTTAAAAAGACCAATCCTTTGACCACCCCCACCCCACTATTTTAGGGGTGGCTGCCAACTGATCACCTACACATGAATACATTATTTAAAAAAATTATCATTATCAAAATGTTTTATAATGGGGTGGGCACTACTCTTATACCCCCCTTCTCATACGCTTCGTGTGATGGCATTCCAACATCAATAGCCTAGTGCCCTTGTCGGGTTATCCAAACCCACTCACCCCATCTGGGTCATCCCATGAACCGAAAACCCCTATGGAGACTATTTTAAGGTTTGAAATCCATAAAAAATTCCAAAAATTCTAAAAAAATAAGTTAATTTTTTTTATTTAATGAAAAAATTTCTAGTACCATGAGGAAAAATATTTATGAATTAAAATTAGTTTAAATTATTTTAATCCATAATTAATTCCATCAAGTTAAATAAATTGAAATTTTAATTTTATACTACAAATTTATTGTGTCTTGACTAATCATGAGCGAGACTAGTGAATGTATGCTAGGTTTTTTTATTTATTTACTTATATATTTATTATAATTGGAATTTTTGTAATAATTAAATTATAAATTGTGGTATGTTAATTATCTCTCCCCATCATTAAATGTATATAGGCCTACATGTCCATGAGTAATCTTATTAATGTGTATTTGAAATTTCTAATACCCCCTCACCTGCATGTGAGTATTTACATTTATTGTTGAGGATTTTAGAAGATGTGGGTTGTGATGAGACTTGGAGAAGTACTAGATGAGATGTATATACTTTGGAAAAGGTAAGAGTTTTGACTCAAGTAAAACATGACTCAGTGATATACAACTAGGTTCTTTATTGATCCATTATTTACTTAATGGATCAATAGTAAAAACTCATGATCATTCACTTCACTCATTTATTTATAATGATTTATTATTATTATATGCCTTTTTATTTTGCGCAATCACATAGAATAATAAATGAGCATTCATATATAAATTAAATTTATACATGATCAATGTTTTATATTTAGAACATGGTTAAGTTATGAGTTTTATCACATAGAAAAATTATGTTAAACATAAAAGTATTTCATTCGTCGATAATATTTATAAAAACTCTCAATGATATATTAACTCAAAATACCTTCCATCACTTGAGTTTGAACAAAACCGTATGTATGAGGTGCTCGTCATCCCTAGTTGAGGGTTCACCTTACTCCTTGGGAGTTATTTTGAATGTGTTGGGATGACTTAACTAAATTTGGAAACATAAAATTATTCATAGATAGATTGTTGAAAATTTATAGGTGAAGTGTTATGTAAATAAAGGTTGAAATTTCTAGAAGTTGAGACTTCACTCAACAGATCAAGGAGTCACAAGTTAATGTGGTTAGTCATACAAAATCATACCTTGAGACTCTTAAAGTAGTGTTGCATTCATATATTGGACTATGAAGATAGGTTTTAAGTGTCCTTACCTCTAAAATAATCAAGTGACTAAGTATTTTAAATCAAGTAGTTGAGGTATATTAGGATTTGAAAAATTAGTGGGAGATAATTAAAGATTAATTAATTAGTAATGTTTATAATAATTTTATGATCATTACCATTTCTAGAGATGACTTAGGCTCTTTTCTTGGTACACTTTTTCCTAGTGTTTAGTACTTTTAGTTTGGGTTTTACATTGGGGTGTGTTTGGGTTAAAAATAGAGAAAAATGGAAGAAAAGGGGTAGGGTATGGTTGGTGCACGGTTTTCCTGAACCGTGCGCCCTAGCACAGTAAACTGTGAAACCATCGACCAATGGGAATTACATGTTTGGAACAAAAATTTTCAAACCATGTGCCCTATTAAGAGTAATTGTGAAACCTTATAAAATATGTTCATGGTTAAGGCGCACAGTTAGGGGAAATTGTGCGCCCCGAGAAGCAAACAAAATGTATGGGATTTTAATCCTATGAATTTTAATAAAAAAATTCTCAAGACCTTTTTTATAACCTTAAACACCCAAGATCAACCAATAAAAAATTTATCTCAATTCAAAATCCTCCCTTGGGGATTCATAGGTAATCTAACCTTTGTTCATGGTGATTTGAATCCCGATTTTCAGATCTACATCTCTTTAGGTGTGTGGTTTCTTCCCGATTGATCTCTCTTTATTTTCCCATTCTTTTGGAAGGTTGTTATCATCTGTTTTGTTGGATATAGATCCAAATTTTATGAATCTAGATCTAGGATTGTGGATACAGATATGGAATTAATGGATCTCTATTTTTTCGATCTTGATTTAGGTTTTAGATCCGGATCTCATTCTACACCATTACTCTGCTGAATTTTTGGGATTTTCATTGGGAGATTGTTCATTGATGAATCAAGGTAGGTGGTCTATTATTAAAATCCCATAGTATTGATATCAATTACATGTATGTGATCATATAATTTTGAGGTTTTGTTTAGTAATTGGAATTCATAAATTGAATTAATTTATGTGGTCAGTTAATTAATTGAGGAATTAGGTATTTGATTGAATAATGAAATTTTGTAATTGGGATAATTAATTGATAAATTAATTATTGAAGTACTGAATTGGGGAATTAGGGATAATACGTTATGAGTTAATTATTGGAATATTGAGATCATTGAATATGAATAATTAATTGATGAACTAATTATGGGAATATTTGTGATTGTGGATTTGATTAATTAATTGTTGAATTAATTAATGGAAATAATGGGATTAATTAATTAGTGAATTAATTAATGGAATTGTAGAGATTAATTAATTGTTGAATTAATTAGTGTGATTGATGTGATAAACTAATTGTTGAATTATTAATTTTTTTGATGTAGTTAATTAATTGTTGAATTAATTAATGGAATTGACATGACCAATTAATTTATCAATTTATTGAATGGATATTAATGATTAATTAATTAAATTTAATTAAGTGATGGAGTTTATATGATTAATTAAAATTTTAATTAATTAATGTGATACATATTATATATGTGACACATGTGATATATGTGATACATGTGATATATGTGAAACATGTGATATATGTGAAATGTGTGATATATGTGATACATGTGACATATGTGATTGATTGAGAAAATAGGGTGTGGGATTGGGACTAAGGCTATAAATACCCATATGTGTGATAAATGTGTGTGATATATGGATTGAGGCTCTAAATATCCATATGTGTGATAAATGTTTGTGGGATAGGAATTGATGCTTCAAATACCCACGGGGTCCTAGCCATGACGTTCTAGGACCCAAGGTATGCATGAAAATTGTATGGCATAGGGACTAATACTCAAAATACCCATGATGCGTTGGACAATGACTGATGTTCTAAATACCCACAATGTGTGAGAGAGGGATGGATGATCCAAATACTCACATGCTGCTAGAAATGATGATCTATGCCCAAAATAGTGTCATTGGACTATGGTTCGAATAGTTGTATCTTGAATTGAAATGAAATGGATAATTAATGGACATTTTTAATTGAATTGTGAATTAATAATGTGAAATGGTTCAGAATATGGCTTGAGTTGAAGTAGGTGTTGAGGTTTAGGTGTCCTCTGGAACCCAGGGGTTTATATGGTTAGACAAAGAGTAAATTATTATGTGATAACTATTTACTTATACATTATACTAATTTCTTTATACAATTGTATACACTTTTATTAAATGGATATATTTTTAGACACCATTGGTGATTTCATGCTAAGTTGTACTCACACCCTACTCATTTTTCCTGGTCGGTACCTGAATAGATTTCATGCTTGCTGGATAGGATAAGGGAAAAGGCCCTGTGTTAGATGGATGAATTGGGGATAGAGAATATATGATAGAATCAGTCATAGTTCAGGACATTTTTGGGATTTGGAAGTGTCTTTACTTTGGATATTTCATTTTGAAACGTGGAATGTACTTTATCATGGCATTTTTTTTCTTTAGTTTTGATATTTTATCTCCAGTTTTGGTCATCTTGTGATCTAAGTACTATTCTGTTTCTGGTTATATGCTATTCAGTTATTGTTTCTTATTTTCTGCTGGTTAATTTCTCTAATAAAATATAGTACAGTTTACCTATTATCTATATTATACCCTTACTACAAGTCATAATCGTTTTTTGTATGGTGCGGCATTCCTGAGGTCATGTGGTAGATCGACTCGGGGCACTAGCGTGTGGCACCCAAGCCGGGACATTACAAAGTGGTATCAAAGGAAGTTTTCTTTTATTTTCTTTTGTCTTAATATTTGAAGAATGTGGAAAAGATATTATGGAGAGTTGGGATTTGTAAATGAGCTCATACATGGGAGTGTCAAACCTATGTATGAGGGGAAACCCAAGTACCCATGGTGGAATTTTTGCTATTGTTGTTTTTTATAGTCGAATGTTATTTCACCTTGGGTGGCACAATTTTTTTTTGTTATGTGATATTTGTTTCAGAGATTATTTGATATTTTAATCTTGGACTGGTATGACATGATATATGAGTATGCATGAATCATTCTAGGCACCCAGGATTATTTTGTGACATGCATAATTTTAGGCACGCATGGGAAAACGGGTTTTGGGTAAGTTGTTGAACTTGAACTATTTTCCCTTGCTTGGGTAATTGAATTGAAAATTTTACTAACATGAAATGAATTTTAAAATGATTTAAGGTAAGAATAAATGGTTTTATGATGAGAAACTTCATATAAGATTGAGAATTCCATTTCATAACTGAGACCTAGGAGTAGGATGGTTAAGGGTATTGATAACACCTTGGTTTTGACCGTGTGGTTAGGTTTGGGGAAAAGACTTTTTGTGAATTGTTGTGATTTTTATCTTACAGAAATGTGATAAATTTTTATTATTGTTCCTAATATGTGTATTTTTAATTTTAGATAATATTCCTCCATGATGATGCATGTTGAGAGAATGATTGGAGGACATGGCTAGGTATGATCCTCTGATGGTGGAACCTTAGGCACTAAAAGTGTTGGGTGTGGAAGTTGGGGAGATTTTCAAAGAGAAATTTTCTTGATTTATGAAAATTATGGAAATATTCCCAGGGCATGTTGTGAAAATAATGTCTGATCTGGCAAGGTAGTTCCAGTTGTATCACTGTCTAACTTTTACTGGAGAGGGTGGACCTGAGGGAACTAAGTTCTGGATTGAGTCTATCCAGACTATACTTGACCACTTGGAGACTCTTATAGAGAAGATTGTAAAATTGGATACGAATAAGTTATGTGGTCAGGTGAAACATTTGTGGTATATCCATACATGGAATGGACAGTTGGAGACTATGGAGTGGAAGGACTTTTTGGAGAAGTTACTGGATCACTTTTATCTAGAGGCGCTCAAGCATGAGAGAGAAGCTTAGTTCATGAATTTGACTCAGGAGATCATTTTCGTGATGGAATTAGTTGGAAACCATAAAAACAAACAAATATTTGTGCTAAAATTGGAATAATATTAGGCTACTTTAGAAAAATGGTTTCAATATGGGCTTAAATGTGAAATTAAGTCATACGTGGACATCTTCAGGCTGAAGAAACTTTCAGAAGTGGTGAATCAGGCTCTCATCTGTGAGGGGAACCTAAATGAGGATTCTAATGGTAGACATATGGTTTCTTACAAATGATCTATAGGTACATCTATCAAGAATAGGAATCATCATTATGATAACCTTATCCAAAGCAATGGGAAGCAAATTGGCCAGTTGGGGGGATCAGTTACTCATGATCTTACCCGAGTGATTTTCCACCAATGTGGTAGGTAAGGTCACTTGCGTAAAAAATTTCCTTAAACATTGGTAGAGTGTCTATATCATGACAAGATGTGGAATCTATAGAATTTATTCAAGAACCTATGATAGATGGGTAGTGATGGAGGATCTAGACATAACCAGGGTATAAGAAGAGGATCTTCTACACCATATCAGTCTGGAAGCTGGAGTTCTACTAATCGAGGAAGTAGTGGAAGTGGATGTGGTATTTCTAGGAAAGAGGGCCCATATAAGTAGGTTGGTGCATCTCATTGGAGTTAGACTACATCATAGAGAAGAGGGGAAGGACAGTTTCATTATATGCATCCTACACTTTTGGATAGTGAGGCTAGACCATCGATAGTAAGATGTACTATTATTGCAGCCTATATATTATCTAGTTCCTTATTTTATATTGGTTCCTATCATTCCTTAATTTCATCAAAACTTATTAATGGTTTGATCTTGGTGGTGGAGTTTGTGAGTGGGGTTTTGATGATAGACATGTTGTTGGGATTAAGGTTGAAAGATATATGTTTGTCCAAGGGGGGTTTTCTCGATGTTGGAGAGTATCATTTTCTTTGGTATCTTTATATCCTTGACATGCCAGGCTTTAAATAGATTTTGGGTATGGACTGGCTAGTTGCATACTGAGCCCACATTGATTGTTACCATAGGAGAGTGACTTTTACATATCCTAAGGGTGACACATATATCCACCATGGATATTGGGATATCCAGGTAGGCTGAGTAGGGCCAATTACCCAATAATAGGGAGATGTCACAACCCAAGATTCAAGTCTATTTTTTGATGAAGGAGGTGTAAAGCATGGTGTCCTTCCACCAATAGTGTATTAGTTTCAGGACGTGTTTCTTGAATACTTATTAGGGCTTCCACCTGAGATATATATGGAAATAACTATTGATATCATGTTGGGGGATGATCCAGTGTCTATTCTACCAAACAGGATGGCACTGAAAGAGCTACAAGAGCTCAAGACTTCGCTAGAGGAGTTGGAGGATGAAGGTTCTATCCATCAGAGTATGTCACCTTAGGGTTCACTAGTGTTATTTACAAATAAATATGGTGGGATTTTATTCTTATGTGTGTATCACAAGAAGTTGAACTATATGAAAGTGAATAACCAATATCCACTTCCACTTATCGATGATCAGTTTCACCATTTGAGGGAAGCATTTATTTTCTCCACGATCGACTTGAGATCAGGTTACCATCAACTGAGAGTTAGGACTTCAGATATACCAAGAAATACTTTCATAAGTAGTTAAGTCCTTTATGAGATCTTCGTAATCTAGTTTGGGTTGACGAATGCACAAGCAGTGTTTATGGATTTTATGAATATTATCTTTCATCCTTACCTGAATCAGTTTTTTATAGTATTTTTGGATGACATCTTGGTGTACTCCAAGACTCGTGATGATAATTCCCAGCACCTTGACATAATCTTGAGTACACTAAGAGAGCATCATTTATATTCCAATATATATAAGTGTCATTTTTGGGTTAATTTTGTACACTTCTTAGGTCACATAATCTTAGAGGAAGATGTGTGTGTGGACCTAGAGAATGTATAGGAAATGGTTTCTTAGGAGCATCTCAAGAATTTTTTTGATATCTGAATATTTCTAGGTTTAGCTATATATTATCATATGTTCATCTAGGTATTTTCCCAATTGGAAGCGCCATTTACAAATTTTACCAAAAGTGGGATAATGGTTGAATGGTCAAAAACATGTTTGAAGGCCTTCTAGGAGTTGAAGAAGCATTTAACATCGACATTGATCTTGACCCTACCCAATCCAGGTGATGATTATATAGTGTATTGTGATGATTTTGGGATTATAATCATAGATATGTTTATGTAGGGAGATTGAGTTTTGGAATATGTGTCTCAGAAGTTGAGGCTACATGAATGAAACTACCCTACCAATGGCCTCGAGTTGGCTGCATTTATTTATCCTTTAATGTGTTGGTGGAATTATTTATTGGGTGAGAAGTTTACTGTGTATACTAATCATAATATCTTAGATTGTATCTTCTACCAATGAGATTTGAATTACTGGTAGAAGAGATGGGTTGAGTATATGTAGTCTTTCGATCTTGAGCTAGCATTTATGCATGGAAAGGGGAAAAGTGTTGCTGATACATAAAGAAAGAAAACTCAGATTCAAGTGATTCAGGATTCTATTGTTGAGTAGAAAATGATGAATCTTCTAGAATAGATTCATGTGGTGGTTCATAAGAGGTAGGAGCATATGAATCCTTTATTAGTTTCAATGGAGTTTACACTTTTGATTTTGATTAGAGATAGACATTATGAGGATCTAGAGTTCTTGGCCTTGAGGGAAAAACTTGAAGTTGTGGAGTAACCTTAATTTAGACCATATATAAGGATGAGATCATCTATGTTGAGAATCGGTTTGTTGTGCCTATGAGCATGCAAGAGGATTTAATGTATAAATTCCATACCTCAAAGTGGGTGATACATCTAGGGGTGAAAAAAATGTATTGTGACCAATGATGATTGTTTTAGTGTCCAGACATGAAAAAAGACCCAGCAGGGTTCGTGACACAACGATACACCTTTCAACAGGTGAATATCAAGCATCAATGACTTAGAGGTTTGCTACATATATTTTCTATTCTGGAGTGGAAGTGGGACAATGTGACTATGGACCTTGTGGTGGGTCTCCTGAGGATGGATTGTAAGAATGATACTATTTGGGTGATTTTGGACCATTTGACAATGGTAGTTCATTTATTACCTATATAAGAGACCTCCTCGGTATATTAGTTTATATATTTGTATGTTCATTAGATAGTCTGTCTACATGGGGTGCCATAGAAAATAGTTTTAGACCATGACTCACAATTTACTTCATTCTTCTGGTAGGGCTTATAGAAGGTTCTTGGTATCCAAGTTTTGTTGATTATGGTTTTTTACACTTACATAGATGGGATGTCATAGCGTATTATATAGGTTCTTGAGGATATGTTGTGAGAATGTGTTATAGACTTCGGTTGATCTTGGGAGAAGCATCTAGAACTTATAGAGTTTTCCTATAAAAACTGTTATTTGGATATGATAAAAATGGAAGCATTTGAGGCTCCTTATGGTAGTCTATGTAGATCACCTCTATGTTGGATAGAGGCAAGTGATTCGGAATTTTTGGGACCGAGTCTCATGCAGGATATGTTAGAGAAGGTTTATTGGATTTGAAAAAAATGGCTAAAGCTTAGAGTAGACAGAAGTCATATGATGATAGACATAGATGACCCCTAAAGTTTAGATAGGGTGATCATGTATTCCTTTGTATGTCTCCTAGATTGGATCACCACTAGATATGGAGGCAGGGCAAGCTGTTTCCTAGGTTTGTTGGACCGTTTGAGGATTTATAGAGAATTGGTGTAGTATCGTACTAATTGGATCTTCCAGAGAGATACAATACTATGCATGGTGTTTTACATGAGTCACAACATCGGTGGTATCACTCCAACCCTTATCATGTGATCTATATGGATGATGTTGAGGTTTAAATGTATGCTCCCTTTGAGAATTAACTGATACGTGTGTTAGATCTTAGTGATAAAGTGTTATGGGGAAAGAGAGTGTTGATAGTTCGTGTATTATGTCAACATGGTTGTATTTGGGATGAAACGTGGGATAGAGAAGAATATATGTGGGCTCAGTGGCCCATATTTTTTGGCTCGAAATCTTAGAGATTCTTCGGAGTGAATCTCGAGGATGAGTTGTTATAAGGTGGAGAGATTGTAAGATCTCAACATTTTCTAGAGATGACTCAGGCTCATTTATGAAGGTACCGAGGCAGGTAGTGGAAAGCCAGTAGGCTGGGAATTTAAAAAAAATTACTTACTAAAGTGATGAAACTCTTTCTTCTCCATCAATCTAGCCTCGATACAGTCTAAGGATCCCATGTGGTTTAATCAGATCACAAAAATAAAACAAACAAATACCTTTACCTGATTTATGGCGTGTACACCTATCACAAGTTTCCAGCATCCATTGCTCAAAGGATCTGACAACGAATCAATCTAGATCATCCACACCTCCTTCTAGAATCTATGTTTGTGCTATTTGTTGGACTATGAGTGCTAGAATAGAGATTCAATGATCAATTTGATGCAGCGATGATCACCACGATACTCTGTCACTGATTCATGAAGAAGAACTTGGATTGTTCTCTTAGTTTGGGAAATTATCTCTCTAGGAATTAGAAGGAGAGAGAAGCTATCAATTCCAATGGAGTGAATAGTTTGATGGGAAGATCTTATCTTCAATTATATAGTGGATTTCCATATTACCCAATTAGGTTTCCCAGCCCTCGTGTAATAAATGTTCACTAAATAAGGATAATAAATAATTATTCATGATGAACTAAACTATGTCATAAATATTATTTATATTTTTTCACATACCTATAATATATATTAAATATATTATGTGATAATCCTGACCCATTAACTCGACTCATAACTCATGATAATATTAAATGAACCTGGAATATTATATTAATATTCATTCATATAATATTAATCCTTATATTTACTTAATCACTTGTAAGTACATATAGCAAATGAATTCACCCCAATTATTCTTTACTTGAATAATAATGATTTTTTTTTGTGATTGATAGAACATGGATAACACTCAGATCCCAAGGTAGGGACCACCATGTCCAGTATTCCTATTCAACTAAATAGTAAAGATTATAAAATGAACTATTGTGTGTAACCCTCTAGGACCTTATCTCAATAGTAGTGAATAATATTCACAGACCAAGAGAGGAGTCTAGAAACCCATCAAGGCCCCTAAAGAGATAAGGAAAATTCAAAAAAAAATTACCAATCTACAAACACACACTTTGTAATATAATCTATTTGTGATACAATATCTCATAAATCATGATGCACGCTTTTTTCATCATCATTTTCTTACTTTATTATTTTTTGATCTAATGGGATGGGCTTACCTTTGAATACCATGACCGTGAATTTATGAAGGTACTACCATCTTGATCAACCAAGCTCGAGATATCTCTTCTTCAACTCATAAGATAAAAATTATATCTTGATCATTCAATAAATATCATAACAATAATGACACAACCAACACAAACTGCCTTGCCATGAATTCATTTTCATCGTTTTCACCTTTCATCAAAGTATGCGATTAAATGGAACACATTGATAATGATCTCAAGTCAAAAAACCATTGTATATTTCCATATATAGGAACAAACAATGACACCCAAAAAATGTATCATTCATATTTCTAGGTTTATCCTCATGATCTAAACTACTATAGATCACCAATTGAAAACTTCATGAGAAGAAGTCTCAATGATTATGAGCCTCTAGTAGGATGTATATGAACCATAGGAAATTTCATTAAGATTACATTCATAGTATCTTTAGGTTCTCATTATATCCAGAGATCTACTATAACCATTTGATATGATGGGTAATATATGTAAATTTCAATAAATATAGTGGATGTAGAAATATCAACACTAATATGGAAATATAATAATATATGTATATATATATATATATATATCAAACATTATACATGTTGTGGCAATCAAATTACATAACAAGTTGGGTCTAGGGAACGCACTTTCAATACTCTCACTTTCACTAGAGCCAACTGCTAACAAGTCTCAATCTTCTAGATCTCACATGAGAATTATGATTATACTGAGATATTTATTTAGTTAAGGATCCTTCCATATTGTCCTCTGTGGCTACTCTGATAACTACTACTTCACCTCTCTAAGTAAAATCCATCAATAGATGAAACTTATAAAGTATATGTTTTTTCCTCTAGAGTGACTTGGGCTCCTTGGAAATCACCACTACTTCAGTATTATCACAATAAACTAGAAAAATGTCTACAATACTATGAACAATGCCAATTTATGAAAAAAATGACATATTTATATTTCATCTTTTTCTTCATCAAAATCCTCTATATACTTATATTCTATTGTATAATCAATGACTACAGATTTCTCCAAGCTTCTATAGCTCACTACACCACCATTCAAGAAAAAATGTAGCCTGACTACAATTTCATATCATTATGATCTATCTAGAAACTAGAATTAGGGTTTCCTCTCACTATTAGTTCCTTATCTCCTCCATACACCCAGAACATATCATTTGTATGCCTCAAGTAATTCCAGATTTTTTTGACAACTGCCTAGTGAAACTCTCTTGGATTAGATTTATATCTACCTAACATTAATAAAACAAAAGCAACATCAAACCTAGTATACATCATGGAATACATGATTGAACCCAATATTGAAGAAAAATAGATTTTACTCATTCTTTTAATCTCCTCCAGTATTTTTGGACACATTCTCTTGGAGAGATTGATACCATGTGACATGGGAAATGACCCTATCTTTAATTGTTCCATATTGTACCTTTTGAGTTCCATGTAAATATAGGTACTTTGACTTAGCCTAAGAAGCATCTAAGATCTATCCCAATGAATATTTATCTCTATAATTTAGTTTTCTTCACCTATGTATTTTATAGAGAAACATTCATTTAACCCAGTCTTAACTAACTAAAAGACTTTCACTTCATTTCCCATAATTAATATGTCATCAACATATAATACCAGGAAAACAATATCATTTCAATTAACCTTTTTCTAGACATAAGTATCACTTTACTTTTTAATGAAACTAAATTCTCTTATGGCCTCATCAAAATGAACACTCCATGATCATGATGCCTACTTTAACCCATAAATCGATCTTTGCAGATTTCACACCTTATTGGCTTTATTTGACCTAAAACCCCTTCAAGATGAGTTATATAGATGTCTTCAACGAACTTCCCATTTAGAAAATTGGTTTTTACATATATTTTACAAATCTCATCATCATGGAAGTCTATTATTGTAAGCAATATTCTAATTGATTTCAGCCATACTGCTGGTGAGAAGGTTTCATCATAGTCCATGACTTGATGTTTTCTGAAACCCTTTACCACCAGTCTTGTTTTATAGGTATTGAATTTACCTTCCATTTCCAGATTTTTAATGATTACCCATTTTCATGCAATGGTTTTTACATCATATAGAGGGACTAAAGAATCCAAACTTGATTTTTGTACATGGATTCCATCTCAAAATGCATTGAATCTTTCCATTTAGCAGCATCATTGCCTTATACTATATCCTTGTAGGTTAGAGGTTCATCATCCTCAAAGGGTGATGTGTCACCTCAGTGATAATAAAACCATAATGCTCTGGATCTCTAAACTCTTCAGTATACCTATGCAGTACTTGTGTCCCGGGAACCTCTTCATCTCTCACTGTCTCTTGTGAATTTTTTTCTATACCAACTATTGTGCATCAAGATCATTAACTTCAACAAATTCATTCTTACTCCCACTATTTCCATTTGATATGTGTTCCATATCTAAAAATGGGGCTTTTCTTTCCACAATAAATTTTCTATCTGGAGGGTGATATAGGTAATATCATTTAGTTTCTTTAGGATATCCTATAAAGATGAACTTTATGCTTTGGGATGACAATTTTTCACTAGTTACAGTCTTGAAAAAGCCTTGCATCCCCACACAGGTATGTGTGATAGACAAGGTTTCTTTCCGTACCAGAACTCATATAGAGTCCGATTTTTAGCTTTAGTTGGTACTCAATTAAGGGTATATGTCGTTGTATAAAAGGTGTTTCCCCAAAAGGATAATGGAATAGTTTCCTGACTTGTCATTGATCTGACCATGTCTATAAAGGTACTATTCCTCCTTTCAGTAATACTATTCCAATGTGGTGTATAAGGAGGAGTGAGTTGGGATACTGTCCTACACTCCTTCAAGTGATCAATGGAATCTTGGTTAAGATACTCTTTACCTCAGTCTGAGTGGAGTACCATAATCTTTTTACCAAGATGGGTTTATACTTCATGTTGGTATTATTTAAACATCCAAAAGGAATTTGACTTATACCACATTAAGTAAATATAGTTATACTTACTATAGTCATCAATAAAAAAGTAATGAAGTAGGGAAACCTTCCCCTTTCCTATAATAGAAATTGACCATATACATCAATATAAACTAAGTCTAGTAATGCATTGGCTCTTTCTCCCTTCCTAAAGAAGGGCGATTTGGTCATTTTAACTTCTAAGAAAGTGTGAAATACATCTAAGATTTATAACTGAACCAAGTATAAATACCTTGTTTGATGTAATTTTTGTAATCACTTCTCATTTACATGACCTCGCCTGAATTTCTATAGGCGGGTGTTATATGAGTCATGCTCACTAGTTTTTTCATTGATTGTCATTATTGGGTTTTTGAGTTCAAGTATATATAATTAATTTTTAAGATACACCATACCATAACACATGTTATCCTTAAAAAAGAGACAATATTTATTTATGAAATTTAAATAAAATCCCATAGTGTCCAGACATGACACTGAGATTATGTTTCTAGTGATAGAGGATACATAATAAAAAATTAATACAAGAAAAAAACGACTAGGAAAAGAAAGATGGTAATATCCCACTACCAAGGCTGCTAGAATTGCACCATTTGCAGCTCAAATATCAACTTCACCTTTTCTAATCTTCTTGAATCTACTTGGTTCATATATATGAATACATATATATGATCCACATGATGTATCCAATACCAAACTTTTAGATAATGAAATATTTCATTCCATGATAAAAATACTTGATGTAGAAGATTCCCCTTGATTATTCTTCCCAACTCTACAATCTTTCTTCTAGTGGACTTTATTTCCAAATAAAAAGCATAATGCCTCCTACTCATTGCCATGCCTTTGTATCTTTGGATTCTTGGAAGGACGGTGCATAGGTGTCTTCGGCCTAGATTTGTCTTAGACCCCTTATCCATTCCATTCTATCTCTTGTTCGCCATGAGGATTGAATAATTGGTATTCATCATATATTTATCAGATTTGATAACTAAGACTAAAAGATATGGGAGTGACTTTTTCATGTTATTCATGTTATAATTGACAATGAAAGTTGAAAATCTTGGAGGTAAAGAGGTAAGAATGAGATCTGTTTCTAGTTCTTGGTTCAATTTGAACCCAAGGGATTCAAGCCTCTTGAAGCACCTAATCATCTTGAGTACATGAGGACCTACTTGATTACCTTCTAGTATCCTAAACCTATAAAGGGCACTTGAAATCTCATACCCTTCTTCCCTTTCTCTCTCCTAATATAATTCTTAGAGATGAGTCGACATCTTGTAGGCATCCTCTTCCTCATTATTTTTATACAATTTACTGGACATGGATGAAAACATGCTGCACTAAACATCTAGTTCATCATCTACATGATTTTTCCAATTTTATTTATCCACCTTGCTTACTCTTTAAGGAGGATCAATTGGAACTGAGTATTCCATCACATATAGATTCTTTTATTGGCATAGTACTATGCACAAGCACATGTACCACTCATGGAAGTTATGGCCATTCATGATATTTTCATTATCCAAAATTGATCTTAGTGATAATTTAATTTTGGTGTTGGTGATTTCCATTTTTTATCTACAACAAATAATTTTTTGTACTTTTTAATTTATCTTGATTACCATTTAGACATTTATAATTAATTAATTGTTATATCACCTAAATTTCTCCCACTATTTTATCAAACCATAATAGTCCTCACTATTAGATTTATAATAATCCACACCTTAAGTATTCTAGTGTAAAGGATCCTCAAATCATCCCCTCATAGTCTACAGGCTATGGCTATGCCACTACTCAAAGGGTTTAAAGGTAGGCTTTAGGCTGGCCAACTGCTTTAACTTGTAGTTCCTTGAACTGTTGAGTAAAGTCTCAGCTTATTGGAATCATATCTTAACTCCCTCAATGCCTTACCTCTAAATTGATTGAATGTTAGCTATAGATAATCCTTTACTACCCACTTTACTTAATTCAACCCAATACTCTCATGAAAATTCCCCCAGTAGTAAGTGGAACTCGCAACTATGGCTGACGAGCACCCCGAACACACGGTTTTGTTCAAATGTAAGCAATGGAAGGCATTAGGACTTAATATATATTTAAGGTATTTTTATTATATTTTTAATAATTTAATCTGGTTTTATTAAATATGTTACATCTATGTTGTCACACTCACAACTGAACATGAAATAGAAATAACATACATCATACCTTTATGCATTTTATCTTGAATAAAATTTTATGCGATCATGAAATAATTATGAACATGAATAAAATAGTAAATGATAAATAAATGAAATCATTCAACCTGATTGTTCTTGAGAATCTAAATATGATTGATCCATAACAGATCAACCTTGACCAAGGGGGTTTTTATACCTCATTCGAGTCCTGACTCGTATCACAGCCCACCCCTAGTGCAATGTATTCGCTTCTCGTCTCCATTACCACCTCAACTTAGTGAGGTTCACATATTAATATGTCATCGTCTATGTACGAATATACTCACACATAGTCAAGGGGGTCTAGGGGTGGAATGTACAACAGGTGTATTGGATATGAGGGAACTTATACTTATTTGAATGAAAATAATATGATGTGCATACTATTTTTCAACTACCTACTTATTACAATCATAGCACACAATAAATAAATAATTAAATGATTTAAAAAACCTAACAAACATGGGTTGGTTACTAGCTCAAGACTAGTTGGTATAATAAAATTGCACAATAAAAATTAAATTGTGATAAATTTAAAGAGTACAAGGGTATTGAAATAAATTAAATGAATTCAAAAAAATAAAATAATATATTTTTATACTATTACAGTTTTAATTTAATTTTAAAACTAAAATTTAAGTTAAAATAATCGATTTAATTTAATGCTCAAATTAAATTAATATTTTGGATTATAAATAAAATTAAAACAAAAAATTATTTTAAATAATTTAATTTAAACCTAAAAATAAATTAATAAAATTTATTTATTAATTTCAACCGGGCCTCGAAAACCTCATAGAAGACTGGTTTATAGCCATAGTAGACCATTTGGGCTAAGCAAAACCCATGCAGGGGTTCTCTGTTCATGAAAAAAAGAAGATTCCTCTGGTAGTGAATCTCATGAAGGAGAAAATATAGTCGAAAATGGTGTTTGGGATGGAAGTGGCACTCGTTTGAGTGAGAGGCAATGGTAGGGGAACCTGAGTTGGTGGCGCTAATGGGAGGAGGCATCATCCCATAGTGGCGCTCATGGGAGGAGGCATCGGTGAACCCTCATAGGTATGTGGGACTCGGTCAGATCTAGGAGGGAGTGTCATCACATGCCAACATCAGAGAGAGACCCCAGTTCAGTCGGCTTTGAAATACAGTGGTCAGTGCTCCAGATTCGGGTAGAGGACGGCAGGAGGCTAGAATTAGTGACATTAGTGTCCAGCTACGCAGGGTTCTGCTCGTGACCCGAGGAAGGAGAGGGGTTACAGGGTTCAGGCTTCATAGTAGGAGGAAGCTGATGAGGTCCCACTATGACAGGGATATGGCCTTGTAGAGGCAAGATCTTGGGATGATAATGGTTAGAGGAGGGAAGCACGGTGGCTGGTTCACCCATGGATTCATGAAAACCTTTAATTTGCCTATATACATGCATTGGTAATCAAAGTACATCACAAGTTGGGTCTAGGGAACCCACATTCAATAGTTTATAGGTATAATTTTTTCCATTGTTAAGTAATTTTAGTTTGGGTTTTACTTTGGGGTGTGTTTGGGTGAATATTTGAGAAAATTAGAAGAAAAAGGACAGTGCATAGTTAGTGCACGGTTTTTTTGTAACTGTGTGTCCTAGCGCAGCAAACCGTGAAACCCTGGATGGAGGGTATTTGCATGGTTGGCACACGGTTTGTCTAACTTTTCACCCTATTAGAAGGAACCATTCACCCCTATAAAATATGTACATGGTTGAGGCATGTGGTTAGGGGAAACTGTGCATCCCGAGCAGCAAATCATGTGTATGATATTTAAATCACCCAAATTTTAGTAAAAAAATTCCCAAACCCCTCGTATTATACCCCCAAAGACCCTAGATCAACCTATAACTGATTTTTATCAATTCTATATCCTCTTATAGGGATTCCTAGGCCATCTGATCTTCGTTCTTGGTGATATGAAGCATGGACGGTAGATCTTCATCTCTTCGAGTATGTGATTTATTCCCGATTGGTCTTATGTTCTTATCCCATTCTTTTGGAGTGTTGTTATCCTCTTTTTTTAGGATATTTATCTAGATATGATGAATATAGATCTAGGCTCGTGGATCTAGATCTAGATTTACGGTAACATTATTTGTTCGATCTTGATTTAGGTTTTAGATCTGGATCTCGTTCTACGTCATTACCCCACTGAATTTTGGGGATTTCCATTAGGAAATTTTTCATTAATTAATTGAGGTATTTGGGCTATTATTAAAATCTCATAGTCTTTATATCAATTACATGTATGTGATTATATAATTTCTAGGGTTCGTTTAGAAATTTCAATTCCTAAATTAAATTAATTAATGTGTTTACTTAATTAATTGAGGAATTAGAGATTTGATTGAATAATGATGTTTTGAAATTTGGATAATTAATTGATCAATTAATTATCAAAGTATTGAATTGTGGAATTGGGTATAATTAATTGTAAGTTAATTATGAGAATACTGATATCGTTGAATAGGAATAATTAATTGATGAATTAATTATGGGAATATTTATGATTTTGGATTTGATTAATTAATTATAGGATTAATTAATGGAAATAATGGTTTTAATTACTTAGTGAATTAATTAATGGATTTATGGAGATTAATTAATTGGTTAATTGATTAATGGAGTTATAGAGATTAATTAATTGGTGAATTAATTAGTGGTATTGATGTGAAAAACTAATTTTTTTAATTAGTAATGATGTTGAAGTGGTTAATTAATTATTGAATTAATTAATGGAATTGTTGTGACCAACTAATTTATGAATTAATTGAATGTATTATCATGATTAATTAATTAAATTTAATTAATTAATGGATTTTCTATGATTAATTAATTGTTTAATTATTTAATGTGATACATGTGATATATGTGATGCATGTGATATATGTGATACATGTGATATATGTGACACTTGTGGTATATGTTATTCATGTGATATATTTGATTGATTGAGAAAAGAGGGTGTGGGATAGATACTAAGATTCCCAATACCCATATGTGTGAGAATTGTGTGTGGTATAGGGACTAACGGTCCAAATACCCATATGTGTGATAAATTTCTAGGGAATAGAGACTAATTCTCAAATACTCGTGGGGTCTTAGCCATGATGTTCTAGGACCCAAGGTATACATGAAAATTGTATGATACAAGAGATGATGCTCTAAATACCCATGATGTGTGGGACAAGGACTGATTCTCCAAATACCCATGATGTGTGAGATAGGAATTGAAGCTCTAAATACTCACGGATTGTTATACATGACAATCTATTGAAAAAATAGTGGCACTGGATTGTGGTTACAATAATCGTATCATGAATTAAAATGAAATGGATAATAAAATCCCATCTGTTAATTGAATTGTGACTTAATAATGTCAAATGGTTCAAACTCTGGCATGGTCCAAAGTAGGTATTGGGGTTCGGGTTTCCTCGGGAACTCGAGGGTTTATGTGGTTAAATAAAAAGTAAATGATAATGTGATAAATTTTTACTTATTAATTATATATTTTTTTTATACAACTATAAACACTATTATTGACTGGATATTATTTTATACATCATTTGTGGTGGCCTACTGAGTTGTACTCACACCCTACTCGGGATTCCAGATCGGTACCCGAATAGATTTCATTATTATAGGACAAGATAAGAGAAAATTCCCTGTGTTGGATGGATGAATTGGGTGTGGATCATGGATGAGGGAACTAGAAATGTTTTGGGACCCGTTTTGGATTTTGTAGTGTCTTTAGTTTTGCCTTTTGATTTTTATACTTGGAACATACTTTAGTAATGAATATCTTCTACATTAGTTTTGATATTGAATCTCTAGTTTTGTTCATCTTGTGATCCTAGTACTATTCCTTTTTTAGTTATTGTTTCTTATTTTATATCGGTGCATTACTATAATAAAAGATAGTATAGTCTCCCCATGATATATATTAGACCCTCACTGCTATTTTGTAGCCTCTGGAATATGGGGAGGCAAGTTTGAGGTTATGTGGTGGACTAGCTTGGGGCACCGACATGTGACACCCAAGATGAGACGTTACAATAATCAAGATATGTATTAATCTTCTAAATTTTATTTTTTGTAGATCAAATGGAAAGCATCACCAATTCAATATCACTTAGATTAATATTGTATAAATATAATATCCCAATAGGAAATAACTTTTATAAGTGGACATGAACTTTCACATAGTACTGCGCCAAGAGAGGAAGTTGTATGTGCTGGAATCCCAAATTCCTTATGAGTCTATTATGGGAGTAAACAAGGTGGATAAAGATAATTCTAAGAAGAATATGGATGATTTTATAGATTTATAATTCATTATGTTGTCAAATATGCCCATTAGGCTAAAAAAATGCATGAGGATGAAGATTCCCAAAAAATGTTTTCTCATCTCGAATAATTATACCAGTAGTGGTCATAATAAGAAAGATACGAGATTTTTATTTCACTGTATAGGTGCAGGATAAAAGGAGGGAATCATACAAGACCTCGTTTACTTAATATGATTGGGTATGTTGAGATATTGGAGTCCCTTGGGATCAAGATTAACCCAGAACTAGTAACTACTATTATTATTTCCTTTTACCACCTAGATTCTAAACTTTCATTATTAATTATAATATGAATATCATGAAAAAATTTCTCCCAAGCCTATTGGATCTAGTTTTTAAAGTGGATATGAATATAAATAATACCAACTCTTTAGTTATTATGGTGAAAAAGAGGGGGAGGGGAATGGCTAATGGATCCAAGGCTAAGTATAATATAAAGACACTCATACACCACCCCTCCAAGAAACCAGAGATATAGAGGGAGGATAGTGAGCCATAGGAAATATTTTTTTCATGTGGGAATAAATTCCACTGGAATAATAATTACATAACTAGGAAAAAGAATTAAGTTTATTCTTATACTTAGCGTATATTTTTCATTAAATGAAAATTTTATATTTCTTAATGTTTTTTATTAGATACAACATGTGGCTCATACATTTATATTAAAATACAAGAATCAAGTAGATTAAAAAAATTTTATAAAGGGTGAGGTGGATCTCTTATTATCATCTCAATTTTCTTAGTGGCGTGGTTCTTGTATTAAAATGTTTTTTAGTATGTTCCTTCTATTACCAAAAACATGATATTAGTGTCAATTATATAAAATATAGAATTTTATTTCAAATTTAGAAAAAAAAATTATCTATTTTATAAGGATAATGCATGTTATAGTATGATGCATCTTAAAAATGGAATTTATATTCTTGAACTTAATAAACTAGTTTTAGGAATCATTGATAAATCTAGTAATAATGGATCATATCCTACCCCTATGTCACTTCGGTCTTGGTCATGTAAATGTTAAGTGTTTACAAAAATTACATCAAGAAGGGTGTTTAGACTGTATTGAATTAAAACACATAGATGTATTCCATGCTTCTTTGCAAAGGAAATGACCAAATCACATTTCATTGGGAAGTGAGAAAGAGATAAAGAACCTCTGTAATTTATTTATATTCATGTACGTGGTCTATTCCCAATAGAGGAAAGAGGTGGGTTTTATTTTTTCATTACTTTTATTGATTAATTTAGTAGATATGGTTATATATAATTAATGAGGTATAAATTAGATTCCTTTATAATTTTTAGGGAAATAAAAATGAAGTGGGGAACTATCTTGGTAAGAAAATAAGGAACCTCCACTCAGATTGAGGTGGGGAATATTTGAACCAATCCTTCATTGATCACTTTAAGGAATGTAGGATAGTATCCCAAATCGCTTATCCTTAAACAACTCAGTGTAATGGTGTAAGAAAAAGGATGAATTATTCCTTACTCAATATTTTAAGATCGATGATGAGTCATGAAAATCTACCATTATCCTTTTGTGGATATTCACAACAAATAACATTATATACACTAAACTGAGTACCAACTAAAGTGAAATTAGGGATTACATATTATTTTTGGTATGAAAATAAACCCACTCTATCACATATACATGTATAAAGATATAAATAAATTTTAAAGACAACACTGAATGAAAAACATACATCTCAAAGCAAAAAGTGCATCATTATCGGTTTTCCTAAGGAATAAATAAATGCCAAGGATGTTACTGAATACAAATAAGTTATACATTCTGATATGTAATATATATACCAAAATCACATATGGATTTTGGTATTTCTTGAGCTAATGTAAAACCTAATTGTTTTGGGTATTCAAGAAAAATCTAGAAATGAATGGTAAAGTAAGTACTTATAATGCATGATTGGTTGCAAAGGGTTTCAGTAAATGTTAAGGAATTTAAAATAATGAAACCTTCCCACCAGTCGTGATTTTAAAATCCATCAAAATATTATATTCAATAATAGCCTTCCATGATTATGATATTTTTAAAATGGATGTTAAAACTACTATTCTAAATGAGAATTTGGTTAAATATTTGTATATGATAGAACGTGAAGGGTTTATCATGTCCAATAGTGAAAATAATGTATGAAAGCTATATATGTTTATTTATACACTAAAGTAGGCATCATTGTCATGGAATTTTCATTTTGATGAGGCCATAAGGGAATTCTGTTTCTTCAAGAATAAGATAAATCCATATGTCTACAAGAAGGTTTGTGGGAATACCATAATTTTTCTTATATATTGATGACATTAATTATAGAAAATAAAGTGAAAGTCTTACAGTTAGTGAAGACTTGGTTAAATAAATACATCTCCATGAAATACATAGGTGAAGTGGCATATATTCTAGGGATCAAGATCCATCATGATATATCTAATAGTTTTTTTAGTATATGTCAAAATATTTATATTTCAAAGTCACTCAAAATGTATAATATGGAACAATCCAAGAGAGTATTATTTACAATTTCTTGTGGTATCAATCTCTTGAAGAAAATATATCCACAAACACATGAGGAGATTTAGAGTATGAGTCGAATACCTTATGCATTACAGGTGGGATCTATCATTTATTTCATTATATATTCTTGATTTTATGTCAAAATTTCTTTAAGCATTGTGAGAATATATCAAGATAATCCATGGGATCTGAATTAGGAAATAGTAAAAACTATCCTAAACTACTTGAAATATAAAAAGGTTATTTTTCTGGTGTATGTAAGAGACAAGGAGTTATCAGTGAGTGGATACACTGATGCTAGATTATATACAGTTCATGATGATCTAAAGTCATATCCAGTCTATGTCATTTGCTTAAATAGTGGTTCAGTGATCTATATAATCTCAAAGAAGCCTATGGACACTATTTCTAAAATGGAATATGAGAATATAGTGGATTTTGATACAATTAATGAATTAGTCTAAATACATATCTTTGTCTCAAATATTGGTTTTATACCTAGAATTGGGGATCCTTTTATAATATACAATCATAACACAGTAGTACTGGTACTTTCCAAGGAGACTAAGTCACACCAGGGGACAAAGAATATAAATTTATCTCTTGATGGGTTTTACTCGTAATGGTGAGGTCATATTTAGAAAAGTATCCACAATGGATAATAGGATAGACCTCCTAACTAAATTCATATTTTAGTAGAAGCATGATTCTTATGTGAGAGCTATCAGGTTGAGAGTCATTGGAAGTTGGATCTAATGAATGTGGGAGTGTTGTGAGTAGAGTCCCTAAAACTAATTATTTTATATACTTTATGCAATGACATATAACTTTCATAAATAAATATTACATTTTATTAGATGAATATCCATTACATAACATTCTAATCCATTACATAACCATAAAGGTTTAGTGTATTTAAAGACTATATAAATAATACTCTTTTTTCAAGAAATATATTCAATATATACCACAAATATCTTCTCATATAGAAAAATTATTAGACATACCCTACTTAAACCTTTTTACATAACCAGAAAAAAGGAAACATGAGAAATGGTGAGATCAGATGCACAGTAAGCATAAACATAGGAGATATCAATCAATGATCATAATTGATCATAACATAAGCATAAGGTTAT
The DNA here is from genome assembly GCA_963277665.1 of Viscum album. Taxonomy (NCBI): domain Eukaryota; kingdom Viridiplantae; phylum Streptophyta; class Magnoliopsida; order Santalales; family Viscaceae; genus Viscum; species Viscum album. The sequence continues at coordinate 81,632,659 of OY728136.1, forward strand.
TATAACATGATCAGAACTTAAAATAATTATACTAAATAATTAAAAGATCATTAATAATAAATCAAGGCATAAGTATTTTTCATAACAAAAGGTATATGACATAATTGTGAAGAATCATAAATAATCAACAATGATCCATGAGAACATATCATAAGCATGAGAGTTTTTAGCTTACACATAACCATATAAAATCATTTCATTATTCAAGGATCACTTATAAGACCATCATAGTGGATTGGGGTCACTCATAGTTCCATCATATCCTTAGTCAATGTTCATTCCCCATACTATCATAGTGGACAGGGTCCCATACCGAACTAGGTTCACTCCCCATTATATTTCTTATTATATCATGAGATATACATATTTACCAAATTAATTGGATGGATATATAATTTCAGTCCCACCCTTCACATAATTAAAATCATACATATTTTTTCCACAAGATCATAAAAAATTCATTATATGATAACCTATGGAAATGAAATGGTTTTCATAAACATTTCATTATATCATCATAGCATAACCCATAAAAAATAAGAGGGTTTCATAAAAATATAATCATCATAATCATAATTCATCTAGATAAAGAATAAGGATGGTATCATTGGAAAATATCCCTAGTTTAATCATAATTAACATCAAAGGATGTTATCATATATGAAAATTTATTTTAAATAGTTATTGGAATATTTCTTAAGGAAAATACCATTTTCATTTCGAAATCATTTATTTAAAATCCAAATATTTACAAAATATTTAGGAAAACATTTTCTTTGGAAAGAACCATGGAAACTTTTAAAGGATATTTCAAATCATTGAACGGTCATAACGATATGAAATTTTTTCCATGTAATAATCATTTAAAAAGGATTTTTCTACTCTGGTAAAATGTACCGAGTTCAAAAAATTACAATAATATTGTTTTTAAACATTTTTTGTAAAATTTCTAAAAGTGGTAAAATTTTATTTAAAAAATTATTGAATAATAATTAAAAAAATTCTTGATTTTTTTGTAAAATATAGACATAGAAAAAAAGGTTTTCTGACTAAAAGTTTAGAAAAAATATTGAACTTTCTTAAATACATTTTCTGAACCATTTTATGTAACAAAGAGAGAAAAATGGTACTAAAACATAAAAATTATATAAATAAATATATGATAATAAAAATAAAAGTGGTTAAACATATATGGATTATATAATTTCCTCAATGGAGATTCAAGCATAAAAAATACAGATTAAAATGGGATTAAAACATAAATCTCTTAAAACTTTGGTAAACTTTGGATAGTAAGACCCATGAAATAATAACATCAAGTGAAACATTAAATATCATGAAAATAATTATATTCATGATATAAAATGTAAAAGGTTCAGTATACACACCTCATAAACATAAATAGGTGCATAAAATCAAATATGTCTCAATTTTTTTTGATGAATAACCCTTACAAATTTGGAAATATATGAATAAAAACCTTATGGAATAGAGAACCTTATATGGATTTTTAAATCCCCATAATTTTAATTAAAATAATCATTAAAAACATTAATGGGTAGCATATACACCACATAAAAGAAAATTTTTGTGAATATGGCATGTGTCTCATGGAAATTAAAGTGTGATTAGAAACCTTTACCTTAAGTATAATATTTCATCATATGTGTTCTAACCACCTGTATAGTAAATATATATTTATTATAGCATCTTATCATCCATTTATTAACAATTATTTATTAAAATTATTGTTTTAGGTGATAAATGTTTTGTTTTTCATGCATGTTTCTATTCAGCGGTCCAGGTCCTTATACATTGATCATGGTTGCACCATATCCAAAATTCTAATCATATCAATATTATAAGATTTAATCATTATATACACTTTTATAACTATTCATATAAAGTGGTTATGGAAAATGAATTACATCACTTCATGTAGATGGTAATCTCTATATATGCACGAGTGATGTTTCAACTTTTTGATGGATGAAATGGAAGAAAGATAAATGATAATTAACCTTTAAAAATATAATAATATCATATATATTCATTAAATATATCATTATTACCATCAATTTTAAGTGGTCATGAAAAACAAAATGCATCACTTTGTGGAGGTGGTAGTATACACTTACACATGAGTGATATTTTATTTTCCCATTGGATGGAAAGGAGGTGGATAATGGTTATTAAATCATAAAAATAAAAATTATTTATATTTAATATACTTATTTAATTAATTTACAATGTGTACCAAATATTTATATGTGGTAGAAGAAAAAATAAAATTTAAATTACTCGGTTAATAGTTTTATCCCTTTGTTGACAAACCACTTTTGGATTACACTTTAAGCCTTGAATGGTATTTTTGGAAATAAAAGAAGATCTAGGAAATAGGTAACGAAAATATAAAGTTTTTAGGTTAGATATATTATAATATATAAGGCTAAAACTTTGTGAATAATGAATAAGATGTTGTTTCCTTATATAAGTGAGTAAAAGGACACTCTTAGAATTATTTAAAAGATTAAATTATATATATATATATATATGTAGAATAACCATCTAAAGTGGAACCAGGACAACAAAAATTAGAATATAAGATGTTATAAGTTTGAAATAAATTCAACAAATAACATTTTGTAAAGTATTGGATACATTTTAAGCCTTATCTTCTAGTTAAACCCATTTAAATCCATTTTATCCTTAATCATGATAACTTAACTTTTTACCATGATAACATAATTATATAACCAAAAATATAAGTGAAATTATATTTTTTTTGTAAATTATGATTAGATACATGGAATAAATTTTATCAAAATTAATTCCAATAGGTTTTAGGCTTTACTTTTTATATAAGAACACAAAACTCATAAAAAACATTTTTTAACAAAATACTCGATTTAAGAGTAAAAAATCATATCACCTTTAAATCGAGTAAAAATTTGGTTTCTATGAAATTTTTTGGTTAAATAATAAAAAAATAAAGGTTTAATAAATTTTTATCAATCCAAAACCTAATGTCTTCTTCCAACCATGCCATTAAATAAAAACCCCCAAATTGTTTTTAATTTGAATAAAATATAACATATCTTATCAAAAGTCATGAATGGGTTCCCAATTTCAAAATAATGTTTTGAAATATATTATTTAACTCAAAAAAAATATTTGGTCAAAAATCACTCATAATATTGGATAAAGTAAAGTGTTTGAGAAATTCTAAATCTTAATAATTTAGTTTTAACCATGTTTTTCTCTTACTGAGGTGACACATTTTTACCATGGTTGGCATTAATAATGACCAAAATTTAAGTTAAATATATTAAATTAAATTAATTTTGATTAATATAAATATTTAATTAAGTTTAAAAGATTCAATTTATATAATTTGTATAAATCCATTTTAAAATAATCATGAAAAACGCAAATAAATCTATTTTAAAAAATTATTTTCAGCATAAAAGAGATTTATTATTTTTCTATTCCTAATAAAAAATATCAAATAAAAATAAAATGATATTACTGAATATATAATCTATGGATTTTATTAACATCATTAATAAATAGTGATTAAATTAATTAAGATAAAAACACATCGCATATATAAAAACAGTTTTTAGACAAATGTGTTTTTAAGCCAGAAAATGAACTTATACCAAAATAAAGAATAATATTGATTAACACATAATTAAATTATAATTGTATTCACTTAAGATAAAATTAAAATCATAATGGTACCTTTCAATGAAAACAAATTATAGTTTTAAAAAATCGATATTTTTCATTATTCAGTGAAAAATCAAACTTTCTAGAAAAATCCAAAATTTCCACTCTAAGATAATTTTGATATTGCGATTTCAAAAATGATATCATTTTTATGAAATTAAATTTTTAATATTTTTATAAATTAATTATAATATTAACTCGCAAAAACTTATAATAACTATGTTAAAAGAAAATATATTTCTGAAGCAAAAAATCAATTTACTGATAATTGAGTAATTAAATATTATACATTAATAAATACAATTAAATTAAGTAAATTATATTTTATATATTTAATAATTTGGTTAATAATATTCATACCCATAAATTTAATGGTTGTGTTATAATATATCACGGTTCATTTTAATCACGGTGTTGCGTGTCAAGCCAGCTATTATGTAATGACCCAAACTGCTATAAATTTAATTCCCATTATGATTTAATTAAATTCATAATTATATATTATGGTTATACAAAACACATGAAGTTATTTGGTTTTATTAGAACATATCAAATTTAAAAGACCATTAATCATCACTACTATTGATAGTATAATCTTTGAATAGTGATCACATGAATAGTATAAATATTAGATTTTAACAAATCTAATTGACGTAGACAATGTAAGTGATGGCATCAACTAGTAGGACCATACCCTATGAATCCCATTTATCATAGCTTTAAAGGGATATAGAATCACTGGTATTTTCCCTTGACAAATTCCAAGATGAGATCGAACAACTTAAGAATGATTGAAACTGTTTATGGGAGAAGTTCAAGCTCATCGAGATCAGATCCCAAATCATGTACATTGAACCACCCAATAAAAGACTCACCATCACATACTTAATCCTTTGGGAGTTTGATGGTGTATTAAATGGATATATATCAATACCATAATATTATGAATATTTATATTGTATTTTCAATATAATAATGTTCATATTTTCTTCTTATCATTACATTATATTAAATTTTGATTTTTATTCAATAAAACACAAATTGTATTTTTAATTAGAATTAAATTTCAATTAAGAAGGTTATTTTGATGAATTAATTTATTTTTTAAATAAATAATATTTTAATAAAATATTATTATTAAAATAGTTTTTATGAAGTCAAATGTAATTTTTATAAGTGATTGAAAACTGTTAATATAAAAAAAAACCCAGTATTTCTCAATAAATTTTTATTCATATTTTAAAAGTGAAAATAAAAATATTTTTATAAATATTTTTATAAAATTTATATTATTTTTGGAATCAGAAAATAAAAATTATCCAAAGGTGATTTTTTTATAATTTTCTGAGACAACCATTTTTTCGGGTAAAAATTAAATACCGTATAATTATATGGTGTGTCTTACGACATAATAATGATCAAAAAGTAATGTAATAAATATTATAAATGGTATCCAAGACCAAATATATATTTTAACTTTAAAATAATGTGATTTTATGTTTACTTCATTAATTTTATAAATCTGTTATGAATCCTCCCAAACCATTAACATATTTTAAGGTTTTAAAATAATAATTTAAGAGTATGACTCACTTCCACATAATAAGTGGTATTATTTTATTAATTTTGGACATTTAATTTATAAAATAATGAAAAAACTCCACATTAGTATAAACCATGGTCAAAAAACATGGTAAGGTTTGTGGTTTGGGTTATTTTATTATACAAATTCCAAAACCAATTTTTTAGAAATAATAAATAATTACCCACTCATTTCCTATATAAGCCCACAAAATATACAATTTATCTTCACTAAAATTGTTTTATAATGTCTTTAATCTAAAATTTAATCTCTAGAGTCCTCCCAAGGTTCTCCCAATCTCTCAAGAAGTTCTTCTCGGGTATTTGGAATCACTCTCAAGGTAATGGATCTCCCTCTCTTCTATTTATTCAAGAACCTATTTTATGCCATGACTCTTAATTTCTATTTGTTCATATTTGGATATATTATTCCAGGTCCTCCTTAATTCCCCTATTATTCCTAAATTATTATATACCCCTTTCACCCTCATTAATTCCTTCCATTAACATTTATATTCCTCCATTATGTTGCTAAATTTCACTATAGTATTCCATGCCAAACAATTGTGTAGTGAATAATCTTACCCATTTTCTGTCAAGGGTGTTCACCTTTATGCACTTATACTTATTTTATTGGCTAATTAAATGTATTTATTCCACACTCCTTGATCATGTAATAAAATATGATGATTAATGAATCCATGTTTTATGATATATGTGGCACACTTTAGCATAATAATGAAATGAAAGTGATGGGTGCACCCAGAATTATATAGCTCTTCAATGAATTAGGTAATGTTTTAGTATCATGCGACATCATGTAAGGGATTAGGAAGTGAACCTAATCAATCACGGGATTTTTTTCCATCATTATTTCATGGTAGTTAGCCTTGACCTGTGTTTATGATGTAGTGTTTTAAGTTGTCACCACATTTTCTTGTTGCCTTTATGTTATCATGTTATATCAGATCTTATTGTTCATGTTTATAATTCTTATCTCCTTTTATACCCCATTGATATGAATATTTTATAAAATTTATTGTTTTATTCATTTTATTCCATTTTTATTCCCTTATTGAGCTTTATATCTCACCCATTTCTTATGTATGTCTCCACGTTATCGCATGCAGTGTTAAGTACGAATAAATAATATGATCATTCTAAGGAAGCTTCCAATAAAGATGATGTACTCCCCATTTTAATTTATTCTCTAATTTACCTAATTCCTAAATTCACTAGACTTATTTATTTTTTTGTTTGTATTGATTTTAATCTTATGTAATAAATCACGTATTAATGTGAAATAAAGAAAATGGTTGTTAAAGATAGTATTAAAGGAGAAGTTTAGTTATTTTGGGATTAGGATTAGAAAACTCTAGAGAAATACCTAGGTATAATACTAAGTATAAGTAAACATTTCTAAATTTTTGTATGTATATAGTAAGTATTTTATCAATAAAATACATCACTTTCTGGATACTATAAGTGGATGTGACTTTGGCACAGATGTACTTAGGGGTAAAACCTGACAACACCTCATTAAGCTTTACTTGACCAAGAACTAGTACAAGACAATGAGCCTTACTATACACCTTGTTTGACACTCCTAGGGGATATGCATTGGAAAATTCACAACCTCATTATAACCCATTATTAAGGGAACAAACAAATCTCATAAGAATATTTGTTAGGAATTAGATCAGGGATAATATAGATTGAAGCATATAATTTCATTAGTTAAGAAAATACATGTATTTTATAAGTTATCTCTTTCATGCCATTGGATTCCCATTTATGTGTTTAATAGTTTAAAAATAATCATCCCTAATTTTCCATTTATTCTAGCCAATGGCCGAAAATAAGAGGAATCGAGTAAACAACCAATGTTACAATAAATGTGATGAATTCCCCAATGAGATTACCAACCCAATGGGAGAAAGAATCATGAAATATGTGATGATACTATCTCATCTGACTTAGGTTATGAATAGAAACCTAGATCAAGAGGATCAGCCAAATCCCCCTAAAAAATAACAAGTTGTAGTTAAGATATTTATGAGACAAAGGACTTTGACTATCAATGCAACATGTGATCCCTTAATCACATAAAAATGGATCAACTTCATTGAGGAGATCTTCTCATACTTCAGTGTTCTAAGTAAGAGAAAGTTTTACTAGTTGTTTATCATATGGATGGAGAAGTTGTTCAGTGGTGGATATTGATCAAGAATACAATGTTTGAAGAAGTGATCGAAACAAGTGGGTGGAAGTAATTATAGAAAGTGTTTTTTGATAAATATTTTCCTTGTACTCTCCAACTTAAAATGGAAAGATATTTCCTTTCCCTCAAGAAAAAAAAATGACAAATCTATCAGATCATATGAGGAAAACTTCAAAATACATGAATGATATGCCTCTATATTTTTTGTTACCCCTAAATTCAAGTTTTACCAATTCTTTTATGGGTTAAAAACTAGTCTATAAAAATCCATTATATTCTGAGACTTTTATAGCTATGAAGAAATTGTATGATGTGCCCTCAAAGTCGAAATAGAGATCATTGAATCTTAAAGGTATCATGAGGATAAGAATCAGAAAGTGGAGTTTAATTCTGATGTTCTGATAGAGAAATATAATGGTAATAAGAAATTTCAACATCCCACTTTTCAAAAGTGTCTAATGAATCACCCCGGAAATTGCCTCAGGGGGGCTGAGGAAATTATTTAGGTGCAAGAAAAAAAGGAACCTAGCTAGAGATTATTGATGGGAGGACCCCACTAATGTAATAAAGGAATGGAATGTCTAGTAAACCCTAAAAAAAATTTAACAAGGTCACTTTTCAAACTAATACACTAAGCTAAGGGTTTTCGGAGACAAAAAACTACCTGCAAGGTGGTAAGGGAGGGATTTTTCCATCCAAACCTCTAAGGTGGATCCTGAAAACAAAGTGGTGATAGGTATGATAGTTATTCTTTCAAGAATAGAAAATTTACTTTTTGATTCTAAAACTACACATTCATTCCTATCACAAAAGTTTTTTTGAACTATTCAAATACCACCACAAAGCATAGATGTAGAGTTGTTAGTGAAAATGGAAAATGGGGAAATTATTTCATCCTGAGTATATAAATCCTACCCTATCAAAATTTAGGGGTTGGACTTCCCAAAAAACCTTTTGATTCTCCCTTTTGTGGAATTTTCTTCAATTATATATTTTTATTGGCTTTACTTATATATAGACAACATAAATTTTCATGAGAATGAAATCACTCTCTATATCACGAATCGTCCCCAGATACTATACATGTGCAAGGAGGAGGATGAATATTATTTAGAACTAACATCTAAAGCACGGATATTATTTACCTACGAACAAGAGTATCTAGCTAAAATGATTAAGTATAATGAAAGGATAATCCTTGAATACATGTCCATTGTGAGAGAATACATTAAAGTGTTTCCCAAATAATCACTTGGACTTCCTCTTAGTCGAGAGGTTGACTTTTCAATCAATCTTATACTTGGGAAATTTTCATTATCCAAGACTCTATATAGAATGGTTTTTGTATAACTTGAGGAGATGAATAAACAACTACATGAGAATTTGGATAAAGGGTTCATACGCCCAAGTGCTTCACCTAGGGGTGCACCAATCTACTTCATTAATAAGAAGGATGGGTCAATAAACCTTTACATTGATTATCATGATCTCAAAAAGATCATGATAAATAAAAAGAATCCTCTATCCTGGATTAATAGATTATTCAATCAGCTAAGTGGAGAACAATACTTCTCCAAGGTGGATTCGTGGTTGGGATATTACCAACTTATGGTGAAGAAGGAAGATATACCCAAGACTGATTTTCGTACAAATTGCTGGTACTATGAGTTCATAGTACTTCCTTTCAAACTCAATTATGCTCCAAAAATATTCATGGACTTAATTAATGGAGAATTTAGAGATTACCAAAACAAGGTTTTGGTAGTGTTTATATATTATATTCTAATATACTCTAAAATCGAGGAGGATCATGATAAGCATATGGTCACTATGATAAAGACCTTGTGAAAGGAGTAGATTTATGAAAAGTATACCAAATGTGAGTTATGGTTAAATGACGTCTCATTCTGGGGGAACATTATCATAAGAAATGGGATATCTATTTACCCTTTAAAGGCAGAAGCTATTGAAGGATGTTTGAGGCCTACATATGTGATAGATATTTGTAGTTTCCTTGGATTAGTTGGGTACTATTATTGATTTGTGAGAAATTTATCATGATTTTAAAATCCTATAACCATTTAAATAAAAAGGGAGTAAAGTTTTATTAGAATTATGAATGTGAAGAGAGCTTCAAGGAGTTAAAAAAGAGGCTTATCAATGAAATTACACTCACACTGTCCACAGGTGGAGAACTTTTCATAGTATTTAGTAATGCTTAAAATAAGATATTAGGTTATGTGTTAATTAAAAATGAAAACGTGATACTCTATGCTTCAATTAAGTTGAAAGTTCAGGAATAGAACTACCCAACATAAGATATAGATTTTCCTATAGTGATCGTATCATTAAAAATCTTTCAAAATTATCTCTTTGGGAACAATTATGAAATATTTATAGATCAGAGAAGCCTCAAGTATATATTCACATAGAAATAGATGAATATGAACTAGATATAATGGTTAGAGATGATCAAGGGCTATGACTAATCAATCCAATACTATCCCAAGAAAGTGAATAAAGTAGAAGATGCTCTAAATATAAAGGATCCATCAATTGTTTTCATTGATAAGAATTGAGAAGTATCCAATCTTCTTATATTTAAAAAGGATGGACATGGAAATCATAAAGGAAGGAAAATTATAAATACTTTCACAAATAATTGCTCAACCATCCATTCTTAAAAAGATAAAGGATGCTCAAAGAGTTGATGTGGGAATTTAGAAAAAAGTTGAAGCGATAAGAGAAGGGAAAACCTCAGAGTTCAATGCTAATTAATAAGGAGTTGTAAGATTTGGGTCACAGATATGTGTACCATAAAATCCTGAGTTAAAGAAGGATTTGTTGGGTAATTCACATATTTAAACCTTCTTCATCCATCCAAGAATCACAAAAATGTATCTAGATCTTAGATAACACTATTAGGGGGAAAATATGAAGAAAGATATCATAGAATATACATCAAGATGTCTTGTATATCAAAAAGTGATGGTTGAAAGGAAAAATTCCAAGGGGATGATGCAACCATTACCCATACCTATATGGTAATGGGAAAACATCACCGTGGATTTTTTTACTGGTCTTCCAAATACATCAATAAGAAATAATGTTATATTGTTTGAGGTAGCACAGAACACCAATATCGATTTTATCTGATCGAGATCAAAGATTTACCTCTATGTTCTGGAAGAGTCTACAACATGCTATAAATACTTAGTTGAACTTCATTATGGATTGTCACCCTCAAATTGATGTCAAATCTGAGTGGACTATCCAGACACTTGAGGAAATAATGATAACATGATCAATTGACTTAAAAGTGGGATAGGATCAGTAGCTTTTTTTTATTGAGTTATCATACAATAACAGTTTCAACTATATAATAGAAATATACCCCTATAAAGACCTTTATGGGAAGAGGTGAAGAACACATGAATGTTGGGATGAATTTTGGGAATGAAAAATACTAGGTCATGAAATGGTCATCGAAATTATGTAAAATTTTAAGACCATTCAACAACATATCAAGGCTGCTTAGAGTCGATAGAATATATATAATGACAATCGTTGAAGAGTCCTAGTGTTTTATGTTGCAGAAATTTTATTCCTCTATATATCTCCATGGAAGAAATTCATGATATTTTGGGAAGAATGGAAAGATTCTTCCACGATACATCAACCCCTTTGAGATCCTTGATTGCATCAGAGTGGTGGCCTATCAGCTAGCATTCCCACCTAACCTATCTCAAGTACATGATGTATTCCATGTATCCCTCTTGAAAAATCACATACCAGAGACTTCACTTTTACTCAATCTAGAGGTGTTACCATTAGATATTGATCGCTCTTATGAGGAGTATCCTGTGAAGATCTTAGATCATGGAGACAAAGTTATATGGAATAAGGCAATTCATCTGGTCAAAGTGTTGTGGAGAAACCAAAAGTTTGAAGAAGAAACATGGGAACCAGAGGAAGTGATGAAATGGAATTACCCTCATATGTTTTAGTATGGGAAAATAAAATTTCAAGGGAGAAATTTCGAAATGGGGGAATATTGTAATGACCCAAATTGTTATAAATAAAATTCCCCTTGTGATTTATTTAGATGGATTATCATATATTATGGTTATATAAAACACATGCATTTATTTGGTTTTATTATAACCTATTGGATTTAAAATAATATTATTCATCATTACCATTAATTATATAGTCATTGAATAGTGATCACTTGTTTAGTATAAGAATCGAGTTTTAACAAATCCAATTGACATAGACAAAGGAAGTGATGGCCTTAACCAGTAGAATCATACCCTGTGAAACCCATTTAATAATGTTTTCAAGGGAGATAGAATCATTAGGCTTTACCATCGACCAATCCCAAGATGATATCCAATAACATAATCATGATCAAAACCATTTACTAGATAATTTCAAGCTCATCAAGATCATTGTCCAAACCATGTGCGCCGAACCGCCTCATGAAAGTATCACCATCACGCACCTTACCCATAGGGAATTTTATGGTGAATTAAAGGGATATATATCAATACCATAATAATATGAATATTTATATTATATTTTAAATATAATAATAGTCATATTTTCTTCTTATCATTACTTTATAATCGATTTAGATTTTTATAAAATAAAACATAAATTGTATTTTAATTAGTATTCAATTTCAATTAAGAATTTTATTTTAATGAATTGATGGATTTTTTAAATAAAAAATATTTTATTAAAATATTATTATTAAGTATTTTTATTAAATATAAATGATTATATAATTTTTATGAAGTCAAATGTTATTTTTATAGGGGTTCAAAAACTGTTATTGTCAAAAAAAACCCAGCATTTCTTAATAAATGTCAATTCTTATTTAAAAAGTAAAACTACACATATTTAGAAAATTATTTTGATAAAATTAATATTTTTTGGAATCAGGACTTTTAAATTACATAATGAATTATTTTTCATAATTTTCTGATACATTCAAATTTTTGGGTAAAAATTAAAATTCGTATAAACATACAGTGTGTATTATGACATTGTAAAGATTAAAAAGTGATGTAATAAATACTATAAAGGGTATAAAAGAAAAAATATATGTTTTACATTTAAAATAATTTAATTTTATGATTATTTTATTAATTTTATGAATCATTTATGAATCCTAATAATCCATTAATATATTTAAGTTTTTAAAATCATTCTTTAAGAGTATAACTCACTTCGACATCAAAAATGGTATTATTTTATTAATTTATACTCTTAGAAATATAAAATAATAAAAACCAATACCCTGTTATAGAACCATGGGAAAAACATGGTAAGGTTTTTGGTTTTGGTTATTTTATTATATAGGGTCCAAAACCTATGTTTGGTAAAAGATAAAGAATTCCCCACTTGTTACCTATATAAACCCACACAATCTCCCATTTACCTTCACTAAAAGTCATTGGATCAAATCCTAAATCTTTAATACCCTCTATATTTTCCTCCCAAGATTCCCCCAATCTCTCAATAAGCTCCTCTCAATCATTTGGAATCACACTATCATGGTAAGGGATCTTCCTCTCTTTTTTTATTCAAGAACCCCTTTTTTCATTCCTCTTAATTTTTATTTGTTCATATTAGGATATGTTATTAAATATCATTATTACTTTATCTATGATACCTAAATTATGAGATAACCCTTTTAATCCCATTAATCCCTTCTATTAACATTTATACTCCCCTGTTATGCTACCAAAATTTTAATGCAATTTTTCACGCCAAAAAAATTTGTAGTGAATACCCATACCCATTTCCTATTAAAGGTGTTTACCTTTATGCACTTATAATTATTTGATTGGGGACCTAAATGCATATATTACACACTCCTTTATCATGGAATAAAATATGATAATGAATGAATCCATGTTGTATGATCTATGTGGAACACTTAAGCAAGAGAATGAGATGAAAATGATGGGCATGCCCGAAATTATATAGTGCTCCAATGCATTGGGTAATGTTTTTGTCTCATGAGACGTCATAGAAGCGATTAATAAGTGAACCTAATCCATCATCAGACTTTTTCCATCAGTATATCTTGGTATTTATCCTTTACCTATGTTTATTATGTAGTGTTATAAGTTTTTGTCACATTTCCCATGTTTCCCTTATGTTATCATGCTATAAAATTTATTATTATTTATGTTTATGACTCTCACCTCCTTTTATGATCCATTAATATACCTATTGTCTAATATGTATTATTTTATTCATTTTATGCCATTTTTATTCCCTTATTGGGATTTATAGCTCACCCCTTTCTTATGTGTGCCCCCAGGTTATCCCATGAAATGTTAAGTAAAAAGGAATAATATGACCATGTTACATAAGTTTTCAATAAAGATGATGCATTCAATGTTTTAAGTTGTTATGTAATGTACCCAATTCTCAAACACACTATACTTATCAATATTTTAGGTTATATTAAGTGTAATATTATTTAATAAATCATATATTAATGTGAAATAAAGAGCATGATTGTTATATATCAAACACTTACAATTTATTTAAAGAGAAATATATTCTGAAATATGTGGGTGTTACATTATACACCCATTAAATAAATTTATCATTTGAAATTTTTATCTTTTCAATCAGAGGTTAAATATTGTAAAATACATTTGTTGAAAACCCACATCATACAAAGGAATAATAAAACTTCCTTTAAAAAATTAAGTAGGAAACATAAAGGTTACTTAAAATAACACATAATAAAGTTCCCAAATAAGAAGAAAATTTGTGGTAAGTTAAAATATAGACATATAAGAGAAAAATAACATCCAAGGACTAATAGAGAGTGATAGGGTCATGATAAAGTTAATGAACACAAAACCATAAATCTATAAGGGGTTATAAGACCATAAATTCATCATAAATGAAGGTAAATGAATAACATTTTTAATTCAAAATCCTTAACCTAAATTTTAGGGATTCTTTTATTATCCACATAGAGGATATGAGAAAATATACTTACATGGTTTATTTCCATTTCATAAGCACAATTTCATCCTTTGGTTATGCTTTGATCAACTTTTAGTTCATCTCTTACTCCAAGAAATGAATATTCAATATTAATTTTTATTGCTTGAAGAACTTAAATTAAATTTTAAATAACTAAAATTCATTCCATGTGTCTCTAGATATTTATGAAAAACAATATGGTTAGAAAAATTTATCCAATATGGATAAATATAATGAAGGTTTTGGGTAAGTAACAAAAACTAGTATGTTCAGGATTTTAAAATTTTTCATCACTCAGATGAAGGAACTTGTCATCTCTGACAATCTAAGCCCTAGTGTAGTCTAAGGATTTCTCATGAATCAAAAAGATCACATAAATATAATAAACATGTACCTTGTTTGATTCGAAAGAATGTTTGAATACAGTAATTCATCGGTGATTATTACATGAAGGATCAAAATATGAACCTCTCTATATAATTTACACACACTCTAAGAATCCACACCCTCACCATTTATCGAATTATGGGTGATAACGTAAAACTATGATTAATCCTTCGGTGTTGTGTTGATACCCTCAATCCCTTTCCTTCAATCTGTTTAAGGTGTTCTTAGATTGGTGGTTGAAGTGAGTCCTTATATCTCTTGAATAAAGGAAAGGAGAGAGGCTTTCATTATATTGTAATTAATAGTGTGACAGATGAGCTCCTATATCATTAAATATTAGGTTGATAAAATATGTGGAAATGGTTTTCTGGCCCCCCAAAAAACAATACCCACTAAATAATAAATAAATAATAATTATGGTGAACTAAACAACATAGTAAATATTATTTATATTTTATCACATAAATGTAATATATATTACATATATTACATGATAAAACCAAGTCATTAACTCAAATCAAAATTCCTGCTAATATTAAACGAACCTTCAATATTAAAATAATATTATTTCATATAATATTTTTCTCATATTCACTAAATACCTTGTGAATACATTTAATAAATAAACTCAGGACAATTATTATTTACTTGAATAATAATGAATTTATTTATTTATTCACGATCGATAACTTGGGAGACCCTCAAAAATTATGGTGGGGCCCACCATGTCCATATACCTATTCAGCTGAATATGGAATATTCTTGAATATGTTATTGCGTGTGGCCCTATAAGACCTTATCTCGCTAGTAGTAAATAGTATTCATTGACCAATAGTAGATTTTCGCAACCCATCAAGGTACCTAAAGAGATAAGGTGTAGTCATAGTAACAACAACCAACCTATAAACACATACTGTGTAATATAATCTATTTGTCTTTAGATATCTCATAAAGTAGGATATGAACGTGTGTCATCATATTTTCTTTCTTTATTTTTTGTTGATCAAATTGGACATATTTACCCTTAATTACCTTGGCCAAGGATTTATGAAGGTGCTACCATCCTAATCAACTAGGCATAAGATATATTACATCCTCAACTTGGATGTGACAAATCTGATATTGACCATTCAACCAATTTCATGCCACCATTGATTCACCCAACACAAGGCACCTTTCCAATGTTTTATTATCATGGTTTTTTCCTTGCATCAAAGTACATATTGAAATGGTACACAGTGATAATGATCTCAATTCAAGAGACCAATACACATGTCCATAGATAGGAACAACCAATGAAACCTGAAATATGCAGTGCTCCTATTGGCGGTTCTATCCTCAAAATCTAAACTACTAGAGATCACATAGTGAGAAATTCATGAGAACAATTCTCAATGCTTATAAGACCCTAGAACCTGATAGTTAAACATTGACTGTTTCTAGTAAGTGTGATGTATCTAGACCATATGAAATATATTTAATATTAATGTCATAATATGTTGAGGTTATCATTATATCTTGGGATATTCTATAACCATATGATACAAAAATTAATCTATGTAAATTAACATTAAGTATTTGATACAGAAATATCTACACTATAATGGGAAGTGTGTATATTTTATAATTATCTATATAAAATATATGGTAATCAAAAGTACTATGAAAGTTGGTTTTAGGGAACCCACTATTACAACACTCCCACTTTCACTATAGACAACTTTCTAAACATCCTTATTATCTCTCACATTATTAATATCATGTTTCTACTAAGTCAAAGATTTAGTTTTTGGATCTTCCATGTTTCCACTACATGGATATTATTATATGTGAGACCACACCTCCTTAAGTAAAACTTGTCAAGAGATGTTATCCCTGAGTATATCCCTTTTTCTTCAATATCACAACATGACATCCTGGGTAGTACTAGTAAAATTACTATCATAATTATAAAACTTTACATACTAGGTGTGATTCAAAGTACTGGAACAAATCGTTTCATTTAATAACTACTTCTTAGCTACCTAAAAAGCTACAAAATACTCATTATTTTTAGGTATGGTTACTAATGGCTTATATGAGCTTGTCTATCCCATTCCCTTAGCTTGACTATGATATAATATCACATTGATCCATGGAAGAATATCCCCCCCCCCTTAAAACTGGTATCCCTTCCCCTCCACATACCAAATACATATTTTTATACTTTCCCAGGTATAAAAAATAGTTTTGACTAATTCCCTTGCAGTTCTCTTGGATTTGATTGATATTTGCCTACAATAAATATATGCTAGAAATATAATTTCTTGCACATATCATAGAATATGTGATTGATCCATCACAAAAGCATATGGAATTCAATTCACTAATTTAATCTCCTCTTATGCTCATGCATGTTTACTTGGATAGATTTATGCCTGATGAAATTGGTAAAAAAATCCATCTTTAATTGTTCCAACATTTATTTTTCAATACCATGTTAGTATATATATGATTTACTATATATATAAGAAACCATTAGATATACCTTATTATATCATATTAACTATAACTTAGGTTTCTACTTTAATTCAATCTCTATATATTTACATTTATCCTGGTCTTAACTAACTATAAGACCAATAGTTTTTTTTTCATATTTTACCAAACATATATCACTTGAAAATAATGAAACACCCACTAATCTCTAGTAGACTCATTGAAAACATTCATTCCAAATGAATAATCTAAGATCTTGTTGATTAATTTTAATATTATACTATATCTTAGTAACTTCCAACCTTATTGGCATTTTATGTTATCACTATCCCTTTATAGTTGTGCCATATAGACACCTTCCACTATTAGTGGTCTTTACATCCAATTCTTAATAAAACGATCTTAGAAATTAGCTATGACAAGAAAAATTTTGATGAATTTAGGGATAATGAGTTTGAATAAAAAATCAAGCCTCATTGGTACCATTCTTATACCACCCATGTATCATCTCACTTTAATACCCACAAAAATATTCAAAATAATAATCCCCATGTACATTGATACATGGAATCTATTGTTTAATTTTAATTGGTCTTGTCAATTTTTTTTAATTTAAATATAATGCTTACTTGTAGGGATTATTATTTCTAATGAATAATTTTTCACCAACCATGGTGAATATAAAACCATCACCATGTTTTTATCCTTCCTATGTAGTATGTATCTCTGAAACATTCTCTTCCACACATCTAGTGGAAGTTGTTCCGATTCTAAATAATTGTGCATGTAAAACATTGACTAAATCCAAGTCAATATTTCCCCCACTATCTCAAATAGATATGTGCACCCTTTTATAAAAATGTAGCCTATAACTTGACTACCAATTTTCTATAACAGGGTTTTTTATATCTTAATAATGTTTTAGGATTCATAAATTGTTTCTCTTGATGAAAGATTGTTTATATCCTAGGAAACTATTTTCATGTAAACACATGTTATTATGAAATTATGGATTTCCATCTTATTATGTCTTATATGATATCCATTTTCCATGATATTTGGCATATTTATATGGGATTTAACTATTATTTTTAATTAATTCCATGAAATATAATGGAAGTTTCTACAATGGATATAAGTTACAATATTGATAATTTGTTTACTTACATCATGGATCTAATATTTATAAGGAAATGTTTGTTTAGGAATTACTCCATGCTAAATTTTTTTGATCAATGTTAACATGTAAGATTATTCATCGATCCTCTTTATTAACATCATATCTCTAATGCAGATAAGGAAATTTTTGTTTAGGAATTACTCCACGCTATATTATATTGATTGATGAATGCTTGGTCATGATATTCTTCAGTAGACCAACTCAAAACATCTCATATCTTCTGGCCATTCATATATTATACTTTACTATCACATTAATTAAGAACTTAAAATAATCATATGAAGTATATATATACCACTATCTTACCCTTGGAATATTTCATGCACTCTTTTTGAACTAATTTTTAAATATTTATGGTGTATCTTTTTTAAGGTTTTTTTTCTAAAAGTAAATAAGTATATACATCGATAATACCAGAGGTGTTTAGCTCCACTAAGTTTAAATACCATAATAGGTATAACCTTGATGTCCACTTTTATTTTTACTTGAAAAATAATTATATTTCCACTACTGGTTATATAGGTATTACATTATATATTTATCAATTATTTCCTATGATTCATGTAGCACTGAACAATTTATTGAGTATGAAACACAATAAAAACATTAATTCCAAAAATATAGAAATGTATCATTGTGTCCGAAGGAAAATTGAGATAAATGTATTGGTTATAATTAATAAAATTTATACTAGAATCAATCACTTATCAATTAGAAGTTGTATTTTTCTCACCACTGACTTTGGAATCACCCATTCTCAGCTACTTGGAGAATACACCTTACCTATTGCAATGTTTCTATACTTACGTGATTACTATATTTCAATACACATATGTGATAAGAATATTGTATTTAATACCCAATAAGTATGTTAAAAAATAATTATAATGATTTAATATAATCTAAATAATAAGAGGGTACTTTATTATTCAATTCATCTCATTTCATTTATCTTAAATATAATTTTTTATGATATGTGAAGAAAATAACCTCATGTTTAACACCTCTTTATATAAAGGATGTTTTCAATGTTCCTTTGAAATCACTATTTTGATTGGCCTTTTTTGATTGTCTTTAAACTTTTTATCCATAAGAATTAAAGATTATACTTTCTTTAACTTCTTATTTACTTGGAAAACCATACACAAAAGGTATTGAATTTTATTGTATCCAAACAGTTCATTTTTATTCTCAAATTAAACTAGAGTAAATGGTTCAGAATGATATGAAAAATTGATCCATTTTCAAATCATAATCCATCTTTCAATTTACACATTTCCAATGTAATCGTCACCTTTTATATAAGTGCTTCACTTTCTCCTCACAAGCTTCTCAGAGATGAGATTACATGAAAAATCATCATCATCCTGATTTTTTTATCCTCAAATCACATCGGATGTTGATGATAGAATTATAAAATTACCATAATATGCATATTACATGAGTCTCTTTTAATAATTTTTACACCCTCACTTCTTAAGGTGGATTAATAGGTATTGGGGACACCAACACCTTGAATTTCTAATATTGTAGTATTGTGCGTAAACTCTTGTACTACACTAGGAAATTCAAGCTAGTTTGAATGCATTAAACACTAAGTGTCTAAAAAACACCACTAGTTTATAACCTATCTAGTAAACATAATTTTTCAACCTTTGTGATTTGAATTTCAAAAAACAAGCATACACAGTTGCGTTTAGTAAGATATTTAGAGTCTAATAAGACAAACTTAATTTTTGGTGAATAGTAACATAACCTTATGAATATAAATATGACCCTTATCAATAGTGAATAATATTATTATTTCATTGTCTTATGGTTATAAGATAATGATATCTTGATTAATTTTTTAAGGTGATATAAAATGAATTATAGTTTTAAAATTGTTTTTTTTAATAAATTATGATTTTATTTAAAAATTAAATTAATAATATTTAGAAAAGTATTATCCAAAAATGGAGTTAATTTTTTAATTATACACATCAAAAAATGTTTTGGGTTAATTTTTGTGATTTTTCTGAAATACTCAAATTTTTTATGAGTAGTAAAATACAATAATTTACCGTATATATACATTATCTATTAAATTCACTATTCCTAGCATCATGGTTGATGTAATCACGCTTGGTTAGAACTAATATGAATTTATTAATATTATGGGTCACATTAATCAACACTATTGGCTGTCTTGAGGTAAATAATAAAATAATGAATAAGATATTCAAAAATCACCCCTCTCCACCACTATAAACCCCCCCCCCCTCACTCCCTCTTCTATTGACTCCTCTAAAGCCTTGTGACTTGTCTAAATTCTTTTCAAATCTCCTCCCAACCTCCTCCCCTACATCCATCAGACCTTTGTATCATAAAAAACTAAATCCTCTCCCCTAAAAAGGCTCTCAAGAAATATAACTTCAAGAGGAAAATTCCACATTTCCTTTATTTTATTTCAAGTTCCTTTGTTTTATTTTTCTTTCCTCACCTCATTTCATCCAAATGTTATGATGAATCTAGTACCATACATGTACTGAAATTTTATTATGATAATTTAATAATTCATCATCATCTCTCCTTTTCAATTCTTTTATACTATAAATGAAAACATCATCTTAGATGTGTGATTTTATAACATTCAAGGACAACGGGTTTTCAATTTCTATTATCATCTAAAATTATGGTCATGAAACAATTTTGATGGTTGAAACAGACTATAATATATATATTAAAACTTATTAAATTTTCTAGAATCCTTTTTTACACATGATATTAATTTATAAATCAAAATGAGTTCGCTGTGATCAAAAACCGCCAATTAACCCAATAATCATCATAAAAGTTGTATATAATGATTAATCTTGAATACCAATAACCAAATTAATTTTTAACCATATAATATTCTACATGATAAAAAATAAAATAAAAATTCTATTCTTGACAAACATTATCATCTTACATGTTTATCCTTACATGTATATAAGTACACCGTTCATGAATACCAAGGAAGAAAATGCTCCCAAACAATAAAATTGAACCTCTTAAACCCATCAAGAATTCAATGAATGAACTTAATAAGGATATAATAAATCAATTAAATAAATAATAGGTTCTATAAATATTAATTAATGAATTTTATTTAGTTATCCATGACACTAATATCAAGTGAAGAACACCATCAGGCTTAAGGTAAGAGTTTTCTAACTAAACCTCCATTTTCATTCGAGTTACTCTTATTCTCTACTTAACTCAATTAAATTATTATTTATTCATATTTAATCCTAATAAATTATATTTTAATGTTCTATATATGTGTACCAATCATAATTATTCTTTCATTTAAGGGGATTTATATGTTTAAAAAGGGTCTTCCAAAAATTCTTCCCGAAATACAATCCCGGTTCAAGGGAATTTTTTAAATTCTTACCTATTTTAAAGGGAACTATATATTCTATTTTCAATAACCATTATATTTATAAAATCAATAATTTTATTATGAAAATAATATCTTAATTCACTTATATATTTATACAAATATTTTTCCAAAAAAACTCTTCTTTTCAAAGTAAAAGAGTATTTATCTTAAGAATTACTCATTGATTTTATAAGAGTATATTCATCTATTTCAACACTATTATTGATTATTATTTATTATTGAGATTAATATTTTATGATATCATATACCATATTTAATTTAATGTTTTATGATTAGTTTTCCTATGGATGTTCTATCTTAAAATCATTCACCAATTTACTCTGAATGGTTAGTGTTTATGCTTAATGTTCAGGGAAAGTTATTTACATTTCATATGTTAGTTTAAATATGAATGTATTTGCTGTATATGTTTATCCCCATTATTATTAGGAATTAATTAGACTTAGTAAGTGATGTTTGTGACCCCTATATCCCCTAGATACATTGGTAGGTCTCATGAGACAAACTATGATCTTGACATTAGGCCTTGACAAAATGGTTATTTATGGTCCTGGCTGAGGCCTTGACTGTAACGCCCCGACCCCAGCTACCCAGAGTCGGTGCAATAATTACATAACATTGTCATGATCACAAGAAAGATCAAATCTCGAAAGACCGATTGGTTTAGTAGCCTTGGAAACACTAGATATAATCATAAAGTTTTACATTACATTTCAAAGTGAAAAACTACTACAACAACAAAGTCTTCATATCCACACTATTAACCCCTCATAATATCCCTGCAAGTCATTCATAAATTACTTCTTCACTACCTGGGAAAAATAAAACATAGAAAAGGGGTGAGCTCAAATGCCCAGTAAGGATAACAATATAGCGGAACATTCAAAATAAGCATAAACATTTAAGGCAATGAATTACTAAAACAAAAGCCTTTTAAAATTGAACTTCAACATAGTATGGCAAAAGTAAAATGAAATAATGGCATTTACTTGTTCACATGGATATTCTACTAATCGAATAATCACATGCAATATCAATAACCACTTTCATAATGTTGGAATGCATAATGCCAGACTATCATAACCACATAGCCAAGGCCTCGTGCCAAGACTACAAATAAGATTTTGTCAAGGCCTTGTGCCAAGACACTAGTTTGTCTCATGAGACCTACCGATGCATCGAGGAGCTATAGCGGGCTCCACCCGTCACTTATTAAGTCCAATGCATTCCCATATGAAAAGGTTTAAACATAACATAAACATTCGTATTAAAACTAGCATACGAAATGTCAATACTTTCACAATAAACTATGAATGGTATAAAAATAGCACATCCACAGTCAAACATATCACAAAACCTTCAATACAATATAGAAGTTTTGTATCATAATAAATCAACTTCAAATAATCTTAAAATCCATCAAAGGATGTTGACATAGATGAAATCAAAATTCTTTTTAAAGAAATATCTCCTTTTATTTTGAAATCATTTAAGATCCATATAAAATAAAACATTTTCTTTGAAAATATTCTTATAAGCTTGTAAGGAAAGCTTTGAAGATTTTATAACGGCGTAAAATAACCGCACCCGCCGTATAAGTTAAAAAAACATTCTTACCTCAATTCTGTCGAAAAGGTTAAAAAGGACCTTGTTTTGAAAACGACGGAAATATTCCTTTATAAACCTCTTATAAAAAGTCAAACAAGGGTATAAATGAATTTAACCCATATTCTTGTAAATAGTAAAAATGTTTTGAAATACATTTTTAAGAAACATGGATGTGGATGATAAAGATATCCCAGTAGATTATTACGTATAAACAACCTCGGATAATGAAGAGATTGTGAAATAACCATTACCTTGTACTTTTCCTTGGTTGGGGTAGGTTAACCTCCTGTATAATGTTGAAATAGTTGTTATTAAATTATACAAGAATCATATATATTAATATGATATCATATATGATCTTTTAACATTGATTTGTTAATAATATCTTAGAATTATCGTCGTTTCGGGAGTTAACTTACTCATTTTCTTTTATATGTTTTGTTACATAAGCCATGGTTGTTGTATCTTATTCATATCCAGAATGATATACAGTCCTTAAACATCATTTTTAAATCATCAAATGATAATTATACTTGAATGGATACGATGGAGAATGAATCTCATCGCGTTCGTGGAGACGGTAGTCCGTACGTACGCACGAGCGACAATATCATTCTTTTGATATTAAAATAATATATAAATGGATGGTATATCATATATAAAGAATCATTAACATGTTATATTTATTATTTACATGAGTTACACATCATTATTATACCCATCCAAATAATATTATATTGAATAACAATTACACCACGACGTGGAGACGGTAAGCCGTACGTACGCACGTATGGTGACATGTTATTCAAAGGGTGGATAGAATACTGAATATGATTGTACCATATTTATAATAACATCACAGTATATGTGAGATACTGGAGTTATTATTTCAGAATGGTAAGAACAAAGGAAGAAGAAGTGGAAGAAGAAATGAACTTAGAAAAGGGTGGTGAAATCATTACCTCTTCTTCGGGTTCTTCCTTTTGATTTGATCAAAAGGGCTCCTTAGGTTGGCTTTCTGATCAAACTAAGGCCTCTAGGTTGTAGTGAGGGATGTTGGGAGAGTATTTGGGCAGAGTTTGGCCGAACCAAAAGGCTTTGAAGGTGTGAAGAAATGAGAAGGAGGAGTGCCCTTTTATAAGAGGGGTGAGGGGCACCTTTGGAAAAGTTAGAAATATTAATTTATAATAAATTCATATTCGGTTTACAAAGGCTCCAAAGTTGACTATTCAAAGGATGAGGTGGGGATAGGTCGAAAACAACTCATCCAATAGAATTTAGACAGGTTTGGGTACTTATATTAACCTTATCTTTAAGTACTAACTCTAAGTTAATTAGTTTCACTTTTACAATGTCTCTTTGTATTTTTATATAATATGGTTAATAAACTTACTATATACATCCAAGAGACCCCCAAGTGGTCCATTAATGAGGAACCTATCATAATATAAGTCTCTTGGCCGAACCTTAGATTTTTAGGAATTTAATATCAATTAATAATATAATATTTGTTTTAAGAACTCTTTTATGTCAATTTTGACACTATTCAATAGTTGATTTTTGTGAAACTCCTAACAGATTGATTACTTCGAAAAAAGTCAATTAAATCAATCCTAATATATCATATTATCATAGAAAATTAGTTTAATTCATTAAAAGTTTCATATTATAATTATTTGGGTATTTATAAGATCAATTATTTTTATTTTTCACTATTTTAGTAATTACTGCATCATCATTGTGTCATAAATAAAATAAATTATATAATGTCTAAAAATTATAAATAAAATATCATTATGTAGGACATCTTTTTTTCTTTCTAATGAATATTTATAATCGAAAATACAACATGTATAACCCTATGTAAAAATTGTTCTTCTAAAAGATGTAAGCTTATGCCATTTTTATTTTTATTTTAACTTTATTAATATAATGTGCCATTATCACTTACAAGTGGATCCATGGGGTCCCAAAATAGACCCAAAGATGCCCATGGTCGACCATGTATCAACCAATATGGTTGAGACACGTTTTAGGGTAATTTAGTATTATTATAATATTATTTTTTTTAACCCTTATTTACCGGATTTACCCTTAAACATGGTAAATAAAATATTTACCGCAGTAATTATTCAAAATGTCTAAAAATAAAAGTTACCTATTTACACAATTTGAACATCCTGATTCCAAATATGGAATCCATTTTTCTAAATTCAAAACACAGAAGTGGCAGAAATTAATTTAAAATTAATTCCCGCTGTCAAAACAAAAAGCGTGTTTTTAAGAGATAATAACTATCAAAAGATTGACACTTGTTTATGTTCGGTTTAATTGTAAAATTATGTCCAATGACCAAGATTATATTAAATGGTAAAAATATATTCTAAATATACTTTAAAACCACTCAAATTCACAATTTATCACTATTAATTATTTTGATTAAAAAAGTTGTTTTTAATTAAAATTTAGTAATTTTCACTATTCATCAAAATATGAAAGTTATCCGAAATGTACCAAAATTTCACCCTAGGCTAATTTTGATATTCCGAATCCAAAAATGAAGTCCATTTTGAAATATAGAATATATATGATTTCAAAAAGTAGGTATTACTATTCACAACAGCTAGTTTAATTAGTTGTGGTGTGTGTTAGAACTCGAGGTTGCGTACAACACACGCTATCGCATTATTCGAAGGGAAACGTACCGTAGAAGCTTGGGGTGTTACATTCTCCCCTCCTTCAAATAATTGCGTCCTCTCAATTTCTAGGGTATTACTGCATAAAAAGACTCGGGTGGTTCTTCATCATAAGTTCCTCGGGTTCCCACGTTGCCTCTTCCATCTTATGATTTCTCCACAAAACTTTTACCAGACGCGTCGTCCGGTTTCTCAGCACTTGTTCTCTCGTATCAAGAATCTTGATGGGCTCTTCGCAATAAGACAGATCGGGTTCCAGTTCTAAATCTTCATAGGTGAGTACATGCGTTGGGTCAGGCATGTATTTCCTCAACAGAGATACGTGGAACACATCGTGAACTTTGGAGAGACTTGGCGGCATTGCCAATCGGTAAGCTACAGCCCCAATTCGTTCTAGAATTTCGAAAGGTCCGATGTACCTGGGACTCAATTTACCTTTCTTACCAAAACGTATGACTCCCTTCCACGGAGATACCTTTAGGAAAACATGATCACCGACTTGAAATTCCAAATCCTTCCTTCGATTATCGGCATAGCTCTTCTGCCTACTTTGAGCTTCTTTAATGTGATTTTGGATTACCTTCACCTTTTCCACCGTTTCCTCCACCAGTTCTGGGCCTACAAGTTTTCTTTCACCAACGTCATCCCAACAGGTTGGTGTACGACATCTCTTTCCGTATAACGCTTCATATGGTGCCATCTGAATACTCGAATGGAAGCTATTGTTATAGGAAAATTCTACTAGTGGTAAATATTGATCCCACATACCCTAAAAGTCAAGTGAGCAAGATCTCAACATGTCTTCTAAGGTCTGAATAGTCCGTTCTGATTGTCCGTCTGTCTGAGGGTGGTAAGCAGTTCTCAAATGAAGTTCAGTATCCAGGGATTTCTGAAGACTTTTCCAAAATCTTGAAGTAAAACGGGGATCACGATCAGAAACAATCGATAGGGGTACTCCATGAAGTCTCACAACTTCATTAATATATAGTCTTGCTAGACGTTCCAGGGGTAGATCTTCTCTTATAGCAAGAAAATGTGCTGACTTGGTAAGACGATCAACAATCACCCATATTGCATCATTCCTTCTAGGAGTCTTTGGTAGCCCCATGACAAAGTCCATCGTAACATTGTCCCATTTCCACTCCGGTATGGGAAGAGGTTGCATGACTCCTCCAGGCTGTTGCCTTCCAGCTTTCACTTGTTGACAAACCATACACCTTGACACAAAATCAGCAATCTCCCTCTTCATGTTGTCCCACCAAAAATGTTCCTTCAAATCCCTATACATTTTGGTGCTCCCAGGGTGTATAGAGAAATTGGAACTATGAGCGTCATCCAGCAATTCCCTTTTTAGATCAGGTATATTGGGAACACAAAGTCTCTTCCCGAATTTCAAAATTCCACCTTCATACGCAAAGTCTCTCAATCTCCCATCATTCACAGCTTTAATCTTCTTTTGGAATTCTTCATCATCAGTCTGAGAACTCTTAATCCTTTCTAGTAAAGATGGTTTGGCAACCATTTGAAAAAGCATTGATGTTTCACCTTCCCTGGTTATTCCCATGTCCATCTTCACTAGCTCCATGAAAATTGGATCCCTTTCAATTCTCATATTGTTCAAAACTCCATGGTCTTTTCTACTCAAAGCATATGCCACCTTGTTTGCCTTCCCTGGGTGGTAGTGTATCGTGAAATCATAATCCTTGAGTAATTCAAGCCATCTCCTTTGCCTCATGTTGAGTTCTTTTTGTGAGAAAATATACTTCAAACTCTTGTGATCAGTATAAATCTCACATTTTTCACCATAGAGGTAGTGCCTCCATATATTCAAAGCAAAGATCACAGCTGCTAACTCAAGATCATGAGTAGGATAGTTTTGTTCATGAATTTTCAACTGTCGTGATGCATAGGCAATAACTCTATCATTCTGCATAAGGACACAGCCAAGTCCTTTCTTCGATGCATCACTATAAATAACGAACCCATCATTCCCCGATGGTAGAGTCAATATATGAGCATTGACTAATCTTCTCTTCAGTTCTTCGAAACATTCTTCACACTCTTTTGTCCAAACAAATTTAACCCCTTTACGTGTGAGCTTCGTTAATGGGTTAGCCAATCGGGCAAAATTCTGGACGAAACGTCGATAATAACCTGCCAAACCAATAAAACTACGTACCTCAGTTATACTCGTAGGTGCTGGCCATTCTTGGATTGCCTTGGTCTTAGAAGGATCAACAGAGATTCCATCTTTAGAGACAATATGGCCAAGAAAAGAAATCTCCTGAAGCCAGAATTCACACTTGCTAAACTTCCCATATAATTCATGCCTCCTCAGAGTCTTCAAGATAATGCGCAAGTGATTTTCATGATCTTCGTAGGTTTTGGAGTATACCAAGATATCATCAATAAATACCACCACAAATTCATCGAGATACTCCTTGAAAACTCTATTCATTAGATCCATGAATACAGAGGGTGCATTAGTCAATCCAAACGGCATTACAGTAAACTCGTAATGCCCGTACCTGGTTCGAAATGCTGTTTTCGGAATGTCTTCCTTCTTCACACACAACTGATGGTATCCAGATCGAAGTTCAATCTTTGAAAAGTATTGAGCTCCATGCAGTTGGTTAAATAAATCATCAATACGAGGTAGGGGATACTTGTTCTTTATCGTTATAGCATTGATCTCTCTGTAGTCGATACATAACCTCATAGATCCATCTTTCTTTTTAACAAAAAGAACAGGGGCTCCCCATGGAGAAACACTAGGGCGAATAAATCCCTTATTACTCAATTCCTCTAGTTGTTTCTTTAGTTCGACTAACTCTACAGTATCCATTCTATAAGGGGTCTTCGATATAGGCCTTGATCCAGGAATCAAATCAATGGAAAACTCTACTTCTCGTTCTGGAGGATGTCCAGGTAAATCTTCCGGAAATACATCTACAAATTCTTTCACAACAGGTACACCCTCTATTTGAACATTCCTTTCCTCACCGATAGTTACTTCATTCTCTTCCTCCCCAATAATTGAATTAAGTTGAGCTACTGGGGGTGGGTCTAAATAAGAATTAGGTGGTGACGATTCTGCTCTAAAAATAAGGTGTTCCTTATCATTATCATCAAGAATCGTAACCTCTTTCTTCTTACAATAAATCTTCGCATCATAGTCCGAAAGCCAGTCCATACCGAGGATTATATCAAACTCAATCATAGGTATGACGATGAAATCAGCAGATAAAGAAAATTTATGTGCTCTAATGGGGACTGATTCACAAAACTTTGTTGCAACGATACTTCCCTTAGGAGTTTTAACTGACAACTCCCTTATTAAATCAAATTGGAAATATCTAATTTTCTTAGCAAACTGGGAAGATATGAAACAATGCGATGATCCAGAATCAAATAATGCATTTGCTAAACTTGAGGAAACCATTAAATTACCTGCCACCACGTCTTTCGGAGCTTCTACCTCAGCAGTAGTGATAGCATAAGCCTGGCCTTGATCCCTTGGCCTTTTCTGAGGTAAGTTCTCCTGACGCTTAGGACATGCATTTGCATAATGCCCCATCTCCCTGCAATTGTAGCACTGAACGTTGGTAGCTTCCTTCTTCCCCTTGCAATCATGAGCTTGGTGGCCTTTTTCACCACACTTGTAACAGACTCCCATTCCCTTCAGCCAAGCACCGGGGTGTTTCTTCCCGCACTTACCACAAGATGGATATTCAACCTTTCCCTTCTTCCCCTTATTTCCATTCCCAGATTGATCAGCAGGTCTCTTCTTCTCTTGCTTTGCTTTAAAGTCATAAGACTTAGAGAATTCCTTTTCGGTCTTGATAGCACATGAGACAATGTCTTCGTACGATGAAAAGGATTGTGAGACTAATGCTCGACGGAGAAATGGTTTTAACCCATAAAAGAAACGATCAATCTTACTTCTTGGGTTGCGAATATAATCACCAGCGTACCTCGCTAATCTTGTAAAGTTAGCCTCATACTTTGTGACATTCTCATCCTCCTTTTGTCTCAGACTTAGAAATTGTCTTTCCATATCTGCTCGATGGTCGCGAGGAAAGTATTTTTCTAAAAACAGATCTTTGAACTCCCTCCATTCCATATTTGATACTTCATCATCTTCCTTCGTATTTTGAATCAATGACCACCATTGATCAGAATCTCCAGTGAGGCGGTAAACTGCCATGATAACTTTTTCCCTTTCACTGCTCCCCAAAGCCTGAAATATTTTCTCTAGGGAAAATATCCATTGCTCAGCTACTAAGGGATTTGTATTCCCATTGAACGTTGGTGGTTTCTGTCTCATGAATCGATCTAACATTGATCCTCCACGCTGCGGATCAGGGTGCTCCATACGGGTAAGGTTATTATTCATAACCTGAGTAAGTTGTCCCAGTATGGTGATTAGTTGATCAGCACCAGTTGCATCACCAGCCCCACTATAATTATCTTGAGCAGGAGGGCAATCCCTACATGGAGTGCGTGCATTGATACGGTTTCCATTTCTTCCACTAGGCGCCATTTCTAAACAATGGCATAAACTAGATCAGTTTATGAATCAAAATACATAATCCCATACTTATAAAACACTTAACATAAATTGAACTATTTATGGATATAATCCATAATCATAAAAATGTTTTCTTTGAGGAATTATATACTCATAAACCCTTCATAATGATTTGTAAAGATAGTGAGAGTTATCCTAAGCATATCCCCCGGGAGTGTCGTAACCAAGAGTGCAGCAAGGCCCGTTGTCGTGCACCAGTTCCCGTTCGAGTCTAGCTCAAAGCGGTGTTTTCGGGTTTTACCCCTAGGTACATCTGTGCCAGAGCCGCCTCTACCTGCTCGTATCCAGACAGGGATATATTGCTCGGAAAACTCACAAAATCTCTACAATACCAAAATTCTAGGAAGTTCTTCTATACTAATCCTCAAAGTTCATCTTAGGTCTACGTGCTCTAATCAGAGTTTATCTAAATCTAGTTTCCAAGGTTTGTACTAAACTTCCTCTGATACCAACTGTAACGCCCCGACCCCAGCTACCCAGAGTCGGTGCAATAATTACATAACATTGGCATGATCACAAGAAAGATCAAATCTCGAAAGACCGATTGGTTTAGTAGCCTTGGAAACACTAGATATAATCATAAAGTTTTACATTACATTTCAAAGTGAAAAACTACTACAACAACAAAGTCTTCATATCCACACTATTAACCCCTCATAATATCCCTGCAAATCATTCATAAATTACTTCTTCACTACCTGGGAAAAATAAAACATAGAAAAGGGGTGAGCTCAAATGCCCAGTAAGGATAACAATATAGCGGAACATTCAAAATAAGCATAAACATTTAAGGCAATGAATTACTAAAACAAAAGCCTTTTAAAATTGAACTTCAACATAGTATGGCAAAAGTAAAATGAAATAATGGCATTTACTTGTTCACATGGATATTCTACTAATCGAATAATCACATGCAATATCAATAACCACTTTCATAATGTTGGAATGCATAATGCCAGACTATCATAACCACATAGCCAAGGCCTCGTGCCAAGACTACAAATAAGATTTTGTCAAGGCCTTGTGCCAAGACACTAGTTTGTCTCATGAGACCTACCGATGCATCGAGGAGCTATAGCGGGCTCCACCCGTCACTTATTAAGTCCAATGCATTCCCATATGAAAAGGTTTAAACATAACATAAACATTCGTATTAAAACTAGCATACGAAATGTCAATACTTTCACAATAAACTATGAATGGTATAAAAATAGCACATCCACAGTCAAACATATCACAAAACCTTCAATACAATATAGAAGTTTTGTATCATAATAAATCAACTTCAAATAATCTTAAAATCCATCAAAGGATGTTGACATAGATGAAATCAAAATTCTTTTTAAAGAAATATCTCCTTTTATTTTGAAATCATTTAAGATCCATATAAAATAAAACATTTTCTTTGAAAATATTCTTATAAGCTTGTAAGGAAAGCTTTGAAGATTTTATAACGGCGTAAAATAACCGCACCCGCCGTATAAGTTAAAAAAACATTCTTACCTCAATTCTGTCGAAAAGGTTAAAAAGGACCTTGTTTTGAAAACGACGGAAAGATTCCTTTATAAACCTCTTATAAAAAGTCAAACAAGGGTATAAATGAATTTAACCCATATTCTTGTAAATAGTAAAAATGTTTTGAAATACATTTTTAAGAAACATGGATGTGGATGATAAAGATATCCCAGTAGATTATTACGTATAAACAACCTCGGATAATGAAGAGATTGTGAAATAACCCTTACCTTGTACTTTTCCTTGGTTGGGGTAGGTTAACCTCCTGTATAATGGTGAAATAGTTGTTATTAAATTATACAAGAATCATATATATTAATATGATATCATATATGATCTTTTAACATTGATTTGTTAATAATATCTTAGAATTATCGTCGTTTCGGGAGTTAACTTACTCATTTTCTTTTATATGTTTTGTTACATAAGCCATGGTTGTTGTATCTTATTCATATCCAGAATGATATACAGTCCTTAAACATCATTTTTAAATCATCAAATGATAATTATACTTGAATGGATACGATGGAGAATGAATCTCATCGCGTTCGTGGAGACGGTAGTCCGTACGTACGCACGAGCGACAATATCATTCTTTTGATATTAAAATAATATATAAATGGATGGTATATCATATATAAAGAATCATTAACATGTTATATTTATTATTTACATGAGTTACACATCATTATTATACCCATCCAAATAATATTATATTGAATAACAATTACACCACGACGTGGAGACGGTAAGCCGTACGTACGCACGTATGGTGACATGTTATTCAAAGGGTGGATAGAATACTGAATATGATTGTACCATATTTATAATAACATCACAGTATATGTGAGATACTGGAGTTATTATTTCAGAATGGTAAGAACAAAGTAAGAAGAAGTGGAAGAAGAAATGAACTTAGAAAAGGGTGGTGAAATCATTACCTCTTCTTCGGGTTCTTCCTTTTGATTTGATCAAAAGGGCTCCTTAGGTTGGCATTCTGATCAAACTAAGGCCTCTAGGTTGTAGTGAGGGATGTTGGGAGAGTATTTGGGCAGAGTTTGGCCGAACCAAAAGGCTTTGAAGGTGTGAAGAAATGAGAAGGAGGAGTGCCCTTTTATAAGAGGGGTGAGGGGCACCTTTGGAAAAGTTAGAAATATTAATTTATAATAAATTCATATTCGGTTTACAAAGGCTCCAAAGTTGACTATTCAAAGGATGAGGTGGGGATAGGTCGAAAACAACTCATCCAATAGAATTTAGACAGGTTTGGGTACTTATATTAACCTTATCTTTAAGTACTAACTCTAAGTTAATTAGTTTCACTTTTACAATGTCTCTTTGTATTTTTATAAAATATGGTTAATAAACTTACTATATACATCCAAGCTACCCCCAAGTGGTCCATTAATGAGGAACCTATCATAATATAAGTCTCTTGGCCGAACCTTAGATTTTTAGGAATTTAATATCAATTAATAATATAATATTTGTTTTAAGAACTCTTTTATGTCAATTTTGACACTATTCAATAGTTGATTTTTGTGAAACTCCTAACAGATTGATTACTTCGAACAAAGTCAAATAAATCAATCCTAATATATCATATTATCATATAAAATTAGTTTAATTCATTAAAAGTTTCATATTATAATTATTTGGGTATTTATAAGATCAATTATTTTTATTTTTCACTATTTTAGTAATTACTGCATCATCATTGTGTCATAAATAAAATAAATTATATAATGTCTAAAAATTATAAATAAAATATCATTATGTAGGAAATCGTTTTAGCTTTCTAATGAATATTTATAATCGAAAATCCAACATGTATAACCCTATGTAAAAATTGTTCTTCTAAAAGATGTAAGCTTATGCCATTTTTATTTTTATTTTAACTTTATTAATATAATGTGTCATTATCACTTACAAGTGGATCCATGGGGTCCCAAAATAGACCCAAAGATGCCCATGGTCGACCATGTATCAACCAATAGGGTTGAGACACGTTTTAGGGTAATTTAGTATTATTATAATATTATTGTTTTTAACCCTTATTTACCGGATTTACCCTTAACCATGGTAAATAAAATATTTACCGCAGTAATTATTCAAAATGTCTAAAAATAAAAGTTACCTATTTACACAATTTGAACATCCTGATTCCAAATATGGAATCCATTTTTCTAAATTCAAAACACAGAAGTGGCAGAAATTAATTTAAAATTAATTCCCGCTGTCAAAACAAAAAGCGTGTTTTTAAGAGATAATAACTATCAAAAGATTGACACTTGTTTATGTTCGGTTTAATTGTAAAATTATGTCCAATGACCAAGATTATATTAAATGGTAAAAATATATTCTAAATATACTTTAAAACAACTCAAATTCACAATTTATCACTATTAATTTTTTTGATTAAAAAAGTTGTTTTTAATTAAAATTTAGTAATTTTCACTATTCATCAAAATATGAAAGTTATCCGAAATGTACCAAAATTTCACCCTAGGCTAATTTTGATATTCCGAATCCAAAAATGAAGTCCATTTTGAAATATAGAATATATATGATTTCAAAAAGTAGGTATTACTATTCACAACAGCTAGTTTAATTAGTTGTGGTGTGTGTTAGAACTCGAGGTTGCGTACAACACACGCTATCGCATTATTCGAAGGGAAACGTACCGTAGAAGCTTGGGGTGTTACATTGACAATATGGTTATGATGTCTGGAATTATGTATTACATCATTATGAAACTAGTAATTAAAATTTCATGTTGTTATTAGACTATTATAATACCCATTATTATTCTTTATTATGGAATTATTTACTCAGATCTTATTCTTGACATAATTTGTTGAAGTTTATTTTTAAAGGAATGTGTTTTTAGTTATTAACCATGTTTAATGTTTATGTATATTATATATTCCCCTATATTGGAAACCCTTACTGACCATTTTATCTAACCCCTTTATTATGTTTCATTAACCCAGAACATGAATAGGTATATTATGAATGACATACAGGGATAACCTAGGAGTTATGGATGTTTTCAAATGAATTTCTATATTGTATTTAATTTAAATTTGTAATATTGAACTTATTTAGGTATCTACTTTTCGAAATCTACTAAAATATTTTTTCCTTTGGGATATGAATTTATTATAATCAAGCCAATGTAATGAAATAAGGAACCAGTTCTGGGAAACTATTGCTGGGGTCTTTATAGTTGGTAATAGAAAAAGTTTAGTAGAAAACATAGAAACTATATTTAAAAAATGTAAGTTATGGAACAAAACCATAAGATATACTTTGAGGATAAATATAAAATAAAATCCTAGAATTTTGGTAAGGAATAGATTTTGTGGATATTTCTAGAAAATAAATACTTATCTGGATGCTACAAGTGGATGTGGTTCTGGAATAGATGTACCTAGGAGTAATAACTCCAACAAGGAGTTTCAGGCTTGACCCGGGGTATCCTGGTACATAAAAATGAGCCTTATTGCACACCTGGTTTGATAATCCTAGGAGATATTCTTAGGATAATTCACATTTTTCCATACAAACCATTATAAAGGATTCAAATGTAAAATTTTCCTCAAAGAAATCATGTTTATGATTATGAGATTAGCTATGTATAGGATTTCAATTTATGCTAAGTATTTTTCTACGTTGAGATTATTCATTTTGATTTATAACCTAATCCAGTGCATACCATTATTTAGAAATCGAACCTATTAAGAGGAATGTAAATCACATTAATGTGAATATATCATATAGGGATTTACCTCTGATGCAAGATAATGATGTGGGCTCTGGTTCTGTAACTGGTGTTGAGAAACTTATAACTATACTGGGAAAACTAACTCAGGTTATGAACCATAACCTTACCCATATGAAGCATCCAGATCCACAATGTGGAGGATATATGTTAGATATCTTTATGTGATAACATCCTCAATTATTTAATGGGACTAAAAACCCATTCGTAGCGGAGTAGTGGATAATTTCATTAGAGAAGATATTTATTTATTTGGGATGTAACGAAAGAGAGAAGGTTGTCGTAGTGGTTTGTCGTCTACCAGGAGATGCAGGTTAGTGGTGGTATTTAATTTAAAAAAAAGTATGAGGAATAAATATAAGAGATAGAATGGAGGTATTTTAAGGAAATATTCTTAGAGAAATACTTCCCTCAT
Source organism: Viscum album (assembly GCA_963277665.1). NCBI lineage: Eukaryota > Viridiplantae > Streptophyta > Magnoliopsida > Santalales > Viscaceae > Viscum > Viscum album. The sequence goes on from OY728136.1 coordinate 81,669,297, forward strand.
GAACTGAGAGTAGATATGGAAAGGCAGTTTATAAATCGGAGGGAAAAAGTGAATGAGAATGTTACAATGTATGAAGTTAACTTCACAAGGTTAGCAAGACATGTTGTAGACTACATACATAATACAAGGAGCAGTATTGATCTATTATTGGATGGTTTAAAAACATTTCTATGAACGGATCTAGTTCCACAAATTTTCTTAGTATATGAAGATATAGTCTCATGTGCTATTAAGAAGGAAAAGGAATTGTTTAAGTCTTGTGATTTTAAGGGAAAGAAAGATAATAAGAGGGCTACTGAAAACTGTAGAAATGGAAATAAGGAAATAGGGAAGAAGATAATTGTTGACCTTCCACCCTATAATAATTGTGGGAAGTGAAACCCTGGTACTTTCTTGAACGGTATGGGTTTTTGTTACAAGTGAGGAGAAAAAGGTCACATATACCGAGATTGTAAGGGTAAGAAAGAAGATACCAATGTTCAAAGATATGATTGCAAGGAGAGGGTACATTATGCAAATGATTTTCCTATGTGTAAATTAAATGATCAATAAAGAAGGAAATGGGAGAAAGGCCAAGCTTATATGATCACAACTGCTTATATTGAAGTTCTTAATGATATGGTGGTTGGTACTTTAATTTTTTCCTCAAACTTGGACAATGCTCTATTTAATTCTGGATCATCGCATTCTTTCATATCTTCCCAGTTTTCTAATAAAATTAGATATTTCCAATTTGATTTAATAAGGTATTTGTTAGTCAAAACCTTTAAATGAAGTATCATTGCAACAAATATGTGTGAGGAAGTCCCCATTATAGCATATAAATGTGTTTTATATGCTGATTTTTTATTATACCCATGATTGAATTTGATATAATCATCGGTATAGATTGGATTTCGATTCATTATGTGAAAATCTATTTTAATAATAAGAAGGTTAAAATTATTGAGAACGATGTAGAATCCCTTATCTTTACAGCAGAAACATAACCATCTGATTCTTATCTAGATCCACCCCCAGTAACTCTAGGGAATGAAATTATTAGGGAGGATGAGAACTCAATATCTATGAGTGAGGAAAGGAATATTGAAATTTAGGACGTACATATTATGAATGAATATATTGATTTTTTCTAGAGGATTTACCTGGACCTCATCTAGATCACAAAGCTGAGTTCTCTATCGATTTAATTCCAATTTCAAGGCCTATATCAAAGGCTCCTTATAGAATTTCCACTATAGAATTAGTAGAACTGAAGAAAAAACTATAGGAATTGAGTGATATAGGATTTATTCTCCAAAGTTTCTCTCCATGGGTATCCCCAATTATTTTCATTAAGAAGAAAGATGGATCTATGAGGTTGTGAATTGATTACAGAGAGATCAATGTTATAACAATAAAGAACAAGTATCTCCTACCTCGCATTGATGATTTATTTGATAAACTTCATGGAGCCCAATATTTTTCAAAGATTGACCATTGATCTGGATATCATCAGTTGTGAGCGAGGAAGGAATATATTCTAAAGACAATATTTCAAACCAGGTATAGGCATTACGAGTTTACTGTAATGCCTTTTGGACTGACTAATTCACCCTCTGTCATCATGGATCTAATTAATAGGGTTCTCAAGGAATATCTTGATGAATTTTTTGTGGTATTTATTTATGATATCTTTCTATAATCCAAAATATACAAATATCATGAAAATCACTTGCGTATTATTATGAAGACTCTTAGAAGAAATTAATTATTTGTGAAGTTTAGCAAGTGTGAATTTTGCTTCAATCAGTTTATTTTATTGGATATATTGTCTCTAAGGATGGAATATCCATTTATCCTTTGAAGAAAAAGGATTTTTAGGAATGGCCTACATCAATGAACATAATTTATGTACATATTTATAGTGGTTTAATAGGTTATTATCGACATTTCATTCAGAACTTCACCCATTTATCCAACCCATTAACCAACCTTACTCATAAAGGGGTTAAGTTCATATGGAAAAATTAATGTGAGTAATTTTTTGAACGATTAAAAAGTATATTAGTAAATTATCTGATCCTAACTCTACCATCAAAGAATGATGGGTTTGTGATCTATAGTGATATGTCAAATAAAGGACTTGTTTGTGCCCTAATGCATAATGATAAAGTTATTTTTATGCATCAAGGAAGTTAAAAATTCATGAAAAAAACTACACTACTCATGATCTTGAGTTAGATACTGTGATATTTTCTCAAAAAATATGGATACACTATCTCAACATGAGTCAAAGATGATGGCTCTCACTAATCAAGTATTATGATTGTTCCATACACTACCACCCAAGAAAGAAAAATAAGGTAGTTGATGCATTGAGAAGGAAGGATCATGGAGTTTTAAACAAAATGATGATTGAAAGGGATCCTATGTTCATGGATCTAGTAAAGTTAGGCATAAGAATTATCAAAGAAGGTGAACCATCATTAATTTTTCAGTTGGTTGTCCAACCATATTTATTATAAATAATTAAAAGATCTCATCCTGATGAAGAGAATCTTCAAAAGAAAATTAGTGTTGTGGATGATGGGAAGTTAAAAGACTTTGTATATGAAGATGGAATTCTGAAATTTGGGAAGAGGCTTTGTGTTCCAACTATACCCAATCTAAAAAAATAGTTATTTAATGATTCCCATAGTTCAAATTTCTCTATACACCCTAGTAACACTAAAATATATAGATATTTTAAGTAACATTTCTGGTGGGACAACATAAAGCGAGAAATTGTTCATTATGTATCAAGATGTTTAGTTTTTAAACAAGTGAAGGCTGAAAGAAAATATCCTAGAGAATTAATGCAACATCTACCTATTCCTACATGAAAATGGGATTAAATCACCATGTATTTTGTCACTGGATTTCCCAAAACTCTAAGAAAGAATGATACAGTGTGGGTAATTGTGGATAAACTCACGAAATCTGCACATTTCCTTACTATAATGGAGGATTTTCCACTAGAGTTGCTTGCACAACTATATATAAAGGAAGTTGTAAGAATTCATGGAGAATCTATTTCAATAGTGTCTAATCATGATCCTCAGTTTACATCAAAATTTTGGAAAAGTATTCAGAAAGATTTGGATACTGAGCATTGTTTGAGTCTGTTTATCACCATTAAACTGATGGGTAATCAGAAAGAATGTTCCAAAATTTAAAAGACATTTTCAGATCATTCTCACTTGATTTTCAAGGTATGTGGGTCAGTATTTACCTTTTTTGGAGTTTTACTACAATAATAGTTTCTATTCAAGCATTCAAATGGTACCATATAAAGCATTGTATGGAAAGAGATGTTGTACACCAACATGTTAGGATGAAGTCAATGAAAGGAATCTTGGGGGTCCATAGCTTGTGGAGAAAACAGTAGGGAAGGTAAAGAATTTTCAAACTCATATACATGTAGCTCAAATAATACAAAAGAGATATACTTATAATCAAAGGAAGGATTTGGAATTTCAAGTGGTAGATCATGTTTTCTTAAAAGTATCTCCATAGAAGGGTGTTATAAGATTTGGGAAGAAAAGGAAACTGAGGCCAAGGTACATTGGCCCTTTTGAAATTTTATAGAGAGTTGGAGTAGTGGATTATATTTTGGAAATTCCACCTAACCTATCTAAAGTACAAAATGTGCTCTATTTCTCATTGTTGAGAAATTACATGCCAGACCCAATGCATGTCCTTACTTCTGAAGGTATAGAATTTGAACCTGACTTATCTTACAGTGAAGAGCCTATCTGGATTCAAGACACTAAAGAAAATGTGTTGAGGAATCAGATGACATAACAGGTAAAGGTACTTTGAAAAAATCAAATAATTTAATAAGAAACATGGGTGCCAGAGGATCTTGTTATGAAGAACTACCCAAATATTTTTATGAGGTAATATTTTGGTAATTTTGAGGACTAAATTTTTGTAAGGGGGGACAATGTAACACCCCAAGGATTTATAAATAAATTTAATATTGAATGAATTAAACACAATGTCTCTACAAAACACCAATTTTTTATAACCTATCCAGTAAACATAAATTTTTCACCTATATGCTTTGAATTTCAAAAAACTAACATACACGGTTGCGTTCAATAAGATAATTGGAGTCTGATAAGACAAACTTATTTTTTGGTGACTAGTAACATACATTTATGAATATTAATATGAACCATATGAATATTAAATCATATTATTGTTTTATTGTTTTATGGTTATGAGGTAATGAGATCTTGATTAATTTTTCAAGGTGATATAAAATGAATTACAATTTTAAAATTTTTATTTTTCAAATAAATTATGATTTTATTTAAAAATTAAATTAGTCATATTTAGAAAATTATTTAAAAAAATGGTGTTTATTTTTGAATTCTACACATCAAAAAATGGTTAGGGTAAATTTTTTTGGATTTTTCTGAAATACTCGAATTTTTTATTAATAGTAAAATAAGTTAATTTATCGTATATATACATTGTCAGCTAAATTCATTATTCCTATAATCTTGGATGATTTAATAACATTTATTTTGAAATCACATGAACTTATTACTCTTATGGGTCACATGAATCAACACTATTTGTTGTCTTGAGGGAAATAATAAAATAATGAATAAGATATTCAAAAATCACCCCTCTCCTCCACTATAAAAAACCACCTCACTCCCTCTTCTATTCACTCCTCTCAGGACTTATTCCTTGTCTAAATTCTACTCAAATATCCTCCCAATATCCTCCCCCATGTTAATTATCCATTTTTCTCATAAGAAGAGCAAAACCTCTCCCCTAAAGAGGCTCTCAAGGAAGATAACTTCAAGAGGTAAATTCCTCTTTTCATTTCTTTTATTTAGAGTTTATTTATTTTCTTTTTATTTTCTCACCTCCTTTCATCCAAATGTTATGATAATTCCAGTGCCTTAAATGTACTGGAATTTTGTTTTGATAATGGTATAATTCTTAATCATCTCTCATTTCCCTTTCTTTTACACTAGAAACGAAAACACCATCAGAGATGTGTTAATTTATCACATTCAAGGACGATGGATTTTCAATTTCTATTATAGTCTTCAATTCTGGTCATGAAAAAAAATATGTTTTAATTAGACTATAATTATTTATTTTAACTTATGTAAGGTTATGAAATCTTTTTTTACACATGATATTAATTTATAAATCAAAATGAGTTCATTGTGATTAGAAACCGCGAATTAACCTAAACAATTATCATTAAAGTTTTATATAATGATTCATTTTCACACCCAATAACCAAATTAATTTTATAAACATGTAATATTATATATATTAAATAATAAAAAAAATCTTCTATTCTGTAAAACCATTCTCATATTACATTTTTATCCTTACATTTATATAAGTAAACTAATCATGAATACAAAGGAAGAAAACACTCCCAAACAATAAAATTGAACCTATTAAACCCATCATGAAGGTCATGAATGAACTTAATAAGGATATAATTAATCAATTACATAAAAAATAGGTTTTGAAAATATTAATTAATGAATTTAATTTGGTTATCTAGGACACTCAGATCAAGTTAAGAACACCATCAGACTTAATGTAAGGGTTTTCTACCCGAAGCTCTATTTTCATTCGGGTTACTCTTATTCTATACTTACCTCAATTAAATTATTATTTATTAATATTTACTCCTCAGAAATTCATTTTTAATGTTCTATATATGTGTACCAACCTTAATTTTACTTTAATTTATGAGGATTCATATGTTTTAAAGGTATCTTTCAAAAATCCTTCCTGAAATACAAGCCCAATTCAAGGGAATTTCTCAAATTCTTACCTATTTTCAAGGGCACTCTATAATCTATTTTTATCAACCATTATCTTTCTATAATCACTAATTTTATTATGAAAATAATATCTTACTTCACTTCGGGGTTTGTACAAATATTTTTCTAAAAGAACTCTTCATTTCAAAGTAAAAGAGTGTTTTTCTCAAGAATTACTCGTTGATTTTATAAGAGTATCTTCATCTATTTCAAAAATATTGTTGATTATTATGTATTATTGGGATTAATATTTTATGTTATCATATACCATATTTAATTTAATGGTTTAGGATTATTTTGACTGTGGATGTTCTTTCCTGAAACCATTCACCAATTTACTCTGAATGGTTAGTGTTTATGCCTAATGTTCAAGGAAAGTTAATTGAATTTCATATGTTAGTTTCAATAAGAATGTATATTTTGTTTATGTTTATCCCCATTAATAGTAGGAATGAATTGGACTTACTATGTTTTGTGTAGGGCCCTCTATATCCCCTTGATGCATCATTAGGTCTCATGAGACAAACTACGGTCTTGGAACGAGGCCTTGACAAAATGGTTCTTTAGGGTCTTGGCATGAGGGTTTGAATGTATGGTTATGATGTTCAGAATTATGAATTCACTAATTAAGAAACTATTAATTGAAAGTCCATGTGGTTATTTGACTAGTTTAATACCCATTATTATTCTTTTTTATGATATTATTTATTCAACTTTTATTCCTACCATAATGTGTTCATTTTTATTTTTAAAGACATGTGTTTTTAGTTATTCACCATGCCTAATATTAATGTTTATCATATCTTATGTTGTATTTATTAACCTTACTAATCATTTAAGATCACCCTTTTCTTATGTTTCATTTTCCTAGGACATGAAGAGGTATATTATGAATGACATGCAGGGATAACCTAGGAGTTATGGATGTTTTCAAAGGAATTTCTACATTATATTTCCTTTCAATTTATAATGTTAAACTTTTGTATGTATATGGTTTTAAAAATATAAAAAACTATTCAATACTTCATGATATGACTTTCTGGTAATCATTCCAAGGTAATTAAATAAGGCACCAACTATAGGAAACTGAGGTCGGGGTCTTTACAACTTGAGTATTCTAGTGGAAAGGATCCTTGAACTTATCCTCAAAGTCTATATGATTTGGATACACCACTAATAAAAGAGTTTAAGGTAGAAGTATGACTGGCCAACCGCATTAATTCATGGTTCTTTGATCTTTTGAGTGAACTCCCAACTTTTAAAATCAAAAACTTGATTTACTCGATGATTGCCACTAAAGTTGTAGCAAGATAGATTTATATTATTATTTGCTTCCAAATTCAATTAATTCAACCAAACACTCTCATAATAACTCCCCGGTATTAAGAGGCACCCTCAACTTTGGATCATGACCACCCCAAACACCCATTTTTGTTCAAATTAAAATGATGGAAGGTATTTTGTGACTTAATATATTTTTGATGGTTTTTATATTTTTCTCAATGAATGTAATCCATCCCTATTAATATTGTTCATTCTATTTTTCATGCTCACAACTGAACATTAATAGAAAAAACATTCATTAGTTCTTTATACATTTTACTATTTATTATAGTATGTATTTCCTGATGCCATGCAAATGCATAAGATAATAAAAAAATGCATAAAGGAAATAAACTACCTAACTGGTCTTGATCATTTAATATTGTTTGATCCATTTTAACTCAATGGATCAACCATGAACAAAGAGTATCATACTTGAGTCACATCTTGACTCATGATGCATCTCATCCCTATCCAATGTGTTCACTTTTCATTTGGAGTACCACATCATCTTGGTGGGGTCTACATCTCATCTGGTTTACAATCTCATCTTGGTGGGACCCACATCTTGTCTAGTGTACCACCTCATCTTGGTGGGGTCCACATCATATATCATCTTCATCAAAGTACAAATTTTCTCTCTTACAGGAGAGGAGAACTAGGGCACAATATACAGTAGATATATTTGGATGCATAAAACCTTAAATATATTGACAGAAAAATGAAGGTGTGTGATCGCATAGAGATTCACTATTCAAATCAACCCTTACAATGTTGTTTTAAAATGGTTTTTTAGTGAATATTAAAAATATAATAATAAATTTAACTTTATGTTTAAATCAATGAATTAATGTTTATCACTGTTTAATAAGGCAATTTTACTTGTTTTTGTGTTTACATTGTAGGAGGAGGTGATTTGAAGAGCTCGTGATGGAATTCAAGCAAAATGGGCCAAACTGCACGAGAGCCTAAGCATGCATGTGGGAAATTATTTGTACTTTGGATAATCCACGCATCCAATAGGGATTAAAATGGATGTATGAGTAAAAAACAATGCAGTATTCATTTCTCTAGAAGATCATGAAGACCAATTCATCCATTTGGAGAGCCAAAATAGGCCCACAATGTGATGAAATTATTCACATTCTAGATTGGACAACCCTACTATATTTGGGCCATAACTCGGGTCTCAAAGATCCAATTGGGATGATTCCCCCTCCCTTGGATATCTAACTCTAATCCCCGATTCTCTGCATAATCTCAAGTTCTTTTAACAAGTTGTAATTAGTCAAACAGCCGGATAAAGATGGGGTAAAAAATATGCATTGAATAGTCACTTAGCCCTTTATATACTTGACGAATTTATGCGGAAATATGGTTGTAAATTGCCCATAAAATCACTCCTCACCCTCATTATCTATGTTTCATGACCAGGGGTGAAGTTTAGTTTAATTGGAGAGCTCAATTCACCCATTTTATTTCTCTTCTCCCTCATGTACTTCTAAACCTCTTAGTGATCAATTTGGGGAGTGTCCATTGTTGTAATCCCAAACTCCACACTTGTAATATTCATAAGGTAATTGATTTACAGGTTTGTTTTCAATTGTTCTTCATTTATACATTCTAAATTTTTGTTTATTCTTGTATTATCAAATAAAAATCAAAGGAAAAAAGAATCCACATGCTTCCATGTATAACCCAGATCTTGTGATGATTTGATGTGGTTGCCTCTTTTCCCACCCCACCCCCCTTTCATGAGTGTACAAATGGGATGCGTCAGTTGATACGATCCAGGAGCTTGAACCTATGAATATAAATTTTCATATCTTATTAAATATCTTTATCATTGACACAAATATGTCCATCACATCACGTTGTTGATGTGATGCCTTGATTGAGTTCCATTTTTTACATTGATTCATGTATGTTGATTTTGAGCAGTTGCCGATAATTAATATCATTGATCGATCAAATCCTAGGTGATAACCTAGAAAGAACACACATACCATTATTCATTTCAATATGTATAAAATCAAGTAATCAATTATCCTTCCCTTTCCCTTGACAGCGATGACGGATTGAGCATCAAGAGATACTTCCCTTTAGATACTTGACCACTTTATGTGGAAATATAGATATAAATTTCTCATAAAATCACTCATCCCCCTCAGTAACTATGTTTCACAACAAGGGGTGAAGTTTAGTATAATTGGAGATCTCGTTTTACCCATTTTATTTCACTTCTCCCTCATATACTTCTAAACCTCTTAGTGATCAATTTGGGGAGTGTCCTTTGTTGTAATCTTGAGCTGCACACTTGTAATATTCATAAAGTAATTGATTTCTAGGTTTTTTGTCAATTTTTCTTCATTTATACCTTCTAAATTTTTGTTTATTCTACTATGATCAAATAAAAATAAAAGGAAAAAGAATCCACATGCTTCCATGCATAACCCGGATCTAGTGATGATTTGAGTGCGGTTTCCTCTTTTCTCACCCCTCCCATTCATTAGTGTGCTAATGTATTATGTCAGTTGATAAAATCCAGGATCTTGAACCAATGAATATGCATGTTCTTTCCTTGTGGAATATTTTTATCATTGACAGAAATCTGGTCATCTGATCTTGTTGTTGATGTGATTCATTGATTGAGTTCCGTTTTTTATATTGATTTATGTTTGTTGATTTTGAGCGGTTGTTGATAATCAATATAACTGATCGATGAAATCCTAGGTGGTAACCTAGTAAGAACTCACATACCATTACTGGTTTCATTATGCATAAAATCAAGGGATCAAGGATCCTTCCCTTTCCCTTGAGAACGATGATAGATTGAGCATCAAGGGACACTTACCCATGTTGATCACGATTTCTCCAACCGCTTTCTCTCAGTAGTAGTATGCTTGAAATTTTTGTTTTTAAATAAACAAAACCCATGTTTTAGAAAACCCCATTCCCCATTTATTTTCTTAATAGAAACCTCATTTTTTAATTAATGATCTAAATATCCTTCAAGAGATGACCTAGCGTTGCTGCTATACTGCAGAAATTCTAGTTAAAAATAAACATCTAATCTGACGCACTAGACAACGTGATCAAATGTTGGCATCGTTTCCAGATATCCAAGATCATTTTTTATTTATTTAATTTTATTTATTTATTTATTTTATTAATTTGTACTCCTTTAAATACCCCACCCCCATTTGATTGTTTTTTTTGGTTTCTGTTTCTATTTTTGGTTGTTTTTGTGTATTCTTCCTTTCCCTCTCTCTCTCTCTATATTATTCTCCATATCTATATATAATTATGCATTATAACATTATATTCTCCTTTAACCCTTATTTAGTTATTTTATCCATATTCAATCATAAAAAACTTCTATACTTATTTGCATGACCCGATCAGAAAAAGAAAAAACTGCTTGAATTTGACCCAAAATTTAAGAAGATGCTTCACACACAAATCACGAAATCTATATAATTTCAATAAATTAACACTAAGGAACCCCTTTTTGAACCTCAATTGGTCATAAACCAATCAAAAATTGAACCCATTCAAACTCAAGAAATCATGGCTGCAAATAATTGAACCTTAAAAGAATTTACCACCCCGGATGTGGAGTACCAACCTGCGTACATCCAATATCCTGGGGAAGCATCCAACATTGAGGTGAGATCAGGCCTCATCCACCTATTTCCCAAATTCCATGGTATTTCTGGTGAGGAACCTTATAAACACCTTAAGGATTTTTACATAGTGTGCTCCACCATGAAACCCCAAAATGTCTCTGAGGACTTAATTAAGTTTAGGGCCTTCTCTTTCTCCCTTGATGGTGGAGCCAAATATTGGATATGCTATTTTCCTACCAAAATTGGGGGATGTAATGACCTGAAAAGACTATTTTTAGTGAAGTTATTCCCTGCCTCCCGAACATCATCATTTGGGAAAGATATTTGTGGCATTAGACAATCATAGGGAGAGACCCTTCATAAATATTGGGAGAGATTCAAATGACTCTGCTCAAGCTGCCCCCACCACCAGATTAGTGAAAAACTATTAATAAAATACTACTATGAGGGACTTATAACCATGGATCATGGAATGACTGATGTATTAGCTGGTGGTTCTTTGGTTTATAAAACTCCTTCCGCCGCTCGTGACTTAATACACAACACGGCTCAAAATGAACAATAATTTGGTACATGAGCTATTGCACCAACACGAGGAGTTCATCAGGTTAGTCATTCATCTCTAGAAAAAAAAGATAGATAACATGATTGATGATATTCATACCCTTATAAGTCAATTATCACAAGCACACGGTAACTTGAAATCTCCTCATGTTCCATTACATTGTGCTATTTGTTCTCACAATACTCATTTTTCTGACCAATGCCCAAAACTTCAAGATTCACTCGAGTCTTGTGCAGCTGTGTTCCCAGAGATTCCAAAAAGAACCTCCCTTCAAGAAATAACAATTCAGTCCAAATCCAAATCCTGGGTGGCAAGCGAAACTCCATTACTGACAAGGAGGAAACTCAAGCTACCCCAAGCAGAATTGGTATCAACAAGGAAAAGGTATGAAACCTTCTTATCCTTCAAATTCTCAAAACAATCATCCTCCTCATCCCAAATCTGAACCGATATTCAAGGATATGGTTAATAAAATGGAAATCTATAACCTCCAATTCTAATAGAACACACAATCGGCAATTCAAGACCTATGAACTCAAGTGGGGAAGTTGGAAAACACCATCGGTGAGCTTAAGATGTAAGGTTCTGGACAACTACCATCCCAAACCATTCCCAATCTAGAGGAAAAAGGTAATGTATGTGTGGTTACAATTCATAGTGGTAAATATGTATCTCCTTCTACTAATTCTGCACAACAGGTATGTCCCCCTCTTGAAAACTCTCTTTCCCAACCCTCAATAATTTCAAGTAAAAAAACAAGACAAAAAGGGTAATTGATTTATCATTGATGATTCGAATGAACAATGTAACAACCCAAAGTTTTTCAATGGAAATTCCCTTATTATAATTATGTCATAAAATAACATTAAAACAAAATATAATGAAATACTAAGTGATAAGTGACCTTTAAACATAAGTTTTTCACTTCTGTGTTTGGAATTTTGAAAATATGACATACACAGTTGTGTTCAGGATGATTTTTGGAGTCTAATAAAACAAAAATAATTTTTGGTGAATAGTAACCTACCTTTATGAAGAGTAACATACCCTTATGAATAGTGATATAACCTAATTAATATTAACCTTGCCTATGATATTATAAAAATAATATTCAAGTGAATGTATGATGTGCCTATATTTTAGAATAAGTAAATGAATGTTTTAAAACTATTTTTTAGTAATAAACCGTCATTTTAATTAAATATTAAATTAATCATATTTATAAAATTATTATTGAAAAATGGACTTCATTTTTTTATTCTACGTGTCTAAAAATGGTAGGTTTAAATTTTTGGGATTTTTCTGAAATACTTGAATTTTTTATGAATAGAGAAATACTGTAATTTACAAAAATAAGCTAAATAAGCTAATTATATAGTCATGTGTGATGTTATACTGATGTAATCCCACTTTTTTTGGGATCACATGATAAAATTACTATTCCTGGTCATTCAATACTCACTATTCCTTGTCATAGGGGAAATTAATAAACTAATGAATTTTATATTAATGAAACCCCTCTCCCCTCCACTATAAAAACCACCCTTCACACCCTCATTTCCTCACACCTCTAAAGCTCCAAGACTTCTCTAAACTCTGCCCAAACATCTTCCCTAGCCCCTGTCCCACGTTCAAGAGCTTCTGGTCTCATAAAAAGACAAATCCTAGCTTCCTTAAGGAGAATCTCAAGAGGAGGATTTAAGAGGTAATTTCTCTCCCTCTTCTCATTTAATTCCCTTTCAAGTTCAAGTTCATTTCTTGATATCTACCCACCTATCTTAATCAAAATGGTATTTTAACTATAGTATTATACATCTAATGTAATGTTATGATACTAATGGGATATTATATCATCCATCCCCCTTTCCCTATTCCTTTTATTTTATTAAAGAGAACGTTTTTCGTGAGGTGTTAATTTATCACCTTCAAGAATGACATGATTTCTTCTTCCATTTCTACCTTCAGATCTGGTCATGAAACCATTTTTATGGTTGAACCAGAAAATTTTATATGTATTATATCCTATTTAAATTTCTGGAACAAACTTATAACCATATTTCTAGTGATAAAATAAAACAAGTTCATTATGATCGAAAAATCGCTCAAATTAACCCAAATAATCATCATTTAATTATTATCTAATGATACATCCATGTGGATATAATATGATTCATTATAAGATCATTAAAAATCCTGTAATATCATTAATAACATTAAATATCAGTTCTATATGTTTACCCATGTTCTACCCGAACTTCAATATAAGAATACAAGTGAACCACTCAAGAAAATCATAAAAACAAACATTACCGAATAATGTTTTTAAACTATATAACTCATCCAAAGGCACATAAAATCACTTAATGAAACCATAATAAACCATATTAATGTACAAAAGGTTATGTATTTCTAATTAATGAATATAATTTCATTATACAGGACATTAAAGAGAAGAAATCATTCAGATACAAGGTAAGGGGAAATTCTCAAACCCAATTTTCTTTCTTCGGGTTCTCCCTCTTTCACTCCATTTTTTATATGGTTACTCCAAAAAAATTATTTTTTCATCGTTTTATTTCCTTTTCTGAGATATAAATGTTTAACACTATTGTTTTTTTAAAACAAAATGTTTTCCAAAAGAACTCTTTTTTTAAGAACTCGCCTTTTACTTCTCATTCAAGGTTGATGGTTCTTGTATCAAGTATGTTATTCCCTCTTTGTTTTGGGAACCCAAAGTTTATGAATGTGTTCTTATGATATGAAACCCATTCCTTCCATGGGTTATTTATGTTAACTATTAATATATTTTCTATGTTTAATGCAAGATAATGATAATATTATGAGGTGACGGGTGCGCCCAGAATTATATAGCGCAATATGAATGTTTGAATGTGATGGCTGCGCCCGGAATTATACAGCACTCTAATTCATTGGGTAAATTAATGAATCTCATGAGTAAATGTGAAATGATGTGTGAACAAGGTTCTAGCTTGGTTCACAAGTATGTGTGTTAGTTAACCACTAATACATGATGTTTCATTTTTATGCATTGCCACATTTCAAGTCTTTTATTTATGTTCCTCTCATGTTCATGATCTTATTCTCATGTTATGATTATGCTCACCCCATGATATATTGCTCTTATCTATCCTCTTATTGGGCTTCTAGCTCACCCCTTTTGATTTATATCCTCAAGTAGATACATGTACTAATAAGAGGAGAAGTTCCAATAAGAATCTAGAGAAGAAGAAATTAAATAAATGTTTATCCTTGATGTTGTAATTGTTATGTATGGTCCTAGTTTTCCCAAGAAACTAAACCTTTGGATCCTCTATGTGTAATACTATTATGTTGTTTATCTTTAAAATAATGTAATAGTAATTTAAGAAAATTTCGGGATTCTATAGTTGGTATCAGAGGAAAGGTTTAGTTAATTTGGGAATTAGGATTAGTGAACCATAGAGAAAACCTATAGCATGAGACTAATTAAAAATATGCACACAAAAATATTTGCATAGGGATCCCATATGTTATTTTTTTTGTATAAATTTTTTAAATGAATAATTTATTCATGACTTGTTTACTTATGTTTTGTTCTAACATTTTTTATTTAAGAAAATGGTGGGAACCAAGAGAAATCAGGCCAACAACTCGTGCGAGGGCCAATGCAACGATTGCCCGAACGACATCCCCAATGATTTAGGAGGTGGAGTTCAAAACTTCATGGCAATTCTTACCCAATTATCTCAGGTTATGAACAATAACCATAATAATGGGTAACGTCCTCTTCACCAAAGAGGGAGCAACTATCTATCGAATGTTTTATGCAGCAACGACCACCGACGTTTAATGGATCTTTTGATCCACTAGCTACAGAACAGTGGGTCAACTCTATGGAGAAGATCTTTTCTATTCTTCACAGTTCTGAGATGGAGAAAGTGACCCTATCTGTTTATCGTCTAGATAGAGAAGCCGATCAATGGTGAGCTTTGATTAAGAACACCACGTCAAGGGAGGAAATTGAAGAGATCGAATGGGAAGACTTTAAGATAATGTTTCTTAACAAGTATTTCCCAATAAATCATCCTTCAAAGATGGAGAGAGAATTCATAGAGCTCAAGAAAAAAAGAAGGAGAATTTTTCACAACCTACAAAGTGAATTTCACAAGGCTTGCAAGGTACGCTTCAGGTTTTTTTATCAACAATGATAACAAAATTGATAGATTCTTTAGTGTATTAAAACCACACCTTATAAAGGATCTTGCAATTCGAGACTTTGGGAGTTATGAATAAGTTATTAGATGTTCCCTCAAAGTAGAGATGGAGTTTGGAGAATGGTCCCATGGCTATGGGGATAAGAAACGAAAGAGGTAGTTTCAAGCTGGAGGATCTAATGATGAAAGTGGGAAGAAAACTCAATGACCCACATTCCAAAAATGTAGGGAAGTTACACCATGGGAACTACCTCAAAGTGATGGGGAAATGCTTCAAGTGTGGGAAAGAAGGACACCATGCTCAAGAGTGTCGAAAAGACATGAAAAGGAAGGAGAATTTAGCCAATGAAAGGAGACAACCACTCATAGTTCAATGCTACAACTATAGGGAGCTAGGGCACTATGAAAAGAAATGCACTAAACCTTGAGTTCTCGAGGGTAATCAGTGTCAGTAGCCATCGAAGCCAAAGGAACAAGGGAAGGATTATTCCATCACTACTGTGGAAGTGGAGAAATATAATGAAGTCGTAAAAGGTAAACTTCCTATTCACTCAAGAATGGAATAATTCTTATTTGATTCTGGTTCTACACATTTCTTTATATCTTACAAGTTCGCTAAAACTATATAATTGAAGCCACAAAACCTTAAAGTATAGATATCTATAAAAAACCAAGTGGTGCAATAATTGCAACCCAAGTGTTTGACTCTTCTCCTATTGGTGTATGTGAGAATATTCATTCGGTAAATCTCGTAATACTTCACTTGGTAGAATTCGACGCTATAATGGGAGTGGATTGGCTCTCGTTATATAGATAATGTATCAACTTTCGGGAAAAGGAAATATCTTTTTATATTCCAAACCATCCCATTCCCCCCTATAAATGAAATGAAGATCATGAATCGCCTTTGAAAAATCCTTCAATGGTGTGGGTGTTGATTCCCTATGAAGAAGCATACCTCTCCCAAATGGTTGAGTCGAAGGAAAGTGACAACCTTGAAGAAATTCACATCATGAGGGAATACAGTGATGTATTTCTCGAAGAGTTTCCCAGAATTCTCTCGGATCGTGAGGTAGAGTTCTAAATTGAACTCATACCTAGAGCTACTCCTATCTTGAAGTGTCCTTATAGGATGGCTCCTATAAAACTAGAGGAGTTAAAGAAGCAGTTGCAAGAGCAACTGGACAAAGTGTTCATACACCCTAGTGCATCACCTTGGGGTGAACCAGTGCTCTTTGTGAAGAATAAGGATGGAACAATGTGGCTCTGTATCGATTATCAGTAACTCAACAAGATCACTATAAAGAACAAGTATCTTCTCCCAAGGATTGATAACTTGTTCGACCAGTTAAGAGGAGCTCAATATTTCTCAAAGGTGGATCTTCGTTCTGGATATCATCTGGTAAAGGTGAAGAAGGAATATATTCAGAATACTGCCTTCCGAACAAGGTATGGGCACTATGAGTTTTTGGTGATGCCCGTCGGAATTACTAATTCCCCTTCAATATTCATGGATTTGATGAATAGAGTCTTTAGACATTACCTCGAAAAATTTGTGGTAGTGTTTATTGATGATATCCTCATCTACTCCAACAGAAGGGGAGGAACATGAAGAACATCTAAGACTTGTGTTGGCAACATTGAGAAAGGATAAGTTGTACGCCAAGTTCAGCAAGTGTGACTTTTGGTTGAAGCAAGTAAAGTTCTTGGGACATGTGATCACAAGTGAGGGAATTTCAGTGGATTTTTAAAAAACAAAGGCGATTGAGGAATGGACCAGGCCCTCTAGTGTCACAGAAATCTGTAGTTTTCTTGGATTAGCTGGGTACTACCAACATTTTGTGAGAAACTTCTCATGATTGTAAATCCATCTAAATAAGTTAACAAGGAAAGGGGTAAAGTATGTCTGGACGGAAGAATGTAAGAGAATCTTCAAGGAGCTAAAGAGAAGTCTGATCACTACACCTATACTCACACTATCGAAAAGTGGAGAAATTTTTGTGATATACAGTGATGCTTAAAAGAAAGGCTTGGGTTGTGTACTCATGAAAAATGGCAATGTTATAGCCTACTCCTCACGGCAGTTGATGATCCATGAGCAGAACTACCCGATGCATGATCTAGATTTGGAAGTCGTGATTTGTGCCTTGAAAATCTGGTGGAACTACCTTTATGGTGATAAGGGTGACATATACACTGACCACAATAGCCTAAAGTATATATTCACACAAAAGGAGCTCAAAATGATTCAAAGTAGATGGTTAAATCTAATCAAGTATTATGATTTCTCTATTAATTATCATATCGGAAAGGCGAACAAGGTAGCTGATGCTCTAAGTAAAAAAGAACCTGCTACTATATCCATATTACGGATTGAGAAAGACCTATCTTCTTAGACATGCAAATAATGGGTTTCAAAATGAAAAGGGTAGGAGATACATCCTACCTTGCCCAAATTATTGCGCAATCATCCATACAGGGGAAGATTAAGGAAGAAAAAAGGGATGATGTGGAGATACAAAAGAGGGTGAATGCAGTAAAGGAAGAGAAGCTGTAATAGTTCCATATCGACGATGATGGTGTGATTCAGTTTGGAATGTGGCTTTGTGTGCCTTCATCACCTGGGATAAAGAAGTATATATTGGATAATTCACATAGCTCAACATTCTCTATCCATCCTGGGAGTACCAAGATGCACAGTGATCTCCGAGAACACTTCTGGTGGGATACCATGAAGAAGGATATGGCAGAATATATATCAAGGTGCATGGTATGTCAAAAAGTTAAAGTTGAGTGACAAAAGTCCAAAGGTATGATGAAGCCATTACCTATACCCATGTGGAAATGGGAAAATGTTACTATGTACTTTGTCACGGGTCTCCCAAAGACGTCAATGGGAAATAATGTGATATGGGTTGTGGTTGACCGACTCACCAAGACTGCCCATTTTATCGCTATTCGAGAAGATCTCTCGCTTGGAAAACTTGTAAATATATATGTGAAGAAACTGGTGAGACTACATGGTGTTCTACTCTCAATTATCTCTGACCGTGATCCAAGGTTCACATCTAAATTCTGGAGGATCCTTCAATATGCTTTGAGTACTGAATTAAATTTCAGCATGACCCATCACCCCCAAATTGATGGCCTGTCTGAAAGGACTATTCAGACACTTGAAGATATGCTAAGAGCATGCTCTCTAGAATTCAAAGGTGGATGGGATCAGCATCTCCCATTGGTTGAGTTATCATACTAGAATAGCTTCCGCTCGAGTATTAAGATGGCTCCATATGAAGATCTGTATGGAAAGCGATGTAGAACTCCAACCTATTGGGTTGATGTTGGAGAAAGAAAGCTATTTGGACCTGATCTTGTGCTATAGATGACAAAGAAGGTTCAAGTCATCTAGAAACACATAAAATCTTATCAAAGTGGGAAAAAGATCTATGCTTACAACCATCGAAGGGACTTGGAGTTCGACATTGGAGATAAAGTCTTCCTTCAAATATCTCCATAGAAGAGAGTCATGCGATTCGGGAAGAAAGGGAAGCTAAGCCCAAGGTATATTGGACCCTTTGAGATCCTTGATTGCATAGGAATTGTGGCCTATAGTCTTTCACTTCCACCAAATATGGCTCAGGTTCATGATGTGTTTCATGTATCACTACTCAGGAATTACATACCAGACCCCTCACATGTACTAAACTCAGAGGTGGTGCAGTTGAAAGTTGATATCTCCTATGAGGAGCATCTAGTAATGATTCTGAATTAGAGAGATAATGTTCTACGCAACAAGACAACTCATATTGTCAAATAGTTATGGAAGAACAATAAGTTTGAGGAAGCAACTTGGGAACCAGAAGAGGCAATGAAGGAGAAACACCCTCACCTGTTTGTGTAAAGTGAAATTTCAGGGGCGAAATTTCTTAAGGGGAGAAGAATGTAACGACCCAATGTTTTTCAATGGAAATTAACTTCTTATAATTATGTCATAAAATAACATGAAAACAGAAAATAATGAACTACTAAGTGATAAGTGACCTTTAAACATAAGTTTTTCACTTCTATGTTTGGAATTTTGAAAATCTGACATACACGGTTGTGTTCAAGATGATTTTTGGGTTCTAATAAAAAAAAATATTTTTTTGTGAATATTAACCTACCATTATGAATATTAACATACCCTTATGAATAGTGATATACCATAATTAATAGTAACCTTATCTATGATAGTATAAAAATAATATTCAAGTGAAAGTATGTTGCACCTATATTTTAGAATAAGTAAATGAATGTTTTAAAACTGTTTTTTTAGTAATAAATCGTGATTTTAATTAAATATTAAATTAATCCTTTTTATAAAATTATATTTAAATAATCTATTTCATTTTTGGATTCTACACGTCGAAAAATGGTTGGGGTAAATTTTTGGGATTAATCTGAAATACTTGAATTTTTGATGAATAGTTAAATACTGTAATTTACAAAAATAAGGTAAATAAGCTAATTATAGAGTCATGTGTGATGTTATGCTGATGTAATCCCACTTTTTTTGGTATCACATGATAAAATTACTATTCATGGTCATTCAAGACTCGCTATTCCTTGTCTTAGGGGAAATTAATAAACTAATGAATTTTATATTAAGGAAACACCTCTCCCCTACACTATAAAAACCACCCTTCACACCCTCATTTCCTCACACATCTCAAGCTCAAATAATTATCTAAAATCAGACCAAAAATCTTCCCTATCCCCTCTCCCACGTTCAAGAGCTTCTGGTCTCCTCAAAATACCAAGCCTAGCTTCATTAAGGAGAATCTCAAGAGGAGGATTTAAGAGGTAATTTCTCTCCCTCTTCTCCTTTAATTCCCTTTCAAGTTCAAGTTCATTTCTTGATCTCTCTCCTCCTATCTTCATCCAAATGGTATTGTAACTCTAGTATTATAAATCTACTGGAATATTATGATTATAATGTAATATTATATCATCCAACCCCCTTTCCCCCTTCTTTTTATTTTATTAAAGAGAATTTTGTTCGTGAGGTGTTAATTTATCACCTTTAAGAACGACAAGCTTTCTTCTTCCATTTCTACCTTTATATCTGGTCATGAAACCATTTTTATGTTTGAACCAGAACATATTATATGTATTATCTCAAATTTAAAGTTCTTTAACTAACTTATGACCATATTTCTAGTGATAAAATAAAACAAGTTCATTATGAATGAAAAATCGCTCAAATTAAACCAAACAATCATCATTTTATTCTTATCTAATGATACATCCACATGGATATAACATTATTAATTATAATATCATTAAAACTCCTGTAATATAATTAATAACATTTAATATCATTTCTTTATGTTTACCCATGTTCTACCCGAACTTCAATTTAAGAATACAAGTGAACCACTCAAGAAAGCCATAAAAACAAACATTCCCGAATAATGTTTTTAAACTCTATAACTCATCCAAAGGCACATAAAATCACTGAATGAAACCATAATAAACCAAATTAATGTACACGAGATTCTTTATTTCTAATTAATTAATATAATGTCATTATATAGGACATTAAAGAGAAGGAAGCATTCAGATACAAGGTAAGGGGAAATTCTCGAACCCAATTTTGTTTCTTCGAGTTCTCCCTCTTTCACTCCATTTTTGATATGGTTACTCCAAAAAAACATTTTTTCATCATTGTATTTTTTTTGGGATATACATGTTTACCAATATTGTTCTTGTCAAAAAAAATGTCTTCCAAAAGAACTCTTCTTTTAAGAACTCACCTTTTACTTCTAATTCAAGGTTGATGGTTATTGTATCAAGTATGTTATTCCCTCTTTGTTTTGGGAACCCAAAGTTTTTTAATGTGTTATTATGATATGAAACCGATTTCTCCCATGGGTTAGTTATGTTAATTATTGATATATTTTCTATGTCTCGTTCATGATAATGATAATATTATGAGTTGATGGGTGCGCCCAGAATTATATAGTGCAATATGAATGTTCCAATGTGACGGGTGTGCCTGGAATTATACAGCGCTCAAATGCATTGGGTAAAGTGATGAATCTAATGAGTAAATGTGAAATGATGTGTGAACAAGATGATATCTTGGTTCACAAGTATGTGAGTTAGTTAACCACTGAGACATGATGTTTCATTTTTATACATTTCCACATTTCAATTCTTTTATTTATGTTCCTCTCATGTTCATGATATTTTTCCTATGTTATGATTATTCTCACCCCATTATATATTATTTTTATCTATCCTATTACAGGGATTCTATCTCACCCCTTTTTAGGTATATCCTCTGGTGGCTACATATACTAAGGAGAGGACAGGTTCTAATAAAAATCTATAGAAGAAGAAATTAAATAAATATGTTATGCTTGATGTTGTAATTTTTATGTATGGTCCTAGTTTTCCCAAGACACTAAACCTTTGGATCCTCTTAGTGTAATACTATTATGTTTTTTATATTTAAAATGATTTAATAGTAATGTAAGAAAATGTTGGGATGCTATAGTTGGTATCAGAGGAAAGGTTTAGCTAATTTGGGAATTAGGATTAGTGAACCCTAAAGAAAACCTGTAGCATGAGACTAATTACAAATATGCACACAAGAATATTTACATAGGGATCCCATATGTTATGTTTTTGTATAAATTTTTTAAATTAATAAGTTATTCATGACCTGTTTACTTATGTTTTGTTCTAACCTTTTCTATTTTAGAAAATGGTGGGAACCATGAGAAATCAAGCCAAAAACTCATGTGAGGGCCAATGCAATGATTGCCCGAACGATATCCACAATGATTTGGGAGGTGGAGTTCAAAAATTCATAGAGATTATTACCCAATTATCTTATGTTATGAACAATAACCATAATAATGGGGAACGTCCTCCTTCACCAAAGAGGTAGCAACTGGATATCGATTGTTTTATGCGGCAACGACCACCGACGTTTAATGGATCTTATGATCCACTAGCTGCAGAATAGTGGGTCAACTCCATGGAGAAGATCTTTTCTATTATTCACTATTCTAAGACAGAGAAGGTGACCATAGCTATTTATCGTCTAGATGGAGAAGCTGATAAATGGTGGGCTTTGATTAAGAACACCAAGCCAAGGAAGGAAATTGAAGAGATTGAATGGGAAGACTTTATGATAATGTTTCTTAACAAGTATTTCCCAAGAAATATTCGCATGAAGATGGAGAGAGAATTCATAGAGATCAAGTAAAAAGAAGGAGAATCTATCACAACCTATGAAGAGAATTTCACAAGGATTTCAAGGTATGATTCGGGTTTTGTTATCAACAATGATAAAAAAATTGATATATTCTTTAGTGGATTAAAACCACACCTTCTAAAGGCTCTTGAAATTTGAGACTTTGGGAGTTATGAAGAAGTTGTTCGATGGGACCTTAAAGTAGAGATAGAGTTTGGATAATGACCCCATGGCTATGGGGATAAGAAACAAAAGATGGAGTTTCAAGCCGGAGGATCTAATGACGTAATTGGGAAGAAAACTCAACGACCCACATTCAAAAAATGTGGGAAGATGCACCATGGGAACTGCCTCAAAGGGACAGGGAAATACTTTAAGTGTGGGAAAGAAGCATACCATGATCAAGAGTGTCTAAAAGACATAAAAATGAAGGAGAATATAGCCGATGAAAGGATAGAACCACTTATGGTTCAATGCTACAACTGTAGGGAGCTAGGGAACTATGCAAACCAGTGCACTAAACCTCGAGTTCTCGAGGGTAATTAGCATCAGCATCCACCGAAGCCAAAGGAACAGGGAAGGCTTATGCCATCACTACTGCGGAAGTGGAGCAAGATAATGAAGTCGTACAAGGTACACTTCATATTCAGTCAAGAATGGAAAAAGCCTTATTTGATTCTAGTTCTACGCATTCCTTTATATCTTGCAAGTTTTCTAAAACTATATAATTAAATTCCCGAAACCTTGATATAGAGATATATGTAAAAACAAAAAGTGGTGAAATCATTTCAACCCAAGTGTTTGACTCTTTTTCTATTGGCATATGTGGGAAGATTCTTCTGGAAAATCTCGTAATACTTCTCTTGGTGTAATTTGATGATATAATGATAATGGATTGGCTCTAATTATATAGAGAACATATCAACTATTGCGAAAAGTAAATATCTTTTCATATTCCAAACCATCCCATCCTCCTCTACAAATGCAAGGAAGATCATGAATCACCTTTGAAAATTCCTTCAATGGTGTGGGTGTTGATTCCCTATGAAGAAGCATACCTCGCCCAAATGGTTAAGTCGAAGGAAAGTTCCAACCTTGAGGAAATTAACATCGTGAGGGAATACATCGATGTATTTCCTGAAGAGTTACCTGGAATTCCCCCAGATCGTGAGTTAGAGTTCTCAATTTAACTCATACCCGGAGCTACTCCTATCTCAAATTGTCCCTATAGGATGGCTCCTATCGAACTGGAGGAGTTAAAGAAGCAGTTTCAAGAGTAACTGGAAAAAGGGTTCATACGCCCTAGTGCCTCACCTTGGGGTGCACCAGGGATCTTTGTAAAGAAGAAGGATGGAACAATACGGTTGTGTATTGATTATTGGGAACTCAATAAGATCACCATAAAGAAAAAGTATCCTCTCCCAAGGATTGATGACTTGTTCGACCAGTTAAAAGGAGCTCAATACTTCTCAAAGGTGGATCTTCATTCTGGATATCATTAGGTAAAAGTGAAGAATAAAGATATTTAGAAGACTGCCTTCTGAATATGGTATGGGCACTATGATTTTTTGGTTATGCCCTTCGGAATTACTAATTCCCCTGAAATCTTTATGGATTTGATTAATAGAGTCTTTAGACATTACCTTAAAAAAAATTGGTAGTGTTTATTGATGATATTCTCACCTACTACAAGAGAAAGGATGAACATGAAGAACATATAAGACTTGTGTTGGTGACTTTGAGAAAGGAGAAGTTGTGCGCCAAGTTCAGCAAGTGTGACTTTTGGATGAAGCAAGTCACATTCTTGGGAAACATGATCATAAGTGAGGGAATTTCTGTGGATCCTTCAAAAAAAGGCAATTGAGGAATGTCCTAGGCCCTCTAGTGTCATGGAAATCTGTATTTTTCTAGGATTATATGGGTACTACCGATGTTTTTTGAGAAAATTCTCATGATTGTCAAGCCTAATAACTAAGTTAACAAGGAAAGGGGTAAAGTATGTCTGGATTGAAGAATGTGAGGGAAGCTTCAAGGATCTAAAGAGAAGGCTGATCACTACACCTGTACTCACACTACCGAAAAGTGGAGAAAGTTTTGTGATATATAGTGATTCTTTAAATAAAGTCTTGTGTTGTATACTCATGAAAAATGAAAATGTGATAGCATATGCCTCATGGTAGTTGAAGATACATGAGTAGAACTACTCGACACAAGATCTAGAGTTGGAAGCTGTGATTTTTTCCTTGAAAATATGGTGCCACTACCTTTATGGTGAGAAGTGTGACATATACACCGACTACAAGAGCCTAAAGTATATATTCACACAAAAGGAACTCAAAATCATCAAAGGAGATGGTTAGAGCTAATAAAGGATTATAATTTCTCTATTCACTATCATCCAGGAAAGGCGAACAAAGTAGCTGATGCTCTAAGCAGAAAAGAACCTGCTACTCTATCCATGTTACAGATTGAGAAAGACCCTATCTTCTTAGACTTGAAAATAATGGATTTGGAAATCATAAGGGCAGGGGATACATCCTACCTTGCCCAAATGATTACGCAACCATCCATCAAGGAGAAGATTAAGGAATCACAAAGGGGTGATGTGGAGATATAAAAGAGGGTGAATGTGGTAAAGGAAGGGAAGCTGAAGAGTTCCATATCAATGATGATGGTGTGATTCGGTTTGAACGCAGATTTGTGTGACTTCATCACATGAGATAAAGAAGGATATATTGGATAATTCACATATCTCAACATTCTCAATCCATCCTGGGAGTACCAAGATGTATCGTGATCTCTGAGAACACTTCTGGTGGGACAACATGAAGAGAGATATTGTGGAATATATATCAACGTGCTTGGTATGTCAGCAAGTTAAAGTTGAGTTACAAAAGTCCAAAGGTATGATTCAGGCATTGCCTATACCCATGTGGAAATGAGAAAATGTTACTATGGACTTTGTCACGGGTATCTTGAAGATGTCAAAGGAAAATAATGCGATATGGGTTATGGTTGACCGACTCACCAAGACTGCCCATTTTATCACTATTCGAGAAGATCTCTCACTTGAACAACTTGTAAAGATATATGTGAAGGAATTGGTGAGACTGCACGGTGTTCCACTCTCAATTATCTCTGATCGTGGTCCATGGTTCACATCTAAATTCTGGAGGATCCTTCAACATGCTTTGAGTAATGAATTAAATTTCAGCATGGCCTATCACCCCCAAACTGATGGCCAGTCTGAAAGGACTATTCAAACACTTGAAGATATGTGAAGAGCCTTATCTCTAGATTTCAAAGGTGGATGGGATCACCATATCCCATTGGTTGAGTTCTCATACAACAATAGATTCCACTCAAGTATTCAGATGGCTCTATATGAATCTCTGTATAGAAAGTGATGTATAACTCCAACCTGTTGGGATGAAGTTGGAGAAAAAAAAAAGCTACTTGGACCTGATCTTGTGCAAGATATGACAGAGAAGGTTCAAGTCATCCCGAAACACATCAAAGCTGCTCAAAGTCGGAAAAATAGCTATGCTGACAACCATCTAAGGGACTTGGAGTTCAATGTTGGAGATAAAGTCTTCCTTTGAATATCTCCATGGAAGAGAGTCATGTGATTCGGGAAGAAAGGGAAGCTAAGCCGAAGGTATATTGGACCCTTTGATATCTTTGACCGCATAGGAGTCGTGGCCTATCTTCTTTCACTTCCACTGAATATGGCTCAAGTTCATGATGTGTTTCATGTATCACTACTAAGGAAGTACATACCAGACCCCTCACATGTACTAAACTCAGAGGTGGTTCAGTTGGAAGATGATCTCTCCTATGAGGAGTAGCCAGTAAAGATTCTTGATCGGAGAGATAAGGTTCTACTCAACAAGACAACCAATCTTGTCAAAGTGTTATGGAGGAACCATATGTTTGAGGAAGCAACTTTTTAACCAGAAGAGGTAATGAAGGAAAAACACCCTCACCTATTTATGTAAATTGAAATTTCGAGGGCGAAATTTCTTAAGTGGGGAAGAATGTAACAACCCAAAGTTTTTCAATGGAAATTCCCTTCTTATAATTATGTCATAAAATAACATGAAAACACATCATAATGAACTAATAAGTGATAAGTGACCTTTAAACATAAGTTTTTCACTTCTGTGTTTAGAATTTTGAAAATCTGAGATACACGGTTGTGTTCAAGATGATTTTTGGAGTCTAATAAAACAAAAATAATTTTTTGTGAATGGTAACCTACCCTTATGAATAGTAACATGCCCTTATGAATAGTTAAATACCCTAATTAATATTAACCTTGCCTATGATAGTATAAAAATAATATTCAAGTGAAAGTATGATGTACCTATATTTTAGAATAAGCAAATGAATGTTTTAAAACTGTTTTTTAGTAATAAACCATGATTTTAATTAAATATTAAATTAATCATATTTATAAAATTATTTATGAAAAATGGAATTCATTTTTACATTATACACATAGAAAAATGGTTGGGGTAAATTTTTGGTATTTTTCTGAAATAGTTGAATTTTTTATGAATAGTGAAATACCGTAATTTACAAAAAAAAAGCTAAATAAGCTAATTATAGAGTCATGTTTGATGTTTTTATGATGTAAGCCCACTCGGTTCGTGATAACATGATAATATTATTATTATTTTTAATTCAAGACTCATTATTCATTGTCTTATGGGACATTAATAAACTAATGAATTTTATATTAAGAAAACCCCTCTCCCCTCCACTATAAAAACCACCCTTCACACCCTCATTTCCTCACAACTCTCAAGCTCCAAGCCTTCTCTAAACTCTGCGAAAAAATCTTCCCTAAACCCTATCCCACGTTTAAGAGCTACTGGTCTCATCAAAATACCAATCTTAGCTTCCTTAAGGATAATCTCAAGAGGAGGACTTAGGAGGTAATTTCTCTCCCTCTTCTCCTTTAATTCCCTTTCAAGTTCAAGTTCATTTCTTGATCTCTCTCCACCTATATTCATCCAAATTGTATTGTAACTCTATTATTATACATCTAATCGATTTTAATGATGATAATGGGATATTATATCATCCAACCCCCTTTCCCTCTTCCTATTATTTCATTAAAGAGAACGTTGTTCGTGAGGTGTTAATTTATCACCTTTAAGAACAACATGCTTTCTGCTTCCATTTATACCTTAAGATCTGGTCATGAAACCATTTTTATGGTTGAACCAGAACATTTTATATGTATTATCTCCTATTTAATGTTCTGGAACTAACTTATGACCATATTTCGAGTGATAAAATAAAACTAGTTCATTATGATCGAAAAATCGCTCAAATTAACCCAAACAATCATCATTTAATTCTTATCTAATGATACATCCACATGGATATAATATGATTCATTATAAAATAATTAAAAATATTTTAATATCATTAATAACATGTAATATCATTTCTAGATGTTTACCCATGTTCTACCTGAACTTCAATTTAAGAATACAAGTGAACCACTCGAGAAAACCATAAAAACAAACATTCCCGAATAATGTTTTTAAACTATATAACTCGTCCAAAGGCACATAAAATCACATAATGATACCATAATGAACCATATTAATTTAAAAAAGGTTCTATATTTCTAATTCATTAATATAATTTCATTATACATGACATTAAAGAGAAGGAATCATTCAGATACAAGGTAAGGAGAAATTCTCAAACCCAATTTTCTTTCTTCAGGTTCTCCCTCTTTCACTCCATTTTTGATATGGTTACTCAAAAAATCATTTTTTAATAATTGTATTTTATTTAATGTGATATAATTGTTTACCACTATTTTTTGTGTCAAACAAAATGTTTTCAAAAAGAACTCTTTTTTAAGAACTCATCTTTTACTTCTCCTTCAATGTTGATGGTTCATGTATCTAGTATGTTATTCCCTCCTTGTTTTGGGAACCCAAAGTTTACGAATGTGTTCTTATGATATTAAAAACATTCCTTAAAATGGTTATTTATGTTCATTATTGATATATTTTCTATGTGGCATGCATGATAATTATAATATTATGAGGTGATGGGTGTGCTCGGAATTATATAAGGCAACATGAATGTTCGAATGTGATGGGTGCGCCCAGAATTATACAGTGCTCCAATGCATTGGGTAAAGTGATGAATCTCATGATTAAATGTGAAGTGATGTGCGAACAAGATTCTAGATTGGTTCAAAAGTATGTGTGTTAGTTAACCACTAAGACATGATGTTTCATTTTTATGCATTGTCACATTTCAAGTCTTTTATTTATGTTCCTATCATGTTCATGATATTTTTCCCATGTTATGATTATGCTTACCACATGCTATATTTTTCTTATATATCCTTTTACTGGGCTTCTATCTCACCCCTTTTAATGTATATCCTCAGGTGGCTACATGTACTAAATAGAGGACAAGTTCCAATAAGAAGCTAGAGAAGAAGAAATTAAATAAATGTTTATGCTTGATGTTGTAATTGTTATGTATGGCCCTAGTTTTCCCAAGACACTAAACCTTTGGATCCTCTATGTGTAATACTATTATGTTTTTTATCTTTAAAATGATGTAATAGTAATGTAAGAAAAGGCTGGGACATTATAAACAATCCATTCCTCTTCTTTCCCCCAAAGACTCTCAAAATATAATAAGAATTTTGATAATGAGATTGATAAAGAAATAATGGTTACATTTAAAAACGTTAATGTTAACATTCCTCTATTATATGCAGTTAAACAAATCCCTTGATATTCCAAATTTCTTAAGGGGATTTTCACCCATAGAAGAAGGTTGAAGGGGAATGAGAGACTCAACTTGGGAAGAAATGTCTCGGCCTTAATTCAACCAGCAATGCCAACCAAATGCAAGGATCCAGGCACATTCACAATACTGTGTATAATAAGGGAGACCTTATTTTTTGATGTTGTGATGGGTTTAGGTTATTCAATTAATGAAATCCCTCACTCCTTTTATACTTCTGTACAGGTTTTAGAGCTTAAAACAACATGAATTTTCATGCAACTTTCAAACATGAGTATTATGCCTCCAACAGGAGTGATTGAGGATGTCCTTGTAATAGTGAAGAATCTCATCTTTCCCACTGATTTCTACATTATTGATATGGAAGATACCCAAACCCAAGGACATTCTCCTCTCATACTAGATGGAACATTCCTCAAAATAGCAAAGACGATCATCAACATTCACAATGGCACACTATCCATGGAGTTCAGATGAGAAAAGGTTTGTTTTAACATCCTTTAGGCTATGAAACACCCTATTGAAGAGCACTACACTCTTCCTTATATTCAATGGAAGTGCTCTCAAATGATGCACACACACACAATTATACCCTCAACCAATACTCTAATTCATTTTCTTCTTTTTCACCCTTGGATGATTTGAGTTTTGATTCATTTTTTGAGTGTTTTTTGGATTCTAAAAAGTTTAAATTTTGTGCTTTAATTAATGTGTGTGTTCATTCTGAGGTGCCTATAACTATTGATGATTCTTTAAATCTCATTTGAATAGATTATCTATCATTATAGAATAAAAATGAGAAGATAGATAGTTTCATGGACCTCACTCCCTTTAAAACCCCTCCCTCAATCCAGAAACCACCGGTGCTGGAACTTAAACAACTTACTTTTTATTTAAAAGATTCATATATTGAGGGTATTGACCAATTTTCCATCATTATTTCCAATAACATCTCTCCACAACAGGAATCAAAACCAATCAACCTTTTGAGAGAGTGTAAAAAGTAAATAGGATAGACATTGGCTGATATTCCTGGGATTATTCCATCTATTTTTATGCATCGTATACTTTTGGATGATGAGGCCTAGCTCGTAAGACAATCTCAATGCCAGTTGAATCCCACTCTCCTTGAAGTGGTAAAATTAGAAGTCAGTAAATTACTTGTTGTGGGGATCATTTATCCTATATCTGATAGAAAATGGGTTAGCCGAGTGCAAATTGTGCCTAAAAAATAGGAATAACAGCTGTATCAAATGACAGTAATGAATTGGTTCCAACATGTGTGCAAAACAGTTGGTGAGTCTGTATTGACTATCTTCGACTGAATCAAGCCACGCAGAAGGACCACTTTCCTCTACCTTTCATTGACCAAATGTTAGAACGATCAAATGGTAAGTCCAATTATTGTTTCCTTGATGGATATTCAGGTTATTTCCAAATCCATATAGACCCTTCGGATCAAGAAAAGACAAAATTTACTTGTCTATTCGGTACATTTTCATATAGAAAGATGCTATTCAGTCTATGTAATGATCCTGGTACTTTTCAGCAATGTATGTTGAGTATTTTTTCTGAGTACCTTGAGAGTTTTATGGAAGTCTTTATGGATTATTTCACAGTCTATGTTTCTTCTTTTGATGATTTTTTTGTAACACCTAGGTTCTATCCTCCACTGCTGCATTGAAAAAGATCTTTTTCTAAATTATGAGAAATGCCATTTTATGGTTGAGCATGGGATAGTTCTTGGGCATGTAATTTCAAATAATGTAATTCAAGTTGATAAATATAAAATTGAATTAATTTCAACACTTATATATCCAAAATGTGTTTCCTGATGTGCGATCTTTATTGGGTCATGCTGGTTTTTTCCGTTGATTCATTAAAGACTTTAGTAATATTACACTTCCATTGTCCCAATTATTGCAAAATGATTCTGAGTTTGTTTTTGATAAAAATTATGATGATTCATTCAATTCACTAAAAAGGAGTCTCACATCACCTCCCATCATCCAACCACCAAGGTGGGATCTCCCCTTTGAGCTTATATGTAATGCCTCTAACTTTGCAGTTGGGGAAGTTTTATAACAAAGGGGTGAGAAGGCTCCTCATTTCATTGTGTATGCCTCACGTACCCTTGACCCTACCCAGTTAAAATACAAAACCACTAAAAAATAACTCCTTTCTATTGTGTTTTCCATCGAAATTTTTTTTTCATATCTTCTTAGGTCAAAAGTGATTGTGTTTTCTAACCATGTTTCCCTTCGATTCCTCTTAAAGAAATCTGAAGCTAAGCCTCACCTCATACGGTGGATGCTACTCCTCTAAGAGTTTGATCTTGAGATTAGAGATAAGAGGGGAGTAGAAAATGTTGTAGCTGACCATATTAGTATGATTTCTCCACCACTGGACCACCATGTTGACCCATCCCTCCCCATTAGAGAATTATTTCTTCATGAGAACCTTTGTTATATTGTGGACCTTACCCCCTGGTATGCGGACACTGTGAATTTTCTAGCAACATCTTGGGTCCCCATTGATTTCATCACTTCCCAATACTAGAGACTTAAACATTATTCATAGTGGTACATTTGGTATGACCCATATTTTTGGAGAATTTTTGGTGACTAATTAGTTCATCAGTGTGTCTGTGATCATGAGTTCACCTCTGTTTTGACCTTCTGTCACACTTTGGCTTATGGGGGCCACTTTGGCTCTCCATGAACAGCTCTAAAGGTCCTTGACTCAGGAATTTATTGGAAAAAATTGTATAGGTATGCCCATATATTTTTAAAGTCATGTATTCATTATCAATTCGCATGGAATATCTCCAATAGGAATGAAATTCCCCAATATCCCATGTTATTCTATGAAATATTTGATGCATGGAGCATTGACTTCATAGGGCCTTTTCAAAATTCATTTGGTTTCATGTACATCTTGTTAGCTATGTAATATGTGTATAAATGGGTGGAAGAAAAGTCTACTAGGGCTGATGACTCTCAAGTTTTTATTGATTTTGTGAGTTCCCAAATTCTTAGTTGGTTTGGTTCGCCAAGATTCATCATTAGTGATCAGGGTTCCCATTTTTGCAATCACAACATGAAAAATTTTCTTCGTAAGTATGGGGTTGATAATAAATTTTCCACTGCATATCACCCCCAAACTAACAAATAAGAAGAAATATCTAATTGTTAAGTTAATATAATATTAGATAAAGTTGTACAACCCAATAGGAAATATTGGAGTTTGTGCTTGGATGATTCACTTTGGGCACACCATACAACTTTTAAAACCACAATAGGAATATAACCATACATATTGTGTTTGTAAAGGCTTGTAACCTCACAGTGGAGGTAGAAAACCATGCATATTAGGATGTTAAACAATTTTATATGAATCTTTCATATGCAGGTGAGAAAAGGAAGTTGCAGATTCAAGAGTTGGAAGAAATTTGACATGATGCATATGAGAACTCCAAGATATATAAAGAGAATAAAAAGGCTACAGATGATAGCATGATTCATTAGTGAAAGTTATATATTGGTGAAAAGGTTCTCATTTACAATTCTAGGATAAATCTCCACCTAGGTAATCTTCATTCCCGATGGCTCAGTCTTTATATTGTTACTAATGTTCACCTTTTTGGTGAAATACAGATTTTGTATGAGTAGAGTGGATAAAGTCTTACCATCAATGGGAAGAAACATAAACACTTCTATGAGGATTTTAAAAAGAATTTGGTGGAGTAAATATACCTTCTATAAGCAACATACCAGTGAAACACACTAGGTTTTATACTTACATCTCACATTCTCAATTATTACCATGAGGAAACTGCACATTCTAGGTGTGGGAGGGTTGATACATTCCTAGGTTCATTAGAATTTTCATCACATTTCTTCTTTCTTCTCTTTTTCACCTTTTCATGGTATTTTCACTTTTCCCCATCTTTTTGGGTTTATTATGATTTTCATTGTCTTTCTTTTTTCTTCTCTTTTTCTCCTTCTTTATGGTATTATTACACACCCCCTTATGGTCTCCAAATCATGGAACTTACTAAAAATGCATGTTGAAATTTTTATTCCATGTTGTTTTAACATTTGATGAAACCTATCTCTATTATGGAATAAATATTTGTATGAATTTAACATCATGGAGTGATTTTTAGTGAATTGTTTTTATCTCAATGATATAAATGGTTATATCTATTTGAAACCTTTGAGATGATTGATGCCCCTTATGTGAGTAGTTTTTTGGAAAATAGTGTTGCTAATATCTCAAAACATTTTTGCACCAAACAAAAAATTGTTAATATTTATTACTTACTAGAAGGTAAATATATGTTAGGTTAATATTTTTCAGATTAAAATGATATTTACATATGTTTGTTCCTTATCTGATCTGTTTCATTACTGTACCGGATTGACCTATGTGTGTGTACCTGATATCCGACTGTTTCACACCCTCAAAAAAAAATTGGGTTATGTCCTAGGCAGGTCAAAACCCACTCCTACTCAGCCTTTGATCTTGTTATAACTATTACAATTAGTGTCATGAGGAGATCAAACAAGTTTTGAGAGATAAGTGTGAGATTTGTTCCAAATGCAACTTCTGAAAAAAAAACAAAAATAATAAATGAGGGGAGTGATGAAATGTGAAACATATGGGGATATCTAGGTCGGGAGCTTATGGTTTGACTTCTAGGAATTCTTAAGTGAGTAGTTCTTGAAATATGATTGCAAAAGATGTAGGGTAGGTTCGGTGGAAGAAATCTTTTAAGCTGAAACATGTTAAAATAACCTATATTTATTAGATAGAAAGTGGAAAAAATAGAATGGAATGGTTTTCACACACACACACATGGAGAGTTAGTGGGATGGTTGAATTTTGAATTCCTTTCTCAAATTTTTATCATGAATATATTTGAATTTCACTGTGATATGATTTATGAGACATCTTTTTCTATTTTCACTAGGAAGAACTCCTTGGTGTGGTTTGTGCATTGATCACATTACTTTATTGAATTTAAATTTCCTCAAATTCTAAAACTTCATGATGTTTTGAATATATAAATGAATCATTTTTTGGATATGTGACTTTTCCTAGGAGTGCAAATGTTTAGGTGTGGGGGTGCGATTGCATATCGATTGACTATTCAAATCCATCCTTACACCGTTATTTTAAACTGGTTTTGTAATGAATATTAAAAATATAATAATAAATTGAACTTTATGTTTGAATCAATTAATTAATTTTTATCACTTTTTAATAGGGTAATTTTACTTATTTTGGTGTTTCCATTGTAGGAGGAGGTGATTTGGAGAGATCGTGATGGAATTCAAGCAAAATGGGTCAAACTGCACGAGAGCCCAAGCATGCATGTGGGCAATTATTTGTACTGTGGATAATCCGTGAATCCAATTGGGCTATGAATGGGTGTATGAGTGAAAAAAATGTGGGTTACATTTCTCTAGAAGATCATGAAGCACAATTAATCCATTTGAAAGCCCAGAATAGGCCCACAATGTGAAGAAATTTTGGACGGGCGAGATTGGAGAACCCTTTTGTATGTGGGCCATAACTCGGGGCTCAGAGATCCAATTGGGATGATTCCACCTCCTTTGGATATCTAATGATAATCCCCGACTCTCCACTGAATTAAAAGTCATTTTCACGTGTTTTAGTCAGTCAAACATCCATATGATGATGAAGTAAAAAATCTTCCTTGAACAGTCACCTAGAAATTTAGATACTTGACCACTTTATGTTGAAATATGGATGTAAATTGCCCGTAAAATCACTCCTACCACTCATTATCTGTGTTTCAAGACCAAGGGTGATGTTTAGTCTAATTGGAGAGCTCGCTTCAACCATTTTATTTCTCTTCTCCCTCATATACTTATAAACCTATTAGTGATCAATTTGGGGAGTGTCCTTTGTTATAATCTCGAGCTCCACACTTGTAATATTCATAAAGTAATTGATTTCCAGGTTTGTTGTCAATTGTTCTTAATTTATACCTTCTAAATTTTTGTGTAATCTTGTATGATCAAATACAAATCAAAGGAACAAGAATCCGCATGCTTCCATGCATAACCCGTATCTTATGATGATTTGAGTGTGGTTGCCTCTTTTCTCACCCCTCCCTTTCATTAGTGTGAAAATGGATTGTGTTGGTTGATAAAATCTAGGAGCTTGAACCGATGAATATGCGTGTTCTTTACTTGGGGAATATTTTTTTCATTGATTGAAATCTGGTCATCAGATCACGTTGTTGATGTGAGGCCTTGATTGAGTTTGGTTTTTTTATATCGATTCATGTTTGTTGATTTTGAGCGGTTTTTGATAATCAATATCATTGTTCAATAAAATCCTAGGTGGTAACCTAGTAATAACTCACATACCATTACTGGTTTCAGTATTTATAAAATCAAGGAATCAATGATCCTTCCCTTTCCCTTGAGAGTGATGAAATATTGAGAATCAAGGGACACTTACCCATGTTTATCACGATTTCTACAACTATTTTCTCTCAGTAGTAATATGCTTTAAATTTCTTTTCTTAAAGAAAAAAAACACATGTTTTAGAAAACCCCATTACCCTTTTAGTTTCTTAATCAGAACCTCAATTTTTAATTAATGATCTAAGGATCCTTTAAGATACAACATAGGGTTACTACTATACTGCAAAAATTCTAGTTAAAAATACACATCTAATTTGACGTGTTCGACAACGCATTCAATGTGAAGACCGTATTAATTATTTACAATCATGGAACGCAATTAAATAATTAAATAAGATATCTAAACATACACATATTTGGCCAGTACTCAAGACTAGTCAAGGGGTAATGTAAAATCATGATTAAAACTAAATTTCAATAAATTAAAGAATGAGGATATTTAATTAAATTAAATTAATTATTTAAATTAAAATAATTTAATTACATTCTCTCATTAAATTAATTTAATTTTAATTCCAAAAATTTAATTAATTATTTATTTTAATACCAGAAGTAAATTAATTTTTTATAGACATTAAAATTATATTTTAATTAATTTAATTTATTTCTAAAAATAAATTAATTATGATTAACTTGGGCCTCAAAACCCCGCAAAAGCCCAATGTAGGTCATGTCAAACCAGTGAAAACTTGTTTTAGGGTGTGAAAAGCCCATGCGGGACCAATCTAGACCAAGAAGATCTACCTAGACCCATTCTAAGTTGGGAAGACCCACCCTAAATCTTTTCACAATAGATCCAATATAGCATAACGCAGGAAGAGGGTTACCATCCTGGTCACACAGTGGATGACTCATGTTGATCTAATCGGAATGACAGTGGTGGGATAGAAGGGTGGGAACCATGGTAGTGGCCATTTTTTTGAGGTAGGAATTGAATGGTTGTGAGATGTAGGTGTTACCCATATTCTGAGGGAGGGTGGTGCACGGTTGGCCATGACTAGAGCGGGAAAAGTCACAAGCTGTATTAGATCCATCCGACAGGATTATGGTGGTCAGTGTCCAACATATCCTGAACCGGTACAGATTGGAACTACTAGATCTTGGTGGCATACCTCAATGAAGAGGTGGTTGTCTGAGGAGGATCATAGTAAAAGATCTACTCAAGATGGGATGATAGTCTTGAGACAGCATCGTGTGATAGGGGAGGCCTGATGGTGGATGGTAGGGTTCGGCTTGTGGGATCGTGGGGTCACCTACGGTGTCATGATAGGGAGGGTGGTGGCCTTCCAAGGGTGAACTACAATTTTGGTGTGGTCCGGTGGGGAAGAGGGGTGTCCTTGGCAGGTGTAGGAGGAGGGAGGTGGCAGTGCACACTCCGGCAGGTGGCTATGATTGGGAGAGGAGGATACTTAGAGGTTGGTGAGCCTCGACTCACACGAAAGGGGGTCCATCCCTCATTTTTTTATTTTTTCTTTCCACTATACCCAAATTCATGCACACACTCCTTTTTTTCTTGTTTTGTGCGGAAGTCCACACACACTAACCAGTTTTTTGGAAAAACAAAAGGTTTTTTTATCAGTTTTATTATTTACACATCATCATTGATTAAAAACTAATTCTTTTTTCCTTTTTAATTCAAAAAACCTATTATATTAATTATAATTATTATAATAATATAATTATTATAATATTATAATTTCTAAAAACACATGGAATGAATTCTAGAAAACACTATTTCAGCTATGGTGTCTGGCCAGAATAGATTAGGTTAACTGGAAACAATTTATGGCATCAAGACAGTGTAAAATAACATATATAAACATATATACTCTTCAAATTTCAATACACGTGAACTAAAAATTAATCCGTATTAAAAAAAACATCATCTCGTTGTAACTTGGAAATCTGATATTGAATTAACTCATGTTTTTTTTGACTGAATCAAATCCCTCAAGTTAAATTTAATGAAAATTTAATAATTTGGATAAAAAAAATTAAATGCTCACTCTGATGCCAATTGAAGGTACTAGGGATGAAACAGAATTTAGTAGGATGGGGATTTTAAATATTTTCATCATTGCGGTGACAAAACATGTCATCTCTAATGATCTGATCCCTAGTATGGTCCAAGGATATTTAGTGAATTAAACAGAGCATATAAATGAAATGAACATGTACCTTGTTTGATTCGGTAGTGTGTTTGACTTCATAAAATCATTAGAGATCGTTTCATGAATGATTTAAAGACAAATCTCTCTATATCATCCACACACACTCCAAGAATCCACATACTCATTGTTCATAGAATTTCTTGTGCTAGCGCAGAGCTCTGGTAAATCTTTCAGCATCGCATCGATCACCTCGAGCCCTAGCCTTTGATCTATCGAAGGTGTTCTTGGGTTGGCACTCAGAGAGAGACTTTATCTCTCTAAAATTTTGTAAGAGAGATATTCTCTCATTTTATTAGAAAGAACATCACAACAAATGAGCGCATATCTTCTTCTTAAATATTGGGTTGAGAAAATACCCAAAAAGGGTTTCCTGAACCCAGAAAAAAAAAACGCCAGCTAAATTCGGAATAAATAATAATTTTTAAAAACTAAAGTACATCATAAATATTATTTATATTTTATCATATACCTATAATATATATTAAATATATTACTTGATAAAACTGAGTCATTTAACTTGACTCAAAATTTTCTCTAATATTAAACAAACCTAGAATATTAAAATTATATTCATTCATATAATATTTGTATCGTATTCACTAAATAACATGTGAATACATTTAGTAAATAAATTCAACAAAATTATTCTTTAACTGACCAATAATTAATTTTTAACTTATCTGTGATCGATAACTTGGAAAACCCTCAGACCCCTTGGTGGGTCCCACAATATCCAATATACATATCCAACCGAATAGGGTAGATTCTTGAATATTCTATTGCGTGAAACCATCTAGGCCCTTATCTCGATAGTAATTATTTGTATTTTCATACCAGGTGTGGAGTATAGAAACCCATCAAGACCCCTAAAGAGATGAGTGGTTATAGCAACAACAACTAACCTACGAACACGTACTATGTAATATAATCTTTTTTTTAGAAGATGGTGGCAGGAATTGGTTCCCCAATTCA
This sequence comes from Viscum album, assembly GCA_963277665.1. Lineage (NCBI taxonomy): Eukaryota > Viridiplantae > Streptophyta > Magnoliopsida > Santalales > Viscaceae > Viscum > Viscum album. The sequence continues at coordinate 81,708,510 of OY728136.1, forward strand.
TGCCCCCGAAGGAATTTATTAAAAATAAGAGTAGCATTACAGACTCGAGGTGTAAATGACTTACACCAGCAGGGAATAAAAGAGAAAACAAATAAAAAGTCAAGACAATCCAGCAGAGCAAGCCAATATCAAATCCAGCCTTCGTCGTCAAAAATCCTGGAACTTGTGGGTTTCACCACCACAGTTTGGCGCATCATTGTTTTAGCGCAGCCATAAGTGCCTTTAGTTTTATCCCCACAGGCCCTGGATGGGCATGACTTCTTCCTTCTCCTGCCTTGGGTAATAACTCTGGTGTCATGCTTGTCCAGTCGGCCATATCATGAGGCTGGAAATGTGATGGTGGGAAGCTAGTTGATGGCTACCCTTTGGCAGGACAATTATGTGGTCAGTTACCAGCTTAAATCCCTGATGAGCATCAATTATTTCTACAATGGTCATGGCACCGAACAGGAAAAACACTATATCACTGACTTCAGCAGAAGCATGCATAAGATCTGTAACTGCTACATCGGTTGAAGGAGCCTTAAACAGTGATGATTAAGCATACCCCGATGCTTCGTATAACCCATAAGCTCACAACCATCAAAATCCAACACCACTTTTGTTCAAAGCTAGAGATTCTTCAAAAATTATAACTATATATCCAATTCCAAATACCAAAGCCATTGCAACATCCTGATTAGCAGCAACCCAGGATGGATCAACTGCCACCGTCCCTTTCACAGCTGCAACTAATATTATAATAGCTTTCAGAAGATCAGTCTTTGGTTTGTAAGAGGCTTTCAAATCCAAAGAGCTAGGTTCATCAACTGAACATAAAGGATCGCATGATCCAGGAAATGGTGGCAACTCCACCCAAAGCAGAGTCCTCCTGAATCAAAAAGAGTGAGATCTGTACAAGCCTCAGCTCATACTCAATCAGAATGCCATTAACCAGAGCAGAACCGGTTCCAAGAGAGAAGATAAAACTCAGAAGCTCAGCAGCAAACCAGAATATAGAAACCCAGGACAACTAGAAAAAAACTGAAATAACAATCTGCAGACAAGAGTAAAAAACCAGAAGAGAATGATCCATCAATGTGGCCTCAAATAGACCAAAAGAGAGCAACTTCTTACTAAAAATCCTTAGAATTGATGGCAATCAGTAAATCTGGAGAAAGAGACAGAAAACTCCAAAACAGGGTTAATCAAGACAAAAGCATCAAAGAGTGCTGGGATCCAATAGGTACAATCCTAGAGGGAGTAATCGTATTTTCAATAGCCGCATTAGTAAAATCTGGAAGTTGATTTTCAGAATTGTGAGCATGATCCAATCCACTCGCGCAAACTTTTATATCAACTGGAGCTTTATGTCCTTTTGCAACCAGGTAGGTTTTTTCACCTTGGGACAGCCCTGATTCTTGCTACATAAATTAGGGGGATGGCCAAGCCTGAGACAGTTATGACAATAATCTGTCAATCTCTCATACAGAATCTCCTGAGAGAAACCAAGTTTACCGCTCTGAATCCAAATATGTGAAGGCAAGTGTTTTGAAACGTCCACTTCAACACAAATTCTTGCAATAGAAGGCCTAGAAAGTGACTTTGTGGCAGAATCAAGTCTCATTGGATTACCAATGAGCTTAGCTATAGGAAACAAAGCATTTTGGTTAAAGAGGTGCAATGGCAGCTCAGGAAAACCCAACCAGAGTGGCACAACCGGTGATTCGATGTGCGGATCAAAATCTGGATCCCATTTTAAAACTTTCATAAAACAACCACCAAAAAACCATGATCTACGGACCCATAATCTATAATATTCCGCTTCAGTCCGGAATCTAAAGATTATATGAGTAGAGTTTAGGAGCCCTAAATTGAAACCCGAAAATCCCATGGATTCAAGCGCAGAACGAAGATATTTCAGAGAAGGCTTTCGATTCGTGAATTTGCCAATGAGGGTAAAGCGCAAATCCTCGGCAAGAGACCTTACCTCAGTTTCTGAGAAGGAAATCGCATCCTACCCTCTATACCGAAAGAGCATGGGAGAGATTTTGAGCTCTGAAGCCTCAGCCTTCTGAGCAACATCATCTACGGATCTTCCAGCAACCACATCTGCAAAGGATCTGACTCGAGGATTAGGGTTTTTCGCTTCCGTCGGGTTCGAGAGGTTCAGCGCTTAGGGCTCCATCACATCGCCTCTATATAATATAATCTCTTTGTATTTAGATATATCATAAATAAGTATGCACACATGTGTCATCATCCTTTGTTTCTTTATTATTTTTGGATCTAACTAGATTGATTTACCCTCGATTACCTTGGCTAAGGATTTATAAAGGTTCTACCATCCTAATCAACTAGTCCTGGGATATATTAATTCATCAACTCGAAAGTGATAAATCCTATCTTGACCATTCAAACAATGTCATGTCACCAATGACGCACCCAACACAAGCTACCACACCATGATTTCATTATCATTTTTTTCTTTCATTAAAGTACATGATCAAATGGCCTACATTGATAATGATCTCAAGCCAGGATACCAATACACATGTCCTTATATAGGAATAACCAATGACACCTAAAAAATGTAGTGTTCCTATTGATGGGTCTGTTCTCATGATATCAACTACTAGAGATCACCAAGTGTTAACTTCATTATAATAAGTCTCAATTCTTATGTTCCTTCAACACCCAATAGTCAAACATCATCTCTGACTAATTAGTGTGATGTATCTACACCATAGGACATATAATTAAGATTAATTTCATAGTATCTCAAGGTTCTCAATATAGTATGGGTTCTACTATAAACTTTTTATATGACAATTAATCTATATACATTACCATTAAATAGTAGGCCCAGAAATATATACACTATAATAGTAGGGGCACATCATGTATAATTAACTAGATACATGATATGGAAATCAAAAGTATTATACAAGTTGGGTCAAGGGAACCCGTTATTACAACATATAATACATTAATATCTAAAACCTCAATAATAACACCCAATGTTAAAATTAATCCATTCTATAAATAGTTTACCTTAAGACTCCTCCAAAATATTTCTGACCAAATTCAAAACCCAAAAATCTGAAAGATTTGATCACATATTGTTTTCCAAGATCATTCTTAACATTTATCCCGAGATTAAATTAAGTATATCTTAACTTCACATATCAAACATGTGAATGAAATGATCATATGTTATCCTAAAACAAGTTAATACATTCCCAAAATAACATAAATGACCAAAAGACCATGAATGAAAGCATAAATGCTTCCAAAACGTTACCCTACAAAAACTATCCAATTTACTTTATCAATATCAATAAAATATTTATCCTAAATAAACATTATTATCCCAACATTAGGAAAAAATTAAGGGTTATCTATCCCTAAATGATATGTTTTCTAAAAATATCACCTTATCACAAAATCAAATTTTTAGGTTATTAGAACCCTTATGAATATGCTTGAAAGTCCTTAATGCAAAACTACTGCAAATCAATAATTAGATGTTTCTCCATTATTATGACCATAATATCAATAATAAAACACTTATATGACATAATTATTGATTCCCAAAACATAAACACTTCTATTATTCCACTTCAATGATTGGAATATAAAATACCCTTCCTCAGTCTAGGAGTTAACCATTAGATTAGAGCATCGACTCAGATAATTACCAAGTTCCCCCACACCTAATATATCAAATTCCTTGAAAATTAATTTCTTTATACCCTTAATTTACACATAGAAAACATTTTAAACTTCCTTTGAGGAATTATAATGGGTTATTCTTCCCACATTATTGACATATATGAAGTTGAATCTTGTTTCCCCAATGGTCTTCATGAAACTCAATTTTTATCTTATTTAGATCATTATTAAATTAACCTATGTTTAAAATTTTAATCATATATTATTGTCATTGGATATCAATAATCATGATTTTTCATAATACATCACCAAAAATATTCCATTTCTCAAGAGAATAATAATTTTATTATTTGTCGCATTCATTGTTAACATAGTCCCTTTTGGTTCTATCCATTAAAAAAACTAAAAATCCTAGAATGATAAATAATAATAATATTAGTGGTAAATCATATAACCATGAAAATAATTTATTTGGTTTCTAAATATTGAGACCTTAGGTTTAACTAAGTCCATCCATGGTCATTATCTATTCAAATCCTTCATAATGGTTCATAAGGAAAATTTGATTTAGCCCAAGCATATATCCTGGTAGTATCAAACTAGGTGCGCAGTAAGGGACTATTAACCATGAACCAAAATAGTGTTCAAGATATACTCAAACAACTATTTTAGGGGTTATTACTCTTAGATACATTTGTCCCAAAACCATGTCCACTTATAGTATCCATATAACAATATACTCCTAGGAAAACCACATAATCTCTACTTCACCAAAACATTAGGATATCATCCTATACTTAGGTGTATCCCTAGGATTTTCACAAAAGTTATCTAATCTAAATATCCAAATATTAATAAATACTTTATCTGATACTCTATAAATACCCTGACCCTAGAAACCTAGATCTAGTGGTTACTTTATTATATTAGAACTAGATACAAGAGATCAAACCACCCATGATCGATCAGTTTAATAGTTTTGGTAAACTAGATACATGGTTGAATCTCATATTAAATTTGAAAACATAAAATACAACATGATTTTGTAGAACATTATTATTAACTCTAGAATATTCTTTCATATTAATAATATTACACTTCATGCCATCCTAAGGAAAAGAAACATAAAAAGGGGTGAGCTTAGATGCTCAGTAAGGGTAAACATAAGATATGACAATCGATGATCATAAGTGAGCATAAGATAAGAATAAGGGTATGAGAATATGATCATAAATTAAAATAATAATACTAAATAAGTAAAATATCATTAATCATAAATCCTAAAATTATGCTTTTTCATAAAAAAATACATAATCCATAAGTGTGGAATAATCAATAATCAATCATGATCCATGAGAATATATCATAAGAATAAGATATTAGTTTTTTATATAGAAATAAGCATATAAAATCATTTCCCTAGTCATGTATCACTATCAAAATTATCATAGTGTATTGGATTCACTACCCATTCCATTAGATCCGTAATCAAGGTTCCCTATCAAGACTATCATAGTGGACATAGTCTATTACTGAACTAGGTTCACTCCCCATACAACTTCTTATTATCTCATTAGATATATATCTTTACCAAATAAATTAGATGGATATATAATTACAATCCCACATGTTATATAATTAAAACCATATGTTTGTTTTCACAAGATCATAAAACATTTATCATATCATCATATCATAACTCGTGGAAATGAAATGGGTTTCAGAAACATTTCATCATTTCATCATTGCATAACCCATTGAAAATAAATTGTTTAATTAAAAAACTCATAATTATAGTCATAATCCATCTAGAGAAATAATAATTATGGTATAATTGGATCATATACCTTGTAAAATCATCATTAACATTAAAGGATGTTTTCAAAAATGAAAATTTTCTTTAAAATATCATTGAAATATTTCTTGAGGAAAATACCCTTTCGTTTTTAAATAACTTATTTAAAATCCAAATATTTCTAAAATATTAAGGTAAAATTTTATTTTTAAATAAACATGGAGACCTTTAAATGAAACTTGAAAGAATTAAGCATACATGGTTTCATTAAATTTCATTCATCGTGTAATCATTATAATAGATATTATGTTCACTCCTTTAACAAAAATAAACTTATCTAGAAAATGATATGAAAATTATTTTTAACCCCTTTTATAAAAATTAAAACATGGGTAAATTGAATCTAAATAATAATTGATGAATAGTCAAAATCATTATTGATTTGTTTAGAAAACATGGTTATGGGAAAGGTTCTCTAGACCAAAATAGGAGAAATAAGGATGACCTTTCTTAAGAACTTTTTTTTGAACCATTTTATGTACCAAAGTGATAAAAATGGTAATAAAATTTATACATTTTTTAAATAACTAAAATATAATAAAAATGAAAGTGATTTATTAAATAAGTATCATATAATTTCTTCAATGTAAATTCAATCATAAACAATTCTGATTAAAATGGTATGGAATCATAAATCACTTACCACTTTGGTAGCTTTTGAATCATAAGAACCATGAAAGAATAACTTAAAATGAAACATTAAATATCATTAATATAATTATATTCATGATATAACATGTTAAATGTGTAGTATACACACATAATAAATATAAATAGTCTCATAAAATTAAGTATGTCTCAATGAAACAAAATTAAGACGGAGAACCCTTACAAATTTGGTAATCTATGAATAAAAACCTCATTAAAGAGAGAGGAATATATAGATTTTTAAATAACATTAATTTTAATTTAAATAATAATATAATACATTAATGTAAATTATATACACCACACAAAGGAAACAAGTGGTTAATATGGAATGTGTCTCATGGAAATTAAAGTGAGATGAGAAGCTCTTACCTCAAGTGTCATCTTGCTTTGAATGTGTTTGAACCTCCTATATAATAAATATAGATTTATTATAAATATATTCTATAATAAAACTCATATATATCATATCATATATTATTTACTTATAATATATTATCACTAGTTTATTAACAATTCTTTGTTAAAATGACTCATTGAGGTGATAATAACTTCATTTTTCATGCATGTTTTGGTTAGGAAGTTTTGGTCCATGTAGTTTGATCATGTTTTCATCATATAAATAATATTAACAATGTAATTATTATCATATTTAATCATTATATACACTTTTATAACTATTTATATAAATAAGTGAAAAAAATAATCACATCACTTCGTCGAGACATGAATCTGTATATACGCATGAGTGATGTTTCCACTTTTCAATGGATGAAATGAAAGAAAGTTAAATAATATTTAGACTTAAAAAACTATAATAATATCATAAATATTGTATATTCATTAAATCTATAATTATAACCATTAATATGAAGCATTTTTCAAAAACAAAACGCATCACTTCATGGAGGTGGTAGTCCACGTGTATGCATGAGCAATGTTTTCTTTTACCATAGGATAGAAAGGAGGTGGATAATGTTTGTTGCATCATTATAATAAAAATTATATATATTTAATATAATTATTTCTTTATTTTATAATGGATACCATTGATTTATACGAGGTATAAGAATAAGTAAAATTGAAATTACTCTATTAAGAGTTATATCACTTTGTTGAGAAACCTCTTGTGGGTTATAACTTAAGCCTTGAAAGGATGGCCTTTTGGAAATAAAATAAGATCTTGGACTTGGGTAAGGAAACTAGAAAGTTCTTAGTTTGGGTATTTTATAAGTTAGAGGGCTCAAAGTTTTTGAATAATGAAGAAGAGTATGTGACCTTTTATAAGTGACCAAAAGGATATATATGGAATTACCTAAAATATTAAATAATATATATATCATAATCATTTGAAGTGAAAAAAAGGAACACCAAATTATAATATAAGATGTTATAGGGACTAAATAAACTCAAAAACTAACATTTGGTCAAGTTTTGGGTACATTTTAAGCCTTATCTCCTAGTTAAGTCACTTTAGACCCATCTTAACCTTAATCGTGATAACTTAGATTTTTACCATGATAACATAATTATATAACAAAAAAAATAATTATAACCAAATTTTTTCATGATGAATCCAAATTGGGAATATATTTTATTATATTCAATTTAAATAGGTATAATAAAATAATTTTAATAAAAGAAAACAAAATGTATGAAGATGGTTTTTAGGAAACTACCAAATTTAAGAGTAAAAATCATTTTTCCTTGAAATAAAGTAATAAGTTTGTTTCCAAAAAACTTTTTGGTTAAATAATAAAAAAGAAGGTTTTAATAATTTTTTAGAAATCAAAATCAAAATGGAATCTTAAAAAATTCATTAAATGAAAATACCCAAATATAGTTTTAAATTTGAATAAAATATAAGTTATCTCCAAAAAAGGTCAACCTTGGATTCCCAATTTTAAAATAATGTTTTGAAATACATTATATAACTCCTTAAAAATATATATAGTTAAAAACCACTAATAAAATAGTATAAATTCATATGATATAGAGATTTTATATCTTTACCCTATATTTCTAACCCTATTTTACAAGTTTTACCCTTACCGAGGTGATAAATCTTTACCATGGTTGTTATTTATAATGACTAAAAATTATTTTTTCCCTATTCAATTAAATTAATTATGATTATTAAAAGTATTTTATCCATTTTAAAATATTAAATTTATATAGTTTTTAGTAATTAATTTTAATATAATCCTGAAAAAATTCAACGAAAACCGTTTTTTGAACAAATGCATTTTTAAGCATAAAAATATTTTTTTTATTCCATGCCTAGTAAAAACTATAAAATAAAGGTAAAATAATTTTATTGAATATATAATATATAAATTTAATTAAAAACATTGATAAATATGTATTTATTGAATTAATTGATATAAAAACACATTGCTCGTATAAAAATTGTTTTTAAAAAAATGTGTTTTTAAGCCCAAAAATGAACTTATACCAAAATCAAGTATAATGTGGATTAATATTTAATTTATTATATTATATATAATTAAATGAGACTTATGTAACCTTATTATCAAATTTAATGCATAGTGGGACCTTTCAATGAAAAAAATGATAGTTTTAAAAAACTATATTTTCCACTATTCACTGAAAAATCATTCTTTTCAGAAAAATCCCAAAATTTCAACCTAAGATAATTTTTATATAATTATTTAAAAAATGTTAACTTATTTATCAAATTAAATTTATAAAAATTGTTAAAATTAATTATAATATTTTCTCATAATAATAAATAAAACCATTTTGAAAGAAAACATATTTTTGAAGCATAAAACGACTTTACTGAAAATCGAGTACTTAAAAATTATACCTTAATAAATGAATTTAAATTAAGTAAAATATATATATATATATATTTCATATATTGATTAATCATATTCAAATCCATCAATTTAATAGTTATGTTATACTATATCTTTGTTCCTTTTAATCATGGTTGTAACATCCTGGGTTTTTGAGCATGTAGAAATTTTTAAACCTTTTTGAATTTTTGAGTTTGGTGAGTCAGAAAAATTTTATACTGATATTAGAAACTTAATTTTTAGAGTTTTATTGGCCCAATTACTTATTTTTAGATGGTTTTTAGAGCTTCGAAAGTGCCTCAGGGTTTCAAATGAGTTTCTGGTGCATCGGACCCTGGAAACTTAGTTTCGGGAAAGCGCATATAAAGGTGAACTATTGTATTTAACTATGTGTCCTCCTAAGAGAAACCATGTGACCCAAATAATTCACCATACAAGTTTTTCAAAATGTGAGGGTGGGGCACATGGTTGTGCAATACCTATTTAGTTTTTAATAGAGGTGAATCACACAGTCTGCATACAATTTGAAAAATCGTGCACCTAGGTCAAGAGAAGGTGGTTATTGGGCAGTGAGCACTGCACAGTTGGAACATAGTTAGAAAAACTAAGTGGCCAAACTATTTGGGTAATTAAAAAGTGTGAAATTACCATTTCCCCTCCCCATTTAATTTTTCTTCCCATTTATCATACATTTCACATTGACTGTAGTGGAGGGATATCTTTTTCCCCTCTTTGAAGAATTTTTGGGATCTCTTCTATTTGAGCTATAATTATTAATATTTTGTTCTTATTATAAGCGTATTAGTAAGGTATTTGAACATATTTCATCACATTCTCTTTTATCTCACCATACATCATTCTAAATCCATGTGAGAATTTTTTTCCAATTTTTAGGTTGTTTCTCTAAAAGCTTCATTTCTCCCATTTAGCTCGAGTTAGAGAATGATATCATATGAGCGATTTATAATGAGTATTAGGTTGGTGGAACTAATATTATCTTTAATTTAATGAGTGTTATGGGGGTTAATTCTAAATACTTCTATGTTGGTATTTTGAGAGGTACCCATAATAATTAAATTGATGCTTTTAAATTAATGAATTTATGATATGGGATGTCATTTAGTATGTCCTAGCTCTTTTCTTGATAATCCTGGTAAGGGGGTTGTGACTTCTTCGGTATTTTAGGATGGTTGTATAATTTGAATTAATTAATTTTTTTACATTGATTACTTGTTTCCATGGGGACATGAAAGGATTGGTCTAAGGATTGTGGTGATGTTGATTTTCTTGACTGAGGTGACATGGTTCATTTGGTTGGGATTTTCCAAGACATATGAGGTAATAATTATCACTAGGTTGAGGCAACATGGTCATTAAATTAAGGTAATGAGGTTGTCAAGTTGAAGGAATGGCCCATGTGTCCTAAGGTGGTGTTGCCCATCAGAATTTAGTGACATGGTTTTAGGGTAATGATGTGAAGGATAATTTGTATTAGGTTATTTTTGTAGATTCCATTCACTGTTGTTGTCCAATGATCCATTGGAGTCATATACACATAGATAGGACTCAGTTGAGGTGGTTTTGGCCACTCATTATAGGTAGAGGCCTCCATAGATATTGTGTCTTGGGGGATGGTGTTTCCCATAAGTTATGTTGGAGGTTCTCATCATAAAAATTCACTTGGATAGTGAAGGACCATCGAGAGATGGTGTTGATACCATCATTTAGGGGATGAGGGTCACCGTTATATTAGAGGATAATGGGTTGGTGCTATGGGATGATGGATTTCATATCTTGAGTCAATAAGAATTAGATATTAGAGGGAAAATATCATTGTGCCTCGGGATGTTAGGTTAAGAGCCAACAGGGACTTCTGAGCAGAGGTTCGAGGGACATTGGATTTACTAGTTAGGCATTCCATTAGGACATCATCTATATTATTGATGGCACAAGGTGTCTTGTGATACATTTATGGGTGGAACATGAGGTTTCTTTTGATATGAGATTCATTAGGTGATTCCCTGGGCACTAATCCATGGGTCCTCTCCCCTAAATATATATATATATATATATATATATATGTATGTATATATGTATACCCATATGGTATTCCATAAATATATTTGGTCGAACATGTTCAAAGATATTTTATTGTTATTTGAAGTAGGTAGAATTATCACTTGTGGTTGTTGAACACAAGTGGATTAGGTAAAATATTAAATGTGTGTGCTTCATTGTTTTATTTATATCTTGCATACACCTATATAATTATGGGTGTAATGCATGAACACATTGGTGGTGGCCTACAAAGTTCATTATCACACCCTACATGAGCCCTTTGAGATGCGTGTAGAATTTATGTCTTTGAGATCAGGTAAGGGATCATGCTAGGGAGCTGTAACTTAGTGATCGTATAGGTTTCATTTATATGGTATGGATGCGAAGGGACCATAGTGGTTCTTTCATCGAGTTGGAGTTTCCTTTTAAGATTTTTTATACCTTATATGTACCTATGTGGTCATCCATGGGAAACCTTGATTATCTGTAATGTATTACCTATTATGACTTTTCATGTTTTATCTACAAATGGTATTGTGCCTTTGGGATTTATATTACTATTGTTATTTATTATGCTTCCATTGAGTTTTGATTATAGTTCTTTTTCTGATGTGATATATATATATATATACATGGGCTATTATTATTATCACCACTAAAGGGTAGAGTATCCCCAATATCACCTCATTAGACCCTCACTGCAAGTTGGTAGCCTTTGGCATATGGGGAGGTACGCTTAAGGCCTAGTTGCCAACTGGCCTAGAGTACTGTTCGGGTGGAAAACCGATTCATGGTGATACATAAATGTTATCAGTCAAGCCATCTATCAGACACTAACAATTTATTTAAATAGAAATATATTCTAAAATATTATGGTGTTACACTTTTATTACCATTACATATATACAATTTTATATGTGCATATGTTTTCTCATACCATGATAGTAACATTACATCTTCATATACTATATAAATGGTAATGTCTTTAGATTATATGTTTTATCCAAAGGTTATAGTATATCCCATCTATAATGATAACCTCAAGATACTATGATAGTGGTCTTAAGCATATGTATTATGGTCTAGGTGTATCATGTTGATGGTACAAAAATAATGTTTTAATATTCTTTTATGGGGGATCATAAGCATTGATACTTCTTATCATAAAGTTTTAAATCAGTGATATAGAGTAGTTGAGATTATGAGGACTGACCCTCCAATAGGAACACCACATGTTATAGGTGTCATTGGTTGTTCAAATTTCAGAACAAGTGTATTGTTCTCTTGACTTGAGATCATTATAAATGTGTACCATTAGATCACATACTTTGATGAAAGATTAAAACCATAGTGTTTATATTGTGCTGAGGTATCTTGTGTTTTGTGTGTCAATAGTTCTATGGAATTTGTTGAATGATCAAGACATGATTTGTCACTTATGAGTGGAAGAAGAGATATATTGGGCCTAGTTGACCAGGATGGTAGTACCATTACTAATCTATGTCCATGTTATAAGATTTTAAGCCAACCTAGTAAGTACATATAAAGAATAAATAAAGCATTTAAGGATCGTGACCCAAGTTATATATATTTCTCTATGAGATATTATATGAAATAAATTATATTACACATTGTGTGATTAAAAGATAGGATTTAATTTCTATGACTACACCTTATCTACTAATAGACCTTGATGGGTTTCTATAATCTGCTCCTAGTATATGAGTGACACTCACGGCTATCAAGATAAGGTCATAGAGAGTCATACACTAAGTGTATTCAAAATTATGGCCTACTCTAGGGAATGTGAGTTTAGGAAATTTTGGTCCCAATATGGGGTTTGGGTGACTTTTGAGTTTAATAATCACCATGAAATAAATAAATTCAATATTATTTTAGGTTGGAATAATAAGTGTTGAATTTATTTACTCATTGTATTCCCAAGTAATTAAGTGTATAAAAAATAAATATTTTTTGAATGAATATTATTATTCTAGGTTTGTTAAGTATTTAGTTGGAGAAGTGAGTTGATTTAATAGCTCTAATTTTATCATGTAATATGTTTTTGTTGTTTCAAGTATGTTTTAAAACATAACTGACATTTATAACAAAGTTATTTAGTCATTTAGTGTCATTTAGGGCTTATTTAGATGGTTTAAGTTATCTGATAACCTAAGTTAAATTTTTAAGACTCTAAACCTACCTATAGAAGCCATGAGAATCCCAAATTTTAGTTATTATTAATTAAATATAATTTTAAGAGACTATTTATCTTCTCTACCAAATTATAGAGTGAGAAAGAAGAAGTTTTATCACCCCAATACAAGTTCTTCATTGTGTATCAAAGATATAGTGCTCTAGTGATCAATAAAATGTCAAAAGTGTATTCCTTTCTCTATTCTAGCAGATGAAGATCAAATATCAATATACCAGTAGGCCCTTGAAGTGTGAATGTAGAAAATATAGAGGTATTTATCCTCATTTCCTTGAAGCAAGGATCCTAGAAAATGAGAAGAACACATGGTTGATCAAAATCAAATGGGGAACAGTTTTGATTTTGATTTTTTATGCTTAATTAAATCACACAAGATCATGGAGTTGTGAATTAGGTTTTTATTTACCTTGAAAATATTCTAACATTTATAATTGTGAAAAAATTAATTTCACATTATTTTTAACTTCCTCTACACACCCGATACCAGTAAAGAAAACATGAAAGACCTGATGTGAATAACGAATATTCTCATTACCAAATCATAATATATGCAATTAGGATTTGTTTCCAGACTAAGGATTGGGGATCATAGAGTCACTAAATATCCAATAAGAATAAGAATAAATCCATACATAGTTATTATCAATTCCTACTATAAGGGTATTTTGGGAAAGGCCTGATATGAATAAAGAGGACCCACCCAATAGGATGGGGATACTTTTTCTCATAGTAGGTTCATGAAAAAAGCTATGTTGGAGGCTCCTATATAGATCTATCTTATATGTAGAAGTGGGAAATTTTCTATTTCACTGTAGAACCACAGTTAAGGATTCATGTACCATTAATTTCCTTACATAGATATGGCTCTCATGATAGAAAATTAGGCCATGCAAGGTAGAAAGATCTCAGTGGTTTAAGGTATAGCAGGATAGACCATATATCATGTATTTTAACATCATGTGATAAGGACTTAGATATTTTTTAGTTTAGGTTTATATGAAAAGTACATTTATATGGGGGATTTTTTTTAAATCTATATCATCCATAAAATGAGATGGATTTTTCTAATTTATTAACTAGTGAAGGGAACCCAAACATGAATGATGAGATCCAAACACTAGGATGAAGTGGAGGTTTTGTTTGAAGTTTTAGGTTGGTCCTCGAATAGGATATTCTAAAGCCACTACATATCTTAAATAATTTTGAATCAATGTATGAATAGTTATTATAAGTTGTCCCTACACCAATATGGCTTGAATACAAGGATAGTGACACAATATGTGGGTTCCCTAGTATTAGAAGAAAACATGAAAGACCCTAAGTGTGTTAGGACCAAGCTGATGATGAAGGTGATTGTTTTAAAATTTTGTCTTTTATTGTCAAATAAGGATTTGTTTTTTCAAGGAATTTTAAGATGAAAGGAAAAAACCACTTCACTTTGTATGTGGTGAAAATTGTATTAACTTGTATTTTCAAAGAATCATACTTACTTTGTCCATCATAATGATAAGATTTTGTTTGGAAGAAAATTTTTTGATCAAAATATCCTTGGTTATATAATGGGAGAAGATCATTATGAGGAAATTTATCATAATATGCAGTGAGAGAATCCATCTCATAGAGAATGAATCTTGCTGGAATTAAATGGTCATCAGATTCACCTTGGATTCAGTGTGGAAGGAGTAGTTATTTTAAGGATGAATCAGAGTCTCTATGAATATGATAAATTAGAAGAGACGATTCTTTTCTGATTCCTATTTCATACAAATCATAAGTTTATTGGAGAACTTGTGATACAAGCTTGTTGGAAGAAAGAGAGAATACGATGTTGTGCTGATTGTTTTCAAAATGATCGAATCTAGATGGAATTGAAGAAAGAGATATTTCCAATTCATTGTAACATCTGATCATCCATCAGAAGCATAATAAAATTTTTTTAATCAGGATGATCGTACTCAGGCTCAGGAGAAAAATGATCATACCTAGAAATGATCATATTTAGAAATGATTGTACCCAGACCAACCGTACTAAAAAAGATCATACTATTCACAATCTTACTCAGGATTAGTTGAATAGTTGATTGAATTAATGAAGGAAGAGACAGATGAACTCTTATTTTCTCTCAAATAATCTCTTCAATGTGGGTTTTGATAAGTGCTGAAGAATAGGAGATGAATATTTTGTCGAGGGGGAGTCTGAAATTCAAAGAGAAATTTTGATTTCTTCATTTAAAATTTCAATTAGTACTAATATTTTTTTTGAAGATATCAATCGGACTCAATAATTGAAAATTGGACTCATCAATTGAAATCAGACTGTAAATTCAAATGAAATTCTAAGGAAGGAGATGTAGTTTGAAGAAGAATCAAGAAGCTTTGAGAAGAGTTGACGAAGTCAAAATGTATACTGAGATTTTGGGGGAAATTTAAATTTGGGTGAATTTGTGTGGGCGGGAAAGATTTTTGGGAATCCCACCAAATCCTCTCAATGGTCGCCTATAAACAATGAAAAGTAATCTGTACTTTTCTAATGACTAATTTACTATTCATCATAGTAGAGAGAGAAGCTCTGAGTTTTTAGTGAGAGAAATAAGATAAAATATTGATCTTTGTTGAATATGTTTTGATATATATAAGACAGAAGATAAGTGATAAGATCACAACATGGTTTTTGGCTGATGATCGTACTCAAAATTTATCATACTTAGCTGGTCATCATATTGTGATTATCAATCATATTTGGCTGATCATTGAATCAGGATGGATAATTGGTTTCGAGATTTCTATATTTGGACTCTCAAACTAAGGAATAATTGTATTGAGTTTATAATACTCTGAATTGAAGTGGTGCGGATTCATCTCTACCATATTTTTTTAAAAAAAATTGTACTAGGGAGAATCATACCGAGAAGAATTGTTTCAGGGAGAATCATGCTCAGACGAATCAGACTGAGAAAATTGGACATGGATTTTCTTTAAAAAGTTCTAGTAGGTTCTTACATTCTTCTTGGTAAGAAATTGAAGAATTTTTTTTCAATTTAATTCATTTTTTGAATTGAAAATAATCACATGTAACATGAGTTGTTACAAAAAAAATTATTACCCTATTTGTGCTAAGATGGTGCAGACGTACTTTTGAATTTTCTCCAAATTACTACATGAGGGAAAGGGAATATCCTACTTTTTTGTAATCCAAGGATTGTTTTCTAGTGGATTATGTGGTATTGGATTTTCTGAAAACCATACCAAGGACGATACTATTCATATTGAATAGTGAACCTTGTAACTACTTGTGTTCCTATGGATGTGTGTTTGAATTGTTTTCTATTGGGGAATTTTTTTTCCAGGATAAATGAAATTGTGAGTACTATCAGATGTCTTGGTGAAAAGTTAGATGATTATACATTTTTTAAAAATATCTTAATAATCCTTCCAGATAATTTTGATTCAAAATTTTCTTCACTTGAAGACAAAGATCCTAAAACATTATCTCTTGATTATTTTCATAGAAATATTATCACTTATGAAAAAAGAAGGGATGAATCTATATAGAGCAAAAAAAATTGATAGAGAAGTTCATTTCAAGGATTATAAGAGAGAAAAATAAAAGAATATTTTCATTGAAGATGAAGTTAGTGAATCTGACTCTGAAAATGAGGTATGTAAATTTTTTGATAATATTTGATCCTTATTTTATAAAAATGTGAAAACTGGTACAGGGAAATACAAAGGGAAAATTTCCTTGAAATGTTTTTAATATGAAGCATTGGTCAAATTTTTTCTAATTATACTCAAAGAAAGAAATAATAGGATTGTAATGAAGAATAAATAAATCCAAGAAGATCCTGAAAGAAACATGGTGATAAAAAAAAATCATATTCCATAGGGAAAGATAGGAAATTATTCAATTCCAAAAGAAGAAGCTTCTTATATAAAGATAAATATGAAGAAGGAAGTGACTTAGAATCAAAAAAATATCAGTTGAGTATGGTATTGAGAATAATTTTCTTTAAATATTGAATGATGAAGAATTTAGAATCAGTAGTTCTGAAGAATATAAAACTCATCTTAAAAATCATTTGAAACAAGAATTGAAAGAATGTTTGAGAAATATCATAAGGCTCAAAAAGAAAAAAAAAGGTGTAAGATGAATGCTCTTGAATAAGAAATAAAGAATGTTTTAATGATGATAAAGTGAATATAGTAAAATAGATTTATGATTTTAATAAATATCTTAAAGAAGAACAGAATCGTAATGAGAATACAGTGGACATGCTTAAGGCAAAAGAAGAAGAGTTTGAACTTTTTCAACAAAAACAGTCAATATCTAAATTGAGAAATACAAGTTTTCAAAACTCTATTACTGAATTTAGTGAAATTTCTTGAAATGAGAAACCAGATAAGATTCAAAAAAATATATCTTCAAAGTTTAAAATTAATGATGAAGTTGTTTCTGAAAAGAAGAAATATTGAAAGGTTATGTATGTGGCCAAGACAAACAAAGTTTGGAATTTAGAAGTCTCAAAGAACCATGACTCTAATTTTTTTTTTCGAAACAATATGACTCTGTAATAGTTTAAAATGATTCTAATTCCAATAATTTAGAAAAGAAAAGGAAAACTATGATTGATAATATAAATGTTAATGGCTCAGAAAAAAAAAAGAGAAGAAGGTGGATGAGAAACATATTCATAGTTCCAATCAATATGGAAGTTTCAGAGAAAAATACTTCTTCTATGGTTATTGATGGTATTGGGGGGATTTAGGCACACAAAAATTATGTTTTGGTTCAACCAATGACATTACTATTATCTCTCAGGTTATAATAGGAAAAGTTTTAGGGGGGGTCAATATCCTCAAATAAATAATTTTGAGAAGGTTATTGTGAGGAAACCTGAAAAGAATGAAGTGAAGACTAAAAATAGGTTCCAACCCCTGGAAACTATTTGTTAAAGGTGTAAACAACCTATACACCCTACAAAAGTATGTCTTGTTTTGTTACCGGAACAACAAAATATTGTTAACAATTCTCAAAATATGGATATGAAGAAAGTAAAGGAAGGAGAAAAGTATCTTGTTGTTGAAACTGCATTGAAAGATACAAAAGTATAATGACCTTGGATTATTGATAGTGGGTGTTCTTCTCATATGATTAGAGACATGAAATTTTTGAAGAATTTAAAAGATTCTAACGAATTCATGGTGAAATTTTGAAATGATGAATCCATGAAAATCAAAGGTGTTGGATCAACCATCATTGGAAAAGAAAAGATAAAATCCAAGAAAAAATTATATATTTATGGGCTGAAACATAATATGCTAAGTGTTTCACAATTATGTGATGAGGGTAAAAAAGTTACCTTTAGGAAATATGTGTTTGTTGTGAATAATGAATAAGATAGAAATATTGTCATAAGAGGCCAATGTACAAAAGAGAATTTTTTCCGGTTGGTGAAATAAAAAACTCTTGTTACATGAGTATGATGGAAGAGAATCAGTTGTGGTATAAAATAATGGGACATGTGGGGTAGAGAAACATGAGAAATATATCTAATAGAAATAGTTTCTGATACTTTCTTGATTTTCCAAGAAGAAGAGACTGGTGTTGCACTATTTTTCAGAAGGAATGATTATAAACTCAATTCATAATAAAGTTAAGATTAGTTCAAAATAACACCTGGAGCTGATTCATTTAGTATTTCATCACTTTCATTGAATAATTTACTCACATTACTTGTGTTATGTATATGAAACATAAGTTAAATTATTTGATTTTTTTTAAAGTTTTATATGTAAAGATGAAAAAGAATGTGAGTATTCTATGAATAAGTTGAGAAAAGACAATGGTTGTTAGTATAGAAGTGAATAATTTGAAATCTATCTAGAGAATCATAGAATTCATCATGAGTATAGTTACCTATACACTCCTCAACAAAATGGGGTTGCTGAAATAAATAATATAAGCTTGGTGTAAATTGGAAGAACCATGTTACTCAAGCATGGACTTTCTCATTACTTTTGGAGGCAAGCCATGGACACTATTTTTTATATTAAAAATCGGTGTTTCTATAGACCTAAATTAGATATGAATCTATATAAATTATTTTACGGAAAAAATAAAAGTTTTAAACACTTAATAGTTTTCGGGATACCATGTGTTATAAGAAAAAAATGTGGAAACATTGGTAAGTTTTAACAGAAAGGTGAAGATGGAATATTTCTTGGTTATGCTCCAGAAGGAAGAGGTTATAGGTTCTTCAAAAAAATAGAAATAATTGTTCATTTAGTTAATGTAAAAGTAATTGAAAAGGTAGAGGAAGTAAAAAAATGCTCAGGGAGACAAGAAATTTGAGAAAGTTGAAGAAAAAAATTCAGATAAGGATATAGACAATTGTAATCCTTCTCAAGAAGAATAATCAAAC
The DNA here is from genome assembly GCA_963277665.1 of Viscum album. NCBI lineage: Eukaryota > Viridiplantae > Streptophyta > Magnoliopsida > Santalales > Viscaceae > Viscum > Viscum album. The sequence goes on from OY728136.1 coordinate 81,728,184, forward strand.
TCAGTTATTTCAGGTGATGAGGAAGACAATCTACAGTATCATCCTAGTAGGAGGAAATAAGTGGAAGCTCATAATATAATTGTTGATAAACATCATAAGGTTAAAACCATAAGAACAACAAATGTTATTATGCATACTTCTTTGTATTCAAAAGTAGAACCAAATGATGTGAAATAAGCTTTTAAGCATCTAGAATGGGTTCAGGCCATGAATGAAGATTTTGATCAGATTGAAAATAATGATACATGGGAACTCATACTCATGCATAAAAAAAATTATTGGCACAAAATGGGTTTTTTTGGAATAAGATGAATGAAGAAGGTGAAGTGATAATAAACAAAGAAAGAATGGTGTGTAAAGGGTATTCACAAATTGAAGGTATTGATTTTGATGAAACATTTTCTTTGGTGGTAAGACTTGAAACAATTATAATAATTCTATATATTTTTTAACAATAAGGATAAAAGATCTTTCAAATGGATGTTAAATCCGTATTTCTGAATGGTGATCTTGAAGAGGAACTTTATATTAAATAAACTTTCAGATTTTTTGTTGGGAAAGATGAAACATATGTGTGTAGATTGAAAAAGGATCTATATGGACTAAAAGAAGATCAGAGGTCATGGTATTAAAAATTTGATACATTCTTAAGGAAGATGAATTTCAAGAAAGAATATCGGATAACAATCTCTAAATTCGATAAATTCAAGAGTATTCCCTCATTATGATTTTTTATGTTGTTGACATTATCTTTTTTGGGAATAATGAAAGAAGTTTTGAAAGGTTTGTTGAAAAATTAAAAAGGTATTTGAAATGTCCATGTTGGGGGAAATGAAATACTTTCTGGGTTTTCAAATCATACAAAAGGAGAAAGAGATTTTTTCTCACAAGAAAAGTATGATAAGGAACTTATCAAGAGGTTTGGCATGGAAAACTCAAAACCAGTTTCCACACTGATTTTAGTGGGAACAATGTTTCAAAATATGGAGAAGGAAAAGAAGTTGATCGATAATAATTTCAAAATTTTATTGGAAGTTTTTTTTATTTGACCGCGTCAAGACTTGGTAATGTTTATGTTATTACCTTATATGTAATATTACATAGTGTTCCAAAATAATCTCAATTAATTGAAAGGAAAATATTTCTAAGATACATAAAAGGAACAACTGAAATCATAATCTGGTATTTCATCTTAGATAGTATTGATTTTTTTTGGTATTCAGATATTGATTCGGCAGGAAATGTTGATGATAGAAGATCCACATCTGCTGGATTATTCTTTATGGAAAAAAATTATGTTAGATAGGATTCAAAGAAATAGAATTAAGTACTATCAGTATGTCTAAAGATAAGTATTTTTCTTCCACTCAAGAAACTTCTCAAGTCATGTTAATAAAAACTCAATTAGAAGATTTACATGTTGAAGTGAAGTCACCCTTGCTCTTGGGTTGTGATAATCAAAGTAAAATCAATATCATCAAGAATATAGTTTAACATTCTCAATAAAAACATATTGATATAAAATATCATTTCATTAAATATCATGTGTAGAAGAATTAATTCAAGCTGTAATATGTTTCAACATCAGAACAAGTGGCTGACATTTTCACAAAACCATTACCAAAGGAAAAATTTTCTAGATTGAGGTTAAACAGGGGCTTCCAGCCTCTTTCTCATCAAGGTTGTGGTATGTGTTTTTATCCCCTCTCTAATATATACTTTGGATTTTATTTTCAAGGGGGAGAATTTCTTCATAAATAAATCTGTTTGATTGCTTGTAAAAAGAGGTATTTGTAAGTAAGTTATGAATTCAGCATTGTTTTGTGAATAAACTATTCTAACTGTTTGTTGGATTGGTTGTAGGAAAATAAATTGTTTTTTGTTATATGGAGAATGAATAAAATCTGAGGTTGAGGAAGAGATAATGAATTAAAAAAGAAAAGGGTTTTCATAATAATTACTTTTGGAAAACATTTTTTACAGTTAATGATTCTTGTTTCCTACAATGAGTTAGCTTATGTAGGCTTAGAATTATTGATATGTAATCCATTTCTTAAGGATAATAAGTTCATATATTTATGAAACTTTATTGAAAACAAAATCCAAAGGCATATATTGTTAGGACCAAGTTGATGTTGAATGTGATTTTTTTCAAATGTTGTATTTTTTTTGAAGAAGGATTTATTTTTTCATGGAAGATTATGATGAAATGAAAAAATAACTTCACTTTATATGTGGAGAAAATTGTATTGACTCATATTTTCAAATAATCAGACTTACTTTGGCCATCGTAATGAGAATAAGTTTTTTGGAAGAAAATATTTTGATCGGACTCACCATGGGTCCAGAATAGGAGAAGATTGTAATGAAGAAATTGATCATAATCTATAATGAGAGAATTGGTCGCATAGAGAATGCATCTTAGTGGAAGTAAATTATAATAGAATTATCCTTGGATTTGGTGTGGAATGAGTGGTTTTTTAAGGATGAATCAGAGTCTCTATTACTATGATAAATTAAATGTGATGAAGCTTTGTTGATTCGTATTTCATAAAAATCATAAGCTGATTAGAGAACTTGTGATTCAAGATTGTTGGAGGAAAGAGAGAATGTGAGGTGTTGCTGATTGTTTTCAAAATGATAGGATCCTGATGGAAGTGAAAAAATAGATATTGTTTATTCACTGTATCATTTTATCATCCATCCAAATCATAATAATCTTTTCGTACCTAGGATGGTCATACTCAGTCTCAGAAATAAAATGATCATACCTAGAAATGATCATACCTAGGTCAATCATGCTCATAAAGATTGTAATCTAAACAATCATACTCAGGATGAGTTTAATGGTTGATTTAATTGTTGAAGGAAGATACATATGAACTCTGATTTTCTATCAAATTTTCTCTTCAAAGTGGGTCAAGAGAAGTGCTGAAAAAAAAAGAGATGAATATGTTCTCGAGGGGGAGTCTGAAATTCAAAGAGCAATTTTGATTTCTTCACTTAAAATTTCAATTGGTAAAAAGATTTATTTTGAATAAATCAATCGGACTCAGTATTTGATAATCAGACTCCGCAATTGAAATCATACTGGAAATTCAAATGAAATCCTAAAGAAGGAGATGAAGTTTGAAGAAGAATAGAGAAGCTTCGAGAAGATTTCACAAAGTAAAAAATGCATCTCAGTATTTTAGGGGAATTGAAATTTGGGTTAATTTGTGTGAGCGGGATAGATTTTTGGGAATCCCATCAAATCCTCTTGAGGGCAACCTACAAGGGATGAAAAGTACACTATACTTTTCTGATGACTAGTGTATTGTTCACTGTACTAGAGAGAGAAGATTCAAGTTTTTAATGAGAGAAATAATATATTGTATTGATCTTTGTTGAATTTTTTTTGATGAAGATAAGACATAGGATTAGAGAAAAGATAAAAACACAGTTTTTGGATAATCATCGTACTCAAAATTCATTATACTCAATTGGTCATCATATTTGGCTTGTCAATCATATTCAGTTGATCATTGAATCAGGCTGGATAATTGGTTTTTAGATTTCTGCATTAGAACTCTCAGACTGATGAAAAATCGTAATGAGTTTATCAAACTCATAATTTAAGTGGTTTTGATTCATCTCCACTGTATTCTATCAAAACAAATCATACTGGGGAGAACCGTACCGAGAAGAATCATTTGAGGGAGAATTGTACTCAGAGGAATCAAACTGAAAAAATTGGACATGGATTTTCTTTAACAAATTCTAGGAGGTTATTACCTTATTATGGGTAATAAATTGAATAATTTTTTTCAATTGAGTACATTTGTGGAATTGAAAAGAAGCACATGTAACATGAGTTGTTACAAAAACATTGTATTACCCTATTTTTGCTAAGGGGGTGCACATGTACATTTGGATTATCTTCAAAGTATTTCATGAGTGAAAAGACATACCCTACTCATTATAATCCAAGGATTGTTTTCTAGTGGATTGTGTGTTATTGTATTTTCTCCAAACTATACCAAGGACATAAATATTCATATTTTATAGTGAACCATGTTAATACTTGTGTTCTTATGGATGTGTGTTTGAATGGTTTTTAGTAGGGAATAGAATCTTTAAAAAGAGGAAAAGTTTGTTTCAATTACATGGAAACATAAAATAAAAAGTATCATTGATTCACACCCTCCCCATCTTAGTGATATAATTATCCTCATTGGTAACTTACAAAGTGAATGAAGAAAAGTGTCATTTCCATTGTGTAACTAATGTAAGTGGGGTTTATGGATAGACTAAGGATAGAAGATCCTAAAATAAATATATATCTTATAAGAATAGAAATAAATATACACATATTTCTTATCATTTCCTAGTGTAAGGGTCCATTAGGAAAGTCCTTATATGAATGAAGATGACCCACACACTAGGACGGGGTAATTTTTCTTAGCATAGGTTCATGGGTAAACCTATATTGGAGGCTCCTACATATATTTAGATCATATATAGGAGGGTGGAATTTCCATTTCACTATGGAACCATGTTTAGGTATCATGTATTGGTGGTGTCTTTACACAATTTTGGTTCTCATGTAAGCATATTAGATCATGAAAGGTAGGACTCTATAATTAGTTTAAGGTCTTACAAGATGGATCACATGTCGTGCAATTTAACATCATATAACAAGGACTTATATGTTCTATAGTTTTGGGTCATGCGATGAGGACCTTTATATAGTGGATTTTCATAAATCTATATCACATGAGAATGATATGGATTTATCTCAATGTTAAACTTGTGATGATAAAACCAACACAAATGAAGAGTTCCAAACACTGGGATAAATTGGTTTTTTTATTGGTTTTTTTATTGGGCCTAAGATAAGAGATCCTAGAATAGCTATGTATCCTAAATACTTAGGAATCAATCCAAACATATTTTTGGTAAAGTCCTTTTTGAACAGATCGATATCATATGTAGGGGAAGAAAATTAGGTTTTCACCTTAAATTGGAGCCATTAATAAATCCCTTTGTGTAAGGGGGGCCTAAAGACTAAGGTAAAAAGTGTATTTTTTTTATAATTCTATGATTGGGCCTATGATAAGAGATTTATACATCACTATGTATCATGTGATAAGATGAATCAAGCCAGATGCAGTTATTATGAAAATATCCCCCGCATAGATCTAGCTCATATGTAGGAGAGGGTAATTTTACATAAATGGAAGTCCATGTGTCAATGAAATCATAAAAAAAATTAGTTCTCTTATAAGGGAGTTGGGTTATACCTAATAGAATGCTCCTGGTAGTTTATGTTCTTATAATATGGACTATATGTTATTCAATTTAATGTCATGTGATAAGGATGAAATTACCTTTCTGATTTTTAACATGATGTATCTCAATTTCACTAATCGGGATAATAAAAAAAATTTAATATCATATGATTCATACTCGGTGTGAGAAACATGAAGTGATCAGAAGATCACCTACACTGCACAAGATCACCCTTATGGGTAAAGCATTGGTCATGTATTTTAACATCATAGAACAAATATATATGTGTCATGTAGTTTAAGATCATACAGAAATGACTAGGGTGTAAATCAAGAGACCCATTATGAATGGGGGGATAAACAAAACCATATGATGGAATATAGTTCAATTGATAATTTATATACATAATCTATGGTGTGGAGTCTATTTGTGGGTAGCACACCATAAATAATAAATCTTTAACACTGGCACCATATTATAGAAATATAGGAGATATTTATGAAAATCTGACTCAAACATAGGAAAGTCAAGTCTCGTAGAGTGGATCACTCTAAGAAGTTCAAGGTCATGTAGGATTGGCCTTTTATTGTGTATTTTAATTTCATATGAAAAGGATTAATAGGGGGACTTTTTTACTTGATGAAAATTATCATATGAGGGAAAATAATGCATCAAGGAAACCCACACGGATCTAGAATCTATGTGTAGAGAAAAATATTGATAGTTATTGGGGTATGTGGCTAGGCCTCGAATAAAATATTTGGGCATCACAACATATCATAAATTATTATTAATCAATCCAAATGTAGTTATTTTCAATGGATCCCTTATATATACATGGTTTCTTATAGGGAAATGGGATATTTGTATTTTTGAAAGTCAATAAAAGGGAGAAACCATGCACTGGGAATCTTGGAGTGGGTAAAGATTTCTTGTCAAGGATAAGGACATAGAAAATAGATCATTCTGGTAAATTTAATTTCAAGTAGGATGGAATCAACATCGTATAGTTTAACATCAAGATATAAGGACCATAGTGCTATGTAGTTTAATGTCTTACATCTCAAACCTTGGTACTATATAGTTTAAGGTCTTACAGCCTGAAATTAGTCCATGCAATTTTACAACTTTTAGTTAAGAAATTGTTTTACAATTTAACATCATGTGACCATGATATTTTAAACTACACATGAATTTATTCAGGTATTTCATGAGAAAAATATCATTGGTAGGAGGTTTGAAGTTCTCTCCATACATTGTGATTAGGGAATGGGATTTTTGGGAATAAACCTTACATATATTATAATGTCCCATTTATTTTGGTTATAGTTTTGGAGACTTATTTCCTAGTATCATTAGAGTTATTAGAAAAATCACTAGATCTCCATGGAAAAATTAATGAAAGAAAAACTTTATTTTTGAAGGAGTGAGATATCCAATTCTAATAAATATCAAGGTTTTACAGCATGCACAAACTTTTCTCACCAAGATGCTCTAGTTAATCAAGTTAGTTTTGTGTGTGTTCATCCTTAGTGAGTTAACTATAGATGGTGACATGAAGATAAGGAAACAGAATTTCAATAGGTAAAACTACTTTTGTTCTATACACAAGTGAATATGGGCTTTCCTGTATAGCAGTGCTGGTCATAGTGCAACAATCCCACAAAGAATACATCAGCTTATCCGACCAAGAATTCTTATCCCTATCCACCATCTTTTGAATAATTTTGGATAAGGTTTTCTGGGAGGCCTCTATTTGTAAATTATTCTCCACATGATAGTGATATAAATGATTGTATTGAATACTATACTCTTGGTACAGTCATTTCAACTAAAAATTACAAAAATCGGTTCATTGAACATTAGTAAAAAATGAGGGACACTAAATCTAGTAATGATATTGGACTTCAAAATTTTTGTTTTGGCCTTTTTAATCACATCTTTGAGGGGTACAGACTCTACTCATTTTGAGAAAACTTTAGTGGTATTAAATATAAAATCAAACATCCTAATTTTAGTTAATGGATATGGCCCCATGACATCAATTCCCTATACATAAAATGGCTGGGATTATTTGGTGGTGTCCAGAAACTTTAGGGGTTGATGGATAAAATTATAATGTTCCAATAAAGTAATGATACTTATAGAGAAATCCAAGAAATTATGGGCCATTTATGGCTATAAATAACCAAGTCTTATGATTTTTTAAGAGATCTTAGTCCCTGAATAGTGATCACCATAAGATCTAGAATGGTTTTCATGCATTACATTGAGGGTATCCATTCCCTCTATGCATCTGATAATAATTCCATAAAAACCAAATTTATAGTTGAAATTTTTGGAATTAGGGTCACTATTGAGGGTGAAATTCGGTTCTTGATGGTTAATATTTTTTTTATTGTCATGATCTGGTAGAAGGATACCATCTTAAAGATAATCCGAAATTTGGGACATCCATTTATTGGTGACAATGGTTAATGACGATATAGGATCATCCTGGTCAGGGGTAACACTAACTTTATTGATCTCACACATATTATCATTGATGAATGGGGATAATATCCTATAATGATCAATATGGATAACCATATCATCAGGGTTTGGGTATGAATGAGTGGTAGCTACATTAGTTAGGTCGTTTTTATGGGTGTTATGTGAATATGGAACCTATGTTGGATTCAATTAGAAAGGTAATTAGACCATAAGTTATTGGATATAATATCATAGATGGATTGGATCCTCCTTCTTGATGGAATTCTCTCCATTTATTTGATTGATTACTACCTCTAATTCCCCATTAATGTTGATGAAAACCACTAGTATCCACATAGTTGTATCCTAACTAAAAATGAGGTCTTGATACTCTACTTTATTATTGGTGTATCCTTCTAATAACCTGAAGGAATAGGTTAATACTACATTGGATGGGGAAACAAAAACAATTCCCAAGACAAATTGGTCATCTTTTGGGTTTTCCATTATCATGCCTATCCATATTTGAGAAGCACCATCAAATTATATCTCCCATTATTGAAATCTATCATGTATAGAGAAAACCTCTTCATGAGGGAGATTCATGCTTAGTGTTGGATCAGATTATATAAAATATACACAAGAGGGGTGTGAATTGTGTATTGTCAAAAATCTTTGCGATATTGCGTTTTGCCTTTGAACTTTAATCAGATGAATTGATGCAGTGAAAATTTAAATAGCAGAGACAAAATATATATAGTGGTTAGGGGAATAGAAGGCCCCTAGTCCACTTCACCAATGCTCTACTCCACGAGCTTGGTGATTTTTATTATCTGTTCCTCATTTCAATAGACTTTACAACAACTAAGTACAGGCAGTTGACACCTTTAAAATATAAGTCAAAACAAATCCTTATGGTTCACTCATAGAACCTAGTCTACTTATTATGAGAATATGATCACTCAAGAATAGAAAGGAATAATTTCTGTATTCTGAAAATACTTTCCAGATGTTCTTCACAATTGCAACAGCATGCAATTAACGGTAGAGGAATCGTCGCCTTTAGAAATAATGATCTTCACATAAGAGTCATTTCTGAGTTGATCATGTTGCAGTAAATATAGAAATATAACTCACAACTCCAGCAGTAGCAGATTCACAAATGATCTTCTATGTAGAAAAAATGAATCTTCTATCATGATTTTTTCTCTTCTTCAGAAAAACAGAGCTTTTCCGTTCTCTTGAATTAGCAGATCTGAATTCTTGATAGTCTCTGTTTTTCTTCACTTTTTAGAATTATTGAGAGATCACAAAAAATCATTAGATGCTATTCGAAAAAGCTTATATATAAATTAATGACAAGTACTTCTCTTGCAGATTTAGATCCACAAGAGTCGCCTTTTAACTCATGATATTCAAACATTTGAATTTACAGAGTAGTCGTAACTTCCCTGGAAACTCGGCATAAAAATATCCTTTTAATTAGATCTTTAAACCATTGATAAAACTTCTTTGAATCATTCAAAGTAGCATTTTAAAATCAGCTTTAAATTCGTCTTGAAATCTGCAAAATAATCATCTTGCTGACCGTTGCATAAAAATATCGACTTTAAATTCTTTAACGCCAAACGTAAGGTTGATTTGTACTGTATGGATCCTCTGAACGTAAGGTTGATGATGTAGTCTTCAAACATAGGGTTGACAATGTAGGGTTGGTCACAAAAGTACGGTTCATGTCACTTTCTTCAAACGTAATGTTGATCATAAAGGTAGGGTTGGTCATCCATACTTTTCTCTTCAATATTTCAAAATTATGGTAAAATATCCATACTTTTACTTGATCCATACTTTTCCAATAATGTATGGTTGTTTACAAAAGTAAGGTTAAGGAACCATACATTTGATAAACAAATGTAACGATTAACACTTACGTACGGTTCTCCTTCCAAACTTTTCTAATATTCCAAACGTATGGTTCCTTCCTAATGTAGGGTTATTTTTCATACTTTGCTGATAACGTATGGTTACTCATCCATACTTTTCTCATATCTCATAAATAATATGATACATTTAATCCTTATGCTACGTTCCTCCACGTAGGGTTTTAACAATGTTTCCAGAACACGCTAAAATAGATCCCGAATAAGTAGGGTATAAATAGTGTTTCCAGAACACGCTAAATGAAAATACAATAGAAATAAAACCTCGTTGTTCAAGAACTTAAATATTTTGTCCAGAAATAAAAATATAATGAATAATAAATTCCTAAAAAATAATTAACAAATAAAATTATTAGAAAATAATTAAGGGTATTTGTGAGGAATCAAAATTATCATAAAGAGATAGAGTATTGTTCTCAACATACTCCCCCTTAAAATAAAACATTATGTATTGTTGAAAACAACACTTGCTCAACAATCTACCCCTTTTTGATGATCAAAAAACCCATAAAATAATTAATGAAATTACCTTACACAAAAATTAATTAATTACATATAGTTTTGAATTTTTAAAAGATAAATAAAATATTAGATTTAACTTAACTTCTCCCTTTAAATTATCCATTTTAATTTATATCCCAATAAAATGAAACAAACAAAAATGTTGTGTTTATCCAAATTTCTCCCCCTTTTGTGATATCAAAAAGAATGATAAAATATGGATTATAACACATTTAATGTAGCACTGAACTTAAATAAATTCTAAGTAACTATTTTTCAGAAATAAAATATCGAGTACTGGCATATCTAAATAAAGACAGGAAAACAAAATAAATATAAAGAAACAGAATATTAGACAAAATTGATAAATACAGGAATCAAAAAGTTTCATTAAAATTATGAAATAGATACAATTATGATGAACACAGGAATCAAGTTTTGGTCAGGGTATGAAATAGGTTTTATCCCCTATGAACTGCAGACTTGATTTCTATCAACTGTTCCCTGAGTCTTCGCATCATTCCATCACCAAGCTGAATGATAATATCTCCGGTATCTTGAGTCATATGAATGTATTCAATGAGATTGACTCTGAAAAACTAGTGAATTCTTTCTTATTTCTCCATAAACAAAGAAAATTTCTCTGTGAATTGAGTCAGCACAAGTATAAGAGATGGTTCACTTGATGTCAACTGATTAACCAAAAATTTCTGATTGTCTAATAGGACTAACAAAGGAGCACTATTGCATTGAAGATCATGCAATCTGTCACTCATATTTCTCATTGTAGCTATGATAGCCTGAAACTTTTTGAGTAAATCAGGTGAAGTACCTGGCCCACTAGCAGCACTACTTCTCACAAATACAAATTGTGTCTCCAGATATCCTTTAATTGCTAACAGATCTGACTTCTCTACCATATCTGATTTCAGCTTTGAAACCTTTGTCAACAGCTCTTGCTTAAAATCTTCAACTTCTTCTCATGAAACAGTACTTCCCTTAAGTATCCGAAATTTCAACTGATCTGATTCTAAGGCTATTCTAAGAGTAAAATTTTCATATTCCAACTAAGACACCTTTCTGTACAGCTCTTTAATTTTCTTATTCCCTAAAATAGGGTCACCATGTGCTTGATTCTCATTCTCAGGTCCAGTGTAATGCAGCAATACTAAAGGTAGTGAATCTGCATCAGATCTGTCTTGTTCCTTTTCTTGAGCAGGTTGGTCCATAGATTTTTCCACAGAGTCTTTTACAGACTCTTCCATACAAAAATCCTCATGAAGTACTTAGTTTTGAACTTTAGAAATATGCTCATCACAAACATTACCAACTTGTTCTTCCAATGGATTTTCTAAGATAATATATTCTTGAGTTCCCTGAGGTCTGGCTACTTCCTCACCAAGCTCTGCCTCATTTTCTTGTTGAAATGAAACTGAATCATCAACTTCAATCTATGGTTTTGTTCTTTCAACTTCAATTCTTTCAAGGTTATGTTCTGTAACAGCCACATTCTATTCATGAGATTTTTCAACAACTTTTTCTCTGACAAAGCTGTAAGAGATTAAATCTCTTGTGGTCAGTACAGGGGAAATAGATTCCTCATTCACATGTATTTTCCTCTAAGTGTTAAGTCCCTCCTGACTTCGTTCTTCCTTTGTTTATTCTATGAAAAATCTTATTCTCCTTGCAGCATTTCTTATTCTTGATTCATCTTGTCCCTCCTTGGACTTAGAAGATTGAGCCTGAGCACTCTCTATTTCATCCTCAGCTCCTATTGGAAAAAGTTTTTATTTTATAGTGCTCCAGAAATAGCCAATATTTCTTATATTTCCAACATTAAACACATTACTATGATGACAACGCACTCTGGAATCCACCAATATCATCATATCCTTCTTAAACAACAGTTTGGAAATGAATCATCCAAAAGGATAGAAGTTCAGTATTGCTTCACTGTGAGAGCAGTAATTCAGATACCTCACCATGTATCTAGGAAAATTGAGTTTGATATCACTGAGCAAAAGATACATTATATACATGTCAGGATATAATATCTTCTCCATCTCAGACATCCTCAGTGAAATCCCTGTTTGCACAAACTTTACTAAAATTTTCTGATCAAGCTCCAAGTCCTTGATAAACATCTTCTTTATAGACGTAGTACCAAAAAGAAAATAAATAATTTCCTCTAATTTATGTACATAATCTCCTATATTTTTCAAATAAAAATGAAAGACTCCCTCATGAGGTCAGTTCAAAATCTGACCAATTTCAACTGAAGAGATCGAAAAATCTCTATCTCTTATCGTAGCCAGTATAGTGTCCTTATTGTCTCTCAGACTAAACTGCACAGATTTGAAGAAATATCAAAGTTCTAACTCATACAAAAATTCCGTATTCTCATTGTTGAAAGTATGTTCGAGATTTTGAAACGACAATGCTTGTTTCAACAGGAGGTTGCTCTGATATAGCCATTCGAGATCAATTACCTTGCCCTATAAGATTTTCCTTCCTTCTAAACGTTGTCTCTTAACATTGCTGCTCTCATCCTCATCAACTCTCTTAGTCTTAGCCATCTCTGTGAGACTTTCTGAAGGTTTTAAGGTTAGGGTTTCAGAGATTCGAAAAATTAGGGTTTGACGAGTAGTGGTGCAGTTTCACGGGTTGAAAGGTTTTGGTAGAAATGAAATGGTTTAGAAGTCGAAAGGGTTTCTGATATCCTTGATTCTTGTGTTTTGATTAATCATTACATATATTTAAAAATAAATAAAATTAATTACGCGGGGAAAAGAAAATTATTTTGTTTGAAAAACAAATAGCCAAATTATTTTAAACAGAATTAAAATAAAGAAATAGCATAGTTAAAATAAAAATTTATTTAAAATTAAATAATCCTAGCTCCCCCTTAATAAAATCAAACCTTGCAGTGGGAAGTGGCTTAGTAAAAATATCAGTTAGTTGAATTTCAGTACTTACAAATTCCAAATATATATCCTTTTTAAGAACATGATCTCTTAGAAAATGATGTTTGATATCAATATTCTTAGTTCTAGAATGATTAATAGGATTTTTTGAAATATTTATAGCACAAGTGTTATCACATAAAATAGGAGTATTATTAAAATTTAGTCCAAAGTCCATAAGAGTATTTTTCATCCACAACACTTGTGCACAGAAACTGCCTACAGAAACATATTCTGCCTCAGCTGTTGACAGGGAAACTGAATATTGTTTCTTACTTGACAATGACACTATAGATTTCCCTAAAAAGTAACAAGTTCTTGTAGTGGTTTTCCTATCTAATCTAGAAATTCCAAAGTCTGCATCTGAATATGAAATAAAATTAAAATCATAAGTTTTGGGATAAAGAAGAGATTGAAAAACAGTTCCTTTTAAATATCTAAAAATTATTTTAACAGCATTCAAATGGGGTTCTTTAGGATTTGATTGAAATCTTGCCCAAAGACATACTGAATACATTATATCTGGCATGTTAGCTATAAGTTATAATAAACTACCAATCATACCTCTATATAACTTGTTGTCCACTGATTTTCTAGTTTCATCCAAATCAAGTTTTATATTAGTACACATAGGATTTGTATATGTCTTGTTGTTTTCAAGTCCAAATTTCTTTAATAAATCTGTAATGTATTTTCTTTGATTCAAAACATTTCCAAAATCTTTTTGATAAATTTGAAGTCCTAAAAAGAAATTTAGTTCTTCCATCATACTCATTTCAAATTATTTTTTCATTAACTTTGAAAACTCATGACAAAGGGTTTTATTATTTGATCCAAAAATTACATCATCAACATAAATTTGAACTAATAAAATTTTATAATTTCTAGTTTTCATAAAAAGGGTTGAATATTTCATTCCAACAGTAAAATAATTTTTCAAAAGAAAATAGCTTAATCTTTCATACCAAGCTCTAGGTGCTTGTTTAAGTGCATAAAGAGCTTTAGTAAGTTTAAAAACAGAATGTGGTTTTTGATAATTTTCAAAACCAAGAGGTTACTCAACATAAACTTCCTCCATTAAATAACCATTTAAAAAGGCAGACTTAACATCCATCTGAAATAACTTAAAGTTCATATAAGATTCATAGGCCAAAAGGATTCTTATGGCTTCTAATCTAGCTACAGGTGCAAAGGTCTCATCATAATCTATACCTTCTTCCAGATTATATCCTTTAGCTACAAGTCTAGCTTTATTTCTAGTTATTATTCCCTGATCATCTTGTTTATTTCTAAAGACCCATTTGGTTCCTATCACTGGATAGTTTTGTGGTCTTTCAACTAATTTCTAGACTTCATTTATTTTAAACTGGTTTAATTCTTCTTGCATTGCTATCATCCAGATTCTATCATTTAAAGCTTTTTCTATAGACTTGGGTTCTAGTTGGGATAGAAAGGCAAAGAATTCTACAAGATTCCATATATTTCTTCTAGTTTTTATTCTTGTGTCTAAGTCACATATTATAGTCTCTAAGGGGTGATTCTTTATATTTCTAGTCTATCTAGGTAACACACTCATAGGTTCTTCAGTATCATGTTCTTCTGAACTGGACTGAATTTCTTTTATATCTTTTTCAAAATCATTTTTCAAGTTCTTAAGTCTCATGTTATCATTAGAGTCAGATTCATCCATTTGATCTATTCTTTTTTCAAAGGGATCGGATTTATCAAATTTTAAATGAACTGATTCTTCAACAATCCTTGACTTCTTATTATAGACTCTATAGTCTTTGGGGGTAGCTGAATATCCTAAGAAAATTCCTTCATAATATTTTGGATCGAACTTACCAATATTGTACTTAGTGTTCAAGATTTAAACCTTACATCCAAAAACATTAAAGTAACTTACTTTGGGTTTTCTGTTATTTCAAATTTCATAGGGTGTATTTTTTAAAAAATTTCTAATTAAAACTCTATTCATTATATATCAGGCTGTGCTTACAGCTTCTTCCCAAAAATAGGTAGGAAGACTGTATTCATTTAGCATAGTCCTAGCCATTTCCCGAATAGTCATATTTCTTCTTTCAATAATTCCATTTTGTTGAGGTGTTCTTGGTGTAGAGAAGGTGTGTTTAATACTCATATTTGAGCAGAAGGAATTAAATTCCCAATTCTAAAATTCTCCACCATGATCACTTCTTAATGAAATTATTTTAAAACATTTTTCATTTTGAACAGATTTACAAAAACATTCAAATAAATTAAAGGCTTCATTTTTATATTTTAAAAAGAAAATCCATGTAATCTAGAATAGTCATCAACTAAAACATATACATATGATCTACCATCCAAACTCTCTAGTCTTGAAGGTCCAAAAAAATCCATTTGGATAAGTTCTAGAGGTTTAGATGTTGCAATTATGTTAACAGATTTGAAGGATGATTTATGTTTCTTTCCAAGTTAACATGCATCACAGAATCTGTCACTTTCAAATTTGAGACAAGGTAAATCAGAAAATAAATGTTTCTTAGATAATTTTTGTAAGACATATACATTACAATGTCCAAGTCTCCTATTTCAGATCCAAGATTCATTAACTTTAGCAGTTAAGTAATTTACTTGTTATTTACATAAGGAATTTAAATCCAAGGTATACACATTGTCAGTTCTAGGTTCTCTAAATTTAAGCAATTTCTTTTTGAAAACATATCAAAAATTATTAGAAAAATCAACACCATAACCATCATCACATAGTTGAGAGATACTTATCATATTGTGTTTCAATCCTTGTACATAAAGTACCTTTTTGATTAAGACAACTTATGGATCTCCAACTGTTCCAATACCAATGATTTTCCCTTTGGCATTGTCACCAAAAGTAACAAGTCCACCATCTTTGTGAGTGAGTGTATAGAAATTTGATAAGTTTCCACTCATATTCCTTGAGCATCCACTGTCCACATACTATATGCCCTTTTTTATATTGTGACCTGCTCTTTGCAAAGGCATTTACACAATTTTCTTTGGTACCCATATTTTTTTGGGTCTAGGGGTGTTAGCTAGCAAGGATCTGGGAATCCAGACTTGCTTTGTTTTTATAATTTCACAAGAGTCAAATAAATCCTTTGATACAAAGGCCTTCTTAATACCACTAATTTGGAGTTTTCTTAGGAAACATTTTTTTGAAATATGCCCCCTTATTCCACAGTAATTACAATCTAGTCTATTTTCACTTGGAATAAAATAATTTTTGTACAGCTTAGGTTTTTTACA
Source organism: Viscum album (assembly GCA_963277665.1). NCBI lineage: Eukaryota > Viridiplantae > Streptophyta > Magnoliopsida > Santalales > Viscaceae > Viscum > Viscum album. Next base: position 81,744,601 of record OY728136.1, read on the forward strand.
TTTACTTCCAATTCCAAATCTTTCATTTTTAATGAAATTTTTTCCAAGAATTTAATTTAAAGTATTTTCTCCTTTAGTAAAAACAAGGGTTGCATTTTTATAAGTTTCCACTTCAGTTTGAAGTGATTTTATCTTTGATTCATAATCAGTATTATTGGTGTTAATTGAGTCAAATTTTTCAATTATCTCCTTATATTGTTTCAGAATTATATATATTTCATTAGAAACATCCATATGAATGTTCTTCAAATACTTATGTTTATTAAACAGAGAATCATATTTTTCTTCAAGCATATTGTAGTAGGCTTCATGTTTTTCATTAGAGTAACTAGATTCATAACTAGATTCAGAAGAGTAGTAAGATTGTACCTCATCTATTTCTGCCATAAAACACATGTTGGATTTCATATTTGCTTCTTCCTTCTCTGAGTTTGATTCATAAGTGATACTAGAGTCTTCAGATATAATCCATGTAGCCTTCATGTATTTATTGTCCTTATTCTCATAATCATTTCTTTTGAAGAATTTCTTTCTCTTGTCTTCTTTTAGATGAGGACAGTCAGGTTTGATATGCCCCATTTTCTTTCATTCATAACATCTGACTTCCTTGTAATTCTTTTTGAAGGATTTTCTGAAGCCCTTCTTCTTTCTATAGAATTTAGTGAATCTTTGGGCTTACTGAGCCAATTCCACATCATAATTTGATAAATAAGAACTTTCTAATTTCTCTTTTACACTTTTCTTCATCTTTATATTTTTACTTTGTGATGATACTTTCAAGGTAGTGTCATCTCTCTTCATAAGCACTTTATGTTCATTTACTTCATCTTCCATCTCATCTTCATACATCATTAATGTTCCAATCAGTTCTCTCATGGTTAAATCTTTGACAGGTGTCGACTGTCTGATTGCTGTAGAGATTCCATTCCATTTTGTAGGTAGTACTATCAGTACATTTAAAACTTGATCATCTTGTTTAATGGGATCTCCCAAGGCAGTTATGTTATTTAAAATCTCTTTCAATATTCCATTCATTTGAGTAATACTCTCACCTTCAACCATTATGAAAGTATCGAATTTAATCTTAGCAGTTTCATATCTCATTTCCCTGATATTGTTAGTTTCTTCATAAGCAACAGCAATAGTTTACCACATTTCATATGTTGTCGGGCATTGATATACTCTGTTGAATTCACCAGGTTCTATACCACATATAATTTCATTAATTGCCTTCGAGTTCATGTCATAATCTGATTCAGTAGCTGAACTCCATGTTTCGGGTTTTTTTGGTATTTCATATGGAGTCAGAATCTTAGAATATACTATGTATCCAAGATTTTTTAGATAAATAGTCATTCGTAACTTCCAGCATCCATAGTTTTTTCTATTGAAGTACGGTGTTCTAACCATAGACATCCCCTCTCTTGTATCAGTCATCTTGCTATGTGTATAATCACTTTCATCTTTTTAAGCCTTTATCATAAATTTCAACCTCTAATACCAATTGTTGGATCAGATTATATCTAATATACACAAGAGGGGGTTGAATTGTGTATTGTAAAAAATCTTTGTGATATTGTGTTCTGCCTTTGAACTTTAATCAGATGAATTGATGCAGTGTAAATTTAAATAGAAGAGACACAAGATATATAGTGTTTTGGGGAACAGAAGGCCCCTAGTCCACTCCACCAATGCTCTACTCCACGAGCTTGGTGATTTTCACTATCTGGTCCTCGTTTCAATAGAACATACCACAACTGAGTACAGGCAGTTGACACCTTTACAATATAAGGAAAAACAAAGCCTTCTGGTTCACTCACAGAAACTACACATCTTAGTATGTGAATCTAGCCACTCAAGAATAGAAAAGAAGAATTTCTGTATTCTGAAAATACTTTCCAGATGTTCTTCACAATTGCAACAGCATGCAATTGACAGTAGATGAATCGTTGCCTTTAGAAATAATGATCTTCACATAAGAGTTGTTTCTGAGTTTATCCCATTGTATTAAATATAGAAATATAACTCACAACTCCAGTAGTATTAGATTCACAAATGATTTTTTATGTAGAACAAATGAATCTTCTATCGTGATTTTTTATCTTCTTCAGAAAATAGAGCTTTTTTGTTCTCTTGATCAATAGATCTGAATTCTTGATAGTATCTGTTTTTCTTCACTTTTTCAGAATGATTGAGAGATCACACAAAATCATTATATTTTTTTTGAAAAATCTCATATATAAATTAACGACAAGTACTTCTCCAGCAAATTTAGATCCATAAGAGTTTCCTTTTAACTCGTGATATTCAAACATTTGAATTTACATAGTAGTCATAACTTCCCTGAAAACATGGAATAAAAAGCACCTTTTAATTCGATCTTTAAACCATTGATAAAATGGATTTGAATCAGTCAAAGTTTCATTTTAAAATCAGCTTTAAATCCGGCTTGAAATCCGTATAATAAGAAGCTTCCTGACCATTGTATAAAAATATCAACTTTAAATTCTCTAACGCCAAATGTAAGGTTGAGTTGTATTGTATGCATCCTCTGAATGTAAGGTTGATTACGTAGTCTTCAAACGTAGGGTTGACAACGTAGGTTTGGTCACAAACGTAAGGTTCATGTCACTTTCTTCAAACGAAAGGTTCATAAAAAACATAGGGTTGTGCATCCATACTTTTCTCCTCAATATTTCAAACGTATGGTAAAAGATCCATACTTTTACTTGATCCATACCTTTCTAAGAACATATGGTTGTTTACAAAAGTAAGGTTAATGAACCATACTTTTTAGAAACAAACGTAACAATTAACACTTACATACGATTCTCCTTCCATAATTTTCTAATTTTCCAAACGTATGGTTCCTTCCTTACATAGGGTTCTTTTTCATACTTTTCCAATAACGTATGGTTCCTCATCCATAATTTTCTTATATCTCATAAAGCATATGATGAATTTAATCCTTACGCTACGTTCGTCCACGTAGGGTATGAACAGTGTTTCTAGAACATGCTAAAGCAGATCCCGAATAAGTAGGGTATGAACAGTGTTTCCAGAACATGCTAAATGTGAATACTTTAAAAATAAAACCTTGTTGTTCAAGAACTTAATTATTTCGTCCAGAAATAAAAATATAACGAATAATATATTCTTGAGAAATACTTAACAAATAAAATTATTAGAAAATAATTAAGGGTATTTGTGAGGCATCAAAATTATCATAAAGATATAGAGTATTGTTCTCAACATACTCTCCCTTTAAATAAAACATTGTGTATTGTTGAAAACAACACTTTCTCAAAAATTAGTTCCATTCTCTCATAGGTAGGATGTGTCACAAGGAAGTATGTTCATTCCTTCCCTATAAATTTCTTTTGAGGCATGAATAAGATGTCAAAATATTTTAAGATGAATGCACATTATATCAGATATCCTATTAATATTGTGTGGATGAGGATATACTTGACAGGATCAACATTAGAGAACAAATAAATATTTTGATCTTATATATAGTGCCTCGATTTTTGTTCTAAAAATATCAATGCCAAACTATTATTATTGATGTTATAATATGGAGTTTTATGTTTAATATCATCCAAATAAGATAGTGTAAACTATTTTCTTTGATCACATCGTTTTTTATCTAGGTGAACTCCATGTAAACACTAAAAAGTTTCCACATTAATAATGAGTTTCTTTCATTAAAAAAGTGCCACTGGGAATTTTGGGTTAAAAAGGTACTGCTTTAGTTCATTGAAGGCTCCCTGGAAGTCCTCATACCTCTGGTAAGACACCCTTTTTTCATTAATCTGGTGGATGGTAGGAATTTGATAATGATATTAGAAATAAAGCACCTGATATAGGTAATATTACCATATATTCCTCTCAATTACATGATATTTTGGGGTATAGGCATATTGATAATTTTCTTGGTCTTCTCAGGGTCAACCTTGATACTACGATGGTGCACCATGAAGCTGATAAATTTTCCTAATGTTACCCAATAATCACACTTCAGGGGATTCATTTTTAGGTTGTGTTACCAAATCTTTCAACATATTGTTTCACTGATATGACCATATTATTATTGGTATTTGAACACAAGTCTATCCATATAGAATTCAACAGTGTTCCCCAAGAAGGACTTAATGATGTGATTCATAACATATAGATATTTAGCATTAGTTTTATTTGTGTTAAAAGTTGTTATATGATAACAATACACTCCTTGGGGTTCCCTAAAAGTATTGGATTCTTCATTTTCTTTGGCTATTTTATTTTTTAAAAACAAAGTACACATCCATAAAGGAGATGGATTTAAGGCCAATCACCACGCCAATCGATAGTTTTGTGATCGAGACTAGGAAGTAATATTTTGATAAATTCCTATTGAGGTCCATAAAGTTAATATAGACTCAAATATAACTATTATTATTCTTGATAGGGATGATTTTTTCCATCCACTTTGGGTACTAAACTTCTTACATGAATTTTCCTTTGATGAGTTTTTTAATATCAAATTCAACCTTGGATGAAAGAGTTGGATGTGTTTTTTGTCACTTTCTTGTATCCATGGTGGTCATCCAATAATACTAAGTGGTAGGTAGCCATATCAAGATTCAAACCGATTATTTTGGTTGTATTTCCAATAGAACACATATCGATTCCATTTTAAAAAGGAAATATATGCCTCCTACTCCTCAAGGGACATAGATGCACTAATGAGAATTGATTTTAGATCCTCCTATGTACCAATATTCACCCACAAAATATTATTGATGGTTGTGGAGACACCATCACCAAATACTAAAGGGGAATCTCTGAGATCTTCTTCCACAACAATTTTAGTGGAAGTGGGTGATAAATAGGTATTTTTAGAACAAGAAGACAATATAGGGGTATTTTTATCCTATGTGAATGATGAGGAGATTTCGTTGAATTTCAAGGGTGATGACACATGGGAATAATAATCCTCCTCCCCACTATCATTGGGGGATGAAGATTTGTTGAAAACCTAAGATTAAGGAGATGATATAAGGGGATTTTTAGTTTCCTTCAGTGATGTGGAGGTATCATTGGAACATGTTAATGATGCAAGGATAACTCTGGGTCTTGAAGATGAAGAGGTGGAATTCTTAGTTATGGAATTATCATCTTTGGTGTCACTCTCTTTGAATAAACAATGATCACCTTTTGATAATATCACCTCATATGACACATCTTTCATCATATGAATAGGGAAAATAAAACTATTTGGACCCTATAAGCTCCCTAGAGTTTGGTTTTTTTACTTTAACAAATAAATAGGCAATACATAATCCTTACTAAAAATACTTCAAGGACTTACTAATACATTTCCCAAACCATTGGGATAGGTGAGATGAATTTCATATTCTATCATAAGTTGTTTTTCTTCTCTTTTGTAGAATCATACCTTAGTGTATTTGGATTCAAAAGGCTTAAAGGGGACATTACCGCCACATAGTACTCCAACCTCTCAATTGATAGGGTAATTTAGGTATTGATTATATGATGATAGCATTGCCTCATTTCTATATAGACATGGTATTCCTAAAAAATTAAATGTTTTGTCCTTCTAAACTTCCATGAATTCAAAGTTATCCATGAGATCCCTAAACTAGGATTTGAGTTTGATTCTTCTAAGAGGCTTTTGTTCACTTTTTTCATACCCTTTAATGTTCTATTTATATGGAGATAAATTTATCTTACCATAACCCAAGAATCATAGGGTCAAGCCTTGAATAATATTGATCATAAAACCATTATCAATCAAATGTCAACAAATGTCAACATTGCAAAGATTTCATGAAACAGATATGGTTTTGATATTCCATTGGATAGTGATCTCATGATCCTTCCCTATAAAGGATATAACTGTGTGTAATTACACTTAATTTATCTCTATAAGATACAATTTAGCCTCAAAAACATTGAACTATAATTTTTGGGGGCTCTATAGGGCCATGACAAGTGCTTCCTTGTGCTCTTTAGAGAGGTGGAGTGCATCCAAGATCTATAGTTTTCTCAGTACAATGATCAACTACTTTAAGATATATTACTTATACACTAAAGTTTGATGCATTAAAATATGGGGTTGTTCTAAAGCCTGAGGATTTGTGTTCAAGGAAATAGATGATAATGATTAATGTTCCTGCCTAGAACCTGATGGTATATTTATCACTATCATGTTGGGTTGAGTTTTCCTTCCCATGTACCTACACTAATCATACAATTATATACCTTCCAAATGATATTCAAAGAAAATTGGATTTGAAAGACTCAAAAAATATTCATGGTTGTCTCAGTATTCTTATTGGGATTATTGAAGTTCCTTCCTTTGAGTTTTGGATGCATATGTAGATTTGATAAAAATTTGGTAGGAATATTGAGATCTGTTATGACCATGTCTTACCTAGTTTCCTCATTCTAAACAGCCTTTTCCCCCTACTCCCTAGTTATGGGTGGAGAACTTAGGTTCGTATGTATATTCTTCTCCAAGGGGAATATTTTCATAGTGAATGGAATTAACATATCTATAATATAATTCTTTGTGGGACAAGAGTTATATTTGGTAAGAAGGTTCCCATACTCCCAATGACAAGGGTATAAAATACATGAGGTTTTGGATCAATTTAGGAGTTATTTGAGATTATTCCTTTTTCACCTTATTTTATTTTTTCTGATTACATCTACATCCATAGGATGGTGTTGAAGGAATGGATTTTGAATATGTAGGGGGAATTGGGGACATAACAAATTGATTCAGTTGTTCACTAATTATGGAATAATATTAATTTATTTTATTTCAATTCATCCATTAATCAAACTTTTATTCATACAAGGATGGGAATTACATCCTTTTTTATTCTTCCTTTAGTTGGATAGTGGAAACATAGGACACTTACATCAGGGATTTTCCCAGTGTTACCTGTCCAGAATTAACCATTTTTTTAGGATGGCCTTGAAGATTAAACAAACCCAAAAATTATGTCCCAACATCTAGTGTAAATTGAAATAGTCAAAAAATAAATAAGAATAATTCCATTATTTTATTGGCCTTGAATATCTTGAGGATATTAATTTCCATGGATGTGATGAAGCAATCTAGAACCCTCTATTTTTGGAAAGAGTAGGTTTTTGTTTCTTTGGTCCTCATATTGAAGGCATCCTTGCACTTTATTTTCCACTATAAAATGTTTTTTTTCTATTATTGTCACTTTTCAGGAGGAATCAAGTGGTACTGATATTGTCTCAGTACCGCACCAGTTATTGGAACTAGTTTAATCACAATAGTATTCATCTTCACTTTACCAGACCTCTTTCTCCACGTTGTGGTCATAGGGAGAGATTTGGATTTAGTTTTCCAAATATAATCCTCTAAACATTGTGTTTTAGTTGAAAACTCTTTAAATCTTCCTGGATACACTAGAGGGATTAACAGTGTTTTCAAATTGTCTCATAGATTATCTATATAGATATCCTATAGTTAAACTTGTGGGAGATATATATTGATTGGGTATACTAAACCCTTTTATCTGGAGATGAAGTTTGATACTATCTCATTATCACACTTCTTGAAATTAAATAGGTCAACAATAATATTCTTCTTTAGTATAGAGTTTAATTAGTAGAGTAACTAACAGTGAAGGTCTTCTAGTCTTATGATAGATCTGGCTGGTAGATTGTTATACCAGAAAAATGTTTGCCCCTATGGGTTTTGTGCAAAATATTTTGAGTTTTTTTGCCTCCTATTGATTTAATGTACCCATAATGAGGTCACACCAGAACATAAATTTTTTCAAGTTTTTTTCTATATATCTTATTCCATTTAAGTTTGGGAAGGTGTAATTTCTGAAGTTGGGAAGAGGAGGAGTGGTTTCTAGCAATTCAGTATAGTTCTTCCTCTCAGGCTACACTAGGAAGCATCTTCATTATATAGATTTCATTCAAATCGTAATATACTATATGGAGTTGAGGATCTCTAGAGATAATGTTTTTTTATAATATTCATGAATTCTAGTAGTTTCCGAAGCCTAATTTGGTCACCCTATATATTATAGTTTTTGACACCCAATTCGAGCAAGACCGGGGTGAATTTCTCAAAATGAGAGAAGCATCTACAACAACGGATGAAAATCTTGGTCATAATCAACCACTAGATTTAGGAAAACCAATTTTCTTGATCTAAAACAAAATTTATGTTTAAACTCTTATATTATAAGCTAGTAAATCCCCTCTTGTTGAAAAGGATTCATGATAGGAGAAATATCTACCTCTAATTGAAAGTTATACTTAGTGGGAATATTTATCTAGATTAATTTTGTGTTAAGATAGCTTATATCCTTTATCTTGACCATATATTGTTCTTTATTCTCTTTAATAGAAAGTATTTTCACCTCTCTAGGTGTTTATTGGGATATATCTACCCCTTTACATTTTTCCTTAGTTGAAGTGCATTGATTGGATGGAAAATGAACATTTGAAGCATTCAAATTATGATTCTTCCTTTGATGTTAAGTATGTATTATTTCCTCATGTGTTTTAGTGTTAAGTGATCCTCAGTAAAATGGTTCTTCATCACATCCATCTACATTTGTGTCTCAGTCTATATCCTCCACTGGATAAACACTAATGACATTTATCAGCTTATAGCGGGAAATGGGGATCAAATCCAATTCCCTATTAGAGTAATGTGGTGGATCCTCATCCCCTAATTTCTCTTAAAGAGATAGATCAGGATCCTCCTATGTATTCATTTTCTTAGTTTCATCTTGTGACCTCTACAAGGCTTAATCCTACCTACTTTTTGTTCCCCTAGGAGTGACCCATGGATGGTGATTTTGAGGGAATTCCATATCATAGTAACTGAGCATGCCTCAAATGATATGGATGTGTCATCTAGTAGTGGGAATTGTTGGGGTATTGGATATTGTAGTTCACCACCTAGTATAAAAAATTCCTAATTCTTTAGAGGAGGTGAAGGAGGGAGTAAAAATTCCCCTGGACCTAAGGTTTGGGGATAACATGATGTTATCACTGAAAGGACTAGTCAGGATCTATGTGATCACTAAGAGGGGGAGGTGGTGAATCAATGATCTTTTCCTTTTATACTTTCTTACTTTTAATAACCCCTTTGAATCATATTAAACTATTATAACCTTTCTGAAAATAAGAATACAAGAACAATCCATATGAACATAGTAATTTACAAGGTTCACTACTCAATAAGAATAGCTAGACCTTGGAAAGGTTTATAAATAATCCAATACCACGCAATACACTATAAAAAGATCCTTTTATGTGGTTAAAATAAGTAGGGAATATCCTTAAAAAATTACTATGATAAAAACAATATTACATGTGCTCTCCACATAGATATAATATGTAACAAATATTTTGTAACAACTTTTAGAAACATTCCCCAATTGGTTCTGTTTTCTTACTATGATTATTATAATTCTTCACACCTGCACTTATTGCAAATAAATATTTACTTTATTACCTAGTAGAATTCAAGAACTTATTCCTTGGACTTCAGAATGAAACATCTATCTATTTCACTTTTCATTTGGTTTTTCTATCTAATTTTTCCATTTAAAAAATCTATCTAATGCCTTCTGAAAACCAATAAATTTATTATGCTATTTACATTATTTCATCTCTTTATAGAATCTATATAATTTTACCTATTATGAATATTTATTCAGTATATTATATTCATTATGTCTCATAAAAACTCTTATGTTTGATCAGAACTTCTTTTGCTTCTTGTTCAACCAAGATAATCCTTGGCTGGAAACTTCCTACTCAAATTTTGGCTTTTAAATATTTGTCTGGTGACTCTATCTGAACCTAATTATGGATCACTTCATCTTTTACACATGTGAACATTACACATTATAGGTTTTTTCATGCACCCCTTTATATAGGTTAGCTTAAAATATTAAAGTAGAAAACCCAAACTTATTTTCCCATATTATGAAAACATGAAATTTGAAACTCCCACTCAACACAATTTTCTTGGATTCTTCTCAAACCTTCTAGTGTATACTTTGAAACTTCACAATCTCAATCATATTTTGCCTTAAAAAAACTTATTTCATATTCATCAAGAATCATGGATCTTCCTATCATGATATTTATAACATTTGAAAGATCATTTTAGCATCATCACAATTTATATCTTTATAAGAACTTTGTAAATAACGTAAAAACAATGAAAACATTATACCACTTAATCATCTGGTAAAACTTTCAAACAAAACTTTTATCTATTGAGACTCCATTTAATTATTCCTTTAAAAACTTCATAGGAACTTATAAGAAGCCATTAATAGATAGTTTCTTTGTCTGATGTATTTCATCATAACTCTCTGTTCATTGCCTTCATGCACCAGCCTCTATCTGATGGAATTTATACAAATCATATATCCACTAACTTCAAATAAAACCAATTATTTATGATATGTTGACAAACATCTGATCATCTTGAAGAAAATTTATTTACCCAAATTTGTACATGGTTGTCCGATAGATATTATACAAACAATTTCATCCAAAATACTTTAATCAGTGATATTGAAAAGATCATCTAATGGTCTTTATATGATTGGAATTCTCCCATTTGGACATTTTTTGTTTGAAATTTTTCTATTTGGACTCTATCTGTTTGGAATATTGTTGGTATGACTTTATCTACAAGGAATTTATCTGAAACCAATTTATCCAAAAGGACTTTATTCAATCAATATTCCTCATAAACTTCTTAACTTCAATAACTTTTTTATTTCTGGAATAATTTGAAAATGTTTGAAAAATAAAACTTAATACTACTACATCTTTCAAACTTCTTAAACATCAAAAATAGAATTCATATTTTATCATGCTTCATAGACAAAACATTATTTGATATTTTTAGACTAATGGACTCCACATAACTTTATCATAATTTCAAAGTATGAACTTTGTTAGATATAAAAAAATTTCTCTCCCTTTCCTATTATACCTGGATAATGAGATATTTTATTACTTGTGATCTTGGAAACATTAAAAACAACAAGGAATCATCATATTTCTACTTTAGAAAAAAAAATCTTTGAACTTTGTAAGCATGATAAGATAAACATTCAATATACTTTTATTCCAATAAATCTTCATCTAGAATATTCTATCCAATGGAATTTTCCTATAAAAATCTATATGGTTTTCTCTATTGATTTTATAATTATTGTAAATATTCACAAAATTTGATGATTCATGTTTGAACAATAAATTATAAAACTTTCATAACAAACTTTATTAATAACTTCCAACTTATTAAAAAATACCTTCAATCAACATGGTCCCAACAATATCCCCCTTTGAATTTTTTTATTAACCATGGAAAATAAATCAATAAAACTTTTTAACTCAATAAATTAATTACTTATCCAAAATTATAAGCCTACGTGAGTAAAATTAGTGTAGGAAATAATAATCATTGGGAAATAATACCATGCTTTATGTAATTATTGACTTAAAAATCTTCTTCTTCCATTTGAAATTTTATTAAAAACACATCATCAACCTATAAGAACATTTTTTCCTAAATCCACTTCAAAAAACTATTAAAACAGTTCACACATGCTGAAAATATATCTTACCCATTTTAAAAACTCCCCCTAAATACATGCTCTCTTTAAATGGTTAGTCAAATATCAATGGATAGATTTATGTTGCAAACATTTTTATCCCCCTTGACAATACTATCCATATACAATATGGAGGGGGGACATATATCATATACATTGGAATTGAAGTGAGGGAGGTTGAACTCACATAATCAACCTCATATTATGAAATTTTTCCTTCGAAAATGGTTTTTTGAAGGTTTTAGAAACTTTCTCCATTTTAGGATCAAACTCAAACTTCAGTTCATTCTTTTACACATTCTCTTTGATGAAGTTATATTTTATATCAATGTAATTTGAATGATAATGTTGCACTATATTTTTAGAGATATTTATCTCACTTTTATTATCACAACCCAATAGTTGAGGAAATATCATATTAATACAAAAATTATTCCAACTATGTCTTCATCCACATAAGTTGTGTTGAAACTTAAGTGGTATAAATATAATTAGATATTGTTGTACTAAGAGTTACTGAATTTTTTTTCCTTTTATATCAATTAAAACATATTTATCCCAATAAAAACACTCTATAAGATGTGGATTTTTTTATCATCAACACTTCCTTCCCAATCTTTATTTTTATAACCAAACAGATCAATCATTCTTATGCTATCATATTTAAACCAAATATCAATTGTGCCTTTGATATGTCTGAGAATTTTTTTCCCATCCATGAGATGATATTATTTGGGTTTACTTTGATATGTGGAATAGTGAGTAACAACATATACTATATCTTTCCTTGAATCCATTAGATATAATAAACTTCCAACTAAATTTCTAAATTTTTTATGATTCACCTTATTTCCTTAATTGTATTTTCGAAAAAGTTGTTCCCACTAAAATTCATGTAGAAACTGTATTTGAGTCTTCCATGCCAAACTTCCTTATAAGTTCCTTAGAATAATTTTGTTTAGATAAAAAATATAATTCTTATTTTATGAAATTTTTAACACTATTGTAAATGAAGGATATACCAACAGAAATTTTCCAACAGTTTTCATAAACCGTTGGAATATGGATTTTGAGAGGTCCTTACCCAACAATTTCACTATACTATTGGAATAGAAATTTTAAGATGAGTTTTACCCAACGATTTTATCAAACCATTGGCATAGGTGAGTTTTAGATGTCATTTAACCAATGGGTTTATCAAACCATTAGGATAGGTGAGTTTTAGGAATGCTTTTCCAATGGTTTATTAAATCGTTGGTAAAGCATACATTTCCCAACGGTTTTTTAAAACCATTGGGAAAGTTTTCCCCTAAATTTTCAACATAGACAATCCCCCATCTGCGTGATTGCAGTCCTAAAGTCGAGACCTAAAGTGGATCTCTCTTGCTCGGAAAATTATTCCACCATATCCATATTCAGTCAGAAAATTGTTTTGTTCTACAGTTCAAATTTTTAACCCATACCGTAGGTTTAATGTTTTTCATCTATTTTTTTTTGTTTTATATTTTTATTTGGCCTAAACTCGAGGTTCGTGCGGTATGGTATACCCCAAAAATTGCAATTTGATTTTTTTTGTTTTTGTTATACACTTAAACTATCATGATTGTGTGAATCAACTTTATTTTAAGTATTTATAGACACTCCTTTGTAGAGTTAGTGAACCATATGAAGGGATTGGGGCTAATTAGGGTAGTGGTGTAGGTGGTTTTCTAGTTTTTTAGCTGGGTGATATAGTAGTTTCTATGAACTTTAGTTTACTTTATCTTAACTATGTATAATTTTAAGTTTGTATCTAATTGGTTTACTTTGAACCTATAATACTTATTTTTCATATGAATAAGTTTAATAAGGTTTTTTACATGTAAACCATCATACTATAACACTCATATAGATACATTATTAAGAATAATCCATGTAAATTCTTGTTGGATATGTTGTTAATCATATAAAAGGTTTTTTATAAAGAATTATAATATATGAAGTATTTAACATTTGGGGGGGATGTGAAGGTGGAGGTGAGGTGGGGGGCAGTGTAGGGGGAGTCTGATAGGGTGAGGTGGGGGGTGTATAGGTGGGGGTGGGGTGGGATGTGTTGATGGGGGTGGGGGAGGGGGGTTGTGCAAGTGGTAGGGTTACAGGTGGTGGGGGTGCAGTGGGTGGGGGGAAGGGGGGTGTGCAGGTGGGGGGTTGTGTAGTGGGTGAAGGGGGTGTGTAGGTGGGGATGTGTAGTGGGGGGGAGTCTATTGGGAGTGAGGTGGTGGGGGGGTTGTACAGGTGGGGGTGGGTGGGTTGTGCAGGTGTGGGTGGGGGGAGGGGGGTTGTGCAAGTGGGGGTGTCGGTAGGGGGTGTGCAAGTCGTTTGGGGGGAGGGGAGTGTGCAGGTTGGGGGGGTGGGCTGGGGCATGTGGGAGTCTATTGGGGGTGAGGTGGGGGGGGTTTTAAAGGTGGGGTGGGGGTTGTGCAAGTGGGGGTGTAGGTGGGGGGGGGGGGTTTGTAGTGGGGTGGATGGGAGGGGGTGTGCAGGTTGGGGGATGTGCAGTGTGCAGGTGGGGAGGGAGTGTGCAGGGTGGAGGAGGGCTGTGTAGGGGAGTCTGTTGGGGGTGGGGAGGGGAGGGGGGGTTGTGCAGGTGGGATTTTATCACTTCCATAGTTCTCCAATAAGCATTGGGAAGTCATCACTTCAAGAGATATGGATAGGTCTGAGGCCTCTTTGGTTTTGGTTCTTGTCTAGTCATCTTGATGAGTAAGGAATCACATGATCTAAAAGTAGCATCAACTATATAGGATGAATTCCTTCTCCCAAAACACATTTCTATAGAAAGAATATATCCTTGGAAGGTGGTGGGAGCCTTTTCGAATCCTTTCATACAGAGACCAAGGGATGAAAATATCCATATATATCCACCTAGACCAGAGACCTACTACCATATGCAGATCCCATATTCATAAGCCTACCTCTCCATGTATTAAATTAATAGTGATTCTATCTAGACTTCTCTTTCTAATGACATCCTAAATTTAATTCATGTTATGATGAAAAAAATATCGAGGAATCCATACAACTTC